>OY744483.1:41376025-42743525 GCA_963556165.1 Tipula helvola | reverse complement strand
AATGTATGATAACGTTTTAATTTGTGGTGACATCAATTTTGATCTTAGCGGTGGTATGGGTGGTGGCATTAAATTTAGGGATATTTTGGATTTATTTGGTTTTAAAATTTTTAATGATCAACCAACGTGCTTTACTTCCCATAGCAGTTCTCTTTTGGATGTTGTAGCTTCTAGTGATAATTTGAAAATTTCAAATTTGCTACAGTTGAGTTTAGGTCATATTTCAGATCATGATTTACTGGCTTTTTCTTACAATGTTAATAGTATGGCGATTGAGTTGGAACCTAAATCAATTTCTTTCAGAAATTTTAATTTATTGAATTTTTATACGCTGTTGGAGTGTGTTAATAAGTTGCCGTGGGATAATTTGTATTCAATAGCAGACATTAATATGAAAATTGATCTTTTTAATACCTTGGTTACATATTCATTTGAGAATTCTGTCCCTATCTCGACTGTTAAAAATTCTGGCAAAAGTAAGCCTCTGTGGTTTAATAATGAAATTGAATTGGCTATTATGGAGCGGAATATTGCTTTACGAAATCTGAAGCTTAAAGGTACCACTGAATTCCGTGCAATTTATATTAAAATTCGTAATATAACAACTAGTTTAATTAGAAAAGCGAAATTTAAATTATATAGTAATAAATTTAGGAGGTGTAAAAACTCCCCCTCAGGTTTCTGGGGTTGTTGTAAAGATCTTGGGATCACCAAAGCTAAAGCAAACAATTTTGTACCTAACCCTAATGAATTTAATGACTATATAACACTGGTGTGCAATCCGACATCTATTCCACCTCTCGATTGTTACAATTGCTGTAATGATGCACAGAACAATTTTTCCTTTTCCAATGTTAGCGTTGAAGAAGTCTTGAAAGCATTTATAAGCATTAAGTCTAACTCTGTTGGCCTTGATGGCATTCAATTGAAGTTTGTTAAGATTATTTTACCTTATATCTGTCCGTTTATTGTTGATATTTTTAATTGTATTTTAACTACATCTGTTTTCCCGAAAAATTGGAAAATTTCGAAAGTTTTGCCTGTTGCGAAAGTTTCAGATCCTAAATCGTTATGTGATTTTAGACCTATAAGTATATTACCATGTATTTCTAAGTGTTTTGAGGTAATTATGAAAGATCAAATGATGAGATATTTAAATTATAATCAAATGTTGTGTCCTTTTCAATCCGGTTTTAGACCTAATCATAGCACTTCCAGTGCTTTGACCTGTATTTGTAATGACATTCGGAGGAACTGTGATTCTAAATGTTTCACTGTTCTTGTGTTATTGGATTTTAGTAAAGCGTTTGACTCTGTGAATTTTATTAAGCTGTTTCATAAGCTAGGTAATTAGTTCAAGTTTTCATCGAGCGCGATTAGTTTAATAATGTCCTATTTATCTGATCGCAAACAAACAGTATTTGTTGCTGGGCAGTTTTCAAAGGTTTTACCATTGAGTTCAGGTGTACCGCAAGGCTCCGTGTTGGAACCTCTTCTGTTTTTATTATATGTTAATAGTCTTTCGTCTGTCATTAATTGTGCGTCGTACCACCTTTATGATGACGATTTGCAGATTTATTTAAAAGGGACCATTAATAGTGTGAGAGCTGTAATTGATAATATGTATAAATGAGGATTTTTCAGCCATTTCTATGTGGGCATCAGATAATTGTTTGTCTTTAAACTCGTCTAAATCGCAGGCGATTGTTATTTATAATACTGTGATTGACACTAGTAGTTTTCCGCCAATTTATTTAAACTAGTGGTCGCCCAGTGGGTCGAAATTCGACCGTTATTCATAAAATTTTTAAGTTTGAGAGTTATTGAGGTTCTTTTGTCAAAGAGTATACCTCTATAATCATTGCATATCATTTTTTTTGCATTTTGCCCTATTGCGTCAACACGCCGCAGTACAAATACGTCATTAGCGTATATTGGTTTGCCTTAATTCCCTGCAATACCTATGAAATTTAAAATATAATGTTAGTAACAATTGAAAAAAAACAAAATACAGCTTGTAATCGTATTTATTTTTTTATATAGCTACATATCATTTTCAGTTTTAATTTTTTTTGTATTATAGAATCAAATAAACGCTAACATCCTTGGGTTTTTCCTTGCGTTTTTTTTATTGCCAAACTGATCAGGTCTCGCCAAAGATACACAGTTATTTTGCCCATCTTTTTCGATTATATAAAATTTAAATAAAAAATTAATACAAAATGAAAAATGAAATAAAAAATGCGTTTCTCATAGATTTTCATATATTGTTTATTGAAAATAAAATAGTTTAAAAATGAATTTAATGATTCAGAACTTCTGTGTAAACGATGTTTTTTGTAAAAACTCTTTCATCATTTGCTAAATGCCCTTGGCCATTATATTCGGAAATATAAAATCTCAAACCATTGAATGATCGAACTCTACTTGCTGCGACGTACAATTGACCATGTGTAAAAACTGGCTGCCTCAATAAAATTCCAATTTTTTCGAATGTTTGTCCTTGAGATTTATTTATTGTCATCGCAAATGCAGGTATAATTGGAAATTGAGTTCTTTGAAAGTTAAATGGTAAAACAGTACCAGAATATGTTAAATTTATACGTGGAATCAAAATTCTCTTATTGCGTGCGGTTCCTGTTAAGACTTCGCAATCAATGGCATTACGATGCATACACTTGATGCGCATTCTTGTTCCATTGACTAATGCTTCCTTTGTATTTAAGTTTCAGATCAGTAAAACGATGCAATTAACTTTCAATACTAACTTATGTCGTGGCAAACCACTAATCGTCAAAGAATTCATAAACTCTACTGGATAATTATTGATTTCATTGTCATCATCACAAATTATTTTATCGTAGCTATGATAAGTTTTCTGTTCACCCGGTATTCGATTAAGTATTTCAGTATTAATAAAAGTACAATCATCATTTTTAGGTGCTAAAATAACTGACTTCAATATGTTATCTGAGAGTAGGTTTTCGGAAATATTTCCATACACCTCATTAATAATATTATTTTCTTCTCCTATTAATTGCTGCGGTATTTCAATAATATTTTCACCAAACTGAGGGAATTGTGGGGCTTCATCATTACCAATTTTTTTCAAGAATTCGACGTTACTTTATGAAAATACATAAATTTATGCCAACTCGTGACACAACTTTCAATTAAAGTTGCACGTGATCCATGTGGGACAACTGGTAAGATTTGCCGAAAATCACCGCACAGAAGTATCGTTTTCCCTCCAAATGGTTTATGTTTATTATTTTCATCGCATAGATCCTGCAGTAATTCTTCTTTGTCTCTCACTCCGGGTAGGGTTGCCAGACGTCCCGCTTTCAGCGGGATTATCCCGCTAAACTATAGTTTTCCCGCTGTCCCGCTTTATCTACTTTTGTCCCGCCGAACGATAAATACAAATACATTTATAATAAATAATTGCTTTAAAAAAAATTAATCGTTTCTCATAACATTAAATTGTTCTTTGAAAATGAATTGACTGTTGCATATTTGGGGTTCGCGATGCATTTTTGCTCAATATTCCAGGCAACAATCAAAGCTCTGGAAAGAGCTGTTGGTATGGGAGTTGAAACTTTTGAAGTAATGTTCCAAGTGCGGAAGACACTGCGTATTAGATGTGAACATGAGTTTTATGGTTCGAATCCAAGAGGATGTATTTTAAAATGTGATAATATAAAAGAAATTCAACGTTTTAAAATCGAAGCGAAAAATCACTTTCCGATTCGATTACATATTTAGAGAAGTGGTTTAATTTTGAGGACAGCGTATTTAAATATATACAGCCTTTGTCATTTAAATCATCTGTTCCATCATTTTCAAACTTCGAAAATATTATTGAAAGATTTAAAATTCAAAATATAGACATCGATGTATTATTTGAAGAGTGTCTGAAACTTAAAAATTTTGCCACCAGTAATGAATCTTTTCTTCAAGATGAATTTTCAAAAGATAAAAAATGGGTAAAGTTTTTTAGTAGTTCTTCTGAATGTAAAAACTTAAAAAAATTGTATGTTTCATATTTTTTATACCACATTCAAATGCTATATCTGAAAGGGTATTCAGTTTGATGAATACCGCTTGGAGAAAAGAAAGACAAAAACTTTCAATAGATTTTTTTTTTCGCTGGCGCTACATCCCATAGAGGGATTTGGCCGCTTCATGCTGAAGTTTTGTAATCATTTTTTTAACGGATAACGAATGATTAATTCATTGATCATACCCGTAACCAGTCGTGGTTTTTTCATCACCCGCCAGGAATCGAATCCGGGGCCTCCGGAGCTTAAAGCAAGCATGCTAACCACTGTGCCACCGGGGCGGCAATAGAAAATTTGGATGCTGAATTAATGACTAAAGAGAATTTTAAAATGTCTTGTCAGCAATTTAGAAATTTTTTGCAGACCGAAGAAGGAATTCTTATTTTAAGAAATGCCATGTCAAGTGATAAATACAACTGAGCGCTTTATATTTATATGTGTATTTCTTATTATAGTTTATAAATGTTTGTTTTTGCAATAATGAATTATGTGATATAACGCATTTCTATCTTAATATTTGTAATTTTATATTTTATTACAAAAGCTTGTGATGTTGAATTATTATTAAACATAAATAAATGTTTATTTTTTATTTTTAGCTGGTATTTTTGTAATCAATTATTAAACCTGAATATTTATTTTGCAAAAAATTATTTTGTCCCGCTGACTTGTTTGAAAAATATGGCAACCCTATGCCAGTCAATGTTCTATGTCGTGGCATAATGGAAGTAGGTGCGAATATCTAAATGTAAAAAAAACATGTAATGAAATTACTGAAGCTAAGATTACACAAGGTTTAATTTACCGTATTTGCCGGACGATAAGACGCATCGGATTATGAGACGCACCCCAAAATGTATCTATCAATTTTTCGAAAAAAATATATTTTGGACGATAAGACACACAAAGACACAATTTTTACAAAAACAAAAAAATTAAAATATTTTACTTCATAATTGGTGTTTACAAATATTAAACATTCATTTTCCTGCATTATTCAACTCATCTTCACTCGACTCGCTACTGTCGCTTATTAAAATGTTTTCTGAACTGCTGTCGGCTTCTTCACATTCTTCGAATACAAAATCATCTTCTGTTCCGTCCATCGCGTTACTAATCCCACATTTTTTGAAAGACTTTACAATTGTTTCTTGTTTTATTTTTTCCCAAGAATTTTTCACCCAAGTACACACTTCAATAATTGTAGGTCGTTTTATTCTTCCTGTTGCGGTCCTATCGTGATTTGGTTTTGTCATCCATTTGTTCCACTCCTCCCGCATCAAATCTTTAAATGGCTTGTTAATTGACACATCAAGAGGTTGTAATTGGCTTGTAAGGCCTCCAGGAATGACCGCTATTTCTGTGTTTATTTTTCTTAAAAGCGTTTTAGTTGAATCTGTTGTATGTGCTCTAAATTGATCCCACACTAACAACGCGCGCTTTTTTGACATCGCACCTGGACGTTTTTCCCAAATCCTTTCTAGCCATAATTTAATCCCCATTTCATCCATCCAACCTTTATCTTGAACGTGGATTATAATTCCACGGGGGATTTCATCTTTTAGTAATGTTTTTCTTTTAAAGATTAACATAGGGGTTAGCTTTTTACCATCCGCACAACATGCTAAAACTACAGTGTAGTGCGTTTTTTCGTGACCTGTTGTCTTTATTGTTACTGATCTGGTGCCTTTAGAATCTACAGTACGATTTGAAGGAACATCAAATGTTAGAGGCACTTCATCCATATTAGCAATTTGGCTAAGATCAAAGTTAAAATTCCGTCTAGCTGATATGATAAATCTATGAAATTCTATAATTTTATAGACTCCTCCATTTCCATAGACTGGTTTTCGTACGCATGGATAGCCCCGTGTCTCTTCATAAATCTGAAGCACCAAGAAGTTGATCCTGTGAAATCACCAATACCATTCGCAGACGCAAATTATCATTTTCGTAGAAACCGATATTCCATTGCTTCGGTGATCTGTTATCCAATTTTTTATTTGTATTTCAAATTCCGACCATTTTGGTAAGTGTGAACGAAATGTTTTCTTATGTTTACTGAGCAGTTTCAATTGCTTTTCTTGTTTTTTCCATTCACGAATAATTTTTTCTGTAGGTGGTGGACCAAAATGTCTTTCTGCTGCGCGGTTTCCATGTTCTTTGGCATATTTTATCACTTCTAATTTAAAATTCACATTATAAGAAAGTCTCTTTTGTTTTAAACTCATTTTCTGGTTTTATAACATTTAAAGAATAAATTCAAATTATAAAAATACTTTATTAAACCGTACGAAATCATATACGCTACTACACTAACTAATATTGACATTCCCGTGGGGATCCCCGATTCATTTTCATGGTTGCTAAAATTTACGGGAGTCCCCGATTCATTTTATGTGAATTCCCAATTTATGTTCGTAAAATTTCCCAATCGGACTAAAAATTTGCTAAATTTTACGTTAGTCCCCGGTTAATTTAATGTAAATCCCTAATTTATTTTCGTGGGATTTCTCGATCGGACTATAAGACGCACTTCGTTCCATAAGTCGCACTCCAATTTTCGGTTAAATTTTCAGAGTAAAAAGGTGCGTCTTAGGCTGGAAACATACCGAATCAGTCAAAACGTTTTTTTCTAGTCTTAAAGCGCCTTGCGGTCAAAATATATACGATTGTATAGCGCTATGCACATTGAATCAGGCAAAACAATTAAACGTCAAACATTTTGTTTCATAAAACATAGAACGGCAAACATTCTATTATACCTTATGGGTCTATGCACACATAATAAAGCAAAATTGTGTTAAGTCAAATTTGACTAACGAAACGTGATTAAAGGCAACCACAGCGTATAAACAAATATGTTAATTCACACTGAAACAAAACAAAGCAAAACAAGACAAAACTGCATGAGTCAAGAAAAAACCGTGTTTGACGTCGTTTCGTGGTGGCTGTTTTATAAAGCAAGAAAGAAATAATTATCAAAATAAATAGGAATTTAATATTTTTAGCAAAACTAATATTTTTAATTAAAATTGTTTAATTTATTTAATATTTTTTTGGTCGTATTTTATTGATGGGAAACATTTTTTCGTATTTTGCTGGCAACATTTTGTATTCATTTTATCAAACCAATTCACACCAACCTATAAAGCAACAGGAGACAATTTGACTAAAAACAATTTGTTTGATTGTATGTGGGCTATGTTTAGGCAAATCGTCTTGCCTATTCAAAGCAAAAACGTTTTGACTAATTTGGTGTGTCGCCAGCCTTATGGTCCGGCAAATACGGTAAGTAATAAAATGTACTTACCTACTCACTTTGTTGAAAACACTAATAGGTATTATAATATTTAGTCGACAGTTAGTCAATTCAAATTGCTGCTCACAATTTCCTTTTGCAACAGATGTATGTTCAAAATATAAAACAAACGCCTTTTTCACTTGACATACACTCCACAGGCTATTGAAAAAAGGAATATTTGAAATCACACAAAATACACAGCTCATTCAGTTAATCTGTCAGTAATTATTTGTTAGACAACATTTTAAAATTTTTTAACGACAATCTCTACCCTGTGCGACTGTTTGGCCACAGACTATTATGTGTTTGACATTGGCAGTATGAATGTAAGCAAACGACGGACTATTATGTGTTTGACATAAACGTAAACAATGAATGTTTTATTTTATTTTATTTAATGTATTTGCAACACATATTATATATAAATCCGATTAAAATTATCCGATTTTGATAAAATTTAGCATGCACGATGGAAATGGGATTCTCAAATTATTATTGGATGAAGTTCTGTAATATGGGCAAGTATGATGAAACTTGCCTAGTTCTCAACCGATTATGATGAAATTTGACTTGTTTGTTGCAAATAGGATTCTAAAATGATTCTTAGATGAAATTCTGGAATATGTCCAATTAGGAAGGAACTTGACCATTTTTTATCCGATTATGATGAAATTCAGTATATACGATGGAAAATGGACTCTAAAATGATTTCATCATTAATCGTGATGCTGAATTTCATCAAAATCGAATAAGAAATTTCCAAGTTCCTTCCTAATTGGCGATATTCCAGGACTTTATCTAAAATTCAGTGTAGATTTCCATGCAGAATTTCATTAACACGTTAATCGCCATGTCAGTCGTATGTGTCTGACACTAAGAATTTCTCCATGGGCCATGTCAGTCATATATGTCTGACATACGGGATTTAGTACCTAGAAGGCCACGTCAGTCACTGATATCCGACGCAAACGATAAATTTGCTTTATCTTTCAAAAGCTTAGACTTCTTTGAGCAAAACCTGAAAATTGCTTGGCTTACCACAGAAAAATAATAAAATAAACTTAGTTATATAATGCTATATTGTTACACTTGAAAAATTACATTTCAATAATTTTTATTTTGATAAAAGAAATTACATTGACTTATTAGGTTGCCCAAAACATTCTAAGCAATAAAAGAGGTTTTGTTTGCAGTCTGAGCAATAAGTAGAAACTTCTTTCCTCCTTTTTTTGCTGCTTCTCGACCTTCTGCTTCTTTTATTTGGGCATAACATCCAACGCACATTCTTCTACTTTTCTTCTTTTCAGAACTAAACATTGTTTTTAGCATATGAGTTGAAGTTTTTCGTTTCTCAGTTATGTCCGAACTTAATCTAAGCATATCAGTAACCAAATTTTCACGAAATTGTCATATTGCTTTTCGTAATTATGTATAGTATCTAAATTATGTAATAAAATTACCATGGCGCAGAGGAAAACTTTGTTGAAATTATTGTGGCGATTAACGTGTTAAATTGGATAAATATGGCCAAGTTCTTTCTTCATTATTGGCCATATTTCAGAACTTTATATAAAAGATCATTTTAGAATCAAATTTCCATCGTACGATGGAAATGGGAGATAAGAAATAGCCAAGTATCTGAATTTAATCAAAATCGGATTATAAATGGCGAAAAGCGTTACTAATTGGCCAGTTCCAGAACTTTATCTAAAATCATTTTAGAATCACATTTCCATCGGACATGCTGAATTTTATCAAAATCGGATAAGAAATGGCGAAGTTTCTTCCTAATTGGCCATATTTCAGAACTTTATCTAAAAATCGTTTTAGAATCGCATTTCCATCGTACATCCTAAATTTCATCTAAATCGGATAAGAATTGCCAAGTACCTGAATTTCTCAAAATCAGATCAGAAATGGCCAAATTCCTTCCTAATTAGCCATATTCCAGAACTTTATCTAAAAACCGTTTTAGAATCCTATTTCCATCGTACAAGCTGAATTTCATGAAAATCGGATAAGAAATAGAATCCCAATAAAATTCTTATAAAAAAAAAATCACAAACCCTCAGTTCAAGGAGCCTTACTACAACAGATACCATTGTTGGTCCCTTCAAAGTCCTTTGTAGTGAGGTTTCTCTGTATAAAGAAAACTTTTATATTACGTAATAATTGGAGTTACATGTATAACATTTTCGTAGATGAGTGTAATTAAGAAAAATCTATTTTATTTACATACATACAAACAAAATCATTTTCATTAATTCATTCATTCACAGAATAAAATTAAAGTATTATTGTACTACTTTGATCATTTCGCTTTTAAGTGTATGTATTGTAAAGGAAAGTTCCTCATTCGATTTTTCCTGAACTATCCAACCGATTTTCGTTTAACATAGATTGCACACACCTACAAAAGAATACCTTTCGAATGGTGTAATTTTTATAAAAATCAGTTGTGTAGTTTAGGCGTAAAAGGGGTACAAAGTTTTCTCTTCACGTATTAATATATAGATAATGTAATTATTCCGTTCTCCAAAACGGTTAAGAATCTTGGCTTGGTTATGAATCAGACTCTGTCGTGGGTTGATCATATTTCAAATATTCGAGTTAAAATATTTGGAATGCTTAGAATTTTATGGAGAACCTCCTCTTTCACTAACATAGGTTTTAGGAAAACTATGTTTTTTGCATACCTCCTACCGCATTTTCTATATGGGTGTGAGGCTTACTATGAATTATCTCATTCTTGTAAATATATGGTTGATCTTTTATTTAATGCTTGTATTAGATATGTTTTTAGTTTAAGAAAGTATGATCATATATCTCATCTTAAGACAAGTTTACTGAATATTGAAATTTCTGATTACTATAATTATAGAGTTTTTATTTTATTTATAGAATATTAAACAACACTGAACCGTTATATTTGTATAACCAGTTGCAGTTTGGCCAATCATTGCGTAAGAGAGCGCTTATTATACCGAAAAATGCGTGTAAAATTTATCATAATAGTATATTTGTTCGCGGCATTCACATTTTTAATGAAATTGATCCTGTTATAAGAAATTCAACGGTTTCTAATTTCAAGCGGCATTTCCTTCAATGATTCAGCAAATTGTAGTTTATTATTATTATTTTATTTATATATTATTTATATTTTATTATTATTATTTTATTTATATTTTATTTTTTTTTATAATTACATAGTTTTATTTTTTGTTAATTATATTGTATTTAACTTTACTTATTATAATTTTTACTTGGAACCTTTTTCTTTTTTTTTATGGAAATGTATACAATTTTTTAATAGTGAGAGTTATTACTCTCGAATTGTATTTTTTTTTGTTTTGCTTTAATAAATAAATAAATAAATAAAAAAAATTTTATTCTATGATAAATTGGTTACTACAATGTATGATGAGTTATGGCTAAATATTCAGGTTGGGATCGATTATTGATGGTACTTGCGGTGATCTAACGTTTTATAACGAACGCAAAAACAAAAGAGAAAAAAATAGGAAAATTGGACCAATCAATGCTGAAGACATTGGAACTTTTCTAAAATGGTGCTGCAAGCACGATCAGAGAATCTGCGTATTTAAGACGAAGTCGAAGGTTTACTTTTGAATTTTCGTGTGCTGCAGTACAAAAGCGGTACACATCGAAGTGGTTCATGACATGAAACAGATTCATTTGTAGTAGCAGTTCAGCGGTTTGTGTCAAGGAGGGCACTATGTAGCGTTATCTTCAGTGATTGCAGCAGTAATTTTATAGGCGTAAATAATCGAAATATGTAGCAGTTCAACCCACCAAAAGCTCTACAATTTGGTGGATTATTGGAGGCATCTGTGAAGTCATTTAAAACGCAGTTGAGATAGAAATAATCCAGAATTCAGGACTATTGGCGATAATATCAGATCATCATCCTCTTATTTTACTTCCAGAAGGTAATAATCTAACCAAGTTGTCACGATGGCAATTAATGCAACAATTTAAGCAAGATCTTTGGAACAGCAATCATTGAGCCACAACTTGTTTAATTATTGGTACACAATTATAGATAAATGTGATATCTATAACCTAATTCCAGAATAACTTAATGTTTGAAATAAATTTGATGTTATCAATAATCACTGCGCTACGTTTTTTATTTTGGAAAAAATCCAAAATCCGTAAAAGTGCTTCGATTTCGATGGTATAGTATCGAACGGGCCATTATTGAGCTACACCTGTAATTTTGTTGGTTTGGTATATTATTTTTACACAATTAATCATGGGGTGAATTAAACATTGAGGCAAAAATAAAAATCCGCAATTGTGCTTCGGTTTCGATGGTTGATACCACTAACGATACATTTATAGTTTATTGGTTGAACAACTTGATGAAAAAATAAAAAGGCATTTCAGACTTAACATATTTTGACTAAGTTTACCTTTCAGTTTTGGTCTGACAATCCCTTGTTTTTATTTGAATTAGCTGTTTTTAACTGGAGCTCTGGAGCCATATGAAAGTATACGAAGATATTCCAGTCCAAATATGTATGAGTTGATTACCTTTTAAAAAGGTCGTTTAGTTTTCTGACCGATTTTTTGAACTGAAGTTCCATTTTTAAAGAAATTTAATTTTTAATGGTAAATTTTATGACTGAAATGTTTAAACAAAAACATTTCTCAAACGAATAAGTCAATCTTAATATTTTTTTTAAAACAGCTTTTAAATAAATAAATTTTGAAGCTCGTAAAGTAAATATAATTCATAACTTCTGTTTAACACGTAGCTCAATCCAGTTAATCAAAAAAAAAAAAAAACATAATCACACTATTCACGTAAAATCTAATATCGCACCATCTGTAAATCATCTAAATATTATTTCCTCCCTCTCACCACGTAAATCAGAAGATGCAACAGCAATATTTTGTAAATTAAAACTGTACGGTTGATGTATATCTCATGCAATTTAAACTGAATTAATTTCAAGACCATTAAATGTCTTCATCATAAATAGTTTTCCCATAACATCGTATACTCGTTTTACAACATTTTCACACACAGCCATACATTAAACGTATCTACATATATACAAAACAAAACAAAAAGAAAATCTCGTTTGTAAGCAGCCGAAGAAAATCACATAAAATTTTAAAACATACATTAGATTTTTGTTTTTATAAATTTTATATTGTGAAGAAGACGACTTCCGTTATACAAAAATCATAAAAAACCATAAAGCATAAGTTAAAAATCACATAAAATTGCATCTTGGAGGGGAAAGTTTTCCTGGCTCAACCTTTTATACAGAAAAGTGAATGGTAAAAAGTTTTCTTTGTGTGATTTTTTTTAAGCTTTTTTTGTTTGTATATATGTCTGAACTTCTTTTTTGTAAGCTTTATTTTATTTTGAATGACTCTAATGTTATATATAATCAACCATTATTTCCACAGTTTGTTGTTTTTGGATATGCCAAAAATAGTTGGTGTAGATCTTTTTTTTGTTGGTATACATGAAATTTATATAATTCGATATCCTTCTTTATGTTCAGGAGAAAAAAACACACAACGAGTAGCATTTTACATGTAATTTAATGCTGTATTTATAGTGCTTTATATGCTGCATATGTGCAATAGTGTTAGGTGTAGTTTTTACGATTTTTATACTCTATTTCTGATGTTCCGTTGTAATTTCATTGTTCAATCAACAGTCGACGACAATATTGAATGAATTTTAATATTGTGCTGTTGCTATATTCGATTTGAAATACGGGATGGCTGTTAAATATTTAATGTGTCTATGATTGGTAACCATTTTTTTTATTGCCCATTAGGGATCGAGCATAAATTTTATGTAAATATTGTATTTCGGTGTTGAATACATATTATTTTATCTGAACATAAAATTGAGTGACGACGATATTTTTATTGCTTTGAAAATTCACTGAAAGGAATAAAAAAATTGTGTAAATACGAATTTAAAATATTGTAAGAGCTTAAAAATTCGCTAACAGAATTTAAAATTTAATTTGTTATATTCTACATACTTTAGTTCAATTACAAATGATGCTGCAGAATCTACCAGTTGATATAAATAATTAAAAAATAGAATCGACATATTCGGGCCGTTCTGTCTTTTGTTGTGGTTTTTCATTGCGGGCTGCTATTCTTACTGTTGATAACCCCCAAATCAAACCCCTTAATTCCATAGTCAATTTCCAATTTAACGTATAAATCAATCTCCAATTCAACCTCTAACTCAAATCTCAACCGCCCAAAGCCAACGGCCAACTCAACCTTGTAATCAGTTCTATTCGTAAAACTAAATGGGAACATGAACTCAACTCAGAACAACTCAAGCTAACTTTCAACACAAAATCAAATAAATTCTCGATGGCACCGCTGATTCAACCTCAAGCCAATTCAATTCAATTACATTTCAACCGCAAGTCAACCCTATAACAACCCCAACTCAACCTCAAGCCAGCCATTAAATCAACTCTACCTGAAGACACAAATGGAACCCTACACAGCCGTCAATTCAACCGCAACTGAACAAAAGAAACATGTTTATATTGGTTGGCGAAAAGAGGCATATCGAAAAAATGGACCGTCGACATATTTTGAATGTTATCATTTAAATTCTAGTCAGCTTAACAGAATCAGGTTTCATATCATGATTACCTTCATGAGATGAGACACGTTTTGGTAATAGTCTGAGATATAGCCCAGATCTACTAATAGTAAAGCCGTCATTTTAAATATTTTTTAATTACATTCGTTTCCCCTTCTAAAACCGTTGCAATGTCAAATATCAGATGTTGTTGGTAGGATTGTATACAAACGTCAACAATCGCATTATTCTTGTGTTTTGGTGCGATACGAGTAATGTGCAAACATATAGGAAATCAAATTATTTTGCCATATGCCAAAAGGCAATGACCAAAATTATAAATCATGTGGCCCGGGGTGTACACTAATTAGTAACATTGCATTGAGGAGTGAAATGCCACCCGTTATAAAATGAACCAAGTATGAGCGAAATAAAAATTTGGTACCATGCGAACAAAGGAAGAAAGTTTCTCCTATTCAATATCTTTAGCAAAACACAAACCAAGCAGCAAGTCATCTAACACCATTTAATTAAATTCCCAATAACAAGTAACAAGTTTAAAAGCTTAAAAGCTTAAGAGTTTAAAAATGTAAAAGTTTAAAAGTTTAAAAAATTTAAAGTTTAAATATTTACAAGTTTAAAAGTTTAAAAATTTAAAAGTGTAAATGTTTAATTGTTTAAAAGTTTCAAAGTTTTAAAGTTTAAAAGCTTAAAAGATTAAATGTGTTAAAAAATTTAAAAATTCAAACTTTAAATTTACAAAATTTAGAGCTTAAAAGTATAAAATTTAAAAGTTTGAAAGTTTGAAAATGTAATACTTTAAATGTTTAAAAGTTGCAAAAAGTTTAAACGTTTAAAGTTGAAAGATTAAAAGTTTAAGTGTTTAAAAGCTGCAAAGTTTAAAAGTTTCATAGTATAAAATTTGAATAAAGTTTGAAAATTTAAAAGTTGAAATGTTTAAAAGTTTAAATGTTTAAAACTTTAAAATGTTGAAAGGTTAATAGTTTAAATGTTTAAAAGCTGCAAAGTTTAAAATCTTAAAAGTTTCAAAGTTTAAATGTTTACAAGTTTAAGAGTTTAAAAGCATATAAGTTTAAATAGTTAAAAATTTAAAAAGTTTATAAGCTGAAAAGTGTAAATATTTAATTGTGTAAAAGTTACAAAGTTTCAAAGTTTAGAAGCTGAAAAGCTTAAATGTTTCAAAGTTTAAAAGATTAAAGTTTAAAAATTTAAAATATTAAAAGTTTAATTTTTCAAAGTTTAGAAGCCTAAAAGTATAAAATTTAAAAGTTTAAAAATTTAAAAGTTTAAATGTTTAAAAGATTAAAAGTTTATATGTTTAAAAATTCAAAAGTTTAACAGTTGAAAGGTAAAAATTTTAAATGTTTAAAAGCTGCCAAGTTTAAAAGCTTAAACGTTTCAAAGTTTAAAAGTTTAAATGTTTACAAGTTTAAAATTTTAAAAGTTTGAAAGTTTGAAAATTTAAAAGTTTAAATGTTTAAAAGTTGAAAGTTGAAAGGTTAAAAGTTTAAAAGTTAAAAAAATTAAAAGTTTAAAGTTTAAAAATTTTAAAAATTCAAACTTTAAATTTTCAAAATTTAGAAGCTTAAAAGTATAAAATTTAAAAGTTTGAAAATTTAATACTTTAAATGTTTAAAAGTTGAAAAAAGTTTAAACGGTTAAAGTTGAAAGATTAAAAGTTTAAGCGTTTAAAAGCTGCAAAGTTTAAAAGTTTCATAATATAAAATTTGAGTAAAATTTGAAAATTTAAAAGTTGAAATGTTTAAAAGTTTAAATGTTTAAAACTTTAAAATGTTGAAAAGTTAATAGTTTAAATGTTTAAAAGCTGCAAAGTTTAAAATCTTAAAAGTTTCAAAGTTTAAATGTTTACAAGTTTAAGAGTTTAAAAGCATATAAGTTTAAATAGTTAAAAATTTAAAAAGTTTATAAGCTGAAAAGTGTAAATATTTAATTGTTTAAAAGTTACAAAGTTTCAAAGTTTAGAAGCTGAAAAGCTTAAATGTTTCAAAGTTTAAAAGTTTAAAGTTTAAAAATTTAAAATATTCAAAGTTTAATTTTTCAAAGTTTAGAAGCCTAAAAGTATAAAATTTAAAAGTTTAAAAATTTAAAAGTTTAAATATTTAAAAGATTAAAAGTTTATATGTTTAAAAATGCAAAAGTTTAAAAGTTTAAAAGTTGAAAGGTAAAAATTTTAAATGTTTAAAAGCTGCCAAGTTAAAAAGCTTAAACGTTTCAAAGTTTAAATGTTTACAAGTTTAAAATTTTAAAAGTTTGAAAGTTTGAAAATTTAAAAGTTTAAATGTTTAAAAGTTGATAAGTTTAAATGTTTAAAAGTTGAAAAGTTTAAATGTT
The DNA here is from genome assembly GCA_963556165.1 of Tipula helvola. Taxonomy (NCBI): domain Eukaryota; kingdom Metazoa; phylum Arthropoda; class Insecta; order Diptera; family Tipulidae; genus Tipula; species Tipula helvola. Next base: position 42,727,183 of record OY744483.1, on the reverse strand, counting down.
TAAAAGTTTAAAAGTTGAAAGTTGAAAGGTTAAAAGTTGAAAAGTTAAAAAAATGAAAAGTTTAAAGTTTAAAAATTTTAAAAATTCAAACTTTAAATTTTCAAAATTTAGAAGCTTAAAAGTATAAAATTTAAAAGTTTGAAAGTTTGAAAATTTAATACTTTAAATGTTTAAAAGTTGAAAAAAGTTTAAACGTTTAAAGTTGAAAGATTAACAGTTTAAGTGTTTAAAAGCTGCAAAGTTTAAAAGTTTCATAGTATAAAATTTGAATAAAGTTTAAAAATTTAAAAGTTTAAATGTTTAAAAGTTTAAATGTTTAAAACTTTAAAATGTTGAAAGGTTAATAGTTTAAATGTTTAAAAGCTGCAAAGTTTAAAATCTTAAAAGTTTCAAAGTTTAAATGTTTACAAGTTTAAGAGTTTAAAAGCATATAAGTTTAAATAGTTAAAAATTTAAAAAGTTGATAAGCTGAAAAGTGTAAATATTTCAAAGTTTAAAAGTTTAAAGTTTAAAAATTTAAAATATTCAAAGTTTAATTTTTCAAAGTTTAGAAGCCTAAAAGTATAAAATTTTAAAGTTTAAAAATTTAGAAGTTTAAATGCTTAAAAGATTAAAAGTTTATATGGTTAAAAGTTCAAAAGTTTAAAAGTTTAACAGTTGAAAGTTAAAAAGTATAAATGTTTAAAAGCTACCAAGTTTAAATGCTTAAACGTTTCAAAGTTTAAAAGTTTACAAGTTTAAAATTTTAAAAGTTTGAAAGTTTGAAAATTTAAAAGTTTAAATGTTTAAAAGTTGATAAGTTTAAATGTTTAAAAGTTGAAAAGTTTAAATGTTTAAAAGTTTAAAAGTTGAAAGTTGAAAGGTTAAAAGTTTAAAAGTTAAAAAAATTAAAAGTTTAAAGTTTAAAAATTTTAAAAATTCAAACTTTAAATTTTCAAAATTTAGAAGCTTAAAAGTATAAAATTTAAAAGTTTGAAAGTTTGAAAATTTAATACTTTAAATGTTTAAAAGTTGAAAAAAGTTTAAACGTTTAAAGTTGAAAGATTAACAGTTTAAGTGTTTAAAAGCTGCAAAGTTTAAAAGTTTCATAGTATAAAATTTGAATAAAGTTTAAAAATTTAAAAGTTTAAATGTTTAAAAGTTTAAATGTTTAAAACTTTAAAATGTTGAAAGGTTAATAGTTTAAATGTTTAAAAGCTGCAAAGTTTAAAATCTTAAAAGTTTCAAAGTTTAAATATTTACAAGTTTAAAAGCATATAAGTTTAAATAGTTAAAAATTTAAAAAGTTTATAAGCTGAAAAGTGTAAATATTTAATTGTTTAAAAGTTACCAAGTTTCAAAGTTTAGAAGCTGAAAAGCTTAAATGTTTCAAAGTTTAAAAGTTTAAAGTTTAAAAATTTAAAATATTCAAAGTTTAATTTTTCATAGTTTAGAAGCCTAAAAGTATAAAATTTAAAAGTTTAAAAATTTAAAAGTTTAAATGTTTAAAAAATTAAAAGTTTATATGTTTAAAAATTCAAAAGTTTAAAAGTTTAACAGTTGAAAGGTAAAAATTTTAAATGTTTAAAAGCTGCCAAGTTTAAAAGCTTAAACGTTTCAAAGTTTAAAACTTTAAATGTTTACAAGTTTAAAATTTTAAAAGTTTGAAAGTTTGAAAATTTAAAAGTTTAAATGTTTAAAAGTTGATAAGTTTAAATGTTTAAAAGTTGAAAAGTTTAAATGTTTAAAAGTTGAAAAGTTGAAAGTTGAAAGGTTAAAAGTTTAAAAGTTAAAAAAATTTAAAAGTTTAAAGTTTAAACATTTTTAAAATTCAAACTTTAAATTTTCAAAATTTAGAAGCTTAAAAGTATAAAATCTAAAAGTTTGAAAGTTTGAAAATTTAATACTTTAAATGTTTAAAAGTTGAAAAAAGTTTAAACGTTTAAAGTTGAAAGATTAAAAGTTTAAGTGTTTAAAAGCTGCAAAGTTTAAAAGTTTCATAGTATAAAATTTGAATAAAGTTTGAAAATTTAAAAGTTGAAATGTTTAAAAGTTTAAATGTTTAAAACTTTAAAATGTTGAAAGGTTAATAGTTTAAATGTTTAAAAGCTGCAAAGTTTAAAATCTTAAAAGTTTCAAAGTTTAAATATTTACAAGTTTAAAAGCATATAAGTTTAAATAGTTAAAAATTTAAAAAGTTGATAAGCTGAAAAGTGTAAATATTTAATTGTTTAAGAGTTACAAAGTTTCAAAGTTTAGAAGCTGAAAAGCTTAAATGTTGAAAGTTTAAAAGTTTAAAGTTTAAAAATTTAAAATATTCAAAGTTTAATTTTTCAAAGTTTAGAAGCCTAAAAGTATAAAATTTAAAAGTTTAAAAATTCAAAAGTTTAACAGTTGAAAGGTAAAAATTTTAAATGTTTAAAAGCTGCCAAGTTTAAAAGCTTAAACGTTTCAAAGTTTAAAAGTTTAAATGTTTACAAGTTTAAAATTTTAAAAGTTTGAAAGTTTGAAAATTTAAAAGTTTAAATGTTTAAAAGTTGATAAGTTTAAATGTTTAAAAGTTGAAAAGTTTAAATGTTTAAAAGTTGAAAAGTTGAAAGTTGAAAGGTTAAAAGTTTAAAAGTTAAAAAAATTTAAAAGTTTAAAGTTTAAACATTTTTAAAATTCAAACTTTAAATTTTCAAAATTTAGAAGCTTAAAAGTATAAAATCTAAAAGTTTGAAAGTTTGAAAATTTAATACTTTAAATGTTTAAAAGTTGAAAAAAGTTTAAACGTTTAAAGTTGAAAGATTAAAAGTTTAAGTGTTTAAAAGCTGCAAAGTTTAAAAGTTTCATAATATAAAATTTGAATAAAGTTTGAAAATTTAAAAGTTGAAATGTTTAAAAGTTTAAATGTTTAAAGCTTTAAAATGTTGAAAGGTTAATAGTTTAAATGTTTAAAAGCTGCAAAGTTTAAAATCTTAAAAGTTTCAAAGTTTAAATGTTTACATGTTTAAGAGTTTAAAAGCATATACGTTTAAATAGTTAAAAATTTAAAAAGTTTTTAAGCTGAAAAGTGTAAATATTTCAAAGTTTAAAAGTTTAAAGTTTAAAAATTTAAAATATTCAAAGTTTAATTTTTCAAAGTTTAGAAGTCTAAAAGTATAAAATTTAAAAGTTTAAAAATTTAAAAGTTTAAATGCTTAAAAGATTAAAAGTTTATATGGTTAAAAGTTCAAAAGTTTAAAAGTTTAACAGTTGAAAGTTAAAAAGTATAAATGTTTAAAAGCTGCCAAGTTTAAATGCTTAAACGTTTCAAAGTTTAAAAGTTTACAAGTTTCAAATTTTAAAAGTTTGAAAGTTTAAATGTTTAAAAATTTCAAAGATTTAAAGTTTTAAAGCTTGAAAGTTTCAAAGTTTAAAAGTGTTAAAGTTTTCAAATTTAAAAGTTTAAATGTTAACAAGTTTAAAAGTTTAATAGCTTAAAAGCTTAAGGTTTAGAAGTTTAAAAGTTTGAAAGCTTAAAAGTTTAAATGTTCTAAAGTTTGAAAGGTTCAAAGTTTAAAAATTAAAAGTTTAAGAGTTTAAATTTTAAAAGTTATTTAAAAGTAAATGTTTAAAAGTTTCAAAGTTTAAAAGCTTAAAAACTTAAATGTTTAAAAGTTGATAATTTGAAAGCTTCAAAATTTAAATGTTTAAAAGTTGAAAAGTTTAAATGTTTAAAAGTTTCGAAGATTCAAACTTTAAAAGTTTAAAAATTTTAAAAATTAAAAATTTAAGAGTTTAAAAATGTAAAAGTAAATGTTTAAAAGTTTCAAAGTTTGAACATTTAAAAGTATAAAAGTTGAAAGGTTAAAAGTTTAAATGTTTTAAAGCTGCAAAGTTTAAACGTTTCTAAGTTTAAAAAAGTATAAAATTTAAAAGTTTGAAAGTTTCAAAGTTTAAATGTTTACAAGTTTAAAAATTTAAAAGTTCAATTGTTTAAAATTTTAAAAGTTTGAAAGTTTTTAAGTTTAAATGTTAAAAAGTTTCAAAGGTTCAAAGTTTTGAAGCTAAGAAGTTTCAAAGTTTAAAAATCTAAAAGTTTTAAAATTTAAGAGTGTTTACAAGTTTAAGAGTTTAAAAGCTTAAAAGTTTAAATAGTTAAAAATTTAAAAGTTTATGAGCTTCATACTTTTAATAAATGTTTAATTGTTTAAAAGTTATAAAGTTTCAAAGTTTAAAAGCTTAAATGTTTCAAAGTTTAAAAGTTTAAAGTTTAAAAATTTAAAATATTCAAAGTTTAATTTTTCAAAGTTTAGAAGCCTAAAGGTATAAAATTTAAAAGTTTAAAAGTGTAATGTTTAAAAGTTTATATGTTTAAAAGTTCAAAAGTTTAAAAGATGAAAGGTAAAAAGTTTAAATGTTTACAAGTTTAAAAGCTTAAAAGTTTAAATGTTTAAAAATTTTAAAAATTAAAAGTTTAAGAGTTTAAAAATATAAAAGTAAATGTTTCAAAGCTTAAAAGTTTCAAAGTTTAAAAGCTTAAAAGCTTAAATGTTTAAAACTTTAAAGTTTAAAATTTTAAAAGTTTGAAAGTAGTTGCTGGCAATCCCTAAATGTTCTGCTGATTATCAGTAGATTATCAAAGTATACAAATACAAAATCGTTTTTCTCGTGGGAAATTACTTGATACATTAGCAGCACGTTAACAAGGCTGCATTACACATCCCAAACGGTATTACCCGAAATTAATATAGAGACGGCCCAGGAACTGTAAATTCTTATGTTTTCTTTGGCGGTCCTCTGTTTGTCAGTTATAAGTGTGATTAGTTTACAAAATGTAGGGGAAAAATTCGTAAGTTTAATATTAAACCTAAAAGTGGGCGATTGTGAATTATCATAATTTATAATTGTTGTGATGGGCTGGTAATACTTCGGATGTTTTAAGTGAAGGGACTCTTTTAAACAAACAAACATAGCGCAAGGAAGAATACTCGTAGATAAAGACCTCCGATTAGCGTAAATATGCGTATGAAACCATGGGATAATCAATGCTGAACATAAAGTAGGTCCAAAACAGAATTTCGTAGTTCTCAACCGATTCAGACTTTTAAAATGTCAATTGAACGGGCTCGATAAAATGTAATGAATAAAGGAAAACTAACAAACAAAACAGACGTAAAATGTTACAACTTTATATTTGCCTTCAATGACGATGGCATGAACATTCAAGCAACGGATAGAGGCCTAGCTAGATGCAATAGTAGTTCTAGTGGAATTTTCAAACCCAATGACATAAATAGTTATTTTTACTCTAGTTTGAACTCAGCCAGCAATAACGTCTGCTATTTGGAACGTTAAATCGGAATCTTCTGATCTAGATAACGTCAATTTAAAATTCGTAAATCCAAAATACCGTAATTTAAAGTCTAAAATCATCGAGATCCAAATCAGTAAAAAAAATATCAAATAGAATTAGTGTACCTATAGATACAAAAAGATTTGACTGTGGTTTTCTTAAAAACACTGAACCAAAATAATACGTAAGTAGGTGTCTCAAAGACACGAACAGAATAAATTGGTATATGGGAAATCGTCGTGCGTGTAGGCGGAACCGCACGTATCACGAATAATCAATAAAATAAAATATTAAACATTTTTTCAAATATATACAACATAAACAAAAATGGTTTGTGGTTGTTACAGCATAAAAAATTATAGCATGCTACTTTTTTTGTTCACTGATTCAAAAGAAATTTAATTTCGAGAATATTTTTTTTGAATTCTGTACAATCTACATAAAACTCGATAACAAAAATTGAAAAAAAAAAAAGTTAACAAAACATGTATTAAAGAGCTTTAGTAAACTGAAAATTGAAAACTTTAAAAAAAAGAAAATCACAAAACGGAATTGAAACTTTTAATTTACTAACGAAAAATTCTTTATCGACAAACAAGGCGAGTTTATTGAATTTTATTATTCCACAGGTCCTTTTTGTTTAACCGTAAATAAATAAAACACTAACAATAATAAAAAATGGTCCTAACCATCGACTATCAAAGTGAAACGACCCAAAATTTTGTTGACTAATGGTTATTTTATTAAAACATTGTAAACACAGTCATCGATTTTTTTGATTTTCGCTATCATCCTTTTTACATACATATTTACTACCATGAAATTTATTTGTATGTATATTATAATTTAAAGGTATATATATACATACTTCCATAAAAACGAATGGGGCGATGTTCGTATTTACCAATTTACAAATTATAAAGCAAAAAGTTGTATTGCCTAGGCCCTAGAGGAAACAAATAAATACATTTTTTCATCCTGCAATATGGACAACAGGCTCATATAAATATGTATTGGATACTTTTATGTTTTCGCTTTTTCAGGCAAGGTTCGAATTAATGGATTTTGAATAAAACAACCAAGTACCTTTATTTACACAACCAAAAATTTTCGACTAAACAACAATTCCAGAATAATTCACAGATTCACCTAAATTCCCTCAAAATACATAATTTCGCACTTATTGTTTATCGCACTATTAAATTATCTTCACTCTATCGATTTTACTAATCGTCCAGTTAAATTTTGTATGCGTTGTCGTATACCCGAACATCGTTCGAGAATAGATGCGATTATTCCAAAAAGAATATAAGAGTATACTAATAATTCGCCTAAATGTTGATCATTAATAGTTGCTTTTGATCCAGTAAAGAAAATTACAACGAAATATACAACAAATAACTTAACCCTCTAATACATCAATTTTCTCGAGCTGACAAATTCAGACTATGGTGAAATTGTGTTGAAAAGGGCGAATTTAAAGTTAACATATAATTTTGAGGTCAACCCCTCCACCCACATGTCAAAAATGAAAGTCCGCCTTTAGGCAGCCTTGTGCAGTAAGACAAAATAAAAGAAATTATTGAAATGCAATGTCATTTATTCACGAGACAAAGTTGAACAATAAAATTCTTTAAAAAATAAATTTAGGCCAGTTAACAATTTAAATTGGGACATTCTACATACAATCACATGCAAAAATATATAAATAATAATATATATGAAATATTCAGAAGAATCATCAAACATAATTTATAGTGAATGATTTTTATGTTGTCGATCAGTTTTCCTATGCATATTCAATTCTAAAGGTGATTGAATCGAAAGAAAACCGACAGAAAATGCTTGGAAGCCAAGGATTATATCAACGAAAATAGGGATCGATTTCTAATAAATTTTTGCAATCATTCTTCAAGGCTGAAATCGAAAGTGTTTTCCAATATTAGACGATGAAACAAGTGTGATATCTCTCATTCTTTGGATTCCAAAGTCAATGTATTCACATTTCGAGTCAATTTAAAGTTATCACTTATCATGCCAAACCGTGCCAATCATGGCGTTATTCGAGCAGGAGAACGGCTTGAACATGCCATATGATAAACGCAAGTCGTTCAATAAAGAAATTTATCAAAGATTGTACCGTTTGTTTCAAATATCATGGTAATACAAGTAGACAGGAGATGGGAGGTCTTCCACCATCACGAATTAGCGAATAACGACCATTGCTAAATGTTGGAACTGATAACGCGGATCTTGTATATGTTAAGTCAAGTTAAGCACAAACCACTAGTACGGCAACGACTCATTTTATTTTAATGTATATGTTTATCGATAAGTGGTTAGCAGTATGGGTTTAGAGGAGTTTTTAACTGCTTTAAAGCGATTTGTAGCACGATGTGGTGTTCGTTCGAATATCTTCTGTGATAAAGTATCCCATTTACATTGCTGGCAATAGAGATTTGAAAATTTTGCGACAAGAGTTATTACAAAACTAATGAGGTAAGTGCGTTTTGTGCAGTTATTATTATTATTATTATTGCTGTAGGGCCATGTGGGCGTTAGAGCCACCTCGTACTGCCACCTAAAATATCTTTTATGCTATAACCATGCTTAATTAACCGTCCAGCCGATATTTTGGGCTCTTAACCAACCTGATAATACTACTGACTACTGAGATAATACTACTAGATGTTGCAGTGTTTGGCGGAAAATGCCGGGCATTAGCTAATAACATGTTTCACTGACTCCGCTTCCTTATCGTAGGATTGGCATCTGTATGTCGTACTTAGACCCATGTTTTTAAGGTCGTATACTAATTGGAAGCTGATTAATAGCCTCAGCTCAGGTTTTCTAAGTTCAAGACACTTCTTTACCCAGGCTGATGAAGGTGATATGAATCTCTTCACCTGCCGTAGACCTGGCATTCTGCGCGAATAGGAAAACTTGTATCCGTCCTCGCAGCGTTTTACCGCTACCCTAACTAAGGTGCCTCTCCAATGAATGGAGAGGACGAACCGTCCGGACAAGGCCATCAGTAGCCCCATTTTCAATTTCACTGTGACCTGGCACCCACATTAGGTTTACCTTATTTGAGCTTGCCAGAAGTTTAATCACATTCAGACAGTCCCATAACAGCATTGACTCAACTGTATAGGGCCTAAGAGCCTTTAAGGTCGATTGATTTGCAATGATGATACAATTTAAATTATTGTATCGTTTAGCCCATTTGCGTACTTCTGTTTGAAAGACAGTAGTATTGGTGCCAAAGGACCTCGAGACAGCACTCCCGCCCCACTCCCCCCAAACCTACCCCTGCCCCGTCTTCTGTTTTTGATCCATCTGTAAACTATACCGTTGACTCTCATTCAAAGGGCGGTCCCTTGTACTCCACATGTCCCGGTCTGGTAAAATAACACAGAATCGTTTGTGGAAGTCCAGTTTATTTGGCATATAATCGAAAAGCATTCCTGTGGTACAGCTCTTACAGGTCTAGAAAGTCTTGGTAGCTATAAAAAAATTCAAAACTTTTTTTTAGGGCAAAGCAGTTCTTTGTGGAGAGCTTGGGTTGATAATTGATCGATGTTTTCATGTAGGAAATTGTTAAGGTCATCAATTTTCGTCTTGGCACCCCGAAAATTTGAGCCATTATCGGAATAGATGTCGGTGCAGCAGCCTCTTCTGGGCTATGAAACGATTCAATGCGCATAGAAATGACTCCGTGGATAGATTTTGCGCGAATTCAATATGGACAGCTTTCGTACACATGCAGATGAATAGAAATATGTAACCTTTGTAATTTCTTTGACCGCACCCTCGCTTCAGCAGCACATTTATTGGTCCGGCAAAGTCAACGCCCGTCCTAGCGAATGGTTTAATTAGTTCTACACTTGATTTTGGTAATGCTCCCATCTTCTGTGTTATGCATTTTGGCCGTTCCTTGATACATGGAACGCAATCGTGAATCACTTTCCGAACGGTTTTCTTCAGATCGGGAATCCAGAACTGTCGTCTTAACAAATGTAACAAATTAGCGGCTCCAAAATGAAAATTTTTTATGTGGTAGTGTACAATCATCTTTTTACGTTTGGATCTTGTTTAGTTAGTACGATAGGACTCTTTTGGTTGTAGTCAATAGGTGCTTTCTACAATCTTCCTCCAACTCGAAGAATTCCTCTAGCATCAATAAAGGCCCATTTCACCATAAATCGAATTTGCTTAAATTGTGTGGGTTCAACCCGCGTGTTGCGCAGTCCGCGGGATTGAAATTTGTTGGGACATGATATCATTGAGCAAATGGAATCATACTACGGATTTTTCTGGTTCGGTTAGCTACAAACGGTTTCCAGTGCACTGGATTATCAGCCAACCAGTCCAGAACAATTTGCGAGTCTGTCCAAGCGTATAATTTCTCCTTGCTGATATTCCAAATTTCTGCGATTTGAGATAATAATTCTACAACTAGCAAAGCCCCACAAAGTTCTAATCGCGGTATGGTAACTGATTCCAGTGGCTTTACTTTGGTCTTGGCAGTGATCAAGCGACATAACTTGATATCCTGTTCAGTTTCGTTGATTGGTCCTACCCAGCGTGGTATTTGTAAATGTGATAATTTCGAAATTTCAGCCCGCAATTCTGTCCACTCGGTTAACAGCTGATCTGGTAATCGTTCGTCCCATTCGAGCTTGCGTAACCATAATTGCTGGAACATAACCTTTATTTGTATCGTAAATGGTGATATTAAACCCAGAGGGTCAAAAATTCGGCTAAATTCGGAAAGTATCTCTCGCTTGGTTGTAGAAATGTAGCTATTTAACTCGACTTTATATGTAAAGTAATCTTGATCTGGCGCCCATTGTAACCCGAGTATTGGAGTGGCTACAGATGAGTCGTCAAATTGTACCGGTAATTGCGATTTTTGTTCCACGCTACTTAATCTCGTTATTAACTCCTTCGAATTCAACCTCCATTTCGGTTCCATGGCCAGTAGTTTGGTTTTTGCGATGTGAAAAGATCCCCCAAACGAGCTTGGATCCCTTTTAAATGGTAAACGAAACATATATCGACCATCTGAGCCTCGAGAATAATTACTTAAAAACTGAGATTCACATTGTTGGTTGTGAAAATCACCTTCGTCTTCTCGTGCATCTCGAGAAATCTCCTCCGACTCCCAAAGTTTCCTTAGTGATTGGTCAATCTGCACATTAATGTTGAGTGCAGTAACTTCGGCTTCCGTCTTCGTAAACGTTCCTGATACGATCCATCCTAGTTTGCTATTTTGGGCTACGACTTTATTATTCTCCCAAATTTGACCATCCATGATTAGTGACCAAAAATGGTTTATTCCGATTAATACGTCTATCTTGGTCTTATGTGTTGGGCTAGGATCCGATATTCTTTCGGTTTGTCTAGAAGGGCTCTACAATAATGCCATTCTCTAATTCATTTTTGTACTCGGATCAATGCAGTTGGTAAAACTGTTTTACAGTTAGTCGGTATTCGGTGTACCTCCATGGTTAATATGGTTTTATTGTCTTGGCTTGTTGGTGTTGTAGTCTTTGAGCTTTGATTCAACTTGGTTACTTTTATATTAGACGGTGTATTGATACTAGTGGCCGGTTTAGGTACGCGGTTCATCTGATCTTGATGGTTGTGCGCTACTTTGGGTTATGGTATGAATCAAAGTATGGTGGCTTTTTTGGCAGTGGTAACATCGTTTGTTCGACAAACATTTATTTGACATATGATTACTTCCCAAACAATTGAGGCATCGGTTCTCTGTTTTCAAAAACTCTCGCCTTTGTGGTACAGTCATTTGCCGGAATTTGTTGCATTGAAATGTATAATGCTCGTTGTTCTTACATATTCAACATGTATTCACCGCGTTCGTAACTGTTGATGATGTATGATGTTACTTGATGGTACGAGAATTGGACGTAATACGAGCGGTAATCTTACGGTCGGCAGTCTTATTTATTTGTAAAATCGGTTTTAGCTGACTGTCGTAGCCACAACGTTCGCGGTTCTTCGTCAAGCTTATTCGTCAATGAATATATGATCCAAGGATCCCGAGATTCAATTTCCTCACCAAGTCCCTTTAAGGCTCTAATTACTTCATCTCAATGAATTTATTAACGGTATGTCTTTTCCGGTCATATCGATCCTTAAGTTTGTTGAGCGCCAAAAAATAATTGGCTTCCGTGACATCCATATGTTTAAGAAGTCTGGCAGGTTCCTCTGACAGGGAATTAATTAAAAATTGAAACTTTTGTACCGGGTGCAATTTATTGTTATCATGAATCGATGCTAAAAATCGTTGATAAAAGGTTTGCCAATTGGTATACTCTCCAATAAACTTTGGGATTCTCAACCCAGGTATTTTAACTTCAGCCGACAGGGAGTGCGACAGCATCGATTGGTCACCCGTTCTACTAGTATCACCGAACCCATTTCCCATTAATGTAATATTGCGATTGCACTCGTTCAAACCAATCATAACTTCGAAATACATTTCTTCGATTGAATCGTATTGAGATTCATCCTTTGAATTTAATCGATAAATATTTTCTTCAACTAATTTAAACTCGGTAAATAATGACTCAGCGTAGTTCAGCCGGAACTGTACTTCTTCTAATTTCACCACATTTAAATCGATATTCTTGACAAAACTTTTTAATTTTGTAAAACCACCTCGTATTGTCGACCGACGCTTAGCTGCGATTTCTATTTCGGTCCCCATTTTTCACTGATTTGATTGGTTAATGAAGTTATCAAAAATTAATAATAGTTGATGCGGTTAACTGTTTAACTAAATCACGTGGCAGACAATACACATACACACTGTCAAAGAGCACTTAACTGGAACTGACTTTAACGACTTCGACGACCTTGACGACCTTGACTTCAACGGTATAAGCACCGTTGGGTTTTTGCCTCGGATTGCAATATTCACGTGACGATCGATAGAAGCTGATTCGATACAACTTGGTGTAATTGCTTGGTAATAAATCCACTTAGATTTATTCTCACTGATGTCGATAATGACTGATGAGGTTAGGTATAGCAGACGATGCCCACACACAATCGACTCACACTTTACCGAATTTTAATTCGATGATTCACTGGATAATTGTACATTTATTTGATACGACACTTGAAACACGGTAAATATGAATTGACGGTAAATTAATGAATTTGGTTATGGTAAAACAGGTAGCGGTATCGAGACCGTAAACTTATAGCGGTATTGCGATGGTAAACAAATTTCCTTGATGATGCATTTTCTTGTGGTGTCAATCATCCGGCTCGAAGGACCATGTCAATAAGTTTTCGCTTATTCATGAATGATTACTAACAGCTTAGAGTTTTCCCTTAAACAGACCACAGGTATTTTGAGGTTCCAGAAAATTAAATTAAACGCACAGAAAATTTCTTTGCTGATACATTAAGCGATTCTCGGTTGACCTTTAGGATAACACAAGGGTCGGTCAACCAAATAAAGAAACAATTACTTTCGTATAGTGAGATCACGAGCACCTGGTGTTAGACTGAAGTCTTAGTGGGGTATATTTATATCCGAGGAAGCCTAAGAGTTCTACAAGAGTTCAGTCTGTTGTAATAGCTTCACTGCACCATAAAATCATTTTTATTATTACAAAAATTTTTAGCCTCATCTTTCACTATAACCCAAGAAACCTCCGGATCTTTTTTACTGTATTAGATATATGAAATTCAGAAATCGCCTGAACTTTAAGAGGGTCTACTTCCAAATTGTAATCTGATACAATTTACCCCAGATATCGAATACTCTTCAGCATGAACTTACTTTTATCAAGGTTCGCCATTAGCTGAGCATCTGTTAATAAGCTGGCAACTTTTTTGAGCAATTTAATTATGTTCTTAAACTTTTTAGGAGTCCGTCAATTATTGACAGCGGATATGCATCCCTGACCGTTACAGCATCAAGTCGTCGATCGTCAAGCCACAGACGTACTTTTCCATTGGGCTTTCGGACCAACGCAACAGGTGAGCTCCAACAACTATCTGCCTCCTCAATCACTCAAAATAGGTGAATTGTAGTTAACAGGTGAGTCTATTTCATCTCGGGATTTGTATTGCTAGCTGTACCGTTCTGAGTGATTCTGTGAATTCTCTGTTGAGGACCCGCATTCCCAGCATTGCGGTTTCTCCATTGCTTGTGTCCCGAATTGCAGCGAAAGTAATTCGGTTTAAATGTATCTGGTCGCCCACATCCATAACAAAACCTTATGCGTTCTTTGGTACAATTGTCGTATGTATGACCAACATCTCGATAGTTCCAGCATATGGTTAACGTAGAATCGAAACTCTTCGGTTAATAGTTTTTGTATTGATTTAGAGTATTATTGGTACATTTTTTAGCCATTTTTGTCAAAATTATAATCAGAATCAGGATTGAACGCCAACTCGTGCTGATGATCAATCTCGTTTACGTATATCGCCAATTACAGAGAAGTTCCGGATCACAATGAGTACGTTTCCATGAATCCTCTAAGCTGATACTACTTTGGTAATAGTTCATCGATACTATCAATATTTCGTGCAGCTAGAGCATTCTGGAGGCCTGGTCTCATATTCCGTTTCAACATATGAAGAGTTGCGGTTTCCGATGTTGGAACAGAATACTGGAAATTAATTGCTTCAATGGCATTGTAAAATTCAATAAATGCCTCTTTAGGTCGTTGTTTCCGAGCCTCTAAAATTCGCCGAATGTCGTAGTCCGTACGATGGTCTCTTGTTGTCAATTGATATGTGGGTGTAATCTGACATGTAGTATAATTACAAATATCTTAAGTAGTTCAACGTCTAGGCGAATTATTAATATTCTCGGATATTGTTATTGGCATAATCGCGATTATTCTCGAACAAAATAAGTAAATTTAAACTTAATTAGTATGTTTAACGACAAACGATGTGATATAATAAATTAATAATTTATATAGTATGATGGATGATATGCGTGCATGTTAACAAGTGTAAACATATTTTTTTATTTAATTATTGGTAACAGTTTAATTACGGTGCACCTTCTAACAGCAATAATAAATTTAGCACGCAAACAAATAATTTCAATTCTTAAGATCCTTTTTGGTGTTTTTAATTTTTAAAAGCTTTAAAATTCCTTTGAAATTGTAAAAAAAAATGAAACCGAAAGAGAACCGATGTAAAAACTATGAATAGAATTAACCTAATTTCGGATATTTTTGCCGGATAAAGAATTTATAAAAGAAAAAAAAAATTGTGAAACAACTTACTTAATGCAATTAGCGAATTTTTCTTTTCTAATCTTCTAATATTCCACGCTTATATTCCACCCACAATAGTTATCTTCGCTATGTTTTCCCTCTCAAGCACAAAAAGTTGTATCCTTGAAGTTTAATTTTTTTCGAGAATATCCTTGTAAATGTACTAAAAATCGTACTTGTTTCAACACATAATGGTTATGCACTTGAGAAGAGGATATGGCAATCAAACTGTTGCATATGGTGGTAGATGCTTATTAAATACACAGGAGAACAATAACATAAATAGTATTTATTTATTGTGCACACATGGTATGTTCTAGTTACAGGTTAACATTTGTGTATTGTGCATAAGGATATTTCCTATTTAAAAATATCCCAAGCGTGTCAACTGGGTTAATTGAAGAAACAATGTTTTAGCAAGACGGTGCACCGAAGCGTTGTTTAAATTTATGTTTAATAAGCTATCTGATTTCAAAACTGTTTGATATATGAAAGTAGGATGCACTTTACCAGAATGGACATTTTTTTATTTATTTATTTCCTTTTAACTTTTTCACATAGTAAAGGGTATATCTGTATCTCAGAGGTAAACTATCGTAACTTCAAATTGACCAAAAATGGGGTTTGACTGAAAATTCGCTCATTATACAACAACTTTCTGGTATCCAATTATCAAAGGTCTATCGGCTTAATGTTTTGAACTAAGCAATAGTATACCGTCGTATGTGCATTCACTATATTTTGGGGTAAATTATCGTAGGGTGAGTTACGATAGTTTACTGTAAATATATTGGATTCTTTTTGTGCTTCCCTTACTATTGGGAAAAGTATCGTAGAGTCAGTTACGATTATTTACCTCGAGGGTATTTGATCACGCGAGATTTACGATTATACACTTGTGGTATGTTTAGTTTTGATCAGTACCTAAATAGTGGTATATCAACATGGAATTATAATCGATGGTCTATCGATAGAATCGATAGTTCCGGTACTACTGAAATTATCGACCTTTAATAAACCCTATCGATAGTTCTGATTTTTTGCTTCGTTTATTTTATCAAAACAAACAAACACGGTTGTCACAGTAATTTAACAGACTGTGCCTTAACCTTCTACATCTACTAGTCCTTGGCAACATACAATTTTGATGAATTGCCTTTTTTAACAAATAAAATCAGCCACGTTTGGTTTTCACCCCAGTAAGTGACTCTTTTTTTTTTTATATTCGTTTATACATATGTACATCGAAAAGCCATACCAATGTTTTGGAATATTGGGCCAAATAAACAAATATACATAATATGTATTCGCGCTACGAT
This sequence comes from Tipula helvola, assembly GCA_963556165.1. Classification (NCBI taxonomy): domain Eukaryota; kingdom Metazoa; phylum Arthropoda; class Insecta; order Diptera; family Tipulidae; genus Tipula; species Tipula helvola. Next base: position 42,711,284 of record OY744483.1, on the reverse strand, counting down.
ATATTATGTGATGGAGAAGTGCAATAGATAAAAGATACCAATTTAAACAAGTTAATCTTTTTAGACAAACTTACCAATGTTCGAGCTCCATTCAATTCTAACTTTTCCCGCTATAACGAAGGTATATTTGGTAAGTATTGTTTTTTTTCTCTTTATATATATATATATATATATATATATATATATATATATATATATATATATATATATATCATGTATAGCCTACAGTGATTACAATGAGCTATACAAACATGTTAAAAAAAAATTAAAAAATGAAATACATACAACACAAAAGGATTTTTTTTTTTTTTTTTTTTTTTTTTTTTTTTTTTTTTTATATTATTACAAACATATATAATTAACAAAATTCAGAGATATTATACAGTGGTCGTTTTTTAAAAAACTTTCAACTTAATTTAAATTTCATTACATCTGAGTAGTTCAGTTTATGAGTTGACTTAACAATTATTGGTTATATTTGTTGAGGAAACTATAAAAAAACCTCAAGCTAGATTTATTTAAAACTTTACTTAACTATACTTAAAACTATAACTAATCTTGGTAAAAAATGACTATGTAGCTTTAATATTCATTGAACTTATGCTCAGTTCAATATTTTATTAGGTTTACAAATTTTATATTTTAATAAAGTCTAACGTTCAACTAGTACAGACTTTTAATGAGTGGATTGTCAGAGAATCCAGCATTTCTTTTAAATCTAGTGCAAAGTTTGGTAACAAAATCTTTCACTAATTCAATATTATTAATTTTATGTAAATCCTGAGTAGAATAGTGTCTTGGTAAATTGTAAATTAGTTTGAGTAGTTTATTTTGAGTAATTTGTAATTTTTTAATATGAGTATCTGCACAGCTGCTCCAGACAGGTGCACCGTACAGAAGTATAGATCTAAACACAGTCTTATATAAAATTAATTTATTTTGGGTGGATAGCTTAGATTTTCTATTGATAAATGGGTATAGAATTTTTATGTATTTATTAACTCTGGAAATGGAGTACATGGTATGTTTATTATATGTGAGTGTTTTATCTAAGATAATTCCAAGGTATTTGATGTCGGGATCCCAGGGTATCTTTTTGTTTTGAATTACTAATTCACGATTTGGAAGTGATGACAGTTTTCTGCGCCTAGTAAAAAATGATGCATGTGTTTTGTCAATATTTAACTTAATTTTCCACTTTTTAAAATAGTTATTTAGGATCGTAACGCCATTTTCTAAATTGGAAATGATTGTATTTGGATCAACACAGCCAGTTGCAAGTGCAGAATCATCCGCATATAAAAGTAATTCACAATGTGGCGGGGTTGGAATATCATAGATAAATAAGTTGTACAGCAAAGGGCTCAATACAGCCCCTTGAGGTACACCCTGTTGGATAGTTTTATTATCAGATAATTGAGTTAAAATTTTCACTGAAAATGTTCGGTTTGAAAGATAACTTTTTATAATCTTGATGATATATACAGGAACTTTTAAAACTATTAATTTGTATAATAGTCCGTCATGCCAGACACTGTCAAAAGCCTTTTCTACGTCTAAAAGCACTACCCCAGTCGAAATTTTGTTATTGTTTAATTATTGAAACTAGTCTGCTAACTTGATGGTTGGTTGAGTGAGATTTTCGAAATCCAAATTATTCATTGGGCATAGATTGATTAATAGTGATGTGATTTAAAAGTCTAGATTGAATGATACGCTCAAAAATTTTTGACAGGGAACACAGAAGGCTAATAGGTCTGTAGTTCATGGGGTTTGAATTGTCCTTGTTCGGTTTGGGTACAGGTATCACTAATGCATGCTTCCAAGAATTTGGAAAATAATTAAGAGTGAAACAGGAATTGAATAGATAGGTCAGCATTATATGGACATTGCGGGGACAATGTTTAAGAAGCATATTATTGATTTGATCATTGCCAGGACTCTTCGTAGTTTTGAGAGACTTAATTGTATTTTTTATCTCATACGGCGTAGTAAACACAATTTCGCCATTTGATTGATTATCAAGTACATTTACGGCCGATTTCACCGTCTCCTCAAATACGGGATCTGTATGTATATGCGAACTATTTTGGATTGAACTGAAGACGTTTGCTATCACATTAGCTTTTCCTGTGTTTGTGATAAAGGTATCATTACCAACTTTCAATGGCGGCAAAAAACTGTTTTTGTTTCCAATAATTTTCGTCATTTTCCAGAAAGGTTTGGAACCCGGTTTAAAACTGTTAAGCAGATTATTCCAACGTTTGTTACGTAACAAGTTGATTTGGATATCTATCTCTGCTTTCATTTCCAAAAAGATGTATTTAACAATTGGATCTCTTGTGCGTTGCCATTGTCGTCGTTTTATATTCTTGATCTTAATGAGCATTTTCAATTCGTCAGGATGTTGGAGATCTTTATAGGATTTGATGGGAACTTTAGGTATAGCTCTATCTCTTGCTTTATGTATATTAGATACTATGCTATATCTCATGCTATGAACATTAGTTGTTCATCAATAAGATTTGAATTTGTGATATTAACAGCAGTATAGTTATCTAATTTAATAGACTTTTGAAGTATTTTTTGTATATATCCCATTTTGCCTCATCACCTTGATAACACATTTTCATTGTAGGTCCATTGAGACGAGATTGACACTGAATTTCAAAACTAACCGCAACATGATCAGACATAAGCTGGAAACATGTTGATGGTTTAGAGATACTATGCTTATTATTAGATAGTATTATGTCTAAAACTGAGGGTTGACATCGTTTAGCAGCAGGGTAGAATGTGTATTTGTCGGGATAATGAACATAAATATCACGAGAGCATATTAAATCAAATAGTATATTTCCTGCTTGATTTGCCCTATTACATCCCCAGAACCTATGACGAGCATTTAGATCACCACATACAAAATAACTATCAGTACTTGAACAGATTTTATTTAGATCCATTTTAAAATAATTAAGTTTTTCTTTCGTAAGAGAAGTTCCAGGAAAATATACCGCTATTAAATTTATACTACCAGAACAATTTACTATATTAATACCAAGACATTCTATCACTTTGGTATTAAACGACGAAAGAAGAGAATGCTGGATTCCCCGTTTTATTAAAATTGCAATACCACCACCTCTAGTATCCCTATCTAATCTATAACAAATAAAGTTTGAAACATTTAATCTATCACTAAATTTAAGTTGGGTTTCATTTAAAATCAAAATATCTATAGAATTATCATTAACATATTGTATGGTTTCTATAAGCTTGTTTTTGATACTGCAAGCATTCCAAAAACATACCTTCAGATTATTTATTACTTCCATAACAATATTTTGCGGAAATTTCAAATATTATTTGTAATTGTTGGCTTTTTGAACGGCACATCTGAAACTTACCAATCACTTCTTGTACAATTCTTATAATTTCATCAGTGGAAAATAAGTCGTCAGACTTATTTTGATTTTGTGGTGTGTTGATTGTTGACGTTGTTAGCACTATTTTGAGTATTCCACCAGTTATTATGTCTTCCAGCTGTTAGACCCGGAAAATGTAGCTCATTCGACAGAGCGGGAGGAACATTTGTTTGTCGAGCAGGTTGAGATTGTCGAAATTTATGTTGTATGTTTTTCTTGATCTTCATAAATTCAGCTTTTTTTGGACAACTTTGAAAGTTGGCCGGATGATTATCCATACAGTCGGCACATTTATACCCGGCTTGTTTTTTATCTTCTTCTAGATTGCTAAGCGGGCAGTTTATAATTGTATGGTTCTCACCACATAGACGACATTTAAGATCCCTATGACAGTTACTAGTCCCATGTCCGAAAAGTTGACAATTCCTGCATTGTGTTGGACCACGCCTCTGAGATATACAGACTTAAATTTTTTTAAATCGGCTAGTGTTGTTGTACCTTTACTATAGAATAACAGGTACACCATTTGTTGATCATAACGTGGGTTTTTTAAATTAAACTTTTTTATCTCATTAGGTATTGGAATAGATTCATCATTCAACATAGTTTTAATTTCTTCAACTTCAAAATTTGGTAGTCCGGATAGAGTTATTTTGATTGGTTTGTTGTTAGGGTCTTCAAATGTATAGTATTTAAACTCCGTTTGTTGTACCAATATTTTAGAAAATGAATGAAAATCATTCATATTATCAATTAAGATTTTAATTCTAATTGATTGAATTTTAAGTTTATATTTGGTGATGTTGTGTGTTTTCAATAAATTATAGACGTCCTTCAGTTTTTTGTTTGTTATAACAATAGGAGGAATTTTAACTCTAGTTGTTTTAGTGATGATTACATCTTCATCATTATTTTCGTTCAGGTTTTTATTTGGTTGTAACGGTGAAAATCTGTTATTTTTCATATTTATTTCGCAATTATTAATTAACTGATTTTTTGGTATTGCCTGTGACACTGTTTGAACTTCACTTTCACTGTTTAATTTAGCAATTTTGCTAGAATTGTCTTGTGTATCATCACATATAAGGGGGCTTAAGCCCCTTTTGGGTCGAGAACTACCAATAACTTCGGTAATTTCACACAATTGTTTACACAAATACAATACACTGCGAGTAAAGTAACTGTTAGCAATAAAAAAAAAAACAAATATAACAAAAATAAATTTTATTTTTATTAATTTATATGTTTCTGCGACTGCAGTTGAAACTAGAATGACAACACAAAAGGAATAAAAGATAGATAGAAAACGCCGACTATTTAGTTATTATTACATAAAAATTTAAATAAAGCTTTCTTAAACGACTCTCTGGACAAGTTGAAATCAAAAATATCATAAACTGAATTAAACTCTCGCGATGCTCTCAAATGTGGTTCCGAAAGACCGTAATTAGTTGATACCTGATACCGGAGCGTAAAGATTCAAGCGTGAAAGCAGCTCAGACAATCGATTCGAGAACTGAAAATATCGCAAATGAACAATGCCGATGCTACTACACGTCGACAATCTAATCTGTGCAGATTCAATAGGTTACAGCGATCTTGGTAGGGTGGAAGAACATATTCAACAGACCGTGTAGACGGTAGACAACGAATTGCATACAAAACAAACTGCTTCTGAACACTTTCTATTCTACCCGAATGACAGTGGTAAGATGATGACCACACCGGCGATGCATATTCTAAAATAGAACGAACAAAAGAACCATATAGTGACGTTAGAGTAATCGGGTCGATGAAGTCCTTACAGTTTTGCTTAATAAAACCCAACATAATATATGCCTTATGTATAATGGTGTTAATATGTCTAGTAAAGGTGGCATCAGGTGAAAAAATTATACCCAAATCAGATATAAACTCCACTCTGACTACATCCTCACCATACAGACGATAACGATGGGACAGGGGTGACCGGGTACGATAAAATGAAAGACTCCTACACTTACTCACGTTGAGTCCCAATCTATTGCGAATAGACCAACTACAAAATTTGTCCAAATCATCTTGCGGCTTTACGCAATCGGACACGCTGCTGAGCCGGGCGAAAATTTTCATATCATCGGCACACAGGAGGCAGCTGGCAAACTTAAAGCAGTCAACAATATATCGGCCAATATGGCTTCCTTGGGGTAGAGATCAGGAGCGAGTGGTCAATCTTATCGAAAGCCTTCGCAAAATCAGTATAAATAACATCCAGTTGCTGCCTGGAGTTTAAACTGCTAAATAACTTGCCACAAAAAGAAACCAGATTAGTCACTGTGGATCTGCCTGGATAAAACCCGTGCTGAGCAGAAGAAATTAATGATTTGGTATGGAAAACCAAGACCTTATGAACCATAGATTCAAATAATTTGGGTATAACGGAAAGAATGGAAATCCAGCGATAATTACTTACTTCGTTTCTTCTACCCGCCTTGAAAATGGGATGGAGGCAGGCAATTTTCCAAGGCTCAGGAAAAACCCTAATACGTAAACTTTCATGAAACATGAATGTAATTGGACGGGACAAACTCTCGGCACAATGCTTAATAAGGATCGGCGGAATACCATCGTAATACCAAGCAAGCAATCGCAAATTTTCTGCTCAGTAAATTTAAAATAATTAAATTCCGCGAAACTGTTAGCGCATGAAGGCATGCGGTAGGGGACGTCGTGGCTGGTTCGTATACTGAGGCAAAAAAACTAGCAAATAAATTACAGATCTCCGCGGGTTGACTAGCGACGGAGTTCTGGTAAGACATAGGAGTAGGAAAACCAACCACTTTTCTCTTACTGTTCATAAAACGCCAGAACTCCTTTGGATTTGATGTCAATTCCTCCTCGATTCGCACAACGTATTGGTTATATAAAAACCAATTTAAACTTTTAAACTCTTTGCGAGCATTATCAAATTTGGGATAAAATTGAACCCCGTACCGCCTGTATAATGAATGGAACTTATTGCGGCGATTTTCGAGATTTAACAATCTATTGTTATACCAGGGCTCCCGAAAGTCGTTTTTCTTTTTAACCAACGGAACGTGTCTTTCAATACCACTTCTGAGAATGTCGTTAAACATCAAAACGATGTCATTTAAATTACCGCCACGTTGCAAAAAGTCCCAATCAGAATTGCTGAGGAACTCGTTTAAGGAAGCGTAGTCGGCATTTCTGAAATTAAAATAAAACTTGTTAGAAAAGGAATCAATTGAACAATTTATATGAAAAATATTTATCGTAATTGGTGTGTGGTAGATGCTCCGGGAGTCGGTGAAATCCAAACATGATGAAACCTTCGAATGCATGACGTTATTGGCAAATAACAGGTCCAGGAGTTTCCCTTGACTGTTGCTATTATGATTCAGCTGCTTGGTTAACATGCTAGCAATGTATAATGCCCTTTCGTCAGTAGAAAGCGATCTAAAGACACCATGTCGGGCAGATTAAAGTCGCCCACAATTACAAGTTGATCATTAGGTCGCACTGATGGCATCACAACTGAGTCGATGAAATTGATTATCCTTTCAAAATATTCCAAATTCGAACCATAGAGAGCATACACTGCGATGATGACGATAGAGGAACTGGCCACCTTAACACGAACAGCGATGACGTCAAGACTAGGATGACAGGCAACCAATTCATTAGGAATGGAAACTTTAACCGCAATCAATATCCCACCCCCTCTAAGCCTGGTGTCGAAATCATATCTGTCCTTCCTGTGAACGACATAATGCGGAGGGAAATATTCACCGGAATACATATTGACAGTAAGCCAGATCTCACAGATTATTATGATATCATAATCATTGTCCACAACGCCTAAGCGAAAATTCTTAGCTTGACCTCGGATGCTAGAGGTGTTGTGGTAATAAATTGAGGTAAAGCTGGAACGATCGGAGCTTACTTGCCGGATTGGGGCACAGTTTGTTGCGTAATGACCGCTGGAGGATTCAGGGTCGATATTTGCTGGTTCTGAAATACACCTTTCCCCATTGCTTGCATACGATGTGATTGGCGCGGCCGAAAATTTGTATTATGGAAGGGTCTAATACACACATCATTAGGCCAATTCACCGTGGACATAACTTCAGTTGTTAAATCGGCATCAACTCCCACTTTAAAACAGACATACTCCATGTCGGCAAGTTTACGCCCATTTGGTATTAGCTTGGTAACCACAGCATTAGAAATACCAAAGTTATTGTTTACAAAATCGGCAATAGCAGCGTCTTCAACAGCGGTATCGAACTGCGACATATACGAAACCAAAACTACGGTTTAAACATCCGGATGCTGTCAGGCAGAGAACATGATTTAGTCCCACTTATTGAGGCGTACGATGGACGACGCATAGCAGCTGCTGCAGATGAAATGACCGGGAGAGTTGGAGTCGACGTCTCGGAAGAAGTTATGCCAGTTTGCGGTTTGGGCTGACACCTGGGCGAAGCCATCATGGATTTGTTCAGCAATATGGATCTGGTCCCCAATTTTGCTGCAGACAGATGACAGGCTGGAAGCACACCAATTAGCCAACGGCTCATGATTTTGTATGACCGTAGGTACAGCAGATGTAGCAAATTTAGCACCAGATTCAATAGAGGTTTCTTGAATCCCTATATTAGCACAATTTGCTCGAGTTTGATCAACAACAGTTATAATAATCGAATCCGAACAATCAGAAATATTGCGATCAGATAAACGGGATTGGACTGGTTTATTAATAATAGCCTGTGTTTTCTCCTCGATTTTTTTCACTGAGGTATCTAATTTTTTTACAGACCCCATTATTTCATTTAAAATTTTCACTTGCTCTCTGTAAACGTCCTTACAGTTGTCTCAAAACCAAAAAATACAGTCCGAGCCACAAATGACATCGAAAACCGTTTTTTTCGCAAACAAACACATTTATAATGGGCAACTTTTTTGCAGAATCCGCTGCACACTAAGACGTTATCTGTCACTGTAGGAACAGCACACTTCATACAATTGTTCGATGCCATAATAAGTTTATATAAATGAACCACACAATAAACAGTGAACAATTAACAGTAAATGAGGAACTTACTTACACTAGAGTTTAAACACTATATATGTACACAAAATATTTACAGACACATCAAAGTATCTTTAATTAAGTTGGTTTTAGTTCGTGAATGCAATCTTGTAGTTCGGTATCTCCTCGGGACGTTTATTATTAATTTTAAAAATTTATTTTGCAAGATTTGAATTTTTTGCCTGTGGATGTTAGCCGTATTCCACCATAGCGGAGATCCATACAAGATTACAGCCGGTACAACCGTCTTATAAACTAACATTTTGTTTTCTAAAGATAGATAACTTTTTTTATTATAAAATTTAAGTGATTTTGGCATGTTACTCTTGGCTCCAGGAGAATGCCAAGATACTTGACCTTATTCTTTTCCCATGTTAATTGTTGACCGTTTATAAACAAATTTGTTTGAAGTAGTTTAGTTGTCACCCTACACCGTGAAAAATATATTGCCTGAGACTTGTTAGAGTTCAGTTTAAGACCCTGGTTAATTCCAGGAAAAGCGAAAAATCACCGTCAACTCACTTTCATTAAAAAGGAAATTAGCCGGCTGAGGCCGACATTTTGAATTTAACGGGAATAATATTTTTTTTTTTGCTGTAATTTGAAACACGCGGTTGTTAATTAATTTTACTAATTCCAAATAATCAAAATGACCGATACAACTTTACCATCGTTAAAAAAACAACGTGCAGTAAACAAAGGCAAACTAACAAACATTTTAAATTATGTTAATAAAGCCACCGCGGATATTCCACTAGAGCAATTCAAAACGTGGTTAGCCAAGGTAGAATAACTCATGGAGGAATTTACTGCTATTAAAATTGAAATTTTTAGTGTGGATGAGGAACAAAATCCCGATTTAGAATACGTAGAAAAGTACTATTTAGCGTTTTCTGGTTTAAACCGCTGTATCCGTGCGATGTCCTTATCAAGTGGAACTACCACACCGGAAGGGTTAGAACATACTTTCAATAGTTCAGTTAATGCTCGAGCTTACACAAAACTGCCAAAAATTAATATTCTGCCATTTTCTGGCGAATACATCGAATGGCAATCTTTCTTTGATTGGTTTTCGTCAACCATCCACGAATCAACTTCCCTCAGTGCCGTACAAAAAACTTCAGTACCTCAAAGGTCTGTTAACGGGCGAAGCTATGGTTTTACTACGCCACATCAGTATAACCGAAGCTAACTACATAGTAGCCTTACAAAAATTAAAATCGCGTTATGACCGTAAAAAGTTAATTATCAACGCGATCATTCGTACTTTCTTCGAGCAACCATCCATAAGCAATGCCAATGCTACTAATATCAAACGATTGCTGGATACGGCCGATGAAGTTGTACGTCTTTAGGCTCTCGGAACAGCGGCAGAAGATCGCGATTCCTGGCTCATATACATCCTAACGGAAAAATTGGACGATAAAACCAGAACATTATGGGCGCAATTCTTCACTGAGCTCGAAAATCCAGAATTGGTTGATTTATTTATGCTTTAAACTGTACGAACTGATGCTTTAGAATCCGTGGGCACATCTTCTAACAAGCTATCATCTAACAAGCCAACAATTAAGAGTCATGTTACCTCTAATGTTTTTCAATATTCAATCTGCAGCGACATCAACTTTGTGCTATACCAATGTCAGCAATTCAACGAAATGGACGTCCTCACTAGACGCAATTAGGCCAAATCAAACAATCGCTGCTTTAATTGTCTAAATTCCAAACATGCCGTCTTTAGATGCATGTCAAAACATCGCTACCAAACATGCAAAGGAAGACACCACACACTTTTACATTTTCAGAATGCAGAGAATAATCAAATTCCTGCCAGTATGAAAGAAGATGTATTGTACTTACGAACAAACCAAGCTCATCCAACCAAATGGTCAGCGCTCATGCTAAAAATTCATCAACTATTGTTTGAAAATGTGCCGTGCCCTTTTGGACTCCGGATCACAAGCCAGCTTCATCACCGAAAACTGTGTTCAACGACTAGGACTAAGCGCAGATCTAATGGGAGAATATCAGTCACTGGATTGGGAACCGCAGAAGCCGGTGTTCCGAGGGGATTGGTTACCATTTACAATAAGCCGGAGGTCTACTCGGGCTTTAGCGTTAACGCTTTCATACTAAACAAAATCACAACCCGGTTACCAGAATATAAAATTGACATGATTAATGAACCAAATTGGAAAGACGTCAAGCTTGCTGATCCAAATTATTCTAAGCCTAATGAAATAGACTTACTTATTGGAATAGACCACTTTTTTAATATTCTGAGGGACGGGCAAATTAAGGGCAACGCCAATCAACCAATTCTGCAAAATACTATTTTTGGGTGGATTGTAGCAGGAAATATTAGCCCAAAGATCTCCTCAGAATATGAAAACATCATTCTCAAAGTACAACAACAAACTGATGAAAATGTTAAACAAAAACGTATAACTATTAAAACCAAATTAAGTAAATTAATGACACAAAAATTGCAAAATAACCAAAACAGTTACATACAAACAAACCACCAATTCTACCCAAGGACCATGAATAACACCAACATCATATTCACAGAAGACGAAACTAACTTGTTAAATAAAGGGCTCAAATATAATTTAACACCCATCTTAAACAAAAAACAAAATACAAAACAATTGTTGCAAATTGAAAATGCTGTAAAACACACTCAATTAGAACATCGAGACATATTACGGAAAACCATTGTTCAACAAATCAAAACACAGACACCAATTCAGGTCAACAGTCAACACGCTAAGGAGAATAAAATCATCAGTAAAATAAGAAATAAAATTATGGACAACGAAGCAATCATCATAAAAGCTGACAAAGGTAACACAACTGTAATAATGCCGAATACAGAATATAATGAAAAAATCAATGAATATATCCAAAATAATAATATAATACAATTACAAGATGATCCAACGGATACATATAAATCTGAAATAAATAGTGTCATAAATAAAAGCAGTAAAATAATTGATCTGAAAAATAAATTTCGCCTAAAAGTCATAAAACCAGAGGCACCAAGACTCAAAGGATTACCAAAAATCCATAAAGAGGGAACCCCGATGAGACCACTCATTAATTATACTACAGCTCCATCATATAAAATATCTAAATTCATAAATAAATACATAAACTCCAAACTACAGGTAGAAAACACACACTCCATTAAAAATAATATTGAATTAATCAACCACATCAAAAACATCAGCATACCAAACAATAGTAAACTTGTTTCATTTGATATAACCAATATGTACGGCAATATTCCGGTGAAAGAAACTCTACAAATAACTGAAAATTTACTAATAAAAAGCAAAATCGAAAAAACTGAAATAGCACAAATTATGGATATTTTAAAATCAATCACCAACCAGAACTATTTCCAATTCAACACAAAATTTTACAGACAAACAGAAGGTCTACCGATGGGAAATCCGTTATCCGGAACACTAGCCGAAATATTTATAAACAATTTCGAACACTATCATATATTCAATGTGTCCAATAAACACAGAAATAATATAATATATTGGTATAGATATGTTGATGACATTTTAATGTTATTCAATGGAACACAACGTCAACTTAAAAATTTGCACAAACATATCAACAGCATTCATCCAAACTTAAAATTCACAATAGAAATTGAGTACAACAACCACATTAATTTTCTAGATATCAATATAAAAAATGCTAACAACAAACACACCTTTAAAATACATAGAAAGCCAACACAGACTGATCACACAATTCACTACACATCCAATCATCCACCACAGCATAAAATTTCTGCATATCTTCACATGATAACTCGTGCCAATAGCATACCGATGAACAATGATGATTATATAAAAGAGATAAATACAATAAAACAAATTGCTACAAATAACGGGTTCAATATCAACTTGATAGACAACATGAACCGAAAATTTAAACACAAAGAAAATTTGAGATCACTCACCACGTTACAACCACAAACACGAGAAAACGTGAAATACATAACCATTGAGTACAACCAAACAGTAGCGAAAATAATAAGCAAAGTATTCAAAGAACATCAATACACCATAGCATATAGAACGAGTAACAAAATTGAAGGGCGCATAAAAACAGTAAAAACAAAGGAAATTGAATCAGGGGTGTACAAGCTAAAATGCAACGATTGTGAAGCATTCTACATAGGCCAAACGGGGAGAAATTTTAAAATTAGATTCAGGGAACATGTAAAAGAAATAGGAAAAGATAATATAAAATCAAATTACGCTGCACATCTAACACACTCTCGACATACTTATACCAACTACGACGAAAACTTAAATGTAATACATAAAGCCCGAAAAGGAGAAAACTTGGATAGAATGGAGGAATTGGAAATATACAAATACAGAGGCAATATATTTTTATTAAATGACAGGATGCCACACAATGACATCTACCAGTATATAATAAGCAATTTTTAACATTTTGAATTAGAATAAGTTATAAGTTGATAATGAGCGAACGCTCGAAACTATAGTCCTTGTACTATATAAAATAATAAAAAATATTACTATAAGAAGAACAATTTTATTCTCTTTTATTTAAAAATAATTTTAAATTAAAATATAAAAACAGTGATATTAAGCACAAAAATGGATAAAATCCAATGTTGTAAAGATCTCCACTCATTCTGCAGTCTAACAAATGTTTTGGAGATTGATATTGACCGAACCCTTCAACGTTTTTGGGAAGTTGAATCCATTACTGAACAAAAAATGCTTCTAACTCCCAATTTCAAGAAAAATGTTACTAAAACTCTAGAAGACCGGTTTATGGTAAGCCCAAAGTTTAAGAAATCACCAAAGGAAATGGGATCATCATTTAACATGGTCTTGAAAAGATTTCGAGCACTTGAACGCCGCTTTACTCGTGACACTGTGTTCTATGGAATTTACAAGCAATTTATGTCTGAATACCAATCACTCGGACACATGCAAGAAATTCAACCTAATGAGACGAATGAAGAAGGATATTTTTTGCCGCATCATGGAGTTTTCGAGCAAAATAGTAGGTACGACGATGAAACTGAGGGTAGTTTTCAATGGGTCCGCAAAAACGACTTCGGGACTGTCTTAGAACGATTGTCTGGCGGTAGGCTCCACTGTACAGTCTTCACTATATGCCATAGTGTTACGTTTTCGAGAACATCGCATAGTTTTTGCCGCAGACATAGAATAATTCTCAAAAAATAATTTGTGTACTGTAACCTACGGATTATCATCAACACCCTTTCTAGCTACAAGAGCTATTAAACAAATCGCTATCGATACCGCAAACTCAGATCCCATCGCAGCCAAACATATAGAATCAAACATATACATCGATGATATCATGACTGGTGCATATACGGAGATAGAAGCACAACACTTAAAAAAATCCATTACGACAATTCTTTCAACGTATGGCTTCAACCTACGAAAATGGATGTGTAATTCTCCAAAGCTGTTAGAAGACATCTCATTAGTTGATCAGGAGGATAGCGGCAAATCCATCGAAGAAAAGGGCGATACGGAAATAAGAAAACTCCGGGGTCTAGAATACAATCCGCTTCAGGAAACTTTCAAATTTAAAGTGCCGCAGTCGTATATTGCCGTGTTATATCTGATGACAAGGAAGTACAAATTAGTTCAATTTAATTAGTTAGTAGTTTAATTAGTAGTTTTAGTTAAAACAAAATGGGCTCCACTTAAATAATTATCATTGCCTCGCTTGGAATTATGTGGCGCCGTTTTATTGATCAAGCTTATGAATCTGGTTACAAGGGAAACCAATTTAACAATTAAGCAAATTTATATGTGGACAGATTCGAAAATAGTCCTAGATTGGCTAGCATCTCATCCTAGACGGTGGTCTACATTTGTGGCAAATCGAACTGGAGACATTCTGACATATTATAACCGTTCGGATTGGGGACATGTTCCATCAGAAGAAAATCCAGCAGACTGTGCTTGAAGAGGTCTCTTTTCAGAAGAATTAAATAATTATAAATTATGTTGGAATGGACCATTTTGGCTAAATTAAACAAAGGAATTTTGGCCGCAACAGCAACTAAATTATGAACTGATCGAAGAACAAATTCCAAAAATGGCATTTTCAGCTGTAATTAAAATCGATGTATTCGAAACGTTATTGTCAAAACATTCCTCATTCCATAAAATACAAAGAATACTTACCTATGTTGTTCGATTTGTTTGTAACTGCAGAAAACCTGTATTGGGTAGGAATAAATTAAAGTTTTTAACACGTGAAGAAACACACGAATCACTATATAGAATCTGTTTACATGAACAACAAAAATTTTTCTGTCAAGAAGTGGAAGATATACGTAGAAACAAGAAAATTTCTTAACCCGTTCATAGATGAATTTGGAGTTTTGCGTGTAGGTGGAAGGTTAGAAAAAAGCAGCCTTGCATTTTCAACACCCTATCATACTGCCACCAAAATCCGACAACGGTTCCAATTTTGTGGAAATCCCGCATAGAGGCATTTCTTTACCCCGACAGGCACCACGGCATGATCTTATTACTGAAAAAAAATGACAAGGGAATTGCCAGACAATTGCATAAAACTAATAACATTCATATTCAACGTGGTCATGCGAATCGCTTATATTCCTCAAAAATGGAACGTATCGGTGATCACAATAAATCTTAAGCCTGGAAAAAATGAAACACAAATTCCATCATATCGTCCAATAAGCATGCTACCCACAATTTCCAAGCTATTCGAAAAAATAGTATTAACAAAATTGAAACTAGTGTTAACACTGCGCGCTATATTATTCCAGACCATCAATTTGGGTTTCGAAATCAACATAGTACCATATAGAGCCAGTACACAGAATTGTAAATGCAATCAAAAGAACCTTTACAAAATTAAAGAACTTCTACCTAAGACATTTCACGCAATTTTGGGAAACTATCTTCTTGAAAGGCAATACATGGTTAAACAAAATAGGGCAACTACTTACATTTACGATATAAACGCAGGTGTCCCACAAGGGAGCGTCCTAGAACTAATATTATACTTGATGTACACAGCCGATTTGCCTGTAACCAACAAAGTAATGATATCAACATCCCGGCGTCACACAATACTCCAGAAACTGCCTCAAAGGAATTACAGAATCATTTGAAAAAAATCGAGGACTGGCTGAAGAAATGGCGAATAAAAGTGAATGAAAAAAAATCAACACACGTCACATTCACACTGAACAAACGCACCTGCCCACCAGTGGTACTAAACGATATTAATATTCCTCAAGAATAAAGCCATTGGCAGCATTTAAAAAAAAAAACAACAAAAGTTTAAGGCCCCACTTTTTTTAAAGTAAGCTACCAGTATGTTGTTATAATCAGTCATGATGGATGTACCAACTACTAAAAATCATGCGTGGGTCGCGGTCGTTCATAAAAGGAACAGGCAGGCCAATAAACACCCTTCCATCTCATGTGGAGTAGCTGAGGGTTCCGCGGAAGAGGGCGCAACACCTAGGAATCAAAATAAGAGGGTGACAAAGAGCAGCGCGGTTGTAGTCAAACCAGCCCCGGGTAAGACGTATGCCGACGTGTTGGGAGCCATCCGTGGCAATGCATGTCCGGATAGCGAGGAAATGGAAATTCGGCAAATTAGGAAAACAGGTGATGGGAGGGTCGAGCTGGGTCGCTGCAGAGATCCTTTCCGGGTGCAAGAAATTATACGCGCCGCAGTAGGCGAAGATGGGGAGGTCCGAGGTTTAATACCTCGTCTGAAGATATATGTTCTGAATCTTGATGGTCTCACACCTAATGAAGAGGTTAAGACGGCAGTTGAACGTGAAGCTGGAGACGAGCGCACCGGGGATATTAAAGTCTCCCTTTTCCTTTTGGACAAGCGCGGGCAAAAAAAAGCAGTCGTGGAACTCAACGAACGTGCCGCCTTAGGAACGTTGAAGATCGGTTGGGTTTTTGGGAGAGTCAGGAAGAGATTAGAGGTTCTGAAATGCTACAGATGTCTTGGATACGGGCATATTAGGCGAAACTGCGTGGGACTCGATCGCAGTGGTAGTTGCTGGAAGTGCGGTAACGAAGGGCATAAGGCGGTAGTTTGTATTTTCGAATCGAAGTGTTCGCTATGTGCAGAGAGTTCCGGTGACAGTCGAATTCTGAACGTAAATCATGTACAGGGGTCAGGCACATGTGCGACCTTTAGAAAGGCTCTGCGGGACAAGTGGAGAGACCTTCAAGAATGAGAGTTTTGCAAGGAAATATTAACGGATGTAGGGCGGCGGATGATTTATTGACGAAGCTAGTTTGTGAGATGGAAGAGCAGATAGTGATCGTTAGCGAGCAGTATCGAGACAGGAACCCCCTAACTTGGTTTTCAGATCGCCTGGGCACTGCAGCAATATGGGTGGCTGACGCCCGTTTTATTCGCATTGTCGATCACGGCGCGGGCAACGGATATGTTTGGGTTAGAAGTCGGGGCGCGACGGTCTTTAGTGTATACTTTTATATGTAGCCGGCGACTTCAATGCTCGCGCTCTGGAATGGGGTATGCCGCAGCAGGACACCAGGGGAAAGCTAGTGATGGAGATGGCATCGAGACTAGACCTAATCGTATTGAACAGAGGTTCAGTTCCGACATATCGAAGGCCTGGCTGCGGAAATTCCATTCCCGACATATCACTGGTGTCGTCAAGGCTGGCATCCAAGGTGGTGGACTGGAGGGTGATGGAGGACTACACGGGTAGTGATCATAATTACATCACCTTTATGGTGCTCGCTGATAGGCCGGCGCAGCGAACGAGAATCCAGGATCCACGTGGTTAGAATACGAGTAGGCTGGAGGGAGGAGCACTGGTTGCATTTTTGGAGGCAAATCTTGGAAATGGTCTACCGATTCTGCAGGGCAATATAACCAGGAGTGATGTTGAGGCTAAGGTTGATGAAATCGTGCAGCTTATCCAGCGAGCCTGCGACGCAGTAATGCCGCGAAGGGCTCAACGAGCACAAAATGGGAGTGATGCAGTAAGCAGATCAGACCAGTATAGGGTGGCAAAGAAAGAGCTCGGTATTGCCATACGGGCTAGTAAGGTTCGATGTTGGCAGAATATTTGCCATGAGGTGGATGTTGACCCGTGGGGCAAGGGTTACAAGTTGGTCACGGGCAGACTGGGTTCCATGAACTTATGCAACTCGATGGATGCAGTGGTGATGCGAAACATCGTCGATATACTGTTCCCAACCCATGCCTTGAGGACAGAAGAGGATACTCCAGAGCAGGTTAATATTGTTCCTGTATTCACGGAGGAGGAGCTGACTGATGCGGTGGCATCCTTAAAAAACAAGAAGGCCCCAGGACCCGATGGCATTCCCGGGGAGGTATTGAAGGTTATGAAGGCTGTGGTTGCCCACAGCTACTGCTCAAATTATATAATATTTGCATTGTAGCGGGAGTATTCCCTGCACGCTGGAAGGTGGCCAGGCTGGCGTTGGTCGAGAAAGGTAAAAGAGGGAATCCTGACTCTCCGTCGAATTATAGGCCTCTTTGTATGCTTGACACGATGGGGAAATTGTTGGAGAAACTGTTGAAGATAAGGCTGGACTCAGCCATAAGAGCTGCGGGTTGTCTTTCTCCAAGGCAGCATGGCTTTCGGAAAGGTCACTCATCCATCAATGCCATTATGCAGGTAACCAGCGCGGTTGCTCGGGCAGAGAGAGCGAGCCACCGGACGAGACCATTGGTGTTCCTCGTTACTCTTGACGTTATAAACGCCTTTAACTCAGCGAGATGGGAGGATATACTAGGGGCGCTGCGGCGGTCATTTAAGGTTCCGAATTAGCTATTGAGGGTGATGTATGACAACCTGAAGGACAGAAGGTTATTGTATGAGACCGCAAGTGGGGTTGAAAGAAAAGAGATTACTGCCGGGGTGGCACAGGGTTCGATTCTTGGTCCAGACCTGTGGAACGTACTGTACGACGGCTTGTTCCGGCTTGAAATGCCGGACGATGTATCCTTGGTGGGTTATGCGGACAACATCGCCGTGGTAATAACGGCTAGAGGTGCTGAGCTGGCCCAGTTTAGGATCAACCAGGTGATGAGGAGAATAAACGCCTGGATGGAAGATCACGAGCTGAAGTTGGCAATCCCCAAGATGGAGATTGTCATGCTTACCAAGAGCAGGATCTGTTATTATTCCCATGACGATGGGTACGGAGGTGATTCACACGAGCGGAGCAGCAAGATACCTGGGAGTCACACTGGACAGTCGTCTAAGCTATGGGGAGCACATCCGAAAGGTGTGTGAGCGGGCGGCGGTAGTTACTGGGTCTTTGGGGAGACTGATGGCCAATGTGGGGGGACTACGTTCTAGT
This sequence comes from Tipula helvola, assembly GCA_963556165.1. NCBI lineage: Eukaryota > Metazoa > Arthropoda > Insecta > Diptera > Tipulidae > Tipula > Tipula helvola. Next base: position 42,692,343 of record OY744483.1, on the reverse strand, counting down.
AGGCGAAAGTCCTTATGCCAGTGGTGCAGTCGATCCTTTTATATGGGGCAGAGATTTGGGCTGGCGCTATGACCCATCAAAAGTATCGGACCCGAATGCTATCGACTCAGAGGAAAGGGGCACTGAGAATGGCGTGTGCCTATAGGACGATACCCGATGTTGCCGCTTTTAGCTGTTTCCGGAGTAATACCGATCGACTTGTTGGCACAGGAGCGGTGGGAGATATATCTGCGGAGCGCGGACATAGGGAGGAAGGAGGCTGCAACCAGAGCTAGGGTCGAAACCGTGGAGGCGTGGCAGCGTAGATGGGAGACGACGGATAAGGGCCGATGGACAGCCAGATTAACAGAGGGCATGGTGAGGTAAATTTTTTCTTGCGCCAGTTTTTGACGGGGCATGGGTACTTCAGGGCCTACCTCCACAGGATGGGAAAGCTGAGGTCCCCTCAGTGTTTGTACTGCCCGGAGGAGCGGGACGACGTACGTCACACTTTCTTTTGGTGAGATGGATTCTTGATAGAACGGAGGCTACCCACTTCACTAGTGGGGGAGGTAACGCCGGACACAGTGGTGGATGTAATGCTTTAATCGGAAGAGGCATGGAGGGTAGTAGCCTTTTATGTAGAGACGATATTGCTACGGAAGAGGGAGGAGGGTTGTTTAGCGGATCCATAGGAGGCAATAGGGGGACGAGGGATATCAGCAGTGCGGGCCAGACCGAAGTAATGCGGAAGCGGTTCCGGTTTGGGTCTTCCGTGGTATGTAGGTGATTTTTTTAGTGAGTCAAGTCTCACACTGTTGAGTGGAGTGTAGCTCCGCTCTTCGCTTTTTGAAGATTTTTTTTCATCTACAAAAACAAAAAAAAAAAAAATCAGTGAGTCTGTTTATTATGACTTGAGAGTAAATGTCGGAGATAGATAGATGTATCATCAGCGAATAGTGCGATTTCGCATTCATCTTTAGATAGTTTTGTCATTTAGAAAAATAAAATGGGGTTTATTACAGATCCTTGAGGAATCCCCGAGTTGATATTCATTAGACTAGAATTGGAGTTTCGGATCTGAACAAAATATTTTCGATTTTCGAAGTACGATTTCAAAAGTTTGATTATTTGCACCGGGAAGCAATATCTATGAAGTTTATGCAAAATACCATTAATCCAGACTGAGTCAAATGCCTTTTCTAGGTCAAGAAGGACCATGCCAGTGGATTTATTCTTCTGGATTTTAACATGCTGTTATACGATCGACTTGGTGGATAGTGTAATGTTGGTAACGGAAACTGAATTGTTGCGGTATTTATAAATTGTTTTCTTCAATAAAATCATTTAATCTATTTTTGATGATACATTCAAATACTTTACTAACTGAGCTAAGCAAGCTTATTGGTCGACAGCTGTCTATATCGCATGGATTACTACCTTGCTTCATTATTGCAACCACCTTAGCTATTTTCCAGCAAGAGGGAAAATATGAAAATTTAATGCAATGCGACAATAAATTTGTTCAAGTTCTGGAAGCTGTTTTAAGAAAATATTGAAGATTAAATCTTGACCAGGTGCCTTGAGGGGACGGAAGGCTGTTATTTATAATTCCTTTTACCTCTTATATTGATAGATGGAACAACGAAGCGTCGGTTACCACATATTTATTTATATGTTCCATACTGTTTTTAATCTCGTCTGATTCTGGGATGTTGACCGCTGTTCCGACAGCTTTATGAACATTTTTAGCAAGTGCTTGACATTTTTCATTTTAATCAATAATTTTACTACTGCCATCGGGATGGTTTAATGGAGGTATGCAAGAGTATTTTTTTTCAGTAATATCACCGTGTGCCAGTATGGTTTAGATCATTTATCCAAAGCTTTTAGCTTATCCAGCCATTTAGCGTTAGCAATATCATAAATTTTCTGCCTAATTACAGCGTTAAGTAAATTAACAATATTTTTAAGATAGGGATCTCGGCTCCTTATCCATTGTCTGTGCCTCACATTACGAAGCTTGATAAAATTTAGGATTTCGTCAGACAAAATTAACTAGTAGGAACAGACAACTCTGCTGCTTCATTAATAGTATCCGTAAGCTGATTTGTCATCAAGTCAATTTGGCTAGTATCTGTAATAATTTGGTTGCTATCGTATGACTTCAATTTGTTATCAATAAAATTGTGAAATGAGTACCGGTCGGCTTTTTTAAAATTGAAAGATTGAATTGATGGATTTATGTGACAGGTTTGTAAGCGGATAGAACACAAAACTGGAAAGCGGTCCCAGTTTAGTTCATTTTTGGATCCAATATAGTTTACAGGAACTTCGTTACTTGCTAAATAACAATCAAGAGTACTATTGGTTCTAGTATTATGATGGTAGGTAGGTGTGTCTGGAGAGTGCAAGACAACATTCGCTCGGGTATTAGGTAAGTCAAATAAGGTACGTCCACCTTTATTGGATTTACTACAGTTCCAAAATGAATGGCGGCAATTAAAATCCTCACCAAGAAGAAATGGGCTATTAGAATTAAATAAGCGGTTAAGATCCCCTCTAAAATTGCAATGGCTAGATTTGGGCACGTAACATGAAGTTACTTTTAAGTAAGAATTAGCAAGTTCCAACTGAATAGAGATATTTTCAATACTTTGAAGAATTAAATTGGGAAGTATAGTGTGTGGAATGGAATTTTTGATAATGATAGCTACACCTCCATCAGCTTGATTATCGCGATCAATTTCACAACACAATTCTTCCCGAACACAATTCCTCTCAAAACAATTTTGGGAAGAATTGAATGTAAATCACAGTTAAGTAGTTTAATTTTGAGACGATGTTGAAGCCATTTTCATAATATTTTTGTTATTTTATATATTAAGTGAATTTTGCACTTAGGCCTAAGGGATATTAGTAAGACTATAATCGACAAACAAACAAATAAATATAGTTTACTTTATTAAATACGTTGCTTAAAAAATGCCAACCGACAATATTAAATAATATTTCCTATCATGCGCTCACGTAAAAATGAAATCCATAAAATTAACTTCCTTTGATTTTGTATTTTGAAACAAACTGTAAATAGGAAGTGTTATTTAACTGGCGGTTGGTCCTTTTTAAATGCAATTGGAACATAAGTGGTTTACATTCTAATTAAACAATCATCAATTTTGTAGTCGATCAGGTCACGTGTACCTCGACATATAAAATTACCTGTTGATGTGCAAAACTTGTCCTCAAACATCTTGCCTTCGGGCCACATCATTATGCAATTTTCAGTTTCTGCACTGGTGTCTCGTTTACGATTTTCCGGTTGACCTTTAAGCCAATCCATAAATAAAATCGTTTGCCCCGTAGTAGACCAATAAAAGCGACCCTCACTTCCCAGATCAGTTGCGCTCGTCCAGTACATATATTCCGTGTTATTATATTTTGTATTAAAATATTTCAACAAATTAACTAGCCGCTTTTGTTCCTCATCCGTTGCAATGTCCAATAAATACATTCCCAAATTAGAACAATAACGGTGAGCTTGATACCAATTCAATCGTACTTCCGGATAGCTGATATAATATGTTTGACCCTCAAATGTAAGATGCTCGCGACAATTAGCCCGTGCAATAATGGCCAAAAAAACCGTTACCGTAAAAAAAATGAATAATTTCATTGTTGTTCGCCCAACTAAATTACACTTAGACTGATTTTTTCACAAAATAATCGGATTTATATACAAAATATTTGGCAAATAATTTTTGTGGTCTGTCGAGTTCATTTATGGTGATATTACATATTCTGGAATAATTTAGCGAAATAATTATGGTCACATAGATAAAGAAATATTTTTTTATATTTCTAAAGTTAGATAAAAATTATAAATCGTGGTTTATTATCACATGGAAAAAAAACCAAAGCGGATATTTTAATGTTAGCTCAAATTACAAACTGCAATTATTAAATGTATTTTTGTCGGTTTACTGTGAAATCTCTCGCAGACATAATTATTATGACGTTATTATTTGTTTTTGTAGCACCTACGTGAGCATCTATCTATTCGATAGTATTTAAGGTTTATCGATGGTCAAAAAATATCCGCAAGCGAAAAACAAATTTCAATTGCGGAAAATTAATTTGAAAAAAAAAAAAATTCCAATATTTAATCGAAGATTGAGATTTGCTGAAATCCAACCTACGCACACCACGTAAGACGTGAACGATTCAGATTAATTTACAATTTTAATGAAGTTAGATAATGGTTATATATATAGAACTAAACGCTTGCCTGAAATATGTTTACCAATACAAAAATATAAAAAATATTGAACATTAAGGCGGTGGTGTATACATAATTTAACTTTATATATTCATAAAGTTGCCTTTCTTTAGGCTAATAAATATTGGATATTATGTACACAAATAGCATATTTTTAAATTAAAAACATTTATATAAGTGCTGAAACTGATCAAGTGTACCTGCCAAATAAAAATGTGTTTATAAGATAATTTTGTAAATACTGCGTTATATCTATACAATACAATTTCAATAAAATACCACTTTTCTCAAATTTAAAATCTGTACTGGTGTTTATCATATCACGAATATAAAACCTCAAAATGAAATCAAACTAATTCTCTCAGACTCGTACAACTAAATTTTCTTGTGACGTACATTTCCTCGTTTGAGTAGATCTCCCAATTAATATCAATTAAATAATTAAAATATTTAATTCATTTTTGTCCTTTAACCTATCACTCGTGTAGGCGGGTTGGGCTTAATATGTATGGCCAATAACCACTTATCGCGCCGTTTGTTGCACAAACCGAACGCTCGATCTATATTTAATAATTTTCACTTGATTATAAGTAAAAAGGCTCGCTGTACTTCATCTTTGGAATTTATTTAATTTAAGCTTTATTCTAATTGTTGTTAGATCACGACTACTAAATAAAGGATAAATACAAATGGTTGTTTTTATTTTAGTAAAACGTGCGAACATGCTCCAAATACAAAATCGGAAGGATTTTTTGCATCGAATCGTGAAGAAGGACAAAAGTGGATCTACTACAACAACCGAAAACGCAGAAAATCGTGGGGTAAGCCCGGTCATGCATCAATTTCAATGGCCAAACCGAATATTCATGGCAAGAAGCTAATGCTGTGCATCTGGTAAGATTACTTCGGAGTGATCTACTATGAGCTACTCCAGCCTAACGAAACCATTACTGGAAATCGTTATCAACAATAATTGATGCAATTAAGCCGATCATAAGTTCAAACGCCCACAATTGCCAAAAGACATGACAAAGTGATCTTTCAATTACATCAAATATTAATTTATTTTTATAAAATTTGTACGTTGCTCACTAGGCACAACAAACAATTTCAAGAAAAAAGTACTAGCTCCCTCGCAAGTGATTTTCCCCTCCCTAAGGATGCCTGATATCTAATCAGTCGAACAATGACGTGCGAATGGCGGTTTGAAACCACCCGATTAAAATGTTTTAACTCGTAAAAATCATTAGTCAATACGATGGAATTTCGACGTGTTTTAACGATCAATTTAATAGTCGGATCTAATCCTTCTTGAAAGCTTTTCAGTGAAATATTAGAATTCAGACTTTTATACTGTCTGCTGCACCAATTTCTTGGGAATTAATACATGCTTCGTCTAGGTGGTGGAGTAAAATTTCCAATCGAGTAGAGATTCATTTCGACCTTGTCTTATACACGTAAGTTCCATCTGAACATGACCAATAGATCGTTTCAGTGAACTCTCTTTCAATAAGTTTTTTGAATTCCTCCCTGATATTTAGTGTTTTATACTTTACTAAATTTATGCAAATCGCGCAAATTACCGGAAAAATTTTGAACTAATTTTAAAACAAATCTGAGATCAAGAGTTGCCATTGTTATTTTTATAACAGTGGTCTCAAAAATATTTATTTTTTTTTTTTCGTAAAAAAACGTTAGAACTTGAGGAAAGAATCCCAATTTCCATATAGGACTCTATGGTCTCTCGTTTCTCAGTTTTTCAGGTAAATTCAGAAATTCTGTTTATAAATGGCTGACATTTTGATTCGTTTTCAAATTTTTTTTTTATTCCCTAAGTCAAACGATAACTAGAGACACATTAATTTTGAGAATCTTTTTTTTTTTTTTTTGGTGTTGCTTACAGATGATACATTCTGCTGCTTTGCTGCCAGAACACCATATTTTGAAATCGGCGTTGTTTTGAAATATGGCCGTAACTGATTAAACATTTTGGTGAAATTGGTCAAGCGATTTTTTATAGTAAAATTCGATTTTTTTTTATTAATTTGCCAACTTTACCCTGGTTTAACCCCTTGATCACAAGATGGTACAATTGTGATTCTTGGAGACAAGGTGTATCACAATGTAAAAAAAGTGAGGCAGAAACTTGTTTTAAATTTGTTGAAAAGAGGAACATTGCTCACCAATGTATCCAACGAGTTACTGATCAAATCAATAATCCGTTTGAAAATGAATTCATCATTCTCATGAAAGTCAAGCACAATAATCAAAATAATATCGAATTATACACAACTAAAGGAAACAGCGGTTCCCGACGCAGTTATATATCCAGAAGAGAAAACAACCTATTGTGGCATCAATTCTTCAAAGTAATCATAAAAGGCTCAATAATTATTCAAGTGAAGGTTAATTCAGAATTGTTTTCAATTAAATGTCATGTTGTGCCTGATTTTATTATGCATTATTATCTAATTTTAAGTGGAGATTTTATAAATTTATCAAAATTAATTATATTGGAGTGTAGTACAGACAGTCAAGACAAATTATGAGTATAGAATATAATAGCGAAAACGAAATTGATTCTTTTGAATTTGAAATATTTCATATTAGGAACAACTTTACGAATACTCTCAGCCAATTACCAATTATGACCTGAAGATTACGCTTAATAAACATTAAAGCCGCGTCGACTTCCGTTACACGAGAAACGAAAATTGCAGTCTATTTTATTTAAATGATTTATTATCTCAAAATATTATTCGGGAAAGTAATTCACCCTACTGTTGTCATAAGATTACTGTATAAGCGGCAGTTTTCTCATTCCTGTGATACAAGGCCAACTGTTAAACTATTAAGCAATACAAAATATTTTAATAACATTGATTCTAAGAATGGATTCCTACATATTAATAAGTCAGAAGAGCTAATTCCTTAAGCATTCTTTATAACAAAGCTATAGGGCAGCTTGAATACATTTAAGAAATACAACTGCGGAATTTCAAAAATATATACAAAATTTTGCTGGCTTAACCTCCTATTTTAGAAGATTCATACCTAATCATTCTATAGTTGGCAAACCGGTAACGAACATAATTAAAAAAAATCTTGAGTTTAAATTTTGTGACCAAGAACTTGAAGCGTTTGAATTATTAAAACATAAATTAGTTTGTTCGCCCGCTCATTTTTAATCTAAAAGACTAACTGAGCCCCTATGTGATACTAGTTCAATAGGATTCCCATCACTCTAATAAAGCAGTAATCAAATAAAGTATAGTAATCATGAAAATTTTGGACCTCGAGGTTTTTGGAGATTTATCTGTTGTCAAAGATGTCAAATTTCATAATAATAGGTTGAGAAATGAGCAAGTTCCATCATACTTGGTCATATTCCAGAACTTCATCCAGAAATCGTTTTGGAATCCCAGAACTTCGTCCAAAACTCATTTTAGAATCCCATTAAAAATACACAAGTCGAATTTCATTATAATCGGTTGAGATATGTGCAGGTTCCATTATACTTGGCCATATTAGAGAACTTAATCCAAAACTCATTTAAGATTCCCATTTCCAATACACAGGTCGAATTTCATCGTAATCGGTTTAGAAATGGGCACGTTCTATCATACTTGGTTATATTGCAGAACTTCATCCAAGACTCATTTTAGAACCCCATTTCTAACGCACATGTCAAATTTCATAATAAAAGGTATCAAAGGTATGCAATAAGCATTCCATCATATAAAAAATTTGTTAACTATTAACTACATCCAAATATATAATTTATAAAGCTCTTGGATAATATAAATACAATTGTAACTAAATGTTTTGGACAAATTAAAAATAGTCTGATGCACCACAGTTAGCAAAGTTACCAAAGCTCCGAAAACCGCATAAAATGGAAACGGTTATCAATATTATTATTGTTCCAGCAATCAGTACACCCTAAGTATTAATAGGCGGCCCTTTCATTGTATGAGACGTACGTAATTATATTTTAGGTTATATAGAGTGACCAGAAACAAAATAAGAGGACCTACATTTACGAGCAAAATACTATATCATAACAATTAGTCGGTTACATTGGTGATTGAAGATTGCTGGTAAAAAATGTACACCACGAGGTTAGCTATATGAGATGAATGCCTGACCAATTGGTTGTTAGGCTCATAACCCTATACGGATTAAATGGTTGGCCTGTGAACCAAAATGTTTGCCATGTGAACCTTTTTGGTTACGTTATGGTGACCCTATTGGTGACCCTGGTTACATTTTTGTGCGAGTTGAGAATAATTCAACTCACTTCGTGGTGTACATTTTTCGGTTAGAATTGTACCATGTAAAGGAGTAAACTTCAGAGCATCGTTATGTGTTCGGAACTGGCTACGATAGGTTCTTACAACATTTAAAATAAAAATTGTTCATTTTACCTTGGCGGATTTTACTTATTTAGTTTAATTTATTCTTCTGAATTATCGAAATATAAAAATTTGAGAGATACCTGAAATATTTAAAAATTTGAATTTTTCTTAAAGAATCAATTTGTACGTTTTGCAACTCGTTAGTCAATTTCATATCGAAAATTTTAAATTTTATTTTAAATCGCAGATTTTTCCGTTTTAATATTCAACGCTAAATACGCAGTTTAACGAAATTGAAATTTTTAAAACAGCTTGTTATCTGTTATTTGAAATTTTAAACTGAAGTAAAGTATGAGTAACTTTGACTAGCCGACTAGTCTCAGTGAGGAAATGGTCGTGAGTGTCCAATCGAACTGTTAACTGGACCTGCCTAATTTATTTACTTACCTGTTATAATTACCGACGCGGCAAATTCCCCAAACAATGTAACGCCTGCAATTTAATCCCTCAGGTTGAAACACTTAACAGACACAAGAATAACTATAGTACATCCAAAAAAAAAAACACAACAATTGTATTTCACACTCTTTATTGTTTTTTTTTAATCTTCATAATTTTGTACTGTATAAAACACTTATTTTTGCCACATTGCACAAAAAAAAAACTGCTCACAAAAAGTCTTTTGAATTTTTTTGCCAGGTGCTATGGCTCAACCGTCTTTTCTAAATGCCTAAACCGATCTCCCCTTTCAACTCAAAAAAAACTTTCCCAACCAACAACTGCTGTACATACAGTTAAACATAGAAAACAGATATAACCATGCATTGTACCAAGGCGGCGGTTACAACCTTTACACATCATTTGACTATGTAATTTAATAAAGCTTTGGCGTGAAATTTCATTGGTTTAAATAGTCCACTGGAGACTTTGAATAGTTTACCTAAAACGTAGTTAAGCTCCAACGGATGATAATGGGGCATAATTAATACTTGCAATATAAATAATATTTCGGGTTCGTTGCTGTAAAAACATCCAAGTGCCTTCTATCGAAACATCGATGAATATTTTGCAAGATGATATTTTAAACATACATTTAATAATTGTGTGTGCTAAAGTTTTAGTACATAGAAAGCATTAAAAAGGGTTCTGTTGCCAGGGTTTCTGTTAGCCAGCTATTGTCAAAATAGAGCACAAGCTTTTTATAAATGTTTTCTCCAATTTCAAATTAGAAATGTAATTTACGTTTTATAGAATAAAATATAAAATGTATTCTGAGGGCAAATAATGTAGAGGAGAAAGTGACTCAGTTCTTCGTACTGCATGTAGTACTGCAAATCGTACAGATGGGTGAATCAATTTATCGTTTATTGTAACCATATGTGAACCAAAATCAAAGCATTAACTAAAATCAAAACAATTTACCACCACCAAGACCAAACAATCCAAAGCCACCAACGCCAATGGATATCGACCCATCAATACAAACGAGACAGGTGAACTATATCAACCATCCAACCAATCAAGATAATCCAATGGCAAAACGAGATTATTTTCACCGTTACGAACCAGCTAGACAACAGAGGATGAACCATATGGAAACACAACTAGAGGAAGACTATTACAATCAATTGGTCAACGACAATATGGAAGGCGAAATATCCAATGACGACCAGTATACCGAAGATGATTCTGAGGTAAATTTTATGACGGAAGCCTCTCTAGCGTACCATACCTAGAGTATAAGCTAAAAAATGGCGATATCCTCAAATTCCTGATCGACACAGGAGCAAATAAAAATTTTATAAAACCACAATTAGCCAATATCGCCATCCCAACTAAGGTTAAATTTAAAATCAGATCAGCTGGAGGTGAAATCGGAATCAGTAAGAAAATTAGCGGACAAAAAATCAACAATACTATTGAATTCTTCATTCTACCGGGATTAAAATCATTTGACGGCATAATAGGGGACGATACGATAAAGGAACTCGGAGCAATAATTGATAGGAAAAACAGCATTTTAATAATAACACCAGATATTAGAATTCCATTAAGAGAAAAACCATCACTTCAAGTCAACAGTATGGAAATTCGAGATAACCATCTTTCATCAGAAACAAAGAAGCAACTCGAAACAATAGTATCAAAATTCAAAAATTTATTCGGATCCGTAAACAACATAGAAGCAATCGATACTGGGGTAAGAGCCGAAATCAGAACCCTACCAAATCATATCCCTACCCATACAGTATGAGACAGGACGTAGAGAAACAAATAAGCCAGCTCTTAAAAGACGGGATAATTAGACCCTCTAAAAGCCCATATAACTCCCCCATTTTGGTTGTCGACAAGAAGTTGGTCGCCTCACAAACAATGAAGTATAGAATGGTCATAGACTTCAAAAGGCTGAATGCTGTCACAGTGTCAGACTCATATCCGATTCCGGATATATCTAGTACATTAGCAAATCTCGGAGACTCTCAATTTTTAACAACCATAGACCTAACATCGGGGTTCCACCAGATAAAAATGAAAGAAGCGGATATACAAAAAACCTCGTTCTCTACAATGAACGGGAAGTACGAGTTTCTACGACTTCCCTTTGGCTTAAAGAACGCCCCAGCCATTTTTCAAAGAATGATTGACGATGTGTTAAAGGAATTCATCGGCGAGATATGTTACGTATACATAGACGACATAATAATCTTTGGGGGGAAAACAGAAGAGGAGCACTTATTGAATATCGAGAAAATCTTCTCAAAATTGGAGAAAGCCAACCTAAGGGTTAACCTAGATAAGACAGAGTTCTTGAAACAAGAAACAGAATTCTTGGGTTAACTTATTACTAATAAGGGTATCAGACCTGATCCAGAAAAAGTTGCAGCCATTAAAAACATCAAGAGGCCCCAAAATCTAAAGGATCTAAAGTCATTTCTTGGATTAGCGTCCTATTACAGGCGTTTTATACAAGACTTCGCAAAGATAGCCAAGCCACTGATCAACCTTACAAGAGGACAAGAGGAAACAAAAACAACCCAGTCCAAAAAGGTACAAATCAGCATGAACAAGGAAGAAATTCAAACATTTTTACATATCAAAGAGCTACTATCTTCCACGGATATATTAATTTTCCCGGACTTCAACAAACCGTTCCTTCTGACAACGGATGCTTCATCATTCGCAATTGGTGCAGTATTATCCCAGGGCGATATCGGCAAGGACAGGCCCATCACCTATATCTCTAGATCACTAAATAAAACAGAAGAGAATTATGCTGCTAACGAGAAGGAGATGCTGGCTATAGTTTGGGCCTTAGATAATCTCAGAAACTACCTGTACGGAGCAAAACAAATTAGCATTATGACGGATCATCAACCACTAACGTTTGCAATAAGCAATAAAAACAACAATGCCAAATTAAAAAGATGGAAAGCACTAGTCGCGTGGAAATCCAAGATACACCCATTCCGACGTATCCGACAGAGTTACTCCACATCGATATAATGGAAATCAAAGATGAGAAGTTCATTTCATGTGTGGACAAATTCACAAAATTTGTGAAATTTTTTCGAATTAAAACTAAATCTATTCCACATGTGAGGGATAAAATAATTAAAGCAATGCATTTCTTTTCTGTACCCAAAATACTTGTGATGGACAATGAAAGAAGCTCTATAAGTCCCATAATTACGGATTATTTAAAAACTTTGGGAGTCAAAATTTACCTGACACCATCACAAAGAAGTGAGACAAATGGGACTGTCGAAAGAGTCCATTCTACGATAATTGAAATCGTCAGATGCCTCCAAAACGAGTACAAAGAACTAACAGTAAAGTAATTAATCAATATAGCAGCAGACCGCTATAATAACTCAGTACATTCAGTCATTCAACAAAAACCAAGTGACATATTTTTTGATAGAACACAAAGAATAAACTGTCAAGATCTTTCTGACTTCCAAAATAGAATAAACGAAGATATAATCGAAAGGATCCGGGGAAGCCATAAGAAACCAAAATTGAAAGAGAGATGGCAAAGAGGGAAAAACCGAAAACATTAAACAAATTCAGCGATTAAACAAATTCAGGCAAAGGATAAACCAAAATTCAAAAAAGAAACGGTAGCGAGAGACAATAATGTTACCATTACAACAACAACCGGGAAACGAATTCATAAAGCCCATATTAAAAATATAACTCAATAATTTCATCTACTTGTAGCTCATGGCTATGGAGTTTAACATCTTTCGTGACCATCTACGATTACAGTACCCCAGTAGTAACTGTAAAACAAGGAAATGGGCGAATTATTAACGGAACATCACCAATTTGGATAATTACGAAGAACTGATTGAACGATTAACACCAACGATCAATAACATTAATCAAGGAAGCAAAATTCGAGCTCAATTGGTTCACCAAACAAAGCAAATCTCGCAATGGATTTCAGAACTTAAAGGTCAAAAGTCAAGAAGCAAAAGAGCAATAAATTGGATCGGAAGCGCGTGGAAATGGATCGCAGGCTCACCTGACGCCACAGATTGGGATCAGATAGTGAAAAGTCAGAACCAAGTAATTAACAATAACAATCAACAATATACAAAATCAATAGAGTATTAATGGACACAGCCCAACAAATGCTCAACGAATTCAACAAAATTGTAGAACATCTAAATGAAGACGAAGACGATAAGATGCAACAAACGCTGTACAATCGACTTACTCTCATCAAAGAAGAAATAAAAGAAATCATTCGAGCCGTGCAGTTAGCAAAAGGTAAAATAGTTAACACCAATTTACTGGATAAAGGGGAAAATAGCAGCTTAATTACAGAAATAAAAACCGTTCCGTATTCCAATGAAATAGAGGCTATAGAATATGCGGAACCAATGATGATGGTTAAAGGTTCTACAATCCTATACGTCATATCTATACTTAAGACGAGTAAGCAGAACTACAACCATGTCATCATAAAATCAACGGAATGATATCAAATGGACGAATATCGAAGGGCCGAATGTCGAAGGGCCGAATGTCGAAGGGCCGAATTTCAAAGGGCCGAATGTCGAAGGGCCGAATGTCGAAGGGCCGAATGTCGAAGGGCCGAATGAGTCGAAGGGCCGAATTTTTTTGTTTTTTTGTTTTTAGAAATATATTTTTTTAAATTTCTTGTTTTAAGGAATATTTTGTAAATTTTTTTATCAAATATAAATTAATTTCTTATGAATTTATGTATTTTATTATATTTAATCTTTGGATATTCTATCGACAAAACTATTGCATTCATTTTGGTTGTTGTGAAAATTGTGGAAAGACTATCAAGTAAAGCAGTGTTGTTAGATAATTTATACATATTGTCCATTGTTTTAGTATTTAATTTACCAAAATCAATTACGATACACTCTGTGTTTCTCTATTTGACTGAGCCTTTTTTCTTATACTTTTCAATATTGATGCGCTACAATTGATATACTTGTAAATTAAAGGTTCGAGTTGAGCTACCGTATTTTGACATTTTGTTTGGTTAAATTAATTGTCTTAATTGCAGTGTTCAGCGAATAGAAAAGACTTTAAGATTAAACTACAGTTGTTTAATTTCCACTAAAAGAACACAATCCGTCGTGGTATCGTTTGCAATTAATAAAATTAAAGCTTAGCTTCTTTAACAACACGCTGGTAACGTCGAATTAAATTAAGAACCGTTTCTACAATAAGTCTTTGTGTAAATCCGTTTTTATGTGATTCTCTGTCTCGCAGAAGATACTAAGATATGTGTACTATACAGTATGACATAAAATACAAAAAAAAAAACCAAATCCTCTTAAATTACTTTTTTTTTTTTTTTGGGTACCAAGAACAAGAAAATGTCTTAAACAAATATTAAGTTAAGTGAATATTGGGATATATCCTACGGAAATTTATATCGATTTTTCATGTCACTTTATGTACATATATGTATAGTACATGCCGAACGAACGATATCGTGTGATTGAAAATCACTTTCAATTCTCATCTAAATTACATTTATAATCCCCTGTATTGGATCACATCCCAGACTATGTCGTGTCATACCCTTTTGTAGCTCTACTATAACAATTTATGAATGTATTAAAATTTATCGAATTTATATAAACTTAGATACATTTCTTTTGTCGTCTTCGTCGTCGTCGTCGTTTGCTATCATGTTTTATGTTGTTGCTCGTCTTTAAATTATGGAATCGTCAAGTGTCACAATCCTTGTGAAAATAAAATTTTTAGGTTTTTTTTTTTGGGTTCAGCTTGAACTGTAATAAAATTATCGGTTGATAAAGGATGAAAATTGTATTCAACGTTAAAATGTTTGTAGTGTTAACAATTTAACATAACCGAAAACAAAATTTTATGCTAATCCAATTATTTTGGGTAAAATGCATGTTTAAGAATTAATTTTTCTAACCCTTCAACTTTACCTATAGCCGCAGGCTTTTTTTTTGGTAATATCAATTGGAATCCAAGCCAGATGTGAGTTCGTTTGTTTGTTTGTTTGTTCAAACTTAGCTATGCAGACTGAGTCAGGAATCAATGCAATTCCAACCCTTTCGTTGTTGGCTTTTATCATCCTACCAAAATGCGATGCAAATTATAGATCTATTTTGATTCATATATTGATTAATGCTCGACCAGACCCAAGCATGTAATTCGGTATTAAAAGGCGCCCACTGTATACATTGAAAACCAAAGGATAAGAAACATTGATTAGTACTAAAGAGTATCCACCCCATCGACATAAACACTCCCCCGTACAACCACACTTTCGTCCATGCAAATAGCCACACACACACCCAAAACCGCACGCCCCACAATGCAATCCACACCAATCCCCTAGAAACACTTACACGTGTCACATTCCTCGCTGTCATATCATGCGTTGCATACATTCGATCATTTCAATGTTAACACTCTCCTCTCACTTTTACCTTTTCTCTTTCTTTTTTCTTTTTTCCTTCTTCACCCTTTTCTCCCCCTTTTTCTTTCCTCCTTTTAATTTTAAGTGGAGCCTTGAAGGTAGGTCCAAAACACGGTTTTAAGAAAATTACGTTTAATGGAGGAAAATGTTGAAGTAATAGGAACTATACACGATAAAACCCGTTGAAGTTTCAAAAAGAGCATAAAATATTATGTTGATTTTTCAAAATAAGTGAAACCCGTTATTTTGGTAGTTGTGGGGTGTGATGCTGTGGCTCAATGAATTACATAGCGGGTCAATTGAGGCTAATACAGTTGAGACCAATAAATAATTAATGAATGTTCCAGTTTGCCAATTTTGCTCAAAGCTGTTCATTGAACAGACTGGTTTTGGGATTAATTAAACTTTATAGTGCAAAATTTGATCATTTGATTCATGTACATTAGTGAGAACTGATCGGCAACATGAGAACTTTATTAAGTACATATGAAGTTCAAAATTTTGAGCGAGAATGGTCACACTTGTTTAACCCCTAGTTTTTCAAACCCTTGGACGTGGATACATTGAACCATTTGATGGCGGTATGCTTTCAGAAGCATGTCTTGTTAATGCGGTTGACCAAATTGTAGTATGAACTGTTTAAGCAAGGCTTTCAGCAACTGCCTTTAGGTTCACCATAACGAAAGCTTTGGCTAGGTATATGGAGAGGACATATACTTGATATCCGGCATGCCATTCCTTGTCGAGAACACGACGGATGGTGAAAATAAGGTCTTCGGTGAACCGATTAGCCAGAAAGGCACTTTGATACGATGATAGTATAGCTAAATGCACATCAAGCATGTCGAGTAGTAATTTGGGGTTTATTTTGTACCCAACGTTACATAGGGTTGTTCGACTTTAATCGGCAGTGATTCTGGGTTTCTTGATTTAGGGGATGAGTAGTATCGAGCCACTCTGCAGCAATATTTGTCCAAGCGATTTGGAGCACTTTTCCGATTGCCTGGATGATAATATCCGGTGCATATTTCAGCAGTTCGATTGGAATTCCATCCTTACCACGAGAAGTACCGGAGCGAATGTGCTTGTATTTGACCTCGTCTTAGGTGGATGGAGGCCCCATTCGGTGGTAGTCACCTTCTTCAATCAAAGCTGGGCAGGTTCCCGCAGATGTCATCAGTTCATTGAACCAGGAAAATTTGGAATGTATTGAACTATTTGCTGGTGATTGATTCTTTTGCAATATTTGACGATGTCAAACTTTGACGATGACAATTTTGACGATGGTCTTGCGAAGTCGATGGGATTGGCTAAATTGTGATAGATGGTCAAAAAAATTGTGGCATTCGATAGATATGTGTTTGGAAAATGCATTATTCAAGTATATTCAGCTGTTCTTCAAACGCGTATGAGTAATGGGAACTTTAGGATGAGAGTTTCTGACAGTCAGCTTTGTTAGAATTGACATAAAAATTAAGGTTGTTGAGCCTGGCCAAAATATGATCTAACTGGAAGAAAGTTCGGCCATCTGTCCAAGTTATGGAGGTTTTTCGTCGCCTTTTGGTGGCTTGGAGAAACAACTGTATAGTGCTATAGCTGCACTTTGTGGAGGTTTAAAATGGTTATAGAGATATCCGGTGTAAATCAATTTTATCGCGCAGATGTGATTGTCAACAAACTTGCGAAAATGTGGTTTGGTTTTTAGTAGTCGGTGAGGTAACTATGGATAGTTTAATTGTAGTAAATGAGTTGCTCGTATGAGAAAAGTGGTTTAAATTGGGATTAAATTAAGTAGCATACATTGATACTTACTGATTTTCAGTCAGGTTGAAAATTAGGTCTGAGCTGCACACATGATGCCACGCATATAATATTGAGAAATAAATGCATCTAGATTGTCGGTTCTGGAAATAAAGAGTTGGGGAGATAACGTTTAATCTATGCGCACTGCATTGAATGTTTGGCTCATATCGAAAGGCTGCACGTTCAATGTTCACCGGAATTTGTTGTTGTCGTCGTTGTCGTTCAATAGTCGCACGTTGAGATCTTGCTTCATCACTTTACCGAGCACGAACATTTCCTCTTCTCAATCGTTGTTGTTCATTGTTTCGAGCTGATTCCCTTTCAATAGCACGTTCCTCTTCCGTTCGACGTGCTGCGACATTTCGGTGTCGCGTTGCATTCCGAGAACGCCGACCAATGTTACCATGACCTCTTCTTGGCATCGTAACAAATATTGAACTGTAAATGATCATAACTTTGTATAAATCGCACATAAAGTTTTCACTACTCAATAATTTACCTTTAGAATAGCCAAAATAAAGAAAACTAACGAACGAAAAAGATGCAATTTAAATTTTTGAAATCAACTGGAAAAACAAAACAAATAGATTACCAATTTATTCCAATGGAAATGGGGTTCGGTTTTCGCTGACAAACAAAAACAATGAA
The DNA here is from genome assembly GCA_963556165.1 of Tipula helvola. Lineage (NCBI taxonomy): Eukaryota > Metazoa > Arthropoda > Insecta > Diptera > Tipulidae > Tipula > Tipula helvola. The sequence goes on along the minus strand of OY744483.1, from coordinate 42,674,330 downwards.
CTCACTTTTTTGTGATCGAAATATCAATAATATCACTCAGATATAGATAATCCACAGATTCGCAATGATATGTTTCGCAAATGTAAACTATTTCACTCGAAAAAATCAATGAAAAATGATAAAAATAACGGAAAGTTATTTAACCGTGACCACAGCTCAAATTAACAAATCAGAGAGAACAAACATGCTGAGCTGTCAAACGGAATGGCCGCCTACAGCGTTGAACCACCTGTTGAACTATAATTGAATTGAACTGAAAAACTAAATGTCCGCATACAGCGCCACCTGTTGAGAATTTTTGAACTTTTTTTTTTCCTAAACCTTCGCTTAGCAATTACAAACAAATCCGCAGAAGGAAGTATCCAATTTGGTTAAGTCGTTTTCAAGTTTTAAGCATCCGAACAAACCACGATCCATTTTTATATATACAGATTAAAACTGTACAAGGACGTAATATTACTATAAAATTTGAAGTTTGTGAGCACAAACATTGTGAGTCAAATTCACAATATTCCTCCCCAAGCAATTCACTTTGGTTGATTGAATTACTCTTTTCGAAAATCCAATTTTACTAGTTTCGCTACTGACCGCTTGAACACACCGGTCTTTGCCCTGAAGTCCACAACTCGAACTCGTCAATCTTTGGCGGGGTAAATCTGCACGACAATTCCCTTTGGCCAAAAGTTTCAGGGATTTTCGTAATGCGATAACAAGGTCTCCAATATTAATGTTCGGACATTCAGTTGTCCATTTGTTGGAAATGATGATATGTGATAAGTATTATTTTACCCATCTTTTCCATAATTGTTCCAACAATTGTTGAGTGGCTTTCCAGAGGTTTAGAAAATTCAGGCAAAGCATTAACTTGCATGTGCCGCCCCAATTCAAAAATGATTTGGTGTCAATGGTTCTGCATCTGCTGAATCCAATGGCACATTTGTCAGTGGCCGGCTGTTTAAGATGATCTCACAGAATAGTGTTCGAAGAATACTTTTCGAAGATACTTTTCTTTCAGCATTTCCATATTTGCGGTGCGGCTGGTGGATTAAAATACCATCTGCAGTTCTTCATGATAAATGTCTGTTTCATTTCGATGTGATCTCAACTGGAGTTTGGTGCCGTTGTCTGAATACATCTCTTCAGAGAATCCTCGCCGACTACCGAATTGTCGAAACACAAACATAAAGGCGTTACTTGACAAATTGTTTGCAATTTCCGGATGTACGGCGCGTGTGATCATGCAAGTGAAAATTCCACCATTATATTAAATGAACGGTCTGGCGATTGGTTCCAACCGACACATAGGTAATTGCCCAATAATTGGGATTTCTGGCATTGCCCTTTTATTTTTGCAGTGTTGACATTCACGGGAGATTTTATTGAGGTTATTTCTCAATCGAAGAATCCAAAATCTTTCCCGAATATTGTAGAGGATTGTATCGATTCCAATAGGATTATTTTTGACATGGTACATGTCAAAAACAATCGGATTCTTCTTGTCATGATTAAAGTTCGAATTGTCTAGACGACCCTTCAGACGAATAATTCCATCCGTATCTTCTACACGCGGCAAGTGTTCCAAACTGTTATTTTCCGAAATTGACTAACCAATCGATAAGAGTTTTATTTCGGAAGAATAGCAGTCGATTTGCACTCTTGAAATAATAATTTTTCAGCTTTGGCTATTTCATCGGATTGCAGAGCGTACCTAACGCCATGCGCACTCTGCTTAGTTCTACATCTGATGAAAAGTAGCATCCAGGCTGTGGGTTGTACAATTCCCCAATACTTTCCAAATTTGTTGGCATCAGGAATTGGAGGAATGACGATGTCGTCAAAGATGAAATTGATATACTCGGTTTTTAATTCTTTAAATTCCGAATCGTTATTCTGCGATCGAATCTTGTCTTGTTTTGGCCATGTCGTTATGGGACCGTACAAAAAAGGGGACCCTTAAACCATTTTGAATTATCGTCAAAATCATGATATTTATTTTCTCTTGTTGCGTCACTTGTTACATTGTCAGCTATTGGTACTTAATACCACTCGCGATGAATTTGTCAAAGTCTGAATTTCACCAACTCATTGAGCGACGAAAACTTTAAACCGTTTAGCGTGTGACTTAATCAGCGCTTACATTGAGATTCAACGATTTCTTTTAGGATGTGACCAGCCGAGCACTTAAGAGGGCAGCTTGGAACTCAAGTCTTGGAATAGACATTGGCTTGAGTGGCGCGATTCACGATTTTGCGTTAACCAATGTACATACAATATCGTCTCCATGTATGAACCATAAAAATGTAACAGCAGCAAATGCGTCTTGAGACGCATCACAAAAAATATGAAGTTTGATTTGGCTGTCTTTTATCGGAAAATGATTATTTTCATAACATTATTTTCATTGATGACGTCCGTTTTTATTTTGTTAAAGTTTAGTGGTTATACAAAATTGTCGCTTGTATTATCCCACCACATTTCTAAAATTCCCTCTATTTGTTGGTTGGCATTGTTGATGGCACGCAAATTGCTGTCGATGCTTTCTAAAACAGCTTTTGAGTAGTTGGAAACCCAATCGCAGATCACAAAGTTACACTTCTGATGAACGGCAATGACATCTTTAATCAGTTGCTTCGCTTTTTGATCGTCAGTTGCACCACCCAAATAATCGTCTATGTAATAATTCTTGATTATTTCATTACTGGCCGCTCCGAATACTTTGATATGAAATCGTGGGCATTTTGATTTTTTACCTCCTGAGTCAGAGGGTCCCTCAATACCACATGTATCTCAAAAATGTCGATTTCGATCCATTTCTTCTCCATAGCAATCGCTGTGCTGGTCGGTCTTCTTTTCGAACTTTAATTTGTAGAAACATTTCATTGATGTCGGCGACGAATGCGATTGTCTGTTAATCAAGATATTCGGTAGTGAATTGTACAAGTCAGGTCCGGAAAACAAGAAATCATTTAAGCACTTTCCGTTGAACTTGGACGCTGCGTCAAATACGATCAGCAATTTTTTGGTTTGTTCGGATTTATCACTTTGAAGTGAAGCAAATATCAAGTTTTTGGATTTGGCTGGTCAATGTCGTCTGATGATATTTTCTTCAAATACCCTTTGTTAATACTTCTTGATTTGGCAATAAAATGTAGCATAATTTGAATTTTTGTAAATTTTACACTCTAAACAATGTAGTGGTCTTCTTTCCATAAAAGTCCACACTCAAGTCTCCCATCATTAACACGTTAAATTGTACTTTCGAGAATCTCAGTGCACCTTTTGTCGCCTAGAGACAGTTCGAATTTCCACTGTTCTTTCCCTAACTCATGTAAAACGTTGATGCCGTCTCTCTCCGTATGTGACTTGTCAGTTTGGGAAACGTGACAAAGGTAATTCAGAGCGTTTACCGGTTCGTTAATATTTCCATGGGCCACCCAACCCAATAGTGTTGAGACCTTTGTGATGTTGGGTGTATATTTAAAATATTTCATTATTCTATCGAATTCGATTAACTGGGACGGCAATGAAAGGTACTTCATCGTCTTGACACGACGTAGGATATAGGTTTTCGCCTGGTCGTAATTTCCGGCCGTAATTGATACACTAACAGTTTTTGAATGCTGCTTTACTTGATTATTCGTCCATTTATGTCATATCCTTTCAGAATACACCTTTGCATTTGTGCTGTTCGGCTTCCATCTGTTCATTGGCCTTTTTCATCCAATTCATGAATTCTAAAATTTTTACCTTTGGAGGGTCTTTGCCGAAACTGTCAAAATACTCGATAAATTGCACGGCTTGAGTGGTTGAGATTTTTCCCTAAACATCACGGAAACGTACTGGATTTCGTAGATGGTCATCCTCTTTCAAGATTTTGAGCATCGAAATAAATCTGTTTAAAAAATCATAGGAATCAACTAAGGTTTCTGGCTTGCCTTCCTTCACAATCATGAATCCAATAAATGATTTACTATAAAATCGGAGCGTCTGAACCGATTTCGTAATATTGTTAATGTCTCGGTGAGGTTTTCTGGTAAAATCATTAAATGATCGACGACATCAATGGCATGAGGCCATTTCAATGGCTCTTCACTGAAAATAGGCAAATCGCGGCTGACTGCCTGCGATAAATTTTCCCATTAAATTTAGGGATTACGATGTAGGGACATGGATAATCGATATTTGTATTATCAAATTCAAATTCTTCTCTTGGTTGAACTTCATTATCGATATCTGAATTGACACGCGGTTTAAGGATATATTGTTCGACTCAACATAAGTTCTCTAGCTTTTAACAAGAACAATCTCTATATATGATATATAAAATAAAAGTGTTGGTTCATAAGCGATAAACTCAAGAACTACTGCATCGATTTTGATAAAAATTTAGATATATGTTCACCGGAAATAGCAGCTTCCAAAAGAGGGTTCCAAAATGTTTAAACACATGAACGAACTATTTTATATACAGGGCCCTTACTATTGGTTTCGATAGTCGTCGTTTTCTGTTCGTTTTACTATCTTAGTACTATTGTTTTTGGCCATGTAAAGCGACCTTTATTTACCGACTGTGACCTAAAATTTATGAAACATATTTCACTACTCTTTATTTTCGACTGTCATCGATTTCAATTTTAATTTAAAGCTGAATAAAATTTATCGGCAAAACTAAGAAAGAAACAAATTAAAAACATTGTATTTCTTGAAAGTACTTCGGAAATACACCGCGATATTGTTCAGTCTTTGAAAAATTTATTTCATCAGCACAGTGAATTAGTAAATTTATTTAAAACTGCAATTGACCAAATGCCCTCCGACAGTCACAAAATAGTTATAAGAGCTGATAAAACATCGGTTGATGAGCATTCCAGACAATTCAATGCTCCAACAATAAATGAAGTCGCCATTGTCATGGCTGGTGATCAATTCGAATCTAGAGATATCATCTTACAACATTGAAATGAACAATTGCAACGTGTATCTGAAACTCACAGATCTTATGACGCGCTTCAATACCCAATATTGTTCTGGCAAGGAGAGGATTGATATCACTTCAATTCACATTGCAAAAATGTATATTGGTTCTATCAATTATAGAGGTGAAATAACAAACAAGACGATAAGCTGCATGAACTGCTATTCACAAAGGTTAATGATTCGTGAAAATCAAGACAATCACATTTTAAAATGTCGCCAATTATATCATCAGTAGTGGACATGTACGCTAAAATATAAACAGAACGATTACTATTCATTCGACTAAATCAACGGAAATTGCGATCAGAAGAATACATTCATCTCCGAGATGCAATTAATAATGATGGCAATGTAAATGACCTTGGCCGAATTATAATTTTACCGCAGCAACTAACACCGGAAGTCCGAGACACATGCATGATTATGCGCAGGATGCAATGTCATACGTCCGTGCATGGATAAAATTCAGACAAATTACCGTTCATTGACCGTTCAGTTGGAAAATGGACAACGAGTAGATTTTACACCAGAAAATGTTACCGAACGAGCAGCACAGCCACCAGCGACAACATGAACCGTTTTTTTTTTTGTGTTGGAAAGATGAATTTACTAAAACATTACTGTATTCCGAAGTTCCACGTTACACACCTCCCGAAAACAATTTGAACGTCGCAAAATGGGACAAGTAGTACTTGCACATCTAAATATTTTTTCAAGCGATGCATTAGGCAGAATATACACAGTGCATCCAAATAATGCGGAATGCTACTATTTGCGTTTGCTTTTGATAAATGTTCATGGTCCAACATCGTTTCAGTTTTATTGTGCGAATCATATCGCGAAGCATGCCAACATTAATATTTGCTTGAGAACGATGAACATTGGGATAATTCATTACCAGATGCAAAACTTACTGCTTCCGCCAATCAAATTCGAACATTATTCTCAATAATACTTTCAACATGCTTTGCTTCAAATTAGCATTGTGGACAAAGTATAAAGATGCGATGACAGAAGACATATTACGTCAAGCTCGCAACACAAACACAAATCCTGATTTGCATCACATTGCGGACATGAATAACCAAACATTAATTCACATAGAGGATATTTGTTTAGGGATTGTAAATAAAGTGTTGAGTTAATTAGGAATGGCATCACCAAATCGAACATTTACTGACATATTTAACCGCGAAATACAACGTGAAAAGAATTACAACACTGATGCATTAAATACTTTTATTCAGCATAACATACCAGTCATGAATCAACAGCAAAAATACGTTTACAATAGTATAATGCAATGAGTTAATGCAGACAATGGTGGATTATATTTTCTAGATGCTCCCGGAGGAACGGACAAAACCTTTTTAATATCGTTAATTTTAACTTCCACACGAAAAGGCAACTTTATTGTATTGAATTACACCCACTTTGTTAGATGGTGGAAGAACGGCACATTCAGCATTGAAGTTACCTTTAAATATGCACCTAACAAAAACTCCAACATGCAATATTTCCAAAACTTCCGGAATGGCAAAGGTACTACAACAATGCAAGGTTGTTGTATGGGATGAGTGTACAATGGCTCACAAAATGTCGTTAGAAGCTTTGAATCGAACATTGAAAGATTTACGCAGCAACCAATAACCATTTGAGGTGCTCTTATATTATTGGCAGGTGATTTCAGACAAATATTACCAATCATCACAAGATCAACATTTGGCATCAGTTGTGGCAACATTTTAAAAAATTGGCACTTTCAGAAAACATGCGCGTGCGATTACAAAATGACTCATCAGGCCTTTTATTTTCAAAACAGTTATTGGATATTGGAAATGGAAAAATTGATGCAAACAGGATTAATAACATTTCCCTCGGGTTTTTGATCAAACGTTGAATCCAAAGACAATTTAATTTCCAGCGTATATCCCGATATTGCAAACAAATATACAAATCATGAATGGTTAAACTATCGCACAATATTAGCCGTCAAAAATAAAGATGTCACTGAAATTAACATTGACAATCAAAACACAATTACCAGGCCAAATAAAAACATACAAATCGATTGATAGCGTTATGGATCCAGACGGAGTTGTTAATTACCCAATTAGCCATTTGCCCAATATCGATTTTAGTTCATTTGTCCCCTCGCTTGGGCAGCGCTGACTACTTTTTTTTTTTTTACATGTTTACAAATACAAGTTTCTTGTCTAAATTAGTGGATGTCCCCCTACTTTTTTTTTATGATTAATAAAATACAATATGTTGTAATTAATAATAAATAACAAATTTTAAAATTAATTTAGTCGAAATTAATAATTTTGACCATATAAAACTACATATGAAATTTTTTAGCCGCCAGTCAGCAAGCGTTGCATTTATATTTGGGGAAGTCACTAATTTAATTTTTGAACTCAATAGACTTGCCTGGAACTCTACATCACATTTTACAATTAAAAATTGGTGTGATTGATTGATTGATTGATTTAGTGTGTACGACCAAGCCTAAGGCAAGTTTCCGGAATACGCCGGGTCCACCGTACACCCTTTTACGAATAACAAAATCGAGGGAAAGGAAAGGTATGTTAGTAATAAAGAATCAACCCGGCTCCAGACACCATGGCGGTTGATAGTTAGTAAATAAGGCAACACAAGACAACACAATTTCTAAACTACATGATTGTTAACTGCTTGTTGTTCCTGGAGCGTTGATTCCGGCTAAAACTTTGTTACTGAAAATTAGGATTAAATTTAATCCATTTAAAAATGATTAATTCTGGAACAACCTTAGATTCTGAAACAAATCAAATTATTTATCAGTATACTTAAGATAAACACTTCTCTATGATCTTATTAATCTAAGTATACTTAAAATTACATTCGCCTCAATCCTAGGCTACCTAAATAATTCAATAAATAATTTAAAAAGTCCTCTAGGTGACACCCCTACAAATTTTAACAATTAAAGTTATGCTGGAAACACATGAGCAGAATTTCTGCTAGCATCGCTGCCGGCAGAAATTCGGGTGAACTACATGAGCGTCGTTTTTGATAAGCAGAATGTTTTTTTGTGGCATTTATTTGATACATATTTAATTTTAATGTACAATTTTTTTAAATAAATTGTGCATATATTTGGCACTTGTCACACAAAACTTATTTTCTGTCAACAAATTAAAAAAATTGATTGCAAAAAATAAAAAGTATACAAATTGTACTAGATTTGTTAGCTTTTACGTAATATAGCCTACTGATTCGTAGCAAAATTAGAAATAGAGACATGAAGCAGAATTCTACATGACAAGCAGAATACATGTATTTCAATTCATTTAAACTTGTGTATTCTAATTTTGCTGCTTACAGAATTCTGCTCATGTGTTTCCAGCATTATATTAATAAATAATAACTGATCATGTTGGTTCCATTGGTACAGTTCCATTGATCTTTACCATTTGACCTTGCGTAGTATGAACTATAGTTATGCGATGATTGAATAACCATTTGTTTGCAAATTGTTTAAATGTATTTGAAGCAGAGACTGGAACCGAAATGTTTTTCGTTCCGGTTTTCGGTTACGTTCCTAATTTTTAAATTTCGGTTCGGTTCAATTCCGGTTCGGCCATTAAATATCGGTTCGGTTCCGGTTCGGTTCCAAAACCGTTTCAAGAATTGTTTGTTAATAAAACATTTCTATTTATGATTCCAATATTTCCAAATATCGCTGTTTGTTGTTTCCCGAGGTGGAAATAAAAGAATTTATTTGTGAAATCAAATTATTGATTTTTTGTTAAAATTCATAGTTCTCAGCGGCATTTACATTTAAGTTTTGCAAGGATACCAAAAACTTGAACCGGAACCAAAATAAATTTCGATTCCAGTTTCGGTTCAGGTTCAAATTTTTATTTTATTTCGGTTCGGTTCCGGTTTCCGGTTCATTAAAAATAGCGGTTAATTACGGTTTTCGGTTCAGTTACGGTTCCAGTCTCTGATTTGAAGTGAACTGTGGTGCATCAACGGATTTCAAAAATTTCAGGTATTCCATGAGTTGAAAATCATTTATTCATTTGCAATGCTACTTCCGCTGCTGTTGAAGATTTTAACACGTTAATCGCCACAATAATTTCAACAAAGTTTTCCTCTGCGCCATGGTAATTTTATTATATAATTTAGATACTACATAATTACGAAAAGCAATATGACAATTTCTTGAAAATTTCGTTACTGATATGCTTAGATTAAGTTCGGACATAACTGAAAAATGAAAAACTTCAACTCATATGCTAAAAACAATGTTTAGTTCTGCAAAGAAGAAAAGCAGAAGAATGTGCGCTGGATGTTATGACCAAATAAAAGAAGCAGAAGGTCGAGAAGCAGCAAAAAAAGGGGAAAAAAGTTTCAACTTATTGCTCAGACTGCAAACAAAACCCCTTTTATTGCTTAGAATGTTTTGGACAACATAATAATTCAATGTAATTTCTTTTATCAAAATAAAAATTATTGAAATGTAATTTTTCAAGTGTAACAATATAGCATTATATAACTAAGTCTATTTTATTTATTTTTCCGTAGTAAGCCAAGCAATTTTCAGGTTTTGCTCAAAGAAGGCTAAGCTTTTGAAAGATAAAGCAAATTTATCGTTTGCGTCGGATATCAGTGACTGACGTGGCCTTCTATGTACTAAATCCCGTATTTCAGACATATATGACTGGCATGGCCCATGGAGAAATTCTTAGTGTCAGACACATACGACTGACATGGCGATTAACGTGTTAATTGATGAAAATCAATGAAATCGGAATAATGATCCGCAATTAGCAATTATTCTTTTCCTTTTGAAATGAAACAAATCTGTCGATACATTTTGGAGTGGGTAATCATCAGATATTACTTTCTGTAGCAATTGCTCTCTTGTTTTTGATTATTGTGTACGCTGACATGTTGGACAATTTTTCACAAATTCCTGATTATCCTTTGTTTCACCTCCCCAAAATAGGCTTTGTCCGGCTCTAGCTAGTGATTGATTAATACAAGGATGATCTTTATGAACCGAGCTTAGAATTTCACGTATTTCAGTTTGAGGAACGATTACCTTTATTCCACATCGTTGTTAGTTAATTCGACAAAATGTTGCTTCGAGAGCTCAGACATTGTAAACACAACAAACACTTTGTATTCCGACTCTTCTTCTTTTGATGGATCGTTTGTATCAGTTGTATGAATCACAGTCGCGACTCAAAGCGTCTGCAAGGTATTTGTGTGCGTTTTTTATAGACAACAATTGGTGAGTATTGCAGAACATACCATAAAATTCGTTGTAAACGTGCTGGAGCCTGTGTTAATGGTTTTTTTTTAAATTGTTTCCAATGGTTTATGATCTATTCCTATTTGCAGTTTTTTGCAGCTTTTTATTCCTGGAATTTTTTGCTCGCAAACCGTATACTTGTTGCTTCTTTCTCAATTTGTGAGTAGTTCTGCTTAGTACTTGTAAGCGCGCGTGTTGCATAAGCAACATGATGATCCTTTTGCATTAGACATGCTCCTAACACTTTCGAGCTTGCGTCTACGAATAACTTTACGTCCGCATTTACATCATAATACCTCAACACTGGTGTGCTTGTAAGAATTTTTAAGATTTTTGTATATGCTTCGTCTTATTCAGTGTCCCAAAACCAAGATGTTTCCTTTTGCAATAAAACTCGTATATTGGTGGCAATTCCACATTTCAGTTCATGACTTGCGAAAATACCTCGGGCGCTGACGATATACCGAATGGTAGACGTAAGTATCTAAATCTACCCCATTAGCTGCTATCACTTCCACTGTTTTCAAGGAGTAATGACGTCTTCTGATATTCTTATTGAGCTCCGTTGGATCCATACATATACGAATATTTTGATTATTGTCGCCTTTTTTAACTATTACCCCATTGCTAACTGCCGGGGTAGGTTCTTTTATTGGCTCAATCACTTTCATTTCGACCGTTTTATCCAACTCTCCTTTAACAAGATTTTTAAACGCATGTAGAATTCTTCTGGCGAGTATAACTTTAAAATTTCGATTATCAATAAAGTCGATGTGATCTCTCAGCTGCTCTACATATTTTCTTTGCTTTTTCTAGGAACAAACTATTTTCGACCCAGAGTTGTTCTGATTTGATTCCAACTACTATTTGATCCATTGTGAATTCATCAGTGTCCTCAACTCTATATCCGCAACGTTTCACTTGGCATTGAAGTCAGTCTTTGGAAAATATCTTCAAACCCTTCTGTTTGTTGTTGCTTGATGCGATTAAATTGACACCTTTCATAAGTTTTGTTACGTGATGATGCAAAATGTGCTGTTAATTTATCTAGTACGATATTTTTTACTTTTTTCTCTTTATTAGTCACACCCAAATTGTTTATTACGCGTTGAGCTGCTTGACTAAGAGAAACTAACAGCGTAGCTGCTTGAATTTCTTCTGATTTTTTATTCAACTCAGTTACAATAGTGCAATATTGAAATGTCTCTTTTCACTCTGTCCATATCTTGATTCATGTGACATGTTCGCCTCTTGATTGACGAATAAATGTTTCGGTGGTGTTATACCTGACGACATTCTGCGGTTGCTTTGCGAAAGCTCCAAATTACTGCTTAATTAATTTTTGTTGAATTTTTCACGTGGACGTTTTCGTACGGCTCTGGAATATTCTCGAACAATCTATGACGCTATAGTATATAGTGTTACTCTGTAGGTTACTTATTGATACGCGATATCTACCACACTGAGAAAACACTTTATTTTTGGCAACCGAATTCTCTGCCTCCCGAATTTACCACTTGCAGCACCAATATTAAGGTTATTGATACAAAGTCAATTTTTGGTTCAATATACTAAATTGAAATTGCTACAACAATAAGCAAAATTACTGTAATATCGCTTTTGTTGCCACAATTAACAAAATTTTACAACTGAAACAAAAATTATTTTCTTGCCAATGAGTTTTCTTCCTTATAACATCAAATTGTATTTATCGCTACTACGCTGATTATTTGCCACAAACGTATAGATTTATCTACAACATACAATTTAGTTGACACAACTAATTTTTTAATACGGCAAAAATTATAGATATTATACTCAAATGAAATGTTTCCGCTACTTATATAGTGATTGTCCCAAATTAAGTGTAATTTACTGCATTAGAGAAGTTTTGTTTGTCGTGACAGTATAGTTTAACCCTCGTCAGGCGGCATAGGTACAATTGTACCTTTTCGTGTTTTTTAAATTGCAGTGACTTTTCTTGTAGAAGCCATAGAGGATGGGAACTTTCGTAAGATTTCTACATTTTTAGTCTAGATCATATAGGAACGCATAAAGGGGGAAATGCTTATAGGAAAGAATGCTTACAGTGAGGACTGTTAACTTCGGATAATATGCCATCGGACGAGGGTTAAAAGAATTGGTTGGGTATAATGGAATGAAAGACATAAATAATAGTTTAAATTCTTATTAAAAATTATTTTTTATTTTAATCAATACATGTGAAAAATAATTTTATTACAGGTCAATCATTCAACACGAGCCGGGTTCTACTAGTTAGTAATAATTCGTTCCAACACAAATTTGAACGAAATATTGATAGATGCACTAACAACGAATATTTGTATTCGTGCTAATGTTAATATTTGTTATATCAACAGAGAAGTGTTTATCAATATTCAATTTTATTAAATTTTCACGGGAGATACAAATTATCTGTTCTAAATTAAGATCTATCATTGATTTACAAAATTTGTTTACCATTCAATTTTAATTAAACAATTGGTGAAAAATAAACTTTTCGAAAACCATTACATTTTAATGTCTATAGGTAAAATTGGTTTAATTTTATTCACGCTATACAATTAAATCGAAATTATTAAAAATTTTAAATAATTTAGTACCAACGGGAACACAGTCTAAGAATTTTGTATAGATGTGCAAATGAACGTGACAAAATTGATATTGAACTACTAAATCACATTTCCTTATCGCCAAAAATGTACCTTAAATTACACCATAAACTTAAAACGATCAAAGAAAATTATAATAATTTAATTTTCCTAATCTTAATATCTGCGCGCTATTGCTTCATACACAAACTCGTATTTAAAAAGCAGCGTGCCGTAATACATTTCAATTAATAAATTTTCCAACCCAATTATTTTATAAACTCATACATATTATGTATGTATAAATATTTATATAACCACAGCCAGACAGAACCAAAACAAACGAAGAAAAATACTGAAAATGAAAAAAATCACTCAAACTTCGGAAAACCTAAAGCAAATGAAAAATCACTCAAACAAAATATGCGGCGGGGAAATTCGACGAGTCGCCGCATTATACATCAACATTTTTCTGCAATTCTACTTTGTTGTCACATTCTAAATAAACCGGTGCGAAATTTATACCGGAAGAACCAAAGACCAAAACAAAACAGTACAAAAAGAAAAACAATTTTCATTGTCAAGTTTGTATTTTTACAATATAGCTCGCACCACTCTATACCCCACCCCACACTATATTTTGTGTACATGGAAAATATTGTGAGAAATGTGAAATGATTTTAGTTTCAGTGCAGCATTCAAAGTGAAAAGATGTGGTGAAAACTTTGCATGGTAGATTTACTGAGTAAAATAATATTTAAAGTGGTTTTTTGTGATTAGATTTATCGTTTTTATAAAGTGTTTGTGTAAGGTGTTTTATGAAAATTGTTACAAAAAAAATAAAAAAGGAAAATTATGTTGTGAAATAAATTAAGTTTTGTGATTTAATTATTTAAATAAATAAAAATACATCAAGTGAACGAATATGGCATTTTTACATTCATGCTGCTTTTGGAGATCCGTTCGTAAAGGAAGTTATGCTAGTTCTATATATACACTGGTAAGTAACATAATCTCGATACATAAAAACTAACGTCAATATTTAATTTGAGATTTTTTTTTCGTTATTGCGGTTAATAAATAATTATTGCGGTACTAAATTGTGCAAAACGGAAATTCAATATTTTTTATGGTTTTTGTGCCGGATGTCTATTGAAAATATTTTTTTGCATTTTAATTAGTTGCGCGGAAATTAGAGATACAATCACTGAAGCATATACACAAGGAGTATCTACTTCAACATTTTTTATTTTTCATTTTCCAATATAAAATTTATTAACTAATATAGAATGAATAATATTTTAAGTGCTCTCCAGATTACCTTTCTTCTTGGAAATATCTATCCTATGTATACATACATAAATATTATTCGAAATTTTTTAAATAATAAATGAAGAAAGTTGGAAAATCAATTTTTCATTTTTTTATTAAAAATTGTCGCCACATCACGTTTTAGCCACATTTATGTATAAATATAAATTATTCAATTCAAGTGGTGAGAATAAATTGTAAATTAATTGATCAATTTGAAAGATAATTTTGACGCGTGCGACTTTGTACACGCAACAAGGTGTTATTATTATTACCAATAGGTTTGTAAATTTTATGAGTGTTGTTAATACAATAAAATATAGTAATTAACGGGTGCGTCCTTATTAAATAATTATAAATATTGGTGGATGATTATATTGGCGGATAACTAAAGCAGGACATAATTGAATTTTAATTATGGTTTTGTAACCAATGTTAGAAACAAAATCGATAAGAAGCTTTTCGATGGCTGTTTGCTGCTTTGTGGGAAGTAAAATTTTTAAATTTTAAATTTGATAGCTGGGCGAACATTCAAAACTTGTTTAGAGGAAAACCGTTTAGGCCCAAAGAAAATACTTAGACGTCAATTATTTTGGACTGTATGGAATTATATATAGGGATTCCCAACTATAGCGCAACCAATAGTTAAGTATGTCAGATTTGGGAAAAAGTTTTGTAGGAAAATATGATTGTCACATGTAGTATCAACAACGAATTCGTCGCATCAACTAATAGTTCGCAAAATTGGTTCCGAAATGCATGTCCCGGAGCTGTTTCGGAAATGCATGTCACAACTAATATAGTTACTATTAAATTGGTTCGTAACGTTGGTTCGAACATTCATGTTATAACTAATTTAAATCACCAAATGTAAAATGGTTCTCACAACTTTATATAATCACCATTTGAGATCGGCTCTTAGTATCTCAAAAGAAGTTGCATTTAGAGGGCCTTGCGATAAACATCGAATCTTTTGTTGTTTTTTTTTTCTGTTTCGTGGTTATTCCGTCTGCTATTAATTTTTTTGTGCTTGTTTTTACAAGTCGTGTTACGCGATCTATTGGCTGGTCCATTATAATGGCAGCCAAAGCGTGTTTTAAATGTGACAGTATAGTTAAGAATAATGGTATACGGTGCAGTGGTCAATGCAACTTAATTTAATTGTCCATTATAAATGTGCTGGCTTGAAGAAGTAAACTTGTGACTTGATATCCATAAACTGTCAGAATTATCTGTGCTTTGTAAAAACATTGATATGGCAGTGAAGAGTATTGAAAAGTGTGCTAAGGATAACTCGGTCATGATAAACTGTATAATGAATTAAACCGAAGTGATGTGAATGGTGATGTAAGTGTGTCGGTACCTGAAGATTCATCTGGAATTGTGTTTGAATCTAAAAGTGTTCCAAACGTGACGATTCCGGGACCTGCTGTTTCAACAAATGAAATTGGTACAAAAAATCCCACAAATGTAACTTTTTCGGTACCTCGAAAATCAGCTGGTACGTTAGCATGGAATGTTTCACCACCCATTTGCCAATCTGTTTCTGATATAATTGGATTAACGATTTGTCAACCAACATCTGTAGCTAGTTCATTGCCGATTTGTCAGCCAATGAACGTACGAAGTAAGGAAAAAATAAAAGCTCATAAAAACAATAATGTTCCAGCTGAGCAGTCTACTTCTGCCTTTTCAAATTCTGCTCCTAATAACATTGTGAATAATTTCATTATTGGCACTGGCAGTGGGGGTATTTTACAGGCAGTGGAACTACGTAAATAGATCTTTGTCTCCAAAATGCATCCCGATGTTACCGAAACAAATATTAGACAATACTTACAAGAAGAATTCAATTTGTCTGATGCAGTGGCTCATCGTTTTTCCCCAAAACTAACAGATAATTTTAAACAGGATTACTCTTCATTTAAAATAAGAGTTTTAGACAAATTGATGGCTTCAACTTCTTGGCCAGCTAGAGTTCTTGTAAAGGAATTCAAAAACTAAACTAAGAGTCATTCTTTTTTAGGGTTATGCCAACACATTCAACAAATGGCAACATATAGGTTTTCAAACATCTAACTATATTAAGAATAAGCTAAACTATTTTATAAAAACCAAAATATTACACGGAAAAAAATAAACTGGTCCTCAGCTAAGAAAACGGACTTTTAATTCAAGAAAATATACTTTTTCTTGATTTAAAAGCAAATTTTCGTATTTCTTTCGATTTTTTCTTCATTTCAAGAAACACAATTCTTACATGAAGAAAAACTCGATAGAAATAAGAAAATTTGCTTTTAAATCAAGAAAAAGTATATTTTCTTGAATTAAAAGTTCGTTTTCTTAGCTGAGGACCAGTTTATTTTTTTCCGTGTAGAAGTTAAGAAAAAATTTTAATTTATTGATAGCAAACACTGCTGCTCTTCACAAGTTGCTAAAATCATTCTCCTGTCGGGAGTCTGGATCGAGGAGTTTGAACTCAATAATTATAAAATTTCTGAATTTACTATTTACGGTAAATGTTATTCTAAGTATATATCCGGTGGAGTTATTGTTTATCTAAATGATAACATTAAGAATTACTGTTTCATGCATCAATGCTACTAGTGCCGACATTTTACAGATAAATTTTGAATTTAATTTCGTCCGGTTTTCCGTTTTAGTCATTTATAGGTTTCATTTTTTGAACACGCTTTTTCTAGGAGAGGTTATTTTGTCAAGGATCAAATCAAAAAATTTATTAGTTGTTAGGGTCATAAATATCAATATATTAGAACTTTCTTCATTTTCACATGATTATATATTTCTAATGGCGTCCCATGGTCTAAAATCTTTAATAAATGTGCCAACGAGAATTTTAAATAATTCTTCGACGTGCGTAGATCGTGATCAAGCTGCTTATATTGACGATTGTTTTAAAATTGAATTCGTACAATCTTTCAATTATCTCGGTCTAACCATTAATAATTCGATGCATTGGAAAACCCACATTGATTCTCTTCATATTTATCTAGCATCAGTGATTAGGAAAATGTATATATTACGAAAAGTGTGACCGGTACCCGTTTTAAGAACTATTTATTTTGCCCTTGTCGAGTCGAAGTTATTGTATGGACTAGTGTGTTGGGGTGGTACTTATTATGCTAAGATTTATCCTCTTATATAATACAAAAACATATTATAAGAATTATTCTTAATGCTCCACGTTTATCTGCTTCGTGGCCCGTATTTTAGTCTTTGGAGATTCTTCCGTTTGAGCATTTATTTATGTTCAAAATTATGAAAGCTTATTTCATTATTAATGTTAATCAATCAAATGTCTCTACTATAGTTACAATATGAGAAATGTTCAGTTTTTTCGTCTTCAGAGATTTACAACGACCAATTTTCAAAACTTATTTTTAATTCTTACACCGAAAGCTTTTAATAACCTTCCGGTTGAATTAAGAGATTGTCGGAAACTTATTAAATTTTTATCTGGCTGGAAAGAATTTTTATTAAGTGACTCAAGTGTGAATGGTTTGATGCATTTTCAAGTGTAGTTTAATTTTTTAATGTTTTGTTGTACATATTACTGTTTTGTATATTGTTTAAAGTTTTAGTTTTATTTATTTACTAATCACCCCTAGATTATGACTATCCAAAGTTTGTATTTTTATATAAATAAATAAATAAATGAGCTCAAAATCCATTTTGTGAGACAATTAAACTGGGAATTAAAAAAAATCGATAACCACACGTATTTCCAAGAAAAGAGTATAGCTATAACAACCTAAGGCATACAGCAACCAATTCGTTATTGAAAATTATCAAGGAACGGACAACGGCTTCTCTGCCATATGATGGAAAAAGTTTACTGGAAACACCAAAAAACGTAACGATAACAAGCGGTCGGTCAAGGAAGTTATTGGTACTAAGGTCTTGAAGTCTGCCTGAAATATATTTTAATATCGACGGCCTCCCTATTTACAAAAGCTTCAAAGACGAGTTTTGGCCGATATTATTCAACGCTTATGAATTTTCAACAATCGAACCAAAGGTAATTGGAATCTGTAGTGGGGTAGGAAAACATCAATCCGTAGAAGATTTCTTCAGATGATAACTTAAATTTCGCTTCAAAAATTTTGTTTTTGTTTTTTTACTTACGATATAATGTAGATAATTTACATAAGTTAGTATTTTCTATTTGTGCAGGCCTTTTGTGGATGAGCTAAATATTTTATAGAAAACTTGGTTTCAAATAAACGTATATGCCATCCGCTAGCAACTACGAGAGCTATCCTAAAGTAATATCACCGCGTGAAGATCGGTTTATTGATATGATCAAAGATAACATTGTTGGTGAAGAATTGCATTTATTACATCTAGGTTACATGAAAAGATGTTTATTTGGATAGAGAGAATTTATTTAGATTATAGAGATTATTATATCTTGGAATTTGATTTGATAAAAATCTATCCTGGAATGAACAAATACATACTATTTGTAGTCAAATGGCTCCTCTAGTATGGTTATTGAGAAAGTTGTCATAAGCTAAGAAGGATTCAGATAATTCAAAATAAAAGTATTAAAGCAATTTGTAGACTTTTGTTTTTATTTCCTACTTTAGCGCTCTACAAAAATGAAACCGAAGGGATATTGCCAGTTGCAGCATTTTGATTTTAAAGTTGTGCATGTAATAACTGCTTTATCAAATTTAGAATTTAGTAGTGTTAATCATAGTTATCACATTCGGTTTTCTAAGAATTTATCGTGTGATGCTATTACAAATGAATATGGAAGAAATTCAATTAGGTTCAATGGCCCAACGGCCTATAATAGTTTAACTACGATTTGTGACGCAGAAAAATACAGTCACCGGTCATTGGACCACCAGTATAGCGGTGGTACACTGGCCGTTAGTACTATTATAAAGAGTTACATACCAGTAGTATACTAGCCTCTGTAAATAATATTAAGCGTGATATATGGGAGTGTTTTTCGTCACGGCATACCGGTAGTACAGCTAACTACCGGTAGTAGAACTTGATCTTGTCAATTTTGAATGGGTGGTATAAGATTTTCTTCGAGAACTGCAGCGGGGCCTAATGCTTTCTAGCACGCATTGCCTGTGGACGACTTTAACTCATTCATTGATAAAGCAATGATGTCCGAACGTTTCATAATGGGAAATTCTTTATAAACTAAGGTCAGATTCCAACAAAAATTGATTTTTAAATTATTGACAATTATTGACGTATAAAATTCTGTACTAAAAAAACAGCAAACATTTCTCAGTATTTATCCCTTAATAGTATATCGCGAACTCGAACAGCAATCTAATACATAGAAAAACGCAGCTATACAGATATTATATCGAGACTACAGATTTTCCCTTTTATGAGTGCAGACCAGAGAACGGAACAAGCGAACTCGAGTCTAATCGAAAAACCAAATTTATATCGTTTCCGATTCAGCAAAAAAAATTGAGAACTGGTTAATTTTTGACTATGAGGAGTTCAGTAATTTTTGCTCGAGATCACTTTTTTTTTGGTGAATCGAAATCGACATAGGTTTTTTTGATTTTATTCGTTTTTGAATTTACTCGTTTTATTTTGTTTTTTGTACTGATTGCTTGTAAATGTCTTCCGAAAAATTTGCTTGCACAATAATTAAGCAAACTCGATCGTACTTGTAAATATAGGTATGAAAAATTAAATTTTTGGTTTTTACTTTAAGGTTTTAAGGTAGCATTAAGTAATTCTCTCCATCATATTAACAATTGAATAATGCAAACACCAGCCTAACGGCATATTGGTTAAAGCTATGTCGTTTGGTTCGTGAAGTGCCCGTACTTAAATTTCGAAAGTGATGAAAAAGGAATATTTTATGTAGTAATAAGCCAAAACAAATTAAGATTTATTGTGAGGCCGATTCTAACTTCTAAAATTTTATGTTTTGATATTTTTAGTTTTAGTTTTTTACTGCAAATTCAGAAAGGAAGCTGAGACGTTATCATTGAAGAATCTGGTTTAATAGCTTATTAGAAACCTTTTTTAATAAATTAATGTGGGATATGTTTCGTGTTTAACACAGAAATGTAAACATTATCGTATGACGAAAAATGACACCTATAAGCAAAATGCATTCTGCAGAGGATACATTTACTAAACCCCTTAGATCTCGGATTAACAGATAGTTCCAGATCATTTTCAAAGTTATTAGAGAATAACCCTGTTACCAAATTAAACTGATTTACAACGTACACCACTTCCCGCAAAACTAACGAATTCCTAGGAAAGTGCTCTTTTTAGCTTTCACGCAGTCATTTGCTGTTGTACTACACGTTGAAGGTAAACTAAATTCTATTGTTTTTTTTTTTAATTTGGCATGGTTTAATAAACCAACGTCGGTAAGCAATAACAGGCCACAAAATTTATTAAGCTGGTTGTGAAATAATTCACTGTAATTATTTTAAGGGATGTTTCCTTGAATAATTTTGAGCAAACTATTCACCCATTTTCAATATCTACAGAGATGCAGTTGCCGTCTTACTTTGGTAAAAGTTATTCCGATCCCGATAGGAACGAAATTTTGCCCAAAGTAAGAGCAATTCTTCGTCAGAAAAATTTTTTTTTTACTTTCAACAGTTGTTGGTACCAACTCTAGAATATAATTTATTATTTAGAATTTTAACAAACATTAAATAGTGATAACAAATTATTGAATAAAGTATAATTAATTCCAAATGATAATTAACAAAATTTAAAATTCTGATTTATCGAAAAATTGATATACCAACTCATAAAACTAAATATCTCTATATATAAAAATGAAGAATTGCTGTGCGTTAGTCTCGCTAAAACTCAAAAACGGCTGGACCGATTTTCAAAATTTTTTTTTTGTTTTGTTTGCTATAGTTCAGGGATGGTTTAGAAAAAAAAAAATTTGAAAAACCCCCACGTTCAGCTAAAAAAATAAAAAAATAAAAAAATTTCTATATATCTCTATATCTCTATATATAAAAATGGTGTAAAAAATGTATGTGCGCACATCAGTTGAGAACGGCTGAACCGATTTGGCTCAATCTTTTTCTGTTATGTTTGAAATTGCCAGGAGATGGTTCTTACGAAAGAAAATTTTAGGAAAATTCTTCGGAAAAGTCGGAAAATCGAAAAATTATGTTTTTGTATAGGATTTGGCGCGTAGCCAACCAGATGGTAAAAACCAGATGTTTTGTAGAAGAGAAAAATTGTAAAATCTGAGTGGAAACTCGGAAACTTCCGGAAAAACCCGAAGAAATTGAATTTTTTTTTTCAATGAAATTTTGAATATTTTGTATGTTTTGATGACCGATTAGACTTAATCTTTTTTAATTGTATTTGAAATTGCCAGGAGATGGTTCTTACAAAAGAAAATTTTTGGAAAATCCTTTGAAAAGTCGGAAAATTCGGCAAATCAAAAAATTATGTTTTTGTACGAGATTTGGCGTGCAAGCAAACCAGATTGTCTTTTAGAAGAGAAAAATTGGGAAAACGAAGTGGAAAACTCGGAAACTTCCGGAAAATCCCGAAGAAAATTGAATTTTTTTTCAATGAATTTTTGAATTTTTTGTATGTTTTGATGACAGATTAGGCTCAATTAGGCTCAATCTTTTTCTATTGTGTTTGAAATTGCCAGGAGGTGGTTCTTACGAAAGAAAATTTTGGGAAAAGCCTTCGGAAAAGTCGAAAAATTCGGAAAATCGAAAAATTTAGTTTTTGTACGGGATTTGGCGCGTATCCAAACCAGATGATCTTTTAGAAGAGAAAAATTGGAAAATCTGAGTGGAAAACTCGGAAACTTCCGGAAAAACCCAAAGAAAATTGAATTTTTTTTTTCAATAAAATTATGAATTTTTTGTATGTTTTGATGACCGATTTGGCTTAATCTTTTTTATTGTGTTTGAAATTGCCAGGAGATGATTCTTAGAAAAGAAAATTTTTGGAAAATCCTTTGGAAAAATCGGAAAATTCGGAAAATTGAAAAGTTACTTCGTTCGAATCGCTTCGTACTATAGATGAAGCGTTGTGCGCCACTTATCGAGAGGCTTGCCAACGTCTGAATTTGCTGGAAAACGACTCACACTGGGATTCATCACGCGCCGATGCCACTGTATCTGCGCCGGCAAATCAAATTCGTACATTGTTCGCGATCATCATAGCGACATGTCATCCATCGAACGCATTGGAATTGTGGAACAAATTCAAGGACGAAATGGCTGACGATATTTTGCATCAAATTCGCACTGCAACATCGAATTATGATCTTGGAATGAACGATGAGATACGCAACAAAGCTTTGATCATGATCGAAGACATGTGCGTGCTTATGTGTGGCAGCCATTTATCGAAATTGGGCATGCCAGCACCAATTCGTCCGATGCACGATGCATTTAATCATGAATTGCAACGAGAGCAAGTGTACGATCGAGATTCAATGAGCCAAATAGTACGAACGAATGTCCCGCTTTTGAATGCACAGCAAAATAACGTGTACGACGCATTGATGATGGCAGTTGACGAAGGAAACGGCGGAATATTCTTCCTCAATGCCCCCGGTGGAACAGGCAAAACATTCCTGATTTCATTGCTTTTGGCCACAATTCGCTCGAGATTTCAAATAGCGTTAGCTGTTGCATCATCGGGAATTGCAGCTACATTGCTGGACGGCGGCCGAACAGCACATTCTGCATTGAAGTTACCGATGAATATCCACACGAATGACAAGCCACTGTGCTCAATTGCCAAGAACTCGGCGATGGCCAAGGTATGAGGCAAGAATGCAAAATCATCATTTGGGACGAGTGCACAATGGCACACAAACGATCATTGGAAGCGTTCAATCGAACGATGAAGGATTTACGAAGTGACACAAGACGTTTTGGTGGAGCGATGATTCTGTTGGCCGGCGATTTTCGTCAAACGTTACCTGTCATTCCGAGATCGACAGCTGCAGATGAACTCAACGCAAGTCTAAAATCGTCGAGTTTGTGGCGCTATGTGAAGAAGTTGCAGTTTACCACGAACATGAGAGTCGAGTTACAGAACGACTCATCAACTACTGATTTTTCTAAACAACTGTTGGCGCTTGGCAACGGCCAAATTCCTGTTGATGTTTCGACCGGATTGATTTCATTTCCCTCCTATTTTTGCATGTTTACGACGTCGAAGGAAGAGCTTATCACGAAAGTGTTTCCGGACATCCACCAAAATTATGTGAACCACGATTGGCTCAGCGAACGAGCAATTTTGGCAGCAAAGAACAAGGATGTAGACAGTCTGAATTACTTGATTCAAAACCAAATTGCTGGGGAAATCCATTGTTACAAATCCGTTGACTGTGTGACCAATCAAGACGAGGCAACCAATTATCCGACCGAGTTTTTGAATGCGCTTGATTTGCCAGGAATACCACCGCATAACTTGATGCTCAAGGTTGGATCTGTAATAATCATGCTGCGCAATCTGAACCATCCGAAATTGTGTAACGGAACGCGATTGAGTGTGAAGAAACGATGAATAACTTGATTCAAGCGACGATCATCAAGGGCAAATTCAAAGGAAAAGATGTTCTAATTCCGAGAATTCCTATGATTCCAACTGACACACCGTTCGACTTCAAGCGCATTCAGTTCCCCGTTCGTTTGGCGTTTGCTATGACGATTAACAAATCGCAAGGTCAATCGTTGGAAGTGTGCGGAATAAATCTAGAATTTCCGTGTATTTCTCATGGTCAGTTGTACGTCGCGTGTTCGAGAGTTGGCAAACCATCATCGTTGTTCATTTATGCGCCGGAGAACAGAACTAGAAATATTGTTTACCACTATGTATTGTATTGATTTGCGTCTGTATTCGATTTAATTCCACTCGAATAAAATACATTGAATTCTTTTGAATTTCAACTGACTCCAATTCATTTCCACAATGAGAGAAAAAATTCAAAACACAACTCAATTTTCGAAAGACGCCTGAGTTTGAATCGACATTTCATTCACTTTTCAATACATTAGTGTTGAATTCGATGAAAATGGAATGGCATGTCCACTCAACTCAATCATCTATTGAGAATAGAGTTGATATGTTTGATTTTTTCTATCATCAAAATCAATTTT
The DNA here is from genome assembly GCA_963556165.1 of Tipula helvola. Taxonomy (NCBI): domain Eukaryota; kingdom Metazoa; phylum Arthropoda; class Insecta; order Diptera; family Tipulidae; genus Tipula; species Tipula helvola. The sequence goes on along the minus strand of OY744483.1, from coordinate 42,649,989 downwards.
CGTGAAGGACAAAAGTATTTGCTCGAAACGAAGTAATTTGGGGCGGGACGAAGTTCGCCGGGTCAGCTAGTATTTAATATATTTACTCTAGTGATAAACACTGCAACTAGGTGAAGAAGAGAATTTTTCTATTCCTTCTTCTCAGCGGAATGAAACTCTTCATTCCGGAATGAAAATACACGGCATTGTTATTGTAAAATTGCCAAAGTAAGACTACAAGTGTGTCAAAGAAAATTTGTTCAAGGTGATATTTAGATTTATTTTTTACTTAATACTAGCTTTAAAACTATATTTAACGTAAATCAACCGTCTTTAGTTTAAGTTGTAGGATTTACTATTACCTTTATTTTGTTGATATCATACTGGCATATTGAAGACTCCTCTGAGATTAATTTTTGAATTTCGTTCACAATATTCTCCGCCGGTGCATTAGGAATATCCTCAAAGAGTATAGTAAGCCTCAGGAAGCCTGAATAATCAAAATAATTCGCAATTACATCAGCACATATATTCTCATTACACTTTTGTTGGAACTATGTCGGGTTTTTACACGTTTGTCTGATGCTGAATGATGAATCGGTTCTAACCAACAGCACGAAGTTGTCGCTATAAGCGAATGCAGCTGTAAGGCTACTAGATTGGGTTGGGTCTAAATCTTAATTTACAAAATCTTAATTTTCAAAATCTTACTTTTCAAAATCTTAGTTTTGACAATGCCATTTTTATTAATTCGGCGCGCGCTCGAATTAATAATAATGACATTGTCAAAACTAAGATTTTATATCTGATATGCTAAAAATAACAAAATATAATATTGAAATGAATTAAATATGAGCAATTTTATAAAGGGGAAATTTCTAAGTCGAGGATTCCCAAGATGAAAACATTTTTTCTTCTTGCATGTAATACTATTCACTTGAGTGATGAAATTTAATCGTTTAATTAATTGTTCGCTTTGTGATAAATAAGTGATAGGTAAATAAACCAAGGATACCAGTAACAGTATATAAAGAAAACAAGTGATAGTATGTAGTTATTATTGATAGTAGTGAAGTCAGATAATTGCCAAAAATTTCGTAAGTGTTATTGTTGTTGTTCTCATGATGAATATCCACATTGTGAAAACAAATAAAGTGGACAAAACAAACAAACAGATGTGCACCGAGACAAAATATCTATTATGTAAGGCAAGAATGGTGACACCAATTACAAATGGTTCACATAATATAAGAAAGGGACAATCCAAACATACACATGATCCGTCACCTTATGGGAAATCGGTATTCGAGACAAATGGAAACGTAAAGAATGACGCAATAAACTCAACTAATTTGCCTTCTCAAATTATTCGAGATAACGCCATTAAATGTTCACCAGTAGTCCGTGTTTGATTGCCGAGCAGACAGGCTCAAAAGCAAAAAATTATTAGAGCGAGGTCTACTGCAATAAGACAACCTGATGGTATTTTTAATATAAGCATTCCGGAAACTTTAAAATATTTATAGAAGGAGAACAATTTGTACTTTCGGAAAAGTTGTTCGATAATCAAAAAAATATTTTGTTAGGAACGCAATCAACCCTTATACTCCTGGGAAAAGCAGAATGTTGGCTCTTGGATGGGGTGGTTTCAATATTTATGCGCCAACTGTTTATCATTTATGGCCAAATTCAACATGGAATTATGCCATTATTATTCTGTGTGATAATGTTCGAAAACTGAAGCCGCATATTTCGAGACTTTTAAGGAAATTTGTAAATTAGCAAGCGAAAGGAACGTACATTTGAAGCCAAAAGTCAAAATATCGGTCTTCGAAATGGCAAGCGTATATCGGCATTAAAAATGTTCTTCGCAGAGGCACAATTAAAAGGTTGTTTGTTTTCATTTTGGGCAGATAATTTAGCGAAAGGTTCAGGCGCAAGGTTTTGTTACTAAATATGGGAACGACAAAAATTTTACTCTACAAATTCGAATGCTGAAAAGTTTAGCTTTTGTATCAGCAAATGAAGTTGTGGTGTATCACATTGAACTAAAAAGATCGATGGATTCGGATGTTCGGAAAATAAGGATATGGTTCAAAAAAAACTATTTACCCGGGATAAAAATTAAGAGTGGTTCTAATGGTTTTATTATAATTGAAGGTAAATGTAGTGCAACGCTTATTACTAAATCTAAAAACCCAAAGAATATATACAGAGTTTTAAGTGTGGGCGGGTCACAAAAATCTTAATAATTGCGCTTAATGAAACCTAGCATAATGTAAGCTTTTGTAATGACACAATCAATGTGTTTAGTAAAAGTTAGATCACAAGAAAAGGTTATGCCTAAGTCGGACATGAACTCAACTCTATCAACAGCAATATTATATAAAAAATATTGCTGGGATATTAGCGAGCGCATCCGAGAGAATGATAAATTCCTGCATATACTCACATTTAGCAATGATTTGTTATTAAACGATCAACTGCAAAAGTTATTCAAGTTACCTTACAATTTCAGACAATCAGCAACCTCATTAATTGGAGCAAATATTTTCATATCATGCGTATAGCATACAATGTGCAAATTCAAAACACTCAACAACATTATTTACCAATAATGAAAATAAAAGCGGATAAATGTGACTTCCTTGAGGAATTCCTGCGGTAACACGAAATTAACGAATCGTTAATCTTAATAAATTGGTATAACGATCAGAAAGATATGAATGCAACCACTTAATAGGGATGAACTGACAATCTAGTTTATCCAGCTTATCGATAAGAATCGAATGGTCAATTTTATCGAAAGCCTTTGAAAAATCGGTTTATACTACATATACTTGTTGCCTATGTTCTAATCTACTAGATTAGTCGCCGTATCCCTACCCGGATAAAAACTGTGTTGAGCAGGACAAATAAACCTTTTTACATCAAAAAACAAAAATTTCTGTACCGTGGATTCGAATAGTTTTAGCATAGCAGTTGCTGACTTCATTTCTTTTGCCAGATTTGGCAATAGGACGGATGATAGATCATTTCCAGAGATCAGGAAAAGGAGGAGCTAGACTCACTGCACAATTCTTAATCAGGATGGGCGGAAATCTATCCTGTCCTTCCCTTATTATCAACTTCAAGTTGAGATAACCCATCATAGACTTCTGCTTCGGTAAATTTTAAAAAGATAAAATTAGAAAAACCGCGGTTAGTTAAAGGATTGTTACATGATACCGCAGGTTCTTCATATACAGACTCGAATAAATTGCCAGACAAATTGGATATATCGAGGGCTGAATGGCCAAAGAGTTCTCAAAAATCATTGGGGTATGAAACCCAGCAACCTTCTTTTTAGCATTTAGGAAATTCCAGAATTTCTTAGGATAGAAAGTTCATTCATCTTCGATTTGCAAAATGGAGTTATTATAAAGGAACCAATTTAAAGTTTTAAACTCCCTATGAGCCGTGTTGAAGCTAGGGTAAAACTTAACACCGTGTAATTTATATAAAGTATGTTACTTTTTACGGCATTTTTCAATACGACTTAGATGTTTATTATATCATGGCTCCCGCCTCCCGATATCGAGATTCGTTTCTCATTGATGGAGCATATCTTTATACCAGACTTAAGAAGCTCGTTGAACAAGAAAACACTACTTGAACGGTCTCCTCTTCGTTCTAGAAATACCCAGTCCGAATCGACAAGAAATTTGTTTAAAGAAACATAGTCAGCATGTCTAAAATTGAAATGAAAAGAATTATTAGAAGCACACATCGTACAATTCTCATGAAATATGTATGCATAATCGGAGTATGATATATGCTCGTACATCCAGTAAAGTCCTCATACGGCGAGAGTTCCAAATACATATGATCAGTTGAAAAAACCAAATCGAGGAATTTCCCTCGATTATTGCTTATTCGGTTCACCTGCATGTGTAATGCTGTGCTAGCAAAATAACCAGTGACTGGGACTGGCAATCCTTTTTGGTCGATGTATAAGAGGCCATGAAAACTTAATCAACATCAATCCAAGTAATATCAGAAAGATTGAAGTCACCAGTAACAATTATATTGGCCAATTCTGACGTTGCTCACATAATATTGCGATGTGAACAAACGGCACAAATTTTCAGAAAATAAATTTTTAAACATTGTGGATGCTCTCTGAATATGGATCAATTTAAATTCTTAAGGATTTTCAACGGTATACTAGAGATGTATAACTGGATCTAATTATTAAAGGTTCAAGGTGAAAATTGCGAATGCGATTTTGCTGCTCAACACGGATCAGTTCTAAATATTCTGAGTCTATGATTTGATGGTATGAGTTTAAAAGATTTATACTGTAATAGTGGCCTGTGTCCCCTACGGGGCCGAATCTACGGCAAATTTAGTTCACTAAATGGTACCAGTTTTCCTAGTTTTATAGATTTTGCAAATAATTCAATCACCAGCATACGGACACTATTGACTAAACCTGATCCTAAATTCATATTCCTGATAAGCATAGCTATTGCACCAACTTTCAAGGTTAGTTTGTGTGGTGGCATTCCAGAAGGTGTAATAGAATTAATATACTCTAATGGTATGTTTAATGTTTTTGAAAGATAAGTTGTGATGATCGGATCGACACTGCAATACTGCTTGGAATCCCCGGCAATTAAATTTAGCATCTCTTTGTTGTTCTTCTTAATGAATACTGATCTATATTACGGTGATCCAAAGAATCACCAAAAATATGGTGAACAATTAAGTTTTGTTCGCATATAAAACTGGTGGGAATCTCAATCATGTTTTGTCCATGAGTACATTGCAGTGTTCCATTTCCCAATTGAAGCAACCACCTGGAAAATTCTCGGGCATTGGCATCAGCACGCATATTTTTACTTAATTAAAGTTTGATGAGAGAATTCCAAATTCTGCTTGTCTGAATGCACGACTCGGGGATTTGAACTTTACTTGCCAATGGCACCACTGGTAAGACTTGTTTGAAAAGTATTACTTTTCCACCCATTGGAATGTTAGCTCATAACGCGTCCTAACACTTCATAATATCACGAAGTAGGCGATCTATACAGTCCACTGCTGCTGCTGGTATCATCGATGCCTCATCAATTAAAATAACTGACGCTTTACGTAGCGCTGTAGGGAGATCAAATAAACGATGGAGTATCGGTCCACCATCTAATAGTACTGCCGCTATTCCAGTCCAGGCAGCTGCCAGAGCTATGTCACCTCGCCCCTAACTGTACTCAAGATACATGAATAAACGAACGACTTACCACATCCGCCAGGAGCTTCCAAGAAGAACAAATTAACCTCGGCATGATCTGAGGTTGCGTCCAGAATCCGATTTACTACATTTTTTTGATCATTATTTAAATGATCATAGACATCAGCACCTCGAACAGTTCCTTCAATTTGTTATATACAGGCTCAATAGATCGTAATATATTCGATATTGGTAGACCAATCGGCTGCATTTTCAGATGCAGATTCATCAACTTCAACCATATATTCTGTCCTAAAAGCTTTGAATGTCGTCCACAATTGATTTGGTGATGTTGCTTGGCAAAAATAACAAATATAAGAAAACAGTTCCCGTAGTTGTCATGACATATGCGTGTTCTAAATTTCTTCCAAACAGTTGTGCCACTCGGAATCGTCCTCAAGCAGTTCTCGTGAAAGTGCCGCTTAGTTGAAGGTTTCCAGGTTACCCCATTGTCGCAAGTCAGCAAAACATTTAGCCCCTTTTACATGAAGTAGTAACATGCGTATATAAAATCGGGTATGATCATTTGGCGGGACCTCGTATATTCTTCCAATCACTTTGCTAATACCTCTTTGGCGTAACATCGGGATGTCATTATACAAATATTGGTTAGCCTTTTGATCACTCACATTTAAATCAAACCATGCTGTTAATGTTGTACGCTTTGAATTTGATACTTCAAGTGCATTTTGTTCACCTCCTTCTCCAAAATACACATTCTGGAAGCCATCATCATGCACTGCTAAACGAACTATTGTATGTCATCGGTCATGCATTTCTTTCGTATGAAGACGCCAAATACACTCGTGTGAGCTAACATATCGCATGTTGGCATATATGTTACAATTTCATCATATCCTAGTTGATGGCCCTCATTGACGCATCTAACGAATTCCATACATGCCGAGTCATACACTCTAAAAAATTTTAGAAGGAATTCACTACAATTAATGTAGGATACTTGTTGCCAGCAATTATTGTAGTAAAATCGCATTGCAGTGGGATTTAAAAATAATTACACTAAAAATGTGTGAATTATTCGAAGGAATTCACGATTCAAAGGTGGATTATCGCACATTATCAGTTTTACATTTTCATTTTTAATGTTAAAAACACACTATATCGTTACTTATTACTGCTAAAGCTGCTGTAGAAAACACAACTACAAAGTTATATACCGCTAACATAGGTTGAATTTAATATAAAATGGTTGAGAATTCCCTCATTTTGGAAGGTAACCAAAGTAAGGAAAAACAGCTTCTGCATTACAAATTTCCAATTTAAATGTTGCAAAAGACACATTTTTTATAGATTAGTAAGATATCACTGAAGAAGTGTGAAATTCCACATTATTGTTTTAAATTCATAATAAAAAGACATTAAATTTTATTTAAAAATTTTATTTTTAATTACACATTTTTTTTTAAAAATAGACAATTCAGATGCTCCATGGTTTGTATAGCATCACCTGAACCAAACATTATTTATTTTTTTCAACAAATATATATGTAAATGTTGAAGGAATTGTTATCCGATCAAAATTCTCTGTAATAAAAATTTACATTAAATAAATTCATGGCTAGTTTTTGTTGTTTTATTTGTGATTAGAGCCTTAAAGTTAAAATCATAAGGTTCAGTCTCAATTACATCACTTTTAAGAGTACATACCTTTAATCAAGTTCTGTGTTGCACCGTGGAGAAATACTATTTATTGCTTGGTGCTATTTGAACTAAGGGGCATTTTTTTTTCTTAAGTCACTTGAACACATTTTACTAATTAACTATGTTTGTATAACTAATATCTTTGAAGGTGATGAACGAAAAATATACATTTTCGGAGTAAATTCACACACACAATTTTGTAAAACACTTTTGTATTGGAAAATACTAGTTTTCTGTCGGAAATCACGCCGTTTTTAGGTATTTTACACTTAAAACGTTGTAAATTACATCAAATGTGTAAAAACCGACTAATTTTGTTAAATCCCACTTCGTAAGTTTACTTTTACAAGCCGGTGTGTAATTTTAAACTCTTTTTAGTGGAAAATGATATATTTTTCGTGCAATTTTACATTTACTTTTTAGAGTGTAGCCTTTATATACATATTTAAAAATGTATTTCACCGAGCGGATACGAACAAATTTATTTATTTATTTGGTGTTTAGAAGAAACCTTCAACTTTAGTATCCAGAATGTTTAATTGAATTGTTGGCCTTCCGTCAGATGAATAATTAACAATAGAATTTAAAACATCTGAGAAGAATAAACATAATTTGAAGTATGGGATAATTTTGATTTAGGAGTTTTAGGTTATGAAATTATATAAAATATCCACTATTAATTTCTAGTTTTGGTTTACCGCGACCGACAGTGAACACTTCGGATATTTACGAGTGGTAAAATCAGACATTCCACCCCCTGGCAATGAACATCAAACTAATCAATTTTCAGAGTTTATTTAATGGGGTCAAAAAATATGAATTGATGTTGATGTTAAGCCAACACTTTAATTTGGTACGTTTAATGTAAAATTACGTACTACACAAACTTGAGTTTACTTATTTCCAGGCATAATGTGTATCCCGCTGCTTAACAAAAAAAAAAAACAGGATGCCGTTATAACCATTTTTTGTCAACATTGCAGTTAAAATAATTGATTCGCCGCCACTTCTAACCAAAAAAAATACAAAGTCTAGAATTTTTTGTTTGTAAAATTCATAAACTGACTAAAATAAAACTTTGCAGACATAACAATAATTGCACATAGTTTTTTGAAACAAACTGTTTGCCCATTCCACTATAAGGATATCAACAAAAAAAAAAGTTTTTGGAAGAAAACTACATATAAACCCACCAAACAGTCAATAAATTGATACACTTAAGAACGAGATTATCACAAAACAATGTTCGTATAAAATTGGGAAACTTTTTTTTATTTATTTGGAAATGAACAATGTTATGTGCTATGTGGTGCTACCGAGTGAAATTAAATAAATGTAATTACCCCTCTCTACTACAAAATAATTTAATTAATTTTTATTTTTATTAATTACACAAATTGAAAGTTATAATTGTAAAATTGTGGGTTTCAAATTGTTTATCGGAAATTTTCAATTTTTTATTGAAATTGGAAATTACTTTAATTATGTTTAGTGATATTTTAAAGTTGAAATGTAAGACTTGTTGGAAGTTGGACTAAATTTGTTTTTATTAAGAAAATAAAATCTTTACAGACTACAGTTGGTGGTCATTTACGTTAGCATTAGTTAGTGGATCGGAGTAGGTATGCGTAAAAAGCGTAATAGGTATGCGTTTTTTGCTTTAGGGCTCTCGTTTTTCCTTATGTTGTTCTGACATTTCTATATTCAAAGCTAGCCAAGAAATCGATTGCCCAACTTTTAAAAGTAGCCTGTGAATCGATTATTGTGAGTTGTAGGTAAAAAACGTTAGATTTAGATGGTTGATTTATGCCAAATTTTTAAAAAGATTCAGAATTTTTAGAACAATGAATGACTGCATGCAATTAATTTAAACCAATAAGAGAATCCACTGCGAGATTTTGGAATTTACTTTAGCCTATAGCACGCAGTTGATCAATAAGCTATCAGGCCAAATGTTCTTGCCAAAATTTACCATGTGTTAATGATCTGTATAAGACGAAAATTGTTAGGTCAGGAGATCGTTCTAGTAATTTTAGCATTTGGTAATATGCTAAATGTCACAAATAGAAGCAATCCCAATAGCCCAAAATGAATATTTGTGATAATTAATGGCTCTTAAGAACATTGAGTGCCTATGAATGTCCACTTACAATACAAAATTTTCGACTTCCAAAAAAATCGTTCGAGCGTAGTCCATAATAGTTATGGTGCCAGCTTTTCAAAAAATTTGGATTCGTTTTTGAATATTCTACCACATGTTCAACTTGCCCTCCGGAATGTTCTCAAGATCTGACTCCGGAGTCGATATCAATCAAAAAAAATTCAATGTAGCCTCGCTCTTGGTCATCATGGTAGTGAGCTCCCCAAACGTGAAATTGGAATGGTTTGGGACTCTCGTTAGGTGAAATTTCACCGATTTGACTGTCGCTACCCCCTAGTCCTCCGAAATGTGGAAAACTAGGGGGATTAAATTTGAATTGAATATTTTTCTGTAAACAAAAATCATGAACATCGTTAGAGTTTTATTGTTAAGCAAAATTCGATTTATTAAACCATAGTCTGTCTAGGGTATTATCCCCGCCTAGCGATAAATTTTGGTATATTGCAGCAATAAACTACTCACTACCTCTAGATGGATTAGGCAAACGAACACTGCAATATATGTTTAACAACTGGAGCTTTGCGTAATTCACTAGTTCTTACCAGTATCGGTCGTGCGTAATGCAAGCCACGATTTTGGAATGGTCGATATGTGTTATCTATTCGGAATAGGTAAATCTTCCATTTTTCGGGTTGCCTCGGTCTCGATTACATCCAATACAATTTTATGTTTTGTACCATTACGACCATCGAACATCCAAAACTTTAATCGAATGGTGTTTAATACAAGTGACATGCCACCATGTAAAAGGTTTTGATATATTTCCTTAATAATTAAGTAATCTAAAACGGATGCCCACCGGCCGCCCACACCGAGTACATCTGTATCGAGAAAAATGTCTAATGAGTTTAATTTTCAATTAGTTGGAAGATTTTTAATCTGTCGTTTTCTTCTCGGAAGGTTCCTGTCTGAATCAGCAGCTCTTTTCCACTATAACTCTGCTTGATGTAAATGCTCCAGATGTATGCCTTTAGTTATTAAATCCGCTAGATTCTGCTTGAATCTGATGATGTCACTGTTGAGCAGGAATGATGTCCAGAATAGTTGCCGTACGATTCGCTATGAAAGTCTTATATTGTCTTGAAATATTCGATAGCCAATGTAGCACAGTAGTTGAATCACTCCAAACGTGACAACTTCAATGAGCATTTCAGGAAATAATTCACTCTTAATGAGCTTCAATATAATTCCAGGGGTTCCAGCGACTTGGTTCTCTTCCAATTTTATCTTTATATGTCGTTGCAGCTTGAGGAACAGATTGTAAAATCTTTGTTGAGTTTGAAAATCCGCGATGAACTAACAGGGCTACAATTTCAGTTTTAAGGTTTATTACAGCTTCTTCTGATTCGCCGTCTGAGACAATATCGTCGATATAGATGTTGTTTAAACTTGCATTTGATGTCGTCGGGAATTTGATTGCATTGTGGTGTAGAGATCGGATAGAACCGATGCCTCAAAGTTCTCTATATAGGCCAAAATTCATCTAGGCCTAAAAATCTCTGGTATGATTGTCTTGGTGCTCTTCGGAAGAATGGTTACACACGACAACGAAATCTATAGCAAAGAACAACACAATCCCATAACACCTACATGATTAGGAGGAAAATCTTCAATCGGCTATGCAAACGGAAGAAAACAGAATAATGCGTGATTCAATATCGACAAAAGCAGTCGGTAATGTTATGTGCAAACGTGCATGTGGGACTGGTTACGGGTATCACCCGTACTAAATAATTTTGTTTGTCTCTTGTGGTTGATAAAAATTATCGGTAACTCTCTGAGACGATAATGATCGAATTAGATTGGCCTTTGATTTTTTATTGCTTGTTAAATGCAGATTATTTGTTCATTATATAGCTTCGTTGTTGATTGACTGTCTAAGGTTGCCGGTTGCGAATTTATGTGCGCTGTTTGTATGGTTGGATTCGAGTGAATAAATATACTGAATTGGCCACGATTCGTGAAGTGTGTAGCAACGAAAGTTGCGTTCTTTGACAAAGTAAGCCTACAATTCTAGCGAGGCATTTGTTAGTTTGATGACCTTCCTTAAACAGTTATGGTAGTATAGGCGATTATCGTTCAAAATTGCAATTCGCCCCTTTGTTATCCCGAAATGATGGGCATATGCCTTAACAACCCGGCAGCTTTTCCCCACGAAGTAAACTCTTCAACTGTTCAAACTTTTGGGAATTTCACAATCAGTTGCGCAACTTCAATTTCATTGGTCTCACAGCAAACTTTAAAAGTTCTCTATATTATTAGTACCAGTCATTTAACTGACGAAATATTTAGTATTTCAAATCGGCGTAATGGTCTCGAATACATTTAGGAATAACAGATGAAAAATTACGTTGAGAAGTTGTATTTTACATTTTTTATGTAACAATCTATAACGTGTAAACACTGCTGAAGGTATAACACTGGAAAAATTTTAAAATATAAGCAAATATCGAAAATATCGAATTATCCGTACATAAGTTGTATACGGATTCGCTATTTCGGATTTCTTCTTTCTGTTCATTCAGGCGACTTAACTGAAATTAAATAAAATTTAATGAAACAACAACAATCAAGTTTTATTATATATCAAAAAGTTTATTTATTTTAAATTTACAAGTCAATCGAATTTTTTACATCTTATGGTTTAAAAAGCGTCATTTCAATCATGGTGCGATGAGCTTCAATAATTGTAACTGAGTTTGGTGGAGGATTTATGATGAGGCCGGTTTGTAGATCACGAGACCAGTACTCTGTTGCCATAACCGTAGGTCCAAGATAAGTACATTGAATAGTATAAATAAAATTAGGACTAACACGCATTGATGCGCCCAAACTTATAAGACCAAAATTGCTGGCTAAAACTATCTCATTTAGATTTATTTGTGTTACCACGCTCAGGTCACGATTTTGACAGGAAATTGTGATGTTCACCCGAATGTCACTATCAATATTATTGTCCATTCCAAATGCGAATCCATGCAGGATCATTTCAGAAGAAACGGAAAATTTAGTTTTAAAGACAGCTTCACCTGGATAGGATTTCAATTCAAGTGGAAATTTCAACTCTGCTCTTGGTGACCCATTCCATATTCCGTCATCCAATTTAATTCCAGAAACTTTGTGGCTGGCAAATGTCATTAATTCATTTTCCGTCAATAAATCAGGATATTTTGTTTTAATAATTCGGAGCTCATCGCTGGACATCGTTGGAAAACGTATTGCATGAATTAATTGCGGAAATTGTTTGCAGCACTCGGTAAATTGTATTTCGTTTCGCTCGCAGTAGTCATTCATCCAAACGACCAATGTATCAAGGATCTGCGATTCATTTATGCCCCCTCAATTTCATCAAATTTAAAAATTTCTTCTACAGTGTCCGGACCTATGGTATTCATGTTATCGATCTCCGTATAGCTTTTAAACCCATAAGCCACTAGGAGCTTAATAGTTGTTCTGTTTAAATCAATTTTGCAGTTTTTCGCTTTATAAAAATCTAACATATGCAAATAGCAATAACGTCTGTTCAGCATATGATTAACTAATCTTATCACGTTGTAATCTATCGCCAATTGCAACAATTCATACGTAAAGGCATCGGCATTCACTTGATCGGTGTAAATAAATTGAATAAACTGATAAAACGCATCATATCGCCAATCAGTAATTGGAATAAGTTTTTTATCACCAAGCGTTGTTTCCAACTGCTTTTGAAATACATTGCTACGCACCATTAAAATCAGCGAGTGGGCGTAAATTTTTTTTCCATCGACGAGGAACGTGATGTCCGACAAATAATCCACGTTAAATAATTTTTCCGTAATTTCGCTCATTTGGAACGGAACTTGGTTGATTTGATATTCCATAATTATTTTATTTCACTATAATTCACCACTTTAATTCACTTAATTGTTGTTTAACCAGATAAGACGAACTGAACTGAAGTCTTTATATTTTGCTTAGTCGAAAATATTCTTATCTGCGTTGAACGAGTATTGATAAAAATTTTACAATTCTGTTGTATGACTGACCATGAATTATTTTAATCAAATTGGTACAGTGTGCCCACAATATGTAATTATGTTTGTAAAAACAACATTAGTGTTTTGTTTACATTAAAACCGGAGTTAAGAGTTCTTTTGAAATGAGCTTGATTGTGAATCTCAACATATTAAAATTTTGCCTGAATTTAACAATTAACAATATGGCGGTAAAATGCGAAGGAGATAATTAACATACAAAGCACTTTACATTGGTTTGATCAATTTTTTTGTAAGACACTGTATACAGTATAAAGAGTAAACGTTCAATATTATAAATCACCGAATTTATCATCCGTTGGTGCTTTGCTGTTTTCCTCTGATCGTCGAATTTCAATTTATCCTTGACATTCTTAGCCGTCTCTCTCAAACCGTCCGAGGAATCACTAAAGTTTTTAATAATTTCGCTATTAATTATATCTTGAATGACCCTTCTAAAACTAGCAACTCTATACAAAATCGACGCTATACAAAATAAAGACAAGTTATAGAGTAAGAGAGAAAGAGAATTGAGAACTGAATATATATTATGTTATATAGCCAGATCAGCTGAAGAACTTTATATTTAGAGAGTACGTTGGAATTGTTCCGTAAAGATGTATCCTGTACTGTATTTTCCCGGGAAATTATTTACTCAAGAATTGACTACCTTTATATTACTGAGAGGTTTGGCATTTATGCTCCACTTTATGCTAAAAGTTTTAATTATACTGAACCACTGTTCAATGTCCTAGTTGCTTTTACTGCGTGTTATAGTGAATTTGACTTTAACATGTCTAGAGAATTATTTAATAGCGATTACTTCAAACTTATTTAAGAAAAATAAATAATTGGCTTATTGTTTTTGGGCTTTGTAGGTCACTCGAAACCTCTAAGATATTTAAAATCTTTAACATCATACAATCAGATTTTAACTTCGATCTTCAATATACAAACTATGCACCTAAATACGAATAATGTATTCCAATATTACTTTTCCTGTGATGGCGAACGCAACGCAAAATGCACTGTTTTATGGTTTCACCCGTTTCATCCTCCGGTGAATAATAGCACTAATATTCACAAGGAATTCGTCAAGTAGAAAGCTATCGTACAAAAATATTTAAATGACCAGATTCAAGAAAATAAATACGTTTTGCTTAACACCTCCCAAAATATTTCCCCTTTATTTCAGTTGTGTGCAATTAGGGATACAAATTGCGGTGAGTTTGTCAATACATATTAGTTTCCCAAGGAATTTTCGTTCAGTGTTTCTCAACGGGGGCCATACGGCCTCAATGAAATAAAAAATGAATTTTTGTTTTATAATTCTTTATGCGTAATTTATGATTTTTTGACGAGGTGGTTCTCATAGGAAAATGATAATTAAAAGTGGGCCTTCGTCAAAACAAGGTTGAGAAACACATAAACTTTAACTTTATCGTTAAAACTGTAAATATTGGCTTTACTGTCACGTGTCGTTAATGCAAAAGTATTTTGTGTAGAAGTAAGATAACAATTTTAATTGGCTAGAATTTCAATAGATTGATTGACAAGGATTTAAATTAATATGAACGCTAATAACAACCATTCTAATATTCATGTTATTTATATTCTAATTAAAAGTTTTACCATCACAAATCCCACAAAAAAAATTGAATATACAAATAATGGAACATTTCTAAAAACTACCCACACATCCCAACAAAAAAATTCAAAACATATTTTCGTTCGCGCCGCAAAAATTTCTAATCTATAATTTAAACAAAAAAATTATTTCCACTATCAGTAACATTATTAGCAAACGGCATCAAATAAGCTAATCTTGTGTGACTAATTTTAATTACTTCAAGTTGAGATAATTTTTTTGATTGACATAATTAGAAATTGATAACAGTTTTTTGTGGGATAATTTTGTTAAATACACCAGTATAAGAAAAATAAACAAACATTTGACAGATTGTGATCTTGAATTGAAAAAAAAAATAAATTTTTTATTGTTGTGCCATAATCATAAATAAATATTATTTTACTGTGATAACCAGTTCAGAACAATTTTTGTTTATTGTTTATTTGTTAAAAGTATTATTTCGCATTGTTGATAAGATAAGCTTCAGATAGAAACCTTTTTTTTTACTTCAAGCAAACCGCTTTATTAGACAAAAATTTCTAGTTTACTTTATAGAATCTAGAACTGTAAAAAGTTAAAATAAGTTGTCTGACTGAAACGTATTAAGGCTGATTTATATTATCCGTTCAGTTCAGTACCTACATGTATCGTGTCAGACAAAAAAAACATTAACATGTATTTTATATGGGAGTACATATTTATATTATCCTTTCAGTTCAGTTCAGACATGTACAGACCCGGACAATATTGTTGAAAATAATGTTTTGACTGATATCTGAAAGCGAAAAAATACGGAAGAATAGTAGCGAAAAAAATCGAATGCATTTATTTTCTGTTTAGCATAGCTGGTCGTGTAAACATAAAAAAAATCTGTTTACAGAAAGAAAAATACGTTCAATTATTAGTTCGATATCAATCTAATTAACTGGCCGTGTTTGTGTAAACTGGCCGTGTTTGTGTAATGTGAAGTTTGTCCTAAATTTCTCCTAAATAAAAAACATGGCGGTTAGTATTATTGAGTTAGTAAAAAATTGAGAGAAGTACTTTAAAAATATTTTGGAAAAGGGGGAATTTACTGCTCTCTCTAGTATTATATTCTGGAAAAGGGCGGAGACGTATTCTGGAAAAAAAATTGGGAAAAGTTTTTTAAAAATATTTTGGAAAAGGGGGAATTTACTGCTCTTTCCAGTAATATATTCTGGAAAAGGGCGGAGACATATTCTGGAAAAAAAAAATTGGGAGAAGTTTTTTAAAAATATTTTGGAAAAGGGGGAATTTACTGCTCTCTCTAGTATTATATTCTGGAAAAGGGCGGAGACGTATTCTGGAAAAAAAATTGGGAGAAGTTTTTTAAAAATATTTTGGAAAAGGGGGAATTTACTGCTCTTTCTAGTAATATATTCTGGAAAAGGGCGGAGACATATTCTGGAAAAAAAAAATTGGGAGAAGTTTTTTAAAAATATTTTGGAAAAGGGGGAATTTACTGCTCTCTCTAGTATTATATTCTGGAAAAGGGCGGAGACATATTCTGGAAAAAAAAATTGGGAAAAGTTTTTTAAAAATATTTTGGAAAAGGGGGAATTTACTGCTCTTTCTAGTAATATATTCTGGAATAGGGCGGAGACATATTCTGGAGAAAAAAAATTGGGAGAAATTCTTTAACAATATTTTGGAGAAGGGGGAATTTACTGCTTTTTCTAGTAATATATTCTGGAAAAGGGCGGAGACATATTCTGGAAAAAAAAAATTGGGAGAAGTTTTTTAAAAATATTTTGGAAAAGGGGGAATTTACTGCTCTCTCTAGTGTTATATTCTGGAAAAGGGCGGAGACATATTCTGGAAAAAAAAATTGGGAAAAGTTTTTTAAAAATATTTTGGAAAAGGGAGAATTTACTGCTCTTTCTAGTAATATATTCTGGAAAAGGGTGGAGACATATTTTGGAGAAAAATAATTGAGAGAAGTTCTTTAACAATATTTTGGAAAAGGGAGAATTTATTGCTCTTTCTAGTAATATATTTTGGAAAAGGGCGGAGACATATTCTGGAAAAAAATTCAGAGAAACTCTTTAAAAATATTTTGGAAAACTATAAATATAGGGGTAGTCCGTATCAATTTGTGTATCTGAAATCCAAGAGAAAATTCTAAAAGTTTGTCAATAGTTTAATTAGGCCTACATCTTATCGCCCAATAAAGGAATCCGATGAGCAATTCCAATAAATGCGTTTAGTATTACGTCAAAGTTCGTCAACTATAAATATGGGGGTAGTCCGTATCTATTTGTGTACCTGAAATCCATGAGAAAATTCTAAAAGTTTGTCAATAGTTAAATTAGGCCTACATCTTACCACCCAATAAAGGAATCCAGTGAGCAATTCCAATAAATGCGTTTAGTATTACGTCAAAGTTCGTCAACTATAAATATGGGGGAAGTCGTATCTATTTGTGTATCTGAAATCCATGAGAAAATTCTAAAAGTTTCTCAATAGTTAAATTAGGCCTACATCTTATCGCCCAATAAAGGAATCCGATGAGCAATTCCAATAAATGCGTTTAGTATTACGTCAAAGTTCGTCAACTATAAATATGGGGGTAGTCCGTATCTATTTGTGTATCTGAAATCCAAGAGAAAATTCTAAAAGTTTGTAAATAGTTTAATTAGGCCTACATCTTATCGCCCAATAAAGGAATCCGATGAGCAATTCCAATAAATGCGTTTAGTATTACGTCAAAGTTCGTCAACTATAAATATGGGGGTAGTCCGTATCTATTTGTGTATCTGAAATCCAAGAGAAAATTCTAAAAGTTTGTAAATAGTTTAATTAGGCCTACATCTTATCGCCCAATAAAGGAATCCGATGAGCAATTCCAATAAATGCGTTTAGTATTACGTCAAAGTTCGTCAACTATAAATATGGGGGTAGTCCGTATCTATTTGTGTACCTGAAATCCATGAGAAAATTCTAAAAGTTTTTCAATAGTTAAATTAGGCCTACATCTTACCACCCAATAAAGGAATCCAGTGAGCAATTCCAATAAATGCGTTTAGTATTACGTCAAAGTTCGTCAACTATAAATATGGGGGAAGTCGTATCTATTTGTGTATCTGAAATCCATGAGAAAATTCTAAAAGTTTCTCAATAGTTAAATTAGGCCTACATCTTATCACCCAATAAAGGAATCCGATGAGCAATTCCCATAAAATCATTTAATACGTCAAATTACGTCATTCGAAACGTCATTCGAATTACATAACGTTCTGTTTTCGTTTATCTTAAAATAATAATATATTAAAATATAAATTGTAATCAAAATTTATTTAGTTTAACTAATAATAAAATATATTATTTTCATTTAAATTTTCATATCATTATATCGTAATTTTCTGGAAAACGCCTAAATGTTTACTTTTCATCCATACTAGCAAACAAATTGTTGCTTTTGTAGTTTTAGGAGAAATTTAGGATAAACTTCACATCCCTAATCTCAAACGAATATTAAAAAACTAGTTAAATGTTCCTTGGTTTCGTTCCCAGAAGGCGTTATTACCCCTTAATAATAATTAATTCGAGAATTCTGAAAATTATAAAATTGAAAAAGTTAGAAATTTAGAAATATAGTAACTCTGAAACAGAAAGATTTTGTAATTTAGTAACGTTGAAACTAATAAAATTAATTTATAAAATCTAAAAATTTCAGTATTAGGGTTTTAGTAATACAACTGTAATTTGTAATTAAATTAGAAAATTTAAAAATCTTCGGAATATGAAAAATTAAAAATTCTAGGAAAGTTAGAAATTTAACAAATTCAGAATTTCAGTAACTCCCGTTATATATAACTATTGTTAATATTGTTAATTACATTTTTCGGAGGAAAAACGAAATCTTAAATGTATTTTTAATTTTGATGGTCAATTGGCGGATTTTATCCTTTAGGATTGAAAATATGAAGTTAGAAAGTTCCAAATCGGGACTGTAAGGCGGCAGATGCCCAACAAAAAGTGGAGCACCATTCGGCTTTGACAGTGGAATAGTGCCAATATGATCTGTACCTCCGAAGAATGATATCACACTTTTCTTGCCAGTGTTCTATGAACGTTTGTACCTGGGTTAGTTTGTCTTCATCTGGGACGAAGTTATTTATTAATTATTAACACAATTAAGGCTTATCCATTTTACAATATCTTTAACATTTAGAACATGACAATAACAAGTTATAATATGAGCCGTTTTTTTTGAAAGTGGCCTAAGTCCATTTTTCAAAAAAATCAAGTTAATGATAACAATAGATAAATAACAGTATAATCTTTCTAACGGTAAATAATTTATTGTCAAAACAAAAAAAAATTAATCTATAACACCTGTGCAAGAAATAAGAAAATTCAAAATCCCATATGTTTTTTCATTTATTGTTTTTCTATTCTTTCATTATCTCGTTTCAACAAAATATGGACTTAAGCCACTTTCAAAATAAACGGCTCATATACAGAGTATCTCAACTAAAATCCATTCAACTTACAAACCGTTTTCTGTTCAACTTGAGTTTTCAGTAACAAACAACATTCCAAATCGAATTCCGTGTAATACAAGCCCAAAACTTCCTGTCATTTATAAATCAGTTTTAGTTGGTTAGGAAAATTTGAGCAACAGGTTGAACATAGCGTTGATAACGAAACATATTTCACCCAAACAACAACTCGTGAACTAATAGAAAATTTCTTGTATCGATTCCATTTCGTAATAACTTAGAGGATCTGGACGAATCTAAAGCGATTTAATTATTTTTAACGCAAGTTGAACATTAATTCCGATATTAAACATTCATATGTGAAATTCATTAATGAGTATTCCCATCTAGGCCAGATAAAACTCATCAATGATACCAACAACGTTCAACAAACAGCTTACTACATGTGACACCATGCAGTTGAGCGCCCTTCTAGTTCTTCTACAAAACTCTGCGTGATGTTTGACTCCTCTGCGAAAACATCAAGCAACATTTCATTGAATGAAAAAATGTTAGTGGGTCCGACGGTTCGACAATTTGTTCAAAATCATTCTTCGATTTAGAACCTACAAGTACGTCATTACGAGTGACATTTTGAAAATGTATCGTCAAATAAAAATCAACAAAAATAAAACCTTTCTCCAAAGAATTCTTTGGCGAGAACACTTAAACCAACCAATTCTGGCCCGAACAGTCACTTATGGAACGGCCCTGTTCCACCGATCTATATCTCTTGCCATATTCCCCTCTATCAGAAGAAAAAAATTCAATATTTAAAATTGTGTACCTATACAAAATATTTTTGTGGTTTTCTGTTTGTATATTCAAAAAATCAATCGTAGGAATATATACGATAAGCATACGAACAAAAATGTCTGAACTGAAACGACAGATAGTATAAATTCATGATGTATGACACGGTGCATGTAGGAACTGAATTGAACGGATAATATAAATCAGCCCTTATAAGGTCAAGGCCGGTTCCTATCTAGGATTGTCTCACACATTTTTGGAAGCTTATTCGTATTACAATCCGATCTATAATATACTAAAGCCAGAGCCCTCTGTACATATACGAGCCCTAATGCATCCGCCATTTTTTAAACGTGCTTTCTATTGACGATTCTAAAAGTAGAGAACGCTATTGATAAAATGACACTTGTCACAAATGCGTGTGTCTGTTAATTCATCTGTTAATGAATTTTACCTGTAGATTAAGCAGAAAGCTGTTAATCTTCACCATCTCAGATGCGCATGTAATCCACTTGTGCTACCACCAGCTGCTTTTATTTTCCTGTCACATTCTTTAACACATGTTTAAATTATTTCCAGAGAAGGCCTTTTCTACTTGATCGAGAAAAAAAGATCAAGATTGTTTTGAATGGCCTAGAATTTGGTTTTTGTGTCATATGTTTCCAGCCAGTCCGGTTCAAAAAATATTCGTTTCAAAAATTAAAAATTTTATACCGATTACAAAATTATAAAATTTGGTCCTAAAACCAGTAATACCGGTAAAGGTAATAACACCGGTATTGCAATCCCTAATATAGATCCGAGGACCAACCCCTTCCCTTAAAAAACCTTAGAAGCTTCTTGGGCTTAAATAATCGTTGAATATCACTCAACTCAAATTGGTCGCATTATCACTGAATAAATTAATACAGCCCTCCGAACACCCTCTACGCCTAATAAACTACCTGATTGATGCCAAAAAAAAGATTCGTAGTATGATGGCGTAAATTAAGATGGCCAGGAGAGTTACCTGCGTTGACTTGACAATTGGCCCACCGTTTGTTCGAAGCTCGCTTTACTAGAATCTGAAATTGAGCCTTGCCAAATTTTAAATCGTATAATTATTATTGTAAGTTAAGGTAGAGTAACCCAGCCATTCACCTAAGCGTAGTATATCGCTAACTACTATAAATGGATTTAATTTTCTAATCGGGATTTCTTTTTGAGGAACCCTTCTGCTTTTAAATCTTTTAATTCACAATGGTAAGCTTTTGATCATTTGACTAACCCCTGTAGGGCATTGTTGAATTTTTCAGTAGAAAAAAGGTCATTCTGTAACTGTAATACGTTCACATATAGACATAATGCTGAAATTCTCAAAAAACGACTGTAACCTGAGTATAGGTTTATAGCGTCATTGGTGAACGCCATTATTTCAACTAATGATTTATCGGGGATAGCTCTTAATCTGATTCCTGCACCTGAAATATGATCAAAATCAGCCCGATTTTTTGCGTTCTGCATATTCTGTTAGCCGCGAAAGTAGCATATTTCGGCGGAGAAGCTGGTTTACGATATATTGTAATTTCCGAACCCTATCGAATTTTAGTTCTAATGACCTTTGAAATTAATCGAACATTTATGCTATATGCAGCATACAATTCCAATTTTGGAATTGTTTGTTTCATTTAAGGTGTGATTCTGAATTTTACACAAAGCAACCGGCAGCAATAATTGCCATCGTCCAACTAATAACTTACGTAACTGTCATGCAGTTAGAGGTGAAATAATGGATGACAAAAGAAACAATCAACATACACGTTGTAAGCAAGTTAGATAACATACATTGTGTTGTGGCCAGACTGGAATTCAAAATATTGTTAATTGGAGACAAACTAAACACATCATCGATAGAATTTCAGTTCATAACTAATATACCGTGGTGAATGATGGAGTTTGATTTTCTCCACATTTGACGCCCAACTTAAAACCAATTGCTCTCGGTATAGATACTCCAATATAAATGCAGCTTTATTGCACTTAGCTCAAATAAAACCGATTCTTCAGGAACCACCAGCAACGCCTTTTATATAACAGATAATTGCCACGAGCGTCAACATTTTCGATGCAGATAAAAATTAAATATTTCAATAAATTGGATCAATCTTTTAATTATTTGCTTTTATGTACAATAAAATCACAAGTATTCCTTATTTTATAACACATAACATTTTATAAGAGCCTATGTAACCTTGTAACATATATACATACAAATATTTACCATGACAGTTTAAGGAATTAAATTTTTACGACGATAATCCAAATAATGCTACTAAAATTAATCCCACGCCTCTTTAGAATTCAATTTTAAGAACGCTTCTTATAAATTTCCTCGAATTTATGTTCATTGTTATTTTATGGGTGATTGAATATTTTGTTGTTTTATTATCAAATGTAACATATAGGTAATAAAAACGTAAGAAAGGTGATACTTTAAAGAAAATGCATCAGCATGTAAATTTATGTGGATTACGAATCATACTAATGTTCAAAATCTTTACGTTTGAATTTTACAGTTATCTAGTTGCAAAAGTAAGCGGCTGGTGTTGTGTCTATTAGGTTGTACATTTTATAGTTTAAGATTGTTTAACACTAAACATTCGAAAGATCCAAATTATTCTGAATAGTTAAAATCATCTCCACTCCAAGAAACTTTTCCCACAAAGTGTCCATTATACGACACCAAACCAACCATTTATATTTTACAATAATTTTCCATTCTATTGAGCAGTTAAAAACCTTAAAAGATGTCAAGGTTTGTTTTTCTTAATTTGGCGGCCCCAACAACTTTGTTAGATTATTTAGAACAAAATTGCATTCGCCATTTTTCTTCTTCGATCAGTTGTACATGAAATGTAATGAATTTAAATTACTCCGTTCAGAGATACTGATAAGTTAGTCGAAAGTTGCCAGCTGAAAGTTAAAAGTCGATCATGCAGGACCCTGTTAATGTTAGCCGAGAGTTTCCGAAAAAAATCGGTAAAGTCATAATTGAAGAAATGAAGCACGTGGTAAACCGGTTTCCGGAACCAAATTAATTTCAAGAACTATATGGCATCGAAATGAGCCAAATGAACAATTTTATGAACTGATGCGAATGTTAAATAATTATAAATTACTGATAATGCACGTGATTTCAAACCTTCTTCCACCAAATCGAGCTTTATTCCAAATATATTCTTTACCGGAGTAGCAAAAGTTGTACAAGTTAAAAAAAAGTTTACAACCGATTTACCAATAATGATGGTTGTTGCAATGACTATACAAAACGTCCGCGCCTACACACCATTCAAAATTTCGCTCTCGAAACTACTTCCGTTATCTATAGAAGTACAGTACAGAAATACAGCAAACTTCCGTGGGATGGATGTACTATTTATTGGTGACTTACCATGCCATTAGAAGAATCGGAAATAAATTTGATTGAGTAAAGGGTTTTCTCGAAAGAAGAAGCTGAAAAATAAAACCAACCACAACTTCATTTGGTGCTGATATTCATGAAGCAATTTCAATTTTCATTAACGAATGTTTAACATACAAGAAGAGGCAGTTACTTATAGCACCTAAAAAAGGCTCAAATTGATCGTAGTTATAAGTACCTTTGAGTATGATAGCATTCGTAAAATTTATGATTGTTTAGTTTGCCATCTGCAATCTTTTGGTGAAATCCTTAAATTGATAGCTTTATCTGAAATTTGGATAAATGATAATGAGGTTGATAGTTATGCAATACCAGGCTACAAACTATATGCTAATTGTAATAATCAGTCTTTTAACCGTGACATTATTTTTCACAATGTTAGCTGCTCTAGAAGTAGTGCTTGTACGGTTAATTGTATGGTAATCGAATCAGTCAACTCTATTAAATACCTAGGATTAAATGTTGATTGTCATTTGGATAGGAAATCTTATATAGCAGCTTTAAAAAGTTTCTTTTATTCCAATATCAAGACTTTGTATCGCAGGTTCAACTCGATGTCGCGGTAAATTTCCCATAATTTCAGTGTACAATTTCGGCCGAGCTCTGAAAGATTGGTTACATTTGTGTACCAATTTCTTCACGACCACGAATGATCCAGAATTGTTGTCTCACAGCAGCGATCAATGCTTTAGGACCAGCATGACAATTCTTGACATGAAAATGGCTACAAATAGAAAAAATAAATACATGAGAATTCGGTAAAATTATCGGATGTTTAGATTCAAATGATAAATCTGATTGCTGTAATCGGCCACCCACTCGAATAATTTCATCTTCATCGAGAAAAGGACTTAAATTCTTAATCGAACTCTTCCTGGAACATTGTAAAATTTTGGCGATAAATTTCAACGATTGATTTAGTTCTGCGATAGTTAAACAACCGTACGTTTTTGATTTGCATGTGCATTTAGACCGGTAATTGTTCACAAATCGGGCCACATACCCAAATACTCGACGAGTGGCGCAGAAGTTGTTAACAAATTTAACCTTCTGAACGCAATCAACATCATCAGATACTGCGATTATGACGACTTCATTGTTCTTTCGTTTTTCTACCACCAAGTCAACCAGATGACAAACTCGACAAAAATTCAGGTCCGGAAAACCATAGTTTGTTGTTAAGTATTTTTCCAGGTAACACTCCGCGAGAAACCAGTTCTGCAGGGTTATCCTTCGAGCTGACTTGATTCCAGACCGAAAATGATGTCAAGTTCTGTATGATGGCAACACGGTTTGCAACGAAAGTGACCCATGTTGATGAATGTGCGGCTAACCAGTTTAGCACGATTTCAGAATCGGTCCAGCAATACGATTTTGTTTTGTTGATTTTCAGGGTTGACCTGATGCGATCCATCAACTTGGCCTGTAGAACTACAGCATAGAATTGCAATCACGGAAGCGAAACTATTTTGATTGGAGCATCACGAGACTTGGCGCATAACAGTCTGGTCGAAACTTCTGATTGCACGTTTGAACGAATGTAGATGCAGCATCCATAGGCTGTGATTGATGCATCCGAAAATCCATGTACTTCAACAACATCACAATTTGGCAATAAAACGAAACGAGGAATTTTGATGTGATTGATCAGTGGTAAGTCACATCCCACTCTATCTTCAGTCTCCACAGGTGTTGCAAAAATATTTTTGCCAGGACAATAATTGGATTAATCCCAGTGGATCAAACAAACTGGCGATATCGGATAAGACTTGGCGTTTTGTAATTTTCACGTCGAGCTGCTTTTGCGTGAAAACAAACTGGAATTCATCTACGTTGGGTTTCCATGAAACGCCCAAAGTCTTAATTACTTTGACTTCGTCGATATTTATGAATTCTCTCGACGCGTTTCTGGAACGTTCCTCAGCAAACGTTCATCGTTTGATGCCCACTTCCGTAATTTAAAACCGCCAGAGCGTAAAATTTCAGATACTTCATTCTTTATTTTCAAAACTTCTTCGACTGTATCACCTCCACTGAGCATATCGTCAACGTAGAAGTCATTTAGAATAACGTTTGAACCGAGAGGGTGACTCGACGATTTACCTTGACCGCGGCCGTACCGTATGTAACGGTGTTAAGACGCATAGCTTGGATTCTCCCGTTTGGATTGTCACGCCACAAGATACACTGTAAAACTAAGAATCTTCCTTACTGACTTGTATTTGGCGGTACATTTTGGTGACGTCGGCAGTTATCGCAAATCGATTAAACCGAAAACGAAGTAGTATCGAAAATAAATCATTTTGTATTGTCGGTCCGACCTTCATGATTTCATTCAGTGATTTTCCAGAAGACGTCTTGCACGAAGCATCGAACACAACGTGTAGCATGAAATAGTTGCATTTTGATAACCTTGCGGCAGGCACGGCTTTCATGTGGCCCAACGATACATACTCATGTATGAAGTCTTTATATTGACATTTAAGGTTGGGATACTTCGAAAATTTGCGTTCGAGATTCAAAAAAGGATTCTTAGCGGCACAGTATGAATCTCCGAGTAACGAAATATCTTCTTTGAGCGGCAGCGTCACGACGAATCTTCCGGAGTCCAGTCGCTTGTAAGTTTCACTGAAATGAGCTTCACATTCAACCTCTTCCATGGCAAACAATGATTTATTTTCACAATAACTTTCGACAGTCCAAAACCATTCAAGTAATTTTTGTAATGCTGTATCTTCATTGTGGTTAAGCTCTGCAAATTTACCACTCTTACCAGACACGATCCACCCGAACTTTGTCTCCCTCAATGATGGTATATTTTCATCCAGCTTAATTTGACCAGTTCCAAGTAGTTCAAAGAAGATTTCAGCTCCGATAAGCATATCAATGTGATGTGGTTGGTTGAATAATGGATCAGCTAGTACTATATCGGATGGAATTTTCCAATCTTCAATTTGGATATCCAGACGATTTACATAATCACTCGAACATGATTTGATAAGAACATTGGCTTTGTGTTTGACTTGCGTGCTAATGTCGTTTATACCATTGATCGACATATTGGCTTTACATCTTGTTGCACGCAAAAGTTTTGCGAATCGTTCGGTGATGAAATTTAGTTGCGATGCACAATCCAATAACGCACGACACTTAACGAATTGACCAGCATAATCTTCAACTATAGAATGACAGCAGTAGCTAAAATGATAGAAGCTTCATCGTTTTCAGTTTCAAATTCATCATTATATGAATGTATAGCACGGTTGTGCTTGAGTCAGCTGCCTTTTGATTTTGACCGGATAGCTTGATCTGAGTGATTGCTTCTGGATACTGCAACAGCGATGATGATGGATTAAGCACTGGCGATGATTCTGTTGACATGTGTGATATCTAATTCCACGACAGAAACGTACTCGGTGGTTCTTGCTGAAAAAATTAATGCATAATTGATGTTGTTAATTCAAGAAATTTAGGGCACTTATAGATCAAATGGTCAGATTTATCAGAAAAAACACAATGCACACGCTTGTGAAGTTTATCCTAAGTTAGAACTAAACCAACAAAAACAACAGAATCTGTAAATGTATTGGTAAAAATTAAAAAAAATGACATTTAGGCGAAAATTTTTCAATAAATAATTTGAAAACTTTTATTTGTTGTTTTAAATAAATTAAGTTTTGTTATATTCAAATTGCATTATTTTGTTAACCCAAAAAATAAAACCTATATAAATACACATCTATATACTAAAATTACATAATTAGAAAAGTGAGTGTCTGTTAAATAACCTGTAAAGTTATGCTTTTCATATTGCCACATTTGGAAACATACAATTTAGGATTTTCTTAAGAAAGTCTGTATCTTAAGATTTTCCATATTTATCTCCAACGCCACTATGATTTTTTGGAAGGCCTAATCTAAGACTACGAGCATGCTTAACCATTTGAGAAGCTAATGGCGTTCACATGGTCAAATTGGAATATTTGTAAATTTACTATTTAGGATTTTCTTAAGAAAGTCTGTATCTTAAGATTTCCATAATGCGCGATTTGCGACACTTACATAGGTGGGTTAAATAATTTATGATGGATCCTGGTGCTCTATTGAAATATAAATCTTAATATCTAGATTTTATACGATAAATTTCTTTAAGCTTTTATCATTCACTCCAAGGCCTAGGAGTCGTTCTCATTTGGTCGGACAGACAGATAAATTTGGTCGGGTCGAACGCAACGTTTTATGATTTGTATACTGGTCCAAATTTTCCTAATGAGGTCGGATGGATTCCATCCAACCAATCGAAGAAATCGAACGTTTGTTGTCGAACCTACCGAGCTCCACTTATCAGTTTTGTAATAGAGTTCATATTGTGTGACGGAATAAGAAAAAAAATACTAACAAAAACGTAGCTTAAAATAAAATAACCAAATCAGACGCTATGTTATATCATGTGTGACAATTTTAGATTTCATCAGACCGACAATCGGCGGATCGTCTGTAGACCGTTACGATAACTATATCAAAGTTATCTAGGTTATTAATGGGCCCAAAGGTTTAGTTTTGGACGATAAGTACCTACCGTATTTTCTACTTGTTAAATTGTCAAGTGAGCTTATTAAGTTAACTGACGCGCATATTTCCATATTTTTCTAATAAATAGAAAAATAAACACCTTCCAAAAAACAAACTAAAAACAGAAACATTTAAATTTATTGTTAATTTATTTGAAAATAAATTTAGAAAGTATGTTTGAAAAACCTTGTATTCGTTTTGGCCGACCGTCATCGAGTTGACAATCGCCGAGACGATCACCGTCGAAATGATAATCACCGAGTTGATAATTGCCAAGTTTACTGTCGTCGAGTTGATGATAATTGAATTGATCGTCGCCAAGTTGATCGTCACCAGTTGATTGCCGCCGCGTTAGTTTCGCCGAGTTGTCTATGCTCGAGCTTATCGTTGCCGAGTGGACTGTCGCCAAAATAGCCGTCGCCGAGTTGACCTTCATCTGGTCTATATGTAAATTTCGATAGCTACTTTGTAGCTGCTATTGTTTGTACTTTATTCTATAGTATTATTAGTGAAAGGCAGTACTGAAGCCTGCAGCCTGATTCTCTAAAAAATAAAATAATGTGTAGAACGTGAAAGGTTGTATAAAGCAAAGCTCACTTTTAAGTATTTGCAATTTTTCAATATTACTTTAGGAGTAGTCAATTCGGAAAATTGCAAACTGATAAAAGTAATGTTGCTTTTTTACAAGTTTTCACGTTTACATATTAGCTTACTTTTTAGAGAATCAGCTCTCTGATATAATTAACAAATATTTTAAAGTGAATAAATAAAACTATTTTATTTTGGTTTTAATATAATTTATTCGTTACAAATCAAACACTTTTCATTGCAAATAATAAAATGAACATTGCAATGTTGATGAACACGTCTCTTGCAATTTTTGCATATTTCACTTAAGCAAGTTTCAGTTAAAATACCAAAGCAAACCAAGCAATGTTGTAGCATACATAATGATCCCTCTGCAATTTTATTTAGTAAAATTTGTCTGAAAATTTCAATTTCATGTAAATATTCACTTTCATTGTTTACGTGAATTTTGGGCCGGTGGTTATTATTTGTTAGGAAGTCCATAGCATAGATAATCAATGGTCCACAATTATAACTATCTCGCTGTAAAGGCAACAAATAAGCGGCTTCCGTTTTAAAATTTTCGTTTGGTTCATTCCAAGCTTGTTTCAATTGGTTTACAATTTGTTGACCTTTTTTATTCAAATTATGAATATTTTTCTCCGGTGTTATGGGGTCATATGTTATAATTCTTTTATTTTCCATGCCAATTATAATCAACACCCAATGATTATTTATGCAGCGTGGTAAGTAAATTCGCCTTTTACCACGACAAAGTGTTTGGATAAAATTTGATGACGATATGTATCTATTGCAGCTATTTTCAAAAATTTTAATTCCTATGATGGGATCAATGCAGACATCATTTGTTGCTTTTATTAATACATTTGCCGCAACGTAAATGGCATCTGATGTTAAATGATTCGAGGCATTTAGCGAAGAAAAGCAAATATTATTTAAAGGAAAATCCCTCCCATTAATAGTAAATTTAAACACATATAAACAATATGCACTGGATACGTTTAAAACTTTTCTATAGTAATCCTCATTGATGAAATTTAGTAACCTTGGTTGAATATACTTATTTATGTAGAGCTGCTCGACCCGCATATTTGTTTGTCCTGGTTTTGGTTTTCCCCCAAAATTCTTCCAAGTTTAACTCAGTTGGCTCACTTTCATCATGTCGAACTTTTGGTGTTGTTGATAGTGGTGTTGTTTTAAACCCTTTTCCCTCGTTTGCCTTACATTTCGAATGCCCTTTTAAATGTGGCGCTAATTGAACGGAGTTGTTTAACAATCTGGTTTTTTCTTGTAATGCGTCGATAAACCGTCCAAGTTTTTGATTTGGCTCTTTTATCAAATTATTTTTAATAATATTGAACCAATTTTCGCATATGGCGTTTGATACTCGATTCTGTTCTTTGAAGTATTGTAAGAATATAGTACTCCACTCCATAAAGGTAAATACGTAAAATATTTTTTTGTACAAAATAAAACAAACTCATAGCAATACAACTCAATTATTTGATTATTCTGGTCTTTTGGTTCAGGACTGTTGCTAATTTCTTTGAGTGCCAAATTCAAAATTGTCGAAAATCTTTTGAAATACGGTGAATCGTCAATATTTTTAGGGTTTTCATTTTCCGTTTCTTCTTCGAGTTCTTCTCTCTCACTATTGAGGTTTTCTTTGCTCTCCAAATTGTTTGAGAGATTTGCCACAGATACATCTAAAAATTCGGCGTATGCTTTATAGTACAAACCATTTTTGTATTTAGAGCAGCAAACAACACAAACAATTTTAAAAAGCTTATCAATATCATTTATTGATTTACAATCCACAATTGAGAAGAAAATTATCATTATAAATTCCTTTGTCTTTCTTTTACACTGAATTATTTTTTGCTTAATTTGACGTATGATTATAGACGCAAAATGAGAACATCAAATAAAAATTCCAACGATATTCTCTGTAATTTTATAACCATTAATAATTTTGTAAGACAAGTTTAAATACTGCTTAATTGTGATTCCCTCGTTGATTTGCTTTAAAACCGAATTAATAAACACCCAAGACCAATCACTTACAAACAATTTTGGTAACGGAACTTTCGGTTTTGAATGAATGATTTCGTAGTACATGTACTGTAAGAACGAACCAATAGCCGCCGAATCATGTCTGCTTGAAATTAGTTCTGCTACAGGGATGATTATATCTTCTACCTTTATGACGCATGCGTAATAGTAGATGCGAGAAAAAATATGGTTTAAGCAACATTTGGGATTACGGACCAATCCCCCGGTTGCATCGATGTAAATGATTTTGTTGGTTTGCTCTAAAAATTGGAGTGTACTCGGACGCATTAATATAATGTGAAGAGGATCAGATGCCATATATATATATACATATATATATATATATTTATCTTTCAAATGTTGA
Organism: Tipula helvola; assembly: GCA_963556165.1. Lineage (NCBI taxonomy): Eukaryota > Metazoa > Arthropoda > Insecta > Diptera > Tipulidae > Tipula > Tipula helvola. The sequence continues at coordinate 42,618,978 of OY744483.1, read as the reverse complement.
TGGTTTAGTCTGTTAATGGCATCATGTACCTCGCATTCTTTCACCAAATCATTAATGTGTAGTCGTTCAGAATTGGCTTTTCTTAACACGTCTTTTCGATAGATCTTTTGAGTGTTTCCAGCTTTTAAAAGAAGAGGATCTATCATATTTTATCCAGTTGCTCCAAATTGAAAACATTAGGGCATTTATTCGCCAACTGATTTTGAACATCACTTCGTCTAACTCCGCGTAATTGCACAAACTCCTTTATTGGGCCGTGAACTTTAATATCATCACCGATTGTATACATATTAATAAAAGTTTGTTCTGAGACCTTAAATTTGTATTTTTGTCCGTGATTTTTGTACTTGCAAATCGCATAGATAACATATATGTTGGTACTTTTGTTCCAATTCGTTGTTTTAAAAGTAAGGACACAACTGTTTTTGGTAGCGATTAGTGCATCTCTTATGCCTTCTTGAATGTTTTGAATGTTTCACTCTTTCGAATCAAGCTCGATTTTAAAACCACAACGATGTAACCACTCATTGGGATTATTTTGTTTGAAAATGATAGAAGTAGAGAATCTAGAAGTAGGGAAAAAAAAGGAAAGAAAAAAAAAATCTAAAGAACATGAAAAGAAAATTCTGCCTTATAAAAAAAACGAAAAGTGAAAAGGAACTTCTCTCTCAAAAATAAATAACTTGTTTCCTCCTTCTTCCCGTTCCGCCTTCTGCTTTCACGATTTCTATTGTTAGCTTCCAGAATAACTGCTCGTATTGCACTTTCACTCGATTAACTTGTGAATTTAACTCACAAAGGATGACGTCACGCACAAACAAAGGTTTTTGACTTTCTCCTTCTGTACCGTTCCTCCAGAATGTGGTGTATCGATTCCGAATACTTTGCGAATATAACTCACTCTTTCTAGTACTGTACTCTTTTTCGCGTTCTATTAGAATGGAATATACTACGCCACCAACACCAAAAAAAAAACGCAATTTTATTTTCTCGTTCGGTATGTTTTTGATACGTTACTTTTTATAACACCCGTTTTATATCGAATTCGAATACTTTGTAAATTGTAAGTATAACTCACTCGCGTTCTATGATAATGCGATATAATACGTTACACACAGTAAAAAAACAGTTTTACTTTTTTTTCGTTCGGTATTTTATTCTCGTACGAGATTTATTCGAGAACACTGTTTTATATCGAGTTCGGATACTTTGTAAGTATAAATCACTTGTGTTCTATTATAATAGAATCTATTATGTCACACCCACAAACATAAAAACACGTCACTTTTACTTTCTCGTACGATTATTTTCCTCGATTATTTTTAGAACACAAATTTTTAGTTGATTTTTTTTTTTTTTTTTATAATAATTCACTTAACTTGTGATCAATTCTGTTTTTGAGGTGTGGCTCTGGACTGTTCTCGTTTTTTCTTCTTTCCACCGCATTCTCGATCCGTTCTATGTACACTCTCAAAAATAAAACAAAAACTCCGACCGCAACGCCTAATTGAATAATGCGCTTACAACGCGAACTGTTAGCATTATCCCTATCAACCATTATCCAACAAAAGCGAAATCCGAAAAGTGACATTTTCCCAGATGGCGCTAGTGATCTGTCATCATCAGCAGACATTCACCTGATCCTGAGTACAAAAAAAAAAAATAAAGAAAGAAAGGAAAAATTACATCTAACCACAAAACCATTGTTCCATTTCAAAACACTGAGTACAGATACATGTTTTCTTTAACGACCAAATCGTTGCAAGGTCTTCTATAACATATTCTGTTTGACACATAAAACCACTGCGTGAACAAATCAATTGGTCACTTTTATTTATTTGATCGGCTTCAAATTGGAAATTGTCAGTTGGAATAATATGTGATGAATGATGATTGATGAATAACCTCTATTGTATTCTACATCATCGGAGTCACTGCAGTGTTTATTTGATGAATTGTTTAAAATGTTTAATAGTGGAGCTTGAACCGGCAGAGAACTATCCTTTAATTTATGATACCATAAATTATGAATTTTTCTACGGTTTTTATTGGAATTTTCAATGTTTAAAATGGAGCAGATTTTTTTCGTTTTGTTAGAAGATTGCCTAAGACAGTTAACCAATTTCAAATCAGGATAAACTACATTCAATGCCTTCAATAGACTATCTGTTGTAAGTTTTTTCAAATTCTGGTTTGTTTGAAAACGAGTTATTTTGTGACATTTATAATTCACACATTTTTTAACTGACTTATTGTTTGATTGACGCATTTTAACACTTGTAATAAGCACACACTCAGCTAACACTAATACACTTTATCACATCCTTTGTCGTACACTTCTACACTTACACTTTTTTCACACTTTAAACTTTTTACACACACAAATTGTACTTTTATATTATTTATTAACGTTTCAATTTATTATAATTCTCTTATCACAGCTCGTTTTTTTCCTAAAAATTTAATTCTTTAAATTTGTTTTTTTAACGGAAATCACCAACGACTATAAATATACATTTACTAGGAAAAAACCAAAATAAATGATATAATTTCCTAAATATTTTTCGTGTTTTCAATAATATATAAATATTATTTTCATTGCTAAGCTGTAATTAAAAGTTTACAATTATAATAAAATTTACTTTAAAACGTTAAAATATTAATACCAAAAAATTATAGTGGCGTTGGAGATAAATATGGAAAATCTTAAGATACAGACTTTCTTAAGGAAATCCTAAATAGTAAATTCACAAATATTCCAATTTGACCATGTGAAAGGCATTAGCCTTTCAAATGGTTAGGCATGCTCGTAGTCTTAGATTAGGCCTTCCAAAAAATTATAGTGGCGTTGGAGATAAACATGGAAAATCGGTCAAATTGGTTTTTCATGCATGTAGTACTAGTACAGATTTATCAAAAAATCATATTGAGCTTTCAGGTTAATTTCCAAATTCTTAAGATAAACTGTTTTATTTAAAATATATGGTTATATGAAAATATACATAATAAAAATTATTTCTCATTAGCTATATTTTAGATAAATAATGTAATTTGATACGCATAAAATATTTAATTACAATAATTTTTATTAAAAACTAAAGTTTTATACATTATGAATTAAGAAATGTTCGCCTAAATGTCATTAAATTTGAATATTCACTAATACATATATACTTATATTGTTTTTGTTGGTTTAGTTCTAAGTTAGGATAAACTTCACACGTGTACTATAGCGTGTGAAGTTTGTGCTTAATTAATCCTAATTTTTTTTTTTTTTTTTTTAATTCTAATTTAGGTCTAACTTCACTTGCATCAATGCACACTATCTCGCCTTCGGATGACTGTACGAAATAGAATTTAATTGTGTTCGATTAGCATTTGAATTTTCTAACATCAAATATCGTTTCACTAGACATGCTTGCAATTCATTCTTCCCATTTAAGTTGAGTAGCACTATCCAATTTTCCGAAAATGATGTGCAGCGATAATGCGTTTGCTAGCTGTTCATGATTCCCTAATGCTAATAACGCTCGCAGGTGGGATTGACTGTATCGATAAGCCTTTGCAGAGATGACACTGATTTGCTGACTGCTGGACTTTCATTTATGTCTCGAAGCTGAGCCTGATAACTGAGTCGTTTGTTGTCGTGCCGGTTCTTTAGTAGCTTTAACGCCTCAGTATAATTTGCGTCGGTTAACTCCAGTGACATCAACATACTTTCAGTCTTGCCGCCTTTCACACATTTGCGAAGGTAGTTGAATTTTTTTAACGAACTCAAACTTCCGCCTGAATCAATGTAGGTTTTAAATTCATTTATAAAATCGGTCCAATGTTTCGGTCTTGAGAACTTAGGTAATTCGATTTTTGGCAACTTCACCAAACTGGAGCGATTGCCCGTACGATTGAGTCCCAACACATCGGTGCTGCTTTGGTTTATTCCAGCCGATGGACGTCTGTGTTCTGCGATTTTTTGATAATAATTTCGATTTCACGTAGCAATAAACTTCTTCGTCCACAAATTTTTATTCAATACGTGTTGTATTATTGATTCACAAACCAAACGATACTAACGAAAATTGATGAGCACAAATTGTTCCACGTTTTAATCCAGTTATCCAATGAAACCCGAAACGATGATGATTTGATGAAAATTGATCGAGAACTATCCAGCAATCAATCAATCGATCAAAAATGCGGCAAAAATGATAGCGGTGCTATCCGGCTCGAAGGACCATATGTTTCTTAGCGAAACAGCGACAGTTGTTTTTCGTAGTAAAAACAATAAAAAGCACAACTTTTATTTTTATTCACAATTTAATTTAAATATTTTATTTATTTGAAGCGATTACATTTGTGGTTATTGAGCGAATGGCAGAATTATGATATAATGTCGGTACATGCGAGAAGCGCAACTAAAACGTAAATAATTTAAAAATACTTAAATAAAATAAAATACAATTATAAATGATACAGAAACAAAAACGGGATTAATCGAACAATATTAAAATAACAAAATTTATATATATATAAATTATACAGGGTGAGCGCGAACACAATGAATCGTTAGATTTTTTGGGTTTGATCAAAGCAACCTTGATTATACAAGCCATAATCTAAAAAACGAAGCTTTCATAAGGGTATTAGAAACGAGGAAAAAACCAAAATTTCCATAGTAAAACACATAAAACATGTGGGAAATCACTTTTTTTCCTAAGACAAATTTTTAAATGAAAACGTTGCAAATTCTTAATTATGATTTCTGAAATATTTTCATAAATGTTTGAATTTCAACATATATGAATATCGTTTAAGTAAACCGTTTTCATTTTCTTGTAATAATTGATTTATTTAAACCAAAATATAAAAAAAAGTTCAAAACAACAGCTTTCTGATCAAATTAAAAAGAAAAGCTTACTACAAATCGTGTGCATTAAGTCAATATACATTACATAGATGGCAGTGATGGCAAAAACAATTTTGTAAAATCGTACCAAAAATTGCTACCTGGAGAAATTTCAAGTGCAAAAATTGTAGGAAAAGCAAAACAAATTCTTAAAATATTAAGAACGTGTCATAATTTTGTGATTAAACAATTCTTTTTCATATTTTTCTGTATAAATCTAAGACATCTAACGTCCACTAGTAAAACTAAAGATAAATTTAGCAAGTATTATTTTAATTCGTCAGAGCCTACTTTGATGTATTTTTCAAAATGAAAGTTCGAAAAATATATTTTAGAAATAATTTAATTTTAATATTTCTGCAATTAATATTTACTTAATACGAATATACTCTTCTTGTATATTGCTGCTAAAGATATGTAGAACACTTTTGTATAAACATTTTGTAACATTTTTGCTTTTTTCATTGTAAAACTTGAAGCTAAAAAACACCATTTTTTCTATGGATTCCTATGGAAATCAGTGAAAAGTTATACCACTAAAAAGCTTAAAAAAAATACGTCATAATGATTATGGCTCTATACTCTAGAAGGCTCTGCTACTATGCGTTATGTCTGGAGAAGAATTGCATTGTTGTCACTTTTTAATAGCTATTACAGGAAAAAAAATTCAGTTAAAGTGTGTAGAGTTAGTAGTGCTAGTCGAAAGGCTAAAACCAGATACTCAACGAGAAAAAACTATCAAATAATCACCAACTAATAATACCAAACTACAGAGTCTATAGAACAAATACCAGTAAAGGCATTACAATATGAAGAAATGTATATATGTATATACTGAAGAAATAACATTCCTCATACCAAACCAAAGGCATTCCGAAACGAAAATCACTCAGCGACCTCCGTAGAAATTAACGGCGCAACAACCTCATTCACTATTGTTACAGCTTATTTCTGGAAGGTCACTGCCAATGATTCAGATAATTTGTTTAATCTGAGCAACAGAGTGATTATCACCGGGGATTTCAATACCCATAACGTCTTATGGAACTGCTTGGACCGGCAAAAATCTCATGAAATATTGCGAAGGCAATAACACGCACATTTCCGACCCTGACGCATTTACAAGGGGAAATGCTGTTCTGGACTTCGCCATTTCAACAAACATAACAGTCTCAACCTCTGACCATTTGCCAATAAAGTTTTACATATATTTACCAGTAAAATCGTTAAGTTTCTTAATCATGTAACCCTGCCCGCAGACATAGTGGATATGATTAGAGCCAGGAAAATAACTAGGAAGCTGCATCACAGAACAAGGCTAACAAGAACCATTTATTGCAGAATAAATGAGCACCACCAAAGATCGTTCGAGGACAGGCTTAGAAATTTAAAGAATAATCTTGTGATATAAAATGGATCAAGTCGGTCATATCTGATAGAAACAAGAATAGCTAATAGTGTAGCTGAGTATTACAAGAAAATTTTGAAAATAACAGCAGGAAATGACGCTCCTTAATCACAACAGATAGAATCATTCACTTCTCCGCTCCTATGTCAATAGGATCAGTTCAAACAGATGCCAAGGAGGTTGAAACAATCGTCAAGCGACTAAAAAGTAGAAAATCTCCGGGTGTGGATGATATTTCCAACAAAACCTTAAAACATATCCCTCATTCAGCCACTGACGTTATTGCAAATATAACCAATACAATGCTAGACTTCGGTTATTTCCCAGACATCTGAAAGTTATCAAAGATACTGGCTTTTCCAAAACTAGGGAAGCCATTCACACCAGACCCATCAGCCTATTAAGCTTAATAAGCAAAATCCTGAAAAGGATTGCTGCTGATAGGCTATGGACGTCTATAGAATCAATAATCCCAGAGGAACAATTTGGAATTGTCCCCCAAAAATCTACTTCCAATGCCCTAACCCGGCTGGTAAACGATTTAAAATAAAATAAAAAACGTTGGAAAATCACAGCGGCGGTCTTTCTTGATATTCAGAAGGAGTTCGACTCAGTATGGCACGAGGGGCTTTTGTGCAAACTAATCCAGAAGAGCGTTCCGGCCAATATAATAATGTTTCTAGCATCATACCTCTGTGAATGGAAATTTTTTGTCTCTATAAATGGACAAAACTCAGAAACACACGGTATTGGTGCACGATTACCTCAGGGTTCGGCTCTTGGTCCCTACTGTATACATTTTATACATCAGTTATTCCAAAACCCCAGACAAAGGAAACAAAAATTCAGTTTTACACGGACGATACTACTATCTACAGTGAATTCAAATGCTCATACAGATTACAGAAGCAGTTAAATATTTTGACGGACTATTTTATATAATGGAAAATCAAAGTAAATCCGTCTAAAACCCAGTGTTTTTTTTTCCATCCACATCCGAATTATCAAAACAAATTCAAAAAAGCCAGTTGTGAGTTAAAATTAGCTTGAGTTGATTTGAGTTAAATTTGGGATTGAGTTGATGTAAATTTCTTGTTCCAGCATCGTGATTCCTTTAATAGTTTGCATACCTTTCTGCTGCTGTCATCATATTGAAACAAACGGTTGATTCATATACAGTTTTTCCTTTAAATTACCATTTAGAAGAGCTGCCAGTGCCAAATTGATCGAATCCTGTTAATCTATGCCATATTCTAATGTAAATCCACACATAACCAATCACACTTTATACCGATAAATGCTTCTCTCGGTATTTTTCTTTAATATATAAACCCAACGATTATCACCAATCTGTTTTACTAACCGATACTTCGAACAAAGCAAACTTTTGCAAAGTGCAAAGTGATAAGATTTTTTGTTAAATAGGCTCTGCCTGCAGATTTTCACGCTATTGAGAAAAACTGCAGAGTTGGGTTTTTATATCGTATTTTAGCTATCATAAACCAATTGCATCAGTTTTAAATTGTGAACAATGAAACAACAAGAAGTATATTTTCAAAAATTTGGCATTACAAGATTTAAATTTATCATTTAAAACGATTACTACATTTTTTTTCAGCCTAAAAAGTTTCAATTCTGTCGCCCGTAAATGTACGAATTATACACCGGTAATTTTTCCCACGTAAATATATTCATAAAATAAAATCCTGCTTCTCTGTATTTTTGCTGTTCGGCTCTTAAATTACAGAACCAGCAATTGCAAACCGTATATTAAAATTATAATGGAATGGTCGGAAAATTGTAAATTTCCCAAAATAAACACACACATACAGAGTATATAGCTTCAAACAAAACAACATAATTCTGTTTTACATAAATGTAATTTTTACCCAGACAGTACATAAGGATGCAGCACTACAAGTATTTAATTTAAATACCAAAAAAATGGTAACAAATACAACAAAAATAAACAGAGAAATAAAAATGTGAAAATACTCGTATACATTACAGATGAATGTGCCTGAGGGTTTTTCTAACATTTGCTTTTGTTTTTCCAGCATTTACAACTTTTTAATAATGATAATACTTTATTCTCTCCTCGTTATTATCCGTATCTACAGGAGGCAAAAAAAATTGTTTGTACTACATGTATACCTCGCATAACTTCTATGTTAGATTAGGTATGTATGGTCTGTTTACAAATATGTATTTGGAAAACTAAAAATTAAGTAAAAGCTAGACATGATGGTCAGGAATGTGTAATCAAGCTTTTAGATATAACAGTTGGTTAATATCCGAAAAGTGCAAAATTCCTTTAAAATTGAACTTTCAAAAATGTTTAATAAAATGTACTCGAATTTTATAAGCCAAGATTTTACATTCAAAATAATTTTGATGAAAAGCTTAAATTAAAAAAGCACATAATCTAAATCATTTAGAAATTACTTAAAGTTTAGTTAACACTTTTATTACAGTCGGATGTTTGCCCACAAAATTCAGTTTTGTTTCAAAGCTATTATCCAAAATGCTGAAAACCAAAAGCTCATTTGTCAAAATATTTGTGAAAATTCAGATTTTCTACAAATAAATCGCTTTATTCGAGGTAGTTTGGTAACTTAATAGTTTGACTAATTTGTTTCAGTCGGTCTTATCTGTTCCAAAGAAAAAAGGTAACTAATTTAATGGGAACGAAAATTAATTAAAAATAAATATAATTTCCATCTTATATTAGGTACCTAGTAATTTTTACTAGACTTTACAATCTGTTATTTTTAATACTGTGCTTTGTGTTTTACCTTTATAATCGTATTCCCACTCCAGCCCAAAAATTTGTACTTGTGGACAATTTCTAAACATTTTGGTTTTTTTTTAGTTAATTTCCTTATTTAATTATTATGTTCCATAATTTATTTATTTGTAATATTTGTGTGTTTACCTTTCTGTGCTATTGTGGTTTGTTTTGTGTGGTAGATTTTATATTTGTGACAATTTCACCAAAAAAAAATATTGGTTTAGGTACCTACACAATAAATTGTATAAGACTTATGTATACTTACATCTTAGATTTGAATATATGTATGTATATATGTATAACAATATTATTATGTAATCAACAAAAAGCTTTAAACTTACATTGTTGTTTTTGTGGGTGTTTTGTCCGTGTGTTCTAAGTAGAAAATGAATTGTTTTATTTGGTTTTGACAAGTAAATAATTAAAACGTTGCCTTCTCGTTTATTTATTATGTGGGTGATTCAATGTTATTTCTTTGTTATACATGTGGTACACACTTATATCTACGACTTATGAATTTATCGTTTTCAATTATCCGCAGTGAACCGTTCAAATCAGATTTCACATATACCTGGACAAAATAAATCCATACTTCATAATTTTTAACGATTTAGTCGTGACTCTTGATATGAAGTGAGCTGAGCAATATGACATGAGTAAAATATTACAGCATTGATTTTATTTTATTGGCCTTATATCTTTTGGTAGAAACAAAATATCAAAGTATCGACGAAAAAATAGTGACGTTGTGTTTAAAATGTTTTCCAATGTTCTCACCAATGATTACTGTTTACAGTCCAGAAAATTATGTGCATACGTGAACTCATCTCAAATCAAATAAAACCAGCTCAATCTCCAGCTTAACCTAGAACTCAATTTAAAATGCAATCTCCAAATTAAACACCAACCCAACTCCAACTTAAGACTGCAACTCAACCAAAACTAACCGAAAACTCAACCTCCACTCAACCTCCAACTCAACCCTCGACTGAACGTTCAAATCAATCCTAAGCTGAATTCCTCTCACAACCTTAACTCAACACCCAACTGAGCGACAACGCAACCCTCAATTTCGCTCAAAATTCAACGCTAAACTTAGCCCTCAACTCAACCCAAAACTCAATGCTGTACTCAATCAATAGATGATCACCGTTCAAAAACTGCTTGTGTATACATGAACTCAACTCAACGCTTACTCTGTCCAGGCCACCCCTTATCAGGAAGACTAAAAGGGCTAAGACCCAGATCATCTGGAAGAAGGTCAGCAGAGTGAAAAGTCAGGTAAAAAATTAGTTTTGACCAAAAATCGGTTTAGCTTTCAACATAATCTAATTTTAACTCGATTGATGAGGAGATTTGAAAATTTTGATATTGGCGTAAAATCTCGGTATTGGCGTAAACGCTCGGTAGTCTGCTGCGATCCTCGATAAAATGTCCACAGAAACGGAGTTTTGCTCAGTGATCAGTGATCCTAGGTATTTGAACTCATTCACCTTTTCATAATAAGTATCTCCTGAAATAAAGTCCACACAAGTCTACCTTCTCACGGTCACCATGTATTTGGTCTTCGCTTCATTGATCTGAAGGCCTATTTGTTGGGATGTTAATTCCAATGGGAGGAGGACGTCTATCAGAGTGATGACGTTGCGACCCAGAATGCAAATATCGTCAGCGTATGATAATAGCTATGGGTTGATTTATAATACAGGCAGCTACGCTGCGCTATATTGAGCTGACGAATGACATACTCCAATGGCAGGTTGAAAATAGTTTGATTTATTGGGTGTCCTTGCCGCACTCCAGATGTTATCTCAAAGGCATCCGAAATTTTGCCTTCTATTAGCACCTTACATATTGAGCCATCTATTAAAAGCTGGCATATTGAAATCAATTTTGACGGTATGCCCAGGTAGTACAATACGTTCCACAACGTATTCCTCTTAATTCTGTCGTACGCCTGTTGAAAGTCTATGAATAATCTATTTCTCAAGCTAGAATTTTGGATGTTGCGTGCCTGTTGTTGATGCCATTTCCGTTTCTATCGTCTACATAGCCGATTAGCAATTCTCCTTGCGGTCCTGTAGGCATTATGGGATTGTCTTGTTCTTTGCGATAGATTTCGTTGTCGTGCGCAATCTTTCTCTCGAATAGCACCATTACAATCATCATCAAACCAGAGATTTTAGGCCTTGATAGGTTTTGGCCTATGGTGGACTTTGCGGCATCGGTTACCGCCGTTTTGATAATGCCCCACTGTTCTTGAATGGAGTCAGGAAGTGCGGTTTATTTTCAAAGATTTCTAATACAGTCATCCCGAAGGTGGTCCTGGTAACTTGGTTGTTCAATGCCGAAGTGTTCCAACGAGTGATGCGGTGGAAGCGATGATTATATGTGGTTGATAGACGAAATTTTAATTCAGCAACCTGAAGATGTGATCGATTTGGTTGACCGTTGTTCCGTCGTTTAATTTCCATGTGGCTTTATGAATACGCTAATGTGGGAAGTATGTGCTGGCAACCACCAAGTTGTACAGTAAAGCTAGCTCGATGGTGCATGTCCCGTTGTTGTTTGATGTATGGTGCAAGGAGTTTGGACCGATAGTGCTTCAATAGGTACTGCCAGTACCGCCAATTTGAGCATTGAAGTCGCTCAAAACAATTTTAATGTCATGTTGCGGAATTTTGGTCAGGAGGGTATCGAGCTGGTCGTAGAAAGCGTCTTTGATTTGATCAGGCTTCTCCTCGGTGGGGGCTTGAATGTTCACAAGTAAGATGTTAAAGTGACATCCATGAAACCTGAGTGTACAAATCCGATCTCTGACAGGCATGAGGTCAGTAACAAATTGACGACATCGATTACTAATCAGGAAACCGACGCGACGCCAAATTCATGTTTAGCCATGTTATTGCTATGACAGAGAGTTTGTCCGAAGGACAGTTATCGGTGATGTCATTGGCGATTAGTCTTGTTTCCTGTAGTGTAGCGCTACGAGGTCGAGTTTATACGTAGATTCTTTTTGGAAGAGTTGATGGATGCTCTCCGGGCGGTTTAGGCTGAGTATGTTCCATGTTCCAAATTTAAAATCGTTGTCCTTATATCGTGTCCGAGGTCGTTGTTGTGAACCCAAAAATATCCGAGGCTCATGTTGAGGTTTCGTAACAAAAAATTTTTTACAGGTTTGTTAAACCAACGCTAACCTCTTGTATAAGGGCCACAGCCCTCACACTTTAGCCTACTCCTTTAACAGAGTAGGTTTTAGTGGCCGCCACGAGGAGGCAGTGTGAGCACTTGCTGAAGTTGTATGCAGTTACGGCACATGAAGCGAGTCTTGTGTTTATCCCCCTGCATACACAGCAGCCTGAGCACCACTTGTTTGAAGAGAACAATTTTTTTTGCCAAATGTGAACATTTTTCAGCATAATTCTGCTCAGCGATGGTTCCTCCCTTTTTCAAATAGTTAGCTTAGATAATAACCAGTGATAACCACTTAAAACAATTGTGATTCCCTTTTTGGTTTACGGTGAGCAAAACCTTCGCTCATCTTGCCGATAACTTTTTCCTGTCCAAATGCTCGTATAGGTATTCCGTACGCGTCCGATGTGATGTTTATCAATTTAACTCTCTAATGTGACCTCGTCGATTGGCCGAGAAAATATCTCATATCTTTTAACCGTTTCCCCATAGAAGTCCCCTTAATGACGTACTCTGAGCGCGAAGTGTCGCATCGTTTTTAAAGCATCTTTCTTCTCCTTCTTTAAGATTAACTGACCCTGTTTCTTCAACGAGTGCTGCTGTAGCAATTTTTGATATTGATTCTATCGAAAAATTTCTAATTGCGCAAAGTGAATTTTAAATGCGATGAGACAAATTTTTTACTTTGTCCAAAAACTAAAAATTGTTGACGATGTTGACGGAGAGTTAACCAAATCGAATTTCACGGTTATGTTCATATTTTCGGAAACATTACCATCTTCTCACAAACACCTTCGGTACGGCGTCAGCTTCGTTTCTGATCACTCAAGTTCTCAATAAATTAGCACACCTGCTATAAGAGCAACATTATGTCAAGATCGAATTCTATAGACAAAGCCAGAAGCATACAATTCAAGTTGATATCCCTTTTAAAACTAGATGAGTCGCAGATGGGTAGCCAACGAAGTAAACGTGTTTGAGGACATACAAGCAGATGATCGAGAAATTTCACTTCGTGAAATTTCCGAAGGAATCGAGTTGATTTCAGTTCTGGGAATTAAATATGACTCATAACCAACCCGAGACGTTGGCTCACTTACAACGAGTAATTCAGCTGCCTCGTGGAAACAAGACTTAAGTCGATCTATTGAGGCATTGACTACCCGATTATTAACTTTGACTTTAAACAACTTTTCACAGCGACATAAAACCTGAATAGGTTCTTCATATGATGGTTGAAGTGAACTGCGAAATGCATCAGTGCGTATGAAAACATGAGTGCACTTATCAAGCTCCTTAAAAATAATTGGTTTACCTCTGTTATTATGTGAGGGAGGCGGTAGTTCAATGGTCTTAAAATGATGTTTCAGCGCTGTAATAAAATCTGAATGGTTTGCAGAGCGCGAGCTGGGCTAATGAAATCTTCTGGCAATCCCAAACTATCGCCATAAAGCGGCTCCGCAATAGTAGCCTAAAAATTATCTTCAATCGCAGCCCGTAGACCTAGCAATTGTGGCACATTATCGCAGCTATCAACGTGCGATGCCACCTCCCAATAAAATCGTTAGTCTGCGGATTGTATGCCGTTGTTTGTTTCTCTTAAAACCTATTTACCTCGAGACCTCTCCGAATAACACGGATTCGAATTGTCGTCCTTGGTCAGTAACGACGTATGATGGCGTACCGAATCTAGCGCTTCAATCACTGAATAGAGCGAATGCCACAGTATCTGATCAAATGTCGGCCAAGGGAGCTGCTTCCGTTCAATTGTCAATAATGGTCAGACTAAACCTACTGTCGTCTAAAACCAAAGCCAAATCAAATCTATAAGTATTTCATCAAATATTTTTGATACTGCTGGAAAATGATCCAACGGTAACTTATGTTGTGACATGATTGCGCCCAAAGTCTAACATCCATCTTAAAAATATATGGCCAAACATACTTGCGCGTTACTAACTTAATTGTAGCTCTGATACCGGATGCGACAAATCATGAACACTATGGAAAATCTGCTTGTGAAACTAATCAGGAGTAAAATGCCTGTTTACTCCGGTTGATGTATCGCGAGCGAACTATATGCGTATGAGGTCGGAGAATAGGTATCTCAAACGAGCCGCAAACCTGTGTCGGGCGGCATGAGCGTCCTATAAATTCTAGATAACGCTACTGACGACGCGGCACCTTCTCCAAATTCTATCGAGACGCAAACGTCAGTGGCTGGACCCTCTTTCGTACGCACTGTACCGATGTGCATCTTTGAGTTTCACTGAAAGAAATCCTAGCGGTTTAAATTATCCTACAATCAATTGCTGTGCGCCGATGGCAATGTCGGATGCACCGACCATTAAAGCGAGTAGTGCGTTACAAGACGGATGCGTTAGCGTTGTCGCATCAGACGCTGCTTTGATATATTGAATGCCGTGATGGAGTTATCCTGCCATTCGATTTTCCGCCAATCATTCTTCTTGGATCCCTTGAGGAACTTATTGAGCAATATTTGGTTGCCTGCTGCGTTTAGCACAAACCAACGTTAGAAATTTATCATTATAAGAAACCGTTTTATTTCCGCGACTGTCTCCAGCCGTTTGTATTCTTTGATTGCTACAACCCTTTCAGATGGCGGTTTAATTCCTGCCAAACTGATTAGGTGACCGAGTAATTTAGCCTCGGGCCTTGATAAAACACATTTCTCTATGTTAATTACCAAACCAAACTATGCGCGAAACGGGCCTAATGTTCCTCGAGGCTTCCCAAGGCTATAACTACGTCGTTTATATATGGAAAAATGAACATTTGGGCTACGGTCCGCAGCCCAAAATGCGTACAAATTGTTGTCTTTGGGATATTCGTTTGGTTCAACCGGTATCCGGTGAAACTCCTTTACTAAGTCTAATGTTGTAAAGAACCTACATTCAACCAATTGGTATATGAAATCCTGTAAGTGTAAAATGGAGTAAACGTTTGTTACATTGTTTGCATTTATTGCCCTGTAATCGCCGTCAGGCCTCCACCCCCGTTTTTCTTCTGCACTATATGGAGAGAACTTTGACCATAGTCCTTTTGTCTGGATACAATACCCCAATTCGATTAAATGTTCTAACTCTTTCTTTGCCGCTGACGTATTTCCATATTGTTCGTAGACTGTCACGAACTGTAGCTTCCACGCGAGGTCCTTTTGTTGCTATATGATGAGTGACTTGGCGGTTCACCGACTTGAGTACTGAAAATTTGATGGTTATCCTTCGGAATTTTTGACCGCATCAAAAATGACTGTCAGAGAAGATGATGGACCTACTGCAAACAGAGTTGTACCTGGATCTATTAATCGGTTATTCTTGATATCGACGAGCAAGCCGAATTGTATAAGGAAGTCTGCACCTATGATTGGCCTTGAATCTTCCTCTATAATGAACGTCCAGCTAAACGGTCGTCGAAGCCCAAAATGAAGTTTCAGTATTGGTGAACCGTATACATACGTGCGAATGGGTGTATTGTTTACGGCAAAAGTGGAAAATTGTTACTTGGGTGTGACCTCTTATCAGTTGTTGCCGGTAATACAGATACATCCGCTCCAGTATCTACCAAGGAGTGGAGTCTATAGAAAGGGTGAAATATTAATTAGCGACTTAGCGCTGTTGAATACGATAACATGTCGCTAAACGTGATTGGCCTGTTTGTTGAACGCCTCGTACTGCACTTACGGGTTGCCACATTTATGTGTCTTCTTACCAAATCGATTTTGATACTAGCAATAGTTGGTATTGCGAGATCTACTCTGGAATCGGTATCGTGATCGGAACCGCTGCTCATCGAAGGGAATAAGTAATTAATTGAGGGTAAAACATCGTTTATTTTGTCGGCCAATACTGTCAAGGAATCAAGTGTTTCATTACTGACTGCCAATCTTGCCTGCATCTCACGAGGTAATCGCTGCAGCCACAGATTGTGGAGAGTTTGGTTGGAAAGATCGCCCAGAACTATTCCTTCCTGCAATCGCTGCAGTCGCGCCGCGTCTGACTATGACAAATGTTTGTTTGACTTATCCCGTATGGCGGGATACTGTCGGTCTCAGGTGGATTTTCTAAAATGTCCCCAACTACTTGGAGATACTGTTCCCCTAGCACTCCAACTACATTTCTTCTTCAACTACAATACAATTCTGTTTGGTCATTCTTAATCCCTGATATTATAATCTGTAGCACAATGCTGTGCAACCAAAACCTCAGGTTCGAAATCCAGAAAGGAGGCTCATGATCGGGGCCAACATGCGGTTTCGATGCTACATTCAGCTTAACGGGCGTAAGGGGTCCAGTAGCCAATTTCGTTCGATAACACTACACGACACCCCACAGAAATACATTTGCGAAACAAAAATATTAATTAAATACAGTTATAAAATATTAAGGCTTGAAACCTCATGAGATGATCAGAGCTTCGGACCTGAACATTTACTCAGCTCCCAAATCAATCCCTAACTGAAACACTTAACTTAATCTTCAGCTCAAGCTCCACTCAATTTACAACAACCTCCATCTCAATCGCAACGCAATCCTAAACGCAATCGCTAAATTAACCGCCATCTTTCAAATCAATCCTTAGCTTAACCCCAAATCAACACCCAAATAATTCCCCAATCGAACCTCTTACTTATCCCTAAGGTAAGCTAACTAAATCTTAATTCAACATTCAACTGAACTTAGCTCGAGCAAAATCTCAACCCACCATTCAACTTCACACTTAACGGCCAACTCAATCCCAAAATCAGCTCGATACCAAATCGATAACCTCCCACTAAACCCTAAACTCAACCCCTAATTAAACCATAAAACCGAACCACTGACTCAAATCCAACTCAACTTCAAATCAAGCGCTAGTGAACCCTACCTTGACCTCAAATCAACCCAATCTTAAACATAATCATAACTCTTGGGGTTGAGTTTCAGCTCAACCCCAATTTAACTCTCAACTCAACCCAAACTCACATTCAGCTCAAACTCTAAATCAACATGGTTCGAAAACTAGATGAATACATGATCTTTGCAATTTGGTCTCCACCGCAATTCCCGACTCAACCCCCAAATAAATTCCCAACTGCACCCCATCGCTCCATCCCAACTCAAAACTCCACTCGACTATTTAACCCTCAACACAACCCTTAACTTGTCGCCCAAGTTAATCCTCAATTCAACACGGTCCGAAAAACTAAATGCATACTTGATATCAACTCAGAACAGGTCAAGCTAACTTAAGACTGAAACAAATAAATCTCACTCAACCCTTATTCCGAAAAGATACATGCGTACGTGAACTCAACTCAAGCTAATTTCCAACTCAATCCAGAACTCTCTCAAAATAAATTCTTAACTCGACCCTCAGTATAAACCAGAACTCAATCCCAATTCTAGTTCCAATTCAACACTAAATTCAACCACAAACTCAATCCCTAAACTGACACGGTCTGAAAATCTCATGAGCCTATGAACTCAACTGAACGCCTAACTCGACCCCCAACGCAACATCAACCTAAACCGAAAATCCGTTGCACTATCATTCATACCATCTTGCTACAGTACCGCCGAACCATCTTACCAATATACCATTACACCATTATACCATTTCACCATTACACCATTACCATTGTACCATTAATATTATAACGGTATACCATTACCATTATACAATTACCATTATACCATTGTTATTATATCATTACCATTATACCTTTACCATTATACCATTACCATTATACTATTACAATTATGCCATTATACTTAAACCATTATACCTTTATACCATTACCATTACCATCTAAACAATATACCATCAACTCAGCCGCAATTCAAACCGCAAACTCATCGCCCATCTCAATCCACAAGCCAGCATATATAAAAACTGGTCAACTGCCCATAACATCCAAATCCAACAAAACAAGTGGGCAAACCAGTTCCTGTTTAAAAGCATCAGGGTTATGAGTGAAACGAAAAAATTGTGATACATTGGTGTCGTTCAAAAGTTATTTTACATTTGCTTGGGAAGAAAGTATGGGATTTTCATAGCCCAAAGTACAAATTCAAAATTGTTTAATGAGTTTGAGTTTGATAATATGGACGAAATAATGTAGAATATTAAATCTACGTATATTGTGTTTTAACACCAAAATTGAAAATAATTTAAGTAAAAGAGTTCAAAATTCATTTGTGAAAATAGGGTTTGGTAAAATCGATGGCCTAATAAACATAAATATAAATATGACTTATTGTTTATCTGGTACGCATCCATCGCATACGTGCTTCGATTACTGTACAAATAATACATTCATATAGATTGGATGGATAACATGCCGAGAAGCAAAATGAAATATCGATTTTCCTTCTGTTGTTTCGCTGCTAACATTGTACATACATATTATGAACACATTAAACTTTCCCATTTTGGCCTTGGTTGTTGGCTTGACAGATTTTTTTTTTTCAATATTTAATTTTTCTGTATTATGTACATTTGCGGATGAGTATTTTATGGTGTTCGACTGGAAAACCATCATTTAAGTTTGTTTCGAAATGTAATATGGATGGGTGTAGTAGTAAAATTTTACGAGATTAATGTCGAGTTGTTGGAGTATAAAGCTGCGATAGGAAATTTGTATACAAAAATGACATTTTTTTTATTTTTTTTTTTGTCGTTGTATGATACACAATAATTTTTAGTATAACGACCTATTATGCTTGGTGTTTGAGATATCATTAAAATGTAATCAATCCCCCCTTTTCGAAAAAAAATGGAGTGTTATGTGTGTATAGATGAAATTAATTAGCGACATTTTGCTGTGTGTGTGGATAAATGAGTGAGCGTATATACAATATTTATTCATAAATAAGCTTTTAGGCGAATTCCTAGAATTTAAGTGATTAATGTTGAACGCTCTTTTTATATGTTTTAATTAAATTAAATTATTATACGTTCACACGTACTTTTCACATGTTGTATTATATTATACATTGGTACCCACCCACAGGCGAGAATATTTTTTGTGTGGGCCTACAGGTATATAATTATCTCGTTGGCAGATTATAATTAAGCCATAACTACTTTTAAAAATAGCACACAACTGGTTTTAAAATTTGGATTCAAAGAAACAGTTAAACACTATTTCGTAATATATACTCGCTTTAGATCAGGTAATTTGTTTTTTTTTTTGCATCTAATACATTTTCGGGCCGAGTCCCGACCATGTAATAATTCCATGCGGATTGCAACAATTTGATATTAATTTGTTGTCTCATTTTAGTTACTCCTTCCGAACACCAAACCATTTAGAGCTATGTTTTATTACCTTCGTGTTTGTCCCATTTGCGAATTATTTATTATTTATTACACACTTGCTATTTATTTAGCTTTTATCTTTGACAAACAAAGAATTTTTGGATCAATCGGCGCAAATGTGGAAACCACTTATAAATAATACACCACAAATTACATGTTCGTGTTTTAAATATTGATTTTACAAGTGTTTTTTAAGTCGGGTAATATGTAAAACATTTTCTTTTATGGTTTATGCTAATCCATCATCATCCCTTACAACAAAAAAAACGAGTATATTGCGTCTTAAATATAAATTAAAGAAAATGAAAATGATGTTATAAAATTCAATATAAAATATTTAGGATTAAGCAAGAGCCTATATAGGTATATACCAGCCTAAATCCTTCCACTTTCGTTTAGACATGGCAGATAAAACCAAATCCTTCTCATTCAACTTTATTCATTTAAAATTTTAATTTATTCTTCGTTCTTGAATTTGGTTGCGGTTGAAATATGTTGATTTAATATTTGCTGTACAATAAAAACAACAACAACAAATGGAAAATTCAATTTTTTGGAATATTTGGATTACTTTACGGTGTTGTTTGGGTTATGCTTGTTCCCTTGTTCGAAGCAAATCCCTTGAACAAAAAATAAAAAATTCAATGATTTTTTTCAACGACTTCTATTGTGTATGTGTGTGTGTGTGTGTTTGTATGTATGAGTGGTTTCAATTTAATATTTGAATACGTAACTTATGTATGGTGGGTGTTTTTGGATTATAATTTTGGTAAAACACACATATGGTTATGTAGTGTGGATTGTGTTCAAGAATTATTTGATATAATAATGTGAAAAGTTTTCAATTAAATTGTTAAATTGTCAACGCATGATATAGATGGATATTACGAGCGCAATTTTTGAATAAAATGTGATATTTTAAATTTTGTAAATGTAATAAAGAAATAAAAAAATCTGTCTGCACATAACGCTTCATACAATATTATTTCCATTACATTAAAACCATGCTGGGCTATATGTATCTCAATAGTCCTGTTTTTGGTTAAACGTAACGATTTTTGCCAGTTACTGCATTGAAGTCTTCAATCACCAGACTGATACCGAGCTGAGGTATAGATCCCATTTGATTATCCAAATTAGTGTAAAATGAGTCTTTATCGTTGGATATTGGTTAATTTCAGTGGGTGCATGTAGAGGAATACGTCTGACAGTGACACAAACATTTTCTATATGGGAATATCTTTGGAATGAAGCGCCCGAGAGCAACAAAGATATGCTATACATTTACATAACGTATCACGAATCCATCTTTAAATTACGAAGTTCTTAAAATAAAGCTTTGTTGGTGCTTCGGGAGTTTTCCTAAACTTCGTCCTAATGTGTCTTATATTGACGCGGAGAATGTTTTGTTGTGAGTTTGTGACACACATATACTAATAAAAAAAATTACAAATTTTTAAACAAATATATACAGAGAAGCCTCACTATAACGGACATCGACGGGACAAAAACGTCGTTGTAGTGAGGTGTCCGTTAAAATAGGGATTTGTGATTTTTTTATTTTTTATTTTATTGGGATTTTATTTCTTATCGGATTTTGATGAAATTCAGCTTGTACGATGGAAATGGGATACCAAAAGTTTTATTTGATGTATTTAATGACTTGTTCTATAAATCATTTTAGAATCCCATTTCCATCGTACAAGCTGAATGTTATCTAAATCGGATAAGAAATGAGTAAATGCCCAAATTTCTTCCCAATTGGCCATATTCCAGAACTTCGTCTAATTTTACGCAAACGCATAAATTTAATATTATTTCCTTTTTTTTGCATCAACACTAATTGAACAGCTGAGTGGAAAAACGTTAATATTCCAAAAATGTTTTTTCAGTAATAAAAAAAATTAAACTTTTTACTGCTTTAACTGTAAGTAGTACAGTACTGTAAAAGTCATTTATAGGAATATATAGGGCTATACTTTGATGGAATAGCTTTGCTTGCACGTTCAATAGATGCGCTACAGAAATTTAAGTACGATGAAACTCCTAACACATTTTAGCAAATTTTGGAATATTAACCTTTTTCCACTCAGCCGTTCAATTAAACTCGAACGGAACAAAAAGATCGTCAAAAACTTTGTTTAACGTTAAAATGTGTCCGGCTAGGTAAATGCTCAAGGAGGTTTTCATGGTTTTCAAAACTTCAGTTTTGCTTGGGACTAAAAGTTTTGTGTGATGTCCCAAACGAGTCCAAAATTAGTTTTTATTTCGCTTTTCTTATAAATTAAATGATAATTACACCTAATCGTTATCTTCACTTGTTGACAATGCCCGCGACCATTTCTGAACTAATACGAAATCGCTAGCATCGCTGCTATAGATAGTCAACAATTCGGGTGACGAAATTAATTCTCCCTCGCTAATTTCAACGGCTGGTGGTTTTGCTTCTTTGACAATAAAATCTGTTGTTAAACAAGTTATAGAAGTTCCTGATACACAGAAATGCAATTCTTTAGGTCACGCTGGAATTTAAATGCCCGTTCAGAATTCGGATCATTAGTTATTAATAAAATGATTTTCTAATGAGTTGCAAAGTTAAAGACCTTCTCGAATTATTTTTGCAGTAAGCGGGGCAGGTTCACTGTCTTACTATTATTTTCTGGATCTAGAACCGAATCCAATAATTCGATAACATCATCATCACTTAAGGCCTTGTCCACAAGTAATTCATCGACATCATTCTCGTTAAATGTATCAAAACCTTCGCCACCAATTTCATGTGCTAAAGCAATAATTTCAGCAGAAACCGTCGATCCTTGATTAATTGCGTTTCTGTTTGTAATGCGTCGAGGCCATAATGTTTTCCAATACGCATTTAAAGTTTGTGGCCTTATTTCACCGATAGCAGATGTAGCATGTTTGATACAGTCTAAAATATAAAACTTTTTCCAAACGGCTGTTAGTGTAACTGGCTCATGTATGTGTGTAAGCTAATTATAAATAGGGCAAACCTTCAACATTAATACTTAGAATATTTAAGACTGTTGACAAAGAGCTTGGTTGCTCGAAACAAGTCCGTGTATATTTATAAAATATAAAGTTTTAAATTATCACTATAAGATAAAAAAATTCAATAATAAATAAGTGATAAAGTGCACAAACAACTGGATCTCCTCCAAAACAGTAATGACATTGTTAAATTGTGCCAAGAAGCATCTATGATTGGTACTCAATCCAAGAAAATGCCGTAATTATTGTAAATTGTAACTTTAATCCGACTTTAATAACATTAAATAATGTCGAAAATAATCTAGTACCCCATCATAATGTGCCTCTAGGCAGAATCTCATGCTGTACCCTCCTTCTACTCCAGCAATACCGCATGCCGCTTGCTTATCTGTTATCATCCGTTCCAATTGTTTTTGTTTTGCCAATGATAATACAGGGCCACAAAATGAAATCGAGGTGGAGCATCTCTGTGCTCAGTTGATCTACAAGCTTTTGAAGTCGCTGATCACGATCCCGGTATCCATATGACCCCATCACCTCTAGATTAACGTCAAATGAAAGTGAAATACCCTAATTCGAATGATATAATTAAGAGAGAACAGAAAATTTTACGTCTTAGATACGCTTCGACCTTTTAGTTAAAGTTACCTCTTAAGTTCATTTAGAGGTCACCTGTTAGTCAAATCATTCTTTTCAATCTTTCAGCTGATATCTAAGAAGCGAGATATCGTATATATTACCTCTATGAAAGTTCAATAGAATTAGTCAGTCTCTTACGAAAAAATACGTACTTAACAGTTGAGTCCATAATGAGAAATTAAATCTGTTTATGTTAAATTTCAAGCTTGAGTTTTTACATTCAACTGACTTCTAATTTTTGACCATCATTTTACGAAATCACATTACCTTCTTGGATTAGACCAACAGAGTCATTTTCCAGGTCAGTCAAAGGCCAAGATTCATTACTTACATAATATATTGAGAAATTATCGAAAAAATCCTGTGTGGCTTTTATGTTGCTAACCATAAACCCAATTGTTGAAGGTGGTACCGAACTCGTGAAATTTGAAGTTTCATGATAGTGTAAAAATCGTTTTTGAAATAAAAATATTGCTCATATGATATTGTTTATTAGAAGCAAGCATGATAGTAATATTTATTGGCAAAAAGCAGTTACAATTTAAATTCAATCCATACTATTTCATAATAATTCTTAATTGGTCACACTTTATTTAAATAATTTTAATGGTTGGGCAAGAAGAAGCGAGCTTGATTTCTATATTTATTCCGAATTATTTCAATTATTAGGATTGCGCTGGAAATTGCCATAAAACATAAATAAATTTGAAAAATTAGTTTGATGTGCTCATATTGAACTGGTACCAAGTCATCTATTTCGTTACTTGTCAATTGAACTCGATCGATTCCATTGATCTTTCTGTGCAGGTATACTAAAATGCCTGATGTTCGAAGTTGGGTGACTGCGCGACGAATTTGACGTTTATATTTGAAATCTCGTTTAGAAATTAACTGACGGAAATGATTTTCGGCTCCATAAGGATTTTTGAATACGTAAATATCACATGGTGCACGCCTTAAAGTGAATATTTCCATTTTAATTAGAGTGTAACTGAAACCGATTTTCTACTCACCCATTGTACTTTGCAACTATCTCGGTGTAGACATTACCAGGCGTTGCGATATAAACGGTTTTCTCGATATTACAAATTTTTTCAATATAAATATAATTGAACATGTATGCTTTCGGACAATTGCCTTCTTGAGATTTATACCCTCGTGCCTGTTCCATTCTATCAGCTGTTGAACCAAATGGTGTACACAATCTATATTCATTCTGGTGTCGTATTTCATCGAGATTTTGAAACGGTAAACTAATTTTACTGACCGATAGTTCTGTTAAAAGGAATGTAGAAAATGCTCCCATTATTACGAACATGAACATCGATAAGACGAAAAAGGTTACACGTAATGAAAAACTCATGTGGCCACTACCACTTAAGCTGGCCAATCCTAGTGTACAGTATATTGCTTCGATCAAATTGAATTTAAACTTATTGTTGAATAATTTGTATAGTCCGAAAACAAGACAGCTCGCTAAAATAATACCGATGACCGCATACCAAACGTGCCTCTCAAACACATTAATAAAAAATGACGACGAAAATTCTTTGATTGGTTGACGCATATACATTTCATTATTTTCGGCAGCAGTTTGGGCTAACATTGGATAATGTGGTGATTCGAAATCTGCAGCAACAAAATCGATTTCACCTTTGCGGTATTTAACAGCAATGATGGCCGGGCCATCTATTTGAAACGGTATTATATTAAATTGTAACGCATCCCTCAAAATTAAAGATAAAGCTTCCTCATACTTATATGCCTCAGTTGAAAGAAACTGAAAATTGAATTATTATAATCGATAATTGTGGATATCATGCATAAAGTTATTCGCTTACATTAACCGAAATATTTTTGCCTTTGATTGAATCCTCTTTCACCGAACCATAATACAAATTTCCAGCTAATCCTAGGATATTTTCGGATTCTTCATCGAATACAAAAACATTTTGTAGCATCCTCTGCTTATGAAATAGTTGCATATCATTAACGAAGTCTCGAGCCTTTTTCTGTTTTTTAATGTATGACATATCGTTCAACTTGGATTTCCAACTGAAAATGTAGAGAATATTATTATGATTAAATAATAAGCACACTTTTTGACGTGATCAAACCAACAGGTACGCAATATATCCTGAAGGTAATTGAATATTTGATTAACAATTTAAAATATTAAAATTACTACTGTGGTAATAAAAATACTTTAGGCGCGTTTTATAGAAAACAACTTGTATGTTGTACATACATATAATTATGGTGATTGAATCAATCATAGTCAATTAGGTTTTTACATTGTGTGTAATTACAGAAAAATATCATAAGCTAAAGCTATAATAAAATCACAAAGGATTATGTTTAAGTAACGAATGGGACCTGACCGATCGATAAATTAATATAAACGGTGGTAAGGGGCTTTTTATGCAGGGGTAGAAACACATAAGACTCACTTCATTCCGCTTTAAACTAATCTGTTAAAGAAATAGGCTTAAATGTGTAATCGCATGGCTAAGGTTTTGATCCTACATATGGTCACACGCACTGTTTCAGATAGCTACCTGTTGACCTGGGAGGTCCCGTTATACCCGTGCTTAAGGTTACACGATTAAAGTACATTCTTGTAAAGAGGAGAAAACCCGAACATAAATGTGAAGATCACTTCATGTACTCATAAAAAACATTAGCAAAATAGGAGGTGGTTTGGGGTCTATTGGAGGGGGGGGGACAAATGTTGAGTATCTACCAGCTCCGTAACCTTCCAGTAGATTGCACATCACGTGAACTATTCTGGTCATATATTAGATAGCTGCGTGATGGGTACAATTGTGTAAGGTGTAAACTGATCACAATTCGCAAGTGTACGTGCTGCCTCCTCGGCGAGTAACCACTGGTAACTGAAACCATTAGGCAGAATGGACCTTTTGGGACAGGCTAAAGTACGGCGCTAAAGGAGGAAACCTTGACAAAAAACTCTAATCTTAGGTGGAACAGCATATGCCGAAGGATGAATGGCTGATAGGTTAATCAGTACAAAGTATGACTCAGTATACCAGGCCACCTCCGGTTTTATTCAGCCTTCCTGTAGTAAAACTGGGTGACCTACAGGCGACTTTCAATTCTCAGCAACTCGTAAGAGTAAAATCAAAACGGAAGTCGGGGCTGGGCTAGAAGTATACGGGAAATGCCCTCTCGAAGTCCTTGGGACATCTAGGAGGGAGATCAATGAGCCCAGATGGTATGTATCACGTCCTGGCCGGCAGTATTATTAGGTTCATTAAGACCCTGAATATTGACGAAGGATAATTAAGCAGGGCTTAGAGCACAAAAGACATTTTAGGTCGCTAAATACTAATAATAATAATTAGCAAAATAGGAGGAACCCCAAATAGAAAAAAAGACTTTGAACAAAGCTTTGAAGCAGTATTAACAACAATAATGAATCATGTAAATAAATAGGGATACTTACTCCTCGGGTTGAATCGTAATCAGATTCAAGTATTGGAAGGTCGACATAACTTTAGTATCGGTCGCTTAATTATATCCATTTTGGTTTTGGCATCGACTACTCGAACATTGTTATCATTGCCGGGATATAATTTCATGACTCGTTCCAATAGCCATTGAGTAGGTGGTATATTGTGGTCTTGTATGAGGAACCACATTGCAAACTAATTCCAGTTCGTCATTTTAACTGAATAGAAAAATAGAATTTAGTATCCCCTCTCTTTGAACTGTGAACGTAGACTTCACTGCACATTCCCAAAATCCGCCTTGATGGGGTGCTGCCGGTGGAATGAATCGCCAATTTATTTTATCTTTTGAAACAATAGAAACAATTAGATTATGCTTAAAAATAATATAATTCCTGTCGGTAATTCTTTGTACCAACGAAGTGTGTATCATTATCGCAATAGATCATTGAGTGGCACAGCCCTCTTCGACTCGTAAATCATCGCAATGCGCCCAAAAATGACTGTTTTTAGATTCATGAATCGCACCTCTTCATCTCACTGGATGGATTTTGAATGGCCCACAAAAGTCCAAGCCTACTGTACCGAATGCCACTAAGGAAATCGGCCTGTACGATGTTTTCTTGTTTGGCGGCTTGTTAGGTTTTAGAATCATTATCACCTCTACTCTGCCACCTTCTACTGGTATAAAACGTATTCTAATCTGAACGCTGCGTTAATTGGTTGCAGTAATCTTCGTAATCCTTTTTCTAGTAGTGTTTTAGCGGAATGATATCAAAGGGCCGAATGTCGAAGGGCCGAAATGGGTCGAAGTGCCGAATGGGTCGATGGGCCGAATTTTTAATATTCATTAATTTACATCACTAAATCACAATGAAATTATTTTATTCGTCTAAATAGAATTTTCCTTCACTCTAACGAATATAAAATGGTCTAAAAAAAAATAATAACCGGCCCTATATTTCTAAAAACAAAAAATAAATAAACAAAAAAATTCGGCCCTTCGACCCATTCGGCCCTTTGATATTCGGCCCTTCGTACCCATTCCGTTTTAACTATAGGTAAGTCCAGTGATTAGGTCATAGCAAGAGGATAGTTGTTATTAATTTCATCTTTTAGCTCTTGTAGTGTTACAGGTCTTATGTTTAGGTTATCCACTCTATTTAATGGAATTATATTTTCTTCAGCTGTTTGCCTTGGAAGGGGTTGAAATATGTCTTCAAGATAGTCTGCAAACAATGCAGCTTTTTCTTTGGCACTTCTAGCCCAAGCTCCATCGTAATTCTTGATAACACCTATTTGTACTTTAAAGGCCTTTAAAGACCTTTATTTGCTTTCCAAAAAGAATAATTAGTGTCCTTGTTGCTGTTGTTGCTTAAATAATTAAGCCGTGATTTGGTTTTTGTTGCTTGAATCCTCTGCAGATTTCTCGCGCTTTCCGCGCTTTTTCTCTAGCCAGATCTTTCGCTTCTACTGGATAGTTGATATTGTTTTCCGTTTGCCATGCTGCTTGTAAAATACTATTGTTCAGAAGCTGTAATTGAACATCAAGTTCTGCCGGAGTTTTAATTGGTAAACTTGTAATTCATTATTGTCTTCGACTATTTTCCGGAAGAGATTCCAGTTTGTTTTATTATTTGTTAACCCAGGCAAATTTTCTTTTTTGATAATGTAATCACTGAGTGTCATAATGACAGGCATGTGGTGAGATGAAATTCCTTCACTATTTTCGAGTAATACGTAGTTTATAGACAGCTCTTTTGGTACAAAGAAATCTATCAATTTTGGTGTCTTATTTGTGTCCACTGGCCAATATGTTGGTTTACTCCCAGACAGGAGCTCGCAGTTGAAAGCCCGGCCAAATAGCTCCTTATCCTTATGGGTTGTTAGCCTTGATCCCCAATATGTATTTTTAGCATTAAAATCGCCTCCGATTATGAATTTAAATCCGAGCGATTTGAGTATTGTAACATAGTTTTCTTTATTCAGATAATTTTGCCCGCGGAGGAAATATATAGAAGATATGTTGATTACCTTTTGAATACCCTTCCCAATCTGGGAGTATGTTTTTCGACCTGCTATTGCACTTGTTTTTGCACTTAGGCCCTCTCGTTTTTTATTTCTCAGATTTTGAAGTTCCCTGGCTACTTCACATCCTCTATAGTTAGCGGGATGCTCTCCGTTACAGTTTACACAATTTGGAGGCGTAGCTTTTGTGAATTTACAATCTTGAGCGAGATGTTTTCCCGAACATTTCACATATCTAGACTCTCGTTTGCAATATTTCTGCGTTTGATTATACCCTTGGTATTTCTTACATTGAGGTATCAAGCCTGTGGATTTTCTTAACGCTTCGATTTGAACTCTCATGTTAAGGACTGCCCTAATATTGACATTTTTTCCACTTTTTCTGTGCTATTAAAGTAAAGTAAGCGTAAACAATGGGACGCCCCATTTATTAATTTTGGCCCCTTGATCCAGTTACGTTTTTTTTTTCTTTAGTACCTATATTTACCGAATCCTCTATTTTGAAACCCTGGTGTGTAAGGTCTTTCATTATATCCTGATTTATATAGGTTGGGTCATCTCGGTCCTCTGGCCATCACTTTGATCGGACGATCATTTTTATCCTCGTATGCATACCATTTCTTGCTCTCATCTGTCAGCTTTGAAGCCAAGGCTCTATAACTTTCAATATCTGTTGTATTGATTTTCCAAATATTATTGTTCAGTGCTACAACTCTGTATTATTTTGTAATCACCGATTTCATTAAAGATTGGAAAGTACCATATTCAGTTACGCCAGTAATATGTTGATTGTTGGTGGTGCCGTCTCCTTAATTTTGGTATGGTGGTTTCCCTAAGCTGGTATATTTTGATGATTTAGATTTAATGTAGCAGTTATTTGAAGCTACAATATCTGAAGAATATTCTGCCTTTCCTTTTTTTTGCAGGTCTTTTCTTCCTGTTCTTTTTTAGGGTCGAGTCAGTTCCTTTTCTTAATTCTTCTTCATCAGTGTGGTACTCTGTAGCATACTGTTCTTCTGGTTTCTTGGGTTGCAAAGCATTTTTCTCACGCACGCGCATGTTTTCTGAAAGTGATAATTTTTTAAAATTTTATCACAAATACGATACTTTCAATAACACGCATTTAATTCATCTGCTGGTATTGATCTTGTGATGATTAGTAATATTTTTTTTTAGTACGTAATGAGTGTGTGTGTAATAGCTATAAACAAAATGAAGATGAATAAACCTTGAAAAGAATCAGAAAAATCAAAAAAATTTGTTGACGAATTAGTTTTCAGGTGAAGAAGAAGGAGATGTGAAAAGAATCATGACGATAGCATTAAAGTGTCGATCGGCGTATATCACATATTGAACGAAAATGTCGCATAATTTCTAAATCGTATAAAAAATTCGTATAAAAAGTTGTATACAAAAATCGCATAACTTTAAAACCGCATAAAAGAAAATTGCATAGAAACAGAATTGAGGTAATTTTAATTTTAAACGCACAATCTGCTAAAGAAAATTCCT
This sequence comes from Tipula helvola, assembly GCA_963556165.1. Lineage (NCBI taxonomy): Eukaryota > Metazoa > Arthropoda > Insecta > Diptera > Tipulidae > Tipula > Tipula helvola. The sequence continues at coordinate 42,588,703 of OY744483.1, read as the reverse complement.
TCTAGAAGAAGATGTGTATATAAATTTAAATTCAGAATCATTTTGATTTAGAAATCTGAAACTTTATTAATTTTGTCCCAACCAATAATGTTATGAATAAACTATTTGAATACAAAAACTCTTCACCTTGAACGATTAAAAAAATAAATTCTAAATTTTAAATCTCAAATTTCAAATTTCAAGTTCCAAATTTCAAATCCCAGATCTTAAATTTCAAATCCAGATTCCAAACTTCCAATTTTGAATTTCAAACCTTATATCTTAAATTCCAAATTTTAAATTTTAAATTTTAAATTTTAAATTTTAAATTTTAAATTTTAAATTTTAAATTTTAAATTTTAAATTTTAAATTTTAAATTTTAAATTTTAAATTTTAAATTTTAAATTTTAAATTTTAAATTTTAAATTTTAAATTTTAAATTTTAAATTTTAAATTTTAAATTTTAAATTTCAAATTTTAAATTTTAAATTTTAAATTTTAAATTTTAAATTTTAAATTTTAAATTTTAAATTTTAAATTTTAAATTTTAAATTTTAAATTTTAAATTTTAAATTTTAAATTTTAAATTTTAAATTTTAAATTTTAAATTTTAAATTTTAAATTTTAAATTTTAAATTTTAAATTTTAAATTTTAAATTTTAAATTTTAAATTTTAAATTTTAAATTTTAAATTTTAAATTTTAAATTTTAAATTTTAAATTTTAAATTTTAAATTTTAAATTTTAAATTTTAAATTTTAAATTTTAAATTTTAAATTTTAAATTTTAAATTTTAAATTTTAAATTTTAAATTTTAAATTTTAAATTTTAAATTTTAAATTTTAAATTTTAAATTTTAAATTTTAAATTTTAAATTTTTGCCTTATGTAGTTCATGTAAATACATATTTGTAGTGGTTCATTTTTTTCTATTTTCTCTAACGTACAAATTTGAGTTATCTAAAATTAACTATTTTGTGCATATTTTTGCCTATTCGGCCCATTTGTTTTATTTTACACACGAATTCCATGTCTGTGGCTCTTTGTACAAATTTGCTGTTATTAAATGGTATAATTTTTAATGGTACAATTGTTTTTCAATTTGGTTTGTTAGACAAAAACCTTTGTGAGATGTGTGCTAATTAGAAATTATACTTTAAAATATAAACAATTAATAATATTACTAATATTTAATCATCGGATAATCACTCAAAATTCCAAAAGAAAAACCGACCATAGCTTGTCGTTTAAGTAAATTTGTGAAAGAAACTGGTGGTAATATTTCTAAACCGATGGAAAAGTGGGTCAGATAGTAAATATTAAGTCGAGTAACATATAAAAACAAAATTACACGAAGGCAAGAATTGATAATTGATTCAAGTAAACGAAAATCGGAATTTAGTTTTAAACTATGCGAAGGACTCAAATATCGGCAGACGTTCCGTTCTGGAGATTAGAGAATCCCACATTTCGGAAATTTTTAGAAATCTACACGAATAAAACATTACCGCACGAATCAACTTTAAACATAGGGATCTAATAAATTTTTTTATCTTTTGAAATACTCTTGTGTATTTTATAAATCGCATGAATCTGTAAAATCTTATCAATCTATTCTATTATCAATTTATGAATCGTCTCATGAATCTTACGAATTTTATCAAACTTATGAGTCGTTTGAATCTAGTGAACATACTAACGTATGAGGAATAAAATATGGACAAACAAAAAAAAGTAAAAAAAAAATTATTTACTAATCAAACGATTTTAATCCATAATTTATTTAAAACTTTAATTCTTAGATAAAATTTACAGAAAAATTTGCGCTCCATATCGATTCGCTTTCCTGATCCTTTCTGGCACTCTTTTCATTGCCGCCTGCGTTCCTGATGTATCAATCTTCTTTAAATCTCTTTTTATCTTTCTAATCAGACATTCAACATTTTTGGCACGATATCCATTGCTGTATACCATTCTCTTCAGATTTGCCCAAAAAGTTTCAATGGGCCTTAGTTGTGGAACATTTGGTGGGTTATAGTCTTTAGGGATAAATTCGATTCTGCGTTGACGTAAATCAGATAACGTTGCGTTGGCATAATGTGAGGATGCCAAATCAGGCCAAAAAATCGTTTTATCAGTTTTATGATATTTATTTATAAATTTCTGAAGCACAGGTAAACATTTGTTTGTGTATGTTTGCGCATTAACCGCCAAACCACTTTTGAAAAATACTGGGTCACTGACACCTCGTTCGCTAATAGCCAACCACAACATAACTTTACCTGGAAACTTGGTCTTATGAATAAACTTCTCCTTTTCTGGTGCTTTGTGATCGGGAGACTCGTAGTAGTATTTTGGCTGCCATTCATTACCTTCAACAGTGAAATAACTTTCATCATCCATCACACATTTATAAGCTGAAGAAGCAGCGAAATATGTTTGGGAAAGCACTCTTAATCTAGATTTGATTGTAGCTAATTGTTTGTCTGTAGTTGCTGGTGCCGATTTTTTGGGTTTGCGTTGAATATTCATACTTTGTAAATATTTCTTGATAGTTTTTGGGGCAACTTGATATTTTTTACCCAGTTGTCTGTACGATTTTGCAGTTCGACCCACTGTTTCACCTTTCAATTGCATTCGAACTTTGCTACCTTGTAGTTGACATTTTTTACCAGAGTCGGGTTTTCTTTCCACAGGTTCATTATTCTCAAACAGTTTAATTGTTTTGTAGATAAAGGATTTTTTGAATCCAAGATCCTTGAAGTAGTGAAAAATCTCGTTCTTTTTTTTGTCTGGATTTTCCTGACAAAATTTATAAATTAATTTACGACGATCTACTTGTAACAACGACATTTTTGTAACTAATCGTAAAATGACGCAGTTGTAATGTATTTTTTATAAAATATACGGGAACCACCTTATTTAAAAACAAGGAAATTTTTATTTTGGTTGTACAATACAAATACAAATACATTTTACATTTGTCCATATTTCATTCCTCATACGTTAGTTTTATAAACTTGACTAATTTTATAGATCTTATGAATTGGATGAATCCCATATGAATATTATGAATCTTATAAATCTTATGAATCCTATGAATCTTTAAAATCTTACGAGTCTTATGAATCTTGTGAATTCTATGAATCTAATATATCGTATGAATCTTATGTATCCTATGAATCTTATGGATCTTATGAATTTTTTGAATGTTATGAAGCTTATGAATCTGATGAATGTTTTGAATCTTAAGAATCACCTGAATCTTACGAACTCTTAAGAAAATTTGAATTTTATGATTTTTGAATTCTATGAACTTAAATAAAACTTATGAATTTTATTAATATTAAGAATCTCATGAACCTTATGAATCTTTTGTGTCTTACGAATCTTATGATTCTAGTGCTTTTTACGAATCTTATAAATGTTATGAGTCTTATGAATCCTATGAATCTTTCGAATTAGTATAACTTATAAAAAATTAATAACAAATTGAATTTAAATAAATTCTCGTAAGCATTATTTCCTTATAGAAATAATTAATAAATAATTTTAACCAATTAGTGGCTGCGCCACTGAAACAACAATACATTTTTATATTTTTCTTTGGGCACTAATCCAATTACAGTACATGTACTACAATACAGGGTTGCTTTCATACAATTAGAATTGCAAGAAGTTTCATTAGATTTTAGAAAAATAAAAAATAAACCTTTGTTTATTTTCAATTAATTGCTCATTTTCAGTTAATAATTTAAAATAATAGGTAAACAAAATCAGTTTTCTGGCCGTTTTTTAGAATCGGTCGCCTGTGTGCGGTGCACATTGCACACACGCTAGGCGCGGCCCTGACGAGACATAACTTCAGAAATTTTAGTTTTGAACTCCAATTAACGCACAGTAAATCAACTTTCAAAAGAAAACGATGCTTTTTGTCGACTTGTATGACCGAGAAAAATGGGGTTTGGTATAATCATGTTTGTATCAGTCACTTGTATAGTTGCTATACCCTGCACATCATATTCAACGAATCGAGTTCTAGGTAGTGTAAAGATTCCCCTAAATGCGAGCTTTTTTATTTTCAATTTAAAATAGTTCATTAATTGCTTTAGACCTACCGCAAATAGGTATAAACAATTTTTTTTCAGCCTTAACTACACTCTTCACTTTATTACAACTACAAGAATTAATTATCTTTTGCGGAAAGTGTACTATTTGGTGTTGGTGACGTGGTTGGGAATCAAAGAAAATATGCAAATCACGAAAAAAAACAGGAAATGCGCGGGAAAGGGGAATTGGACAATAAAGAAATTAAGAAGGAAAAAAAATACGAACTATAAAATTGGGAAGAAGCAGAAAAATTTGGTTATTAATGGAGTTGAGTTATCGCAGTTGAGATAATGGTAAAAAAAGACAACACAAAATTTTTGTTAAAATGAAATTGTTTAAAATTAATAAGTTAAAAATAATTGTATAAATAAAAATTGTTAAAACTCTAAAGCTATATTGTAACTATTATAAATATGTTTGTAAGCTAGAATAGTGAAATGAAAATGGTTCGATTATTTTTTTTCTAAATAAATAAAAATATTAAATTTATAAAATCGGACCATAAACCATAAAAACGTGCAATTTGAAAAGAAAAACAATCTGTGTTACTAAATATAATAAAAATTGTTAATATTTTAATCTTTAAACATCATCTACTGTGTTTGTTTTCTTTTATTTATCTCAGTAATAAACATGGTGAATTTTATTGGTAGAAGTAAACATTTCAACATTGGATAAGCTGTTCTATAAAATGAAGCAATCTTGCGATTAGATTGAGTGAAATGATAACGTTGACAATTTATCCGTCCCCAGTGAAAAAATAATAGTGTCATAGAAGAGTGAATATTGGTGAATAGTGGCACTGTAGCGTGGAAACCTATCCGTTACTTAGTTAAAGCCAAAAACAAAAATTAAGACAATAAAGGCCAAAATGTAAGCCAAACATAATAATTGATTGTGATAAATGATAATAAAAAAAATAGATAAATCAAAAACAAAACACAAAAACAAATCAAAAATCAGAAAAGATGCTAATACGATACCTTCAAAGAAACTGAATCGTATGCGCAGCATTCAGGGGTTACACACGCAGTGTATTTAGCAGTCAAAGCGGAGACAGTACATGGACAAGAAATTACAACAAAAAGAAAAAAACAGAAGAAAAGTTTAAGGTATTGCATGCTGCTAAATTTTATATTATATTTTATTTGCCTAAATTTTTTTAACTCTTTAATGCATAATTTTTGTTTTTGAGGAAATTCGAGAATTGGGGAAAATATTGCTTTATTTCCAAATTCAATAATTCCCAATTTTTTATTCCCAATTCGCAAAAGTGTATTCTGGGGTAATTGGGAATAATACACATGAATCGCGATTTTTCTCGTACGAATAAAAATGATTCAACGATTTCTCTTAAATTACATAGTAAAATTTAAACTAAGTAGTCACTTCAAAAATAGTAAGTCAACAATTCCGAATGTAATATGACTGACAATTTTTTTAGCAAATGCACATTTCCTAATAAAAGCTGCAAAAAATGTTTAAATCGCCGCCATATTGGAAGTTCGCGCGAGAAAACACTATGTTGCAATTATTATTAGGAAATGTACGTTTGCTAAAAAAATTGTCAATGATATTACATTCGAAATCGATTACTTACTATTTTTCAAGTAACTAGTAAATATTTTACCATGTAATTGAAGAGAAATCGGTGAATCATTTTTACTCGTACGAGAAAAATCGCGATTAATGTGGAAAGGCCTTTACAGCCGCGATTATTTAAAAATGTGTTTTATACATATGTATATAAAATAAAAACTTTACCGATTCTTTGTACAACTTTGTAAGTAAAATATTGAAAACACACAAAACAACCTTCTTCTAATCCCTCCAAAAAAAATGTAGGGAAAAATAAACGTCAAAACTTACATAAAATGGAATTATTTTTCCCTACATTCAAAAAATCCCAATCGCCAGCTGGAATAGGGTCACAGATGTACGAAACAAAACAGAAAAAATATGCTCAAATGTAGATGCAGTTCAAATTAGAATAGCATGATGCACATATGCTACAATATGCATTAAAGGGTTAAATAATTCACTTTTACTGCTAATTCTTCTTTCAAGGTTCAAATTACCTTTTCTATTTGGGGTTCGTTCTTTATTTTTGCTAATGTAAGATATATTGTTTTGTTGTCCGAAAACTTTAAATTTTACTACATCGCTGTTCATAGTACACAGGAAAATTTTCCTCTCCGTCTAAATCATTGTCGATATCCTGCAAATACTGCAATACGACTTCCATTTCTTCAGAGGCATCAGATTCATAACTAATTTGTATCGCTCCTCAATTTAATTTTTTCCGGAGCAATAGTGAAAGAGAAATAAAAGCAGTTTTTGGCGATTCGATGTTTCCTATTAAGCCAACGGCCGTTTTAAACAGTTTCAAACAACTAACGTTTAGCGGTTGTAATTTATTCGAGGAATGTGTTAGAATTGTTAAAATAGCAGTTCCGTTTCCTTTCACCAGATTTAGGGCTTGCACACTTAAATGGCTCTCATGGCTATCGAATATTAATAGTGCATAGGATTATTTGTAGAACTTGATCTATACTTGACAAAATGTTCAATTACTTTAACAAAAAAAAAAGTACCAATTCATTCATCCTAGAAGGAACGGCTACTCTAGGTTAGCAGCAGGGGCACCAAACAACATATGTTCTTTAGAGTGGGTTTTATGAAAAACCATAACTGGAGTTAAATATTAACCTGTTGCATTTATTTTGCAAGATGTTATTAGTAAGTTGCCCCTCTCTACACATTTTTCTACACACATTTTTAAAAATTTTTAAAAACACTTGTGTATTAAGTGTGTTTCGCCAAGTGCCTACGGCAGAAAGTGTAAAAAGTACATTTTTCTACCATAATCGTACTTATTTCGTCCAAGTCATAGATTTGGCTGCTATTCATGAACCTGGTATCCGACCTCTTTAAAACGCTTCACAAATTGTTGAATAACAAAGGTACGTTATGTCTGTTAAAAGATGTAGCACGGCTTAGGCTGCATCCTTCTTGGGGTCGATGTGTAATTTATGTTCAATCCAATTTTTGGTTATTTTTTGTTGTTTATAGCCTCAGTTTCATAAGCTAGTCATCTTCCGTCTAATAAGGACAAACCATAAAACATTTTTGAGAAATTCATGATGTAGTCTACCAAAATTTTTTCTTCCTCAATATTAAATATTTTATTTACTGAAGAATTCGGTGCTATCCTTGTCTCAAGATCATCTGTGTATTTTTTGCATACCATGATAATGTTTTAAAAGCCAGTCCTTTTTGCAAAGCTGCTTTCTGAAGGCTCATTCCATTTTGAAATTTCCGTACGGTGTAACCAGAGCTTTGGGTGTAAATAAATTAAAGTGTAAATAAGTAACAAAATAGAAATTTGCTCTGGTGGAACAAAATTATTTACGAAGGGACCTCTCGCGGTAACTGTTAGCCGACTAAAGCTCAGGGTTGGGGTGGAGGTTTGAGAGGTTTTCATAAATCTGTAATTTACCGCATACAAAAAAAACTATATGGAAATACACATAATAAAAAAAAATATATACAAAGATACAGGTTTGGAAACATTAATTTAAACCGGAATATGACTCTACAAAAATATCAGTTTACCTTACTTTACCTTCATTTATCCTGATCTCACCCCTTATCTCAAAATTTACTGTCTCATCCACACACACATATCATTATCAAACAAAAAAATCCAACAAGAATATTTACAAAGTATTTACAATGGCTATATTACACAAAATTAATTAACGGAATTGAAGTGGGGAAAAAAACGAACCCAACAAAATATATATACATATATGTATATGTATATAGATATGTATAAAAAAAATTTCAAAACTTATCGGTGGTGCACTTGTAGTCGACCCTCCGTCTGGCTCCTTCTGATGATGTGATGGGGTAACTAGCTCTAGTTACTCGTGGTCTTCAATTTTGTTTTAGTTTGTTGTTGTTGTGTACAAATATGGGGGTTAGCCATATACCCTTGTAGACCCTCACACACTTGGGTTTAATTTTTTCTTTTTGGTTATCTTTTTTTTGCTTTTAGAACTACGTTTTTATTAATATTTTTACTGTCTTTTTGTTCCGTGTCTAGGATACATATTTGGTATAAAAGAATTAAATAAATTTTGGGAGTGAGGAGATAAATAATTTTTCCAACGCTATGTCAGCAAGTATTGGGGAAAGTGGGTTTCCCATTGCTAAACCTGATATTTGTTTATAAATTTCGTTGTTGTATGTAAAAAAGTTGTGTTTTGTAATAATTATTTGTAATAAGTCAATAAAACTTTGTTTTTGAATGTCAGTGAAAGGTTCTATTTCACACCATCTGTCATTAATCTCTCTTAATACTAAATCTGTGGGAATATTAGTAAATAGACTTATTACATCTAAAGAGGCTAGTATGTCAGTTTCATTTATAAGAGTATAGAACCTAATTTCATTTTCAAATCAAAAGAATTTGTAACATTAAAACTGCTATTTAAAGTAAGATTATTCAAAATTGATACAAAGTGTTTTGAAATCGAATATGTCAATACGAAATTTATAAACAAATATCAGGTTTAGCAATGGGAAACCCACTTTCCCCAATACTTGCTGACATATTGTTGGAAAAATTATTTATCTCCTCACTCTCAAAATTAATGTTGCAGCCCACTTTAATAGTAAAATATGTAGATGATATACTTGTTATTACCCCACCTCAGAATTAAATTAAAATATTATATTCAATGCCGATTTATATGTTTTTTTTTCTGCCATGTGCCGACCAGAGGCAGTACTCCCTCACAAGTTGTATCACTATTTATCTTCAGTAATTATTATTATTATTATTTTTATTTTTTTATTTTAGGCTTTGGCACATACACAATATTGTTCTATATTTTTTTTTATTCCTATCTCTAAGATACCCTTTTATTGCCTCCCCGAAAATTTTCCAAAAAAAACAAAACCTCGATTACACTCGTCACTAGATTTCTTTTCCAAACCCAACTCAAGTATGCCCAACGCCAATGTCTGACACAGTATTACGAATGAACAATAGCCTGAACTATTCTTCGAATCGTTTCAACGGCAAGCGCTCTGTCATGTTTTCTAAACTAATTGATAAAAAGGAAGTATTACTTTAAGAATTTAAATTGTGGTGCTTTTGCGAAATACTGCCATTAATGTTTCAAACATGTCTACTGTTGGACACATCTAAATTCAAACTGAAAAAGAATAAAGAGAACGAACAAATAATTTCCGAAACGGAAGAAAATCAGAAATAACAGTAATGTAGAACGAAATATCTGGTTTGCGTCACTGTTGAATACTCTCCCTATGAATAGATTGGTTATAGGTTGACCAATTATAGGTGATTTATTGCGATGAACAAAGCTTTACAGTTTTTAAAATTAAGGTGGAGTTGATTGGCGCCACACTACTCGCTGATTCTATCAATGTGCATCCTATGGATTGGTAATGACTTTAAAGATCTGTAGGTCATCAGCAAAGAGAAGTACCAATAAATCAATAAATATTAGGAAAATTCAAACGCCTACATGTGATCCTTGAGGAAATCCGGATAAAGCTTTTACTAGATTCGATGATTTATCATACAGGTACGAGTAAAATCAGACTAAAAATTCAGTTGAAAACCGAAGGAATGCAGGTTTCTAGAGCTTTGCAGTGACTGATGGAATCAAAATGTTCTACACCGGGCATAAACCCATGTTGACAGTTAGAAAGATGAAGCGGAATGATATATTTTAAGCTTTTCCATACCTCTCTAGCATGAGATATCATTCCTATTCCCTGATTAAAAGATGGGCGTATTCCTAGAAGTTTCCATTTAGTAAGAAAATTGCCTGAAGTTAGTGACATGTTGAAGAGTGTACAAAAAGATGGAGAAAATTGATCTGCATATTTTTTCAGTATAAAAGGTAGGATTCCGTCCAGACCTCAACCGTCTCCTAAATGGTTTAATGCTTCTAATAAGCCATATTCACTAATAGTAGGGTTAATAATCACCGCGAAGATTTTGTAATTTACTGCAGCAATGGTTGGCGTTTTTTGAAGTCATGGATATCCTCCTGCTTGTATATCGATTGAAAAATGTTTGCAAGCCTATTGGCTATTTCTTGTGAGGAAGACGATTTAGATACCCCTAGGTGATATTGTTGAATCTGTTTATCTGTTTCCGGGTTGTTGTTTTTTTCATTTTTCGATAAGCCTTGGTTTTAAAATTTTTTAAATTAACTAGAACGTCATCATACCACAGAGGATTACTGTTTGATTCAAACATAGTACTGTTCGTCCAACGCGTGTACATGGTACATTTCTAGTAAAAAAATGTACACCCCGAAGTTAGCTCCATGAGTTGAATACGTAACCAATTGGTTGCTAGGATTGTATCCACGCGGGTTAAATGTCTGCCCTGTGAACCAAAATTGTTGCCCTGTGAACCATTTTGATTACGTCATGTTGGTAGCCCTGGTCAATTTTTTGTTCTAGTTGGATGTAATTTAACTCATATAGCTAACTAACGTTATAATGATTGAGCTTCACTGAAGATATTTAACTCATTGGTAAATATCAAGTTCAGTATTCGCCCTTTCTCATTTGATATATTATTAATCTGATTCAAGTTACAACTAAGCATTGAATCAACAAACAGGCACTCGTCCGATGTTAAATTGAATGGTAGGTGACAGTTGACCTCCTCATCAAATTCACATTCAATATACCGTAGGTTGAAATCGCCCAATACAAGAAGATGATCTGACGGTTCTGCAGCATAATAAATCTGCCCAATTACATCACAACATTTAGCATGCAATGATTACTAGATAGTTTGTCTTCTTGCCATAGGGATTATAAGGTATTACGTGATTAAAGGGGATGTCACTGAAGACTTAGCTATTCCATAAGGTACACGGTTTGTTTACCACTATTTTTGCCATGGTTTGTTTACCAATGTGTTCTTCTGTTGCACTTTCGATCATTCTTTCTTGATCATTAGAGCATTCATTATGAAATGATTTGCTAATTTATTTACCAATTGAATGCCTTAAAGAATGAATTCGTAGCTAGTGGTAATGGTTCGTCTTCGTCGCTGCATTCTTTTTGGCCGTCTGACACTTGCACGATTTTTAACAGTTCCTATTCCAATTGCTGTTAAGGGATGTACCAACAGTCATTCCGTTTATTTCACTAATGGTTAGAGAAATGGAAGATTATCAAGTCCATATGTTGGTGCCAATTTTGTTATTTCGTAATACACTTTATACACCATCATTACTATACGCATTCTGGTCAAATTGCTTTCCGATAAGATCACATGTAGATGCTCTTATTACTGTTACGGCCAAAGCAACATGCTTTGTACAATCCATGGTCGAACATTTTTCCACGCATGATCGCCTTATCCAATACATTTTATATGTTGTAATTATCCTTTTTAACCTCGAGACTAAAGCACTTGTTGAAGTATTTATTGAATACTGACATTGTATAGCACAGGCTGACGGTTAATTTAGATTTACACCTTTAAATGGCCTAGGTCGAAGTGATCGTTTTCCAGCAGGGATTTTCGGGTACGATCTCCTGAAACGTAGAAACATTCGATTAGGCATCTTCTTCCAAAATAAGCCACACTGTTTTAAAAAAATTGAATTTTCAATGCAATTATTACTTCTATTTTACTGTAAAATTCAATTTTTCATTTAAAATTACATGATAAATTAACTTTTGCATTGAAAGTACTAGTAAAAATAAATATTTTATGTATTAATACATACGAATTGAAAATAGCAGGAAATATGTTAAATATTACATATGTTTTCAAGCATATTTCAATTTTTGCAGTAAAATTACATTACTTCAACTGGAATATTAAGAACTTTTTACTGTAAAATTAAACTTTCTCGTAAATTTAAATTATTCCAGTACATTTACATCAACTTTCAATAATTCCTTAAAATTACATGAATTGTAATGTAATTTTGTAATATTAATAAGTTAATATTACATATTATGAAATCTGTATACAGGTCATTATTACACGTATAGTCATGTAAACTCAAAGGATTTTAAAATTTGGACAAAATTATTCGAGAAACAATTTAATAATAGTACGTAAAGGGCTAAGTAAAAAAAATTATTAATTAAAAAATACAACATAAACGACCCAGAGTAAATATAAATTTAAAATGTAATTATTACTTTATTTAAATTAATTATAAATTATCACTGCTATATCCATCTCGGTGGTAGAGTGGTAGAGCGCTGGTTGATTCATCCGAGGGTCCCGGGTTCGGTTCCCGGTGGTGACAAGAAAAAGGTCAAAATTGGGTGTTGTGTTTTTAAGGTATATGTGTATGGTGTGAAGTGAATTAAGAATCAACAATTTATCTTATCCTCTTCCTTCCCAATAAAATAAAAGAATTTAAAAAAAAAATGATGCTGTGAGTGTGTCTGGCTGTGTACAATATTACAAATAAAGCAAACCCTAAACAGCAATTTTTTTTTACCCTCTCTTTCAAAAATACATACATACTAATTTCAGTAATTTTGACACCACCTCACGTAAAAATTGCTTAACTTAAATTTACAAGCAAAGGCAAAAGTATTTAATTATACACACAAATTATTTATTATTAAGCTTCGAATTTAATTTTGCATCAGTAGTTCTGTCATTTTAACATAATAAATGTGTAAAATTAAAGATTAAAATTTCAGTGACAAAAATTGAATTTTACACCAAAGATGTAAATTTACAAAATTACGTGAAAAGTGATGGCATTCTTGCCCACTCTCAATAGTAAGTAAATTTCAATGGAATTTTTTTTAGCAGTTTCCTCTGTGATAAATACTTGGTCGGCCGTCTATTCGCCATCCCCAATTATTTTGGTAAGAACGATAAAGTTACGAATGGCGTGTCATTTCAAAAATATTTATAAACATCCAATAATTTGTTGAGAGGACATTGATGGTTTGCCTTCCTTAAATTGTTAGTATATTTTTAAAGCCTTTCCTGTAATGAGTTACATAATTCTGTTTATTGGTAGTAGTTTTTGGCTGTAATCTTCCATTCGTATAAACCTTGCTTTTTCTATTTTTTCTATCTCTGGAATATAAACAAGACCTTTCGCTATATTTAGTACAAGAAATCATAGAATGTCGAAAAGCATTTTGGTTTTTCTTAATTGTTCGAATTATTTGGTAACTAATGTGGAACCTATCATCAAGCATTCATCATAATACACCGTTGTTAATTAAGTTAAGTTTTCAATGTTTTGACGATTATATGTGTTTCTGTTACATGCAGATGATCTAAAAATGTACGCTAATATCCGAAATAGTGCAGACATTTTATTGGTACAACAGGACCTTAATACTTAATTTTAGTGATTTGACTACTACTGTCGAAAGTCGTGTAGTTCTCAATATCTCCAAATGTAAAGCTAAGTCATTTACAAGAAATAAGAATTTAATTGTAACTCCGTACAGTTTATAAGACGTGGAAATTGAGGTAGAGTTACTCAGTTTATTGATTTAGGTGTTTTGTTTCCATGTAACCTAAATTTTATTGAACATATAGAAATTATTGTAGCTAGGGCCCGGTCGATGCTTGGTTTCGTAAAGCGACATTCTCTGAAGACATTATATTTATTTATTGTGTTAGGCCTATTGTGGAATCCGCTGTAGTTATCTGGAGTTCTGGTTACAACAGCTTTCGCGATCGTATTGAACGGATTCAGAAAAATTTAATATTTGCCCTCCGAAGACTTCTGAGGTCAACTTTCGGATTAAGTTTACCTCCTTATTCCTGTCATTGTAAACTGTTGTACTGCTTCATTTATATTCATTTTATATATCTACGAGAATTCTTCGACCACGACAGTTAATGTTGAGTATTAATTTTTATCGTACGAATTGTGGAATTGATCCAGTGGCGTGCACTTCTAAATATTTTGACTAATGTTCAGGACTTTTCGATTTTAATATTTTGAGAACAGCAATTCGCCAGTTAAATAATATTTCCTCTCTTCCTTCTTATATGAAATTCCAATTTGTTTCGTAATTCAAAATCAATGCCTACCTGATTATATTTCTTTTTTACATGAGCATTTTAAAGGGAGAATTAAATATTTATTTAAGCGATATTGAAAAGTCAAATATTTAATTCTACCGGTAAAATGTTCATGTAAAAACGAAATATAATCAGGTAGGCATTGATTTTGAATTATGAAACAAATTGCAATTTCATATAAGAAAGAAGAGAGGAAATTTTATTTAACTCTTCTTACACTTTCTGCCGTAGGCACTTGGCGAAACACACTTAATACACACATTTTTAAAATTTTTTAAAAACACTTGTTAAATATTTCGCAAAATTACAAAAGGTTTAAAAAATCACTCGATCGATTTCGGCTTATTAGGCCATCATCAGGAGTATCTACTGGACAGTTTAGTAGATACTCCTGATGATGGCCTAATAAGCCGAAATCGATCGAGTGATTTTTTAAACCTTTTGTAATTTTGCGAAATATTTAACAAGTGTTTTTAAAAAATTTTAAAAATGTGTATATTATTTAACTGGCGAATTGCTATTTTGTTCTGAAATCGGGCATTAGTATTGTAACCTAAATGCTATTTGTTAGTGTTGTTGAAATAATCATGTTTTGTATTGTTTAGCTTGACCTTCCTGGGAAGCAAAGGATGTACTTCGATTTATTTACCCAATATTTCAAAACGAGAAATTAATGTGTATCCTGTCGTAATATTTCAATTTATTTGGGATTGCTAAAATATCGAACCATACAATATGTATATCCAGACTCTAAACGTTTATAAAAAGCATCCGTCTAATCTACAGCGCCTCCAAGTTTTCCCTAATTACCCAAATTGCTTTTGTTTTAATTGAAAACCTAAATACTCGTAGAACAAAGGCACAAATTCAGTACGAACAAATTAAAAGTTCAACAAAGTTTTGTAACCGAATAAAAAATAATTCGAAGAGTTAAAAGAATGCCAAGAAAAAGTAAAACTAAGTAATTTGTCATGTTTTTCAATTGAAATTTTTTATGTTGTCGTGTGTCGTCTGTTTGTTGTCTTATAGAAGAAACTTTTCCTGTTTTTTTTTGTCAAATCTTCAGTTTTGTTGTTTTTTTGGTTCCTATGGATTTTCTTTTCTTGATACTTTCCTTCTGTTCTGTCAATCAAATATATCGTTTCAAACGTTTTTTTTTGTGTGCCACACATGAGCAGCATATTATAGTTTTGTTTGGTATTGTTCAAATGAGATTTTATGTACAAAAATAAAAATCAATTCCAAAAAAAAAACTTTTGATTTATGAGATTTTCGATTTTTTTTTTTTGGGGGGGAATATGATTTCATTGTGCTTCGTGTATAAATACATTAACAATGATGGATATCTGTGTGAGGTTGGTTATAGTTTTTCATTTCCGTTAAGTTTCGTAACGATGATATATAGTACCTAGGTACTCATTAATATTTTATCGACTTCCTTTCCCGATATTCCTTCTACATAGTATAAAGCCGAATATAACTTTTTTCACATATCCCATTGATCCTTATAAAAACTACCCAAGGAGCAATATATATTACACAAATCTGTTTTTATGTTGATTAAAAATAAAAGAATTTCACATTTTCTTCTTTTCTTTTTCAATTTACTAAGTGAAGATAAACCTCGCATTTACCTCCATTTATATTTATGGCAAATCCTCTTGTGGATTTTTAACTCTATACACTCAATAATATTTTTTGAAATTCGAATAAATTCCATACATTTATCGCACTTGTAAAAGTTGCAATATAGTGATTTGAGAAAGCACAAAAAATCTCCTTCCGACAAAAAAGAAAATATTTATAAAACGAAAGATTTTTAGTTCCACATTAATCTTGTATCAGTATTTGTATAAGTAAAACCATAAATTTTTTTTAGTTCCTGTTATGGGAACAGGGAGCTTATTATTGAAAATCTAAACAACAAAAAAGCTCAACTTTTTATTTTTGTTTATATAGTTTTGATTCTTGAACCAAAGTTTTTTTTTTAAAGAGCAAAAATACAAATTCAATGAACACAAACAAGAACGGGATGGCTTTAACTGTCACAGTCGATTTTTATGGCAATCCTTTTTCTACTGTTGTTGTTGGTATTTTATTGGCGTTCTATGGGAAGTTTTTTTTTTTGAAAACTTATACTGGTTAAATAAAGCTTGTTTAGAAAAGGATAAATTTTATATCCGCTTCTGTAATATTGGGTTTGGAAATTGGTAATTTATTATGTAGATGTTCGTGATTACTTTAAAAAGTCCTAAATCTTTATAGCTGGTGTTGCGAAAATAATTTATTTCTTGAAAGGGAAATTATGTTAGGACGTCTTCTGTCTTGTCTTCTTATGTTCAGCATCTTGAAGATAGAAAATTATTGTTTGAAAATCAATCATACAAAAATTATAATTTTAACAATTTGAAACTTTATTAAAGTATAAATTACGTTTTATAGATATTACAGATAGTTTTTAGTTTTTTACATTTAACCCTCAATCCATGAAGGTATTTTAGGCATCTTAATTCCATGAACCAGGGTCGTTTTCGTTAAGCATCCTTATTCAAGAAACAATATTTTAGCCCGGAACAAAACTACCTAGATGGGGCTGGAGTCCCATATGCCCATGAAATTACAAAAAGTAGTTTTGGCCAGGACGAAAACGACCCTGGTTCATTAATTGAGGGTTAAAATTATTTTTTTACGTAATATCAGAATGCAATGCTATCTGTTTGATAATATTAAAAAAAATTAGTATTCGTACAATTGTTTGCATAATTATCTTCATTTTATGTTTCCTTTTTCCATTCTTTGTCGATGTCAATGAAATCGTCAGTATCATTGTCAAGTGGGGTGATTTTGATTTTATAATGGTATTGGTTTCAGCAACTTGTTTCACTATTTTTTCTAACAGTGTTGCCTTTTAAAGGTCGCATATAACCTGATGTATATATGACCAACTTTTTTTTGCGATTTATGTATGTTCACTCGTACTATATAAATTTCAAAAATTCCACGGATTAAGTTTTTATTAATAAGTTTATATTTCCGAGATGCTGTTTTTACATTTCGTTTTCAAGTTTGTTAAATGATTTTTTAACACATCTAATAATTTAATTTTTATTAAACAGCCTCAGTATTTTTTGTTAAATTATTAATAATTGTCGATCTATATATATGCGATCCCAATACTCGCTCGTTAGGTAGACAAATTTCTTTCCAAGTATTGTCTGAAATTTTTCAGTTTGGTAGGAATTTTTTATCCTATATAACACCTGCCATACACCACTATATCTATCAATTCCTGGGAGCTAAGATCCAGTTGTGGACAATTGAAAGTTTTTGATATCTCAAGTCGTATATGGATGTAGCTTTATAAATCTCCTTCAAATCGGTTGTTATTTTAATAAGTTAGGGGCCCTATCTAATATCTACCGTACACTACTTTATCTATCAATCCCTGTGGGCTGAGATCCAGTGATGCACAATTGAAGGTTTTTAATATTTCAAGCTATCTCAAACTTAATTTTATTTTATATTTAATATTTGTTTATAATTATATAATTTGTCATAAATAACTATAAATTTGTGTATCACAATCAATTAATATGTACATACAATTTGCGGG
The DNA here is from genome assembly GCA_963556165.1 of Tipula helvola. Classification (NCBI taxonomy): domain Eukaryota; kingdom Metazoa; phylum Arthropoda; class Insecta; order Diptera; family Tipulidae; genus Tipula; species Tipula helvola. The sequence goes on along the minus strand of OY744483.1, from coordinate 42,570,912 downwards.
ATGAAAAATTAATTTTGTAAATTTTGTGAATTTTTCGGGCTGACAGTTAATTTATATTCAATATTATGCGATGAGACGTTCTGAAAAGGTATTTTTCCGGATGAAAATTTTTTTTCGAGCTAATTTCACGTACATGATCATGTTGATGTTGATAATGCACTAATTGGGTTATTTTGTGTGAATTTATCGAAAATAAAAACTAATTGATTGATACTTTAATTTATAATTTTAGTTTTATTGATTAAAATCGAATTTGTTGATTTTTATACATAATTTGCGATGTCGATCGTACAAAATTGGGAAACGCACTGCCGATTAAAAACAAAAATGAATCGACCATCGTTCAGTGATTCTTCAACGTTATCCAATACACATACATATAATATAATTTGTACAACAAAATACAATACACGTTTATATATAATATAACTTATACGACACGACAATATACAATACACATAATATAATAAATAGGATAGAACTTCGTACAGGGTGTGCAGGATCACAACACCTCTCCCCTTAAAGAGCGTATCGATAGTTCTATTTAAAAAAAAAAACTATTCTAACTTATATAAAGCAATTTGTTCCAATTATATAATAAGAAAATTTAAATTTAATAAATTTTTACATAATTTAGTATCATAAGTTAATTATTTCTCCAAATATTTCTAAAAATTATGTTTCTAAAGTAAATAAATTTTTATGATTTATAATCAATGAATAACAACACAAAGACTGAATAGTGAATACTCAAACCGAAACACTATTTGCAATTTCGAACAAGAAAACTGTAAGTAACCTCTTGTTCGTTTATATATATTATATCACTGTGTAACCAATGATTCGAACCTCATAACCAAACGATAAACAATAATTATACTATCTTTAGTTATTAAAACGTTTTAGCCGATTATTGTGAACAACCAAATTCTTATTGCGACATCGAATAGTACTATTTTCAGGGGAGTTAACTTCAACAATCGTGAAGGGACCATCCCAAAGTTGGTCCAGTTTTTTCTTAGAATTTTTCGAATTTTTTAAGAGGACAATATCACCTATTTCGAACTTGGGATTATTGATATTTACATCATAATAATTTTTTGACTGAATTTTCTTTTCGATCAATCTCTCCCTGGCAACCTTCCAAGCTATTTGCAGTTTATTTTTAATTTCGAAACTGTAATCATCATAACTATAGATTGGATCTGGATCTTTCTTAACATAGTTTGGCAATGTTGGTTTATGTCCATAGACCAATTCATATGGCATAAAACCGGTCGAGGTATGTGGTGTGGAATTGTAGGCGAACATTGCAAATTGGATCCGTTTATCCCAGTTTTGTGTGTCTGTGGTATAATTTCGAAGATATTCACCGAGTGTTCGGTGTGATCGTTCCAACGCGCCATTCGATTGGGGGTGGTACGCCGTTGTATTCAATTTTCTGATGTTGAGGATTTTACAAACGTTTGTAAAAACTTGGCTCATAAAATTTGTGCCTTGATCCGTTAAAAGTGACTCTGGCGATCCGTATTTGCATATAAAATGTTCCACAAATGCTTGTGCTACTGTCTCAGTGTCTGCAATCGGAATTGGTGCGGCAATCGAAAATTTGGTAAGATCATCTTGCATAGTTAAAATGTACTTGTTGTTATCGAAGCTAGGAGGATCAAATGCCCCGACAATATCCAAAAATATTTTCTGAAAAGGAACTGATGATGTATCTGTAATTTTCATTTCGCATTTCGTAGACTGGCCAACTTTATTTATCTGACAATTTTTGCATTTTTTTATAAAATGTTTGATTCGAGTATACATTGCAGGAAAGTAATAGTATGATTTAATTCGTCTAAAAGTGCGAAGAATACCCATGTGACCACCTAATGGACTAACATGATATTCATTAATAATTTGATTAATCTGATTTTCGTCCGTCAAATAAATAATTTTGAAAGTATTATCAGATTTATTTGAATTTTCTGGTACAATTTTTGTCACAGTAGAATTACTAGATCCATCTGGTACGAAGCCATCATTAGTTGATGTGTTCGCCTGTACCAACGAACTGTCCCGATTTGTAGAATTTTCCATTTTCGTTTTAGACCTCGTTATAACCTTGACTTCAGAATTCGATATGGCGACTCGACTGAGACCATCGGCGTTAGCATTGGCCTTCCCCGATTTGTACTCAATTCTTGCATCATAATCATCCAACAAAAGTCTCCATCGAGTGATTCGTCTGGTAGGATTTGTGCTTTTTCCAAGCCAAACTAATGGTTTATGGTCTGTTCGGATTATAAAACTTCGGCCGTATACGTAAGGTCGAAATCTTTCAACAGCGTAAATAATCGCGAGCATCTCCTTCTCCACTGTTGAGTAGTTTCGCTCGGCTTTATTGAGAACGCGACTAGCGTATCCAATCGGTAAATCATTATCTTCTTTTTCCTGTGATAATACTGCTCCTAAAGAAATGTCACTGGCATCTGTAGTAATAATAAATTCTTTGGAGAAGTCCGGATATTGCAAAATCGGAGGACTAATTAGATGTTCTTTCAAAATTCGGAAAGATTCGTCACAAAATGCATCCCAAATAAACGAAATATTTTTTCTAGTTAATGCAATTAAAGGTTCTGCGAGTTTAGAAAAATTATTTATAAATCTTCTGTAATATCCACACAATCCAAGAAATGCCCTTACCTCTTTTACGGTTTTAGGAATAGGAAAATATTTGACTGCATTAGTTTTTGACTCGTCAGGCTTTATGCCTTCTGGTGTAATGATATGTCCGAGATATACTATCTCGCGGCGTAGAAAGTTACATTTGTCAAGATTTAATTTGAGGCTATATTGTCGAAATCTATTAAACACATCAATTAATTTTTTATTGTGATCGTCCAGATCATATCCGTACACAACAACATCATCCATGTACACAAAACATTTTAACCCAGTAAGTCCTGACAGAACATTGTTCATAAGTCGTTGAAATGTACATGGTGCACCTTTTAAACCAAACGGCATGCGATTAAAGTGAAAATGTCCTGCGTCTGTACTAAACGCGGTTTTAAATTTATCTGCTGGATTCATTGGTACTTGATGATATCCATCAGCAAGATCTAACGTCGAAAAATAATTAGCTTTCCCCAACTGGTCCAATATATCAACTATATTAGGCAGTGGGTACATTTCGCTTAATGTGATCTCATTAAGACGACGGAAATCCACGACAACTCTAAATTTCTTATGGCCATCCGCTGATGATTTCTTAGGAACCACAAGAAGAGGAGAATTCCATCCACTTTTACTGTGTTCAATTGTTCCATCTTTCAGCATCTTATCGATTTGCTTGTTAATTTCTTCTTTTGCAGAAAATGGTAGGCGATAAGGCTTAACATTGATTACGTTTGAATTAGCTAATAAAGGAATTGAATGTTCGGCAGCACTGGTGATTGATAGACTATCACCAGGAAGGTAGAAAATATCGTTAAATTCACGACATATTTTCAAGATTGAAGATTTTTCTTCAAAATTTAGATTTTCTACTTTGATTGACTTTTCGATAACGTTAAGGCGATCATTGACATAAATTTGGGTTTTAGGATTAGATAAGACATCAAACTTAGTAATATTTTCAGCTTCAAAATCAAAATTAGAAACTTTAATTGGATAATTATTTGTATTCATTAGACAAATGTGGGCTTTTGAATCAGAAATGCTTGTGATAGTATTTCCAATAAACAAACCAGACTGGATTTCTTTAGATTTAATTAGTAATTCCGACCCTTCTATAAAATTAACAATTTTACTCACAACTCTTTCAGTTCTAGCTGGAATTTCTATACTATTATCATCGGACGACGATAAATTTACAGAAACTGGTGAATTTGATGGTTTGATTTCTAAAATTTGCTGATCATAATTAATTTTACACGTATATTGTTGGAAAAAATCTTTGCCTAAAATTCCTTGCCCTTCAATTGGAAAAGAATCGGCAACAATATGAAAATTATGAACCACGTTTTGATAATTTGGTAGAAGAATGTTTGCTTTACAAGTAGCCAATGTGTTAACTTTCTCGCTTGTTATTCCTTTGATCGAACATTTCAGCAAAGGATTACATTCAGTGTTATCGTCTATAAAACATTTTTTTATAACCGAAATATCCGCCCCTGTATCTACCAAGAATTTCGCGCTTTTAGCTTTCAATATATCAAGACTTAAATTGACGTATTTATTAGAACCCGAATTTTGTTCATTGAAAGTTTTTATTGAATAAAGAGCGGCAAAATTTTGATCGATTAACTCTGAATAAATATCATAATTATCTGAAGATGACATTGTAACTTGTATTGTTGAACACGGTGCTTTTACAGATCGCTCACTCGAAACGGCGTGTTCGGTTTCGAATCGAGTGAGTTGGAGTTTTCCGAATTTAAATTCTGTTCATTTGGTGATGAGTTATCTGAAGGTTTTCTTCGAGATTCATTAAATATGCGTTTTCCACAATCTTTAATATAATGGCCAAATTTTTTGCAATAATTACATGTTACTTTAACCGTGTTAAGTGATTTATCAGCCGTACTGGAATTTTGAAATGACCTACTTTTAAATAAATTATGACTAGTGTTTTGAAATGAATTATTCGATTTCGAACTACCGGATGAATTGGTATTTGAAAAATTATTTGATTGCGCTTGGTTTTCACTAAATGTACGATTTTTTCGATTTTCAGGTAAACTAAAACACTTGTCGGCTTGATGACCTAGTTTTCGACAAAGTTGACAACGAATAATTTTATACTGGCTCGTGTCATTTGCAGAATTGTGAAGCATTTCTTCTTCGATTGCTTTATTCATACAATCGATATAATTACTGAAACGGCACGCCTTTACCATGAGTTTAATAGGTTCTTTCAAACCTTCTTGGAATGATCGCAGAGCTGTTGATGCGTTTAATGCCTTGATTTCTTCTGTGCAACCGACTCCTTTACGCAGAGAACATGCGTTATTTAAATCGTTCAACACCTGATCAACACGATTTGCATAAGTCCTCACGTCCTCATTTTTCCTTTGTTGCATTTTAACAAGCTCCGTTTGCAATTGTTCAACAGAACGCTGTTCGCCGAATTGCTTTTTTAAAGCTGTTTCGAATTCAACGTAACTTGTAAATGTTTGTGAACTTGTGTAATTATACGCTTTGCCTTTTAATTTAGTTACAGCTAATCTAATAGCAAAAGATTTGTGTTCTTCTTCCTTACCAGCATCGTGACAAAGTTTAACATTTGAGAGAAATCGATTTAATTCCGATGAGTTACCGTCGAATTCGGGAATTATTTTGAGCATTTGATCCACAGTAAATGACATTGTTAATATACTATTGTCATACAAATGTTTAGGATCAACAAAATTTTTACAATCACCCGAAATATTCGATGGTAATTTATCGTCGACTTGATTCCCGGACCCACTTTTTTTATTAGAACTATTTGGAAAGTCTATTGACTCGTTTTGTGTTGAGGAAGAACTTTCATTTAGAGAACTATCGTTAGAAATATTCGATGATGAATTATCCTCGTCTTGATTCTCGAAATTTTTAGTATTAGAATGATATAGAAACTCTATTGACTCATTTTGTATTGAGGAAGAACTTTCATTTAGAGAACTATCGTTACTAGAAATTGTAATACTTGAAAATTCAATTGACTCAAGAGTAGGGATAGTACGATTTGATTTTTTAAAATAATCTGATTGTTCACAAGAGTTATCGGTACTTACTAATTTTTTTTCACTATTACCGTTAGATACCGAATTTAAATTATCGTTTGGAAATGAAATTGGATCACTACTTACATTTATCTCGGTTTCGTCCAAATTCTTCACAATTCTCCTTGTTCTCAATGACAAATTATATGCTTCTGTGTCTGCGTCTTCACACTTATTATCATCCGTCAAATTATTTGTATTCATAAATAACTAACTAGATATAAATGCTTTTAGGATAAAAAGTCTTCCGAAAATGTTCGATAATTTTTGGTAAGAAATTAAATTTTCTTCGAATTGATTACCACTTGCAAACACCAGATGATTAGATGACCTTCAGCTGACTCGTTTTGTTGAAAATAATAATCCGTACAATCCGTTGATCACGCCTTCAAAATTTGCTGGTACTCGTTCTGTTATTCAACATTAATTATTAGACAATAAAATCGAAGAGTCTCGAAATTCAACAGCATGTCGGCTTGAATAACAATTGATTTTTTATTTTTCGTTGTTTTTCTGCTACCTGTTTTACACTGTTTGTACTGTGTACTGCTTACAGCTTCAAATTAATCAAATATGGAATTTCAATGGAAACTCGACCAATTCCAGTAATCGACACGACAAAAAAAAAATTACAATTGTTGTGAATTTTATTCTGGTATCGAATTAAACAACTGCATAAATACTCGTAGTTTTCTTTAAATATTAAACTCCTTAATGCGAGAACAACAATCGTTCGATAAACTGTATAATTTTCTCGTTATCCCGAATAAATAACACCAATTAAAATTATGCACGTATCACTGTAATTCCGCTGTCACCAATGTTGATGTTGATAATGCACTAATTGGGTTATTTTGTGTGAATTTATCGAAAATAAAAACTAATTGATTGATACTTTAATTTATAATTTTAGTTTTATTGATTAAAATCGAATTTGTTGATTTTTATACATAATTTGCGATGTCGATCGTACAAAATTGGGAAACGCACTGCCGATTAAAAACAAAAATGAATCGACCATCGTTCAGTGATTCTTCAACGTTATCCAATACACATACATATAATATAATTTGTACAACAAAATACAATACACGTTTATATATAATACTAGCTGAGTTACCCGGCGTTGCACGGGAGGCATATACTTCAAATACCTTGATTGTTATGGAAGAAATTTGTCCTTGTACTTTAAACGTGGGCATAAAACCTCCATCCTTAACAATTTGGGTTGCTCCAAAAGATGTCATTTGAAAGCATGAGTTGTATTTTCGAATATTTTGTAGAAAATGTCTGGATAACTCAGTAGTTCCGGAGACGTAAGCTAGAAGAGGTTCAGGTGGATCATCCAGAGGAGGCAAATTCACTTTTCCATGTGAACAACACATTCCAGGCGATTCATTGTGAAACTTTAAAGCATGACAATACAAACAAATGTTTTCCATTTGCCCAATTAAAATGTACAATTAAATTGTAATCATAGTCTTTCTCGTAATTGAATGCTGCTAACTTTAAATCACCTCTAAAAGTTTCTATTAATCGTCCATATCGTAACCGATCGACTTCCAGCCGGCCCTCACGATGTTCAATGGTTTCAGTAGCTCTAGAAGAAGACATCCTGCTTCGTACATTTTCAAGTCGTGTTTCACGCTGTTCAGTTGTTTCATCAGCTCTTGAAGAAGACATCCTGCTTCGTACATTTTCAAGTCGTGTTTCACGCTGTTCAGTTGTTTCATCAGCTCTTGAAGAAGACATCCTGCTTCGTACATTTTCAAGTCGTGTTTCACGCTGTTCAGTTGTTTCATCAGCTCTTGAAGAAGACATCCTGCTTCGAACGTTTGCAAGTCGTGTTTCGTGCTGTTCGCTTGATTCAGCCACCCTAGCGGCTCTAATCTTCTTCGACTTTGCAGTTACCTGCCCAATTGATCTTTTTTTCGGTGGCATTTTTAAGCAAAAATGAAACGTGTAGCTAATTAATCAGGAATGACGGGCATTCAAAACAGAAATTAGTATTAATTTATCAAAACGATTTTAATGTTCCCTTCGATACGTTTCACCGCGAACTGTGTTTGAAAATGTCTTTACGGAATTTTTTTTAAGCAAAATCAAATGTTATCTACAATCAAAAAGTAATCATAGATTAACACGTTTATATACTGAAAACTTAAATCTAATAAGAATGTATATTCACTTGAAATATGTAATAATTAATACCTGGAAAATAATCACCAACAATTATTTTATTGCAATATAGCTAACTAATCGAGAACAACGGTAAAGCGGCGATCGGTAAAGCGGCTAAGGCGTTATTTCAAAACAATCAAATAATTGTATCTTTACATGTAAAAATGAATGTTTGATTGCTAACTATTCGAGAACAACGGCATCCGAAACACAAATTAATATTAATTTATTCAAAACGATTAAAACTACGTCCACTTCGATACGTTTTACCGCGAACTGTGGTTGAAAATGACATTTCGAAAAACAAAAGAAGTTTTTTCAAACTAATGCAATTTTACACGTACAATAATTTGAATCCAAGGATGTTTCTTGTATAAGATGCTATTTTCAAATTTAAAACGCTAGTACTTTTCAAAGTAAATCAGTTTATACGTACAATATTTTTTAGTACCTTTCCTAGAATTGATTTTATGAAACAATCATTGATTTATTTAAGTAATAAACTAAATAAAGTAATAAACTATTGGCGTTTAGTATGAAACTACTATTTTCATTAAAAGCCGCCGGTTGCAATAGTGGATTAAAATAGAATGTTAATTATTTCTGAAGTTATGTGGAAATTAGAACTCGCTGACTATGGTACATTTCAAAACAGGATATGATTAATAGGATATCATTAAACAGTACATGTCAAACCAGTAAAAATGGATTATTAGTATGGATAATATAAGTGTTCATAGATTTGTCTTCAGTTAAAGTGATGAAAGATTGTCTTAAATTTAAATTAATAAAATTAATTTGAATAATTAAATCAATTATAGTAGAGGTATGATTTGTGTATAACAATCGCACGCTAGATATCCTTTTTGGTGTATAAATTTGCGGCTAAGGCGCTATTTCGGAACATTTAAATAATTGTATCTATACATGTAAAATTGAATTCTTGATCCAGGGCAGACTTCCGGATTGGAGCATGGCACTAATTTCATATAACCCCTTTCCTAAAGTCATTCCCGTCAAAAAAATCTTAAAAAAATTGAAATTTGAGAAAAAATTTGTACCACAGCCCCTAGACCCCGGGGTCCAGCCCCTTCAAAAGTATCGTGGGCTTGGTCCTGAACATGCAACATATAAATGGTAAAAATTTCATGGCGATCGGTAAAGCGGCTAAGGCGTTATTTCAGAACAATCAAATAATTGTATCTTTACATGTAAAAATGAATTTTTGATCCAGGGGCGGACCCCCCGAATTCGAACATGTCTCTTATTTCATATAACCCCTTTCCAAAACTCATTCTCGTAAAAAAATTAAAATTTTTGAAAAAATTTGTACCATGGCCCCTAGACCCCGGGGTCCAGCCCCTTTCACAATATCGTAAGATTGGTCTTGAACATGCAACATTTGCATGGTAAACATTTCATAACGATCGGTTGAGCGACTGAGAAGTAATTTTGAAATAATCAAATATTAAAATTAATTTTTGATCCAGGGCTGGGCCCCTCGGATTCCAACATGTCAGTAATTTCATATAACCAGCCCCATAAACTCATTTTCGTGGAAAAATTTAAAGAAAATTAAAATTTTCGAAAAAATTTGTACCGCAGCCCCTAGACCCCGGGGTCCAGCCCCTTCCAAAATATCGTAAGGTTGGTTCTGGATATGCAACTTGTACATGGTAAAAATTTCATGGCGATCGGTTGAGCGGCTGAGACGCCCATTCGGAACAAACAAACAGGAATTCATTTTTATATATATAGAAGATAGAAGATAGATAACTTATACGACACGACAATATACAATACACATAATATAATAAATAGGATAGAACTTCGTACAGGGTGTGCAGGATCACAACAATCATTCTTACGATCTTAGTTAATACGGATATCACTGAATTTGAAACAACCTTTTTTTTATTATTAGTGTTGTTAGCCCCACACCCATGAGAAGGTCTCTACAAGCCAGGCATAAAATCTAGGATTTAAACTCGTACCATTAGAAACAAAAATTGTTAACACCCACTAATTACTACTACCTGATTGCGCAAATTCCCTGTGCCACATAGTGTAAATCATTTATTTTATATCCTTGGCGTGATACATCCCAAGGACTTTGCCATTCTCGTCTTTAATCTCGTATACTACTGTACCGTATCGTCTGGAAATCACGGCTTTGATGAATTTTGGGGCAAGTTTTCCACTAAAGTCCTTTTGAGCATTGCTTTGGGCAAAGTTACGTATATGTATACAATATCGCCTGGATTAAACGTTCGTGTTCTACTCCCGCAGATTGTAGTTTGAAGCGTTACGTTCATATGCTTCTCTTAATTTTCGAAGAACGATATCCTGAGCTATACTCAAACGATCAGCTGGTGATGAAATTTCTACATTCCTATCTTCGAGTGAATTTAGTTTGCGAAGTAAATAGTACATTGACCCATGTGAAAGCTTGTGTTGTCCAAGTACCAGGTAATGCAGTGAAAAACCTGTAGAGGAGTGTACGACATTCCTTAAGGCACCGGCAATCTCGTCCAAATGACAATCCCAACTTCTATGGTTATCTTTAATATAAGACTTCACAGCTGCCAGTATCGATCGATTTAACCGCTCTGATGCGTTAGATTGGGGAGCGTAAATAGCAGTATACTCATGGTTGACGCCGTATTTTTGTAGCAAGTTGGCTAATATTACAGATTTAAACTGCGGACCATTATCTGAAAATAATACTTCAGGTACACCATACAACTGAAAAATGTTGCCTTCCAAATACTGGCACACTTTTGCAGCTAAGGCAGAACGTAAAGGCTTAAGTATTGGAAAACGTTTGGTAGGGTCCAAGGAAATCGATAAATAATCTTTGAAACGGTCTAATTGATTCGATATATTTTCCCATTTTCGGACGCATTGAAAAGTTAACTGGTTTGCACGTTTCACACACTTCACACTTCTGAACAAAATCGTTAATCTGGTTAGCCATGGAAGTCCAATAAAATTGCCGTTTTAAAATTTCGAGGGTTTTCGCAACTCCTTGATGTGCTGAAGATGGCGGATTATGCGGTTGTCGTGTCGGTCAGTCCTGCTGGTATCACCAGCTTCCACAATGATACATCGGTCCTTCGTTCCACAATGATACATCCGGTCATTAATTTTAATAAATAATTTTCCGTTGTCTACTTTATAGTTTGTCATTATTTTTGGATTATTACGTATAGTTTCTATTTTTTCCTTGTACTCTGGATCCAGAAACGCTGGTGATTATAGGTCGATAAACAACGGAGCATCTTTATCCATGGTACATTCTTAGACATTGACTCTTGATAGACTATCGGGAACGACGTTTTGCGTACCTTTCCGGTATTCGATAGTGAATTTATGTGGCTGTAGCTTTAATGCCCATCTAGCCAAGCGTCCATTTAGATCCTTTTGATCCATTAACCATTTTAAACTTGAGTGATCCGTAATAATAGTGAATGGATAGCGTTCAATATACGGCCTACATTTTTTTATGCTCATCACTGCAGCTAGACACTCCAGTTCTGCGACAGTATAATTTCGTTGCGCCTTATTTAATTTTGCCAACATATAAACAATCGGGTGCTCTCTTTCCTCATTCCTCTGGAATTTCACAATACCGACCCCAGTTGTGCTAGCGTCACACTGAATATAAAAATGGTTGTTGAAATTGGGATTCATTAAAACCGGGGCTGATATTAAAGACTGCTTTAACTGCTCGAACGAGCCTTGCGCTTGCTGATTCCATTTAGGTTTAACCCTTTTCTTTAATAGGTCAGTAATGGGTGCTGCCAAAGTAGAATAATTGGAGATACATCACCTATACCACCCGGTCAATCCCAGGAATTGCCGTATTTGTTTAGTTGTGTGTGGTGTTGTGTATTCGGCTACTGCCTGCACTTTCGACGGGTCTACTCTAAGGTAGAGACCTGCACGGGCCGGGCCGTACTTTATTTATGTAAAACCCATATCGGGCCGGGCCCGGGCTTTTTGGTTTTAATAAAAAATATGCCGGGCAGGGCTCGGGCATTTGTCATGCCGATCTCGGGCTGAAAACAAGCTAGAATTGTAATACCAAAAATGAACTCGCGTGAATTTTCGAGTATTAATATTATTAATAATAATATTATAAATTATTTACCTTCTCGTCCATTAAAATTTTGTTCATTTTATCCAAAATGATAGAGAAATTTTTTTTAAAATATTACAGTAGGGCCGGGCCGGGCCTTTTTTTTCATTTCCATAAATTGGCCGGCTCACCTCTTGGGTATTGCAGGGCGGGCCGGACCCGGGCCAAGAAAATTTCATTTTGCAGGTCTCTACTCTAAGGCATCCATCACCTATTACATAACCCAGGTACTTAGTCTCCCTGAGCATAAATTTACTCTTTTCCACATTTATAGTGAGTTTTGCTTCGCGCAGTAATCTCGCTACTTTAGAGAGTAATAATATATGATCCTCGAATGTCGCCGAAACGACCAGAAGGTCATCAGGGTAGACAAATATACCCGGTCATGCAACTGGTGAGGGATAACCTTATGCGGGTTGGTTAAAACGCGTCTTTTAAGTCAACTGAACTAATGAATCGGGTTTGATCTAGTCAGGCAGAGCCGAACGTTTCCATTGGATTTGTTAACGATGCTCACTGGGGACGACCAAGAGCTTTGGCTTTCCTCAATTACTCCAAGTGACATCATTCTGTCTAGTTCTGTCTAGTAAACGCGACCCACAGAGTTGACCCACATCTATTATATGCGACAGTAGATGTGTTCTACCTAAACCTATTTTTTCTCACGATGAAAACTGCTTAATAACACTGTTAAAGATGGTCTGTTGGCGAGTATTCAGGACATGCTTGTTTCCTTCATCTGCTATTGCTGGAGTTGAATTTTGAACTTCATCAACCATCATGGGAACTAAACCAAAAACATCCCAAAAATCTATTCCCAAATGGTTGACTCAATCCTGGTGCAATGTCAATCCGCAGCGATTTTGTTTTATCTCCTAATGATACTTTTGCAATGATATTTCCTATTACCCATTGTATCTGTCCGCTTGCAGTGCAAAGGGTTGAAGGAAGACCAATAATCGTCAAATTGTGCTCTTTCACAAACTTTTCTGCATTTCGCCCTAATACTTCACATTTGCTCCACTATCGAGCAGTCCCTGATATGGAACAACGTTAACAAGAACATCCGCGTAGGATCTTGCGTCGTTTGTGGTGGTGATGACTGATTCACATACCATTTTCTTTATCAATTTCCGCAGTTTAAAATATTTTAAAGATCGTCCAAAACGCGACAATTTATTTGTTGGTGTTTGCCCGGTCTGACGAAACATTTGAACTATTGGTTGGTGGTTTTGGGATTTCTAAGTAAGTTCGTGGGTCCTCGGGAGATCAGATTCCCAGACTTCCTGACATTCCTCATTGCGTTTCTCTTTTGGAGTTTTTTGCAGTAGTTACACTGTGACTTTAGCACTTGTTGAGCTCCACAACCAAAGCAAAACCGGTGGTTGATAGGTATTGTGCAATCTTTGAAGTAGTGACCAATTCCAAAACAATTCCAGCATGCATTAGGTGAAAATATCTTTTCAAAGTTAGACTTGCTTTGCCTGCAGTCGTAGGTACTATTCCTGGCATTAGACATTTCACACACAGAATCCACGTGTCTAGGTTGCTCAGCATGCATATAGGCAAAGGGACCATCAGGCTCATTATCACTGATCACTTCCAACTCGTTAACTTGTCGTGGTGTAGCTTGATGATATATTTCCGGGTTGCATCCTAATCGGTTCCAAGTGTCCTCTACACTCACACATTTGTTGATCATTTCTCCTATTCCCATAAATTGATGTCCAGCAAATTTTGCTTGCATGTTTCGGTATAACAGATTTATAAGCTCACCGTCTGACATTGGTGTTAATAAAGAAAGAGATTGACTTCTTAGGCTTTGATAAAATTTCAGGAATGATTCCTTAAATCTTTGCTTCCTTCGTTTCATTGATTGTCTGACATCATGATCTGTTCCCCTCATCTTGAATCGTTCGACCATTGCCGCACTTAATGTTTCCCAATTCTGCAATCCGTAAGTCTCTTGGTACTCCCAATACCAGTTGAGTGCTCTGTCCCTCAATAACACACTGAAGTTAGCCACTAACCGGTCTTTGACTATTCCATTTGCTGTTGCCATTCATTGAACTCGGTAATGGAACCGTCTATTGGGAGTTCATCCTTTTCGTCACCATGGTAGGTTAACTTCCAGTTGTATATTTCCAGATACTGTTTAGCCATCTTCACATTGGGGTTTGGCTTTGAATAGTTTACGTTTTGATGTTCTGAAACTCTTCCATAGTATGGTGGAGGTAAATTTGGGTTGAAATTAATTGGTAGTTGTACATTTTAATTAATCGTGGCCTGAATATTTTGCTCAGCATGGGCTTGGAAAGCAGCGTGATTCAATTCAGGATGTACCAGTTTTGGTACATCTGAAAGGCTTAACTTTCGGTATATTCTGTCAGCGATTAGATCTAACCATTGATCCTCGGTTAACTGATGAATTTCTTACTTGTCGGCAGAAGGTACTAGTTGGTTATACTGCTGTGATGTTCCGGGCCGGGGTGATTTTTCTTCAGTTTCTTCCCTTGGGTCATCACTGGAATGGTTTTCCTCAGTCAATGGATCCCCTGCAAATTCCTCGAATACCTGCTTTAATGAATTTTCCATCTCTTCTGAAACTATCCGTTTGGTATAAATGTCTTTTAGATAGGCTGGAAGTTTTTGGCAAGTGTGAAACATTTTTCCCAAACTACTGATACTGCTTTTGAACTGCTAATACGTCCTAGTCGATCTCCAACATGCAACACCCTAGTCATTAACTCTGCGATTTTATCCGCTTCAAACTCTTCTTCTTTAGTAATTAATTGAAGCTGACTTTCCATATTCGTGAATTTAACGCCGCACAGTTTGACTTCGCGTTTTGGACATTTTAATGCTGCAGAATGAGCCTTTATTTAATACTATACCGAAAATCAATGTTTACGTGATTGATATCTGTCCGGGAAAAGAATTATTACGGTACAAGACAAAAGTGTCCGGAAAACGAGCTATTACCGTACAGAAAAATGTAAAATCAAAAAAAAACAAAAATAACTAGGGTAACTTGATAATTTGAAAATTATTTGGTTTGATTTTCTTTAAATTTCAAACTCATGTTTTTACTTTAAAATTTAATTTTAAATGAAAAAATCGAATTAAGGTACCATGTAGTATGAAATAAAACGTTATACGTTACACGTACGTTAAATGATCGTTACAGTACTCGTTCAAAATTCTGGACTCGGCTCCTTCGTCGCCTCGTTCCATAAACATCGAACTCGTACTGTAACAACTCATTAACCGCCCTTGTGACGTAAATAACTATTGTAGGTGGATCAACCTGTTTTGCGATTTCTCTTTCTAGTATCTCTTGTGATTGGGTCATTTTGCTCGTAATGCTGCCGGATATATTTCGCACTTGGCATTCAACAGCGAACTCATCACAGTCTAAGTATTTCGCTTCCATTTTTTTTCTTCTTTTACGATAATATAAGAATGTTAAAACTTGCGCACTTTAGATGCAATAACGAAATATTATTTCCTCACAAAAACAAAAACAAAAAATATTCAATTTAATCTATTCAACGATACTTAACGTACCACGGTACCACGTGTCCTCCTTGAAATAAGCAGCTATGACTCGAATTAAAGTTACTTCGTTAACAACAGATAAAATTGTCTTTACAAATTCCATTTTAGATGACTTAAAAAATTGAGCTATTTTGTATTTTTCATTTTCGTTGTTATTTTGTAGTCTTGATTCCTTTACCCCGGTCAACTCCATAAAATGATTATGGAGGCAAGTTTTGTTAAAAATATATGGCCAATTTTCTTTGATGGAATTTATTGATGGATATTGTCCTGATCCATTAAAAAATTGCCTTTGCAAAGCGACCGTATCGATCATATAACCTACTACAGTTTGATGATTATTTTCCATGTCTTTATTTGAAGGATATAAGTTTAATAAGTATTCCTTTTTTTGGAAACCTGAGAGACCCTCAGTTGTCTCAACAATAGTCGGTTGCCAATTTGTGACCCCTTCCATCAAGGCATTTGCTTCTTTCCGTTTTTTTATATGCATCCTCATCAAGTCACTTCCTCGCTTTCTGGAAATATTATTTAAATAATTATTTCGAATTCTGAGCATTGTTACAATGACTTCAGAGAACGATGATGTCACAACACCTTCGCTGTTTCGTTGTTCAAACGTATCAGGATATGTTTGTATTATACTCTCCGCGACGGAGCGTAAAATTTTAAGTGGGATGTAATACGAAAATTAACAAAGATCATCTACAACATAATTAATGAACGCGCTTAATTTATTGCCTAGTTTTTGCTTTTTTTCAATTGCTTGCACAATGTCTTTTGGCATTTTGTTCCAGGGAACTTTGAAGTTTTTAAAAAGTTTTGTGGCTTCACTATGGTTTGTCGAAGATGATGATGATAGTGCTGTACTACTAACACTTAACGTAGTAGCTATCGATATATCAAAACCACTGGGAGACGATGATTGTAATTGTATATGTTCGTAGGCACGTTCTGCATTTAAGGTACTATTTATTTGTGGGATAATGAGAAATGGCTCATTTTCATCGTATATCTCGCACAATTTTATCCGATCTTCGGAGGTATTACCACCAGAGCTACTGAAGTTTGTATTAACATTCAAAATAGGAGTTTGTGGCATCCATTTTTCGTCAAATTTTAGTAGTATGAAAAGCATATCCTTTTGGCTCACGTAGTATTCTAAAATATCATCTTCTGCTATTTCAGAACCTGTTTTTTCCAGAACTAGGTTGGTCCCTTGCAAACCTAATGAATTTGCTAAAATTATAAAATATATTTATATTAATCATTTTAAAAAGCATTATTAAAAATAATTACCTTTATTTATAACATCTGTAATTGATGAATATGACAGAAAGGTTTTTTTTATAGTTCGGTCACCACAGCATACTTCGAACGGCAATTTGGACATTTTTTAAATATAAAACTACATAAAATAAATAAACGTAAATTACATGAAAGACTATAAGGTTCGATTGTTAAATCATTCCAAATTTCCGTTAACATTTTTCAATAAAAGTGTTATAAGGTGAAAAATAGTATTTATTATCTTTCATTAACAAATCCACTGGCTTTTTTAATAACAGCTGATCTAAATGGAAACTTTTATAGCTCAATTTGGAGTTACTGTTTTCATATAATGTCGTATATTGATTATACCAGAAAATTTTTACAGAGCCATATAGAACTGCAGCTTCGTATGAAGAATTTATAAAAATAGCTTCAATATTTAAAATTTATATTTCGCCTTGTTCATTCTGCATTGTAAGTACGCTATCATGTTCCTTATATGTCGTATTGAAAATTGAAATTTTTTTTGTCACAAAAATGTACTCGTTCGGTATTTTCACATTAAAAGCATTTTTTGAAAATCTCGTAACGTCGTCTGCCACTATAATAGATTTAAAACGATCTCCAGCGATGGTGGCTTGAAATTCTTGATGATTTTTTGCCAGCGAATAAGTTATATTTATGAAATTTTTAGTTCTTGTTGAAATTTGTTTAAAATATTGATGTTTTTGCTCGAACGCCATGTATCATAGTCCTCTAAGCGGTCCAAGTTTTCGAATTAAATCAGGATAGTGTGTAATGTAATGATGTTTTGGACGCAGTTTTAATAGAGGAAACGACTCCATTCGGTGTTCGAAATAACTGTCAACATAATAAGTTAACAATGATATTTGACTTACGGAAATTTCTGAAGCACAAATTATTCGACACATTTCAACCATTGAACAGAAAAATTTCCACACATTGTTTTCAAAATTTTCTATCTGACCTGACCGCATATAATCGGCATTAGGATTAAAATATTTCATATTTCATAAGCTTTTCCAGTTATTTTGTTTTTTTGTAAATCAATTTTAGGAAAAGAAAGTGACAATTTAAATGTTTTCCTTAGTGCAGCCAAATACCAATTTATATAATCAATACGAACTATATCACGGTTGTGAAAATATTTTATGATTTCCATTAAGTCGTAGGGAATAATACCTTCAAATAAGTCATGTCCAATGCATGGTGGTAATCCAGGGGCACATGTATGGTAATGGCGCAACTCGTTTAGTACAGAATTTTGTTTTACACCATTTATAGCTGCAGCATCCGAAGTTAATAGGTTTTCAATTATTCTATTAAAGTTTTCAGGCGTTCTTAGTTCTGGAACGTCCATGTTAAAGTTTTGCAACGAAGTTCTGTCATAAATACAATATCTACAAAAATATTCCGATGTACTAAAATTTTCTATCAGTCCACCTATTTGGTGGCTGCCAAGATTATCTCCAACCATCGCGATAATCGAATCAAATAATGTACGAGTTGAATCTTTCTCTTTAAGATTATTCACTTCAATTCCTTAATTTTCCAAAATTTTCAAATCCTTTATAAAAGGATCTAATATTTTTCCAAAGCCAAAATATTTTACATGAATTTCTTTACACAATAATACTAATTGAATATTATTGATTTGACTCCTATGCTTTTTATTTATATTGCCAACAGACATGTATACTCCAACCATTTTTTGCTTGTTCTTCGATGAGCCTAACGGATTACAAATCTCAAATGCATCTTGGAACAAAATTAGTTCAATTTTCGTTTCACTGTTGGAAAAAAATAGATTTCTTTTATAAGCTGAACCATTATTGTAATCCAAGAATGCTTTGCTATCCTCAGGTTTCTTTTCATCGAAAAGCTGATTAAATTTATTATCTTTCATCAACACCTTTAAAGTACTTAATGTTGAAATATAATAAAAATGGCATGCATTGTGATAGTTATTTCTTCCCAAATCAATTATTTTAGGTGGCACATATTCAGCTACTTTCGGTATACTTAACGCGGGAAAAATTATTTTTGAATAATCTAAGTTCATTTGTTTTAGATGAATTTCTAAAAACAGACAGAACTTTTTCAAGTTTAGTAAAACCGTTTGTATCTACTGTAATAGATTCGATTTGTCTAGATATATACATTTTCAGAATATTTTTCAGAAATTGTGAATAATTCGTTATATAAAAAATTTAATCCTTCGATTGACACTTTATATTTGAATTTAAGATTATTAAATAATAAGTAAAAGCTATTATTCTCAGAACACGTTTCTTCAAGAATTCTTTCTGTTGTCTCGTTAATAAAATTAAAATCATTGTTAGTTTCACTAAAGGTTCTATCACATCAAGCGCGGCGCGTCGGCGACAAATTTAAATACACGTTTTTTTGCTAATGTAGTGATAGGAAATCATAGCTTGTGCAAAAATATAAACTAGCGTAAAACGCGATTTTTTTTTGCCGCTGGGTTTCGCGGGCGGCGGATGAAATTTCATTTTATACCATTTACTTAAAATTGTAATTTTTCTATTAAAAATATAAAGTTTGTAAATTTTTTTATGAATAATAATTTTATTTTTGTTCAAGCTATGATTTACTATCACTAGATAAGCAAAAAAACGTGTATTTAAATTTATTTAAATTTGCCGCCGACGCGCCGCGCTTGGTGTGATAGACCCTTAAAACTTTCCTGAATAGTTTGAATTTCGTTGAGGGCTTGTGTTTTGTTGTTTTCCACTTTATGATATTTAAAGCAATGTACCCGAAAATTTCTCGAGTTTTTAAAATACATATTGCAGTTTTGGGCTGGGCATTGTATAACTTCTTTTGCTCTTAAATGATTTCTCATGTGGTGTGTGATGTGAGTAAAATTATTTATTTCAATTTCACATAAATTACACTTAAAATTGCACTGCTGGTTTAATTGCGAATTTATTTTTATCGAGTCAACATTTCTTTTTTTGCTTATTAAAGTGGAATGCATTCTAAGCCAATGAACTTTGTTAGAAAACATAATTTGAAAAACGTTTTAAACAATATGGCCACAAACAGTTAAATTGCACATTTTTCATTCCTCGGTGCACATACACATGTTTATTGTATAACACTAATGATTTAGTTTTGTTTTGACAAATCCAACAAACAAAAAACATTTCTACTATTTTTCAGAAACACTATGAAATTACTTATATTCACTACTTAGAATTGCTACGTGCGCGTCTCTATTTCACAAAGAAGAGGAATGCAATTACAAATGAATGTTAAAATGACTAAATATCAACAAATTGCGGTTTGTTTAATATTAACCAAGAATAATATGTATTATTTTTCACTATTTTTAATAAATAATAATAAAATATACGAATACTTACGTTTTATAATAATTATTCAAGTATTAAAATACAATTTCAACACCTAAACTTATTTTTATATTTTATGTATCACTGCTTGATAAAGGACTACTGCACAAGAAAAAATGAAAAAATGTTTGAATTTACGACGAAATTTTAGTAAAGATAACTGTTATAACTGTTAAATATCAGAGTTTTGTTGAATTTTCAGCAATTGTTGTTGGTAATTAATCACAAAATTATTTTTAATGAGAACGTTATTGAAAATTAAATCTAAGTTGAAAATTTTTGTTGGTTTTTAGGTAACTGTTCAATTCTGAACATTTTTATATGTATTTATTAGCAAAAACTTAGTAAATTTCAACAAAAAGTTATATATTAATAGCAAAAAAGCAATACAACATATAATGTAAACAAAATTCTTCAATAATTAAAGCAAATTATGTTGAATATAGGTTTAAATTTACTCAAATTTCTTAGAGTGCATCCACTTTTTTTGTGAATTTTTTTATCTAAGTCAACCCCCGGACTACCGAAACGGCAGTCTTTCTTATAAGTATCGCGTAAACTCTTCCATCGGGTTTTGCAAATACTATCTAAAATTTATTTAATAAAATTACTTTTCGATATATAATGTTGTAATTATTAACCTTTTGATTGGAGGTTAAGAGCAATATCACGCCAAATTTTATCTTTAATGTCCGTTCTCTGATAATTCTGATGTGACTAATCATACAAAATTGAATTTTGACAAACTATCCACTAATTTCTGTACGAATGACATAATATTTTTATTTTATGTAATGTCATCAAAAAGTTGCAAAAGGAATAAAAATTGATTGAAAAAAAATGATTAATAATAAGACAGCTATCGCAGAACCAACTTAAAAATTTAAAAAAACAGTTGGCAACATTGTATCGTCAGCGATAACATTAGAAATAGAATCTAAATTTATTTCAACGAAAAAATCTTCGGCGTCGGCATCGATGGTTGTGTTTGTATTGTATGTTTTCTATGTATTTTAATTTGACAGGCGTCATCGCTTGTCGTTGTCGCTCTTGTTCTGTTTACACATATAATGACTTTGAAGGCAAATTTAAAATGTTGTATCCTTATTTGTTTGTAGGGAAATAGACAAATATAAGCTTTTTGGTGGTTAAAGAAAATATCAGAAGCTATTGGATCTGAATGAAGCTCTGTGATGTGGAGATGTCTGGGATGGTGAAGGGATCTCGAAAAGATTGATTCAGAAAATGTATCGTTGACACCTGGGAAGAATCTAGCTAGAAGGTGGAAAAAGTTAGTGAAGATTTCGAATACAATTTCTACTATTTAGACAACAATTTTAATCTGTCTAATATTCGTACGACACATACATAAATTTAACATAATAAAAATCCATTCTGTTTTCATTAAAAATTTTCTATATCGCATTACGGCTTAAAGTGGTAAAGTGGTGACAATCATTTCCGTACAAGGGTGACTGCGCAAAAAATTTTTTTTTTTTTTTGGAATCTCAACCAGAATGACAATTTGATATGGAGGTCACGTATACAAAATATATTATGCAAAAGAAATATTATGCCTTTTGTTCAAAATATTCTTAAAGTGAAATTCTACACATCTCTCTTTAGGGGATACACACCATCACCCAGTTTTTTTTTGTTAGCCCAACAACAACAACAGGAAACCATAAATCAACCGGAAAATTTTAATAAAATATTTTCATTTTTTCTTTGCATAAAACATAATACAACCCAACTATAATACTCATATAACTGATATATTTGGAACGTGAAAAATTCATTTGGTTTTCATTTGTTTATTTTCACCATTTCCATGAAAGCCCACTAAAAAAATAGTTAAAGCTTTTTCTTATATAACAAAAAATTATGTTAATTCAGTACGAAATTATTCAGGCCATTGACGTATCCGTTTATTGGCTGTCAATAATTTTTAATTTTTTGATTGTACATATCTGAAAAAAACACCCACGTTTTGTTATTTTTTTTTATTTTTTGTCGGTCCCGGTTCGCTTAACAAAATAATAATAATAATTTTCCAATCGAGAAATCTGAAACGCGACATAACGACATTGGTAATTGAGTTAATACAAAAAAATTTAATTAAAATTGGAATTTCTTTCAAGATTTTCTAACAAAGAAAATGGGAAAATATCAAAGTTTGACATGGGTAAATGTTAAATGTACATATATACACATACCTTCTTTATAAGCTTCAAATTCACCCAAAAATAAAGAAGGAAGGGGAAAGGAAAAGAAAAAAACACGATTTTCTTTTTGTTTACACTTAATACACACAAAATAAAATTGTTTTGCTTTGGGTTTTCATTTTAGCGTTCCCAATTTTTTATTTATTTATTCATCGAGAATTTAAATTTAAAAGACCATCACAAAAACAAAACAAAAAAACGTTTCGAGGCAACAGATACAGACATCCTAGCAGCAATCTCTCTAGTTTTACCAATATATATACATATTAAAATTCTTTATAGAGCACACGAATCTAAGAGCAGCTGATAAAGATCAATACAAAATATTTTATAATTCATGAATATACAGGACTCCAGCCGAATCATTTTTTTTTTTTTTATAAAACAGGTAAATTAAATACAGGCGAAACACGTCCCTATCATCAAAAAATATTAAACATCGTTTACAAATATAATTTTGCCATAATTTTGTCATGAATCTGTAAAACAAATTGGAACGAGGTGAACGAGTAAAAAATTTCATCTCCTTAAATTTGAAATGACGATACATTTTGTATCTACAATTCGATAAAATGTATCTGCAAGACCGATTTTAAAATAATTTATTTGTTGCTTTACTTTGTTGCTCTGTATGAATGTGACGAAGAAAAATTTGTTAAGCGAATTATTAGTATCTAATAAAACCTGTACACAGTATATTCTGTATGTGGCACCAGTCCAGTCGCCATAGCCTGATGACAATTTTTTTATAATCATAGGCTTAAAATCTTGAGGTTTACTGCACTGAAGATTGGTCAATTCGGTACAAATTGGAATTACATGGCCTAACCAAGAATGTCTTTTATTATTGAGTTTGAAATTGAAGAAAATTTGGATGAGATATAGGTTTTTATGAGCCCATTGGTTTTAGGAAACACGCTTAAGCCAACTAATGGTTGTGTAACACGTGTAGCAATTTTCAGACTCAATAAAAAAATATTTTTTATTGTACCTTATCGTAACAAGTTTTATGTATACGTTTAGTTGATTTTGTTGTATTACCGCTAATTTGCACCGTTCTATTTACATTGTTCAGTTTACACTGTTCAGTTTACACGGTTCAGTTTACATTAAAAGAACTCTCTAATATTGTACTAGATGGTAGATCCTTTAGTCCATAAACTCTATTTAACTTTGAATGAGGGGAGGTTTTTCTTGATGAAATGAGTCAAACGATTAGAATTGGAGGATTTGCCCTTAATGGAAAGGAACAAGTGAGAGTGGATGGCAAGATAAGTGATAAGGTGGGATCCTTGCTTAGTCCAATCCATTTTCTAATCTTTATAAATCCTCTTTTGAGTTCGATGATATGGCTCTGGTCTACTCTGGAACTAGTGTTACGTTCGTTTCAAGTACGTTAAGTGAGAAAATTAGGTTAGGTATTTTAATCTTAATGACAACCCACTATCAATTTCGTGCATATTTTATCAAAGGTCGGATTGTTCTTTTACCTTTATTGATGTTTCATACTTTATAACAGAAAATATCAAATAATTTTCCTATCTTGGTCTTACTGTAGATAGTAAGCTGAACTGGAAAAAACAAGTTGATAAAATCTCTAAGAATCTATTAGTAGCTATCTGAAAAATGTATATACTACGGCAGTTGTGCCTTAATTGCCCTTGCAAAGTGCAATTCAGTACAATTTTTGGTCATCAGTCAATCGATGTGGAACAAACTTTGAATTCAGCTTGAATCTCACTGAAGATATCTGGCAAACTTTCACGAAATCAATCCCTTTTTGAATGTTTTCTTTGTTAATCGCTAATCGCGTGGATTGTCGACTTGGACGTCTTCTATGCCATTTTTAAATTGTCGATGCCACTCAAAAACTTATAAGTGTTTCGGCAGCTTTTTCACCATTTTAAAAACAAAATTTTATGTTGATTCTTGTTCTTTAATATTTATCGACCGATCGACAAAAACTAACTGTTACTTAATGCATTGTATTTAGACTTTTATTGAACGAAATGTTCAGCAGCCCATAGATGGCGTTACCGGTGCCATATATTAGAAAGCCGTTCCAATTATTTTCCGTACAGAGGTGTACACTTCACACTTTAAAGTAATTTATAGAAAATATTTCTCTCATTTGCGATTTTGGCTTAATCTTACTCGTATATTATATAAGTAGTTAACACTTCCTTCCCTTAGTACTTTAGCAAGGCGCGCAATTCTAAGCGGCTTTGAGGAACTTTAAAAAAAAATTGATTTTTTTTTTTTATTTGCCAGCAATTTGTATAAAATTGAATAAATAAAATGAAGGTTTCGGGGATCCCCAATGAGTGTTCCAGCCTAGAACCAAATAAAACATATAATTAATTTAATACAAATATGCTTAAAAAGTCTATTAAATCCAACTCAAATTGTTTACAATCATATATGGCAGCATATTAAACCATATCCAAATTCTAATTAATTAAATCAAAGTAAATCAAACTAATAATCAAACCAAATCAAATTCGTTCAATACAAAACGAATATATGTACATAGGAGTTCGAAGATTGGGACACAGGAACATAGTATCATTGTCTTGCGTATATTAATGATTCTGGTATTATTTTTCGAAATGGCAACCGTTGCTGGATTTTTCACATACCAAAAAGAACCAATTGTAGATAATATTGAGAAATTAAAATTGAGCAAGTCACCAAAAATTTCATGAACTGCACACCCAGAACTACCAGAAATACCAAAGATTTAACGGCGATGTTCTACAAGAAGTTGAACACGAAAATTGGTTTGATGTCCAATGAGGAAAATTATTGAAATAAGAAAACTTTTAGTTTTAACCTTAGGACCGTGTTTGGGGAATTCAGTTCCCTAAGTTCTTTTTGTTACATAATAGAACCTCCCCTCTTCACACGTCGTTGTTTTTTTGGGTAATATTTTTAATTTTATTACATTACTTAACATAACAAACAGAATTCAAGACGATTTTAGAAGTGTAACAGGAGCACAGGAGAAAAATAAACACACTATCAATTTCGTGCTGTGGGGAACTGTATTCCCCAAAACAATATTTGATGAAGTTACTATGCAATCGTGGTTCAAAGCAAGATAGACAATGTAGAGAATAATTCAAATTATAATCCAGATAGTGATTTATCCGACCTAGATCATGGTCCAAATGTTTCGCTCCAAATCGTGGGCAAAAATACAAAGGATAAAGTAGGCGAGACAACTGGTCAATGTCCAGAATTGGTGGTCAATGCCCAGTCCGACAGAGACTACCAGAATGCAGAATTTAAATCATATTTGAGTAATCGCATTCAGTATATTGAGCTTAGTAATAGAAGATCAGAATCAAATCAAGCTACTTCAGGAGTACCACAAGGCTCTCATGTTGGTCCTTGGATCTTCATAATTTTCATCAATGACGTTACTGAAGTAATACAACATTCTAAGGTATTAATGTTTGCAGATGATCTCAAAATCTTTAAAACAGTAGAAAACATCGGCGATACCCATAAGCTACAAGAAGACATCGACAATCTAGCGAAATGGTGTGAGTCTAACCTCCTCAGTCTCAACATCAACAAGTGTAAGAGTTTATCGTTCCATCGAAAAGTTAACCCTGTTACACAACAATATCAAATAAATGGCGTACTTTTACAAAAAGTATTCGAGATTAAAGACCTAGGGGTTACTTTCGTTGAAAACATGTGCTTTACTAAGCATATTGAACAATGCGTTGCTAGAGCCAATTCCATGCTTGGTTTTATTAAGCGTTGGACTGGGGATATTCATGACCTAGAGACAATCAAGATCCTGTATTATGCCTACGTGAGATCTCAATTTGAATATGCTGTCAACATCTGGTGTCCTTTTTACGACGAACCTATCAGAAAAATCGAGAGTGTCCAAAAAAAAGTTTATACGGTATATAACGTGTAAAGACGGATGGGATTATGACCATGACTTACCGCACCACGTTAACCTGAAGCGATTACCATCATATGCTACTGGATGCAAAACCTATCAAATGACAACATTGGCAAATAGACGAGAGATTTTAAAGTTTTCGTTTATTGGAAATATTTTACTTGATCAAATCGATGCACCATCCATACTGGAATCAATTAAAATAAAGGCACCGAGTAGGAATTTAAGAGATCATGAGTTCCTTCATCTAAATAAACACAGAACAAAGTATGGTGACAATGAACCGGTAAACATGATGTCGAAGAGTTTTAATAAAATCGACCATCTGTTCGACTTTTACTTAAGTAAAAACAGCTTTAAACGTAGGTTGAAGCAACATTTTGCTCCAACCTAAAAATATTTTTATTTAATTTTTATTCTACCATGTTCAGTATGTTATAAATTCAAGTCATATTTGTAGACTTTTCTCAGTATAAATAAATAAATAAATTTAGCGTCTAACAGAACCTTGTTCTTTAGAAACATACGTAGAACGGGACAGAGCATTCAAACGTCTCATAAATGCATCTCTAAGTGAACATTTACTGTTTGGAACGAATCGAAAGGCAAAAAATTGTATGAGGAGAATAGTCAAATAAAAGATTCAGAAAAAACGTCGGCCTTCGCGTGGCACAAATGCAGATGAATTATATGCATATAGCTTAAATTATTTAGGCTGGTGAGGAGAAGTCAAATTAAGTAGCAGCTAAACAGCTTTTCGATAAATCACATATGGCGTTTTTGGAGCAGTAATGTCATTGGAAAGATTTCAATATTTCTCGAGGTTTTTCCGTTTTGATGATAATAGAACACGGCCAGCCAGATTATACGAGGTGATAATGGTTGGACGATATTTCAAAATAATTTAAATGGACGTTTTTCTCCAAAGAATGGACCTTATTCTCCATAGAGAAAGAGCTAAAATTGTGCGAAAAGTTGGTGCCAACAAGAGGAAGATGCTCTTTCCGGCAGTATATACCATCAAGCGTGGCAAATACGGTATGAAAATCGTTTGGCTTATAGATGCTAGAGCTAACTATCCTCTGTGTGGTGAGATTTACTTTGGTCCCCAACCAATTGAAAAATCGACGGGAATTGCGTATCTACTAGTACTACGTCTTTCGAAATGCTTTTTACTTTTTAGATAATAGCTATAATATAATTAAAGACAAGTTTTTTTTTCAATTACTCACTAGCCAACGACTTATGTAGCCTAATTCCCACTTTAGTTGGAACAATAAGATCAAACAAACCGGAAATGCTGAACCAGCCGTTTTTTCCAAGAAGGAAATTGCAGCTAGTTATTTTAGTTCTGCTTTCTGTTTTAAGATGAAACTTCCTTGGCTATAGTTTTACAACCACCAACAAGAAAAACATTATCTTTCGATTGCCTACGCTACTGATAGCATCAATAACTTAACTAAAAAACCGGAAATAATCCGTAGTTGTAATGAGAAAAAAGGAAACTTTGATACCTTCGATAAAATGTGCAGTTTTCGTATACGTGTAGACGAAAAACTAAATGTTGGCCGATGACCTTATTTTTCAATGTGGTGGACGTACCCACCTTCTCAACTTTCGGCCTATTTCAGTAATCCCATTTTCATCGAATACGAGAAAAAACGGGAATATAAAGATATTTCTCAAAGAGTGTGTTTGGCACGAAATCATATTGAAAGTAGAAGCCAGATAATAAAACTCACTTCTGTAAACTATGCTATGATTTGAATTGGTTTTAGAACAATAATCGTACAGAGCCGCCATCTGTTTCTGAAGCGAAAAGTAACAGTAAACCAGAACAGAATTTGCAATTCGTAAATTTTTGCTCGAATTTGGCATAATTTTAATTTTCAAATTAAGAACTTTTGTATTGTACTAATATCATTGAAATTCTAGAATCTAGATCATTCTAGCTTCTAACTTTTAAATTTTACTGTATTTGGTTTATGAGGATTTTTTCCAAAACTTATCAGTTAAGGCACATCTTCAGCAACCAAGCTTTTCCATGGTTGACTCGTATTAAATTCGCAAATGTCTCAGGTTATTGAAATATAATAGAATTAAAAGCCTCTGTTGGGGCAAAAAAATATCTCAAGAGGCAGATTATTACATTTAAAACAATTTTTTCGAAGCTAAACTACAGCTTTCAAGTCATCAGTCTGTTACAGTTAATCGAAGGTGTTCGTATTATGAATAATAAGATTTTATTGCTTTTTTTATGTTAATTCCAAAAGGCCTTTTCAGAAAATATTGCTCGCGAAAGGCCATTTCAGAATATCTTAGAATCATTAGAATTTAATACTTAAAAATTCAGAGAGTTATGATTTCTTTTTTTAATTAGGGTATTTTCAAATGAAATACTAATTTTTAAATTAAAATTTCAAAATTTACGATAGTTGTAATAGAAAAAATAATTTTACGAAACCTTAACTGTTTGTGTTAATCCAAATGAATTAACCGGTACACAATCGGCAGCCCAGCGATTCAATTGATGGCTCTATTAAAATCGTAAATGTCTCAAAATATGAAAATAATAGATATCTTAATGCCTCTGTTGGAGTAACAAAACATCTCGATAAAACGCCTAACCGAAGATGTCCATAGCAAGAATAAGAACGTACCACAAAATTTTTATTCCGGTACGAGATTTCAGGAAATGTTAATCCCGTAGGTATGTCCTCTCGAAAAGGCCGTTTTCCAAAATGTTCTGTTTTTAACCGTTTTCTGGAACTGATGTCGAAAAGGTCTTTTCTGATAATAGTCGAAAAGGCCTTTTCAGGGAATATTCATTTTGAAACGTCAATATACGTTTAGAATCTTCATTTTCATTAAGGTGTGAGAGCTTAACGTTTAAATAAATAGAATTCTATTTTGGCATAGAGTATGTTACTCAAATAAAACAAAATTTGAAAAAAGAGTTTGCTTCGCATAGCGCTTGGCCCAATTGCTCCGTCGCGCCCTGCCAATTACAAATAATCACGAAACTAACCTGTTATTTTATGAGTGCGATAATTCTTCTTTTACGGTCATGTCTTTGATAAGATGTATGTATATCTATCGCCAAACACGTTACCATTTTTTTTTTGGTGAAACAGTATTGTAATCAAGATTTTTTTTTTTTTTTGTAAACTTATGTCTGTTTTGGGGTTGCCCGAGTTAGAAAAGTATATTTTGAGGTGGTTCCTCCTGGCCCTGTCGGTCTATTGAAGGGCATCCAAATTTTGACAAAAAAAGGTAATTCTGGAATTTTCGAGTACAAATGTTCTCAATTCCGGAATTACTAATATGTACGAACGATTCTAAATCACAGTTACGATTAGGATATACACAATCTTTCTAATTATTAAACGACTTACACACAATACCAAATTACATACCCAATACTAAAAAAAATATAGAATTTATAAAGTTTATAGAATTTATAGTAATTATATAAATAAATTCTGAAAATTTTAAATTCTTTAAATGCATAAATTATATCAATAAATTCAGTAAATTCTACAAAGTCTATACTAAAAATCCAACAAGTTTCTTAAATTCTATAAATTCTTCTCTCTTCAAACGTCTTAATATGTCTATAAACTCTTAAAATTGTATGAATTTTATAAATTTTATCAATAATATATAATATTCTTTAAAATTTTGTTAAATTTTGTTGATTGTAAATCTTTATGTTCCATTAATTGTTTCAAGTGTATCTGTTTTATAAATTGTACAAACTCAAATTTACTTGTTTTATAAATAAAAGAAATTTCGAAAAATTCTATAAACTTTAACAATTCTGTAAATTCAATAATTTCTATAAATTCTATGCATACAGTTTTAAAATTCAGTAAGTTCTTTACATTCTGCAAATTCCATAAATTCTTCAATTCTTATAAATTCTGTAAATTTGATAAATTCTATAAATTTTAAAAATCCAATAAACTCTATAAATTTTAAGTCTGTAAATATTATAAATTCTAATATGTTTTTAAAACCTATAAATGCTTTAAATTTTATGGGTTCTATGTATTATCCAGGTCTGTCAGTTCAATAAATTCTACTAACTCAAATTTGATTTATTTGCATTCTACATGTTTCTAAAAAAATTTTAATTTTTACAAATTTTATAAATTCAATAAATTCTATAAATTCAGTAAATTCTGTAAATCCTATAAATTATTTAAATTTTATAAGTTTTAATATGTCTATATACTCTATAAGTTTTTAAATTTTATGAATTTTATAAATTTCATAAATTCTATAAATTCTGTAAATTTAATCAATAATATAAATTCTTTAAATTTTGTAGAATCTTTGTGTTCTATTGATTGTTTCAAGTGTGTTTGTTTTATAAATTCTACAAACTCGAATTTTATTTGTTTTATATGTTAAATACAAAAATTTTGAAATCTTATAAACTTTAACAATTCTGTAAATTAAATAATTTCCTTAAAAAGTGCCATTCATTGGACCAAGATATGTATTTTTTTGCGAATCCGTTCAACATGGCATATTTTAAAACGGAATATTTCAAATCGGCATATGGTACGCTACGGCATAAGGTACACGACGGCATATTTTCATATGGCATATGGTATAATAAGGCATTTTCTAAAACTTGGCTATTTCTTAGCCGAGTATGATGGAATTTGGCAAGTGCAATAAAAATGGAATACTAAACCGGATTTTAGACGAATTTCTAGAACATGGCCAATCATGATGGAACTTGGGTATTTCTTAAACGATTATGATGAAATTCGACAAGTGTGATGCAAATGGGAACCTAAAATGAGTTTTAGTAGAAGTTCTAGAATATGGTTAATTTTGATAGAATTTGTCTATTTATTGGCCGATTATGATGAAATTCGGAAGGAGTGATGGAAATGGGATTGTTAAATGGTTTCTAGATAAAGTTCTGAGATATGATAACTTGGCTATTTCATAACAGAATATGATGAAATTCGACAAATATGATGGAAATAGGATTCTAAAATGAGTTTTAGATAAAGTTCTGGAATAGGCCAATTCTATTGAAAATCGGCTATTTCTTAACCGATTATGATGAAACTCAACAGTGCGATGGCAATGGGATTCTAAAATGGTTTTAATCATCAACTTATAAAGTTACCCTATACTTATTAAAATTGCCCTTTACCTATTGGAATTTTATTTCGCTTAATATAATTTTCCTTCACTTAATGCAATTAAATTTATTCTCCCAATGGAAATAAAAATATTGGTAATAAAGATATTATCGGCAAGTGCTTATTAATATTTATAATTTTTCATTTTTATTTAAATCTAATTTAAAAAGTAAAAATATGTATATTAACCCTTCTGGTTTATTCTTTTGAACTAATTTTATACCAAAATCAAAATTTAGCAACGTAATTGGATAATAGCGCATTTATTCAAGGATTTTTTATTATTTTAGTAATGACTTTTTTCGAATCACTAGTATGAACTGGCTTATAAGACGAAAATAGAAAGAATTGTCTTCTTAATTCTCTGTGATAAAACTCTAGAATGTTGTCAATTAGGATGAAATTTGGCTATTTTTAACCGATTATTATGAAATTCGACAAATGCGATGGAAATGGGATCTTAAAATAATTTGTAGATGAAGTTCTGGAATAACATAAATTAATCTGGAACTTGGCCATTTTTGAACCGATTATGCTGAAATCCATTCTCTTAATAGAATTTTCCTTTACTTAACGGATTTTCCTTTAAACGTTTACCTAACAGAATTATCCTTCAATTAGGTAGTAGAATTATTCTTTATTTACTTAAATTTTCCTTCACCTTTGCGATTATTATGAAATTCGACAAGTGCGATGGAAATGGCATTACAACTACAAAATGTTGCAATTACAAAATGTTGCAACTAGAAAATCTTGCAATTACAAAATCTTGCATAACAAAAATGTGCAATCATTTTGCTGTTTAGTAGGTGTCATTAATAGATTCTATATGTTTGTTCTGACATGTTTGTTGACCCCGGCTCCTACGTCCCCCAAAGCTCAAATCTAAAGCCCCCGGAGGGCTAAGCGGGGGGGAGTGCAGCGACCTCCCGCGTGCCCGTGAGAGTTATCGTAGCCGTTAGCCTCTACAATTCTAAGTTAAGTTACTCGATGTCATTTTTCTTCAATTTATTTTCCTCAGAATAGAGAAAAAAATGTACGGGAAACTGTTATGCAAGATTTTGTATTGCATTATTTTATAATTGCAACATTTTGTATGCGAAATTTTGCAATGGAATATTTTGTAATGTAAGATTACATACCCAACCCAGTTTTTCTATGACCCTTATTTTAAGTTAATTTTTCACATGAGCAGGCATTTATGTACATTAAGATGGTTCAGATTCAATTAATAAAAAACAAATTTTAATAATTAATTTGCATACACACATTTTATTTAAAATTATAATTTCACAAGTTAGTTTCTCTTCTTGAGATGTGTTTGAAAAAATATAAAAAAATTAAACTAAATTTAATGGATTAGTGCTACAAATCAATAGAGGGCTATATTATTTGCTATGCCTTTAAGGGAAGACGTTTCCTCTTTAGGCCGTCGATATATCATGATATATTTCAGCTTTTTTTTTCTTTTTCGAGATATTTTATTTGGAAATAATTGTTCACCAGATCTCATTTAGTCGATTCAGTTTTTAATAAATATTTGTCCTTTGCCTAATTCATCTATTAACTTATAAAGTCCAACATGCAATTTTCCAACAACAACTTGCAGCCTCCTATGCCAAGCTTCTGAATTGTTTTGAGTTCGTGGAAAGTTTTTCTCAAAAGAGTCAGCAATAGACCAAAAATTGGGACTATATCGTGGCGGTTTATTGTTTTTACCAGCACGACCCGAAATATAATTTGTATTTATCCATGATGCAATAATTTTTCCATCTTCATCCAAAACATCCTCTAATTTATATATAAAAGTAAACAAAAAAGTAAACAAGTTTTTGGCGACAAAATTTTGTAAAACAAGATTTTGGAGAAAAGATTTTAGAAACCGTCTTTTGTAAAGTCTTTTGAAAAACAGTAATACCTGGCCAACCCTATGCCGTTAAGTACCATATGTCGTTTTAAAATACGCCGTTTTTAAATATGCCATAGTGTACCATATGCCGTTTTGACATATGCCATTTTGAAATATGCCATAGTGTACCATATGCCGTAGTGTACCATACGTCGATTTGAAATATGCTGTTTTGAAATATGCCGTATCGACCGGGACCCATTTTTTTGGCGAAAGCTAATCGTGCTGCAATGTGATGTGGTTTTAGTCGAGGTTTACGTTATCTCTTCGTCCATTTAACTTGATTACTTTCGCTTAGAATTTGCCAGACTCGACGATCGGTCACATCTAGATTTAATTCATGTTTAATTTTTCTGGAACTAGCTCCAGACTTATTGGCGTTTTTGATGATTCGTCAACTTTGATTTGTACCCAGATCTTTTTTTCTGTCCATAGTTTTCACCCAAGAGAACATAATTGTCAATTACACCGTGTGATCTATTGACTCTTCTAGCAATTTCTCTATTTGAAAGATTATATTCCAAGTAGCTACTAATTTTAGCTTTTTCGTCTACAGTAAACTCCTTTCCATGTGGCATTCCTAAAAGTTTGAGTAGATATTGACAAAAGAATTATTCGTGTGCTTAAATATGTCTAAACATCTTTACAAAATAAATATACCCACTTAAGCAAGTAATATTACTTTAAAACACAAAATATGTTTACTGGCTATACAAATACTTCCACTCAGTTCAACGTTTCAAATGGGACTGGGACGTTTCAAATGAGACTGGGAAGAAAGAAAATGCGACTGAACGATCTATGGCGTTACTCACACTGTTTTCTTACTTCTACGCATTATGGTATTGTGCACGTACTCGTATATTAAAATTTTGACTGGATATTATGTATAACTATTTCCATGACTTATGTAAATTTAACAAATTCTCTAAATTCTACAAAATCTATAAATGTTATAAATTCTAATATATTTATAAACTATAACTTTTATGAATTTGATAATCCTATAAATTACATAATTACAAATATTTTTTTTTTTTTAAATTTTATAGATTCAATGGGTTCTAGGAATTGTTTCAAGTTTGTCAGTTTTAAAAATTCTTTATTCTAAAAATTCCATAATTTTATAAATCCTATAAATTTTTTAAATTCAAAAATTTCGATAAATCCTATAAACTTTAATAATTCTATAAATTCAATAATTTCTATAAATTTTATAAATTTAATAAATTCTATGAATAATTCTTTATATCCTCTGCATAAAGTTTTAAAATTTAGTAAGTTCTTTAAATTCTACAAATCTCATAAATTCTTAAATTCTGTAAAGTATTTGGAATTTTTGCCTTATGTGCGTCAATAAATGGAAAGGCCCAGCATATAGCAGC
Organism: Tipula helvola; assembly: GCA_963556165.1. Classification (NCBI taxonomy): domain Eukaryota; kingdom Metazoa; phylum Arthropoda; class Insecta; order Diptera; family Tipulidae; genus Tipula; species Tipula helvola. Next base: position 42,535,991 of record OY744483.1, on the reverse strand, counting down.
TTAATGTGTACGTAGGTAACCATTTTCTCAATTATCGGGTGATCTCCCGGTAAAATAATGGGATGCTTCGTGTCTTCACCCTTGTGAAGCAGGTCTATCTCTGGTCTAAATCGTTGAAGTTGGATTAATGTGAAAAACTTTCTCTCAGTCCACAGCATTTCATCTACTGAAATCGTTCTACCTAGTCTGGGATTGGTTAATACCTTTATTTATCCAGGATCGCAGCCTACGTATTCTTACTAGAACTCGCAATATAATTAAATATTTGGATACTCTGCTTGCCATTAGCTCAATCTGTTTCGTAAAATCGCTGCTCTCTGAAGCAGAACACATCATGTTAACTGCATTTTCTAAACCTTCATCTTCGGGTGATTTTACTTCGTCAACATCTGCTTTCAAATCAATTGGATCATACTGCAAAAATCGTGGTCCTCTCCACCACAAATCGTAGTCTTTTAACTCTTCTAACCCCATGCCTCTGGACGCGCAATCTGCGGGATTCTCTTTGAAGCTTACATGATGCCATTGGTTGCGATTTGTGGCTGTCAAAATTAGACTGGTACGGTTTGCTATATATGTCGGCCAGGTATTTGGCTGCTAAAATAGCCAATTTAATACTATCGTTGAGTCGGAGTATAGAAATATTTTTGGTGTGAAGGAAACCTCAATGCTTTAAGTGTAGATTCCAATATCTTAACGAGAAAAGTAGCTGCACATAGTTCCAGTTTGGGAATGCTGATGGTTTTAATCGGTGCAACCTTGGTTTTTACAGTGATGAGATTAACGCTAACTTTTTCGGTTGACATTATGGTCCTTGAATACAGTATTGCAGCATACGCTTCCTTTGATGCATCTGCAAATACATGTATTCCAAAGATTTATTCTGTACTAAGCCATCCTGGTATATCAATGGTTTCAATAATTTTAAGGTTATCCCGAAACGCCGACCGTACCGCCAAATCTCTATCGGATATCTCATCATCCCAGTCCGCAGCTTTTCTAACCACAATTACTGAAATAAATTTTTAATGATTATTGTTATCGAGACTAACCAACCAATGGGATCAAAAAGCCTTGAGGTCTCAGCTGTCTTTTCGTCGTGCGGGAAGCCTCAGGTAGATTGACTCGGAATTTGAATATATCTTGCTTTGGTTGGTAATAGATGCCCAAGGTGAAAATTGTTTTTAATCCATCAGGAAATTCTTTGCAAGATACGTCTAAATTTTTCTTCGGTAAATGCTTTACTAAATCAGCTTGGTTTTCGCAAGTATAGACCAAATGGTTGCACAACGTTAGTAAGTTGTTTTTGTAGATTTAGTGCTTCTTCCAGAGTATTTTCCCCTGACATCAAGTCATCCACGTAAAAATCGTTCTTGATAGCCTTTGCTGCTATGGGATAAATCTCCTTCATTTGATCAGCTATATATTGAAGACTGTATGTTGCCAGAAACGGAGGCGATGAAGTACCATAAGTCACGGTAAGTAAGCGATACTGGTCTAACCTAACTGCTTGGTAGTTGAGTCTCTCCATACAATTCTTTGGTAATCGGTATGTTCCTTTTGTACCACAAACTGACAATACATCTTCTCGATATCGGTTGAGAAGACACACTTGTACTTTCTGTATCTCAAGAGTATTTCTGCGATGTTCTGCTGTACGGTAATCAATCTCCTAAAATCTTCTCAGAAGGCGGTCGATATTAACTTCTTCCTCTGTCGTAAAACAAACCTGTGTTATTGACTTGTCAATTTGAGTTGAGTTGCTCAAGCCTCCTATAATCCAGCCAAACTTGGTATTTAATGCCACCATATTGGTTCTTTCGCAAGTTAATTTTCATACTGTGATTGTATTGAGAAATAGATCGCAGCCCAACAATATATCTATTAATCCAGGTTGGTTGAACGTAGGGTCAGCTAGCTGTAGTGCTTCAGCGGATGTACGTGCCATTTCCAAAACTTTTGATGGTAGATTAGAGGTGACGTTTGGTATAATCAATGCGGCCACGTCTACTACGTAGCTTTGGTCTATTCGTGATCGCAGTTTGATGTTGGTAATACCCCGTGAATGTCCAGCTCTAGATTTGTTTATTGTCTCAATTAAAACTCGTCCATTTGATCTCGCCAAGTGTAACCGGTTGACACACGACTCGGTAATAAACGAACGAGTGGATGCGGAGTCGAGTAATCCACGTATCTCTTGCCAATTTCAAATTTTTGTTCATGCCAATATTTTTTTTCACCTTGTTATCTCCACCAGATAGCTCTTAATTTATTTTTTGTTTTGCATTTTGCAACTATTCTCTCTAGACGAATGTCACCAACCTTCCTGCAAAATCATAATCAAAGGTGTGCTGATCACAGCACGATGCCTTGAATGCATTAATCTTTATATTCATAAAGCACAAACACTTACGCATTTCAAAGTTGACCCAAACAACTACTTTATAATAGAAATATAGCAAATCTTAACCTCTTTGTAATGTTAGGTACATAATATCTCAATAAAACATTTAACAGTGACATCCGTAATTTCTAGTTTGTGTTTCCTCAATTTTCGATTTCTAAATTGTTGTTACGTTTGAATAAAAAATCACGTTTAGGATTTGGTCAACGTCATTCAAATTTCTCAGTTGGCATATCCCGATTTTGTACACTAACGTATTGGTGGGCGTTTCAATTTCACATATTTCGATTACCCTAGACGAGATTACTCTAGACTTTGCTTAATGCAATTATATTAGGAATCATATAGGAATATAATTCAATTACAAAATATTTTCAGGCCACATCACTGAAACGATGTATTGGAGCATTACTTACCAAAAAAATTTCACATTACTGCATCGTCTGATTTTATGATAAAAGACCTCCAGAGAATTGAGATCAAAATCTTGCTATTGGCAAAACAATAATTTTTTTGACGTGAATCCCTGTAGTGTAAAATTCAAAAATACGATTTCTTAGAACAACACACAAACATTTTTTTAACGCTTCTGGAATAATGTGGTTATTGAAGAATACATAATGTAATTTAAAATTTTTTTTATACCAATAGGTACAACAAATTTAATTAATTTTGTGATACACAGTTTGACATCGCTTTTGCGACTTGGCTACGAGTATATTATGTGGAAAAACAGACTACAAATTCGATTAAAAGCTACCTACATACGACTAGTCGATATACTCTATTAAGGATTTTTTACTGTAATGCTGCATGTATATGGAGGTAAATATAACACAGTTATATATACGTTATAATTGTTTGTCGTGAAATTCACTTCTTATAAATGAAAAGTTGTCATACTATAAAAAGCGCAATTCACATTCCAAATAATTATGTGCAAATCATAAATTTAAAGTTTTCCTTCTCAATTACGATAAATGTGTAGGTAATACGATTAGGCATATACATAGGTATGTAAATAAATAAAATTAGAAAGTAAAGTAAGATATTCGAAACATCGTACCTATAGATTAGTTCCCATGACAAGACAAAAAACAGGAAAAAATTCAATTTGTATTTATACATAAAGGAAATAATTAAGCTGGCGTAATTAATTAAATTTTAGATGTTCTTGTTGAAATTCTATTAAATCTTCTTAGTTAAATACATAGAAATTTATGTATTGTCTGTGTAACAATGAAATATTTAAGCATATTAAAAATACCGTTTATTTTAATTATTTAGTTTTATCTCAAAATTTATTTTAAATTTAATTAAACATTTTTGTTTCTTTATTTATGTTAGTTTGCCTTGAGCAAGGGATAACAAGAATTTTAAGTTATTACATTATGATATCTAGTTTATATATCAGCTGCGGTATTTTTGGTTACAACAAATTTTAGGGATCAGCGCTATGGTATGTCAAAATGGGATAATAAACACATGTACGCAAATGATATACATTATTACTTTGTATTGTAGTTGGTTTTGATTTACACTTTGTATATATAACCACAATTTCGTTCCTTCCCCTCAATACGACAGAGGTACACATTTTAGGTTCTCACGTCATTGGTTTATTTTCTGTATAAGTAAAAGCCAAAACTAAACCAAAGTTAAACTCGGGTATCTTTGACAGAGGAACAAGAGCATCAGTATTATATTATTTGCCAGAATTACCAAAAATCTTATTTTTCAAACATTACCTATACTGACGATCTAATCTTTACGGTCAAGCGAAAATTTGAGAGTACGATAGCGGAAGAAACGGGTTTCCAAATTAATAAACTTTTAGTGAACGAGGTTAACAAACTGAAGACAAATTCTATGGGTAACCCTCCAAAAAACAACGGAAGTTCAATATCTGGAAGTTGTTCTTGATCAAAAACTGGCAAACAATCCATTTCGAAAACTTATCACAAACAAATATAAAGGGCTAAAACCTCACGAGGTGATCAGAACTTCGCTCTTTGGTATCTTCAATGGAGAAAGCATTCACCTGTGTCATAAAGTTGGTGTGACAATTTTGACAGTATTGATTTCTATTTTAACCAACATATATTTACTTATACAACAACAGCCAAACAGCTCAAAAGCTTCAGTAACATGAATACAGGCATCCAATTTAACACGAAAAATCGCATTTTAGAACTTTGTATCGAAAGTAGTATACAAAATTATACTGATATTTCTAACCGTCTAACAAACCATATTGCAGAATTTTATCAAAAATCATTTTAGAACTCCATTTACAACGCACATGTCAAATTTCATCATAATCGGTTGAGAAATGGGCATGTTCCATCATACTTGGCCATATTCCAAAATCCCATCCAAAAATCATTTTAGAATCCCATTTCCATTACACTTGTCGAATTTCAGCATAATCGGTTGAGAAATAGGCAAGTTCCATCATACTTGACTATATTGCAGAACTTCATTCAGAAATCATTTTTTAATCCCAGAACTTCATCCAAAAACATTTTAGAATCCCATTTCCAATACATGTGTCGAATTTCATCGTAAACGGTTGAGAAATGGGCACGTTCCATCATACTTGGCCATATTGCAGAACTTCATTCAAAGCAATTTTAGAATCCCATTTTCAACGCACATGTGATGAGATATAGTCAAGCTCCATCATACTTAGCCATATTCCAGAACTTCATCCAGAAATCATTTTTTAATCCCAGAACTTCATCCAACAAACATTTTAGAATCCCATTTCCAATACATGTGTCGAATTTCATCGTAAACGGTTGAGAAATGGGCAAGTTCCATCATACTTGGCCATATTCCAGAATCTCATCCAAAAGTCATTTTAAAATCCCATTTCCATTACACTTGTCGAATTTCAGAATAATCGGTTGAGAAATAGCCAAGTTCCATCATACTTGGCCATATTGCAGAACGTCATCAAAAACCCATTTTAGAATCAAATTTCTAACACACATGTCAAATTTCATATTAATCGGTTGAGAAATAGGCAAGTTCCATCATACTTCTTGGCCATATTCCAAAATCCCATCCAAAAAACATTTTAGAATCCCATTTCCAATACATGTGTCGAATTTCATCGTAAACGGTTGAGAAATGGGCATGTTCCATCATACTTGGCCATATTCCAGAATCTCATCCAAAAGTCATTTTAAAATCCCATTTCCATTACACTTGTCGAATTTCAGTATAATCGGTTGAGAAATAGCCAAGTTCCATCATTCTTGGCCATATTCCAGAACGTCATCAAAAACCCATTTTAGAATCCAATTTCTAACACACATGTCAAATTTCATATTAATCGGTTGAGAAATGGGCATGTTCCATCATACTTGGCCATATTCCAAAATCCCATCCAAAAATCATTTTAGAATCCCATTTCCATTACACTTGTCGAATTTCAGCATAATCGGTTGAGAAATAGGCAAGTTCCATGATACTTGACTATATTGCAGAACTTCATTCAGAAATCATTTTTTAATCCCAGAACTTCATCCAAAAAACATTTTAGAATCCCATTTCCAATACATGTGTCGAATTTCATCGTAAACGGTTGAGAAATGGGCATGTTCCATCATACTTGGCCATATTCCAGAATCTCATCCAAAAGTCATTTTAAAATCCCATTTCCATTACACTTGTCGAATTTCAGAATAATCGGTTGAGAAAAAGCCAAGTTCCATCATACTTGGCCATATTGCAGAACGTCATCAAAAACCCATTTTAGAATCAAATTTCTAACACAAATGTCAAATTTCATATTAATCGGTTGAGAAATAGTCAAGCTCCATCATACTTGGCCATATTCCAGAACTTGGCCATATTCCAGAAATCATTTTTTAATCCCAGAACTTCATCCAAAAAACATTTTAGAATCCCATTTCCAATACATGTGTCGAATTTCATCGTAAACGGTTGAGAAATGGGCATGTTCCATCATACTTGGCCATATTCCAGAATCTCATCCAAAAGTCATTTTAAAATCCCATTTCCATTACACTTGTCGAATTTCAGAATAATCGGTTGAGAAATAGCCAAGTTCCATCATTCTTGGCCATATTCCAGAACGTCATCAAAAACCCATTTTAGAATCCCATTTCTAACACACATGTCAAATTTCATATTAATCGGTCGAGAAATAGGCAAGTTCCATCATACATCTTGGCCATATTGCAGAACTTCATCCAGAAATCATTTTTGAATCCCAGAACTTCATCCAAAAAACATTTTAGAATCCCATTTCCAATACATGTGTCGAATTTCATCGTAAACGGTTGAGAAATGGGCACGTTCCATCATACTTGGCCATATTGCAGAACTTCATTCAAAGCAATTTTAGAATCCCATTTTCAACGCACATGTGATGAGATATAGTCAAGCTCCATCATACTTAGCCATATTCCAGAACTTCATCCAGAAATCATTTTTTAATCCCAGAACTTCATCCAACAAACATTTTAGAATCCCATTTCCAATACATGTGTCGAATTTCATCGTAAACGGTTGAGAAATGGGCAAGTTCCATCATACTTGGCCATATTGCAGAACTTCATCCAAAAATCAATTTAGATTCCCATTTTCGATACATATGTTAAATTTCATAATAATCGGTTGGTAAATAGGCAAGTTCTGTCATATAAAAAATTTATTAACTACTCACTACCTCTTAATCCAACTTCAACTCAACTCCAACTCAACTTCAACTCAACCCGCAAATTGACCCTTAAGTTAACCTTCAAATTAATTCCCAATTCAATGCCCAATTCGATAATCAAACCAGTATATTATATAAAAAAATCGTAAATATTTATAAAACCAGGTATTTTGGGTCAATTCGTATGGCAGGTACCCCACCGTCTTGACGTACAGTCTCCAAAAGCTTTTCAAATCTCCACCTTGACCATAGAAACAGATTTTCGAAAAAAAATTCCAAATCGGACAAGCCGTTCTCGAGATACCACTGGTACAGACATCCAGACATCCAGACGTCCAGACATCCAGACATCCAGACATCCATACAGACGGACGGACATTTTTGTTGTTGTTGCTTTTTCGGACTCAGGGACTTTCAAAACGTCGAGAAAATTGGTTTTGGACATGACAGGATATCAATACTTTGGTCTTTTTAGACCGAAGTAATAGACAAACAAACCTTACATACTTCATTTGCCAACGAAACATTAGTAAAATTTGTGTTCTGAACTTGCAAATGAAACTTTAACTCTACCAGACCATTAAAATACTACTGAACACGTATCCGGTATTTGTGTGGTGGCCAAAAATAGTGTTTGTTCATTATGGGGTAAAATTCAAAGACCAATATGTTTAAGCGCTACGAGAGCATTGACCACTAACTTCTGAGCTTGATTATTATAACATTTATGGTAAAATTAGAGATCGGGTAAGATCCAAAATTACAATAGCATACTCAAGTTTAATTATGATTTTGAATTTACCTTGATTTTGATTTAATTTTTAATTTTATTTTTTGATTTTAACTTTAAATTTAATTTAAATTTCTATTTTAATTTTTGTTTTAATTTCAATTTTAATTTTGGTTCTAAATTTAATTTTAATATCAATTTTATTTAATTTTTTGTTTTTAATTTTTATTTCGATTTGAATTTTAATTTGGTTTTTATATTGATTTAAATTTAATTTTTAATTTTAATTTAATTGTTTGGTTTTAATTTTTTAATTTGTAATAATTTTTGATTTTAATTTTAATTTAATTTCAGTTTTATTTTAATACTGGTTTACTTTTGGTTTATTTTAACTGTGGTTTTACGTTTGATTTTAATTTTGATTTAATTCTGGTTTTGTTTTGATTTTGATTTTGATTTTGATATTAAATTTAATTTTAATTTGGATTTGAATTAAATTTTAATTTTGAAATTTATGTTAATATTGATTTAAATATTAATTTTTAAATATTTTTTTGATTTTAATTTTATGTTTAATTGTTGTTTTGATTTAAATTTTATTTTTAATTTTAATTTTAATTTTGAAAATGCAATACCCAGTAAACAAAATCGATGAACAAATAGAATGTAGTGGTTTCTCTGCGAAAAGTATATACATATTTGTTAAATTGAGAGAGTAGTAGTGTACAAATAACCTGACTTGGTGATAATACGAGTACTGATTACTAGATTAAACAGGGTGAATCGAAACAAGTAATTATGGATTTTTCAGATCTTTCTGTTATGAAATTGAGAGACGAATGTGAAAAGCATGGGTTAAGCGAATACGGGAAGCAGAAAACGGTGATGCGGCAGTTAGAAATGTATTTGAGCGAAACTCCACATTACAATCAACGATTGGGAACGGGTAAAATAATTTGGCGGTGAATTTGAAAAATGTTACTGATAAGCGAAATTTAACGGGACTTGAACGGCGAATAGATCTTTCAGGAAAAGATCTCTTGCTTATGAGAAATTATGACCATATAATTGCTACATTCCCGGAAGAAGATACCAATCTACGTAATACTCAAAATCGATTTAGGATTACACCTGCTTATGTAGTCGAAATACTTCCAGCATTTGATCCTGCAAAGATAGCTTATTCGGAACGAAAAAGTTGAATGGTTAATGCATATTTACGAAATGGACGGATTATTATGTTGACAGTAGGTAATAAACTAAAAGGATCGGCGAAATTATGGTTTATGTAATTTAGTACAATATGTGTTCACTAATTAGAGAGTATTTGCAGAAAAATTAATGATACATTTTAAATGACATATGGGCGAAACACAGTTACACGACAAATTCCGATCAAATATTCGCAAAGCAGATCAAACGTTGGTCGAATATTATTACGAAATGTGTGTTATCGGCCAGCGTAGAGTTTTTGGTTTGGACTATAAATATCGAATACAATTCGGGTTAGCTAAATATATACAAAATAAGTTAAATGTGCTAATAAAATCAACCATAATGAAGCAACCACCGCAATTCGATCACCTATAGGTTCAAAATCAGGGTGTTTGTCTAGGAATTGCCCACAAAGATGAAATCGATGTAGAAAATGTTCGTAACAATTGATGGTGCTTGCTCCTATAACAAAACTGTAATTTTGAATGGTAATGTGAAAGTATTGGGATTCCTTGATTGTGGAAGCCAACGCTCAATAACACGAGAAACTAATGTGAGGCTTAAAATGGAATGTAGCAAATGTAACGTGTTTGTCAAAGAGGAGGGGTATATATCTCTGATTGCAGGATAATCGACTGAAACTGCAATACCCAGTAAACAAAATGATTAAATGGAATGAAGGGCACAGAGGTGTCCACATATTTTTGAAATAATCACAATTTGAATATTTCAAATTAAAGCTCTCGGAGAGGGTTACAATATAAAATTCAAAATTGCCACAACCGTCTTTTATGCCAAAAAATCAAGAAACAAAATTGTGAACTACCAAAACTCTCTAAATTCTTTAACACGTGTGCTCCAAAACTCTCTATTTTGACGTTTCCTGTTTTGTTGCAAAACTGCATATGTTGTATAACACAAGGACACATTTATTTCCAAAACGCTCTGAATGTTTTTTTAAATCTACCGTAAATATAATAATATATAATTATTATTAAATTGAAATATTTTAATTGTGCTTAAGTGAGTGTAGTTATACAGTTCAAGTTTTGAAAATAATTTTAATTATATACAAGTTAAGATAACAACATAACGCGGGAAATAACGAGTCAAATAACAACATAACGCGGGACATGATGATTCAACAAATACTTATAGACGAATTAATGTGGGAATTGACGAGTCAACAAAAGGTGTAGACACAATTAGCAATACTACACCACGCATGTGTATTGTCTTAGAATTAATTAAATTTTATGTTTTTGATTAGTTAAGCAAAATTATTGTATAAAAAAGCTGTTTTATAAATAAAACAGTTAGTCTTTATTTTGTATAAGAATAGACTTGTAACCAAAAAATAAATAAATTTTTTTTTCTTTAATCTACAAATAAAACTCATTAACTTACATATTGTACAATAATTTAATTATGGATATAGAAGAATCGGATCCTATTGATGGAATGGCAAAATTATGTGTGTCAGGAAAAGGCAGAAAAAAAATCGAGATAAGGAAAATTGGGTGAAGCGAAGATAAAGGAGAAACATCTTAGGTAAATGTTCTTTTATAAATTTAGCAAGCGAATTAATCTTAATAACAATATTGGCTACTATTAGGCATTCCAAACAAACCTTGCCGACTGTAAGAAATTGCAAACATCCAACTTCTTCAAGCTATTATTGCAGCTCATTAACTATGCAAGATATAAGGAGGTTTCATCAAACATTTTATGAAAACACATCAAAAATCGAGTAAGATTATTATCTACTCAAATATTGTGTATCTACTGCTCCCGTTAGAACTAAGGGTCGAAAGAAAAACAACTACTAATCATATCCCAAAACTTTAAAAATAAATTTAAAAATATCAAGATTCCGCCTACAACGCATTTGCCGGAATTTTCAAACAGCCAGCATGGTACCGAAGGAAAACCGCGGTCGCAAAAGTACATATAAGGACAGAACAGAACAAGTTATAATTCATTAGTGATTTGCAAACCCTACAATCACTTTATTGCCGAAACTCCAATATAAATAAACAGTATCTGTCTATAGTGAGTTAAGCATCAAATCCCTGTAGAAGCAATTTAATTCAGAGAATATCGCTCTCATTTGGTTAAATATGACATTTTTGATTTTGCGCAAAATTTTTGTGAAGAGATTCAATTTAAGCTTTGCCTTAATGGACGTTGTAGAAAAATTCCGAGCGATGACGTAATTATACGTTCACAAACAGAGAGCAAAAATATTTTACGAAGCATTGCGAAAGGAAAACGACCATGAAATTGTATTCTCTTTCGATTGCCAAAAAAACATGGTTTTACCTAAATTGCCAGAGAAGTCGACATATTTTTCAAGGCAGCTTTATCAGTACAGTTTCACTATATGCAAAGGTTCTTTAAAATCTAACCAATCATGGCAAAATGTTTTCTGTTTTACGTGAAATGAATCACAGAGACCCAAAGGGTCTAATGAAAACGGTTCTGCGGTTTACCATCAATTAAATTTAACTCAGTTTGATGAAAGTATCACTTCAGTTAAACTTTTTTGTGATGGATGTGGTGGGCAAAATAAAAACCGTTCAATGATTTCTATGGTAACAAAATGGCTGAACAACGCTCCAGTACAAATTACGCAAGTGGCAATATTTTTTCCAGTACCAGGACACTCTTTTATCCCACCGAATCGAGTTTTTGGACGCATTGGAACGATCGGTAAAAAGAAAGAAACAATTGTACAGCCCGAAGAATATATTGATATATTCAAAGATCATGGAACGGTTTTCAATTTAAAGGATCTTCCGGTTTACGATTGGAAGTCGACAGCCCAACAGGGTTTCAAGTCTCTCAATAACTGGCATTTTAAATTTGCACCCTGCCAAAAATTTATTTTTCAACGAGTAAGTGAAAATAATATATATAAGTATATATTCAACGGGAAGCAAACTGTAGAGTTGAGCTAGGAAACCCGAAATAGATTTTTAAAAGGTTTCAAAATGCTAGCAATACAGTTCCAATGGAAGTGCCTCTAGAAGCCAAGGTGAAGAAAGCCAAATTCGACGATGTCGATAAATTGTCCAGCAAACATTTCGGATTGGATTGGAGAATCTGTCAATCGCTTAAATATTATAAGGATGTTATTGATAACTGCGATGTCTCTGAAACTGCTAATGTTCTAGACGAAGAAGACCAAATGTTGAACCCGCCGGGAATCGAACCCGGGACCTCCAGAGCTTAAAGGAAGCTGATCATTGTGTCATCGGTCAATTTTGATTGGGTTTGATTTTAATTTTAAATTTTAATTTTAGTTTAGTTTCAATTTTAATTTTGATTTTGTCTTGAATTTGATTTTAATTTTAATTTTCTTTTATTATTTTAATTTTGATTTTCATTTCTATTTTAATTTTGATTTTAGCTTTAAATTTAATTTTAATTTTGATTATAATATTAATATTAATTTGATCTTTTGATTTTAATTGTAATTTTGATTGAGTTTGATTTTAATTTTAAATTTGATTTTATTTTTAATTTTAATTTTGTTTTATGATTTTAATTTTCATTTTAATTTTAATTTTGAAATTTATTTATTAATAACTTTAAATTTAATTTTTTTGATTTTATTAATTTTAAATTTGATTTTAATATTAATATTAATTTGATTTTTTGATTTTAGTTTCAATTTTGATTAGGTTTGATTTTAATTTTAAATTTTAATTTTGATTTTGTCTCAATTTTGATTTAATTTTAATTTTAATTTTTTTTTCTGATTTTAGTTTTGAATTTATATTAATTTTAATTTTGATTTTCTCTACAATTTTGATTTTAATTTTGTTTTGGGCTTTAAATTTGATTTTAATTTTGATTTTAATATTAATATTAATATTTTTGATTTTAATTTTGATTATGTTGATTTTAATTTTAAATTTTAATTTTATTTTAGTTTTAATTTTGATTTTGTCTTGATTTTGATTTAATTTTCAATTTTAATTTTTATTTTTATTTTTATTTTAAGTTTATCTTGATTTAAATTTTGATTTTCTTAATTTTATTTATAATTTTAAATTTAATTTTAATTTTGATTTTAATATTAATATTAATTTGATTTTAGTTTCAATTTTGATTGGGTTTGATTTTAATTTTAAATTTTAATTTTAGTTTAGTTTTAATTTTAATTTTGATTTTGTCTTGAATTTGATTTAATTTTAATTTTATTTTATGATTTTTGTTTTGAGTTTGTATTGATTTTAATTTTAAGTTTCTCTACAATTTTGATTTTATCTTGATTTTGATTTTAATTTTCTTTTATTATTTTAATTTTGATTTTCATTTCTGTTTTAATTTTGATTTTTGCTTTAAATTTAATTTTAATTTTGATTTTAATATTAATATTAATTTGATCTTTTGATTTTAATTGTAATTTTGATTGAGTTTGATTTTAATTTTAAATTTTAATTATATTTTAGTTTTAATTTTGATTTTGTCTTGTTAATATTAATTTTAATTTTAATTTCTGATTTTAGTTTTGAGTTTATGTTGATTTTAATTTTGATTTTCTCTACAATTTTGATTTTATCTTGATTTTGATTTTAGTTTTAATTATCTTTTATGATTTTAATTTTGATTTTCATTTCTATTTTAATTTTGATTTTGGCCTTGAATTTAGTTTTAATTTTAATTTGATCTTTTGATTTTAATTGTAATTTTGATTGAGTTTGATTTTAATTTTAAATTTAAATTTTATTTTAGTTTTAATTTTGAATTTATTTTATGATTTTAATTTTCATTTTTATTTTAATTTTGAAATTTATTTATTAATAACTTTAAATTTAATTTTTTTGATTTTATTAATTTTAAATTTGATTTTAATATTAATATTAATTTGATTTTTTTGATTTTAGTTTCAATTTTGATTGGGTTTGATTTTAATTTTTAATTGTAATTTTGATTTTGTCTCGATTTTGATTTAATTTTAATTTTAATTTTATTTTCTGATTTTAGTTTTCAATTTATGTTGATTTTAATTTGATTTTCTCTACAATTTTGATTTTATCTTGATTTTGATTTCAATTTTAATTTTCTTTTATGATTTTAATTTTGATTATGTTTGATTTTAATTTTAAATTTTAATTTTGATTTTGTCTTGATTTTGATTTAATTTTTAATTTTAATTTTTTTTTTTGACTTTAATTTTAAGTTTATCTTGATTTTAATTTTGATTTTCTTGATTTTATTTATAATTTTAAAATGAATATTTATAATTTAAATATTTATAATTTAAATTAATTTGATTTTAGTTTCAATTTTGTTTGGGTTTGATTTTAATTTTAAATTTTAATTTTAGTTTAGTTTTAATTTTAATTTTGATTTTGTCTTGAATTTGATTTAATTTTAATTTTATTTTATGATTTCAGTTTTGAGTTTATGTTGATTTTAATTTTGATTTTCTCTACAATTTTGATTTTATCTTGATTTTGATTTTAATTTTAATTTTCTTTTATGATTTTAATTTTGATTTTCATTTCTATTTTAAGTTTGATTTTGGCCTTAAATTTAATTTTAATTTTAATATTAATATTAATTTGATCTTTTGATTTTAATTGTAATTTTGATTGAGTTTGATTTTAATTTTAAATTTTAATTTTATTTTAATTTTGATTTTAATTTTGATTTTAGTTTTAATTTTGATTTTGTCTTGATTTTGATTTAATTTTTAATTTTAATTTTAAGTTTATCTTGATTTTAATTTTGATTTTCTTGATTTTATTTATAATTTTAAATTTAATTTTAGTTTTAACTTTAATTTTGATTACAGTTTTAACTTTTAAGTAACTCAACTTCCAACTTTATCTCCAATTCAACCTTTAACTCAATCCCAACATAATACGCAGTGTAACCACCAAATCTACCTGCAAGCCAATCTTCAACTCTATCGCCAATTCACCCACAACTCAACCAAGATTCAACCCTCGTCTCAACCCCAATCTCAGCGCTCAACTCAATCATTAAATAAACACGGGCAGAAAACTGCATGAATACATGGACCCACACCTTAATTTTAACTCAACCTAAAAATTAATACCAACATAACCCAGACAGACGGGCGGACATTTTTCTTGCTTCTTCGAACGCAGTGACCTTGAAAATGTTGAGAAAAATAATTTTGGCAGGTTTTCAGTAACGGTCTCTGTGGCCCGCAGTTAACTGATCTGCAGCTGTTACTGCATTATTATATGACTAGGAAGTGGATGGAAAGTAAAGTTATCCTTTTGAGTTATTTTGCGCCACTCGACCATATAGGCGAACAAATCAGCGGTCTGGTGTTCTTGAATGGTAGTAAAAGACATCTTCCTGAGTTTGAGCCTACATAGCATTGTCTACTCCAATTGGATTGTGAACGGTCTTAGGAATTGGGAATAAAAAAGCAGAAACATACTCTAAAATTTTTCTATTAGGATAAGACACACCAAAATCTCTTGAGTTACAAAATTACAAGCCTGGGAGGTAAGCAAATTGAGCCCCATTTGTAAGCTGCACATTATGCAGCCAAGAAGAAGAGACAACCGAACAATAACTGTACATTTCGCAATGCATACACAATCCAGTGACCAGTGGAATGGTGTTACTGTGTTTGAAAATTAAGAACGTAAGAATTTAGGATTTCAAAATTTCAAACGATGCGAACTAGCCAGACTTTCCAGGGCTACTGAACCAAATAATTGTAATGGCTCCAAAATAAAATACTAAATGTGCTGCTTTCTTTGATTCTTGGGACTGGATAATCTATGCATACATGTTATAGGAATTCTTACAAACTACATACAGTTCTATCTTTTTAAATAACGACGCTGATGACGGTTTTGGCGTCCAACTGTTTCCGGAAAATTATATTTCTTCTTTAATACACTTAATTTTTTCAACTAATTCGCAATATGATTCAAATTAAACCCACATTAAAACTTTCCCAATTAAATAAAGCTAAAATATAATTTATATAATTACATCTTGTGTAGGTGGTTTTCTTATATGCCTATAAATAAATCAGAGTACAAAAATCACGATTCTCATTCTTAATTAAATTAATGACATAATAACAAAATTTTCTCTTATTCGAAAAAAAAAAATTGTTCACCTCCACACGAAGATGATAATATTTGCATGAAGAAGATGTCAGAGAAAAGGATCCACTAATTCGTAATCAAGTCATAATCAGTTATCCCTAAGATTATTTCATTTCGTGTATAATTTAAAATAATTTTTTATTTTTTTAATTAAACTTAATCAACCAGTATTTGACAAAAATAAAAATTAATTTTTTGTTTTTGTTTTGTCATATTCATTATGTAAGTCCAAATGAGGAATTTTCATTTGTCTTTTGTCCCACAATGCTCGTTGAATAATAATTAAAAAATCCAATTAAAATATTGCGCTTCATAAAACGGAAAATAAATAAAGATGTCTATGTGATATTCATAAAATTAAAATGTTAACAAAAATTTTCATTTGAATTAAAATAAAAAAAATTTAATACTTCGTTATTGTGTTTACTATTAAGTATACTATATAGAACGGAAGCAGTATGCCGACGGAAATATTTAATAATAAAAGTTTTGATTTATGGAGTATTTTGTTGATAACAGTTTTTCATCACATTTTTTTATCAATCTTCCGTTTGTTTAAATATTTTATCGATACGATTGTTGTTATATTGTTAGTCTGGCGCGCCCATCCCGAGGCTAAAAATAAATAAAATCCTTTTTTTTTTATGTATTTTAATTGAATTTTCAATATTTATGTGCCGTTTTTTTTTTTTAATTTCAGGCCTATTTTGGAACATCGTGCATTATTGTATCAATTTTTTTACAAGAAGAACGTCAATATTTATCCGGCGAAATTGAAAGGCCAGCCGGTGAAAGTTTTTTAGAAAAAGAAAAAATTTCATCGAGTAAGTATAACGATAAGTTAATTTTTTTGTGTTTGGGGGGGTGGGTGGGGAGGGGGGAGGGGGAGGGAAGATTTGTTATAAATATTAAGTATTATTGTTGCCATGTTTATAATACGTTATTAATAAACTCATAAAAATATTATTATGAATATTTTTGTGTGACCTTATATTTATGATAAAATTCTTAGAAGGGTGCTTTTATGAATTTGCGGATAAATTCGCTTGGTTTTGTTTTCTTTTTTTTATTTCGTTGAATTATTAAGATTGTTAGTAAGGAATGTAATATAATGGAAATATTATTTTATTGTATGTCCTCCACATTATTTTGGAATTTTTAGAGTTCTTTTAACATTTCAGTGGAACCCAGAATTAGGTAGTGATAGCAACAACAAATTATTAATCAAATGAAGTAATATTTAAAAAATGAAAAATCAGAGAAAACTGAGGAAATAAATCTTGAGAGAAAGAAACTCACGTAATTGTATTATTGTAGCTTAATAAATTTAATTAACATGTATTGAAGGAAACCAGTACAACTTTACATTTCAAATTATTGAAGCACTAATTCTACTAATACACACTAATTTGAACAATTTAAAAAAAGAAAATCGAAAGGTTCCGGCCCCGAACATTGTAATCAACTTTTTCAGTGAGCCCAATGAACATCAGCATTATTATATTCTTCCATAATTCATTGTTCCCATCTCTTTCTATATGGCTTTCTATTTAAGGCTGTTTACATAGAGAAAATAAGCAATTTCAATTATGCATGCAAGTGAGAGTATAACTTATGATAAAATGATGTTGTTTGTGTCTCTTCGACAAAAACGTTGTTGTATATCGATATTTACAGTATGTGACTAAGAGTTCAAGAACTTTATTTTGATGTGAAAACATCTTTAGCGGCAGGAGTAAGTAAAAAGTTGGTTAGAAATCGGATTAAGGAAACAAAAGTGCCGAACACAAAATATTGCAGGTATGTGTGAATATCGACAAGAACAAAAAATAAATAAAACCGTAAAATCAATTCAAAATCTACGCATACACATGCAATATACAACATCATCCGGCATTTCAAAAACATCGTGAGCCGAATACAAAAAAAAATAAAAATAAACCGCCTACTTTAATTTATTTTGTTATGAAAATATCTGATATATATCGCCGCAGCAGCAAGTGTTTTTGAAAATGAAAATGACATACGAGCGAAAAGACCACAAATTATGCTTGAATATAGTGTAAACAAATTAAATGGAAAGAGCGAGCTGTGAAAATTACACCTATACATTGATATATAATAAACTTAAAATTGTTTAATCGGTATGTTGTCATATTAGTATTGCTCAATTGCTCATGATGTTAGTGAGTTGGGGTCATGGTTTCCAATTGCAATGATTTTACGGTCAACTTTGCGCCCAAATAGAACCGCTCTATTTAATTTATTTTAAACTTATTAGTGAAAAAGTGATACAATTTTGCTTTGTTGCCGTGATGGCATCATAACCACATAAATATTGTTTAAGAACTAAGGACAGTCACTGCTAATATCTCACATCTCCACCTCCTATAATAAGGTCGAAAGTTATAATGAAGAAATTTCTGAAACTTCACCGATTCGGCTGATTTTTGGATATTTAGTGCAAAACCACAAATAAATCGACAAGTGTATCATTATTTTTTTAACGGTGATGGGGATAGTATGATGGAATGATGGTACGATTACAATCGGGTACAATTGGTACGATTGTATGATATAGTATCATTGTATGATGGTAAGATGCTATAATGATATGGTGTTACGATGTTACGATGGTTTGATGAAATATTAGTATGATGGAATGTTACGATGTTATGGTGGTATGCTGGAATAATTGTATGATAGTATGATGCTATGATGGTGTGATGGTATGAAGGAATGATGGTAACATGTTACAATAGTTGGTGGTGTATCGATATGTGAGGTAATTATTGTATGATGATGGTGGTGTGACAGTATGTTGGTGTAATCGTATGATGATATGTCGTTAAGACGGTATGTAACGAGATGCGCCAAACCAAGCTGTGATTTACTAGAATGCCAGGTCACTAATATCCTACAAATAATGCTACTGGCATTCGTTCGGTATCTAAACTACATATCACCCTCACTTGGGTATGCAATATAAATTGTATGTACATCTTCAATTTCACTAAAATCTTTGTAGGTCGCTGTCTAGTGCTTGGTTTAATGGCTCCAAACATGATCCAACCAAGTTTAGTTCGCTGAGCTATTGGTTGCACCCCTTTGTATTTCTGGCATCAGGATTTCTGGATGTCCGTTCCCAGCAATATATTTACTGCGCCTGGGACATTAAATTTGGGATCGGCCCAAATTAAGCCGTTTATGTCGTATTTAGTTCTTTGTTGGGCAATGTTCGAGTTAATTCAGGTAACACATACGCATTGATTTGAAGTTCAAAATTAGAGGCGAATCGCGGTTTAATTATTAATGTAGTTTTCTTATTTGAAATTAATCTGGTTTCCCCGATTCCTGATATTTCAACGTTTATCCAATGCTTTCTAAGTCTCAGCCTCTGTGTTGTTGTTTCATTAATGTATGTTGCCTGAGAACCGCTGTCGACAAAAAACTTTAGCAAATTCATCTCTCCCATTGTTTAATTTTATTTTTACTATTGTTGCCCTGTTGTTTCCATAAGCACCTCCTTCTCGTTTGAATTTAGTATTGTTGCTGCCAATAATTTCTAGCGACTGGAATCGTGAAAAACTCGTTTAACGACGGAATTGTTTTCGGATCTTCTAATTTCAGCTCAAATAATTTATGAGTTTCAGTATCTAATTTTGGTAGGAACAGATCCAATAACAAAGGATCCCATGTGTGTTGATCCCTAAATTTACATGGTGCTGCTGATTCATAAGTCTTTTGATGTGTATGTGGAGATCGGTAGACGCTTATTGTTATATCGATGTTGTAATGTCTCTCATGCTGCATTGTAATTATCCTCAGTGGCGTTAAATGTGTTTAACAAACTAGCTGCCTGGTCTACAACATGAATTTTTAAATAGTGCATTTTAGTTATATTTGACAGATACTTGTTATTATGCACAACCTGAGTGAATATACATATCTCTGAATGTTATCCATTGTACAATAGATAATTGCCATTAAACATTGGGATATCTATTTTTGGCAGTTGGATTTGCGGTGTTAACTGCACCGATTCGGGTTTTTCTTGTTTTAAGTATTCCAACTTATCTTCTAATTGCGCTACCATGCCGTTATACTGGCTTTCCCATTCATTGTAATGATTAATATATTGGGTATCATTTAGATTTTTATAAACGGCTTCTGGATGTGTTGCCGAGAAACTTGCCTTCTCGTTTTTTAAATTTTGTTTCAGATACGATTTCGTACTGAGCTCACTGTGCCAACCCTTTCGTACGACTTAGTCGTTCTCATTAAATCGCTTTCTTTATTGCGTTGCACACCAAGTGGTATTTTACAATTGATAGTTCCATCTAAAGGCATGGGTGCTCGTTACTTGCAAGATTTAGGCTAGTTGTAGGTGTATCTTCTATGGGTTACACAACAATTTCTGTGATACCTATTTAAATATTATTATATTTGATGATTTTAACTTCAAACTCCTCCACTAGAAATTTTAAAATGTTATTTGTTAAGTATTTACCCACGTATTACTCGATGGCTACCGCATCTTCTTCTCTGTTAGACTTGGTAATTACTAACACAAGTAACATAGGTTTCGTCAATCAAATTTTGGTTGGATCGGATCATGATATGTTGTTTTGGGTGTATGACCTTTCTGATAATTCTACGTCTGTTATTACTGAATTTAGAGATTACAGTAAGTGTGATATAGCTAGAACTCTGATGGACAGTGCTTAATGGACTGGAATCCAATTTATGCGTAAATTGACATCGATGATAAAATGGAGCATTTTAATCAACAAATTATAAATTGTTTTACGCGGTGTATTCCTTTGAAAAAGCTCCGAATTAAAATCCAGAAGCCACTTTGGATCAATAATGATATCAACACACGCATAGCCTTACAGGAATATGCCTTGAAGCTGTGGAAAAAATGTAAGACGATTTTCTTTCGCAACGAATAAAAAAGGGCTAGGAATTTAGTGACCAGAATGATATTAGTAAGGCGAAATCAATAATTATTTAAATGCAGCATTTCCCCAGAACCTCCCTAGTAAAACTTTTTGGGTTAGTGTTCAAAGGTTAGGGTTGAGTAGCAATAAAACACCATATATTATTTCCTTATCAGCAGATAATCTAAATAACCATTTTTTCCATAGTACGAGCACTAATAATAGTGATGACTGTGCATCCTTATCGTATTCTTTCGATGGTGACTTCTCATTTAGTAACATTGATGTAGAGTAGCTTAGACATGCATTGTTCATTATTAAATCTAACTCTATTGGTCTTGACGATGTACCTTTTAAGTTTATTAAAGTATTCCTCCCAGTCATTGCCAGTTATCTCTTAAATATTGTTAACACAATAATCACGTCTTCTAAATATCCGGCTTGTTGGAAAATTGCAAAAACAATTCCTATTGCTAAAAGCAATAACCCTTAAGATGTCACAGATTACCGTCCTATAAACATATTACCGGGTTTATCAAAAATTTCTGAACGGATATTACAGAGACAAATTGTTTTACATTTTGATCAAAATAAGTTATTACATAAATTTCAATCTGCATATAGGCCTCACCACAGCACTGAGTCCGCCATGCTGTATGTTGTCGATGGCATTAAAAGGGAAATGGATCTTAGCAAAGTATCTGTGCTTGTTTTACTAGACTTTAGTAAAGCTTAATCAGTAAACTTAAAGCAAATTTTGATTATAATTCAACCTCGTGCCGGTTGATTTTTTCGTACCTTACCGGAAGATAGCAAGAGGTACCAAGAGGGTGCCACAAAGCTCTGTTCTCGGCCCGGGTCTCTTTTCAGTATTTATTAATAATTTATCTAGAGTAATTTCTAAGTCAAAATATCACTTATACGCTGATGATGAGTACAACTCTACTAGAGTGACTATTATGAAAATAGAGGGCCTGTGTTGAAATCTTAAATAAAGATATTAGCTCTGTTTTCAAGTGGTATAGGGAAAATGGACTATTATTGAATGAAAGGAAGACTCAGTTCATCATCATTTCTAATAAATTCCTTGACGTGGCTGCTTTCCCCAATGTAGCTGTAAATGGTATAAACATTGAGTATTCAGATACAGTAAGAGATTTGGGTCTTTACGTTGATCGGACTTTGCCGTGGGAAATGCATATTGCATATTAATATGATGCGCACTAAAGTATTCAATATTTTGCGTTTATTGTGGTCGGTAACTAAATGTGGTTTTTTCGAGCTAAAGCGACGACTAGTTCGCTCCTATATTTTATCTCACCTAGCGCACTATATTGTGATTTTAGTTTATACTGTATAATTTTTTTGCATTTCTGATGTAGGCTTTGACTTTCGAGTCAGGCAGACGTAATTTTTATTTTTAATTTTTATTTTATTGAATTGACATTGTGCAAATGAATTTGGTGAAATCTCTCAACTGCGATTACCTGTGACGCCACCGAGAGCAACTTAAAGTAATTCTTTTTCATCATGGCAGCAATGTTCACTGGCAAATATTGAAAGACGAATTTCACTGATTTTGCTTGGTGCGGATGTCGGTTTGGAAGGGGTGGAAAAATGATTCTTGCTATATATAGGGAATCTGGTTAGCGGTTACATACAAATTGTAACACTAAATTGTCAGTTAGTTATACCAGAGTTTACGAACGATATTAGATCGAAGAATACACAGAATGGGGCTCCGAAGCCTCACAATGCAGAGTATACCACTGGCTAGAGTTTGCGTGGAAGGGTAATCATGAATAGTGAAGCTGTAGACTTAGCTTTTTATTTTTTATTTTTATCATGTTAAACCACCTCATCTTACACAATCTGCTATGAATGAGCGCCTGCTCAGAATAGGTTGTGTAAGTATGGGGTTGGTCTCTAAACAAAATGTATGTAAATAAACAAATAAATAAATAAATTATAGGGAAGGGTAATTTGTGATTGTTTTTGTAATTATAGCCTAAAATTTGTATCTTTACGCACTAATAACATATGATTGTAAAAGTTATAATAAAATTAAATATTTTAATTTAGATTATAATCCCTATTTAATATTTATTTATCTTTAAAATGAGCCCAATTTTATAATTTTCGGATAATTAGTTTTTTTTTCTATAGCAATAAATACCATACCAAGTGCATGCATTTTTTAAATATTTGACACCTTGTATCTTAAAAAACAACAACAATAAAATTATTTTCCATAAATATTTTATTTAACCAGTGCTACACATTTTTTCGATCATTTGAAAGATCAGGTTAAAAAGATTTGGTTATCTAGATTTAGCACATCACTATACCTACTAAGTGGCCCTCGACAATTGCTGTTCGAATATTTTATGAGTTCGGTAGTAAAAATGTTTTATGAATTTATAGATTATAATCTATACAAAAATGAGTCTCTATTTACCTTGGTCACGCCATAACTTGGGTACGACTTATTAAGTTTCGTAATACTTTGTAGAACGTTCTTACGGAATAAAAAATTAAGAAAATTACGCAGAAAATTAAAGTACTTACACCATTAAGGATGGCTGGGTACAAATTATGCAGCCTGCGGTTTACAATTTATTTGCTGACTTCAAAAAGTTTTCTTACGTTTAATTTTTTCCTGTGATAAAATGAGTTCGGTCTTTGATTCAGCAAAGTGACAAAAATTTGCAGGGAATATAATGTATCCAGACGATGTGTCACCAGGAATTTTGCCATTACCAATGTCGGGCAATTGTTTGGAAAAAACTTCTCCAGATCGGTCGTTCTGCAATTTAACTCGCATGTTCATATTTAATTTGAGTGTTTTGACGAATTTTCATAAACTGGACGACTTCAAACATGCATTAAATTCGTCGGCTGGCATTGATCGTGGAGTTACTGGCAATGTTTGTCAAAAAGCACTTGCCAATACCATCGTGCGGTATAATGCCTCCAAATATTTTTTGTGTGTTATTGTGCATTCATCCCAAACGATCAATGTGATTTGCTGCAACACTTTGGCCATCGCAGAATTCCTCGAAAAGTTGCAAGATGAAGTTTCATTTGTTTGCATGTTCAACGGGAACTTGAGCGCTGAATAAGCTGTTCGACTGCCTTCCAACAACGTAGCTACAATACCTGATGAAGCAAGTGCAAGTGCAATTCCATTTTGCGATCGAATCGTTGCCAAAATCATCGAAGGGTGCATCTAAGTAAAAAATTCCGCCAGTTCCATCGTTCACTACTTTCATGAGCGTATCGTAGGCATTATTTTGTTGCCGATTTAAAAGGGAACCGTTTCTTTTAATGGTTTCTCTCAATGCTTCGGAGCCATATTGAGCTTTGCGCCTCAACTCTTGATTAAATGTTAATCCTTTGTTGGTAAGCGTTAAGCACATGTCGTCACTTAAAATTAATGCTTCATTGTGAATTTCTTCATTCATTTGGAAATCTGCATTCGATGTTATAAGAGCCATCTGATGCAATATTTCTTCGGCTATATGATGATTATATTTGTTCCATAAATCAATCGGTGTTGATGGGAAGTATGTAGACAAAATTTGTTACGGGTGCTTAATGCCGTTCATCTCGACTGGCTCATGGTGGGGTCGCGGGTCCTATTCTTTGCACCATAACAATAATAATTTGGAAGTCCGCCGTACTCGTGGTTTGCAACACAAATAAAAAAAAACTTTACTCAATCATATTACCTGTCCTAATGGTCACACAAGAAAAAAAAATTTAACGAAAAAAAAATTTATTATATTAAAACCACACCACACTATATTTGTATGTATATATGTATATTGTTATGTACAGATCACTATGCAGTGATCTCGGTGAACTCAAACCAAAAAAAAATATTTACCTAAAAATTTTGATAATTCCGTATAAATATATTACCCCGCCCAATTAAACGTATGTACAATCATATTTACAATGCAACACAAATAATGAAATTAATAGAACAATAATGAAATTAATAGTATATCTACCCTAAAATTTTCCACTTCCTACGCAACTTAATTTTATTTGAATTTCCTACTATACCTAAATATCGTTATACCAAAAAAATACAGTGCAATATTTATTTGCAACAGTCGTGGGGACGTACCGCACACCCTGAGGTCTCATCAAAGCCGGCCTTACTACTAATATTTAAGTTTAAGATCCTCAAAATAAATATGGTAAATATCTGTAATCTCATGTCCGAATATCTTTGATATGGTAAATCCCTAAGAGTTTCCCATCGCTTCTCACAACCTCATACGCCACATTTCCTATTTTACGCAGAACCGTACACTCTACGAATTTGCGTGCTAGTTTCGCACAAAACTTATTAGCTGCGTCGCTTTGAACATAATTCCTTACAAAGACTGTTTGCCCAACTGTTAAATTCCGATATCTGCTTCTAAGGTTATAGTTATGAGCACTCCGCTCATGCGCTTCGGTAAGATGTCTAAGGACATTCTGTTGACAAATGCTCAAGTTATTATTTTTGACTTCAGCCGACATATTCGCTTCCCCTTCCAAATTCAACAACCTTAACAACCCGTACTCCTTGCCGTTGGTGATTAGATGCTGACCAAACATTAGGAAATGTGGAGAATATTTGGTAGCACTGTGCACCACATTCCTTAACGCTGAGGTTATTTCGGGTATATATTGATCCCAATTCGCCTGGGAATCAACTATATATGCTCTCAAGGCCGACAGATATGAACGGTTGACACGTTCAGACGCATTAGCCTGAGGACAGTACCGTGGCACCAATGACTGTTTTACGTTGTATTTCGTCAATAGTCTTTGGAATACTTTGGACGTGAATTGGGCCCCATTGTCAGACACCACATATTCGGGTACTGAGTGAGATAGGAATACTTCGTTCTCCAAAAATGTAACTACCTCCGTAGCAACCGCTTTCCTAAATGGTTTAAGGAAAACAAATTTTGAATACTGATCCAAAACGATAAACAAATACGAATTTCCCTTTTTGGATCTTGGGTAGGGCCCAAGAAAGTCAATAAATATACGTTGCATAGGCCTCATAACTAGCCGCTGTTCACCCATTTCAGTTCTAGTTATATAGTTAACTGGTTTAGTTTCCTTGCATACCGTACACTTATTTACGAATTCTTTGGCCTCTATTGCCATCTTTGGCCAATAGAAATACCGCTGAATTCGTTCGAGCATTTTAGCATAACTGAAATGAGCTGACGTTGGCGGGTTATGGGCTTGTTTCAGAATGTGTGACGTTAAAGGTTGAGGTACGTATAATTTAAATTTAGGTAGATCCGTAGGTGAAAAGGATAATTTTTCATTGGTGGTATTAACCAGAATTTTACCGTCCGAAACACAGAATTTAGAAAATTGTGACATATTATTTTGAATTTTGATAATTAAATCCAGATATTCCTGAGATTTGAACGAAATGGAATCGAGATTCACATCGAAACCACTCTCGTGAAGCACCATTTCTTCCATAAACATTCGGGACAACGCATCAGGTACTACCATTTGTGATCCACTACGATGCTGTATTACGAAGTCGAAAGCCTGCAACTTCAAGCTCCATCGCGCCAACCTGCCTGTAAGTTCTTTTTGACTCATAAGCCATTTAAGGCTTGCGTGATCAGTCACGATTACGAACGGATACCCCTCAATATATGCCCGAAACTTTTTTACACTTAACACAGCAGCGAAGCATTCTAATTCTGTGACTGTATAATTCCGCTGTGCGGCGTTTAGCTTCTGCGACATATATGCTATTGGGTGATCCTCGCCATCATCTCCTTTTTGAAGTAGCACGCTACCGACTCCAGTAGTACTAGCATCGCACTGGATCACAAAGGTTTTATTGAAATCTGGATGGACCAGTACAGGTGCGTTTATCAGCGCCGATTTGACTTTTTCAAAAGCTACCTGTGCCTTTTCGTTCCAAACAAATTTTTTATCCTTTTTGGTTAAGTCCGTAAGTGGCGCGACTAGCGATGCGAACGACAATATAAAACGTCGATACCATCCCGCCATTCCTAAAAACCGCCGTAGTTTCTTAATCGTGGAAGGGACTGGATATTCCTGGATAGCTTTAACCTTATCTGGATTCGTGGCTAACGTTCCATCTCCAATGACATAACCCAGGTAATTAATGTGTTTAAGCAAAAAATGACTTTTTTCAACGTTGACCGTCAAGCCGGCCTTAGCCAACCTCTTACCTACCATTGACAATAATTCGAGATGCTCATCAAACGTTTTGGAGGCAATTAAAAGATCATCAAGATACACAAAGATGCGATCGTGAAGTGCATGGGGTATCACCTGGTCCATTAACCGGCACATAGTTTGTGGCGCGTTACAGAGACCAAACGGCATCACTGTGAATTGGTACAATGGACGTCCAGAGACGGTAAACGCTGTTTTATCTCGGGACTCTTTGTCTAACGGTATTTGCCAAAAGGCGTCCTTTAGGTCCAAACTCGAAATAAATTTGGTGTCCTCTAGTCGACTTAAGAGCCCGTCGATTATTGGCAGAGGATACGCGTCTCTTTTAGTTACCTCATTAACACGTCTTGCATCTAAGCAGAGCCGCGCTTTGCCGTTTGGTTTCAACACTAATGTCACAGGTGAACTCCATGCACTATTTGACACTTCAATCACTCCCAATGACAACATTCGTTCCAGTTCCTCGTCAATAGCAGTCTGTTTAATTGGAGAGACTGGATAGTACCTTTGTTTGACGGGCGTAGCTCCTTGGACATCAATATGATGTGATAGTACCGCTGTTTTACCTAACCCTTGTTTATTAAAAGAAGGCAATGCTTCGATAATGCAATTAAGTCGAGTTTGTTGTTCGCCTGATAATATATGGGAATTTATCGTTCCGCAATCATCTTTACTTAGTTCGGATATTGTCATAGGCATTATATTGAATAACTTCCAAAAATCTATACCCAAGTATAGTGATTGTTTCAATCCCGGAATTAAATAAATTCGCATTAATTTTTCGACTTCCTTATATGCGATCCTCGCCCATATGTAACCAAATATCCGCTCCGAATTGCCACTCGCTGTTTTGATATGAGAGGTAATATTGAATATATGGACATTAGAATTTTCGAGAAACGTTTCGCACCCCTTTCCTAGAGCTGTTATAGATGCTCCACTATCCATCAGTCCGGTATAACCAACTCCATTAATTTTGACTTTGGCGAATGGTCTTTCATCTATTTCGTCACAAAGAAACGATTCTGAAATATCTCCTTTTAACTCTTTTCGCTTCTCCCAATACTTTTTTGTGCGGTAAACAGCAGCTGACGATTTATTTCTCATCTTTTGTGATGAAACAGATAGAACAGCATTCGGCAAATTTGAATACTTGGTGACGTTAATTTTGTTTTGCGTTTTGTTTAAATGTGATTGTTGTGATTTTGAATCTAGTGTTGGTAATTCAACCTCTTGTTCATATTTGTTGATGGATTTGGTTGCTGCTCCTGGTTCCGAGGAATCCTTATAGCAGCCCGTTGGTTCCTCGGCTGACCGTTTCCCGATGCACATTTGGAACAATTTGGTTTTGCCACACCTTCCTTACCGCATCCAAAACAGAACAGACGACGCGGTTTGTTGCATCGATCAAATTTATGCCCTATATCCAAACAATTCCAACAAACTTGATAATCCGAATTTTTATTTGTCTCTAAATTAGCATTATATGCATCAATTTGGTAATGTGAATTTTGGGGATTTTGAAAAGCGTTGGGATGTGGTTCAAAAACTGAATTTTGATGCCGTTGATTCCAATGATTTTCATTATTTACTTTATATGACATAGCCTGAAATTGGGAGTTTGGTGTATCTGAACATAGATTATAATTAATTTGTGATTCAACACCAGTGGAAATTTCATTAATGTGTTTGCTGACATTTCTTGATGTTAAATCACAAATTTTATGATTACGCTTCCACGTGTCCTCCAAAGCTACGCATCGTCTTACCAAGTTACTGATATTATCAATATCTTGATCCGCCAAATGGTTTTGCAGATCTGTCCGCATATTATATCTTAAGATGCGTAGAATTTCTGTATCTGCTATTGGAGAACGAAATTGCAAAGTCAGTACCAAAATTTCATTATAAAATTCAACAAATGATTCGTTTGGTTTTTGTTTCCTACAATCAATTAATCGTCTAATGTCATCATCTGTCCGACGGTCTTGAAATCTTTCGATTAACGCATATTTCAGTTGAACCCACGAACATGATGGATTCCGCTCTAGAAAACACCAATACCAATTAGACGCTATACCTTTCAGTAGGACGCTAAATTCATTTCGTAAATTATTTTCATTTACTTGGTATGTTCGGGCCAGATGTTCTACTTTGAACAGGAACCGTTCAATCGATATTCCACTGTTAGATCCATCGAATTCAATTTTTCATTTGGAAAGTTGATGCTGTACGTTGCTATGTCCGCCAACCGAATTGGGTATTGGTGCGAATATTGGTGATTGTTGTGAATGCTCTCGTTGTTTTTGAAAATCATAAAATTGTGAATTGTTGTTCACCTTTTGATGAGAAGGGATATTCGAAACGGTAGGAACATCTGTAATTTGCTCATCCTTTAGCTTTTGAACATTATCTACACAATATAACTTTTGAAACTGTCTATTTAAATTTTCTAGCGATGTGCCATTTTGGTTGTTACTATGTATTTGAGAAGTGCTAGTTCCGGCTTGGTTTGCCGCCGGATTAGCCCTGTTAATATTTTTGCCTTTATCATTACTATATATCATAGTATCGATTGAATATGATGATTCATTGTCTGATACTTCCTCCGCAGAAGAAGACATTTCTTCGGAATCAATTGGAATATTTTCCTCAACATTGTTAATGGAATCGTCCAACGCCCCAGCATCTATCATAACCTTCCTGATATTAGTCATTAAAATGTTAGCCCTATCAAGCAAATTTAAACAGCCTGATTTATACCTCCTTGTGATATTAGACAATCGTGTCAATCTGCCAATCAGATGTAAAATTTGGGATCGACTAGCCGTAAAGTCAATTTCATTAATATTTTTGTCTTTTAATTTAATAAACCACATAACTAGATCACTCAACTTAACTGAGCATCTTCGTATTTCACGATCTGGGTTTTTAGCCGCTTGTTTATGTGGCCTATGAAGTTGCAATACGGGATTTAGGATTTCCTCTCCTAATAATATTTTAAGTGATTGTAATTTTTCACTCGGGCTACCTGTTACCTGTCGAACCTCGCACTCTACAATAAATTCGTCCGCCTTTAAAGCACTAATTTCTAAACCTTCCATATTAGTTTTTATGGTTTTAATAAACTAAACACACTTGATTAATAATAATTTAAAATAAACTATAATATAACACTTATATAAAATTATATAATAATACCGTTACTATCCTAAGCCCGCAAGCCTAAAATTGCTGCCAATATTATTATTGTAATAAATTCACACAATATTGTATCTATGACGAAATTTAACCAATTGTCTGAATATTATGAAAATGTTTTCGGCTTTTTATAGACAACATACTATTTGTAATGACATTAGTGATGTTCGAACTGAGTCGAACCGAATACTTTTAACCTGATACTCAAAAGGTTCGAAGTATCAATTGAGTACTTTTAAAAGTATCAGGTTAATCAACTAATACATTTGATGCTCGAATGAAATACAACCAAACATTTGGTATGGTTTGTTTCCTCATATATTTTGTTTTGCGAGATAGAGTGAATTGTATGTCGAGTAAAAATATTTTGGGATGTTTTCTGTTGAAAAATAGAGATAAATAGCTATGTATACATCAACATAAAATGTATACCTATTAATATATTTATCTCTTAATTTTAATATGTGTATTCAAAACCTTCTACAATTCTCTTTAGAAAGCCCAATGTATTGTATACTATTGCTGTAAAAATACCTCAATGTGAGATTGTATTAGCGATACGTCACCATGTACATATTAGAGAACGGAAACAAGCGTAAAATTTCGATCAGAAACAAGCAAATATTTATTATTGCAAGCACAAGCAAAATCAAAACAAAAACATTCGAAAAATACGAAAAAATATTTTTCGAGTAATTTTGCTCGTTTCGTTTTGTTGCAACAAGCAAAATCAAAATATAAAATTTCAAGTAAATCTAGTTGCCTAACTCGGAAAATTTTTTTGGTTTACTTGCAAGCAATCTTTGATTTTTCTTGAAATTTCGAAATTGTGCGGAATTTGTTTCGTTTTGAATTTTTGTTAGTTTGGATTTATTGAAATCACTGAATATTTTAGATATGTAGTATACTTATGTATGAATGTTATCAAAATGTTAATAAAAATGTTACGTTTCTAGAATGGTGGTGATTAAGATAATTGAAGCTTACATGTAAATTTTATGTTCCGATTTTCAGAGATAATTCAAAGATTGCCATTGTACATTAACCAAATAAGCGATATTTGATCAGAAATTTATTGGTTTTACTCAAGTTTTGAGCGCATTTCCACACACAAAACATTTCGTGTTTTTGAAAAAGGTTCGAGTTCGAAAATGCCATCAAAATATTAAATTACAAAATTTCACATATCGAAATTTGGCCGACAAATGTTAAAGAGGTATTTTTTTTAAAGCAAATTATGTAATTTTAACAAACTTTTAAAAGTTATAATCCGGCTTTCAAAATTCAATTTTTTTTTAAATTTTATCGTTGTAGAAATAACAAATTTATCAAAAATTGGAAGTGCCGGTTTAAAAACCCGTTCGGAGGTTTTGCGTTTGGTAATGCCTTAAGCAAAGAAAATAATAAAATTTTGTAACTTCTCAAATCTCGACTTAATCGATATTACATTCAAAAAAACGTGTATTACATTTTTATTTTTTTAGAACAAAAATAGTGTAGGATTTTTTAGTGCTATAATTAGCATTTAGAAATTAATTAGTTTATTTATAATTAAAAATTATCCGAACTAACATAACTTAAACTCAAATATTGTCAATCTTCTGGATTTAAGTTAGGTTTGGATGTCTCCCCTACAATTAACAAAAAAAATACATTCGAAAATTCTTTAGTCCTTAAAATGGATCCTTCAGAAAAAGCAACAAATTATAAGATGAACTTTAAAATTGAGGCCAAAACAAAAGGCAGAAGTAATTCATGTGAGTTATTTGGAGAGAAAATCACCAAAACAAATAAAGTCATACCAAAATTTGTAGCGTCTCGCTCATGCTTTGCTGTAATAAAATACTAAGCAAAAACAACGATCAACCTAATAAGTCATATCTGCGTAAAGCAAAATTCTTCGTCGGCCAATGAAGCCTTTGATGAGCCTTTGGTAATCGCTTAAGTTAAATTTCGCCAAACTTGAACAAGTACACCTCGCCGGCCACTGCTGCACATTTTTGATTTAAATTAATGATAAATAATACAAAATGCGTTGCTGGGAACGGCAGAAATAAAAAATGCTCATTTTAAATATGCTGCTTTACATGTACATAAATGGAAAATCGGGTTCTATTAAAACGTCTCAGGACCCCCATTTTCAGTACAAGTCAAAGAAGACAAACTGAACGACTTTGATGTATAGATTACGCACATGTAGTTCAAGTTGAATAAATTGTTGTAACCTTTATTTTAGAGTATCTTACCATTCCGATACATATTGAGACATAAATGCATATTAAACTAATGACCTTTGTCATCAGTTTCTCTCAACCCCGTTTGTAATTAATTAATTATTATGTATAAATTAAATTTGGTTGATAATAATAATAAGAAGAAGCTTTTACATGGTCAATGTCTCACTCTCACACCTACACATGACAACAGTCCTGATCAACACTCTATACAACATCAGCTTGTCGAATTTCCATGATATTAAGACACAAAGTACGGCCGCAAGTAAATTGCGTCGTAGCCTCTAAAACCAGAGATCACATTAAAGAGTATTGGCGACAGACATTTGCTTGTTGAATACCGCAGCTAAATGGAAAAATTCTCGATAGCTTGTTCTCAACTTTACGAATATTTTACTTAAATCGTTTGGTTTTTTATAACAAAGAAAAACCACTACCTTTAAAATGTTTTTCCTAATTTTCGTTTTTTCCAAAAATTTAACAATTGGCAATAAATAAAATCATTAAATGCAACATTGTCAAAGTTCGTTACAGTAGACATAACCTAGTAGCCTTATTTAACAGCTGCATTCACTTATAGCGAGAACTTCGTGCTATTGGTTAGAAACGATTCATCATTCAGCATCAGACAAACGTGTTAAAAAACCAATATAGTTCCAACAAAAGTTTGGTGAGAATATATTCTGTGGTGGTGTAACTGCGAATTAATTTGATCATTCAGGCTTCCTAAGGCCTTACTATTCTTCTTGAGGATATTCCAAAAGCACCGACATAAGCAAGTCATTTCGATCTCCAAAGTAAAGACTGGTTTGATGATAATTACAACAAGCAAGCAATTATTATAATCGACACTATTTTGAATCAAAAGAGCTGATGAACTCTGACCCATTTGGAAGAAGTTCCATAGTGCAAAGATCACCAACATCATTAGCTAGAACAGTTGAGATAGAAAATGCAGAACTACGCAGACAACTATGTAACATTGAAAAAATTACGTCGGATTTAATGAACGAAGTAAAATCTCTTAAGTTAGAAAATGAGAAACTGAAAAATTCTTTACAATCAAAGGAACCTGAGGAACAGGATGCTTCAGTTTTCCATGAGAAAAATGCTTTGCAACCCAAGAAGCCAGAAGAACAGTGTGCTACAGAGTACCACACTGACGAAGAAGAATTAAGAAAAGAAACTGACTGGATCTTAAAAAAGAACAGGAAGAAAAGACCTGCGAAAAAACGGAAGGCAGAATCTTCTCCAGAGATTGTAGCTTCAAGCCGCACTTCAATAACTGCTGTATTAAATCAAAATCAGCAAAATGTACCAGCTCAGGAAAACCAAACTGCCAAAATTAAGGAAAAGGCTCCACCACCAATCAACATTATTGGCGTAACTGAATATAGTACTATCCAATCGTTAATGAAATCGGTGACTACAAAAGATTACAGAGTTGTAGCACTGAACAACAATATTTGGAAAATCAATACAACAGATATTGAAAGTTATAGAGCCTTGGCTTCAAAGCTGACAGATAACGGCAAGGAATGGTACACATATGAGGACAAAAATGATCGTCCGATTAAAGTGATGGCCAGAGGTCTTCATCCAACCTGTGCAAAGCAGGATATAATGGAAGACCTTAAACACCAAGGCTTCAAAATAGAGGATGCGGTAAATATCCTAAAGAAAGAAAAAACTGTAACTGATCAAGGGATTAAAATGAATAAAAGGGGGCTCCCATTGTTTATGCTTACTTTTAATAGCACGGAAAAAGTGGAAAAAATTTTCAATATTAGGGCAGTCCTTAACATGAGAGTTCGAATAGAAGCGTTAAGAAAATCCACAGGCTTGATACCTCAGTGTAAGAAATGCCAAGGATATAATCACACGCAGAAATATTGCAAACGAGAGCCTAGATGCGTGAAATGTTCGGGAAAACATCTCGCCCAAGATTGTAGGTTCACAAAAGCTACGCCTCCAAAATGTGTAAACTGTAATGGAGAGCATCCCGCTAATTATAGAGGATGTGAAGTAGCCAGGGAACTTCAAAATCTGAGAAATAAAAAACAACAAGGCCCGCTAAACCGTGGGATGTTCAATAATAAGACAATATCTAAAAATCCAGTGGTAGAACTACCACTAACAAGTGCAATAGCAGGCCGAAAAACATACTCCCAGATTGTACAACAGCGGGAAGTAGTAAGTAACAACGAAGACGGTCAAAGCCTAATTCTTGAAAAAATTTTAAAGAATATAGAAGCATTAAACTTAAGGCTACTAAAACAAGAAAGAAGCCTGGACGCTTTAAATAAGCGGTTAAATAAGCAAGAAACAGTGAATGAAATCACTTCTATGATGTACTAATCTATGAAGATGAATAACACATTCAGAATCGCCAATTGGAATGCAAATGGGCTGTTGCAACAAATTCCAGAGTTAGAAATTTTCCTAAATATAGAAAAGATAGATATATGCCTAATTTCAGAATCTCATTTGACAAAAGATTCATTCGTTAGAATTCGAGGATACCAGTGCTATCACGCCATCCACCCGTCAGGAAAAGCGAGAGGAGGTTCAACCATATTTGTGAAGGAAAACATCAAACATTACGAAGGAGTAAAAATTGAAGAAGAAATTATGCAAGTAGCCACCATTAATGTTCGAATAAATAGTCAAAAGGTAATCAACATATCTTCAATATATTGCCCTCCACGTTATAATCTGACTAAAGAAAACTATGTTACGTTACTCAAATCGCTCGGTTTTAACTTCATAATCGGAGGCGATTTTAATGCTAAAAATACATATTGGGGATCAAGGCTAACAACCCATAAGGGTAAGGAGCTATTTGCAGCTGGTCGGGCACTAAACTGCGAGTTCCTGTCTGGAGGTAAACCAACATATTGGCCAGCGGATACAAATAAGATACCAGATTTGATAGATTTCTTTGTAACAAAAGGGATATCTGTAAACTACGTATTACTCGAAAACAGTGAAGGAATTTCATCTGACCACACACCTGTCATTATGACACTCAGTGATACCATTATCAAAAAAGAAAATTTACCTAGGTTAACAAATAATAAAACAAACTGGGACCTCTTCCGGAAAATAGTCGAAGACAATACGGAACTACAAGTACCAATTAAAACTCCGGCAGAACTTGAGGTTCAATTGGAGCTGCTGAACAACAGTATTCTGCAAGCAGCATGGCAGAGTACTCCTCCTACTTGTAATCAAACGGAAAGTTACATCAACTACCCAGTAGAAGTAAGAGATCTGGTTAGAGAAAAGCGGAAAGCTCGAAAAATCTGGCAGAGGAATCGAGCACCACAAAGCAAATCACGACTTAATTATTTAAGCAACAAATTAAAAATGCTTATCAAAGAAGTCAAGAACAAATCTTTTAATGAATACCTAGCTGGCCTTTCTGGCAACAAAGACACTAATTACTCCCTTTGGAAAGCAACTAAAGGTCTTAAAAGGCCTAAAGTACAAATAGCTCCTATCAAGAATGACGATGGAACTTGGGCTAGAAGTGCCAAAGAAAAAGCTGCATTGTTTGCAGACTATCTTGAAAACACATTTCAACCCCTCCCAAGGCAAACAGCTGAAGAAAATATAATTTCAGTAAATAAAGTGGATAACCTAAACATAAAACCTGTTACACTACAAGAGCTAAAAGATGAAATTAAAAACAACTTAAGTTCAAAAAAATCCCCTGGTTATGATTTAATCACTGGAATTATAGTTAAAACTCTCCCAGAAAAAGGAGTACGAAAATTACTGCAAGTAATCAATGCAGCCTTCAGATTAAAATACGTTCCATACCAGTGGAAAGTGGCAGAGGTGATAATGATTATAAAACCTAACAAGCCGCCAAACAAGAAAACATCGTATAGGCCGATTTCCCTACTTCCTATAATTTCAAAATTATTTGAAAAGTTACTACTCAAGAGATTAAAATCAGTAATAGAAGACAGAAAACTCATTCCTCCTCACCAATTTGGATTTATAGAGAGACACTCTACCATAGATCAAGTGCATAGAATCACAGATCTAATTGAAGATGCTCTGGAAAATAAAAAAATATGCTCAAGTGTATTCTTGGACGTATCTCAAGCCTTTGACAAAGTATGGCACCGAGGCCTGGAATATAAACTACACAGAGATCTGCCGAAGCAGTTTTACCTGATTTTAAAGTCATATCTAGCTGATCGACGCTTTCGTGTGAAACATGAAGAGGAATACTCCGAATTAAAGAAAATATCGGCGGGAGTTCCACAAGGGAGTGTTCTGGGGCCGATACTCTATATACTTTATACGCGAGACGTGCCAAGCACAAAAGGAACAAATATTGCAACATTTGCGGATGATACTGCAATCTTGGCAACTGGAAACAACATAGAGGAGTCAACCAGCAAATTACAAAACGCTGCTAATTCATTGAGTAATTGGACGAAGAAATGGCGCCTTCAACTCAACGAAACTAAATCTGTACATATAAACTTTATCAACAAAAATGTTAATTGGTTACCTGTTCGACTGAATTCACAACTTATTCCACATGCAAACACGGCAAAATATTTAGGAATGACCCTTGATGCTAAACTCAAGTGGAAAGAGCATGTTAAAAAGAAAAAAGAAGAGTTAAACATCAAATATAGAAAAATGTATTGGCTCATAGGAAGGAACTCTGAGCTAACATTACATAATAAACTGCTATTATATCGGCAGATATTGAAACCTGTATGGACGTATGGTATACAGCTATGGGGCTGTACCAAGAAAACTAACGTAAAAGTAATTCAAACTTTTCAAAATAAAGTCTTGCGTAGTATGGTCAACGCACCATGGTATATAAGGAATGATAACCTTCATAAGGATCTAAAGATGGAGTACGTCAGTGAAGAAATTAAGAAATATGCTAGGAAACACGTACAGCGCCTCAGTCAACATGAAAATGCGGATTTGCGTCGTATGCTGAACAACCAAAATCCAGTAAGACGGCTTCGAAGAACGAAGCCCTTAGAACTAGGACAGATAAATTAATGAAGTATCCAACCTGGAGCTAACCGATGGGTTATCCTCCTCAAACAGTTAACATCATTTAATATAGATAAATTACTAGATGAAATTGTACTCAGTTGTAATATTTGTTAAATAAAAAAAAAAAAAAAAAAAAAAATAAAAACTATTTTGAATTTCTTTGTATTGGGTAGGAGAACAAACGAAATTAAAAAATTAATCTCGAAAGAGTTTTCAATATGCCAGTGTGTTATCAACAAAATAAAGGTGTTAGTAAATCCTAGAACTTAAACTAAAGACATTTGATTTACG
The DNA here is from genome assembly GCA_963556165.1 of Tipula helvola. NCBI lineage: Eukaryota > Metazoa > Arthropoda > Insecta > Diptera > Tipulidae > Tipula > Tipula helvola. The sequence goes on along the minus strand of OY744483.1, from coordinate 42,497,879 downwards.
TTAAATAGTTTAAAAGCTAGTATTAAGTAAAATATGAATCTATGTCTCGAACAACTTTTCTTTGGCGCACTGTACTTCAGTATAGATATTGAAAATGGATCAATAGTTTGCTCAAAATTATTAAAGGAAACATCCCATAAAATAATTACAGTGAACTACTTAATAACCTGCTTAATGAATTTTGTGGCCTGTTATAGCTTGAAAACCTTCAACCATGCCAAATTAAAAAAAAAAATAGAATTTCGGGTACCTTCTACGTGTAGTATACCAAATGCGTGAAAACTGAAAAGAGCACACTCCTAGGAATTCGTAAGTTTTGTAGATAGTGGTGTACGTTACAATTCAGTTTAATTTTGTAATGGGGTTATTCTCTAATAACTTTGAAAATCATCTGGAACTGCCCGTTAGCCCGAGATATAATTGGGTTAGTAAATATATCCTCTGCAGAATGCATTTTGTTAAGGTATCAGGAAGATTGGGTGTCATACGATAATGTTTACATTTCTGTCTTAAACACGAAACAAATCCACATTAATTTATTAAAAGAGGTTCCTTATAAGCTATTGAGTCAAATTCTGGAATGACAACGTATCTGCTTCCTTTATGGATTTGTAGTAAAAAATAAAAAAAAAAAATAAAAAAAATAAAATTTTAGAAGTTAGAATCGGCCTTACAAAAAGTCTTATTTTTTTTTTTTTTTGCTTTACTACATAAAATATTCCTTTTTCATCACTTTCGAAATTTAAGCACGGCACTTCACGAACTAAACGCTATAGCTTTAACCAATGTGCCGTTTGGTTTTTGTTTACATTATTCAATTGCTAATATGATGCAGAAAATCACTAAATGTTACCTTAAAACCTTAAAGTAAACATTAAAAATTTTATTTTATATCCCAATATTTACAAGTAAGATCGAGTTTGTTTGATATTTTGCAAGCAAATTTTTCGAAAAATATTTACAAGCAAGCAGTACGAAAAACAAAATAAAACGAGTAAATTCAAAAACGAACAAAATCAAACAAAATGTTTTTCAATTTTTGAAAAATCAAACAAAAACAAAAAACTTATTATGGTTTTTCGATTAGACTCGATTTCGCTTGTTCCGTTCTCTGGTACATATACGGTTGTGAATACAGTGTAGAAAACTAGAAAAAACATAAACAATCGCATACTACGAAACTGAAAGAGAGTAAAATGTATCATAAAAAAACAATAAAAACGAATCTGTCAAATTAGTAAATCACAAAGAAGATTTAAATTACATATTTTATATTTTTATTTAAAATTTGAATTTTTATTTATTTTGTATGATGTTACATAATTTACATGAATTGTTCAGAAATAATTTATTCGGAAATATTCCCTTTAAGGCCGGTATTCACGTACAATTAAATTGGGCAATATAATTGCGTGACGTCTGAAATTTTGTTTGTAGATCAAAGCAAAGAATAGAGAGTAAAAAATGCTCAAATATCGTCGGCGTTAACAGTATGTGTGATAAATATGTGGTGTGGTGTTAGTAGGTTTTCAAACAATAGAGAGTAAAAAATGCTCAAATTATCGACGTTAGTTAGTAGTGTGTGCGACCTTATACATAGTGTGGTGTTAGTGATAAACAAATAAATTTAAATTTTTTTTCTATGGTTTTTCGTAGTCACTACTACGCCTCAACGTTGAGGTTTATAAGTATGTATCTGCGTATCAGCAAAATGAGCAGGCTTTCTAAAGAGAATTTTAGCAGGTTTTGTGTGTATTCATACCTAAATGCTTCTCATTCTTACAAATAATTTAATCAATGCACCAAAAGAGATCAAACATATATGAGTTTATGGTTTCCTTTCACAATGAGCTGATACTTATACCGAATTGATACTTTTGATCGAATACCGAATTGATACTTTGTATCGAATTGATACTTTATCCTTTTAAGCTATTTTCAAGATACCTTAGATAATTTTTACGATATAATTTTTGATAAATTTTAACCAAATCTTCTCGATTCTTATTTATTTAAATTATTTATTGGAATTAAATCCTTATTTTTGAAATAAAAATTTATTTACTGAATCAAAATTTATCTGACAAATAAATAAATCTTATGAAAATTAATTTAATTTCATTAAATGATTTAAACAAATAGGACTAGGGAATCTCGGTTAAATTTATAAAAAATTACATTATAAAAATTATCTGAAAGTACGTATCAAGCAAATAACTCGAAAGAAACAATTTATACAAAAGTATCAATTCGATCCCAAGTATCAATTCGGTGCAAAGTATCAATTCCATCAAAAGTATCAATTCGGTACAAGTATCAACTCGATTGGAAGTATCAATTCAGAATCTGGTTTTAAAAGAGTAAGAGCAAAACCATACATGCGAATACCAATTTGAAAGCAAGTCGTAATCTTATATGTTTGTCCTTTTTTGTTGCATTGCTGATATTGGTTAGTGAGAATGAGAAGTATGTAGGGATATAATAAACACGTTGAATTTTTATTATTTAAAATTGAAAATTAATGTACATATAATAATATTTTGCATATTATTTTTTTTTTTTTTTTTTTCATTTTATTTTATTACAACTGAGACTGCGCTCATCTAGCAATTTTTCTTTCAAATACAAATTTTTATATATCTAGTAAAATTCACGTTTGTTGGGGTGTAACCCACTGGTTAGCCCCGTAATCAATTAAACCTATTTACTAATTTTAGTTTGGTAAGTTCACTAGGTCAAGTGGCCTCGTTCTTTGGAGTCTTCTTTCAACGACAGGGTTATCTATCATATGGCGAATATAGGGGTTTCCATGTTCCTGGAGCCTTATTTCGTGTTTTGCGGCATGCATTTTTATTTCCTCTTTGATGTATTCCATCCGTAGGTCCCTGTGAAGGTCTTCATTTCTTGCGTACCACGGAGCATTGACGATGCTACGAAGAACCTTGTTTTGAAACGTCTGTATCATTTTGGCGTTTGTTTGCTTGGTACATCCCCAGAGTTGTATACCGTAGGTCCATATCGGCTTCAAAATTTGCCGATATAGCAGCAGCTTATTGTGAATTGTAAGCTCAGAGCCTCTACCTATGAGCCAATACATTTTTCTGAACTTTATGTTAAGTTCTTCTTTTTTCTTTTTGACATGCTCTCTCCATTTAAGCTTGGCATCGAGGGTCATGCCAAGGTATTTAGCTGTATTTGCATATGGCACGAGTCGCGAGTCAATTTCTATAGGTAGATGGTAAGCCTTTTGATAAGTAAAGTTAATATGCGTGGATTTTGTCTCATTAAGTTTGATTCGCCAACGCTTTGTCCAGTTACAAACCGCATTGGTCATCCTCTGGAGTTTGCTCGTTGCATCAGCGACATTATTTCCAACTGCCATAATTGCTGTGTCATCTGCAAAGGTGGCTATGGTTCCTTCATTTGTGGTTGGTATGTCCCTTGTATATAGTAAATACAGGATTGGTCCTAAGACACTCCCCTGCGGGACACCGGCAGAGATTTTCTTTAGCTCAGAGTATTCATCCTCATATTTCACTCGAAAGTGTCTATTGGATAAATAAGATCTTAGTATGGCATAGAATTGTCTCGGTAGATCTCTATGCAGCTTGTATTCCAGACCACTGTGCCAGACTTTATCGAATGCTTGCGCGACGTCCAGGAATATGCTTGAGCATACTTTTTTACGTTCTAACGTTCTTTCAATTATGTTGGTGATTCTATGGACCTGTTCAATTGTAGAATGCTTTTCTCTGAATCCAAATTGATGTGGAGGAATTAGTTGTCGGTCCTCAATTATTGGTTTAAGTCTCTTTAGTAATAATTTTTCAAAGAGTTTTGACATGATTGGCAGCAGAGAAATTGGCCTGTATGATTTTTTATCGTTAGGTGGTTTATCAGGTTTTGGTATCATGATTACTTCTGCTACTTTCCATTGATTCGGAACATATTTTAACCGAAAGCTCGCATTGATTATGTGTAGTAGCTTACGAAATCCTTTGTTAGGTAGAGCTTTGATAATTTGGCAAGTAATCAAATCATACCCTGGGGCTTTTTTAACATTCATGTTACTTTTCACTCAAGACAAACTGCCAATGAAAATATAATATCTATTCACAAGCTGGATGAGTTTGAAATACGGCCAGTAACTCTCTCAAAGAATTTTGCATATTATGTAAAATAAAATAATTTCATATGTTGATCTATCCATAATTTTTCTGCCTTATTATTAAGATTTTAAGAATGATTTATTATATTATAATTCTGATTTAATTTGTCACATTAAACAAATAATTTTACTCGTTAAAATTAGGTTAAGTAAAAAAATCGGAAAAAGTATCAGGTTCGAAAGTATCAGGTTAAAAGTATCAGGTTCTTGACTCAAAAGTATCAATTGATACTGATACTAAAAAGTATCGATTAAGCCCATCACTAAATGACATACTCATTATTTTCGATTTGGTAAATCAGAAAAATAATGGAGTCATACTCCTAATATATCTACCCAGTAAAAGTAGAAAATATCAATCCCCTCCCCCTTTTCTTTCCCGCAGAGTTAACACAAAGTGTATCGACTCTTAAAAAATTAGAAATCTCTTTGAGCTTTCGTGTTGGTAATTCGGTTTCGTACAGAAAAAGTAAGGTCTACTCTTCAGGTAGCTACGACCGAACTACAAAAATTCAACTCTAAATTTTACATTATATGTAAAACTAGAGTGTATCGACTTAGTGAATTATATTCAAAAAATCAAACTCAAAAACCCAAGCAGAAATATAATTTGTGTGTGTATCATGCCCACACGAATAATTATGACGAAATTTAACCAATTGTCTGAATATTATGAAAATGTTTTCGGCTTTTTATAGACATTGATCGGGATTGATATTTTCTACTTTTACTGGGTAGATATATTAGGAGTATGACTCCATTATTTTTCTGATTTACCAAATCGAAAATAATGAGTATGTCATTACAAATAGTATGTTGTCTATAAAAAGCCGAAAACATTTTCATAATATTGTATCTACACTAAAACCTGTATCTGACTGAATATGAATGTATTGCAAAACCACGAGTCACCTGAACTCCCAAACTATAAAAATATTAAACTGAAACTACAAAATAAAATGTTTGTACTGGACTTAAACACCTCTAAAATATATATATGAATGACAATGTCTGTATAATTATTCAACTCGATTGAGGATTTAAAAAAATATAGACACCATTCACACATAATAATTCATCATCAACATTGAACACAATCCTCAGAGTTCACACCTTAAAATCAATCCGCAATTGCGAAGAATAGGATTCTGAGAATTTATGCCCAAAAGCAATAAAGAAAATGTTGATTACTTTCAAACTCTCAACTTCACTATCAACAATTCAAGTTACTTAAACTTAATCAATCCTAAATTTGGAGAAAGAACATTCCTGAATTGGAATAGGAATAAAAAGAATGAAAGTGCATCATAAATTTTGAAAATAAAATTGTAGTATGGAAATTACACAAATTAAATAAATTCTGTGATTTAGTTTTAAAGAAACCTTGAGAACCCATATTCCCACCCTTTTAACCAATTACAATCTATTCCTTAACGGAAGATATGAATGTTTTAGGGTGCTAAAACACTAATCCCCAAGGCAACTCAAAACATTAAAAATAAATTCCATACAAAAATAAAAATAACCTTTGGGCGCCATATTGTTACGGGTGCTTAATGCCGTTCATCTCGACTGGCTCATGGTGGGGTCGCGGGTCCTATTCTTTGCACCATAACAATAATAATTTGGAAGTCCGCCGTACTCGTGGTGTGCAACACAAATAAAAAAAAACTTTACTCAATCATATTACCTGTCCTAATAGTCACACAAGAAAAAAAAATTTAACGAAAAAAAAATTTATTATATTAAAACCACACCACACTATATTTGTATGTATTATGTATATTGTTATGTACAGATCACTATGCAGTGATCTCGGTGAACTCAAACCAAAAAAAAATATTTACCTAAAAATTTTGATAATTCCGTATAAATATATTACCCCGCCCAATTAAACGTATGTACAATCATATTTACAATGCAACACAAATAATGAAATTAATAGAACAATAATGAAATTAATAGTATATCTACCCTAAAATTGATGATCGAACTCCCCTCTTCACCCAGAGAACCTTCCTGGTCTGGTTCGCGAGCACCGCTCGCCACGCTGGTTAGGACCTCCCAATTACTCCAGCCCCGCACTGCTCCAGTCACTCAGTATTTGCTCCCAGCCGCACTTTTTATAAATAATTTACAGCAACTCGATTTGGTTTTTTGTTATTTTTTTATTTTTTTTTATTTTTATATTTTTCAATTATTCCCTTGTACAATATTTATTTACGAATATTTATTTTATTTATCTATTTATATATTATAAACATTAATATGTACCATTATTGTTCTTTTTTTTTTTTTTTTACAATTTTTACAATACCATAAGCTAGATCTTATGGGTAATCAGTTTCTGTTGTATGCTACTTTACATACTTTGTAGCATACCGTTTAATTGTGTAGGTACTCACTCGGTAGGTTTTTTTTTCTGTTTTTGTTTTTGTTTTGGGGTTCATATACGCCCCATACACACATACACCTTTATTTTTAATTTTTTTTTGTGGTTTTTCCGACGCACTACCCTACTCTCGGTTTTTTTTTCTTTTCTTTTGTCCTTACACTTCACTTCCACAATGACTTATTACTGTAACTATCTATTCTTCCACTTACGCTTTCATATAGACTTCACTAATTCACTATCCACCGATATTCGTTTTCGGTCCTCTTTATATCAATTTCAAACTCTAACTCCATTTATTTTTTTTTCCTCAAAAACAGCCGAATTTTTCCCCTAGCTATTTTGATCCCTAAAATTTTCCACTTCCTACCCAACTTAATTTTATTTGAATTTCCTACTATACCTAAATATCGTTATACCAAAAAAATACAGTGCAATATTTATTTGCAACAAATTATAGAAAACAATGTTCGTATTTGTTTAGCATTTGAACAAATCACAGCATCTTCGAGAGTGTCATTCTCTAGCTAGCCCATACGTTGATAGGCTTCTACATATCTTTCCATTATCATCCTTTAAAATCTGTTTGCATTCCACTAGCTCTAATACAATGTACTTACTGTATATAAATATGTGAAAAATCCATTTTCGATATCTAAAAGCCGTGACATTTATTTAAATCGAGAGGCAATACAACACAAAAGCCTTAATTAGGGCCAGCCAGGCGGACTGGGCTCAGCTAGTAATAAATAAAATAACCATGTTAATGGGACATTTTCTCGACTTACAGTTCATTTTTTAAAAACAATTATGTAGAGGTTTTTTAAAGTAAAAAAAATATTATTTTCCCATAATTTGTTACATTCTTTTAAAAAAACCTGTCTAAGTGTACAAATTAGCCAATAAAGTGAAGCTTTCAAAAACCACAAACAGAATTAAAATCGAGCTTATAACTTGGGAGATATGATGAAAAATGTGAAAAGGGGTCACCAATATTACTCAAAAATTGAAAACGTAAGAATTTGCAAAGTTTTACAGTTAGACCCCAATTTTACAGGATCTTTTACGATAATTTTACATAATTATTCCGAATTTTCCGGCCGGTCACTTGCCGACGAAATACATTTACAATAAATCGAACGAATGCCAATGCCATCAATGTAAATGATCCTTAAAATGGCCATGGCCAGTGAGAATTTCGGCCAGTACTCTGAGCTGGTCTCTTTTCAAAGATGAAGCAAACTTAGTAACCCTCCGATCTGGCTCACTAATAAAGTGCTTCGCCTTGAGGCAACCAGAAGTAGCACGCCACTTCAACATTAGGTTTTTAAAAGCGAAGTTTTTATAGCCTTCTTACCGCTAATAAAAGATAAGGGGACCGCTGGTTCAGGACAGATTAATGTTAATCGCGAACCAGTCTTGGCTAGGGAATCGCCGATCTCATTACTTTCAATTTCACAATGAGCCTGTAACAATAAGACAGTAATTCTACTGTTAGAACAAAGAAGGTTGATGTAATGTTTACAGTACTTAACAAGTTTGGAAATAGTCAAGGGAATATTCAATGAATTCAGCACAGCTTTGAGCTTAACAGAAAAAAATATTTGTGTCGATAAGTTTTAAGAAATTGCTGCAACAAATCTCTCGATGGATAAAAAACAGAAAATACATTTTCGAAGTTGAACTCTGTCAATAGCCTGTCAATAAACATATCAATTTCGGGTATCAATAAAATGTATTTATTAATGATTAGTCTATGCCCCACTTCACCTAAAACATTCCAAGCAGTGCCTAGAATGAAGTTTTTAATTGGGGCAGACATAAAATAGACCTCATAGCAAGAAGTAGAGTAGAAGACATAGATCTAATTATAGCTCTACATGAAATATTTGGCAGTCCATTAAGTTTAATTAAAGAATTTTTTAATTTAACCACAGGACACCAAATAATGGTGGCGTATGAGAGGATTGATAAAACCAACAATTTATAAATAAATATTAATATCTTGGTTCCGACGATTTCCCAAAAGCTAGTCTACTATGCCAAAAAAGAGGCAATAGCTTTTTGAATTTTGTAATCAAGGTGGTAATTCAATCAGAGTTTACTATTCAAGAAGACTTAAAGATGTTTTACAATGGTTGCTCTCCAAAAAGAGAGGTAACAGAGAAAACTTCAATTTTTCTACGCCTAGTAAATACAATTAAATCAGTGTCGGTCGGATTGACGCATAAGCCCTTCTTAGTATAGCATGCCTCCACTATAAGTAGGGCCTGTTGCATTAAGTCGGCCAATACATTCAGATATTTCTCTGAAACTGTAACAACAGGATCATTAGCATAACTTGGGACAATGAAACAGAATACTGTATTTTTACAAGTAGCTCATCAATGACCAAAACCCATAGCACATGAGAGAGCACTCCACCCTGTGGACAGACAGCCTTTAGCAATCTTCACAGAAATGGATAAGCGATCCAGCTATGCGAGACTTACTATAATGAAAGATTCGATCCATAAAACAATAGTGCTATGAATACCAAAATTGGTACAGGCTTTAGTAATCGTAACAAACGCAGTACTATAAAAAGCTATTGCAATATCCAGAAAAGCACCCATAAGCACCCTTAGTGACAAGTTCGTGTAGAGCAGTTTCACAGGACATACCATCTCTATAAGCATGTTGCATGTTACTGAGTTGAAAGAGCGGCAAATAATGATCTCTAATAAATCTGTCGACGACCCTTTCTAAAACCTTAAGAAAAGTTAGAAACAGACCGAAATGACTTCGGGTTGGTATAATCAAACTTGCCAGCCTTCGGGATAAAAAGAACTTTAGTCTTGCTCCAGCATTATGGAACAATGCTTTATGCAATGCACTCTTGGAATAGATGAAGTAGATGCACGCGATTGTAGGGAAAGCCATACTGTAATTCTTCCGGGATAATTTCATCTGTACACCCAGCTTTGTATGATGAAAATGAGAACACACTCCAACGCAGAACGTCGTGCGGATCAGCTTGTAGGCTAGACCCCAATTAGAGGTTTCAACATATAAGTTAGTAGGCTTGCAAGCAAAAAAGTCAGAGCTAAAGTCACAACCGGGGAAATGAATAGAAAGAAGCAAATCACCAACCTCTCTAATGGAAGAGGTCAGCTGACCGTTTTGCAGAAAGCTTTGTTCCAATACTTCTGGTTAGTGGACAAATAGGCAATCAAAATTGCCTTTGTAAGCAGAGATGTTTGTAATTCAAGGTGTAACAAGTAGAGAAAAGAGAAAAAATCCCAATCGGTTAATTTTCTGTTACGGTGTGGTTTAAACGACGGTCTTTTCAGTTTTTTTTTGTTTTAAGTTTTTTTTATTATCAGAAGTGAGAATATCGTTCGTAACTTTCCAGTTAAAAATTAAATCTATAATATACATAGACCATAAGCAGATATAATCACTTCCTGCCGAAGAGAATTAACAACAGTTGGCTCACAGCCTTTATTCAGAATTTCGTGCTCAGAAGAGCTTAAAAAATTGAATATAGAAGCTCCTCGCTGGTTAATGTTTGAGCTACCCCACAAGTGGGATGTGTTTCTGCTTACTCTGCAACAACAAGTTATTAAATTTAACCAAAGGAGGAAGTAAAGGCGAATCATAAGGAAGATAAACTGATGCAAGGGCCGGATTTATAATGAGCACAGCTGTCAGATCAGCCGCACTGTAAAAATGCTCGTTCGACTTCTAATGACAGGAATTTTACAAAAGGTTCCACCATTAGTTGGTTTCAAGCCAAATACGATGCCATCAAGAAGGTGCGGTTTCTGAATTAGAGAAACATCTGAGTGTGATACAGCAACCAACTTCCTTAATTCAAATGAAGCGGACATACTGTGATGCAAGTTGATCTGTTATACTGCAAGCTTGGGGGTCATAATGAATACCATCAAACCAAGGACATAAAACGGTAACGGTAATGAGAATACCTTAAAAGAGGTTCTATCCGAAACGTATTGCAACATTGAACCGGAACCAGTAATACATTCGACAGATTTCAGGTTCACCCGGAATACAATCAGTTGGCTATTCGCCTCACCCTTGTAGCTGATAACTTTTCACGCTTTTATTTGGATTTATCAGTCCAATATTGATCCTCTAGCTCCAAATGTCAAATTTTGGAGACTTCAGATATATGAGGATGCTATTTAATAGGTAGCATCCGAGCATTTGCGGTACAAATCCCGAAGACACACAGCTTCTCCTCATCCAGGCTGTTTATCGGATTGAAGTGTCGAAAGTAGAATTTTTTTAACAAAACCAGCGACGGTTTTAGCGTAGGTACGCACTTTCTTGGGCGCTAGTTCAGGATTGTGCCAGTTAGTTCTGGTTCGCTTGGGAGTACCCGAGGAAACAGATGCAGGCTACTCAAGGATTGAAGACGGTGGCGATTACGATTGCCTACCCGTGCCTCCAACTTGCAGCTCGAATTTGGATGTATCGGAGAAAATCAAATTGTCCCACATCTCTTCAGTCTAAGAAACGTGCTCCTAGACCTACAACAAATTGTTTTTGACTGGTTTTGTTTGACTCGTAATGCGAAGTCTGGCTTCTGGACTGTTTCAACTGCTAGCAAGCCAGCTTTGACCAGTCTTGTTCTCACTAATCTGGGTGAAATGTGTTTGCCCGTTGCTCATTCAAGATCCCCTTTTAAGTTCTATGATGACAGGAGTAGAACTAAACTAACTGTTTCACCAATATTTTTGCACACTATTTGCGGGAATATACCGCCGTAATAAAAGCAACAGGGGGTCCAACAAAATATTATTAATGAAGATAGAAGTTGCATAAACCAATAAAGCACAAAAAAAAAGTATTTACTTTATTCCACTATTTCCGCGCCCGTTAAGTTCAAAATAGGGTACTTTGAATATTTTGACATTTTTTCGATTTTTCCCCTAAATTTCAAATCATAAATATATTAATGAAACAATAAGCCAATTGCTTTCAAAAGTTTTATAATTTTGAGCAAATTTTTTTCCCCCAACACTGTATAAGAAAATCGTATTTAAGAAAAGTTAAAATCGACAACGGTCGATAAGTGTCGAAAGTCAAGTGTATCTTTCGCGATGCAGTACTAACACAAACGCACAAAGAAGCGTGACCATCATCCACGCGTTCTCGAAGCCCCCAAAAACTTGGTGCTAACCAGAAACGTGTCGTATACATTATTGTATTTATGATTTGATGTGGATTGTAATTGTCTATGTGAAAATATTGCGATTGTCTTTTGATGTCTACTGCGTTAATATTGTATTTATGGGATTCTATTTGTATATATTTGTATGAATATTGTAATTATATGATGTGTAAATTATTGTTGTAATTGTTTATTTTTGTATCTACAACGTTGGTATTGTAATTGTTGTCATTCCGAAGAATTATTCCTTATCCGTGTATTGTTGGGATGAATTTAATGTTTAACAAGTCATGAATCTGATGTTTTGCAGCTAATCTTGATTAATACGTATTTATCCTAAGCTATATTTCTTATAATGACATATAAAATTCCTAATGTATAAAATTGCTCGCGTAGCGTCTTTTATCATGTATGTACTGATAAGTGTAGAATATTTATTCAATTCTATTCTGTTGTTAGTTTCAGAATAGAATTTTATGTGGAGAAGTTTTTGTCTTGGTTAGTAGACTAGGCTTAACTAAGGAATTTTCTCTTATTAACCAATCAATTATTACAGCAATTACGCCGCTTTTCTCTCAATTGGTTCGTCTTAGAAAATCCCGCTCGTCGGGTTAGTAGGATGATTGTTAGTTTATAATTACCTATTATTTTCGGCAAATCTGGATTCCTGGATATCAATTCTGGATCTCTGGATACTGTGGTTTTTTATGGATTATGTTAGATAAATTCTTTTTCTTTTATTTTTTGATAAAAATTATTCTTTATTTGTTTTTTATAGATGAATTTTGATTTACACTTGATGATTTTATTTTACTTGTTTGTTTGATATTAGAATTTATTTTAAGTATAATGATTGATGTCGAAAAACTGAATGCTTTTTGGTTGTAAATTTCTGTGCTTATATACTAATTTTTCTGATATTTTACACTAACAATTTGTGTACTTAATTTCTATTTCTGCTAATTTGCATTATTCTAAGAATTATAACGCATGTGTATCAAATTTTCAACTCATCATAAATTATTTTGGGTCATTATATTGTGTTCGATTTAATTGAATTGCTTAATATTATTTTTACTTTGGGTCAATATTCTTGGTATTCCAATTTTCGCTTTATTTTTGATGTTCTACATTTTATTTATTACATATTACTTCTATATTACAATTTTATAATTTTCTTTCGAATTGCATTGTCATCAACACATTAATTATGTATTTCTTTATTTCATTGTCAACGTTTTATTATATAACATATGTTTCATTTCCTACTATTTTTGTTTCCTTAATTCTACTCTTTTGTTTTGGTCTTTTTATTTCATCTTGACCCTTTTTGTTTGATCTTTTTATTTTGTCTTAAATTTTATTATCTATTATCTTATTTTGTATTCTGGGAAAAACACTTGTGAAACATTATTTTGAATTTTTGTGACTTTCTAAGTTTTTGTTATTTTTCGAAACTAGCCTTAATATTATCATACTACAATTTCTGCTGCATTATCTCTGATTTATCCTATTTTTCCTATTAGATTTTATATTTCATTTTAATGTTTCACAACAACATTAATCAAAAACATAAAATAAAATAAACCGTCAGCAACAAACAGATTGCGCGCAATAAATGAATCAATTGATTTTTACATCCGTCCATAAAAAGTTTTACTTCAATAAATTATTAATATTCTATCAATTTTAGAGAGGTCGGTCCATAAATTCCTTCATATATCAGAATACCCTTAAGATTTGAACAGAAGAACGTCCAAGTAAATATACCCGAAAAATGAAGAATCAAAATACAAAAATATGAAATAAAGGACGAACAGAGGAAATATTCGAATAATCTTCCATAAACCGTGAATATGGTAAGACATGTCAGAAGCCAAATGGAACAGATTAAGAAAGAAAACCAATTAGCAGTAAGACACTAAATAAACCCTTAATTCTTGTTATACTAATAAATTTTGTTGTTGTAGATGAGATATTAATCTCATAATGAAAATAATAATGCTTTATGTATTCAAGTCAACGTTATTCAAATTAAAAATTGTTTTCATGATAATTCGCGGAGGAGTGCTTTAAGTGTTAAGATATTTAATAAAAGTTTGTTGAAAACAATTTTTTATATTTTTAAATTAGGGGATACAATATGTATGTATATTTTGTTTACGGGTTTTAACAATTTCTTTGAATAGATTATTATATTGTACCTGTTCAAGTACATATACCAACGTTAATAAAATAGGTTGTACATCTCAAAGAGCTTCGAAAATAAATCCAGGAACACGCTTAAATTTGTTTATGTGAAAATGTTAGGGTTAAGAAACATATAGTACATGATAAACCAATTTAAGAGGTATGATCAAGCGCAAGTATTGCTATCTCTTTCACTAAAAAATTACGTCATTCGGTGATTTGTGCTATACTTTTTTTTTTTTTATAAACACTAGCTCATAGCAAACAAACACAAATCGAATTGTTTTGCGGCGATAGTTTTTGTGAAAATTTTGTGAAAACAACGAAGCCTCGTGATTTTATCGCACCGAATTACGACATGCGCCGAATTTGAAATAGCTACCAATCATACCTTTCAATTGGTTTATCATGCATATAGTATAGCAAAAAAATTTAGTGAAAAATCTGGCCAACTACCTGATCAATGACAAAAATAAAGTTTTTATTTAAGCAAAGGCTCTCGTTACAGATGTTGGTTATATTTCTACATTTTCCTTTTATACCAAAGAACCAAATACATGTTACTAAAATCAAAAATTCTAAATAATACTCTAAGTATATTATGTTTGTATTTTTAATTTATTTAAATTTCCATATTCCTAAAATTTACAATTTTCAGAGCCCTTAATTTTCTAAATTTCCAAAATCTTAAATTTAATATATTGACGTATTTAGTATTAAATGTCTAAATAAACTAATTCTTAATGCAGATTCTAAATTTCAAATATGTTGCAAATTTCTAAGAGTATACTAACTATAAAGATTTAGATCTTTAAGCTCCCATTTTTCATTTTTACCTTCTCAAATTCGCAATAATTTTATTATATTTTAATATCTCCAAAATTTAAATCTTCTAAATTTTTCTAAATAAGAATAATGATTTCTTTTCTTTCCAACCTACGTTACAAAATTCGTGAATTTCTAAAATCAATAATTCCAGATTCCAAATAACTGATGAATTTGAATTTAACGATATTATGGTTTTGCACTCCAAATTCAAACTTTTACAAAACCAACAGAATTTATTTAATTTAATATATTTACTGTATTTAAATTCTAATTTCTAAATTCTAAATACAAAATAACAAGTTAATATAATAAAATAAATAAACTTTTACTATAATAGGGGTATAAAATTCACCTTAAAATTCGCCCTAAAATCATTATAAACTTCACCTTAGATGGCATCCTAAAATTCACTGTTGAATTCATTTCTAAATTTACCATATCATGTCTACCTAACTTAAAATTCACCTTAAATTTCACCGTAAAACTCAGCTCTAAAGTTCATCCTAAAATTCACCCCAAAATCAATCGAAATTCTCCATCAAACTCATCAGACATTTACCCCAAATTTACTTTAAAATTCTTCCTAAAATTCTAAAATTCACTCTTTAAGTCACTCTAACAATATACCCTTTAACTCAACCTACCCTATAGAAATCACCCTAAAATTCACTGGAAAACCCTATCTAAAACTAACCCTGAAGCTTACTCTAAACATCACCCTATATGCCAGGAATTTAGAAAACGAAAACCCTTAGAAGCTTAAATAAGAATTTTATCAAATTAAGTATTCTGGAGTTTCGAAATTTGAATAGTGGAAAAATTAATTTAGGATTTTACAAATTATATAAAATCGTTAAATTCAAATTCATCATTTATTTGGAATTTGGAATTATTGATTTTAGAAATTAACAAATTTTGTAACGTAGTTTGGAAAGAAAATAAATTAGGAAATTTATTAAAATTTAGAAGTTTTGTATTGTGGGAATATTAGAATTTAATAAAATTATTGCGAATTTGGGAAGGTAAAAATGGAAAATGGGAATTTAAAGATCTAAAGATCTAGTATTTATTTTTATTTAATTTCTTTTTTAAGTTTGAATTTAATTTGATTTGGGTCCCAAGCTAATCGGAGTATAAATGGTTAGTTGTCTTTCGTAATAGACAAAAAATAACACTTCAGCCATGAATATATTGACAAGTCGAACAATAGGAGTGTTACCTGAGGATCGTCAGGTCACTTCTGTAGCTATCGCAGGGAATGACGGCATGCGAAGTGATGGTTACCGACGGTGGAACAGGTGGGCCATGGTCGAGTTAGCCCAAAACTTTACTAGTCAGAAGTAGTCGGTGTCGAAGTCCTACATCGAAAAAAAAAGCTGAAGCTGCTTTTTAGAGAACCAGTGTTCTGACCTGAGAACATTAGGTTGGCTATAGCACGGGTTCACAATAGCACGGGTTCGCATGAAATCGGCATTTTATTTTCAAAATTCCAATTGCGTATTAGGAACAATGCCAAAATGCCCAATACGGGACGTATAGTGTATCGTTGATGAATGTGGTAATAATGGGAAATGTCGCATAGGTTAGTCGCGAAATACAAAGATCAAATAAAGATGAGAATTTACCACTGATTTGAAGATGTGCCGCGATTATGAATCAATTAGTTTTAAAGGTTTTTTTTTTTCTTAAATTATGTTAATTCACACCATACTGCACAATCTGTTGTGAATGAGCTACTGCTCAAGACAGGGTGTGTTAGCTTGGGGTACAAAATGAATGTACATAAATAAATAAATAAATTGATTCCAAGTTTAGTGAATAGTACTTAGAAATACGTAAAATTTAAGAATCGTGATATTTAGAGAATTTTTACAACATTTTTGAAATTTAGAATTTATATTAGGAATCAGTTAATTTAGTCATTTAATAGTAAATGAGGAGTGTCTGATCAAAAGTAGCTATTTACATTTTCCAACATGTAATTATTTTTTTTCTATAATTTTTTTTTTTCGATATCAGAATGGACCAAAAGTGGTTATTTCTCTATCAAAAATGTTCATAAATTCAGAAACAGTCGAAACATAAGCTATTTACTACAAAAAAGTAATCCTTAAATGTGCGTTTAAAACATTTAGATCAAAACAAAATATTTTTCGAATAACGTAAATAGCCACTTTTGATCAGACACTCCTCAAATACAATATACATATTAAATTTAAGATTTTGGAAATTTAGAAAATTAAAAAATATGGAAATTGTAAATTTTAGGATGGAAATTTAAATAATTTAGAAATACAAAAATAGACAGTATTAAAAATTCCGTAATAATGTAAATACATTATTATTTGTGGTGGCCGTGGCTTATATCACACTTAAATTATTTGATTTAATTTTATATTTTATTCAAAACTTGAAATAGTTTTTAATTTTCTTAGATCCTAACTGCGGTATATTTTTTTTCTAAAACACCTTATAACTCGTTAAAAAAAAAGAAAATCAGGAGTAGTAACGGACGATTTTTTCAATATTTCACAAATATCTCGACTTCAGGTAACCGCATTAAAAAAAAAACAAGTACATATAGGTATATCACTTTATTCACTAAGAGTTTACCTTTTAGTCTAGATAGGTCTAACAGAATTGGAATTTTAGAAAAAATTATCCTGCTGTTAGGATCTAAATATCCAAAAAAGTATTTCATGGGGAGTAGTGGGGAGAAAATAAAGAATTTTCTTCCAAAAATTGGTGGCTTTTGGAGTAAGACGACAAAAGTTACAGATGTGTGAATATGACGTTTTCCGAAAAATTGGATGTATTCTGACGCCATGTAACTTTAGAAGTTTTTGACTAAATTAAATGTGGCTAAAAAATTTGAAAAGATCATGAAAAGATGAAAAAAATGAGCCTATGTAGAAGGATTTTAGATGAAACCCATAAATTTGGCGAGCATCTTAAAACATGCTGTTTTTAAAAAAAAAAAAATTACACTTTTTTGTGTCGCATTTGGCCAATATTAAATATTTAGCTCTGAAACTGCTTTTAAATAAAAGTTCAATAAAATACGAAGAGAATGAGGCCCATAACATTGAAAACAAAGCAACCTAAGAAGAACGGTTACCTATCGAAAAGAGCCTAAAATCACTAAATTTTTAACTTTAAAAAATCATAACTCGAAAAGGGGGGGCCATGAAGGGGTAACATTTTGGGAAACAACATTTTTCATCGACTACTATTCCTGAAAAAAATTACAGCGAAATCGGTGAATGTTATGAAATGCATGCGCCCGGTTTTTTAAAAAAGTAATGGATAAGCTCAGAAATAATAATGAATACAATCAGTGCTTTACATATCAGACTAAAGTTGGTTTAGTAACAAAGAAAATACAGGGTATTCTTGAATCCCAGCTCGAGTTGAAGATTAATCAAAATCACTTGTTAGGTAAATTTTGTTTGAATGAGAATAAATAAACCACAGAGTTGTTGCTGGATTTAGATTTAATTCGTGCTGAGGGCGCAAATTTAAATGGCGAGAATGACATTTTAGAAGACAGCTAATAAGTAAACTTTAGCACCTATTAAAGAAATGTTTTGTGTATATTATTGGTAATTTAAAAAAATTATTGTTTTTCAAAATATTTCAAATACATTTATTTAAAACTTGATTAATTCACATGATTATTTATTGATTTATTTCATTATTTCATCTTTGTGAGATTCACAATGGAAGAAGGAATTTTACTTTTAAGATATTATGGAAGCCATTTTTGTCAATACATTCAGTTTCCTTTTAATATTTTTGAAAACTTTATCAAATATTGAGACCATTTCCTTTAGATCTTTTACAAACATTGATGGTGCAGTCAAACTTCTGCAAGGTAGTTGTTGTTCCGTATAATTTGAATGGTAAGAACGTTTTATTAGTTTTGCTGTTTTTTCTTGAAATTTTGCGTCTCTATTTTTAAGTGTGTGCCAAAAAACCAGCTACGTATGCATTTGTACAATTTTTTAATTAAATACATTTTATTATTGTATTTTAAAAATTTTATTATTGTATTCCACTAGCACAATTCCACTGGACACAATTCCACTGGACGTAATTCCACTGGGACAATTCCACTTGACACAATTCGACTGGGGAACAATTTAACTTGCACAATTTTACTTGCGTTGTAACTTGTACAGTTAAACGGAAACGCAAACACATATATGTGTATGTACTTTAATTATAACTATGGATTTTAAATTAATAAAAACTGAAATGGGCAAAGAAGCTAATGTTTAATAAAAGGAGGGTATACCTGTCCAAAAAAAGGTAACAATGGTAAAAAATATTTCCGTTGCTGCGGTTATTATGATTCTAGGGATATTCCATTAGCACAATTCCACTAGACACGATTCCACTGCATACAATTTCACTGGCACAATTCCACTACTTTAACATTTGTAGCTCTTTCTTTAAGTAACTTTTTAAGTTTAACTTATTGTGTAATTAAACGAATTTAACTTGCACAGTTTAACTTTTTGATAATCAAACGCATTTAGGGTGGTAAAGCGCGCGCTTTATCTCAAAAAGATAAATTGTGCAAGTTGAATTGTGCAAGTTGAATTGTGCAAGTTAAATTTTCAAGCTCTTCATCAATGTGTTCGTTTGCATCAGTTTCTGAAAGTGGTGTAGATGAGGTTTGTTCCAATAAATTAATAGCTTTACACGGTGTTCCTGAATGAACTTTAACATACTCGAAAATTTCAAATTGGTATTGTTTGGGGACCTTTCAAGAATCATTTAAGATCAAAATTAACATAATCCGCTTAGCCGTTTTTAAAATAGGGCTTTTCTTTATTTAAAAAAAAAAACATTAGAAAACTTCAGAATATTAAAAAAAATGAAACAATCTTATAATTTTATTTATTTAATATAAATTTATTTAACATTACAGAAGAATAAACATTATGATTTAACATTATTTAATTGACAAAACCTACTATCTGATGCATTAGCCATTGTGATGAGAAAATTTTAGGTAACGTTTATGTTTGTTGTAATATAAAACCAAGGAAAATTATTTTTTTGAATTTTCTTTTTGTCTTATTTAATTTAATTATAAATAACGTTTTATTTGATATAAATTTCATAAATAAATTCATAACTGTAAATGCAAATAAATTCAATTTAACTTGATTGAAAAGTATTTGTGATTCATATTTTGATGCATAAGTATTTGTGATATGCAGAAAAATTTAAAAATAATTAGTAAGTCAATTAAATTTAAATTTTTGGCTAATTAAATGATAATTAAGTCATTTATAATTTGTGAACCATTGGAACATTTCTATTACGCCTCCATCAGGTCTCGGAAGTGGCCCAAAAATTATGTAAACTCGCAGGGAATCTTATCCCGCACTGTTTTATAAACACCCCATACCATAATACATTTTTAGTCTTGCTAGATAGCGAATATCTTCCGCGTTCATTTAAACCCCAACAAGGGCAAATAAAAACTCTGCATGGCCTAGGCAACTAATTATGTTAAATATTTTTATATAATTTTGAGGCAATGTAACTTCTTTTGTATTGGAGCGTTATTGCGCTAAATAGCAAATTAAGGGCCGACTGATTTTTCAACAACTGGGAAAACTACCTCATTCAATAAACTGAAATTTAACATTGACCTTGAAGTGTTGTGTTTTATACAACCGCATAAAATTTTATTTCTTCCGAAAGAATACTACGGGAAGAAGTAACTACCCTATTTGATATTCTTTGCCAATTTAATATCACATTTTTTATCCATATTTTCTAATTAATGCCAAAACACACTAATTTGGACATAACAGGGTTATCAGTTCAATTGGCAATTCAATATAATGAAGTTCACATTTTATTTTCTCACAGTAAATCATATTCTGTTTGGCTAAGTGTTCTATAAACTACAACTCTTCAAACCCAATGTTTGTTTGCCGCCCCGGTGGCGCAGTGGTTAGCTTTACTTGCTTTACGGGTTCGATTCCCGGCGGGTGAAGAAAAAATCACGGCTGGTTAAGATTAAGATCAATGAATTATAATTATATTAACTCATTATCCGTTAACAAAAATGATTACGAAACTTCAAAATGGAGCTTCCAAACCGCGCCAGCGAAAAAAAAAATGATTTGTTGGAGATCCGTAAAACTATAAGATATTGCCATTTTTCCATCGGATTTCCAAAGCGTTATTTGTTAAATTTTCGATAATGCCTATTAATTCTTTGGAAATTGCACTTTTATCTGGACTTTTTGAAAATTTGGCTATAGTTTTTTCAGCTTATGTGAAAAAGACATTTGCGATTGCCGCAAAAATTCCCATATAAACTCCGTTGCTGAACACTTGAGTGCGGCTAATTTTACGGATAACTTCTCAAATGCATTTGGTCGTATATGCTCCCTCGTTAATTTATAAAATATTTTAATTGTACCTTCATCAAAATCAAAAATGTTCTCTAAAATTTTCTAAGAAACTCTACCAAACTGTGTAACTATATCAGCATTAATTAACCTATTTCTTAAACTTTTAATCAGATGTAGCGGATCATAAAAAAGATTTTTTTTTTCATTTAAGAAAAAATAAGGCTTTGGCTCCGATGCTACAAACAGTTTATAGGCACTCCTTTGATTACTGCCTTGGTTACAATTCACAACACATATATCAAATCCGATTCGTGTTACTTCAGAAATACAGTAAGTGAAAATTTGATGCAACTCATCACCTTTGACATTACCGATATAAATTCCCAAAGTTCGTTTCCAATTACTGTTCAAAATACGTAAAATAATAATCAAACCATGAGTTGCAATGATATTTTTTCGACCTAAATGACCATGATCTAAAAATTCATATATTATATCTTCAGAAGTATTAAATTCTAATTCCGGTTTGATTGCCAGTTCGTCTAATAAAAACACACATTTTTTATCCATTTTTGAAAGAAGTGCACTCTCTCTTGATCTTGCTACATGTTTGCGACACTTTTCATTTGAGTGCCATTTTTGAATGGTTGACACCGCAGGCAATGAAACTTCTAATTCTAACATATAATTATAATGGGATGGAGATTTATAGTAAACATTTAAATATAAATCTCGTTCGACATTTTGCCAATGAGCATTAGCTTTATGATGCAACTGAGACAAAATAAATTTTCTTACCGGATCACTTTTTTGACTAAACATTCATTAATTGTTTCTATAACTAAATTATCTGAGGCTAAGAAATCTAATTTCTTCTGTTTTGGTGAATTAAATATAAATCTAGGAACTTTCGTTGAATTTATTATATTGGATTTTTTTCTTCTAATATAAGGCATGACAGGAAATTGATCTTCAGTTCTTTCATCATTATCATGAAAATTAGATAAACAAATATTAGTTATACGGTTTGAATATTTCCTCTTAAATTTGGACCGGCAGTTGATCGATTTCCTTCCAGTGATAAACGACGGTCTTCAAGGAATGGCGAAATAGTGAGGGATAGATTATCTATAACAGAAAACATTGAACTTCCGGCAAAATCAATTTTTCTTCGGTGATATGAGTAGCTTTTCTTTTGAATGTCTTTCTAATTTGTACATTTGAACAATTGCTAGACCTTCACATTCTTTATCCATATTATTCTGGTCACATGCACAATTATTTGGGAACGAAACGGGATATACATTTTTATTTATAATTTTTTTTTATCCTAAAATACGAATGTCGCTGTCGTAAAAATGATTTTCGCAAAATTTTATGGGAGTATTCAACGTTTCTGTGGGTATTTTCAATAATTTGTTGCCTGAATCTTTAATCCACACATTCCGTTTTTTATCACTACGTAGGAAAATTGAAAAACGATAGAAAACTTCCATTTATACAAATATTTAAACATCCTTCGTATTCGTGTTAATAAACAAAATTACTTTTACTTATAACTAGAACCGCAGAGGTAAAAATATCCCTATAAAAACGTTCATTTGATTTTTTATTCCAGAAATCTTAAAATGTATTTAAGTTAATAGTTTCAAAATTAAATTTCAACAGATTTAAAAATCAAAAATCACATGACCCACACAATCTTTTTGTACAACATCAACACAAAACAAATGTCACTCACACATTCACACTGTTCTGTACGATCAAAACATTCAAAACGAAGAAAATAGGAAAAACAAAATTGTTCACATTTTAGTTTTTAAATCGTTTTATTGTTGTTTTTGTTGTAGTATTATACATCTACGATACGCGCAGAAAGAGGAAAAGTTTAAATTATATTCATTTTCAACCATAAATCTTACTGTATACTTCGATACATTGCAACCTAAATATATTATGCACAAAAAATTAGAAAAAATTTGTAAATCATACAAGTAACGCTATCTATTGAGGTAGTATTACAATTCACATGATTCCTCTATATATATATACTCAAAGGTATGAGGCAATAATGTATTGACTTAGCGAATTAAATTCAATTAATTAAAAATCAGAAGCTCAGAAAAACTATTAAACGTTTAACGTTTATTAACTTTAACTATGCTCGTTTCTCTTCATCGTTGCTCAACCCCGCCATTTTCATTCAATCAAAAGTTCATCCGTTCGAAATAATGGTACAATACAAAAGTACATTATCGATTTCGAACAATTCATAAATGTACGGAATTGAGGGAAACGATATTACTTTACCAAAAGATCACGAAGTACACAGAAGTTAATGAGGGAGGAGAAAGAGAGAGAAAATTCTTTGCTACAAGAAACTAATCATTTTCAAACATGGTAAACTGGATAAACTGAGATTTATTATTAATGTTATCTTCGACATTATCTATGTTCGAAAACATGGCTGAAGCAATTTCGTAGGGATTTTGAGGCTATAAAAGACCGCCTGCCGTTCAAGGTATAATGCCCCTCATGTATTACATTCACGTTATTGATATAATTTTAATTGGGAATTTAATTTTAAAGTGGATTTACAAATTAGTAATAAGTTTAAAGTCTTTTTGAAATATATTGGGCTCTTTATGGTTAATGTTGAGCCCATTCATTTTGCCATTCAAATATGACTTAGTTTTCTGCTTATATGAAATGCAAACAGATATCAAAGAAATAAACTTACAACATACGATAGATCAAACATATTATCAACTCAGTTGAACTATTCTTTGATGTCCATCTAACTAATTGGTCTCGTTTGCATGCGTTAGCCAATGCTGATGATCAAAACTTCCTCCTTCCTCTGAGAAAAACTAGAACCAACGGTAATAATCTTCCAGTTTTGATGAACTTTGAAGTGACTAAAAAACATTTCTTGGCGTAAATCATTGAATCTTATATTTTTTCGGTTACACAACATTGTTAATAGAATTTTAAGGGATTGCTCTTATTTAAAAAAAAAATATTTCCATAAAAATGAACTTGGAGAAATTTATCAAATTTATTAGTAGTTAACTAGTACGGTATCCAATAAAATGCGGGGTAATTTTAATAGCACATAAATTTACTGACACACATTTTTGTGCTACTAAAATTATTTGTACTAAAATTGGTTGTACAGATGTGAACTGAAGAGCTGCTCACCTTGTTCAAATAATTTTAATTTTTTTTTAATTTTTTTATTTATTTATATTACGACTGAGTCTTTTACCCATTTAGTAATTTACATTGCATAATAAAGTACTTGATTAGTCGGCACAATCACATGATTATCCCCCGTTTCGTGTAACTCATCCACTGGATTTTCGCCACAGCAAGCCTACTGACCTCCTGGTCGCGATAAGTCCAATGGTTTTATTCTTTGCAGTCTTCTTGTTGGTGTGGTAGTCAGCATACAGCGTATGTCCAGATTTTCATGCTGGTGCCAGACGTTGTAGGTGTTTTGTTGCATGATGCTTAATTTCATTCGCGACAAGCTCGATCGTTAGATCTCGATGGAGGTTGTCGTTTCGAATGTACCACGGTGCATTAACAATACATCGCAGAATTTTATTTTGAACTGTTTGTATGATTTTAATATTTGTCCTCTTGGCACAACCCCAGCGTTGGCTACCGTACGTCGAAACAGGTTTCAGGATTTGTTTGTATAACAGCAGTTTGTTATGCGGCGCTAGTTCAGATTGTCTCCCTAAGAGCCAATGCATCTTTCTAAATTTTATGTTTAGTTTTTCTCTCTTCTTTTTTATGTGTTCCTTCTATCTAAGTTTAGCATCTAAAGTCATGCCAAGATACTTAGCGGTGTTCGCATGCGGTACTACTATAGCATTTATCATTATTGGTATATGATTAACTTTTCGATTTGTAAAGTTCACTTGGACTGATTTTGCTTCATTTATTCTGAATACTGAATTCTTTCATCAATTTCTGAATACTACCGTAATTTGATATTCCTAGAATATTGATCGAGGGTGGAACATGGTTCTTCTTTTCTGGCTCATGGACTTTTAGTGCAGTAATTGCATTGGTAGTTTTAGAGTGGGTTTGAATTGGCTCAACTTCTGGTGATGATTCAGCTCTCCTCTTAATTGGGTTGGATTTTTTTCTTGGTTTCTTATTTGCTCTCTTGGCTCTCTGTAGTATCCAATTTGTTTCTCTTTCAAGCTCATCTTCATTAGTGTGATATTCGACTTGTTCTCTGAGTACTTGAAATTGGTTATTCATTAATGCTGAGTTTCCTGCGTTGTTATTTCTATTAACTGTTTCCTTTAGCATAATGTTTTCTTTCTTTAGCAAGACAACTTCATTGTTTAGCTGCGCGATTAACTTCTCCATTTGCTCAAATTTATTTATTAAATCCGCGTTGTTTATTGTATCTGTTTGTGCACTTTGCGCGACTTCAGAAGTTTGATTGAATAATGAATGCTTCATAGGAGAGGTATTTTCCTTCTCATTGTTAAGTTCACTCATCAGTGTGGTGCCGTACTTCTTCCACCAAAGGGCCATACATTTATGTCTTGTTCCGTGCTTCTAGTAGTACTAGGAAAAGGGTTAGCCTGGTTGCCTAACGACAATTTCCTTTCCACTGTCGTGTTGCTCCATCCAGAATCCAAGGAGCAGCCCAGTAAACAGGGGCGGTAGTTAGAATCTAAGTGCAGACCCACCTGGAGTACGTTATTGTTTACCCCCTCATTTCATCTTTTGTTGACTATCTGATATACTGTTTCTCTACTACGTAGGGATTGGATGCCACAACCGTTCGATCTAGGAGGCTGTCAACGAACACTCCGTTTTTCATTAATGAAGATAAAAAACTGACATTTCTAAAACCTTATTTACTTCCATGCCCACTATCCTGCTGTCTTAAGCAAGCAAACACTTTTTCTCTACTCTTACCTTAAACGAGTTAAACGAGTTATGCGCAGAGGGAGAATGGAACATTTACAATTTTCAAAAATCCATTACACCCAGTCAGAGTGTTTTTTCCGCAGAAAAAAAGCACCAATTCACATTCACTCGGCAGCTTTACTCAAAAAGCCCGAAACACCCAAGAACTTTTCTTGGTCCGACGAATGTCAACAAGCATTCACGTCACTAGAAGTTGAATTGGCCCAGACAATACTTTTGGCACACCCACTGAGCGACTCAAAGCTCAGCATAACCACTGACACATCGAACACTGCTGTCGGTGCTATACTGCAACAGTACAATAACGAGTATTGGGGACCAATACTCCGCATTCGACCGGGAATTTCAGATATTTTGTTGAGGGTCGGGACTTCACAATATATACTGACCACAAGCCTCTGACACGAGCTATTCAGTCACAAACTGAAGGTAATCCAAGGCAATCTCGCCACTTGGGTTATATTAGTCAATTTACAACGGACAAACATCCAACATAACCCGACTTAAACCAAATCGCAATCATTCAAAAAACTGACAGAACTTCAGAATTGACTTTCTGTTTCCGAATGTCACACTAGTTCATCATTGAAACTAGAACTTTTCAAACTGCCTGGCCTCGAAATCGTCTGCGAAACATTTAATGGGTACAATCGCACATACATCGCAGATTCACTACGTCGAACTATCTTCGAGACATTACATAACGTTACAAGTCCGTGCAATGCGTAAACTGATTATTGCTCGCTATTTCTGACCTAACATAAATAAAGACGTAGACAATTGGGCTCAGTCTTGTTTATTCTGCCAGCGTGCCAAAGTCTAACGGCACACTAAATCACATCACGGACAATTCAAAATTTCACATCTAATGGATATTATTACTTACTTACCTGTGTCGATCGCTTCACTCGCTGGCCTGAAGCATACTGCATGCCCAATATGTCAGCTGCAACTATTGCCACGACATTTGTCAACAATTACGTATTACGTATCACTGAGTTAACGAAACTCCTCGGGTCACATCGAATACGGACAATGGCTTACAATCTGCAAGCCAATGGTATGGTTGAACGCTTCCATCGACAACTCAAAACCGCACCGGTCTATGGGAAAATCACCATCGTACTATTTGGAATCCGAGCAATATTGAAAGAGGATCTGAAGTGCTCACCAGTTTACGGTCAAACCGTCAAGCTGCCCGGTGAGTTCTTCATCGATAATCTTCTTTCACCACTCCCAACTGCCGACACAGTCATCGACAAACTGTGACAAGATGACGTTTTTGTTCCGAAATCGCTCGACAACTACGATTTTGTTTTCATTAGATCAGAAAACGTTCGCACAGGATTATATCCTCCCTACGAAGGTCCGTATAAATTTATAAGTCGACTTCGAAAACACTTTATCGTAACGGTTAATGGAGAAAATTGCAACATTTCAATCGATCGACTCAAAACAGCGTATGGACTTCTCTGTTCGGCTGAACAAACATCAAGCCCTCGAACAAACAAAACCGTCCGTCCGTATTGCTGCTATACTCATTCAATCATTCACTAGAAAAGTCATTGTTGACAAATCAAATTAATAATAAAAAATCAATTTATGTATATTTTCCCGGTGCGAACATTTCATACGTAGTGATACAATAATTGTATGAGATTATTATTATCAGATTTAATATCAATAAATTACAGTTGTATATAAATGATAATCAATCAGTGTTTTTGTTAATACATACGTGTACCAACAGGGTGATCATTAATTTATTCGAGCACATAGAATCGATGGCCGTTAGTGTAGTGAAATCTGGCCGCTCTAATCTAACCACGACCAACGCAAGCTCAATAAGTGTGTGACCATATGTGGGGTCAAAAACTAAGCCACGCGATTACACATTTTAGCCTACTCGAATGAAATGAGTCTTATGTATTTATCCACCTGTATAAACAGCAGGCTAACCATCGTTTATATTAATTTATCGATCGGTCAGGTCCCATTCGTTACTTGAACATACTTTTTTGTGATTTTATTCTAGCTTATGATATTTTTCTGTAATTACACACAATGTAAAAACCTAATTGACATGATTCAATTACCATAATTATATGTACATACAATTTGACTTTTAAAAAACGCGCCTAAAGTATTTTTATTACCACCAGTAGTAATTTTAATATTTTAAATTGTTAATCAATTATGCAATTACCTTCAGGATATATTGCGTACCTGTTGGTTTGAACACGTCAAAAAGTGTGCTTATTATTTAGTCATAATAATATTCTCTACATTTTCAGTGTTGGCAATCCAAGTTGAACGATATGTCATATATTAAAAAACAGAGAAAGGCTAGTGAATTACTTGATGGACTAATGTTTGGCAGGGAGAGCATTCTACAAAACGTTTTTATATTCGATGAAGAATCCGAAAATATCCTAGGATTAGATGGAAATTTGTATTACGATTCGGTGAAAGAGGAACCCTAGTGGAAAAATAGAAACTAAAAATACTAAAATCAAACTTACTATTTCATAGAATTAATACCAATTATTTAAGTATATTTTAGTAGGTTATCGCAAGATTTTTTTGGTATTTTCCTAAATTTCATACCAAAAATATTTTAACTATCTTCTAGTATAATCTTGGTATATTACATTAGGAACAATCATACAATTTTTAGTATTATTTATTACGAAATTATACTAAAATAGTATGAGGAAAAATCCATTTATTTGTATTAATTTTGTTTAAAAATAATACCATAATAGATGTATTTAGAGTATTTTTTATATTTAGAATTAATATAGAATCGTGTATTATTAGGGTATTTTATAATTTATTAAAAAATGTACAAAATGAACCAAAATAATGTTGAATAATATCCTATATTATGTAATATTGAATTTTATACTAACTAATGGCATATGCCAAGCTTGCAATATTTGAAGTACTCAGAAGGATTGGGTACAAGTACAACAGATAACAGACAGACTCCAGATCGTGTTAAATTAAAATTACTAAATATTAAATTCTGTACTATTTCAACTTTATTATATTTCAAAAATATCGTTTAAAAAACAAAATAAAAATAATAAAAATAATAATAATAATAAAATTTTATAATCATTTTTCCTTTAAATCATAATTTTTAATGGTTTTGTGTTTATTTTTCTTATTTTTTTTTTTTATTTTTTTTTGTGCCTTCTTTGCATCTGTAGCAGTTTCATTGTTGATACTATTTTGAACAGACTTTTCGCGGTTTTTTAATATCTCAGCCTTTTTTAGCGACATTTTGACGTTCTGGATTTT
Organism: Tipula helvola; assembly: GCA_963556165.1. Lineage (NCBI taxonomy): Eukaryota > Metazoa > Arthropoda > Insecta > Diptera > Tipulidae > Tipula > Tipula helvola. Next base: position 42,468,471 of record OY744483.1, on the reverse strand, counting down.
CCTATTTACACATTGATTGTATATACCAAATCGCAGTTTTGAATTTTTAAACTTTTTGCATCTCTCCCAAAACATTTTCTGTATAAATTCATTTTTTATGGGGTCCAATGCATTTTTTGTAATGCCAGATCGCGAACGCCCAGTTCGGCTACATGCCGCTAACGTTTCCGTACCAAAAACAATCTGCATGAGGGTATTAATGTATTTTCTATCACCTTTCTCATGATTAGGGATACTTCGAATATATACATCTTGTGGTTGTGTTATTTTGATACCATTTGCATATATCAAATCACCTGATTCATCTAATTTATATTTAGTTTGATCTTTCTCTTCCTCAATTAGTTTTAAACGTTTTTTTAAAATTCTGTTTTGTTGTTTTGCTTTTAAATATTTATAATGATATTGTTTTAATTTTATCTGTCAATAAACAAAAAAAATTGTAATTCAAAAATAAAAAAATGTTTTGTTATGTATTACCTTAGCAGTAGGTTCTGAAATATTTGATATATCAGTTAAGACCGAATTAGATGCTGTAGAAGTAGTTGACGATGATGATGAAGAACCCGATGATGATGATGATGACGACAATGTGGATGATGGCGAGTTTAATGACATGGGCAAGCTTGGCTTTTCTATTATCGGCTGAATGGATTGGACTGTTGTTATCTGTTGTGGCGATCTTGTTTTATTTTGAGTATTTCCACCCCAAAATCTCGCAAAAAGTCTTCTGTATTTTGATCATCTTCGACTTGAATCGGTAATGGCGTGTGAATGGTTACAAATTGTATTTCAGTATCATCAACCACTAAACGAAAAAAAGTGTACATTGTAAATTCTCAAAAAGAAACATTTTTTTTACCAACTTCCATTTTTCGAATTTTTTCTAAACAGAAAAAAAAAACTTGATTGGCAAAAGTTGATTCGATTTATTAAAGTTTTAAGCTAAGTATGCTGCTCGAGCTAAAGGAAAAAAAGGTTAAACTTTGTTTACGATTTCAATGATCGGTACACTGCCACACGCGAATAATTCAAATCTCAAAATAATGATCTAAACATATCTGTGATTTCGTGGAGAGTTGGGAGACCGAGTTAAAAATTTAGTTATCTCGAACAGCACAGCGAGCTTTACTATCAATTTACATACGCCATATTGATATATTAGATAAATAAGTTTATATAAATATTCTACAATAATTTTTACGAAATCAAATTAGAGATTGAAAGATTTTACCTGATGGTATTGATTGTAAAATAGTGTACTCCTTTTTAATTGGTGATACCTCTAGTTGTATTTTGTTTATTTCAATTTGTGTTGGTTTATTAATTCCATTTAAATCGTCGGTTGGTATCTGCGTTTCAATATCACTTTCATTGATATTATTATCGATTTGAGATAAAATATATTTATTATTTAATAAACGGCTGCTTCTTTTCATTTGATCAGTTGTGTTGATTTTATTTTCACTGATTTGTTTAGTTTTCGACCGTTTCATTTTGGTTGTTCTATTTTAATAAAAAAAAAAAAATTAAAACAAAATTGCGTTAGTCATATTCAAAATTGTTGGGTAATTTTGTTAATCCGATTTGTTTTATTGTAGGTATCTATTAATAAGAGTTTTTCTTTTATTTTTTCAATTTTAACCATTTTTAATTTAGAAGGAACTTTTTTTAACCAAATAAATTGTCTGCATAATTGCCTTAGCTTATGTGCATCATCTTTTTCAAATTCAAAATTAATAATTACAAATGTGAGATCACCAATTCTCACAAATAGGCGTATAATTCCAAATTAACCATCTATAAGCTCCACAGTTGAGTCGTTAGTTTTTAATTTTTCCTCATATTTACTGGTGTGATAGGTCGTATTTTTATAAACTACCCTATGATAAACTAACACTTTATTGAATAAGAAATTTCTGGGAAATAGTTTTCTTTCGTTTATCGAAAAATTATGATTATGTGGTTTGCCTAAGTGACTCAAATTATCACTCTCAGTTTTCTTTAATTTTTTTATTTTGAGTTAACAGATGAACGTTGTAAGTCATATGCATTTGGCCATACAGCTGTTCAAAATTTATGACGAATTCTTGTAGATTATTGCTGGCTTTTAAAAAATTGGTATTTGAAATGTTTTTTTCCAGCAAAATGTATATAGCTTCCGATAACAAGGCAAAATGATTTAAATATTCTTCTGGTAATATATCATTCAAGCATGTTATACCGTAAAATAGCAGCCAATTCCGAAATTCGTTCGCCTTCCAAAATTGGCGATCATTAACTGTTCGAGGTCGCCTGGTTATGCGATTTGATGGCCGAATATGGAGCAATCGTTTATCAATTTCGTTTATATTACTGGACCGTCCAATATAATATGGATGGCGATGAGATGTTGACGAAAACCATAAATTTAGCAACTTTCGGACTACTCCCAGCAAAACGCAATGCATATAATCTATGCAAAATCCATTGATTACATCAAAATTTGGATGAACCAGAAGTGGGCATAAACCTTTTATGCCTTGTATAACAGAATTGTTAACAAACGTTTCTCGCATTTGTCTTGCAGTGTCAGTATGGTTTCGTAATGCAACATTTGGAACATTTGGATATCTAATTTGTTTCGTTTTTTTAGAAATATCAACCGATTTTCCGGGATGAATGCAATAACTGCAACCAAAATATCCATTAAATTGCTTTTTATGTTGAATCTTATCTTTTGCAATAGTATCTACTGAGCAAATTAACGGAAAAACATAAATTTGCGAAATTTGGTTGTTCATTTTAATCCGCATTCCAGACGAACTCAATATTTGAATCTCGTTTAAAAACGGCTTTAAAAAAATTTCCATAATAGGATCGGAACCAAACCAAAATCCAGTTACAATTATGTTTTCCGATTTAAAACGTACGCTTTCTTCTAGTTCATTTATTGTCATTTGTAGAGGCCAAAATGAAGCTTTTTTTGTGGAATTAAATACTTGAACCCCATCAGTATTTATAGTTAATGAAATTTTAGGCTTGTTGTTAGGTAACTTTTTGTATAAAACTCCGTTATAAATGTTACACGTTAGGTCGTCCGTTTCATTTAAATTTAACCGCACATGATGTTGATTTGCATGATATACTCTCCTTAATTGTGGCTCCAATGGTAGCGATATGAAAAAAATTTTCCGAGAAGCAATATTTGAACATTTACAAGGTTCACAAATTTCGTCATTCGGTACCAAACTATATCCGGTTTCATCATATGCTTCACAGACTTCACAAAATAAATGATACGTCGGAGATTCTTCTGAACGAAAAGCATTTTTAAAAAGGTATTTGGATGAAGGCAAAACATCAGAGCCAACAATTGTGTTTATTAATAACAGCAAATCTTCTAGTGCGACCCAAGAAAGGTTGTGGCGTAAATAGTAATCCATAACCAGCAATAAATCGGTGCGATTAGCATTATTACTTGAAGAAACAATTGGTGTATCATATTTGATGTTGAGCGGGATATTTTGATCTATTTGGTTGGTTTTGTTGATAGCTGTATCAGAAATGAGATTGGTTGAATTTGATTCATTTTGATCGGGTTGAGTGGTGTAGTGGGGTTGAGTGAGCTTAGGCGACTGTGGGCTTGTCTCCAAGAATTCATTTCTTTTTATTCTCTGTTATTGGAAAATTAAATTTGGGAAATACGTATTATAATTATGTGAATTAAATTATTAAAAGCTATACATATACATAAATAATAATCGATATTTTCGTGAAAATAGAATTAATATATTATATATTTACATTTAGTGCATTACGTTTCCATACTGCGCCTTAAGAAATTAAAGAAAATTACATTGGGTTGGATCTTTCACAGGTCAAACGTAGATAAGGTGACCTGAAATTGACTGCTACGGGTGTTATTGTTGGTTTTCTCGGTTAAAGTGAAGTTTACTTGACTTTTATACTTCGCACGTAAAAGTTTATGTGAAATAAAATTTCCTCCGATTTTTTCTTGTACATATTATGTATATTATAAAGGAAATTTAAATTTTACATGTAAACTTTCACTTTTTTTTAGTAAAATATGACAACAACCAATCGGAACACAATTGCAGATTTTGGAATCGACAAAATCAACTTTGCTTTAATCAATTTCGGAACGCCCTGTATTGTAATAATTTAAAATAAATTTCCTCTATTTTTGGTTAAATTAAAACACAATTGAATAACAAAAACAACAATAACAACACGTGTTTAAACTAAATACCGTTTTTCCAACGAATAAGGCGACTTTTTCAACAAAAATATGCACTAAATATTTTATAAATTATTAAATCATTCTTACCTTTTTTGTATTATAGGGAATTGTATCAGTAGATCCAGGTTCTAAAAATGTTTTGCGTCGAATCATGAAAACTCTTTATATAAAAAAAATTTCTGTAACACACTCACAATTTAGTTATTGAGATGGTATCTCCTCGAAATACTGAATTACACTGTTGATTTTTGTTTTGTTTGACGATTGCTGACGAACAACTTAATTTCCGTTATATTTTAGACTCGTATAAACAAATAATACCTAAATTAGTATATTTTTAATATTTGTATTGATGTCGTTTACACAAAATTATACTAAAATTATTATGAATAAAGTATATTAAAAATAATTTTCATTTTAGTATAAAAAATAACTTTTATTCCAGTTTAATTATGGTTTATTAGGCCATAACAATACTAAAACTATAATTTCTAATAAATTTGTATATTTTATGATTTTTTTTAAAGAATATAGTATAAAGTCGAATACAACAGAAACAAAATAAAATAGATAAAATAGTATATTTTGGTAATAAATAGTTTTGGTATATTTTGGTGTTTTTAAGTTTTCGAAAACAGATATTAAATCGCATACCTTTTACATAAAATTGGTATTAATACTAAATTTAAAATACTTTTTATTTATTATAGTATACATTTTGGTATATTTTTGTCAATTTTTTCACTGGGGAATCAATCAAAGGCAAAAATATTTCAGTTAATGTAAGCGAATAAGTTTATGCGTGATATCCACAATTATCGATTATATTCAATTCAATTTTCAGTTTCCTATAAATGAGGCATTTAAGTATGAGAAAGCTTTATCTTTCATTTTGATGGACACGTTACAATTTAATTTAATACCGTTTCAAATAGATGACATGTCCATTTTGACTGAAAAATTGATCACAGATGAAATCGATTTTATTGCTGCAGATGTATACTCATTAGAATTTCCAATATTAGCACCGACTGCTGTGACCAATCATGAAATGTATATGCGTCAACCAATCAAAGAATTTTCGTCGTCATTTTTCATTAATGTGTTTGAGAGGCATGTTTGGTATGCGGTCGTCGGTATTATTTTAGCGAGCTGTCTCGTTTTCGGACTATACAAATTATTCAACAATAAGTTTAAATTCAATTTGATCGAAGCAATCTACTGTACACTAGGATTGGCGAGCTTAAGTGGTAGTGGCCACATGAGTTTTTCGTTACGTGTAACTTTTTTCGTCTTATCGATGTTCATGTTCGTAATAATGGGCGCATTTTCTACATTCCTTATAACAGAACTATCGGTCAGTGAAATTATTTTACCGTTTCAAAATCTCGATGAAATACGACACCAGAATGAATATAGATTGTGTACACCAATTGGTTCATCAACTGATATAATGGAAAAGGAACGAGGGTATAACTTACAAAAAGGCAATTGTCCGAAAGAATACGCGTTAAGTTATAATTATATGAAAAGTATTTGTAATATCGAGAAAACTGTTTATATCGCAACGCCTGGTACTGTGTACAGCGAGATAATTCAAAATTACAATGGGTGAGTAGAAATTCGCTTTCAGTTACACTACAATTAAAATGAAAATATTTACTTTAAGGCGTGCACCATGTGATATTTACGTTTTCAAAAATCCCTATGGAGCCGAGAATCGTTTCCGTCAGTTAACTTCAAGACGACATTTCAAATATAAACGTCAAATTCGTCGCTCAATTACCCAACTTCGAACATCAGGAATTTTAGTAAACCAATACAGAAAGTTTCTTGCAATCAATCGAATCCAAATGGCAAGTAACGAAATAGATGACTTGGTGCCAGTTCAATATGAGCACATCAAACTAATTTTTCAAGTTTATTTATGTTTTATGGCAATTTCCAGCGCAATCCTAATAATTGAAATAATTCGGAATAAATATAGAAATCAAGCTCGCTTTTTCTTGCCCAACCATTAAAATTATTTAAATAAAGTGTGACCAATTAAGAATTATTATGAAATAGTATGAATTGAATTAAAATTGTAACTGCTTTTTGCCAATAAATAAAACTATCAGGCTAGCTTCTAATAAACAATATCATATGAGCAATATTTTTATTTCAAAAACGATTTTTACACAACATGAAACTTCATATTTCACGAGTTCGGTACTACATGCAACAATGAAATATTGAAATAGCATTTCGGTTTATGGTTAGCAACATAAAAGCCACACAGAATTTTATGGACAATTTCTCAATACATCATGTAAGCAATGAATCTTGGCCTCTGACTGACCTGAAAAATTGACTCTGTTGAAGGTGATTTCGTAAAATGATAGGCTTATGGTCTAAAATTTAAGTCGGTTGAAGGTAACTACTCAAGCTTGAAATTTAACATTAACTGATGTAATTTCTCATTTTGGGCTATGAACCTAGCATTTCACGAAATCACACTCAACTGTTAAATACGTATATTTCGTAAGAGATTGAGTAATTCTAATGTAATTCATAGAGGTACTATATACGATATCTCGCTACTTAGATATCAGCTGAAAGATTGAAAAGAAGGATTTGACTTACAGATGACCTCCAGAGGTAATCTGGGAGTAAAATTTCCTGTTCTCTCAGAATCAGGGGTCAAAAGTTTATATCATTTGAATTAAGTTGTCTAACATTCATTTGACCTTGATCTAGACGTGGTGGAATTATATGGACGAAGAGATCGTGATTAGCTACTCCAAAAACTTATAGATCAACTAAGCTCAAAGATGCTCCACCTCGATTTCATTTTGTGGCATTGTGTTATCATTGGCAAAACAAGAAGAATTGGACCGGATTGTAATAGATATGCACACAGCGTGATATTAGTCGAATAGAAGGAGGGTATAGGTACATTATGGGGCACTCGATTATTTTCGACATTACCTGGCAGACAGACTTTGGCCATTTAATGTTATTAATTTACAACAATTAGGGGATTTTCTTGGGTTGTGTACCAATCATAGATGCTTCTTGGCAAAATTTACCAATGTTGTAAAATATTTTCTGCAATAATAAATATTAAAGTTCCTTGATGAGGTGCTAAGACCTTTTTCAAAGCTCGACACCAACACTCTGAGTTTTATCCGGTCAAGGATGGTCGCCTCAAAGTAGTTGCGATAATAATTTAAAATAACCGCCAATAGCTACTATCACTATAGAAGCTGTTAAATATTTTAGTCGAGCTTTTGTCTGTTTTAAGTTGAAATAATTTTTAATTGATTCATATTATCACATTTAGCGTATTTACTTGAGACATTTACAACAACAATTGCACTAAATAATCCCTGAGAGGGATTAAATAATCCCAAATTTTGTTTGGGATTATTTAAATCTTATCTCATTTTTTAGTTTTCGTTCTTAGCGATAGAAGCCGCCAGATGTCATAATACATGTTAAATTTATATTTTATTTCGAAAGGTTGGCTTTTGAAAATTAAATCAAATTGGCTATTTTCTTGGGAACAAAATAAAACCAAAATAATTCAAATTACATTTTCGGTCAACAAAATACGCTTATTGCATGTTACAATGAAAAAATGAATTAGTAGTTTAAGCTATAAATACCGTACCTACTTGGAATCAAAATCTCTTTTTAAATATTTTAAAAATATTATACAAAGTGTTGCCAAGCTCTTATCCGCTCTTGTAGTCCACAACGTCACAACGGCATGTGTCTCTGAACCCAACTCAATCCTAGATCAACCTCTAGCTCGATCTCTAATTTAACGATCAACTTAACCCCAAACTCAGCGTCCAACTCAATCCTCACACGATTTGAATAATTCCCAGCATAAAAGCTGACTTCTACGCAACTCAGTCCCAACTCAACCCTAAGTATGCCCTAGTCCAATCTCAAATTAACATTAACTCGACCTTCAACCCAGAATATATAAAAAATTGGTGAACGTGGTAAAGTCATCACTTGAAGTACTTGATCCTATTGATGTATAGCTTCCAAAAGCTTTTCAATTCTCCGCCTTGGCCATAGAAACAGATTGGCGAAAAATATCCAATCGGACAAGCTCTTCTTGAGATATATGAGTATAGAAAGACATCTAGACATCGAAATGTATAGACAGACATCGAGGCAGGCGGACGAACATTTTTTTGTGCTTTCTCGGACTAAAGGACTTTCAACGTCAAAAAAAAGTGGTTTTGGACTAACAAAATGTTTTGTCATTTCTGGTAGGATTTACTTTGGTCCTTTAGATGTTCGTCTTTACCCATAGAATCTCAAGAATGATTTTTGGAATTTATTTAACCTATAAATCTTATTTGTGTTTCTATGGTCAAGGTGGAGAATTAAAAAGGAAGCTGCACGTCAAGAGGATCAAGTACCTCGCCTAAGAATTGACCCAAAACCACATAGTAGCATTACCACGGTGACCAATTTTTATATATGCTAGTTTGAGGATTGCGATTAGTGGTTCAGTTGGGTTCCATTTGCGGGTTGAATTGTGGTTGAGTTGGAGTTGAGTTATTGTTCATTCAGCCGTTTAGTTGGGGATTTATTTAAAGGTTGAGTTGAGATTTGAATTTGTTGAGAAGTTATCTTGCCTTATTAGATTAATTTGAGTTCATGTACGCATGTAGTTTTCAAACCGTGTTCATTTAGGGTTTGAGATGGATTGATTTTAGAGTTGAGTTTCGGGTTATGTTGGAGTTTGACGTGAGGATGTTTTGGTTCGAGTTAGGGTTGAATATGGTTTGAGTTGAAGTAGAGTGGGACTTGAGTCAAGGGTTGGGTTTTGGAATTATTTTGGGGGTTGAGCTTAGAGTTGAATTGGTGATTTAGTTGAGGGTTGCATTGATAGTTTATTTGGAGATTGCTGTGGGAATTGCGTAGAACTTGTACGTACGATTTAGCTAAGCGGATTAGTTATGGATTAACGTGGGAGTTAAATTCAAAGACCTAACGTCTGATCGCCTCGTGAGGTGTGTCTATATTTTACACTTTAATTTCAACCTTTCACATTTCAAATTCAATCTTTTACAAATCGCTTCTTGTTCTTCGATATGATGACTTTGGTTATGTGTACTATCCTGTAAAAAAATGGTTGAATCTGAAGTGTAAAACCTGTATTAAGCCCGGATCTTGTGATAATAAAAATTGGCCGACTATTTTTGACGTGTAAGCCAAGATTAAATTAAATTAAAATTTTTCCAAGCGGTGGTAGATTTTGCTTTTATGGTTTACTATAGAGAGTTCCATCTCCTCATATATTCGCTATTTTCATTAATTACAAATTATATCCGTTTCCTTATATTTCGCCCAAAAAATTATATAAGAGCCAAGTGTTGTGCGTGATTGTAGCAACGGTAAAAATACGCGGGTAAATTATTATATTAATACTAGGTCCAGCACGTTCGGTGATGATTCACATAATTTGTAAAGCTGAAAATCTCCAATAGAAACCACGTTGCGGGTGACCTAGTAGCTATTTTAGCTGTAATTCAGTATGATTCGTACTTTCAAGTGGTGTGGATTGCATGATCGTAGTAATGCGACATATAGTTGTCGACATATAGTTGAAAGAAGACAGAAGTCTGAAGATCAATAGCAGCGCAAAGAAGTTTGAGGAATGCGTACTAGGTTCGGTGGCACACTTGTTAGCATGCTTGCTTTAAGCTCTGGATAAAATCATGGCTGGTTAATGTACGATCAATAAATTAATCACTCATTATCTGTTGAAAAAATTATTACTCTAAGGAATGTAGCGCCAGCGAAAAAAGAAAGTACAAGTTCGTCTCGATTATTTTCAGAAACGATCTTAACTTTGATAAAGTTTCGAGCGAGATTTTCATCTATCAGACGCGTTCCGTTGCATAATACTTTTTCGGATTCAGATTTCTCAGTAATGAGTCACTTTTTTTTCAAAAGCAGGATGTAAAAAGGCCATCCTGATGGTGTAGGGTTGTTGAGAAATTCGATCGGGAACTCGGTTAGCACTGTAGTAGATTGCTGAATCACTGGAAGTTAATGCAATAATTTTACGGTTATTGCCGAGCATTTCTAAGTTTGTGAGTGCAACATAATATGACTTGCTTCCACATTTACTTATCGGACATCTGTTGAATGTGATCAATAAGATTGGTATGATTATTGATAAAGTGGCGCACGATCTCTGTGTGAGTTCTCCTTGCTTCTCAATTACATATAATCCGTTCTTCTCGAATATTGTGATTTCGATGAGGACCATAAGTGAAGCTTGACGCAAGACTTCAACTTTTGGTGAGGTCAGCTCATCGATGACCAGGATATGCCTACTAAACGAACTGACAGCTTAAATCTATGTACTGTGCTTGCTCCCTTCAGGAGCGTAGTGGCGATCCTTTATGTAGGCGTATAATTGGCGAAATCCTAACATGGCAAGACATTGTTATGGTTGTGGTGCACTCAACGTTATCAAACCGAATTGTCAGTATTGCAATTCTTCAAATTCGGGAAACAATCGACGGGGGATGAGAACACCTGGAGTTCAGCCTGCACCGATATGAGAAGCAACCAGTACACAAACCGAGGATGCTGCCTCGAACACATGCCCGAAATTTTACAGACATTAACTTTTTCTGCAGTTGAAGCGAGTCCTGCTTACTCCGACATACAAAATTCTACCACACCAAATATTTATAAACTCAACTATCATTCCACAAACCCCTTTGCTCATTCTGTCACAGCTAATTCATCATCTAGCTCGAATCAAAAATTATTTAGTCCTAAACAAATTTCAAGTAGTGATGCCCTAACATTACAGTCTGAATTAAAATCCCAACATAGGAATGTTAAATATTGAATGCTGCGGCGTACCTTAAAGAAAATGATATGCGAATCGGTTGTTCATATGACGGATAATGATAAACGACCATATGCAAAAGTAATGATTGCTGGAATACCATACATAGGCTTATTAGACAGTGGTGCGAATATTAGCGTCCTCTTTATCTCGGGATTGATTTCTGGAACTAGTTTGGATTGGCTCCAGCAGTCGTAGGTTCCTTGGATATAGGAAAAACAACTTTAGCAGCAGGTAATCGTCATCAGTTATCTCCTGAATACGAGTCTCAGTTAGAACAGATAGTCAAATCATTTCCGTGCTCCATTAAGAACGGGTTAGGTAAAACGAGCTTAATTACTCACGTAATCGATATTGGTGGTGCAAAATCGGTTAAACAGCGATACTATCCCGTTTCCCCAGCTGTCCAAGCAGAGATTTATTCGGAGTTGGATAGAATGCTGCAGTCGGGGGTGATAGAGGAAAGTCAGAGATCATGGTCGCCACCGATCGCCGTTGTTCGTAAGGGCAGTGGTAAGGTGAGGCCATGTCTCGATGCCCGGAAGTTTAACGAAGTCACCATTAAAGACGCATATCCGCTGCCACAGATTGAGGGATTACTAAGTCGGCTTGATCAGACCAAATATATTTCATCAATCGACTTAAAAGATGCCTTTTGGCAAATCCCTCTTGATGTGGCATCGCGTGATAAAACCGCGTTCACCATTTCGGGCCGCCCCCTCTATCACTTCACGGCTATGCCGTTCGGTCTATGCAATGCCCCTCAGTCATTGTGTAGACTGATGCATAAAGTGATTCCGTGCCATTTGCATGACCGGGTCTTTGTTTATTTAGACGACTCGCTCATCGTTTCAGCACAACTAGAAGAACATTACTCCCTCTTAACTGAGGTTGCTAGGTTATTAAATCTAGCAAACCTTACAATTAACGTTGAAAAGAGCAAGTTCGTCTTAACAGAGACAAAGTGCCTGGGTCATGTAATTGGTTGAAGACTATCCAACTCCTTAAACAATCAAACAATTACGGTGATTTTTGGGTTTAGCGGGATGGTATCAGCGGTTTATATCTGGTTACGCTATACCATTACAGCCCCCTTAACGGACTTGCTGAAGAAAAACCAAAAATTGGTGTGAAATAAGTCAGCGAACGAGGCATTCAGTATTACAAAATGCAGATTTTCAACGACCCTCTTTCATACAATATGATGCCAGTTTAAGGGGAATCGGGAGCGTATTGTTCCAAAGGTCGGAAGACGGAAGTGAAAATCCCATTGCCTACTACAGCCATAAGCTGAATCCTGCTCAACGTAAGTATAGCGTAACCGAGTTGGAATGTCTAGCTGCGGTACTCAGCGTAAAAAAATTTAGACCGTATGTGGAGGGTTATACTTTCACCATCATCACCGATCATTCTAGCTTGAAATGGTTGATGGATCAGCAAGATTTATCTGGAAGACTGGCGAGGTGGAGCCTTCAACTACAACGTTTCGATTTTTGTATTGAATACCGAAAAGGTTCACAAAACGTTGTTCCGGATGCGTTATCCAGAATGGATATCGAAGAGATTACTAAGCAGAATGAGGATGATGATGGTGGAGGTATACCGCCTTTGCATGTCGATCTGGACTCAAACGCCTTTCTCGACCTTGCTTACGTTGGCAGGGTGCAAGCTCTTGCAGATAGCCCTATCTCTAAAACTAATTTTAAACAAGTGGATGGTAAATTATACATTTGTCCCAATGGTAATATTAGTTCCATGATTGACATTTCGGCTTGGAATCTTGTGGTACCTGATTCCTTGGTTCCTTCATTATTGTTACAAACACATAACTCACCTACTGCATCCTATTTGGGACAGGCGAAGACTCTTTAATTGTTACAAAGGCAATTTTACTGCGCAACTATGGCACGGGATGTAAGGAATTTCATAAAAACTTGCGAAACTTGTAAACAGGTTAAAGCTACAAATTATATTACTCAGCCAGAAATGGGGAAGTTCGTGGAGGTGTACCGACCATTTCAAAAATTGTTTATGGACTTTTTAGGACGTTATCCGCGTAATCGTCTTGGGAACACATTTATTTTAATTATTCTCGATCAGTATACCAAATTTATCCTCTTAGAACCACTAAAATCAGCTACCGCAAACCAGGTGGTAAATTCATCACTACATATAACGGACCTCAATTTAGATCTAAACTTCTCGCTGATTTATTGGATTACTATGGGGTTAAACACCAATTCACTCCCATTTATTCGCCGCAATCGAACGCGTCCGAGAGGGTTAACCGAACGATACTCTCGGCCATTCGTTCATACGTGAAGGACGATCATAAGAAATGGGACGTTCATTTAGACGAAATCAGTTCGGCATTACGAAACTCCATGCACAGTTCTACATATTTCTCTCCCTATTTCCTTACTTTTGGACAGCACATGGTAAATCATGGTTCTTGCTACAAACTTATGAGGGATTTAAATCTGTTAAGCGATAAGCAAGCGTCGGTCATGAATGTTACCAATCGTCTCTCAGCGGTATAAGAATTAGTTTTGTCTCTGTTTAAAGCTTACCAAAGGAATATCACAACGTATAATTTGCGAAGTAAGCGTAGAAATTTTGAGCCTGGGCAAAGTGTTTTTGTGAAGAACTTCGTGCAGAGCAATGCGGCTGCAAATTTCTCAGCAAAACTTGCACCTAAAATCGTAAAGGGGTAAATAATTCGAAAAATAGGTAGGGTATCTTACGAAGGATATTCAATTGGTGTCTATCATGCGAAAGATATACGATGAGCTTTTCTTTACTACCTACTGGTAACTTATGAATAATCTAGATAATTAGATTCGGGTTCGTTTTATTAATTAGTAATTTAGTTGATTACTATTAACAATAAAATATCATATGCTTAGTGTAAAATGCCCGACTTGAGACATCTCAAGGGTGCTGGGTCTGCCCCACGATTTGTTACGAAAAAAAATTGTTCCACACTTCCAAAATATTTTCACTATAAATTTTTTAATCAAGTGTACATTCTAATGTATCAATAAAAGAGGTAATAGAATAGAAAGATTAGTTGGGAATGCCGGAAGTGAATAAAAAAGAGAAAGGGAAGAAATTGATGTTGAGAAAGGGAGACGAGACGGAACCCTAATTTGAGGTAAAAGCCTTTTTTTATTTAAAAAAAAAAGTCTTTTCACGCACAATGCACCGAAATGTAGACGGCGGGTCGTTACAAACTTTTGAAATTTTTGCATTATGAATTTGTGAAGTCACCAAATTTTTGGTAATAACCATCCGATGATAAATTACGATAACATCATTTTCATGAAGTTCTAATTTAAAAAAATCTTAGAACATTTTATGAACATTTAAATTATTATAATTTAAGTGGCGAATATTAACTTTTAAGTAAACACGAAAATCACTATAAAAATGCTGATGGAAGCAAGAAACATAATTTATGTCGCCCATAAAAAGTATCACAGAATTTTTGTATTTTATATTCGGCCTATTATGCGCATACACAAAATACCAAATAATAATAAAATCGTGTATAAACATTTTTATGAATTAGATAGAAGCTTAAAGCTCTAAATTATTGTATTATTTATTAAAATGGTAATATAAACAACAATAACAAAACATGTAACAACATTGTGCTTTGAGACAAATATTGAGAGGATGATGTGCTTGTTTATTGAATACAGTGTGTGTTCACAATCACAATATTTAATTTTTATTTAAGCTTTTTAATGCAATGAGATTTACAAAAGCATTTCATAAAAATATATGTAAAGCTTTAATAATTTTTTTTTTCTTTTTGTTTATTTTCATGTTTTCCCATTTTCCTTGTGATGATGTACCAACAATAACCGCATCCATCCGATTTCAATGTAAACAGCGACTGTGATATTTAATATTCTTCTCTTAATATGTGCATCATGTGGTGTAATAGCATCAATTTTAGTTATAATTGGATTGAAAACGGTTAGTGATGATGTGTGGTAAATTGATTTTTTTTTCCCATTTACCAATTTTGTTATTTTTTTGCTTCTTTGTTTTCTATACATATAAATGAACACAGGATCAACGAGAGCTTCTACTACCATGGATTTTAATTATGATCGGTGACATATTTATCGAGATTTCACATTTTATTTATTTAATATTGATACAGACGCTGGTATTTGAACCACTGACGGCAACCTTGTTTACCATTGATTTTTTCATTATGTGCTTAAATGTAAGTATAAATTCTTTATTTGTAAATTTTTATTGCAGGATAGATTTAATCATCAGTCAGCGCCAAGATAAAGTTTATTTTGTTACACGAATATTTTCCTACAAATTTTACTTCCTCTAAAAGCCATATTTGGGTTTTTGTTATATTCAGCTGGTTTAGCAAAAAAATAGTTTGGTGCTTCTACCACCCAACCGTATTGTTGAAGAACATACAAATGCAATGTTCAGTATAAATTCTCAAAAGCTGCTCCATCTTCATGATGAATTTAATTCTCACCTTCGATCTCTCAAGGCTCTTGGCCGTCCTACTGAATACTGGGATGATTTAATTACGTATTTGATGGCTAAATGGCTTCAAAGTTTGATTCGGAGACAAAAATAAGGTGCAGGAAACTCCACTAAATTCTATTGCCATATTCGAAGACATTTCCAAATTTATCAGAAAAAGGAGCTACAAATTGTAAGGGCAAAAATTCGAAACTTCATATACTTCTCAGCAGTCAACGAAGCCAACGATCACTACGAAAAAGTCTATTAATTGTTCTCATCAGAGCTTTCACGCAACCGGAGACACTCGATCATGCGCTGACTCCAATTTCTTGGAAGTCGTGTCGAGGAATTAAAAATCTGCTCAAATTGCTTGCGATCCAGTCACCGTATTGACGATTGTTCTGTTGCAGATCGATGTCGTACTTGTACTGATAAACATCACAGCCTTCTTCACATCACTAATAGTATTTCTACGCTCAGCCGTCGTCATTAGCCAAAACTAATAATCCTTCGAAAGCTCAAAATTCACCATTAATTCCGGCATTGTGGTAGCCGCAATCAACAAAAATCCAAATCCTGTTCTTCTCGCCAGCACTTGTTGAATTATCTGATTCAAACAACCGAAATGTTGGCAATGCTAGATTCCGGGTTTATGCTTAATTTCATACAGAATCCCTAGCTACAAATTAAGTGTAAGGGCAATGAAATCCTCGGCTCAAATCTGAGGTATTGGCGGCTCATTTATCGTGGAATGTAACTCTGCATCTATTGAGTTTCGATCCCGAGTCAGCAATTATTCTGTGAGGCATACATTTTACCAAAAATATCCGATTATTAGCCGACTATTCAATGTGATTCATCCAAATGATCTATTCCATCTAACATCCAACTGGCGGAACCAAAATTCTATTCCCCTCAAAAAATTGTTTTGCTCATTGGAGCAGAATTATTCTTTGAGTTACAGTCTGTCGCTCAAATTAAATTAGGTAATAACCTCCCAATTCATCAGAATGCAAGATTGGGATGGATCGTCTCAGGTAAGGCCAATGGTCCGCCTTTAGATTATAAAATTTGCAATCTAGCGGTCGTGAGCTCTCCATCTACATGTTTAGATACACTTATGCAAAGATTTTGGGCTATAGAGGAAGTAGATGATTTCATATAAGATAGTATTTCAAACAATGTGTGCGAGAAGCATTTTTACAAAATAGAACTGGGCAACTCAGCAATTCTATAGCAGGCCAACTGTCGGTTCTTCAATTTTAAGACAAAATTAAGTCGAGACTCTGAGCTTCGCGATTCATATAATGAATTCATGAGTGAATATGTGTCACTCGGCCATATGGACTTAGTTAAGACGATTGAATCAAATCGTTTTTATCTGCCGCACCGCTATGTGTTTCAACCTGTCTCGACCTCTACCAAATTGAGAGTCGTGTTTGATGGCTTAGCTAAAACGAGTACCGGCATCTTCCTAAATCGCATTCCAATGTGCGGTCCTCTCATTCGTGATAAGTGCAGATATCACAAAAATGTATTATCAGGTCGATGTTCATCCCGTATATATTTTAGCGATTTGATCCGAATGATCCGTTACTCTATTCATTCTTCAATCTGCAGGTATTTAAGCCTCTATTCTTGTCGATATTCCCGATGTTGAGCGTGAGCCACATGTACAAATAGACAATGACGAATTTATCCAAACTTTGTGTTTAATTGGCTTGCTAATTCTGATACGTTTCGTATTAATGTCAACCTTGGTAAAGAAACAACGAGAATAACAAATTGTATTGTATACAAAGTTATTTGTATCATAGCTAAAATATTTGATTCCATTGGGCTGATATTGCCGGTTGCCATACTACAGGGAAAACGTTTATGCAGCAATTATGGCAACTTAAGCTAAATTGGGACGATAGTCTGCCCATGAATCTACACATGAATTGGTATAATTGACGCGAAAATTTACAGAAACTTCAAGGGCTTTACATACCGCGACATATGTTCAATCATTGTCAAATTCCAACAAACATCCAAATACATGGCTTTGCGGATGTTAGCCAGAAGAGTTACGGTGCTGCGGTCTATGTTCGAATTCACACCACCAATGGTGTTATCGTTAGATTATTGTGTTCAAAATCACGAGTCGCTCCCGTTAAACAAATGATTCTACCTCGACTTGAGCTTCTAGCGGCTAAGTTGTTGTCCAAGTTGAATGCAAAACTCAAACCTAATTTAAATTTCTCAGTAGACGAGTATTTTTTCTGGACTGACACCATGATTGTGTTGCATTGGCTTAACGCTCCTTCCTCTTGTTGGAAAACCTTCGTTGCTAACCGTGTATCTAGCATTCAACCTTTGGTTGTAACAAAAAATTGACACCATGTCAGTTCCAATCACAATCCGGCCGATTGGATTTCCAGAAAACTTAATTACATATTTCTGAATTATGGTGGAATGGTCAGCTATTTCTTCAGTCATCTGACGAATCGTGGTCCTAATCGTTTTTGCCATCGAATCAAATTGAATTATCCAAACAGAGAAACCCTACAGAATTTTTAATTGGCAAGAGTTCCATCCAATCAATACAGTTCGAAGACATAGAAGGGATGATTCTGCGCAGACACGCAAGAGGATCATTTCTCACTATACAATATGCTATGAGTTACTTTTTGCGCTTCATTTACAATACGGAAAATCCTGCTAGTCGGCGTTCGGCTCCAAGCCGTTCATAATCCTTCATTTATCGTTCGCGATCCGGAGTTAAAGTCGTTGTCATTCTTCATGGGTGATGCCAAAATTATTCGTGTTGGTGGCCGATAAAAATTTTCTGCGTTGTCTTACACATCGAAGCATCCGGCCTTGCTTCCACCGAATCATTTTTTTACACAAGCAGCTGGAAAATGAGCGACCTTCCGTTTGAAAGAGTCAATCAAGCATATCCTTTCTATTACGTGGGCGTGGACTGCTGTGGCCATTACTACGTGCATTTGACGATTCGTGGGCGAGTATCGACAAAGGCTATACTTAGCCGTCTTAGTCTGATTTGTCACAAAAGCCGTTCATTTAGAACTGGCATCGTCACTTTCAAAACAGCATCACTTATGACCGACGAAAATCGTTTCCGATAACAGCACCAACTTCGTCGGTGCCAACACAGAGCTACATGCATTTTTTGAACTTCTTCAATGCTCCGATCTCAAATCCGAAATTCAACTCATATGTGTCAACGCGACAAAATTGAGTGGTTATTTGCTCCACCGGGCTCACTGCATTTTGATGGTCTCTATGAGACCGCCGTTAAGTAGGTAGTCATCTCCTCTGGTTAACGCTATACGCTAAGCTGACGTATGAAGAGCTCAGTATATTAACTAAACAGGTCGAATCTGCATTGAACTCTCTGCCGCTTGTTCCAATAGATACAGATGATATAATTGAGGCACTCATTCCAGGGCATTTCCTTGTTGGCCGGTCTAACATGTCCTGAAAAATGGAAATTCCAGCATATTTTTTAGGATTACTGAATTTCCCTAAGACAGAAGCTTTGGAAAAACTTTTAAGATTTAATTTTAAAATTTTCTGGAAAATGGAGATTTCCGGTCAAATTTTAAAATTAAATCTAGCAAATCCATTCTTCAGAAAGTTTAAAAATGAAATCTTAGTTCCTCTTAAAACTAAATTTTCTTTTCTGGAATTTCTGGACAAGGAAGGCTTCATTTTTAAATATCATTGAAAATAGAGATTTTCTAATTTTAAAAATTAAATTTAAATGGAAGAATTTCTTCCAAAATATTTCAAAATAAGGGTGAAAACTTCCTCCTCCCAGGATATTTTAAAATTAAAGTGTAAACCTAGATTTTGTTGAATATTTTATAATTAGAACCGAAAGTCCCATTTCACAGAATTATGTCAAATTAAATCCTCCATTTTCAAAAAGTATGCAAAATGAATATTTATTTTTAATATATTCTGGAAAATTAAAATTTTATCTCGATATTTCTATTACATGTTTAAAAAATTCTGAAAAATGAAAATTGATAATCCATCTTCCTTTTCAGAATTTCTGCAAAAGTAAAATATAGTTTTAAATCTAATTTTTAAATTTGAATTTTTATTCCAAATTATTTTCAAATTAAATTTTCTTTTTAATATGAGATTTTCTTCTTTCTATGAAATTTTCTTTTTTATGAAAATCAGAATTGAAATTTTCATTTTCCGTAATATTTTAAAAATAGATATTCTCCCAGAATTTTTGGAAAAGAAATATTTAAATCTCTAATTTTCCAGAATACATATTATAAATTTAGAGTGGAAATTTTCATTTGCTAGAATATATTCTAATTAAAGTAGAAATTGCCGTTCCCAGCATGCTTCAAGGAAATGGAGATTCCCAAATTTTAAAACTGCATATCCATTTTCCAGAATATTTAAAAATTATGGTGGAAACCTGCATTTTATAGAATATTTAAAAATTAGATAATCCTTTTCCCTAATCCATTTTAAAATTTAATTTTGAAATACAGATTTTATTTTGAAATTAAATTTGTATTTTCTAGAGTATTTTGAAATCAAATCTTTCTTTCCTAGAATTTCTGGAAATCTTTATTTTCCAAAATATATCAAAACTAAATTTTCCGTTACCGATATTTCTGATCCTTCTTTTTTTCCAGAATATTTCATTATTAAAGTAGAAACTTCCACTTACTAGGATATTTCAAAATTATAGTAGAACCTCCGTTTTCTAGATTATTATATAATTAAAATGAAAATCCCCATTTTAAAGAAAATTTTAATATTAAATCTTCATTTTCTACAATTTCTGGAAATCTCCATTTTCCAGAATATTTTAAAATTAAATAATCTTTTTCCATGAATTATTCCAGGATTTCTGGAAAAAAATGTAATCTTAAAATATTCTGAAAATTGAAGGTAATTTTAAAGTGATATCTTCATTTTCCTGAGTATTATAATATTTGAGTTCAAAACTCTATTCTCTAGAAATTTATATTGTAATTAGAATAGAAACCAGCAGAATATTTAAAAATTTAATCTTCTCTGCTATTTTTTCACAGAATATTTAAAAATTAAATCTTCTCTGCTAGAAATTCTTGGAAAGGAAGGTTTATTTTTAAAATTTGAATGGAAATTAACATTTTCCATAATATTCTAAATTGTAAATTTAGAATATTTCAAAAATGGAATTTTCAGATTTCCTGAAAAATATAGATTTAATTTTAGAATTAGAATGGAAATCGCCGTTTTTTGCAATATCTTAAAATTAATTCTTGCTTTTGCAGAAATTGTCGAAATATTCATTTCAAAAATATTTTAAAATTGACTTTTCATTTTCTCGAATTTTTGGAAAATGAAGGTTGAATTTTAAAATATTCTGGAAAATGGAGATACCCTATTTGTAAAATTAATTCTTTATTTTAGAATATTGTGGAAACATAAGTTCTGTAGAATATAATAATTAAAATAGAAATTTGCATTTAGTAGAACATTTTAAAATTAGACCCCCTTCTTTAAGAAATTCTGGGAGAATTCTTGGAAAAGGACGAATAGATATTCTGAAAAATGTAGATTTTCGTTCAAACTTTAAAATTAAATCTGGAAAATCCATTCGTCACAATGTTTAAAAATGAAATCTTCGTTCCCCTTAAAACTAAATTATCCTTTCCGGAATTTCTGGACAAGGACGATTTGATTTTGTAATATTTTGAAAAATGAATATCAAATTTAAAGAATAGAATGGAGGGCTTCCAAAATTTATTTAAAAAGAATATTTAATATTAAAATATTACAGAAAATGGAGATTTCTAAAAACTAAATTTAAATGGAGAATTTTTATTACATGATATCGATTTGTAGTATTAATCTGGTTCCATTACATAAGCCATTATTTGGGCAGAGATTACGTAACATAATAATAGGACAAACAATTTTTAATAACAATTTATGAGGTGGAATACCTGTCAAATTCAGTGAATTCAAATATTCAGTTGGATATATATTAGCCTGGTTCTCATCAGACACACAATCTTCACTTACTGGTTCATCAGTAAACTTCGATAAAACGTTTCCGTTTATTTCATCAACTTGATCATTTTTTGGTGGGAATATTAAAGTATCGACAAAATTTGCCTCATTAAAATTTGGAAAAAGTGTAGAAATAAAACCATTCAAATCTTGAGCAATACAAATAAAAGTTGGAAAATTTACAAAAGGTACCAAATTCCCATTCCCGACATCAAGGAGGAATTTTTCAAAATAATTGCTGTTGTATTGCACCTTCCTGGGGAAAGTGTTTTAATTCTCATATTTTGTTGCAATTTAATAGTTTATATGTCATCCCATAGGTATGACCGTTTTATGCAAGCATTAACTATAGTGGCTCGGGTTCTATGTGGTACAACAGGTAAAATTTGCCTGAAATCACCACCTAACACTATAACTTTCCCACCAAATGGTTTTGGGGATTTTGTTATATCTCTTAAAGTTTTATCAAGAGCAGGAAATGCGAATTTGTTTGCCATTGGAGCCTCATCCCATATAATTAGTTTGGTTATACTTAACAGTTTTGCAAGGTCTGTCTGTAGAGAAATATTACATGTAGAGTTCTCGTTTGCATTTAGAGGAATTCTAAATTCAAAATAAGTAGTTCGACCACCATCTAACAGAAGAGCCGCTATGCCTGAAGATGTAACAGCTAACGCTATAGCACCTTTCTGTCGTATTGCCCCAAGTAATATATTATATAAAAATGTGTTTCCAGTGCCACCTGCACACAGAGAAAAGCGTAGTAAAATTTAACAAAAAATGCGATGAAATTCATTGCAAATGTAATGAAATTCCAACCCATTACAACTGTAATAATAGCCGCATTTCTTGACGCATTAGTGATCCGGATCAGATCAAAGTTTACATTGAAAACAACAACAAAAATTAAATTTTTGTTGTTGTTTTCAATGTAAACTTTAATCTGATCCGGATCACTAATGCGTCAAGAAATGCGGCTAATATTTACTGTATAATGTAGCAACACGTGATAGTATTAGAATTAATTACCATCGAAGTAAAATTAATTACAATGTAATAAAATAATTTTCTATATTTGTAGTAAAATTTATTGTAAGCGTAATTCAATTTGTTAGCTTCTTAGTAAAACTTTGTAATGGAATTTATTATAACCGAAATATAATCGATTGCAGCATAGTAAAAAGATAAATACATTTATCGCACAATATACTACAACAGTAGTAAGATTTACTTGAAAATTGTAGTATAATATTATATTGTACTACAATCGAAATAAACCTAGGACTCTCAAATAAAATACTCCGCTGTAAAAAATTTAAATTGAAACACACCATTAATTTTTAATTTAACTTTTATTACTTAAGACTTATGTTTTCTATGTCGTCTTTTAAAATAAATGCATTCAAATGCATATCATAGTCAGAGAATATTTTTCTAGGACTACAATAACATTATCACCATATACTATCATTTCAATTATTTTATATATAACTTTATCGTTTTGCTTGGATAAAAAGAATCCAGATTTATAGGAAGTTCCCTTAAAATTTACTGTATCAATAGCAATTATTCCACAATATTGTTGCTATGAGTTTCTTTCTCTCGCTGGACTTAAAACGAACCTTTTTCTCAAAAAAAATTCTCCACGAGTATTCGATTTTTATATATCCTCAATTTTCTAAAAATAAAAAAGAGAAATGAAGACTAAGAATTCAGTTTCTACTTAACCATCGTTTACGATACTTACTAACTCCTTAAATGATTTAGGTGATTTAGTTTCCGATATGTTTTCCGGTGATGAATCCATAACAGATACAGACCCCATCGAAACCGTATCCGCCCATGATCTTCCGGGGATATTCTAATAAACGAAATAATTAATTGAGAAGACTGCAAAGAACTAAATATAATACATACCTTCGAAATTCTCCACTCCACTAATTTGGATTTAAATAAAATTCTGGCATGCATTGATGATGGTGGCATAAGAATATCAATGTCCGGAAAAGTTATCTGTTGCAGACCAATAACATCTAGATTTTGATGTAATTCATTTTAAAAATACGTATAAAGCTTGTGCAATTTTCGGCATACATGACGAGGTAATAGTTTAATACATGAAAAATTTGACAAAGCCCTGGAAGACTCCATTTTAGTAAACGATTTTTTACAGCCTCTACTCCATTTCCACTTGAAGTATCATCACTCGGTTCTGGCTGATTTATTTCTGTATAATATTTTACGGTGTATGGACTATCTTCTGCAGATCCATCCACTGTTGAATGATGATAACTAACAAGTTGAAATATCGACAAGCCATATGAAAAAATTCTTTATAGTATATTAAAAGCTAAACTATACACTTTAATCTTAATTTTAATGTTTTTTTATCAACAAATGTGTACTTACTAAAACACTAAATCACTTAATCTCTCACTGCACAAGTAAAAATTAAAACAAGGGAAACTAAATAAGTATATGTATAATAAATATTATTACTCCTTACTGCACGAGAAGCCACTTTATAATGAATGAACAATTTACCGCAATTCTCTTTATTTCCTTTCAATTTTGCTGCGATATATGTACATATTACGAATGTAATAAAATTTACTACTCGATAGGGAAGTTTACTTCACCTGTTGTAAAAAGGCAAAATAACGTAGTAATAGATATTACGCGTGTAATTAAATGAGATTACAACGCAATTTTACAACGCAAGTAGTTAATTTTACCTCGTTATAAAAACAAAATAAATATCGGCTGGTATAGATGGAAAAATTTGACTGCACTTGTAATAAAATTTGGCTCCAAATGTAATAAAATGAAAAAAATCTGAATATTTCTACTACAAAAGTACTACGCCTGAACTAAATTGTTCGATTTTGTAATGGATTTTACTAATAATGAATGTTTCCTAATTCATTACTCGGTTTTGTAAATTTTACTGCAATTATTTTTCTCTGTGTGGACCATCAACAAAAATTACTTGATTACTTTTGCTCAATATTTAGTTGAGAAATATTTATTTAATAAATTATTATCAATTTGAAATTGATGCGCAAATTCCTCTTCGATTCATCTTACCGAACTGGACTATATTAATACATTTGTCATTATAGTAACTGAAATTGATGGGAATTTTGATAGTGTACTTCCATTTATTTGTAATAACTTTTCAATTTCTATAAGGCCTGAATTTTCCATTAATGCATGCATCAAATTGAATATCAATATTGGTTCTTGTTTTTATCAAATTTAGTTTGTGTTTGTTCCATAGGCTTTTCAGATTTAGGGGCTCACAAAATAATAAAATTCTAACAAAAATTACTTGCAATGAAGATGGGCAGATGCTGATATGTATCTGCCACCGAGATAAACTCGAATATCGTTAGAATTTCAATTCCCATGGCAGCTCTATCATGACCTTTATAGAGATATTTTACGGCTTGCACTGAACTACATATTTCTACATTAATATGAGCATTATATTTAAATAACAAATAGTTATTAAAGTTGAGGGTTATATGGTATACCCATCGATTATCTAATGCAACATTTCTCTTTTCAATAAAATGAATTGATTCTCTACGTTTATAATGGGGATAGCCTTTTTCGTTTTCTAATGTGTGACTATTAAATCCTACACCACCCGGGCCATGGATCATAAGTTTTCCAACTTTATTATGTATAGAGTTCTTGAAATTCATTAGCATCGGGGATTTCAGCTGAGACGTTTAACTACACGGAAAAAAATAAACCATTATATATCACAAAAAATAAGGATGATAATCACTAAAATCGGCTCCACTCGAATTGACAATGATTAAGACAGAAGCAGTTTAGTAATTTATTTGTTTTTTGAATAGCACAAAATAGTCCATGATATTTATAGAATATTATAGTAAAAAACCTGTGACGTCATGTCTGTTTTATTATGGAAATCATTAAATGTTTTGTGAAAATCATGAACCATGCATATGAATAATCATTAAAGATTTGGTGAACTACAAAAAATTAGTAATGAAATGCAGCATACTGTTTTGTGAATTTAACTAAATGTTTCTTGTTATACAGCAAAGAGATTTCTGAATTTAGGTGAAAGTTAATGATAATCATTCCAGAAACTGATGAAAATCACAACTAGCTCACTGCTAATCAGGAACTATTATATGAATATGATTAAGCCCTATAATGTTATTCAAAAGTTCCACTGTGAAAAGTACTCGGTAAAATAGTGTTTATGAGAATTATTTATTAAATGAATTACAATAAAGCCTTATTTATTTATTATGTCATATATTTCAATCAATTTTTTATTACAATCAATGCATTCGTGCATATAAAAACTTAAAATTAATTTATAGGTAACTATAAAACAACTTAAAATAAATGGCCCCTGTTATACACACAGCATCTAATCGCTTTCTTAAATTTCTTGCGGCGCAATGAATGGAATCGCTCACGTCGAAGGCATTCTTTCTCCTGGTTTATTTTGCAGATTTCTGTATAGTAGTTGCCCTTCGAGGCTTTCGTTTAGAATATCTAATATATTATAATTAGAACTAGTTGCCTCTGCACCGGTAGACGAGGTAGATGCCCATAATGTGGATGCGCTGCCGTATGATGTGAATTCGCTCGCAGGTGATGTGGATGCGCCCACAGATGTGCTGGATATACTGGCGGTTGGTGTAAATGCGCTGGCAGATGATGCGGATTAGCTGGCAGGTGATGTGGATGCGCCCACAGATGTTGTGGATAATTTGTTTAGCTACGCTATTCCTAAACTAAACATCAATATTTTTTTACTGAAATCGGCACAAAAAAACACTGTTTGAATTAAAACCATATAATGATTATTAAACCTGTGAAGTTGGACACCTCTATAATGTGAACAACTTCACAAATTTAACATACACAATAACAAATAAAAAATCTAAAAATGAAGGCATCAAACCTTTTCAAATATACTAAGCACAAACCAGCAAAAAAATATAAACTTTAAACAAATTAAGAATTTTAACCATAAACCAATTTGAACTTTCGTTGGTTTTTTTTAAGAAAACTTTCTTTAGATTAAAACACAGATACAACATTTATCACATTTTTAATTAAGTTTATAGTTTTTGGCTGGTGCCAATTTTGATAGATTTTTCAATACTATACATTAATAGTTATATTGTACTTACATGATTATTTATTTACTTTGAACGTTTGATTTTTGATACAAAACAATGAAAATGATTTAAAAACACTTGAACACTTACTTAATTAATTAAAGACAATTTTTTTTTTTCAAATACTTTCTTTTCTAATCAAACGTGTAGACGTCTACTGTTTGCGAATATACCTTATACAATGAAAAGACAATGGGCAAAATGAAATGAAATAAAATGCTTAGAAATAACGACAATTTAAAGAGAGAATTTGTGGTATTCACAAAACAAATAATGAAATTCACTAAAGATTTTTTGATAATCACTAAAACCATAATATTCATTAATGCTGATCACTAATATATTTTGTGAACATGACAATTTTTTTCTGAATATCACAATTTTTTGTGAATTTGATTTTCGAGAATTTTAGTTAAAATCAACATAACACTTGAGATTAATTATTATCTTAAGCTACCAAGTGATTAAGTTTTATCCAATAATTAGATGTTAAATTGATGCCAATGCATTATCCAACTATTTCTTATACAAACTGATTCTGGAATAAGTTTGGACTTCTCATGAATCAGTTATGATTCAGTTTATTAACAAAATAAACATAAAGTAATGCAAACAATTATTTTAGTACTTATTTCTAACAGTTGGAAGGGCGCATTGTGTGCCATGTATATACTGCTATTTATCTGTACTCCGGCATACAAATTTGTTCTAACGCCAATTTTAAAGATTATACCGATAAAAACTACCGGTGAACGAATTAATCTAGTTAATTTTGCAGAAATATTAATTCAGGCAATTACATCGCCATATAGGAGTGTGATTGGCGTTGCTACCATTATATCACACTAATTTTTAACTTAAGATATAACCTTTGTAACGATCGTTACAGGTATTTGAGCGACTGTAAACATTTCCCAAATTAATGTTTGTTTTGTGGTACATAAGGGTAATTACGTTTATGTACAATGCTAAGTACTATTATTGTATATATAAAAATAAAATTAAAAAAAAAAAAAACAATAAAATTGAGAGCATATACAAATACAATACCTGTTTGACGAACGTAATAAATAAATCATTGTCTGTAATTCGGATCTTTCACTAACCATCAAGAAGAAAAAATCATTTTGGTGGCTGCCGTAATCGAAGAACAAACAGACTCGCTAAATAATTATTATTTATAAACCGTACGTCTAACATTGAATATGTTATCGGACTACAGCGGGTGCAAATAGCGATTTATCGTATTAAGTATATACCAATAAATACTTTAATTCATGTAAGTAAGCTTAAAGTTCTTAAGAATTCCAATACGGTGGCGAAGATAGTGATTAATCTTACAATTTAAAAAAAAAAATTCTTTAGATAACTGTGTGGTCGGCGAAATTAAGCAGCCACTACCATTTAACAATTTTGGGGAATATTTTCGTATATTTTTACCGCCATTATCCTTGGCATTTCTACACTGATATTCCATATCGCTTTATACTACGGTTTTTATATATACCTACACGTATAGAAATTCTGGAATAATCCCGAACCTGTGTAACCAACTTTGATGGTGGCGTAACTGGAATTTGCCAAGAATCACCTAATTATCGAACGGATACGATAAAATACATATACAAAAATAATTTACATTAATCATCGTTGCGGGCCTATTTTCCGTCCAACGTATAAGTGCATACGAGAAATGTAGTGTTTTGTGCTTGTCATCATTTATCATTATCACTTGTGTGGCCTTGCCACACCCATCACAATTCAAAACCACAAATAAAGTTCGCGTGACATAGTGTACCGTTAATGTTACCAAATAGTGTTATTATTTTGTAGAATGTCAAAATAGTCGAGTTGTACGAAAAACCAGACAAAAACAAAAAAAAAAAAAATATTGTATGTGTTGTGTCCGTCTAAATAAAAATTAAGGCATGCTAAATTGTAAAATATAAAATAAGTTTTAGTTAATTTAAGTTAAAATTCTTAATTAAGTGAACCCAAAAACATTCTTATATAGAATCAGTAGTGTTAAAAAGTGATCGGTGTGAAGCGCTTCCTACCCGTATCCTGAAACATAAGGTAACACTTTAATATATTTCATTATTATATACACATATTAGTTCTAAGTTCATTAAATTAAAATTAAAATTTTTAAAGATGCTTAAAGTAATTAAAATTAATTCATAATTTTCTTAACGTAAAATGATGTTATTTAGTTCAATAAATTTTTGTAAACGCGGATTTCATTGTGTTGTTTAATGTTAATAATTATGGCGGAATAAGCGTTAATATGTGAGAGGTGAGACAAACTTTTCGGAGGGTCGAGATCGGGGAGGATCTCGTGCACCTATGTGATGTTAGTGAACAGTGTCAAGAAAGCAATCTCGTAGTAAACAGCAATCTCATTTATTTATTTAGTTTATTTTATTTTTTTTTGTATTATACATCAGCACTCAACTAAGTTTCAAGGAGGGTTCTGAGTAGATTCCACCCCAATCCGACGAGGCCCTAGCCAAGGCATGTGTGCTGACTCAGATACTCTTTGAAATTTTCTGTTGACGGTTCGCTATTTATTGCAATTAAGTTTTTCTGAATTGCAGTAGGCGATCCCGTCACAGATGGCGCCCAAACTACGGATCGAAATCGAACAATTTTCAATTTTCTTTATTAATTAGTAATTTCAGTGTTATTGGTGATGTTTGTGTTGGTTTGATTTGAGCATTAGTTCGTTAATTGTCATCAATCCAATACATTATCATACCAATCAAATATTTACGGTTGTTAAATTGAGGATGGCCTGATTGATTGATTGGATTTTTGTCTGTCAATATTATTCTTAATTTTAAATTAAGCATATGCAATTTGATCTTGAGCGGCTATTGATGGAGAAGGTCTTTCTCAGTTCGGTTTTAATTTATATTTGACAACTATTCAATTTTAAAGTTTTATTAACGTAATTTTCTTTATTGTGATTGTTTTCTTGATATTTGTGGGTGGTTGAATACGGCAGCAGATTTTTCGATTGTTTTTCGCGCGTTAGTTTTCGCATTAGATGCTTGATTGCTGACATCGTTTGATTGAGCAGAGAATCATAGTTTGCAGGATGATACTGGATTCCGTTTGCAAAACGTGGACCCTTAGTGTCACGGAATGGTTTCAAGTGAAATCGGGTTTATGGGGACATGCTTAGACAATTTTCGCGGATCTTATCCGAAAATTTTCGTGGATTGGTTTGTTAGTAAAAGGTTGTCTAAGCTTGGCCAAGCTGTCGTGCCGTAAGATTACTAACAAGAATGAAACAACAGGTGTTCTCGTTCTCGGCTTCGACGGTCTGAACGGTGCGTCTCTCCTCTCACAGTTTTTGTTGTTTATAAATTATTTATATCAGTAATTTTTTTTGGTGTTTGTTTGGAAAGGATAGAATTATTCTTTCGTAAATCATTATAATATAGGTGTACAATTTAAATTAAATCTAGAAAAAGTAAACCTAAGAAGCCTAAAATCTGTGTATCAGACTTATTTTTTTTTGTACTCAATTTTGGCTGATTTTTTTTATATTTTATTAAATTTCTTTATATTACCATTTATTACAAATAATAAGTAAAACTATTTTTTTGTCGTGACAAGTATTTTTGTGGTATCGAACTTATATTAATTTATTTGAAATTTATTATTATTTTATTTGTGGTGAAACCAAGTATTAAATTTAAAATGGATATAAATCACTTAACGGACGACGAGTTGAAAGTGGAATTTGATATTCGCGAAATTAACAAAGACGATATAGTCACGGCGAAAGCTTTGTTAAGGGACAGACTTATACAGGAAAATCAAGCCGGAAGAGATATCCCAACTCGACCACATTCTCTCGCGTCTAAAAATCCGAAACGGGAAATCGTAAAGTGTAGTACAGTATTAAAAACTTTTTATACGCCATTAACCGAGGCGGTTAAATCAGCCAACACTGAATTAATCAGTATTTTCAAATCTCGAATTTTACACGTCCAAGGTAGGCTTAGTAGGATAGGCAACTGCTCGCCAACCGGTAAGGCTGAAGCAACTGGTTTAAAAGATTACTGCTTAACATTGATCAGTATTATTGACAAAAATTTAACTAAAAATGAAGATGCCAATGTTTCGATCACACAGTTACAAGATGCTACCAACTCAATTAATTTAGATTCCATAGAAAACCAAATTACCTCGAATGAGGAAGATGCAGGTACGCCCTCTCTTAATCAGGAAAATTCAAGCAGCCCTTATTCGGATGGTAACATCTCGTCTACTCCACATAAGGATACTTCCAAAAGATCCCAGGAATCATGTCCAAATAAAAACATAAGCCATGATCTAGAAATCCATAAGAATCCTACATTACAATCGTCAAACGTTTTGACTGGTCAAGATGACATAAATTATATTATCAATGAAATTTCGCGACGTTTCAACTTATCGAATTCGCAAATTCCCGGCACGTCTTCAAGCCACATTGAAGATCATAACAAGATTCAGTTACCATCAGTTCCTCAGAGTTTTCCAAGTTCTCATTCTGTAGGATTAGTCTCACAGTCTGACGTGTCCGCGCATCGAGATAATAATATACATTCCAAGAAATTTTCTGATCATTATATAAGGAAGCCGACGTTTATCCAAACATTAAATTTTAATTTTTGCGGTTCTGCTAACGGAATTCCTATAGAACGATTTTTATTTAGATTAGAACATTTAGCACGGTCTTATGAAATTACAGAAACTCAACTAGTAGATGAGCTAAACTTTGCACTAAGAGGTCAAGCCCTTGAGTGGTATTGGACATACCTTGAACGCGTGGGAAAAGTTACTTGGCCCCAGTTAAAATACGCCATAATACATAGATTCCAAGATCGTCGAAATGATTTTGACATTCGACGAGCACTCGAGTCGCGAAGGCAAAAACCGCGGGAATCGTTCATGGATTTTTATGCTGAGATATTGTCAATGTCTACCCCATTGAAAACCCCATTAGGAAATCAAGAATTGCTAATGATTCTTATGCGTAATATGCGAGTAGGTCTTCAAATGTTTCTTGCTGGTCAAATATTTGATACGACCGATCAACTAGTAAATAAATGTGTTTCCATTGAGGATTCATGGAATCGTATTGGACATATACCTGAGTTAATTTCGCAGTCTCGACGTTTTGTCAATGAAATTAATCAGGAGGATGGCTCATTTAATCAGAATAATTCTCAAAGTTTGGCAAACCCTAGCCAGAATGAAGTATGTGCGTTTAATGGTCCAAGAAATAGCAATCGCTACTCGAACCACAATAATTTCAAAATTAACCCTCAGTCTACTGGTAAAAATATAAAAGTGGATATTTTTCCTGGATGCTGGAACTGTTCCTCTCCAGACCATTATTTTAAGAATTGTGAACTACCAGTAAAAGCAGTGTTTTGTTTTGGATGTGGATTAGAGGGCGTAGTCAAACCAAATTGTGTTCGTTGTAAATCGAAAACCAACTATTCGGGAAACTTCAAACCGGAGGTGAAAGCTTCTGGGAATTTACACCCCCGGAAAAGTACCAATCCCAGCAATCAAACGTCAGAAGTGGCGTGCAATACAGATCCCGAGCTTTACAAACGGACGATGTGAATTTAGTCACTAAAACCAATGTTAGTAATATTGATACCAGCCTGGATCAACACTGCGGGATAAAACCCAATTATGATCCAGAGGTAATCTTTACTAATGATTATAACCCCAATTGGACCTCGTATAATGAAGACCAAGAATCGTTTACCAGTGATGAAACGTGCAAAACTAGAAACGGACGTTCGCTGAATTATTTTAAAAATAATCGAATTTTGAGAAGGGTAATATCCGAAACTGTTATTCCAGAACATGATGATACCAGACCATACGCCGAAGTTCAAATAGCTGGTAAATTAATATCTGGTCTTTTGGATAGCGGCGCGAATATCAGTGTCTTAGGTGCTGAGTCCGAAACGTTCATAACCGATTCGGATATTTTCTTGCACAGTCTCCCATGTTTCATAACCACTGCAAGCGGTCAACAACAGCGGGTACTGGGCTATGTAAAAGTACCCGTCAAATACAAAAGCAAAGAAGCAGTTGTTAAATTATTTGTAGTCCCTAGCCTGACTCAAAAACTCTATCTGGGGATGGATTTTTGGAGAACCTTTAACATCACGCCTATGATGATTAATGAACTGAAACAAAATTCTATTTCACCTGTGGATCCGAATCGTTGGGAACTTTCACCCCAAGACGAAATACTGTTGAATCATACTGTGGAGCTTTTTCCCAGTTTTAATAAATTAGGTCTTGGTCGAACAAGTTTGATAACACATAAAATTGACGTAGGAAATGCGACTCCAGTTAAACAACGCCATTACGCTGTTTCTCCAGCAGTCCAAAAGGAGATGTATGATGAAATAGATAGAATGCTAGCGTTAGGTGTCATAGAGGAGAGCTCTAGTTCTTGGTGCTCTCCCATGGCTTTGATTCGGAAATCCAACGGAAAAGCACGGCTATGCTTAGATGCCAGAAAATTGAATGAATTAACGAAAAAGGATGCATACCCACTTCCCTTAATTGATGGTTTGTTGAGTCGACAACACGTGTCTACGTCATTCATATCTAGCCTGGATCTCAAGGATGCCTTCTGGCAGGTGCCTTTAGATCCGGATTCACGAGAATTCACAGCTTTTACCATACCCGGAAGACCGCTATATCACTTTACAGTGATGCCCTTTGGCCTATGTAACTCTCCGCAAACGATGTGCCGTCTAATGCACCGAACCATTCCTCATGAACTGCACGACAAAGTGTTCGTGTATTTAGACGATCTTCTTATCACCTCTGCTACCTTTGAAGAGCATATTAGATTATTAACGGAAGTTGCACGATTACTCCAAAAGGCAGGCTTAACAATTAACGTTGAAAAATCTAAATTTTGCCTAAAACAAGTAGCCTACCTCGGTTTTGTTATCGGGGAAGGTTGTTTAAAGGTTAACCCGGACAAAGTTAAAGCAATTCAGTCATATCCTGTCCCAAAAACTATGCGGCAAATTAGAAGTTTTATTGGTGTTACGGGATGGTATCGAAGGTTCATACCTCATTATGCGACATTAACAGCACCGCTTACAGATTTGTTGAAGAAGGGGTCCAAATTAGTCTGGAACAGTAAGGCACAAGAAGCCTTTGATAAACTCAAAGGTCTTTTAACATGTGC
Organism: Tipula helvola; assembly: GCA_963556165.1. NCBI lineage: Eukaryota > Metazoa > Arthropoda > Insecta > Diptera > Tipulidae > Tipula > Tipula helvola. Next base: position 42,434,389 of record OY744483.1, on the reverse strand, counting down.
GCCAGTGCTTACAAATCCTGACTTCAACAAGCCATTTTTCCTTCAATGCGATGCAAGCAGTAGTGGCATAGGAAGTGTTTTATTTCAAAAATCCGACTCTGGGGAAGAGCACCCAATAGCATTCTTCTCAAAAAAATTAACTCCCACACAGAGAAACTATAGTGTAACTGAGTTGGAGTGCTTAGCAGCAGTGCTAAGCATAAGAAAATTTAGGCCTTATATAGAGGGATTACCATTTACAATAATAACTGACCATGCCAGTCTGAAATGGCTGATGAGTCAGCGCGAACTATCGGGTAGATTGGCGCGATGGAGCCTACAGTTACAAGGGTTCGATTTTAAAATCGAGCATTGCCCAGGGAAACATAATACCGTTCCCGACGCTTTGTCACGCCTGCATGCGGACGAGCTTTGTGAGGTTAATATAGTTGATGACGACGATATTGACATTGCTCCTCTTCACATTGATTTGTAGTCTCCTGAATTTTCAAAACCCGATTATTTGGCTCTTATGGATACATATTCTCAAATGCAGGAAGACATAAACCTTGAAGTGAGAGATGGAAAAATTTTCATTAATTTGGCTCATGGAAAATCGTATGTAGATTCGGATGTATCCGAATGGAAGTTGATAGTACCAGAAAACCTAACCAGTAACCTCATCAAACAAGCCCACAACCCCCCTAGTGCATCACACCGTGGAGTCGCCAAAACACTGAACCTTCTTCAAAGACATTTTTACTGGGCCAATATGGCCACACAAGTTAAAGAGTACATCACTAGCTGCGCGATGTGCAAAACTTGTAAAGCCACAAATTACTTGACTCGCCCTCCAATGGGAAAATTTTCGGTAGCTCAGCGACCATGGCAAAACTTATTCATCGATTTTCTCGGACCCTATCCGAGATCAAAATCGGGGAATACTCATATTTTGATTGTTTTAGATAAATTCTCAAAGTTTGTATTACTAAAAGCTGTCCGAAATGCAACAGCTCAATGTGTGGTCGATTATTTAAAGAATTATGTGTTTTGCATGTTTGGTGTTCCTGAATCTCTGTTTTCCGACAACGGGAAACAATTTGAATCAAAACTTTTAGATGAATTGTTAGTTAGATATGGCGTGAAGCATGTATTTACCCCGAAATACTCCCCACAGGCAAACGCCTCGGAAAGGGTCAATCGATCTTTGTTGGCTGCAATTCGAGCATACGTGAAGGACGATCATAAAGAATGGGGATCTATCATGCGAAAGATATACGCGAATAATTTTAAACACATACAGATCAGAAATAATGCCCGGCTGCCCATTCCATAGAGCATGAGCGTCTCAGGGGTGAGTCGTCCCCACGATGTAACGATCGTTACAGGTATTTGAGCGACTGTAAACATTTCCCAAATTAATGTTTGTTTTGTGGTACATAAGGGTAATTACGTTTATGTACAATGCTAAGTACTATTATTGTATATATAAAAATAAAATTAAAAAAAAAAAAAACAATAAAATTGAGAGCATATACAAATACAATACCTGTTTGACGAACGTAATAAATAAATCATTGTCTGTAATTCGGATCTTTCACTAACCATCAAGAAGAAAAAATCATTTTGGTGGCTGCCGTAATCGAAGAACAAACAGACTCGCTAAATAATTATTATTTATAAACCGTACGTCTAACATTGAATATGTTATCGGACTACAGCGGGTGCAAATAGCGATTTATCGTATTAAGTATATACCAATAAATACTTTAATTCATGTAAGTAAGCTTAAAGTTCTTAAGAATTCCAATACGGTGGCGAAGATAGTGATTAATCTTACAATTTAAAAAAAAAAATTCTTTAGATAACTGTGTGGTCGGCGAAATTAAGCAGCCACTACCATTTAACAATTTTGGGGAATATTTTCGTATATTTTTACCGCCATTATCCTTGGCATTTCTACACTGATATTCCATATCGCTTTATACTACGGTTTTTATATATACCTACACGTATAGAAATTCTGGAATAATCCCGAACCTGTGTAACCAACTTTGATGGTGGCGTAACTGGAATTTGCCAAGAATCACCTAATTATCGAACGGATACGATAAAATACATATACAAAAATAATTTACATTAATCATCGTTGCGGGCCTATTTTCCGTCCAACGTATAAGTGCATACGAGAAATGTAGTGTTTTGTGCTTGTCATCATTTATCATTATCACTTGTGTGGCCTTGCCACACCCATCACAATTCAAAACCACAAATAAAGTTCGCGTGACATAGTGTACCGTTAATGTTACCAAATAGTGTTATTATTTTGTAGAATGTCAAAATAGTCGAGTTGTACGAAAAACCAGACAAAAACAAAAAAAAAAAAAATATTGTATGTGTTGTGTCCGTCTAAATAAAAATTAAGGCATGCTAAATTGTAAAATATAAAATAAGTTTTAGTTAATTTAAGTTAAAATTCTTAATTAAGTGAACCCAAAAACATTCTTATATAGAATCAGTAGTGTTAAAAAGTGATCGGTGTGAAGCGCTTCCTACCCGTATCCTGAAACATAAGGTAACACTTTAATATATTTCATTATTATATACACATATTAGTTCTAAGTTCATTAAATTAAAATTAAAATTTTTAAAGATGCTTAAAGTAATTAAAATTAATTCATAATTTTCTTAACGTAAAATGATGTTATTTAGTTCAATAAATTTTTGTAAACGCGGATTTCATTGTGTTGTTTAATGTTAATAATTATGGCGGAATAAGCGTTAATATGTGAGAGGTGAGACAAACTTTTCGGAGGGTCGAGATCGGGGAGGATCTCGTGCACCTATGTGATGTTAGTGAACAGTGTCAAGAAAGCAATCTCGTAGTAAACAGCAATCTCATTTATTTATTTAGTTTATTTTATTTTTTTTTGTATTATACATCAGCACTCAACTAAGTTTCAAGGAGGGTTCTGAGTAGATTCCACCCCAATCCGACGAGGCCCTAGCCAAGGCATGTGTGCTGACTCAGATACTCTTTGAAATTTTCTGTTGACGGTTCGCTATTTATTGCAATTAAGTTTTTCTGAATTGCAGTAGGCGATCCCGTCACACCTTCCTTATCAAGTTTACCAAACGTTTCTTTTTAGTAATTATTGAAATTTAAACTTGGTAATTTAAAAAATCCTTAGGGTTGTAACCAAATGAATATATTTAGGTAAAAAATGAATCTAGGTGATATAATTTTCATATTTAATAATTTTATCAAAATTGCGATTGCTTAACTAATTATATCAATTTTTCATGAACAATATTTCTTAATACTAAAGATAATTTTTTGGTTTAAGTCACATACATTTTAGGTGATTTACACCAATTTTGGGGAAATTTCTACTGTGATTTTCAAAAAACACGCTTTAATGATAATCACAATCACAGAAAAATCAGTAAATTCAGTTTTGTGCATATCACATAAAAAATCATTTGGATCATTAAAATTTTAATGAATATAATAATAAATGACTTACAAAAGTGGCATAATGATTTTAATAGCATTTTTTTTTTTCGTGTAGTAATCATCAATAGAACGTGGTGCATCATCTGGATGTAAAATTATTAGCATGTGAACATGAGGTAAACCTCTTTTTTGCCACTCTACAGTATACTATATAAGACCAATAACTTTACCAAAACAACTTCAATTTATGATTATCGTCTTTGAGCTCTTTAAATTTTAATCGAAATAGTCAAGCTATTATATCTGGTCTATCGTTAACTTTTTGATTTAGTAATATTGAGTTTACAATTTCGTCCTACAATGGATTGCAAAATAAAAGTTACAAATTCCGATCACTTCCTATAAAAGATGAAGGCACTATGATTGGTTTCCGAACGTTTTCAATATGTTCGCCACTATCAAATACATTTATCAAATCTTGATACAATTCGGTTCTTAAATCTTTCTAATTATTTTTTATAAATTCTAACCTTACAATTTTTACAGCAGAGTCTACTATAAATTCGTGGAATAGTCGACCCGACCGATTAATGGCATCCCTGTTTTCACGAACCATCATTCGATAAAAATAAAATTCCGTTTGAGTAACTCTTTTCGTCCAATTATTAGCAAATACATTTAAATCCCAACCATATTCTCTAGACTGAAATAATAATACAAAATATTATGGATCAAAAGACGGATTCATATCTGTAATTCTTTTTAATTGCCCATCTCGCTTTGACAGCATTATATCTCGCGGAGACGTTTGATCACCAACCATAATAACTGCAATTACCGGTGTGTCTGGTCTATTATATCGTCGTCAGTCTAAATTTCCAGCAGCACAATTTTTTAAGTTTTGCGTAGAAGAACCTTTCGTTACAGTATAAGGCTGTTTGAAATTTTCTACAAATAAATTATGCTCATGTAGGCATGGCTTAAAGTGTTTTATTGAGGTAAGGTGCAATCTCATGTCTATTATATAATTCGTTCTCAATATCGTGAATGTACAGCTGAGACAATTTGGGAACAATACTGTTTTCGGGTAGTACGGATCCTATTAAGTGATATAGAGAACTTTGAATTTTGAAAGATAATGCCCCGTGTCTTGCTTGTACAAGTTTTCATTGATTTTTGCTCCAATTGAAGCAAAAGCTAAAGCATTATTGTAGCCTCGAATATTTTGTTTATATGCCTTGCATAAATTATCATTCCCCGATAATAAATCTTCAAGAGATTTTGGAATTGGATTGAGACGTGGAATAGTAAATTTACCCCCAGCAAAGCACATCGAAAATGTATGATTTTGAAAAGTGCCACCAGTTTTCTCGTATTTGAAAAATTTAGCCTGCCAATGCGGACATTGAAAATTCAATTCACTAACGGAAAACGTTTTGACACATTATTTTATAATAATTTGAACTAATTTTAGCAAAAATTTGCCGACTTACATACCGGGTGATTTTTTTTGACCTGATACACTCAAATATCTCGGAAAATAAGCACTCTACAAAAAAAAACGGTTAAGAGCAAAATTTAATTATTCCGCGGAGGAAATATATTGTGTTAAAATTAGTACCCCCTCCCCCTCCTTGTATGTGGGCCGGGGGGTAACTTTGAAACTAAAATAGGAACCCCTATTTTTTATTGCAGATTCGGATTCTACGGCTAAAAATACGTATGATTTGACTGAAACAATTTTTCGATTCATGATAGATTGCGCTGTAATTAACGATATTGAATTTTTTTCGATTTCTCTTACTGAAAACCTACGCAAACGAGTCTGCAATACGTCTGCAATACGTCTGCAATAAAAGTACCATGGTTTCGTTGTAAATACACGAAGTTAGTCTTAAACTATTTATTCATTTTGCAAATTTCGTATAACTGGGAAAAGGGTGTTCGATTTACATGAGTCCCCTCGCCTCATCATCTTTCAATTAAATTAAGTGCTCAAAATGATGGCCCTCGACTTCAATGCACTTATTAATCCGCATTTCAAATGACTGTACACAACTGAGAAGTGTGTCTGCTTGAATTTCAGCACAATCACGTGTTGTTGGTTTTTGTTTGTGAACTTGGTCTTTGAGATAGCCCCACAAAAAGAAATCTGGCGAAGTAAGATCTGGTGATCTGGCAGGCCAATTTACCGAACCAGCTCTCCCGATCCAGCGACCATTGAAATCACGATCAAGTACTACATATGCTACCAACAAATGGTCTGCGGGACACCCATCATGTTGAACCCACATGTTCTTCTAAGCTAAAGTCTTCAAATAATGTTGTCAGTTCATTTTCAAAAATATCTCGGTACATTTGACCATGTTACCTTCAGTAATGTGCGGGCCTACGAGTTTGTTGCCAATTATCTCACACCACACATTGGACAGAACAAGGACGCTGATGTTCAACTTGGCGAAGCCAGTGCGGATTTTCAACACTCCAGTAATGCATGTTGTGGCGATTAACCGATCCATTTTGTAAAAGACGATTCGTCGGAGAACAATACGTAACGAAAAAAATTTGGGTTTTGCTGTATTTGTTCACGTGCCCACTGACAAAAGTTACCTGATTTTGGAAATCAACGCCATGAAGATCTTGGTGTAAAGCCACATGATACGGATGATACTTATGACGTTTTAAAATTTTCCAAACACTGATCTGGAACAATCCGGAATCGCTAGCTATTTCTCGTATCAATTTCATTATTTTCTTCGGTTATTGTTCCTGGACGAGTCCTTTTTTTTCGGTTGAACACTTCCATCAGTAATAAATTGTTTGACAGTACAATGATATGACGCACGTAACTGAATCCTATCCGGAAAACGCGAAGCATAAAGAGTGATAGCATTATGAAGACTCCCGTCAGCTTCTCCATAAACCAGAATCATTTCAATTTTCTCTTGTAGAGTTAAATACACCATTCTGAAGTAGTATTGATAGCTTCACACAGGTATTGTTGTTTTCGAAATAATCTTCGGACTGAATCAGTATATTTAAAACAAAATACAAACAATTTCATTAATTTGAAAGTCGATTTAATCGCATTTCCTGGGTTACGATGATGACAACCCATTTTTCAGTAGTTGAAAATTTAAGAAATACAAATTGTTTAAGACTAACTACGTGTTAAGACTTTACAACGAAACCATGGTGTTTTTATTGCAGACGTATTGCAGAATCGTTTGCGTAGGTTCTCAGTAGGAGAAATCGAAAAAAATGGAATATCGTCAATTACAGCGCCATCTATCATGAATCGCCAAAAATGTTTCAGTCAAATCCTACGTATTTTTAGCCGTAGAATCCGAATCTGCAATAAAAAATAGGGGTTCCTATCTTAGTTACAAAGTTACCCCCGCCCCACCTAGAAGGAGGGGATGGGGTACTAATTTTAACACTAATGTATTTTCCCCGCGGAATAATTAAATTTTGATCTCGACCATTTTTTTCGTAGAGTGCTTATTTTCCGAAATATTTGAGTGTATCAGGTTAAACAAATCACCCGGTATTATGCACAAGGAAAAATTCATTGAAATCAAATATTTAAACTTAATGTTAAATCAAAAAAAAATCCAAATAGACAAAATTTATCAAGATTTAAACTTTTTGGGCTTTCACAAAGCCAATCCCCTTAAACTTAATAGCATTGACATATTAATCGACAGTGTTTGACAATTTAAAAATTTAATATTATCCAAGCTTAAGAAAACCAACATCTCAAAATATTCTTTCATTGAGCAATATTTGACCTTGATATTCTATGGTGTACTTAATCATGCTCAACAGTTGAAATTTCATGAAACAACGATTATTCGGAAACTTGAAAATTGGATCTTGTGCATGGCTAAGAAAATCGATATCTCAAAACATTCTTCTATCGGCAAATCTGTCACTATGATTTTCTGCCCCTACCCTTGCCCAGCCAACCATTTTGATTTTACACTTACGAGTTGCTGGGAATGGAAAGTCGCCTGTAGGTCACCCAGCTTTACTACAGCAACGCTAAATTAAACTGGAGGATACCTGGTATCCAGAGTCCGCATACTTGTCCAGACTGATTAACCTATCAGCCATTCAGCCATCGGCATATGCTGTTCCACCGTAGATTATGGTTTACTGTCAAGCGTTTCTCCTTTAGCGCCTTGGTTGCCACGAGGAGGCAGTACGTAGACTTGCGAATTGTGACCAGGTTACCCCTTACACAATTGTACCCTACACACAGCTGCCTAATTCATGACCAAATCAGCTCACGTGATGTTGAATGGAAGGTTACGGAGCTAGTAGATCAATCTACCCAACTTTCGCCCTCTCCCACCCTTCAATAGATGCAAAACCACCTAAAACTAATAGGTAAACCCAATGTGAAATTTTAGTGGTTGATCATGATTAACGTATACAGATAGGCCTACCAGAAAATCATAGTGAGCCGATAGAAGATCGGAGCCTATCAGAAAATCATAGTGACACGTTGCCGATAAAATTTGAAATCTAAATGCATAAAAAGAAATTTTAGCTTTTGTACTTAATTGGCCTATCAGAAAAACAAAGTGTCATGTTTGTCCATAAAAGAAAGTTTCGAGATATCGATTTTCTTAGACATGCATAAGATTCAATTTTTCAAGCTTTCGAATAATCTTTAAAGGTAAGCCAATATGAAATTGTTGATCATATTTAAAGTAAACACATAGGCCTATCAGAAAATAGTAGTTAGTGACATGTTTGCCGATAGAAGAAAGTTTTGCGATATCGACTTTATTAGACTTGCATAAGATTCAATATTTCACTAAAAAAATAAACATTATTTCAATAGGTAAACCCAATATGAAGTTTCATCTAGGCAAGATGTTGCTCAATGAAACAAAATTTTGAGATGTCGATTTTCTTATACATGGATAATATTAAATTTTTAAATTGTCAGACATTGTCGATTAATATGAACGCTTTCAACCGTTATTAAGTTTAAAGGGATTGGCTTTGTGAAAGACCAAATATAAATTTGTCTATTTTGACTTTTTTTTTTAAATATCCTGGAAAATAGAATGTGTCCATTCTAATTAAAAAAAATTCTGAAAATAATCCATTTTCCTTTCCAGAATTTATGCAAAAGTAAACTATAATTTTAAATCTAATTTTTAAATTAGAATTATTATTCCGAATTATTTTAAAATTAAATTCGTTTTACATAATTTTTGGAAAAGGAATACTTAGTAATAAAATATTCTGGGAAACGGAGATTTAATTTTAAAATTATATTCTTCCAGATTTTAAAACTAGATATTCTCCCAGAATTTCTGGAAAAATAATTTAATTTTAAATAATCCGGAAAATGGAGATTTCTTAATTTTTAAAAACTAAATCTCTAATTTTCAGAATATTTTAAAATTAGAGTGGAAAATTTCATTTTCTAGAAATCGCTATTCCCAGCATGTTTCAATGAAATGGAGATTCCCAAATTTTAAAACTGAACATCCATTTTATAGAATATTTAAAAATTAGATAGTCCTTTTGTAGAAAAACACCCAAAATTTCTGGAAAAAAAAGATTTAATTTTGAAATTAAATTTTTATTTTCCAGAGAGAGGATTTCGAAATTAAATCTTCCTCTCCTATAATTTCAGGATATAATTCTTTTCCAAAATATATCAAAACTAAATTTTCCTTTACCAATATTTCTGATCCTTCTTCTATCTTCGGAATATTTCAATTTTAGAGTGGAAACTTCCACTTACGACCTCCGTTTTCTAGATTATTTTATATTAGAACGATAATCCCCATTTTCCAGAATATTTAAATTTTCCTTTTAGAGTTCTGAAAAAGGAAAATTTGAATTTGTAAATCTTCCGGCAAATAGAGATTTACATAACTTTAAAATTAAAATGAAAGTCTCTATTTGTCAGGATATTTTAAAATTAAATCGTCTTTTTCCAGGATTTCTCTCGGGAATTCTGAAAAACAAATGTAATTTAAAAATTCTGAAATTCTGAAAAATGGAGGTTTCCGAAGTTTAAAGTGATATCTTCATTTCCTTAAGTATTATAAAATTTGAGTTGAAAACTCTATTCTCTAGAATTTTATAATTAGAATAGTAACATCGATTTTACAGAACTATCTAAAATTCTATCTATCTGTTACAGAACGTCTTCAATAATATTTTAAAATTAAACATTTCTTTTTCAAAATTATGGCAAAGGAAGGTTTAATTTTAAAATATTCTGGAAAACTGGAATATGTATCCACTCTAATTCTTTCGTCGTTTAGATTATTCTGAAAAATAGAAATTTCAGAATTTCTGGAATAGAAAGATGTAATTTAAAAATTTTCTGAAAACGAAGGTTTTTTTTTAAATTTGAATGGAAATTAACATTTTCCAGAATATTTTAAAATTTTAGTTTGAGAAAATTTTGGGGAAATGTAGGTTTTCATTCTAATTTTATAATATTTTGGAAAACGTATTTCCATTCTAAGTTTGAAATATTCTGAAAAATGGAATATCCTGCCTAATTTTCAGATCTCCTGGAAAATATAGATTTAATTTTAAAATTAGAATGGAAATCTCCGTTTTTTGCAATATTTGTAAATTAATTCTTCTTTTTACAGAGATTGTCGAAATTTTCATTTCAAAAATATTTTAAAATTGACTTTTCCTTTTCTCGAATTTTTGGAAAATGAAGGATGAATTTTAAAATATTCTGTAAAATAGAGATACCCTAATTGATACCTGGTCCTTACCCAGCGGAACAACAACACGTTATAATATATTATATAAAACGGTTGTTTGGAGTTGCTTTGTTCTTGTTTAGGACCAAGCGGAATATAAAAAGGTACCTCTCCAGTTTTTTAACTCAATGTCAGGAAAAATGGAGGTACCCGGTTCTTGCACTGGACACCTCAATTGTAAAATTAAATCTTTATTTTCGAATATTTCAAAATTAGATTGGACACTTCCACTTTTCAAAATATTTCAAAATTATTCTAGAAACCTTCATTCTATAGAAAGCTTCATTTTCTGGAATATTTTATAATTAAATGTTCCTTTTGTGCCACTGTACACCCGTTAAATCCATGGTTTCGTTGCTGAGGACTATTGACGGGGATCTAAAAAGTAATCAAGCAGAATCTTTCTAGAGAAATATCCAAGATTGGTGCTGTGATCCAGGCTAAAATCTAAACATGTTTGATTTTTAATAGTTTGTTAATTGTGTAATCAATTGCTCATTTTCTTAAAACAGAGTGTTTAGCATAAAGAGGATTTTCGTGATTAAATAAGTCAGAAATTCTGGAAAAAAGACATAATTTTAAAATACTCTGAAAAATGGGTTTCCACTCTAATTTTAAAATTGTCTGGAAAATAGAATTTAAAGTCTGATTTCCAAAATTTTTATAAAATGCAGATTTAATTTTAAAATATTCTGGAAAATCGATTTAAATATTTTCTAGAATATTTTAAAATTAAGTCTTCCTTTTCTAGGGGTTCACCCATAATTTCTGAAAAAGAAAATGAATTTTAAAATATTCTGAAAAATTTCAGATTTCCTAATTTTAAAAATAAATTTCTATTTTCCAGAATATTTCCAAACTAGAGTGGAAGGAAAACTCGCCTATAGGTCGACAGAAAATTAGATGAAAGACTGGATTATATGAATAGTTTCAGAGTATGGCCAACTACAGTGGAACTTGGTTATTACTTAACCGAGTGGGATGCAATTCGACATGCCCAATGGAAATGGGATTCTCAAATGAAATTTAGATAAGGTTCTGTAATATGGCCATTAGGAAGAAACTAGATTAGTGCTAATCCAATTTTGGTAAAATTCGACATGCACGATGGAAATGGGATTCTAAAATGATTTTTGGATAAACTTGTGAAATATGAAATGCATGCCGAATTTCATCATAATCAGTTAGATCGAGATGAGCATCCTAGGTATATCCTAGTTGGTTAAATTCCAGAACTTCAAACAAAAATTACTTTAGAATGTCAAATTTCTATAAAATCGATGACAAATGTTTCTAAAATCGGGTAAGAAATAGCCAAGTTCTATCGTACTTGGCCATATTCCAGAACCTCAGATAAAAATCATTTCAGAATCCCATTCTCACCGTACATGTCGAATTGTATCACAATCAGTTAAATCGCATTCCCAATTTTACTAAAATCAGTTAAGGAATAGCCAAGTTCCATTATAGTTCGGCAAACTCCGGGACTTTATCCAAAAATCATATTTCACTAAAATTGGTTAAGAAATAGCCTATTTCCATAATATTTGGCTATATTTTAGAATCCCAATTCTAAGGAATAGCCAAGTTTCATCCTAATTGGCAATATTCTAAAAAATTCACTTAAAAATCATTAAAGGATCCATTTTCCAAGACGTATGTTAAATTGCTTGTCCGTTTTATTCGAAACCGGTTTGTCTCCATGCCCTATTTCATATGTCCTCATAAGCCTTTCGTTTGTTAAGAGTTACATCTTCCATTTTCAAAAGTTTTGGTAAAAGAAGATTTCCCCTTTAATTTTAATTTTGTTTTCACTCTAATTGTAAAATATTTTGAAAAATGGATTTTCCCAATTTGTGTTTAAAAATTCTGAAAAATGGAAATTTATCTTTAAAATTTTATGGAAAATTGGGATTACATTTTAAAACTAGATTGGAAATCTCCCTTTTTCGGAATATTTTAAATTTACATTTTTCTTTCACAATTTTTTTTGGAGAAGGAAGATTTAATTTTAAAATATTCTAAAAAATGAGGTACCCACCCTATCATCATGTTCCAGAAATTCTGAAAATTCTGGGAATTCCATTTTTCAGAATATTTCAAACTATGAATGGAAATATCCATTTTCCAGACAATTTTATTATTCGAAATCTCTATTTGCTAGAATATTTTAAAATTGATGCCACTATTTACTAAATGCTAATTCTAAAATAAAGAAATTTGAATAGTCCCGGAAGTCTCAAACCGCGTTCGACTATCTTAAAAGTAAACTTATCACTACTCCAATACTACAATACCCAGATTTTGGCTGGGTTTTATCCTAATGACAATTATCAGTGAATATGACGTATGTGCCATATTGTGCCAAATTTGAAATTCATGATCGGCTTACCGAATGGTAAGTCGTTCACTTAAGCCCGCAGAAGAGGCAGTCGAGGGATTCATACATTATTATGTCTCGTAAAAACAGCCATAGGGGCAGATGCACTCAGCAGAATACGTGCAGAAGAAGTGTGGATTATTACAGGGGCAAAAGTAAGGGAAAAGACCACCATGCAAGAAAAGAAAAAATACCAAAAGAAGCAGAAACTACTCCCCTGAGCATCCTGCAGTGTATCAGACCTTTATCATCCAGAACAGAAAAGGAGTATCCAAATCATGGCCTAATATTCGTCGAGTACGTTAAAAAAAACGAAAGTTCCTCCAGTGCAAGAAATCAAAGCTCTTTTACCTACCAAGGAAACACAAAACATATACTTACTGCGACGTTTCAAGCTAAGATGACTGATTTCTCTAGTGCTATTCCTCTGTCTGATGAAAGGGCTGCTACGGTAGCGAAAGCGATATGAGTAATTCATAACGAAGCTTGGAGCAGCCGAAAAAATTCTAACTGATTTGGAATTAAGCATATAACCACTACAAGTTTTCATCATTAGAAAAATGGAGCTCTTAAAAGGTCTCATAACACACTTAAGAAATTTCTCCGAAATTTGAGGTGAAACGATTCACTATGCAATATTTGTGTACAACACACCACCTCATTGCTCTACAAGTTTCACACCTTACGAAGAGTAACTTGAGGGAGCAGCCTTAGCCTCAACAACCGTCAACAAAGAAACCCAACCTTGAACCCAACTAACATACAATTTACGATGACTACGTAGACGAGATATCTATCAATAGATTTGTTGCTTTTTGAGATTTTGGTTAACTAATTTTAGTATAAAGAATGCGCGAGTATCCTTACTTTGTAAATGTTGTGGAATTTATTTATGCAGCCACGTTATTCTTCTTAAAATAATTAATTAATAATTTATTAATTCCCGTTTACCAATGGGACATAATCTTCAAATTCGTAGAAGGTGTCAATTATTCATCTAATCAGTAAATTATTTCGAAATCTACCAAAAACATTTCCATAATTGAAATTTATAGCACTTAATAAAATTTTCTGAACCCTTAAGGCACATTCGTACATTATATTTTCAACATTAATCAAGACAAGAGATTATCAAGATTAAACTCTCGTAAAAATATTTTTTTATGCGCGGAGATGAACGAAGAATTATGGTCAAATTTTTCGCACAGTTAAATTTTGCGTGTTTACGTTGTTGTATTTTCTTAAAATTAATCGATTTATAACTCAAGAAAATTATTATCTGGTATCCGCTGTGTATCATATTGTAAATAAAAAAACTTGGCCATAATATCCCAAACCCAAAAACATGACAGATGAGCAAAAATATGTAACAAACGTATTGAGAGAGATAACAGACAAATAATGTTGGCATATTTTTTTCATGGAAAACATTTTTTTTTTGTATTTTATTTCCTCTAGATTTATTGTCTTCTCTGCGTGATATCACAATATCAAGAGTATAAAGTAGGTCGAGGTGGTGGAGGTGATTCACGAAATGATGTAGTCAAACATGTGAGTATATTTCGTAAAAAAAATTGCTGTAATATGTGAAAATTTATTTATTCCATTAATAATATTCTATTCACATTGTATCTTTCTGGCTGCTCGATGTCAACAGAATGTTAATTATACTCCGCCTTCGCCCACCCATCACCATGTGACGAGCACACAAGTAACAGGATCAACAAATAATCATCACCACCATCATCATCATCATCATAATAATCAGCAACAGCAGCCGCACATAAAATTATGTCAATATAAAAACTGTCAAATTATAGGCGAAATACAAGAGGCGACGGAGACAGATAATACCATCAATGATAAAGATATGCTCGACATAAAATTAAACTTAAATAATAACAATAATAATAGTATAAATAGTAATAATATTATTCATAACAGTAATAATAGTAATAGTTGTAGTAATAGTGATAATAAAATTAAATTATTAGATAAGACGAATTTATCGAAAATCAAATCGTCGACCAATAAATTTGTCAATTGTAAGAATTTAAAGAATAGTCTGTCCAAAAATATTAGTTCGACGAAACTAGGCGGGAGTGGTGGTGGTGGTGGTGGTGGTAGTGGTAAAAAACATGTCAAATTTCCAGATGAAGTGAAATGCTCGTTTTCGGACACCTCCATTGTAGATGAACCAAATAATTTTTCAAACAATAGCTGTAATAGTAATTTGACGAATGAGGGGGAGTACGATGATCAAATGAATTCGTGCAATAGTAATGAGACAAATGATGTGGTGATTAATGTACCCGATACTGGTGAGTTTTTTTTTTATAATAATTTTACTTTTAAAATAAATGATAATCTTATAACGTCTCAAAATGGCTAGTTCTTATAATAGTAGCCATTCCAAAATTCAGTACAGAATATTGCATGGAACGGATTAGAGTATTAAATAAATTTGAATACTGTCCAGGTTTGATATTTCGTTAGGCTATATCGCTTGACCCGCCCGTAATGTGGTATTGTCTACTAGATTTGTTTTCCTATTTGGAACATAACCGTAAATAATTTGAATAACAAAAAAACTGGAAAATCTTGAAATTTTAAATTATCTGTTTGAATTGATTTTCTGGCTTTATTAAAATAGACAATATATTAGGTTGTTCAGAAATTAATGCAGGTTTTCAACCATTTTATTTAAAACGACATATTATCTCAGTTTAGAATAAATTTTATTAATCGAAATAAGAACCATTAGAATCTATACATTGTTGCCAACAAGATACAGGTTAATTAATTCCAGTTGCATAGAATTCTGAAGTTCTTGAAGCGATGAATTCTTCGAAGGCATTTTTTGCGGCTGTTTGGTCGTTGAACACTTTTCCTTGTAAGAAGTGGTGGAGATGCTTGAAAAAGTGGTAGTCGGTTGGCGAGAGGTCTGGTGAGTATGGTGGATGAGGCAGAGCTTCGTAGCCAAGTTGGTTCAACTTCTGCAGCGTCGGTTATGCAACATGTGGTCGAGCATTATCGTGCGAAAGAATTGGGCCCTTCCTATTGACTAATGCTGGACGCAGACGTTTTAGTTCTTTGTGCATTTTGTCAATTTGTTGACAATATTTCTCTGCTGTGATATTTTCGCCAGGATTCAAGAAGCCTAGTCTTTTTTTGATGCAGCTCAGGTTTGGAGAAATGTTTAGGGGCTTTGACACCATCCAACCACTGCGCTAAACGTCGTCGGTTGTCGTATAGAATCTACTTTTCATCGCACGTCATAATGCGATCGAGAAATGGTTCGTTTTTGTTGCGCAAAAGAAGTGAAGAGCAAACTTCATAACGCCAATTTTTTTGGTTTTTGTTCAATTCATGTGGCACCCATTTGTCGAGCTTCTTCGACTTTTCAATTCGGCTCAAATGTTCCGAAATTAATCCAATACTTACGCCTAGGTCCCCTGCAAGCTCTCAAACAGTCGTGCGTGGGTTTGCTTCCACCAAAGCCCTCAATTCATCGTCGTCAATGGCAGAGTTACGTCCGCGACCTTTCTCATCTTCAAGACTGAGTTCACCACGACGAAATTTTTGAAACCAACGTTGTATTATGCATTCGTTAATACTTCCTTGGTCCCAAACTTCATTGATGTTTCGAGCCGTTTGTGCTGCACTGTGGCCGAGTTTAAATTCATACAAGTAAATTTGGCGAAATTCTTGTTTTGACATCTTAACTTCAAAGGTATAAAAATAGACAAAACTACAATTTAGATTACAAATTGATTATGTGATAAGAAAGAGCATAAAATAAGCTTTAAAATGACTTACAATGTTAAACTCTTTGCTTAATTCTTTATTATTGAAAAATTGTTCAAACAAATAAAATCATAAAACCTGCATTAATTTCTGAACAACCTAATATTAGTAGTAATGACATTCACAGTATTTTCGATTTAGCAAATCAGAAAAATACAGAGGCCAATCACTCATAATATATCGATAAAAGTAAAAATAGCATTACTCCCCTTTACTTTACCCCAGAGTCAATACAAATGTATCGACTCTCAAAAATGAGAAATGTCCTTGAGTTTAATTATGTTGGTAGTTCGGTTTGATACTGAAAAGTAAGGTCTACACATCAGGTAGCTACGACCAAACTACAAAAATACAATTCTCGCTTAATACATTAAGTATCAAGCAGAACGTATTGACTTAGCGAATTATATTCACTAAAATAAAAAAAAACAAGTAGAAACCTCGTTTGTGTGTGTATTTATGCCCACACGAATGATTTAATTGGATTCAATTTTTTTTTGTTTATTCAATTTGATTAATAGATAATTTTTTAGCTTCTTTAATTATCTGTGTATTCAATATTTTGAAACTCAAAGTCATTGTGCCATCCATACAAAATTCGAATCAGGAAATCGTGAAAACGTTGAATAATTAAACTATGCAATTAAATTAGAAAAATCACTTGATTCACCGCCATGTTTATCTCGAATAGCCTAACTATTCTCGAATAATTTCAAACATCCTAGAAAAAATCGAATAAAACTAAAGGTGCGTCCGAAATGCGAATTTAAATGTACATTTTTTGAAATGCGCATTTTTGCATTAAACTAAATTTCATTAAAATCATTAAATTAAATTAAATTGTACAAAACCAAATTAATAAATCGATAAATATGATTAATTAAAGTATAAATTGACATCAAACTGATGTATTAAAAATGCACATAAAAACTACATCGTATGTAGTTTTCTAAATGTCTCTCCGCTAAATGCACATTTTCCATTTCGGACGCACCCGAAAAATTCCGGAAAAATCTAGAAATACTACGAAACTCCTAAAAAATCATACAAAACTCATAATAATGGAAAAAACCGAACAAACTTGAAATTTGGAGTGAGTTATACATAGTGAAGCCTTTAATATCAAACAACCCGAATGTATGTAGGCGCAAATTTTTAAAAATCTCTAATAAAACACAAAAATACTCCGAATAATCCGAAAAATTTTGAAAATTCTAGAAAATATCGTTTAAAGTCGAAAAATCTCTATTAATCTAGAAAACTAGAATAAACTATAAGAAACTTGAATTATCTCGAACAATTTAAAAATCAGAATTTGAGTGAATAATTTCGGAAAGGCTGGAAAATATCGAATAAACTCGAAAAATGTGAAATTTTGATGTCTGTAAAAGTATTACAAAATTCGAATATGTATTTTCAAAAATACTGAAAAGCTCAAAAAATCTCGATTAATCTGGAAAATATCGAAAATCCTTTAGAAAATTTAGAATAATGTCAAAAAATATCGAGTAGCCTAGAAAATCTATGAAATCCGAATGATTTTGAAGAAATTTGAAATAAAAATCTGAAACTCTGTAAATATTGAATCATCAATAAATCTGTAATGCAATGCAAACTAAAGGAAATCAATCAGACGTGGTAATCGCCGCCATGTGAATCTCAAGTAATCTGTATTATTCTATAAAATAAGTTAGAATTAATCTAAAAATTCCAAGAAAATCCTAAAAAATATGCAAAGTGCGCAAAAAATAACGAAACACTTAACAATCTGGAAATTTCGAACAATCGTTATGCTGTGTTCCTTATTTAAATCCGTAGATCGAGCAGGTTTTGAAATCTGAAATCAGATCAATCTGATCGATCTGAAATAAGAAACAAGTTTCAGATTTGGTAGATCAAAAAAATTATCAACTGTCATCGAACTGTGAGAGTATCAAAAACATTATTTTTATTACTATGACGCAAAAATTAAATATTGATTTAAAAGTGATTTTTACTCACCCACGCGTACATTGGAAACGAGACACCGCTAAACGAATTTTAAACCCATGCATATATTGAGCACGAAAAACAATGGAAATGTGCAACACCTTCAAATGAGCTAGCCAAAGAGCTAAATAAAAGGCAAATAATTTGTAATTCTTTATAAATAAACGGAAAAATAAAACTTTATTGAAATTCCCTTTAATCAATTCCCTAATATTTCAGGTATAACTGATATGAGTTTGACTCCCAGACTCTGAGTTTATCGACGTGTGATTGACACTCTATGAAAAATCTGGCAGAATAAAATAATTATTTCATTATTTAATAAAATTATTTCATCCACATAATAATTATAATTTCCTTCTATTTCTATTTCGTTTGACAAAAGGAAAACAAATAATTAAAATGACAGATCTTACACCGCCTACTAATCTCAGCGATTTAAGTTATGTGAAGTTAGCTAAACAAAAATCAATCTGAGAAATCGGAATATTTTTGCAAATCGAAAAAATCAATCTAACTGATCTGAAGAAAAAAAAGAAACAGCAACAAAATTGATCAGATCGATTTGAGCGAAAATAAGAAACACAGCAGAAAAGTCAGGATTTAATGTCGTTTTCGATTCGCTTTTTCCACTTCTTTCAAAAATCAATCCGTGAATCGAACAAGAAAATCGAATTGCCCAGTTTTTTTCATGTGAGTGTGTTTTTGACGTCTCGAAAATACTATTTATTTCAATTAAGAACAACAACAAAACAGTTCTAGTAAAGCTGACAGTAGTATTAGTTGTTGATATTAGTGAAAGAGGGGCAAATCTGACAAAAAATCGAGATTTGTAACCGGGCAAAATTTTTGCTCCACCGATTGATTTTATGGGGCGAATCGAACAACCTGACAACAGAAAAATCAATCGATTGCGTCACAGATTGAATTTTTTTTGGTGAATCGAAAACGACATAATACTGTCGTTTTCCCTAGACATAAAACTGTTGTTCTCCCAGTTTGTTGTTATTTTAAATTCAAATAAATAATATTTTCAAGACGTCAAAAAGATACACACATAAAATAACCGGGCAATGGGGATGGGGCATGCTTATAGTAACAATATTCGTCAAATAAAATCAAAACTCGTCAAAATATCAAAACGGAAAAAACAACCTAGAAATTTTGAATTATCTGTGTCTGTAATATCACGCAATTAAGAGGAAAACACCACTACTATAGAAATTTTAAATAACTTCGAAATTTTCTAAAGATCTTGAGTAATCTTATTGTCTAATGATTTAATTCGGACCCAAGTTAATCGGGTTAAAAATGGTTAGTTGTCCTCAGGCAGGCGCGGATCGAAAAGGAGCTGCAAGGAGGGGCGAATATAGAAATTATACCGTTAACAAAACAGGATTTTTAATATCTATATAAATTATAAGATAAACAGAATAAAAAAAATAGTTTCCAGAAACTTTATTAAAAAAATAGGTACAGTTACAGTAAACACATTAAAAGCATTTACAGTATAAACTCAATTCGCCTATTTGATTTATTGGCGTAACGTTCGACGATATCCGAAGGTTTTATTTTATTTGTAATATCGCTGTGGATATGTAAGTGCCAGTCCTATCAATCGATTTTCGGTCATGGCTGATCGAATCCATATTTTCAATTTCCGGAAGATCGAGAACTTCTTTCAGCGCATACATCACTTACAGCATACGTCGATAACATAACTAAAATATTTGGAATGGCAGGCCAAATTTCTGCATTACAGTTGGCAAGTGAGGCTAATGCATCAGCTGGAACGATCCCATTATTTCGTTTTCCTCGTTGCCATTTCTGTTGCCATATTTGAACTTCTTATTTATATAAAATTGAAACTCGGTGAATACAGATTCAGTTGAAGTTTGTATATTATTTGATGGAATTGCTATACTAAATCCAATATACTGAAACTGTCGTTTCCAGAGCTGATTTTAATATCTTCTATAATAGACTGTAGAACTAAAACATTATTATCTAATTTGTTGTCTTGTAGCAAGTCTTGGCAATGCAATGCCAACGTCTAATTCTTCCATTAAGTCACTCGCTTCTTTAAAAATAGTAGAAAACACGACTTCACTGTTCTTTCTTCGATCTTTTAAAGTTGCTAAGCAATCTGACAATGCACATGGCTGAAGTTTATCTAAATTAACATTTTGCAATAATTTACTGAACGGAAGAGGAATAGCCAAACTATAAGTTAACTGCAATAAACTGGACATTGCTGGACAAGACTTGAGCTGCTTACTGAAAATATTTTTAAGAACGAAATGTCCAGCAGAATTTCTGATAGACTGTACATTTGATGATTTGCTAATACTAATATTAAGTGCATGATTATTGCAATGACTTTGAACAGCCTGTGGCAGCTCATTCTGTATTACAGCATACACTCTTTTCAGAACTGATGTCATAACACTACAGCCATCAGTACATATTCCTATGCAATTCGAAGTAATAAAAAAGTTTTCTTTCAGAAAATTTCAGACTGTTTCCCCAATTATCTTTCCAGTGAGAACTGGTTCTTCATCGGAAAATAACTGTCCGATGTCGTAATTTTTTCCATGAAAATATAGGAACGTAACAAAATTCTTCAATTCTTTATGGTATTTCACCTGCTAGTGCTAAATCAAACGATTATTTTTTAACGTCGAGAAAATTAATTGTTTGTGTTTGGTGGGGGCGATCGCTCCGCTCCTATCGCCACCCCTTTGTATCCGCGCCTGTGCTCAGGTCTACTCATCAGGTCACTTCTGAAACTATCGCAGGAAGTGACAGCTAACGAAGCGATGATGACCAACGGTGGAAAGAGTGAGGCGTGGTCAGGATTATCCTAAAACGTTACAGCTAGAAATAGTCAGTGTCGAAGTCCTACATACCAGTAAATTGGCTACAGCTCGGGTTCGCATGAAATTGGCATTATTTTCAAAATTTCAATTGCTTAGTACAAGCATATAGGCGACAAACCCAATACAGGGACGTAGTGTATCATTGTAAAAGTTAATCGCGAAATACAAAGATGCAAATAAAGCTGAGACACCACCAAGGATATGAAGAAGTGGCACAATTCTGAAGCAATTAGTTTTATAGCTTTTTTTTTAAATAATTTACTATGTTAATTCACTTCATACTACACAATCTGTTGTCGATGAGCTTCTGCTCATCAAACACACAAAACAGGGGTGTGTTAGCATGGTGTACAAAATATTTGTCAATAAAACAATCAATGCAGCAAATAAACCTAAAAATCCTGAAAAATACAGACTTGAAATTTTGAATATATGTAAATCTTTAACATAAAGCAACCTCATGCTAAGTGCAAAAGACGAAAATTTTCGGAAATCTCTATAAAAACTTGAAAAATTTATAATACACCGGAAAATGTTGAAAATCCTAAGAAATGTCGTATAAAGCCGAAATATTTCTATTAACACGAACAATTTCAATATGGTTGAAAACTTTGGATCTAATGAATAATTTCGGAAAGTCTGGAAAAATCGAATCACCAGAAAGTCTATAACATCAAGTTTACGAAATGGGAAGGAAATCAAACCCAACCGAATAATCTATATATTTTACAATAATTTCGATTATCCTAGAAAATACCGAATAAAATGGGCAATTTTGAAAGTTTAGATCAATGCCGGCTCTAGAATACTTTGCGCCCTATGCAAGTTCTTCTTAGACGTTCTTTTTTAAATTAAAGCATTAATGATGGGAAAAAGTTTATTACATTTGAAAGCAAAAACTAAACAAACACAAAAACAAAGCGAATACCTAAATATTGTTCAACAATTCAATAATTTATTTAATAGTAAATAATATACTCGTATAATTCAGGTACAAAAATTTAGCTTTTCTTGCTTTAAAGTAGCAAATTCATCAACCATTTGACTTAATCGTTTTTGTCACCAATTTCTGTTTCAATTGCTATTCTCGATAATCCAACCAACCTTTCCTGAGGTATACTTGATCTCAAGTAGATTTTGATTATTTTCAGTTTTGAATATGATCGTTCACCACTTACTACAGAAACTGCAAGACTAAAGGTATCCGTAATATATTCTCTAGTGCAGTGCTTCTCAGAGAGCCGTTGAGCTGTTGCCAGGGTGCCTTAATATTTGTATTAAACCGCACAATTTCCTCGTCCACAAATATCTGAATCTGCCTATTAACAAGGACCACTACGGTTTTCTATGCTGTTAATGATTTTTGTATAAGATATGTGATGTGTATATCAATTCCACAATTACGAGGATTTTGATAGGTAAGTTCTTATTCTACAATAAACATGAACAGAAATTTCAGATCGCAAACCTTGATCTGCTGGCAAAAAACTCATGGTTAAAATTGTGGCCTTTTATGAAGTATGAAACAACATTTTTAAATCCGTAGTAAATTCTCGGAAATTTTAGAGCTAAATTTAAACTGAAAACTATAGGAACTTAAGACTATGAAAATTTGCTAAATTGTATATTGAAAATGTACGTTTAGTATGTAATTTTAAAAAGTTACTCGTATTTTAATTTAATTGGAAATTTCAAATGGCAGCTTGTCAAATTTGGCTTCAACAATTTCAATTTGGTTAAATTGTATATCAGGTTAGTGTTGGGAGCTCCAAATCGAAAATTCCAGGATTCTAATGCCGAGTTTTTTTTGTAAGGAATCCAATACCGATTTTCGGTAAAACGGACCGAAATGTTGGTAAATTTTTGGAATACTTAGCGAAAACTTCTGTAACTATCTTCAGATAAAATGCCTATAAAGTACAAATTATTAATTAATTTCCGTTGTTTATGACTCACAACGACCATATAAAATTTAAATTAAACGTTTATTTTTATTTCAAGCGTATGCAGATCTCAATAAAATAATGGAGTCAGTCAGTTTTCTAAAAATTAAGAACCAAAGTTTGTGTGTCAAATTACTACTATAAACAAAGAAAAAATTGAGCTTTCAATTCTGGCAAATTATTTGCTCACTTAGAATTTATAAGGGAAGTAGAAATATTTTTTATTTTTTTTTTTCTAGAAAAATCAATTTTTCGGTAAATTACGCCAGGAACCTAATAATCGCCTCTCCCCCTCCACAATTCAAAAATTTGATAATTTTCTATTCCGTAGGTATTTGGGACCAAAAAAACTGATCTACTCTCATCTACTGAGCTATCATTTTATATACTATGGCACGTTCCGTTGTTTTGGAGAACTCGTCATAAATGAAATTTCAAATTTTGGATATAAAATTGTTAAGAGGGCCAAAGCTTTCAAATTGGTTGATAACGTTGAAAATTGGTAGTAGGAAAACCTAAAAAAACCTTTGGATAACTCCGAATTTTTAGAAGAATATATTAAATCCAAATTTTGTTTTAAACCAAAGTAAAAATAATTTGACACAAAAACTATAAACGAACCAAATTTGGGCCGGGTTGTGGTCAAATTAGAACAACTTGCAAACATGAATTTTGGCCAATTTGACAAATTTAGAATAGTCGTAAGCTCAAAAATGTTTAGCTTTAACTTTAGTTTAGCCATTTCGGAAACTATTCACTCATATGTCCAGCTAAAACATTTAGGTCGGGAGTTTTCACAGCTACATCTAATTTTTAATTGTTCCTTACGTAAAATCCTCACAAGTTTTTTAAAATCAAGCTTAACAATTTTCTAGAATTCTTCAATTTTTGCATATAGAAATTTTTTTACCTGTAGATCGGATGAAGCTAAAAGGATATTTTGGGTTGGTAGAACATTTTTTAATTTTTTTTTAATTGGCGGGACACGGATATGAGTAAGAATGCCCAAAATACTTAACTGTAAATTCATTATTATTGAATAAAATTTTTGTGAGCCCTGGATTTTATATTTTCGATTTCGGGGGTCGCCGTATTAAAAAGTTTGAGAAGCACTGCTCTAGTGCATTAGAGTAAATGTATTGTAATATAAACAATGGATCTCAGTATTAGCATGGGTACAATTTTTTTATTGGGTCCTTTAAAATCTTTAATTCGTTAAATAGCTCTACCGTAAAAATATCTTTGTCATCGCGATCGGTTATATATTATCTAACGCGTCACAGTGTGCTTTTAGTTCTTCATCATTCGATTTACAAACTCCTTCAAAATCGGTTAAAAACTGAAAATTATTGATATGACCATTTATGACCTCCTAATCTTTTATCTAACGAATTAAGTACAGTATACAGTATTGAATGTATACAGTATTGGAAAAACGAAATTTTAAATTTATATTGTGGATCAGTGGGAGTTTGGTCGTAGCAGTCGCAATCAAAAAGCCTTTTGTTACGTTTTCGCAGAGCATTATCTTTAAATTGAGGATTAATTTCTAAATCAGTTGCTAATTCTTTTGCTGTTTCTTGAACACGATTGAAACGTTCGCAGTTTTTATCCTGCTAGCTGCAGTGGGAGGTAAATCGGTCGTGGTTTTGGTGCAAGATAGAGAGAGACCTTGTTATGCTGCTTGGGAATTAGGAATTTTGGTGATCATTGAAATCACAAAAGGATTGAGGATACGTTTAGAAAAGTTGGACCTGTCTACAGCGACCAACAGAAAACTAAGTTATTTGTCCAGCATGAATGGACAATTTGGGCCTTAGCCATTCATTATTTGAAAATACAAAAAAAAAGATTAATCAATTATTCCCTCAATGAGGGTTTAATTAGTACGTAAAATTGATCAGTAGCAGGTAGTCAACAGAAAGGGTGAATGACGCGGTTTAGCGGTACATTCACCTACCTCAAAAGAGGCTATCGACTCCCTACCACTGATTGTACCTCTTTTAGGTTAGTTATGTTTTTTTATATTTACCTGTTTTTCCCTTGGTTATTAACGAAAACAAAACAAAAATAATTAATTGATAGTACAACAAAAATTATTTATTTTCCGAGAAAAGAAAAATTTTAACAAAAACTAAAAACAAAACAAATCTACTCAAAGCTCCTAACCTGACGGTTAGCAAAAATAAACAGTCCCGAATAAAATTTTTGCGAGGTTTTTATACAATTTTTCTGCTGATCGGTAAAAAAAAAAAAACAAATATTTTCTTTGTTTTTTTTTTCATCCAATAAACTTGAAAAATTCCACCCCACTGACATCTTATCCGAATTTCCGGTCAATATACAAGAACTGTAAACATGAGGCACGTTTTGGCTGCATGTGTAACCACATGAACTGCCCAAGTTGCAAAAAAAAAAAAAAATTATATTTTCACGCTTATTTTTACCTTGAGAAATTCAATTCCATCGACAATGACCCAGGTTGAATAAACGGAAACGAAAATTGAGACTTCAACAAAAACAAATTTGTCTACACACTGATTAAAGAATGTGTGATAATAAAAAAAACATATTCTTATGTTTGTTTACCGAAACTTGAGCTTCCGCAAATAAACATAAATGAAAACACAAGTCATATGGGCACGCGCCATTGGAGATATTAGGATTTTACATTAATTTAGTTGTTGGTTATGAATCTTGCTTATGTGCATGTTTTAATATGTACAAACAAGATTGTTCCAACACAATTAATGTAAATGTAAAGTGAACTGTACCCGGATGTCATGTAAATTTGTATAATTTAGAAGAAAAAAAAATCTTCAAATGTGGGGTACAGTTTTATACGCGAATTTGATGGATAAGATTATTTTGTGACGGGGATGACAAGCGCCCGTTACAACTATTAGTATTATAACCAATAATTTCAACGTTTTGAGAGGTGAGCTTTATTGTATTTTTTGGTGTGTTTACTGCTCTCGCACGACGAGAATTGAAAGTATTATCATGTTTCGATGTAGTTTGAAAACGAGTTGGAGTTCATAGAAACAGAGTTGAGTTAGGGTTTCGTTGAGCTATTTTAAACTCTATGAGTTGAGTTGAAATTTAAAATTTTTAATGAAAAATATTTTTTTAATAGAAGAATTTGTTTAGAAAGCGTGAGAAGAATTGTCAGCGCCCCTAATTGGCCGGCGCCCCTATGCGAGGCATAATCTGCTTAGTGGGTAAAGCCGGCCCTGGTTTAGATCATCTGTAAATCTGTACAAATATTGCAAAATTCGAATAACTTCAGAAATATCGAAAACACTCTTCAAAAAAATTCGATTAATTTAGGAAATGTCGAAAATCCTGTAGGTAATTTAGAATAATGTCGAAAAATTTTGCTTAATCTAGAAAACTCGAATAATCTCTAATAAGCTTGAATAATCTCGAAAAATTTCAATAAAATTGAAAATCTGTATTTTATTGATAAATTTCAGATAGAAAAATATAATATTCACCTAACGCAAATCAAAGGAAATCAAGCGTATACGCTATCTTAAACACAAATAATCGATACAATCTTCAATAATTTTGAAAAATCAATGAAATAAGGAATAAGTTTCAATTATCGAATACTTCGAACTTCGAAGTATTGGACAATTTTGGATTGTCTGTAAAAACTTCGCAAAATTCAAATAATTTCAAAATTCTCGAAAAAGCTCAAAATATCAAATAACCAAAAGATCATGGATATTTGCATTCTATTTGCAGCAACCGAAAGCTAAGCGCAAAACGTTTCCACGAAAATTTCGAACAATTTCGTGCAAGCCTCAACTAAAAATTACATAAATTGTAGGAAATTTCTTATAAAGTCTAAAAATATAGTATTATCTGTAGCAAAATCTGGATTTAATGAACGATTTCAAGAGGTTTGGAAAGCATCAAATTATCAAATTTATAGAAAACTATCCCAAAAAAACTGAAAAATTTTAAAAGTTCGAATTACCTGGAAGTCTGTTATACCATGCAACTCAGAGCTAAGCACTAATGGCATGCAAAATTCGAATAATTCCGAAATTCTTAAAAAATCTATAGAACATGTCGAAAATTAAAGAAAATCTTGAAAATCGACGAAAAATCTGCTCTAAACCGCAACAACCACTCAAATCATTACCATGCCATATTAATCTTCAATGATCTAAATATTCTCGAATAATATCGAAGATAGAAAAAACTTCGATTCAATCTAAAAATCCTGAAAAAAATACCAATTTCAAATTATCTATAAGTATTTAAAAGGAAGCAACTCAAACCTACATAGTTGCCAAACATGAACATTTCAAAAATTTTCTAAAAAAAAAAAAATTCGAAAACTCTCTAGTAACATGTTCAAAAGGTTTGAAAATAACGAAAGACCTGAAAGTCTGTAAAGGGATATTTATGAAATACCAACCAAAGGAAATCAAAGCCATGCGAATTATCTATATATCCCATAGTAATTTCGATTGTCCTAGAAAATATCGAATAAACTTGAAAAACAAAAAACATCAAAATTTTCAAAGTTCATCAAAAACCCAAAAAACTCTTAAAGGTTTTATAATTTCAAAAATCTAAAAAAATCTGCCAAATGTTCGTTTAAATCGCAGAAATATCGAAAATATTATTTATTATTTAGAATAGTGTCGAAAAATCCATAATAATTTAGAATCGAATAAACTTAAAGAAACCCGAGCAATTTGAATAAAATAGAAACTCAAATGAACCGTTACATTCCCGAATAGTTTCGAGAAACCTAGAAAATATCGAATAAGTTCGAAATATCGAAAATTTCGGATAAAGTCGAAAGTTCCCAATATCTACAAAATTCAACGAAATAACAAAAAATTTTGAAAGTTCGAATTATGAGTATCCGTACAAGTTCCAACATACCGCAACTCAAAACTAAGCGTCAATACCATCCAAATATCCGATTAATTTCAAAATTCTCTAAAGACCTTGAATAATTTAGCAAAAATATCGAAAATCGCAGGAAATTTTGAATAAAGCCGAAAATCTGAATTAAACTAGGACAACGGTTAGAGTAGTCTCTTGGCAAAAACTGTATTTTAATGAATAATTTCCATCAAAATTTCGCATTACCTAACAAGCTCTTAGCTAAAGCTACTTCGAATAGGCTTTAAGATCCTAGGATAACATCGTTGAATCGAATAATCTCGAACATCTCGAATAACCTCCTTTGAAGAAACACCTTTGATCGCAAAAAAAAAATCAACTTTTTTACCACTCCTATAAATATTCACCACTATGAAGTGAAAATTGTTGGGTCGAATATAACCGTGTAGCATGAAAATGTCTTGAGGAATGCAACAATATTAGTTCTACAACGTTTGTTATGAAATTAACCATTTTGGCTCTGGTGGCAGTAAAAGATTGGCCTTTGCAGATATCGTAGCAAATTGAAAGAGGTCTCATATGAAAGGTTATTCCCAAGAAAGTTCTAAGATTTTTCATTACAAGTGTGAATATGGTACTTTATTCTGGCAGTTTAGTTATCAAATTCAAAATAATGAAGCTGGTGGTAAAAAGACCAAAGTGGTACAAAATTCGAATAATTTCGAAATTCTCAAAAGACCTTGAATAATCTATAAAACGCCGAAAACTCCAGGAAATCTTGAATAAATTACAACCGTCACTCGAATCAGTATGCTCTGAATAAAATCCTAAAAAATTTACAAAACAAAAATAACGGAAACTGAACAATCTCGAAATTTCGAAATATCTGTAAGTCTTTAACATATGTCTCAAGAAAAGTGGAAAACATGAAACTTTTATAAAAAAAATCGAAAATCCTTATTTCGTTAACGCGAAAGCGTATAACATCATGTTTATGAAATATAAACCATAGGAAACAAAACGTGCAAATAATCTGAATACTTCGTAATATTTTTGATTATCCTAGAAAATATCGATAAACCAGATAATACAGAAATTCCGTTTTAAATCTAAAATCTTCAAAATCTACTAAATTTACCAAATGCAAAAAATTTTGAAAATTTGGATTGTCTGTAAGTCTGTAAAATGATCGCAAAATTCGAATAATCTCAAAAATATCGCAAAAACTCAGAAATGAGATAAACAAAAGGTCTTGGGAGTTTCCTTTATCTTGAAACCTCCAAATATTACACTATATTACCGCAAAACAACGAATAATTTTGAAAATCGCTAATCTATAAGGAAAATCTCAGAAATCATAGAAAATTTCGGATAAAGTTAAAAAATTTCGAGTAGCCTAGAAAACCTAAGAAATTCGAAAGGTTTCCAAGAATTTGAATAAAAATTTCGCAATATCTGAATTTTAAAATTCCGATCATCAGATAATCTGTGGAAACCAAAAGAAATCAATCATATGTGCTAATCGCTGCCATATAAATCTCAAACCTAGAATTTCTAGGAAATTTCTTATGAAGTCGAAAAATTCTATTAACCTAGGAAAACTGGAATAATACGTAAGAGTTCGAATGATCTCGAATAATTTCAATAGAAAGTCGAATCGTAACTCTTCACCGTTCATGAAATGAAAACCAAATGTATCTTCAAAATCAACAAAATGCACCAAAAACCGAAAACTGTATCAATTTTGACGTCTGTAAGTTTGTAAAAGTATTGCAAAATTCTAATAATTTTAAAAATATCGAAAAAGCTAGAAAAATCTCGATTAATCTGGAAAATGTCGAAAATCCGTTGGGAAATTTAGTCTAATGTCAAAATATCTCGAAAAACTTAGACAACTCGAATAATCTCTCCATGAAAATTTGAACGATTTCGAAAAATTTAAAACCAAAAAGTTCATTGGGTAACATAATGTTCATGTAAAACACAGAAAGTAACGAAAATAAACCAGTGTTTAAATTCATTTTTTCGTTCCCTTCTTTTATCATTTTTTTCTCTCTTTGTGAGAGAAAACATATTTTCATTTTTTTTGTTTCTTTCTCCGAGAACGAAATCAAAAAATTAAAATATCTCTTTTCAGCAGTGTTTAAATTCATTTTTCGTTTTTTCCTTTAATCTCTCTTTGTGGAAGGTAGAATAGCTATTTATATTTTTTTTGTTTCTTTCCCCAGGAACGAAATACAAA
The DNA here is from genome assembly GCA_963556165.1 of Tipula helvola. Classification (NCBI taxonomy): domain Eukaryota; kingdom Metazoa; phylum Arthropoda; class Insecta; order Diptera; family Tipulidae; genus Tipula; species Tipula helvola. The sequence goes on along the minus strand of OY744483.1, from coordinate 42,404,083 downwards.
AAAATAAAATATCTCTCTTCCGTAAATTTTTTTTTTAGTTTTTCGCCTACCCATTGCCAATATGGACTTGATTGTTTCTCGTTTTATTCGTTTGATTGTCTCTCGTTTACATTGGAATACAGTGATATGTCGCCGTATACAAACGCGATATAAATAAAAGATTTCATATATAAAACTTACTAACAACACTGACACGAGCAAATGAACATTTGTTTTATGATATCTGTCATATGAAAGAAAAGCAAAGCCTGTATAAGTATGTATATGTGTTGGTTTTGTGAGTTAACATATTAAATTTCACATTACACAACCAAAATGTACAACCGTCAGTCTTTACTAAGTCATAAAACGACTGAAAATTACTTTGAAAGAATTATTATATTTTAACGAAAATATTTTAACATTTAAAAAGCGATAATAACGATACAAATTATTTAATATTTGATCTGTTGACTGTGTCTGCAAGGTTGACGCAGCAATTTTAATTTAAACCTCCATTTTCAGGAAATATAACTTTAATTTTGTAATTTTGATTTAATTTTAACTAGCAGGTAGTAATTGGCCCCAAATATTAAATTTATCGCCAATTTATTATTTTTGTTTTAAGTGGTTACCTCTCAAAATTTTTATTTCGATTTCCAAATTTTTTTATTCTGTTACCTTCTAATAGTTCCAACAAATTATAAATGTCACCAATTTATTACATTTTGTTCCAAAAAACTTATTTTTTTTAACCTTCACTTCGTGCAATACTAAAAGTCACACTAATCGTGTAGTGGGGTCAGATTGACCCCATTTTTTTCCATAGGATTTATATGAAAACAAACTAACAAAAGAAAAAAGAAAAAACAAAATACAAGAAAAAAAAAATCATAGCATCAATAACCGTGTTTGTTCATAAACCACTTCGTTTTTGTTGCGTAATATTGGGCCCGATTCAATGTAAATCTTCTATAAATCTTTTCTTCTATTCTTCTATTATTGCTATGAAAATTAATTTTTGATTAAAAATTGATTTCTAAATAGAAAATGCATTAAATTGTATAAGGGGTCAAAATGACCCCACTACACGGTTATCAGCCTAATTTCATTTATTTGATGTAAAATACCCTAAAATTAACCGATTTTGATGAATTTTCCTTCTAAATCTATTTAATTGATGTCTGTTTAGGCATATCTAAAAGGAATTATCTAAAAATTTGATAAATAATTTTTTATTCAGCTTCAAACACCTCTGGGGTCAGTTAGACCCCACTACACGAAGTGAAGGTTAATATCAAGAAATTTTTGTTTGATGTTCATTAAAATCACATCTCAATATTTTATTCGAGAAACAAAATTTGATTTTACAATAAAAAAATTCAAAATGCTACCAACCTTTAAAAACCAATCGAATTCCCAAGGAAAATTGGTTTGCTATTATTTGACCAAAATTGAATTCCTTGGCAAATACCCAAAATTAAAATTAAATGGTTTTAACTTTTCGGGTTTTCTAATTTGTTAACAAAACGAAAATACATAAAAAAATAATATGATAAAGTAGGTAGTTGTAATTTTATGAAAACTTGCATTTTTTATTTCGTTTTATTTTGTCATAATAGCCGTCTTCCAATGGGCAAAATTTGCTACTTGGAAGTACTTGCGAGTAGATACCCAATGGAACGAAAAATTGAGTAACACAAGTAAAACACAGCCTTCTGTTTAGTTGTTTTTTTTTGTCTTTTGTAAAGTTGTTTATTATAGTAATGGCGATATTTAAAATTTGATTCAAAATATGACAAAAAAAAATGGACATGTAATAAAAGGAAAGCATTGATATTTACCGCATTGATATTTAAACACATTTTTCTTAAAAATGTATCATCAACAACAAAATAATTTTATATTAATTTTGACATTTTACATCATCAAAAAATAAAAAAACTCGAACGTAATAAAAAACTCTCGAAAAATATCGAAAAAGGTCTAAAAGCCATCTATTTAAATTTTCGCAACTAAAATCCACTAGCGCAAATTTTATGCGTAACTACTTCTGTTTTCTACACCATCGTATGACCATGGGTAGTTGTGAGTATGTAGATACAAGTACTTGCAAGTAGTTTGCTTCCGTCAATGGAAGACGCTTAATGTATGTGTAGTTAACACGTAAAGTGCGTCGTGAAAAATGTTGCATGAAAAGAGTGGTGCATTTCAGCGGACGGCAATTTTATATTAATTATTTTTTATTCAATTAGAACGATGCTAATAATTTCGATTAGAAATATATTAAAAATTTCAGAAAAAAATTAAACGGAATGGGGATAATTTGATTTTTAGAAAAGTAGAGCGGTCCCACGGACCGCACAACGCTCTTTACGGGTTAAAATCTTATAATTTGATGTCACCGAAATTACCTTCTCATTGGAACATTATAAGGTTATTTGTACATAACGTTATGTAGAATTGTACTGTCTGAGTGTCTGTACTACTCTAACAAATAATTTAAAATTTTTAAATCATTCTAAATGCCGATCAGAAAAGTAACATAGTCCAGGAGATTTTATTAACATAATCCTATTTGAATTTTGCTAAAAATCTAATAAGTCATACTGTGAATAGTACAGAACACCGGATCACTATAAGATCAATGCGATGATCTTATCGAAGCGAAATACAAATAACAATTGTGAGGAAACAAATAAAACGAGAAACAATCAAGTCCATATTGGCAATGGGTATAGGCGAAAAACTAAAAAAAAAATTTACCGAAGAGAGATATTTTATTTTTTTGTATTTCGTTCCTAGGGAAAGAAACAAAAAAAATATAAATATTCTACCTTCCACAAAGAGAGATTAAAGTAGGAAACGAGAATTGAATTTAAACACTGCCGAGAAGAGATATTTCAATTTTTTTGATTTCGTTCCCGGAGAAAGAAACAAAAAAAAATATAAATATGTTTCCTCTCGTAAAAAGAGATAAAACAAAGGAACGAAATTTAAATTTAAACACTGAAATAAACCCAACTTTGATATTAGACTCAAACGACAGATACATCCCGAATAATTCCGAAAAACCTAGAAAACATCGGTAAAGTTCGAAATACCGAGTACTTCGAATAAAACAATAAATCTGTAAAATCTACAAAATTCATCCAAATATCGAAAACACTGAAAAATCATGAAATTTTAAATTATCTATGTTTGAAATATCACGCAACTCAAGTCAAAGCGCCAGAGCCATACAAAATTCGAATAATTTCGAAATTCTCAACAAAATGCGTTCAATAATCTAAAACATGTCGAAAATTCGAGGAAATCTTGAATAAAGCTGCAAAATCTCAAATAAACTACAACATTCACTATCAATATAGAAAATTCTGAATAAATCTAAAAATGCTAAGAGAACTGAAAAAATATAAAAACGCTCAAAAATATCGAAAAACCGAACAATCTTGAAATTTCGAATTATAATGTAAGCCTTTAAACATCAAGTAACCCAAGGTAGTACAAAACAAGAAAATTTCCGCAGATCGCTAAAAAACTCAAAAAATTTTGAGTAATCCAAATAATTTCGAAAATTCTGAATGAAATATGAAGACTAAAAATCTCTATTAATCTCTAAGAAATACGAATGATCTCGAACAATTTCAATAACATCGAAAAATCTGGATTTAAATTAACAATTTAGGAAAGTATGGAAAATATCGAATCAGCCGTAAGTCTTTAGGCAACACACATACTAAAGGAAAGAAACCCAATCATATTAAACTCAAATAACCACATTCTTGCAAAATTTTGAAAAATCTAGAAAATATCGAATAAGTTTGTAATATCGAATTATTCGATTATTGTCAAAAATATTCAAAATCTACAAAGTTCACTCAAATAGTGAAAAAATTGAAAAATCTTAATATTTTGAATTGACTGATCAATTATCAATAAGATTCTTTCGATTTTTTATAGACAAAATATATTAACAATAATGGCATTCACAACATTTTTCGCCTTGTTAATCAGACAAAATAAAGAGGCCAATCATTTACTAAATATAACAACAAAAAATTAGAAATATCAAAATTTCCTCCGTACTTTAACCCAATAGTCACACAAAGTGTATCGACCCCAAAATATAAAAACCTTCTTTGAGTTTTCAATGTAGTAGTTTGGTTTCTTACTGAAAAGTTCACACGAACAAAAAGTTCGGTCTACTCTTCAGGTAGCTACGACCAATCTACAAATACAAAATGCAATTCTAACTTCATACATTAAGTGTGAGGCAAGAACGTACTGACTTAGCGAATTATATTCACTAAATCAAAAACTTAAGGAAAACCCTCATTTCTGTGTGTTTTATGTGTGGGCATAAAACACAAATAATAAAAAGAGTAGTTTATGTTAATATATTGTTTATTGTGAATATAGTTTGTCTATAAAAAACCGGAAAAATCTTATTAACACGATTCACTGCCAGGTTAAATATTTTCGAATAATCTATCTCGAATACCCTAAAACAAAACAAATAAACTTGAAATAACGAAAAACGGAACAAACTTAAAATTTCGAATTATACATTAGCTTTTTAAATCAAGCAACCCAAAGATACGTGCAAACCACCGAAATTTTCGAAAAACTTTAAAAGAATTCCAAAAATTTAGAATAAACCTAGAAAATATCGTATAAAGTCTGTACCATTAAGTTCATGAAATACAAACCAAAGTAAATCAAAACCACTTGAACAAAATGTAAATTCTAGAATAATTTTGTAAGTCTTGAAAATATCGAATAAAGTCGAAAAATAGAAAATTTATCTAAATTGCGAAAATTGATCTGTAACTTTGTAAAAAAATTACAAAATTCGAATAATTTCAAAAATTTGGAAAAATCTCAAGAAAATTTCGATTAATCGCTAATGTCTACAAAGGTTTTGTGAATTTTGTTAATGATGAGCAGCTATATACCTTTAATGAGGCGATTTTAATTTACCGAAAATTGCCGCCTGGAGCTGGACGAACGGCGATTTTTATGGATCAACTTCGGATGACTTTTCTACTCGTCAGTTCAACACTGTTTTCAACTATCATGAACGTATTTTGGATTTAGTTTTCTCATCTTTAGATGACCTTGAAATTGAGTCATGTTTTGATTTAGCTGGTCATTCCAGCATCTATCACACACCAATTTTGATTAAATTTTATTTTGTTGATTTTGATTCTTGTGTGTATTTAGTTTTAGTAATAACTTTATTTATGATTTTGAGAAAGCCAATGTACCTTCTTTGATCAGTTTCTTCGTGAACGTTGATTGGACAACTCTGTTCCACAATCTGAATATCTCGGAAGCCGTGTCTGAATTTTATCAAGTTTTGAATACTGGTTTTGAGTTATGTGTACTTAATTTTCGCTTGAAAATCACAATTCTAAAGCATTTGAGGCTTTTAAATGAACTGGTGACATTAATGCTAAATGAAAGTATTATAATCTGTGTAAGGAGTTTAAATTTTTGAACGATTTCTTGAATAAAATGTATATAGGTAGGTTTTTTTCTTTCATAAATACGAAGACAATAATTTTACAATTTACAATAATTCGTCTGTCACTGGTTCTCAAGCAATTTGTGACGCTTTTGCAAATTTCTTCCATAGCTTGTTCGATGAAGGCGGCACGAGTAATGATTTGGCGTCGTTAGATTTGTATATGCTATATTTGTATATGCTATGTCAACCAATACTTCATTTGTTTAATTTAAGTCTTTCAACTGCTACCTTTCCTGAGGTGTGGAAATTATCTTTTGTTAGACCGATTCTTAAATCAGGCAGGAGAAGCGACTTTACTTGCTGTAGGGGCATTTCAATTCTATCTGTAATTCCTAAACTTTTTGAATCTTTAGTTAAATCGAGATGATTTTCATTCTTGAGTTGAAAAATCTTGAGTTATATGTGACGGCTTCGAGTTTACATTCGAAGCAAATCTCTAGAAAATGTCGTTTATAGTCGAAACATTTCTGTTAACATCAACATTTACAATACCATTCAAAATTCTAGTTTTGATAAATAAATTCGGCGTGGAATCACCCGAAAGTCTAAAGGCCGGTATTCACGTACAATTAAATTGCGCAATATAATTGTGTGACGTCAGAACATTGCACAATATTCTCAAATTTTATTCAAGATTTTGGAATTTTATTGTGCAATATTGACGTCACACAATTATATTGCGCAATTTAATTGTACGTGAATACCGGCCTTACATCATCTTTATGAATTACAAATCTTTAAAAATCAAACCCATGCGAGTAATCTATAAAATTCATAATAGTTTTGATTATCCTAGAAAACATCGAACAAACTCGAAATATCGGAAATTTCGAATGTATCTAAAAATTTTAAGAAAATCTTAAACAAAACGCACAAAACCAACAAAAAACCGAACAATCTTGAAATTTCAAAATATATGTAAGCCATTCTAGAATACAGCCGAAGTATCGGATAGCAGATTGGTGCGATCATCTCTCTGAATTGCTCTACATTCGAACATATCGGTATATTAAAAACAATTAAATGCGATTTTGTTTAAATTAAAATTTCAACTTTATTTAGTAATCGTATTTACAGTCATTAATTCTCTCAAATTAAATGAATATCCCAAAATTCTGTGTGCTTCTCTAAACCAATCTCAAAGTATTCTCTTGCCTCCTTAAATTTTTCCATTTCATCTATAATCCGGGCAAATTGTTTGCTCTGTTCATCGGCGTAAGAGTCTTGTAGCGCAAATTTTAAATTTTTCATCTGAACATTCCTTTGTAGCTCATTGTGAAAAACAGCTTTGGACTTGAATAATTCAATAGCCTGTTTGGCATACATATAATGGAATTCTTCAAGTTCATTAAACGGTAATATATAATGATGTACATTTTCAAAGTTCATTTTATCCTGATAATATTTGATTGTCTCCTCTAAAGCCATTAAATTATTGGTGTCCGCAATTACATCGCCAATAGCTGTTGCTTGCGGAATTTCATTCGATTTAAAAAATTTCCAATGCTGTGTGACTCTGTTAAATGACAAAATTATCATGGGTTTGTCTTTTGGAACTGGAACAGTTGACATTTTGTTTTGATTTTTATTTATTTGATTTAAATTAGTTATGTTCACAAATTAATCGTGATTGCGTGCAGTGCAACTTTCACGTATGAAATGAATAAAAAAAATAAAAAATAAACAAAATGTTTGAACAATAGATATTCGTATTAGGTGGCCTACTTTGGTTGTATTAAAAAAATTTGTTGTCGAATTGCTAATGGTAACTTTACTAAGTTAAAAAATATCTGAGATGATCACAGCCAAATTGAAGCAACATTTTCATTTGTTTTTTACCGTTTGATTTTCTATATGTTTTTAACTTCATCAAATTGCCATTGGCTCGTCGGCGAGTTTCATAATGCCGCCTCTATTTCTCGAATAAATTTAGTCGGAGTCAGTGTGCATTTGCAAATAGTGAAGACTGCACGATTGGGTTCACTAACAACACATTATTCCTAAGATTTAGGTACAACAAATGTTACAAACACAGCCTACACTTCAATGGTATATAAATGATGCTCAGCTCGATATCTGCTGGAAATTAAAAGCTGAAGTCATTACTGGTGCAGATGTTTAGGCATAGTTTTCAAAAGGCATTTGCCACTGGAAGGGCCACAAAAAAAAAAATTCATTTTAATCCGATATTCATCACAACAAAACAAAACAAAAAACAGCAACAAGGTTTTTAAAGCTCCTCATTACAGCACTTTCTGGAGAATAGTTCAAAACTGGTAAGGTATCTACATATAATCCGACATTCGAATAATAAAAAATGATTTTCAAGGGCAGTTTTCTAGTGCATTATAATTAGCCATACTGTTCCTTGAATAGAAAATGTTGCTGATACAGAACGAAACTACACCATGATTGACAAGAAGTATTAAAAAAAATTGAATTTTGACAGATCGTCAACAAATTCTGGGCCGACTTAATCCGGAAAAATCACCATACCATTAATCATATCACTAAGGATGTTACATTGCAAGTCGTAACTTTTTTCTCAGCGACGTAATGCTCAACCAATATTAATATCTCGCGAAAATATGAGCGGATAATATACATATCGTCGTCTCAGGACTAGAGTATGCTAACCACCAAATTACCATTTTTCAGGTTTTGATGGTTTCTGAGGTTTTAAACCATCCTCTTTGGTTTTCGCGTATTTGCATTTTAATCAGACTACCTATTCCTGAGGGAACTGATTTTGTGTTTTCCGCTATCCACCATGTCGTAGTGACTTCGCAAACGTTAATTTTAATTTTTCTCAAAATAGTGATTTTGTCGCTTAGCAGTCGTGAGACGACGATATGTGACTTGGGATCGGGGCCGTACTACTAAAATACCGTTATTTAAAATCCTGTATTTTATAATCTAGTATTCTAAAATTTAGCATTTTAATTTGTTTACGGGATTACAGAATTCGACCAAAACAATTTTTGTGATATATTGGTTAATACTTCGTCAACCTTGCAGACCCACAAAGGAATTTTGTCGCTCGTATCGCTTCTACTGATAAATGTACCACGAGTTGGTATCGTTATCCAAAATAAACAAATTCCAAAAAATGAAGTTTTTTGAATTTAACAAACATCCGCTTTGACATACTAAAATAAAAAAAATCCCCAAAGCCTTTCCACACAAGGGGGGGGGGGGGTACCACAAATGTTTCAACAGTGATGACAACGGTCTGAAAATAGGGTACCATCATATTCTCAACAATAAAAATCCCCAACAGTGCAAAATAACGTGCCCCATTAAAAAGGAAGACTCCATTAAATTTTGTTAGGTTAGGTTAGGGTGGCTGGCCTAAGGGACCGGCATAGACACAAAAGTGGTCCGTAGCCACAGTATCTATAATTTTTCTCTGCTCTACTCACTAAACCATCCAGAGCTTACAACGAAGTGTTGAATACACATGTCATCCATCCCATTGAGATCCGCCAGGTCATTGAGGAGAAGAGCTAGTTAGAATTTCTATCTGCTTAGCGTTAGACGGGAAAAAATGCAGAGAAGATGGAGTACAGTTTCTTCCTCCTCTACATTTACACAGCTTATATGAGACAGTGCTCTGTAATAACTCCCACGACTATACTAATGTGGCGACGATGAAGTGTTAACAGCAGTCAAGTTCTTGCCTGATCTAGTTTTGGCCAAATCTGCTTAGTTATGACGCACGAACTACCATTGGATCATCTATAGTTCGCTGCTCGCCTAGCTTCTTACTCAAGCAAAAGTTTGCATGTAGCAAGCGGCATTTCAACATTTACCTTACTTGTTAAAGTGAGACAATTTGTATCCTGCCGAGCGAGTTCATCTGCCTTTTCATTCCCCGCAACACCGAAGTGTTTTGGTACCCACGTTAGGTGGATATTGAACTGATTTGCCATATCGTTAAGAGGTGAGAGACAGCTTTGGGCTAACATTGACGTAAGAGAGCGTTTTAATAGAGGCAGACTGTCCGTAAAAATGCGAATATCCCTTACAGATACTACAGTCTACCTCAACCACTCCACGGCCTCCATTATCGAAATTAATTCAGCCTGCAGAACGCTGCAATAGTCGGGGAGACGAAATGAGAGGTTCTCACAGAAAACACCACAACCAACCCTACCATCCATTTTTGAACCATCCGTGAAGAAGGTTAAAACTTCAGGGTTCAATATCTCTTCACTCAGCCAGTCCTCTCTAGAAAGGATATCGGTATGAAACCTTTCCTCAAAAGATGGTAATGGCATTTTGTAATCTGTGGTACCAGGGATGTCTCTGTTACACAAACTAGAAGAGTGTCAGGTCCACATATAAATAGATTTGAGCCTTATGCCTGTGTTCGCTGCCATTTGAGTGCTCAGAATATCTAGGGGTATGAGATGAAATTTTTGTTAACTACAATATGAAAACGAAAGGAAGCTACATCATTTCTTGTCATGCTTGTGCTGTAAGGACAAATGCTAATCGGTTTTGGGGAGTTCTCTATTGTAGTATGTGAACAATTCATTTATCAAAAAACCAAAATTTTTGAAAAATATTCTAATTCCTAGAATGTTGAAATTTTAATATGTAGATCGTCAAAAAGAGGATTTGGGTTCGGGAGATCCCATTCTCTAAGGTAAAAAATGAATTAAAATAACTTTTCAAAAAAATTGTTTGAGGATTTTTTACTAACCTCTAAATTTTGTACGTCGTCGGCCAACTTATGGTTTTTTGATACCTCTCGTGTCGCGAACTTATTTCGTGGACCATTTTCCGAGTTTGAAACATACACTTGATGAAAGGTAAGTTAATTAGGCTTGGAACAATTTTGCTTCCCGAAATAAATCTCGACACAATGAGTCGCCGATATAAAAAAAATTGCCCAGTATGCTGGAAGCCTCTCGAAAATAGCCATGCTCATCGACAGCTAAAAATGTAGCTCTTGATACGCTTTAAGTAACCGTCCCATGTCTGTAACATTTGATACACTTTGGCGATACCTGGCGAAACAAAATGTTCTTTGCATGCCTATTTTTTCTGTGAAAACGTCCTACTGAGGTTACAAATTTGAAGCAAATCAGCTAACCATATAAAGTTTCTACGACTTTGGGTACCATTTTAATTTGAACACGACATTATGACCGGCAGAAAAGCAGTTTATGCAAATTGTTTTTTGTTTACAAAGTTGAACTAATTCTCAAACGGAAAATGTGACAAATTGCAAAAATTACAATTAAAAGTCAGTCGGTTCTTGAAGGGACTAGTGATACCAAAACTTTAGCCATCGTAAATGGTCATGAAATTTTTTACTGGTTGACAATTTGTTTGCCATCAGAGCATTTAAATCTATCCATGTGTTGCCAACCAATTCTTTCAATAATGTGTGTGCATAATTTTCTTGAAATTTTGCTTCCGATGAGTATTTTTGTTTTTGTAAATTAGTTTTCAAAACCATCGAAAACAGTTTTCAAATCCAACTAAACATTGCCAAATGATAGCTTAGAAACTTACCATCGAAAATTGGTAACGTGGTCATAACCCGATCTTTATCTTTTATGCCATAATTACCGCGTTACAAATTCCAAACTGGAACATTCTTCTTTTTTTGATTGTTGGCAGTCCATGTTTCTTAATTATCACAAATGTTTTTCAATGTGCAATAAATGCATGGGAAATCGCAAATTTAATATATTCCTTTCTATCTTGCTGGAAGGACCAACATATGGCAAATGTTTGCTATTACGCCATTGCTCACTGTTATGTCAAACAACTATGTAACTTCCGATTCATCACACATACTGAACAATTGATTTATTCAATTTCGGATGAAGAATAAACTCACCGTATTGTCGAAGAATGATGAAACTTCCAATTGGCATTTGATTAGTTATCAAACATTGCCGTTAAGAGGCGCGGGTTGAAGCATGCCTATGTCCGAACATCTAACGTATGAAACTCATTGTTGAGGACACAGAACGAATACTTACCAAGAAGTTGCGAGTTAACGCATTCAACTCACCAACGAACAAACAGATAAAACACTTATGAGTTATTTATGTAATTTTTATTATTAACAACACAATTCAATACATTATTGCCATTCATGTTGAATAATTTTGTTGTAATCAGCTGTCCAGTTTCCGTAATGATTGTGTTGGAATTTTAACTCTGTAAAATAAGAAAATATGTATTACTAGCGGACCCGACAGACGTTGTCCTGTCTACACGTCTCTAATTTGAAAATTTCATACTTTTTTTAATAAGCTAAAACATTCTGGACCATTTAGATGAAAATTATTATTCAAATGTTATGACAATATCTAACGTCATTACATGTAAATTTATTACAATTAGACTAATCGATAGCGTGTGAGTATGTGTAATGAAATCTTCAACTTGTTTTAATTAAAGGTAAAAAAGCTTACACTCAAACTATTTTATTTAAAAAATATATTTTTTTATTTACAAAAACTTAATTTATCGTAATACCATTGGATGTACAATATTTTTGGTTAAACCCTGAGGTGTATAAATAAATAAATTCGATGGTTTTCCAACTCTGGAACACGCAACATATAATTGGCCGTGAGAAAAACATGGGTTTTCTAAATCTAAGCCACAAATTGTCATTGTTTGGCCTTGTGACTTATTTATAGTCATAGCATATGCCAAGCGGATTGGAAATTGTAAACGTTTGAATGGTATAGGCGAATCTGAAGGAATCATTGGGATCCTTGGTAAAAGTACAACTTCACCTTGAAATTTTCCACTCAAAATAGTTGCTTCAAGAATGTTGCCCATGATTTTTTTTACAACTAATCGCGTTCCATTACACAATTTTGGGGCATTTAAATTTCGAAGCAAAATTATAGGTGAGCCAATTTTCAGTCGCAAATTATGTGTTGGCATTCCAGGTAAATCTAGTGAATTTAGAAACTCTACAAGATAGTTGACAACTTCGTCAGGATCAACAACAGTGTCAATCGATTTAAATGTAATTTCATCACCAGGCAATGACTGTTGTATTTTAAAATTGATGGCGTCAACATCTAAATTTTTTGCCGCTAAAATAGCTCGCTCTCGCAGCCATTCATGATTAGTATAATTATGTCTTAAATCTGGAAAGATACTTGTTATTAACTCATCTTTGGTAGCCACCATGTTGCAAAAATTCTCTGGAAGTCGAATATATTGTGTATCTTCATACAATTGAATTTTACCGTTTCCAATGTCTAACAATTGTTCAGAGAATCCTGACGCTAATGGATCATTTTGAAGTCGAACGCGCATATTAATAGTAAGGCATAATTTAGTGACACTTGGCCATAGATAAGATTCTTTCAAACATGCGTTTATTTCGTCTGCATATGTCGCGCGTGGAATGACTGGTAATGTTTGTCTGAAATCACCAGACAGCAGAAGTAGAGCACCACCGAAAAGCCGAGCATTATTTTTGATATCTTTCAGGGACCTGTCGAGAGCTTCAAGCGAATGCTTGTGGACCATTGTACATTCATCCCAGATAATAATTTTACATTTTCTCAAAACTTCAGCCATGCCTGAATGCTTCTTTATGTTACACATTGCTTCGGGATTTGTATGAACGTTCAAAGGTAATTTAAGTGCTGAATGCGCAGTCCGTCCACCATCAAGTAACGTTGCTGCAATGCCTGATGAAGCAATGGCCAATGCAATATGATTTTGAGATCGAATCCGCGCAGTATCAGTGCGATAAGAAATGTTTTACCAGTGCCACCTGGAGCGTCTAAAAAAAAGAATCCACCTTGTTGTGCTGCAATTGAAACGTTAATTTGATCATATACATGTCGTTGTTCAGCAGTAAGCAATTGTTCATTTTCCGCAACAAAAGTAGCCAAAGAAATCTTATCGAACTGGTGTTCACGTTGAACATCGCTGTTGATGATGTCTACTGCTGGGCGATTCGGCGCTGGCATTCCAAAATGGATGAGCGGCATGTTTGAAATAAGAATACAAATATCCTCAATCATTATTAATGACTCGTTGTATATTTCGGCGGAGAATTCAATATTAAGATTTTGATTAGTAATTCTAGTCCGATGCAAAATATCCTCACTCATTGAGTCTTTATATTTGTTCCACAGAGCAGATGCATCAGACGGAAAACACGTTGTCAATATTATTGAAAATAATTGACGAATTTGTTGTGGAGATGAGCTCAGTGCTGCATCTGCAAGTGTGAGATCCCAATGGTTATCATCCTCCAATAAATGTAACTCACGACACGCATCGAAGAAAGAGTCGTATGAAGTACCATTGACTTTTCGCAAATATTGGAAGGACGTCGGTCCAGGGACGTTAACCAGTAATAAACGTAAAAAAAAACATTCGCTTTGCTTAGGATGAACTGTATAATCGACCTAAAGTATTTGTCATAAATATATCAGCGAATCCTGGGACTGGAATGCCTCGTTTCCGCGGTTCCCAATTCTTTGATTGTTTATTCCATGTAAAAAATTTAGGAACATCAGTGTACATCAACGTCCTTGCGAATTGACCAACAGCATCTTGTCGACTACAAAGGTTAAAAAATTCAGTAAGAGTTGTTTTTGGAGCCGTCAAAGCCTGTTGTAGTGCAGTTTCTTCTGTAAAGTAAACACGCTGTCCGTTTTCAAGATGCACAGCCAAATATATAACAGCAGGATTCCTTTCATGTATAGGGAACGTAAAAATGCGCCAAATAGCTTCGTTGCTACTTATGTATCGACCCATTTGATAACGTGTTATTTCGTCATTGTCGTTTACATTTCGAACAGCAAATATAGCTTTATCACTACCCTTGTGAACATACTTACAAATGTATTTGATAGACTTCACCGAACTGCATAGTTCAACGTTTATGTGCGCTTTGTAGGTTTTGCACAGCAATGGCGAATATGGAACTACCCAGCGATTATCAATATCTACTCTCACACCATTTGACAGACGCAATTCATATGATTGACCACCATTGTCTACGTCTCTACGTCGATAAGATGGATAACCGTCCATATTGGTGATAGTATCAGTTTCACATGGTTTTGGAAAACCTTTTGTACATTTTCCACTATCCATACATCGCGACATCATGTTTAGAGTACCACATGGACCATGGATCATATTTGTAGTAACAATGTTAAACAATTCTGGATCAACATTCGGATCTGGAATTTCCGCTGAAATAATTTTGTCAATTTCTTCTGCGCGTATTTTATCCACCAACCAAATTAAAATATGCGCATGAGGTAAACCTCGTTTTTGCCATTCAACAGAGTAAAGCCAACAACGCGTTTCACCAAATACCGAGTAATGTGTAATCAAATTCATCAAAGATTTTAATTTTTGTTTAAAGACACGTGCAGTGACATCATGACGGTGCATCGATGTTTGATCTGGCAACAGTAAACTTTTGATTTCATCCCAGTTTGGATTACACGTAAATGTGATAAAAAGATCAGGTCGGCCGTATGCACGTACGTAAGTCATGGCATCTTGAATATATTCCTGCATATGACGCGGGCTACCAGTGTATGATGATGGAAGAATATATGCGGTACCAATATTGTTGATGTCATTCGTTGCATCTACATTGCCGATTACGGCGTCACGTAAATGAATGTACTCCTCAGCACGAAGTTTTGCTTGATTAAATTGTATGTATCGTAATCTCTCACTTTCGATTTTTACATACATATCGACAATGTACTGATGGAATAGCTGTCTGCATCGGAGAATACCATTATCTTCATTGGCACGAATCATTAGTCGATATGCATAGTAGTTCATAGCACTAACTTTCTTGTTCAGTTCTTCACCTGCAAATAAATATAATTATGAGATTAACAGAAATTATTGATTAAAATAAAATAATTTTAAAATAATTTATAAGTTGTACCTGTAGTTGGATTTCTTTGTTTAATATTGATATGATATCCATCTTCTCCTTCCCAAAATATCAACGGATACTGCAAAGCATCGTAAGAACGATGATTGTCTTGAATTATTTGCATCGTATTATCTATGCGTTGTATGCGAATATCTCGACGTTCACATGGGTCACCAGCCATAACGACTGCAACTTCATTAATAGTTGGAACATTATATGTGCCTGCGTGCTCTTCATAGGGCACTTTGTCTGCTTTAATGACAATGACGTAGTTGTCGTTTTGCAGTCTGTTAGAAAGAGTCTTAAACAATCGTATCAATTGGTTATTGTTTTGCAAAAACGTTTGCAAATTATCCACAATTTCTCGTTCTTCCATCCGCTCTATATGGTTGTAAAGGCAGCGTGTATGTGATTGTTCCTCCTCATCGCCCATAAAATAAATTTGTAGAAATTTTGGATCGGCATCAGGCATTGGAAGCAATGAACCAATTTGGTGGTACACCTGACCTTGAATCTTGAATGTAGATTCAAAATTACGACCATCTTCATTATGAACAATTTTTGTTGCTCCAAATGATGTCATTTGGAAGCATGAATTGAATTTACGAATTTTTCGCAAAAACAATTTCGATCGAGATGTGGTTCCGGCTAAAAGTGTTTTTAAAGGTTCCGGTGGTGGTTTTAGCGATGGCAGTGAAATTTTTCCAGATGCGCAACATAAACCAGTTGATTCACCGTTATACTTGAAAGCATGACAATATTGACACTCTTTGTCCATACTACCTATCGTGATTAGTGCATGTGACGAATAATCTATTTCAGGAACATATTCGAACGCGAGACGATTAAATGATGCTCGTGACAATGCTCGATTATGTTGCACTTGTTGATGGTGATGGTCTCTCTGTGCGTCGGTAGCTCGTTCACGTGCCTCTCGTTGTCTCAATGCATTAGCATGAAGACGTTGAACGCGTTGCTCTGAATTCTCATTTGCTCGTGAACATGCAACTTGATCTCTTAAATTTGCATTATCCGTTGAGTGTTCTTCAATTGATCTATTTAACCGACGATCATGGACTAATTGGGCGTTCCGAGTACGCCGACCAATGTTTTTTGCTCTTCCACGAAGACGTGGCATTTTTCTGTATAAGGAAAATACTGTAAAATAATACATAACGAAAATGAGTGATTTATTAAAGATGAAATTTTAAGTAATAAACTGAAAAGATTTATTGTAACAAATTTTAGATCAAAAAACGCGTAATTTTATGTTTTTTCTATTCAATATTTTAACACTGAGTTTTTATCGACACAGATTTCAAAATATCGAATATTAAATCTCGAAACAGTCATAAATTAATGACGCCGATAGTATACAAATAAATTTGTAGGTTAGGTTAGTTATTAACTAACGCACGTGTAAATTTGATAAAAAAAATTATAAGAAATATACTCACTTCGATTCTGCACTAAATTACCAAAATGTATAGTTTTTTAGGCACAATTCAAAACTCTTCTCAAAACACTCAGTACCTTTTAATTTAATATTTGATCCAGCACATGGTCTACAATAACACAATGATAACAAAACATTTTTTTAATTTGATCGCAGCGCTAACTGTCGGGACAGACTAAAATTAAAATTGACACTGCGATGGTAGCGCCGTCTGTCGGATCCAATGTAAAACATTCCAAAATCAACAACTACTAATAAATTAAAAATTAATTAAAAAAACATTGTCCAGCGGACAAAATTGTGAATCTAAACCATTCTCAGATCCCCTTGAACACACACAAAAAATTTCATCAAAATCGGTCCAGTCGTTTAAGAGAAGTTCAGTGACATACACACTCACAGAAGAATTATATATATAAAGATTATTATTAATATTCTAAACAATATTGTACTTAACTTTATGATAACACACTGGTGCACCTGAAATGATAATTTATAATTAATTCGCGTATAAATTTATATTATAAAATATTATTACTTACAAAACATAAACAAATGCCTCAGCTGATTGTTATTTTGGCATTTGCTGATCACCGATTAACACTGCCTTCTCGCGTAATTCAGGTGAACTAGATGTGTTATAAAATTTGTAAAACTGTTATAATTTAGTCGAGACGAACTTACCTTAGAATTTATTTGTGAATAAAAAGTTTGTTGTGTTCTGAAAATTGCGAGAGACAGTCATACGTGTTTAGTCGTAAAATTACATGTTGTTTGTAAAGTAAAATAAAATCAAATAAAATCTCAGTGAAGATTATAATTTATAGTTTAGTGTTTTGATTCGGAGAATTGTGTAGCAAGATCGAAAATACTTTTTGTGTACACCCGTAATCCGAACATGGTAGCAGAGCGTAGTTGATGAACCGTTATTGAAGTTTTGAAGTTTAGTGATTTCGAGGTTTAATTCGCGTTTAATCTAGTGATATACCAAACTTTTGTGTTTTTGTGAAAGCGTAAACTTTACGTAGTGATCTTACGGTATATTAATCTTTGTATGTGGGTATAAGCGAAACCTCGCGTGTTTATCTAACGGTTTGTCAAAAAATATTAGCCGATCGAAACTGTACATACTCTAACGGTGTACCAAACGTTGTGTATGTGTACAAGCGAAACCTCGTGTTTTGTCTAACGGTTTGCCAGAACATTAGCAAACGTTATTTATGTGTATAAGCGAAACCTCGCGTTTTTTGTAACGGTTTGTCAGAACATCAACAAGCGTTGTGTATTTGCGCAAGTAAACAAGTGAAGTTATATGTGCGTAGAATCTAACAGTAATTAAGAACGTTCGTCATTGGTGAAAAATAAATCGTATTGTTGAATCTAGTCAACCGAGTGTAATTTTCAGCTGTAATAGAATTACAGTACAACATAATGACGGACAAGCATATAAAGGGAATCACAGCACAACGAGCAGCCCATATTGCAAAGATGAAGCGAATTCACGAGTTTAGCCTTAAAGTGAAGGAAAATGAAATAATGGAAGCCGTTACTATTCGACTATCGGAGGCTCGAGAAACTGCAGCTCAAATCAAGAGCTTAGACATGGAATTATTGTCTTTAAAACCGGAGGAAACTATTAATGCAGCCGACAGCGAGACGATCTATTTCGAGATTGAAGCTAAATTGGGGTCGTGGCTAGGAGCACATTCCGAGCAACGAAGTTTCATTAATCTAAATGAAACTATAAATAACACACAGAACGTACAATGCCAAGAGTTACGTCTACCAAAAACGAGTGTCCCTACCTTCGATGGGAATTACATGGAGTGGCAAAGTTTTTATGACTTGTTTTGTGCAAACATCCATGAACGTGCCAATTTGTCTCCTAGTCAAAAATTCCAGTTTCTTCGAGGGTACCTTAAAGGAGAGGCAAGCAATTTGATCAAACACCTGCCTCTTACAGATGCTAATTATTTTGAGGCCATCGGAAAACTTCGAGATCGTTACAGCCGAAAGAAGCAGATCATCAATTCATACATAAATACGTTTCTGGATCAGCCGTCGGTTCACTCATCTAACACCACGTCACTTAAACAACTATTGGATACCTCGGATGAAGTATTGCGGGGCTTGAAGGCGTTGGGATCAAAGGCGGAATCGAGAGATCATTGGATTATACGACTGTTGCTAAGTAAAGTAGACAACAATACCAGAGAAAAATGGGCCAATGATTCCCGTGACGATGAATATCCTACCATTCAAAAGTTTTTCGAGTTTCTGCAGGGAAGGATCGATGCGCTTGAAGACCTCAAAACATTCCAAGTTGAAAAAGCAAGTACGATTAAGAAGCAACCAGTGCGTGGACATACCTCGTCAGCAGATGTTATGTGTCCATATTGTCATAAAGAAAGTCACAAGTTATATCTCTGCAATAAATTTAAGGCGCTATCCATTGATGATCGACGTGAGGTTATTCAGTCCGAACGAAGATGTTATAATTGCTTGAACCTGAATCACTCAGCGTTCAACTGTCTTTCAAAGAAACGTTGTACGAGCTGTAAGAAGAAACATCATACGTTGCTTCACCCGGAACAAAATGCAGTAGACAAACAAGTTAAGGTAGCGCATACAGAAGTGTCAACATCGAGTTCAACCAATAGTCAAAACACTCAATCCGAATCAAGTGCATTAAATGTCCAAGAAGCAAGTTGTGGCAATAATACCTTATTACCAACCGCTGTTGTGAAATTTTCATATGATAATAACAAAATTGTTGGAAGGTGTCGAATACTCCTTGATTCGGGTTCACAGGTATCATTTGCCTCCGAATCATTCGTGAACAAATTCAAATTGCCAAGTATTCAAAGGAGACTTCCAGTATCTGGTATAGGTAAGGTAACTGTGGGCAAAACCAAGGGATATGTGCCGTTACAACTTTTGAACGAGCAAAATCAAGTTGTAGTGTCAGTGGATGCACATGTATTACCCAAAGTGACGGCCAAACTCCCTCCATTTGGGTTCACTCAAGAAGATCAGAAGTATTTAAAGAATATTCAGCTAGCTGACCCATCATACAATATACCGGGGGAGATAGATCTGCTTATTGGGGCGGACCAATTTTTCAATATATTATACCAAGGGCAAATAAAAAATGATCAACAGCAAGTTATAGCGCAGAATACGAAATTTGGCTGGGTGGTAGCAGGCAGAATACCCCTTGAGGCAAATTCAAATATGATGATAAGCTTAACGGCGTTAGAATCAATTGATCGATCGTTACGAGCAATGTGGGAAACCGAGTCGATACCAAACCAATCCATGCTAACTGAAGAAGAAAATACATGTGAACTATTTTATAAAAACACTACCACAAGAAACGCAGATGGGAGATATATTGTTCGTTTACCTTTTAGAGAGACACCGAGCAACTTAACCAATTCGTTGGGACTAGCAATGGGTAGACTACGATCATTAGAGAGGCGGTTGGCATCCAACCCGGTATTCGCAGAACTGTACCGAAACTTCATGAGTGAATATTATGAACTAGGCCACATGCGCTTATTAACAACTGAAGACATAAAGCAACCGGGGTATTACATACCACACCATGGGATTCTAAAGACAAGAAATGGAGAAAGCAAAATACGAGTCGTCTTCGATGCAACGGCCAAGACTACAAACAATAAATCGTTGAATAACATTCTGATGGTGGGTCCAACAGTGCAGCCTTCGTTGTATTCAATTCTACTCAGATTCCGTACGCATCAATTTGTTTTTACAACAGACATTCAGAAAATGTTTAGACAAGTGATGGTATCTTCAGAAGATTGTAGGTGGCAGAGAATAGTTTGGCGAGAACATGAGCATTTACCGATAAACCACTTTGAATTGATGACGGTGACGTATGGCACTGGATCGGCACCTTTCTTAGCAACGAGAACGATCATCCAGATTGCCATTGAGAACAAAAATCAATATCCAATCGCTGCACTAGAGATCGAAAACAACGTGTACGTCGATGATGTAATGACAGGAGCTGGTAACATCCGTGACCTCCTTCAGCTAAAGCAAGATATTGTGGCGATTTTCAAAAATTGTGGGATGACATTGGTCAAATGGGCGTCGAATTGTTCAGAGATACTAAGTGGGCTAGAGTCATCACAGGTTGTAACAAATAAGCGGTCAATTGCTGAAAAAGAAGATCTCATAAAAGTGCTTGGCTTGTTGTGGAGTCCACAACAAGATAACTTTATGTTTGAGGTACAAATGGCGCACGATATTCCATTCACGAAACGCCAGCTTTTAAGTGAAGCGAGTAGGATATTTGATCCTCTCGGTCTGGTTGCTCCGTGCATTGTTCCTATTAAAATTTTGTTCCAACAATTATGGAAAACAAAGTTGGATTGGGACGAAGAACTTCCTCAGGAATTTAAAGCTGACTGGATAAGGCAGAGACAAGAAATATCCCAGCTGAATAAGATCATCATCCCAAGATGGTTTTCAATTACGACCAACAATGAAGTCGAGATACATGGATTTTGCGATGCGAGTTCTACAGCATATGGAGCGGTGGTATATATTCGATCCGTTAACGAAAATCAGAAGTGCAACGTTATTTTAGTAAGCAGCAAATCAAAGGTGGCGCCAGTAAAAACATTAACAATACCGAAGCTAGAGCTGTCCGCGGCAGTGTTGTTGACCAAGTTGTGGAAAATTGTCAAAGAAAGTCTGAAATTCATAAAAATAAGATCAGTAAGTGCATGGACAGACTCAAAAATCGTGTTGGACTGGTTGTCCGCAAATTCAAAAACGAAAGATGTTTTTGTAAGAAATCGTGTTGCTCTAATTCTGGAGAGCTTCAATAGGAATCAGTGGAACCATGTGGCGTCTGCTGAGAATCCGGCTGATCTAGTTTCAAGAGGGGTAAATGCCGATAATTTAATTAACTCTACACTATGGTGGAATGGACCCAGTTTTTTGAGAGATCCAAATAACGCTTGGGGCGTCATACAAGAAACAGATGAAGAACTATGCGTCACAACAGTTATACGGTTACGAAAATACGAATGTCTAGATGGTACGTGTGAACGAGTTTCTAGCTTCTTCAAACTAACGATGATTGTTGCTAGAATTCAGAACTGGTTTAAAAATGCAGCTAAACCGCGCGAATTGAGAAGTAAATACATAACAAGAGAGGATTTGCAGTTTGCAGAGTTACTTGTAATTCGGAAAATCCAGCATGAATACTTTGAAGAAGAACTGGCTGAACTTAAGAAAGGGAATTTAGTCAAAAGGAGCTCTCCACTACGTAGTTTAAACCCTTTTGTTGACAGCCACGAATTATTGAGAGTAGGAGGTCGAATCAAAAATGCAATGGTGAATTACAACACGAAACACCCAATATTATTACCACGAGAATCTACATTAGTCAAACGAATGGTGAGAGAATATCACGTGCTATATCATCATGCTGGCCCAACTCTGTTAGATAGCATACTGCGTCAACGATATTACCTGTTGGGTGGACCAAATATTGCTCGATACGTATATCAGCAGTGTGTGCAGTGCCGCAAGGCTACACCGACATTACAAGAACAAATTATGGCCGATCTACCGGCTTGTAGAGTTCGATTTGAGAGGCCATTTTTGCAAGTTGGGGTAGATTATGCTGGACCATTTCAAGTATACCACACCAGGCGTAGAGGAGAACGAACCGTTAAAGTTTATATGTGCATTTTTGTATGTCTTGCCACGAAAGCGGTGCACTTGGAACTAGCTAGCGATATGACTGCAGAGGCGTTTCTAGGGGCCTGGAAACGAATGACGGCCCGACGTGGATGTTGCACGGATATATACTCCGATTGCGGCTCTAATTTCATTGCTGCAAGCAGACAATTAAAAGATTGGTTCAAAATGTTAAAGTTAAATTCTAATTTTATATCTCAGTCTCTTTTAAGACAAAAGGTTTCATGGCATTTCAATCCGCCTAGCGCACCGCACTTTGGGGGTATCTGGGAAGCAGCGGTGAAGAGCGCTAAATCAAACTTAAAACGAGTAATTGGGCAGAATGTGCTAACTATTGAGGAATTCCACACTCTGGTAGTAGAAATCGAAGGGATTTTGAATTCTCGGCCACTATGTCGTGGCGAAAATGATTGCGAGGTGCTAACTCCAGCACATTTTCTTATTGGCAGTCCAATAACTTCACTACCGGAACCAATGAGTGAGCAGTCGAAGCTCAGCTATAAAGAACGATGGCGTATGGTGAAAGAGATGACACAACATTTCTGGTCTCGATGGCACCGGGAATATTTAGTAACTCTTCAGCATAGATACAAGTGGCAGAAAAAGTCTCCAAATATCGAAATTGATGACATCGTAATTCTAAAACATGAGAATCTTGGTACAACGAGATGGCCAATGGGTAGAGTGGTAGAAATTCATCCAGGTTCAGATGGTGCGGTTAGAACCGTAACAGTCAAAACTCAAGGAGGTAACGTGATAAGACCAATTCACAAGTTATGTAAGTTACCAATGAGTGAATCAACCGATTCACTGGGGGCAGGATGTTGAGGACACAGAACGAATACTTACCAAGAAGTTGCGAGTTAACGCACTCAACTCACCAACGAACAAACAGATAAAACACTTATGAGTTATTTATGTAATTTTTATTATTAACAACACAATTCAATACATTATTGCCATTCATGTTGAATAATTTTGTTGTAATCAGCTGTCCAGTTTCCGTAATGATTGTGTTGGAATTTTAACTCTGTAAAATAAGAAAATATGTATTATTATTATTAATATTCTAAACAATATTGTACTTAACTTTATGATAACACACTGGTGCACCTGAAATGATAATTTATAATTAATTCGCGTATAAATTTATATTATAAAATATTATTACTTACAAAACATAAACAAATGCCTCAGCTGATTGTTATTTTGGCATTTGCTGATCACCGATTAACACTGCCTTCTCGCGTAATTCAGGTGAACTAGATGTGTTATAAAATTTGTAAAACTGTTATAATTTAGTCGAGACGAACTTACCTTAGAATTTATTTGTGAATAAAAAGTTTGTTGTGTTCTGAAAATTGCGAGAGACAGTCATACGTGTTTAGTCGTAAAATTACATGTTGTTTGTAAAGTAAAATAAAATCAAATAAAATCTCAGTGAAGAATATAATTTATAGTTTAGTGTTTTGATTCGGAGAATTGTGTAGCAAGATCGAAAATACTTTTTGTGTACACCCGTAATCCGAACACTCATCTAACGGAAGACATTAAGCTCTCATTTTTAAATGTAACCTCTAGTATTCGTCTTGAGAAACTATCCCATTTGTTATAAATTACCTCACAATAGCTGAAAATGGGTACAACCAAATTTTTTATTAAATAAAATCTTAAGTTAATAGGGCAAAATTTTTTTATCAACAAGCTATAATTAACACGCTGGCACAAGGAGCGCACATGGTCGTTCCAAGTAAGATTTGAGTTCAATATGAGCCCTAAATTGTTTAATGTTGGAACAAATGTGATGATATCGCTGTCCAAATAAAGCACAGGTCTAATATTAAGAGAAGTATTTCTAGAAAGAAACAATACTTTACTTTTACCTGGATTAATTGAAAGTGAATTATTTTTGGCTTATTCACATAAACAATCGCCATTTCGCGAAATTAGTCTTCGTGGAAAAACGTCATTCAATAATTGAATTGTTGAAATCTTCAATTTCACCAGACAGCCTTTGGATTGCATTACTGTACTCAACTGGTTGATCATGATCTCTCGGTAGCAATTTATGGACTAATTGAATTTTTTACTGCGTGTAGAAATGTGTAACTGGGAACCACGTCTCCGAATTGATGTTTCTGGAGACTCTGCAACACTATCGCATACCAGAGCCACATTTTCAGCGTTACGAGACGTCCGTTGTCTTCCAGAACGAGGTCTGTCTGCTGTCGTACCGTATACTGTCGAAAATTCGCATGTAAACGATAAATTTGTGGTTTTGTGAGGCACTGGACGATTAGAATATTTTTGACGAAATTTCCGCTGAGTGGCAATAATGGAACGATTATTTTCAATAAATATTGTCACTATTTCTGCTCGTTTTTGTGGCGTATATTTATCCATTATAAAATTTGGGCGTCTACACAATACAATGGTTAAAGCGAAACTGAGCTAAACGTCACATAACCAAGATGGCGCGCAATCGAAATGGTAGCGGAACTCTAGCCCCACCCGTTACATCTGACATCTCACCTTTATTTTTACTCAAATATTCAGGCTTCTTTCCCCACATAGTTGAGTTTATGAACTCAGATGGGAATAACCCTCGTGAAACATTGTCTGTAGGATTTACAAATGTGGACATGTAGTGAATTTGGGTAATTCTATCAGCACCAAATGTGGCATAATGGTGATTTTCGAATTTGATTCGAAAATAGTTATTTCCGAATGTGGCCACAAATAAATGGCATCAAAATTGATTTTAAAGGAATAATATTTCAGCTAGTAGCAGCGCGGCGCAGAGTTCCAGTCACGGAATTTTCTGTTTCTTTAACGGAGCAACTCGAGATTTAGAGGAAACTAAATTTAACTCGTAAAATACACCTAAATCCAGCTACACTTGCATAACCAAATCTGTAGCTCGATGTTGAAATGTGGATGGTATATGATGGTTCGTGAAATAGAAAGACGATTAAGGTTTACTAATTGTCTTTAGAAATTATCCCATCCTCTGACAAATGATTCCGCCTCTTTGTGTTGATAGCTTTATAAGGAAGATAATACCACGGGATTTATGCGTCATTGTTTCTCAACATTAAAATATTGGCGACGAATTAACAAGTTCTACTATTTCTACTAATATTCTACTAATCTTTTATGATTATTTATAAAATATTCTTCACATAATTTTTGTTTCAGTGAATAGTTGGTATAATAGTTTGATATTGAATGGAAGATTTTGGCATTTTCGATTTTACACTAAGAATATTGCCGAGCGCACTATCATAAAACAATGGTAGTTAGTCAGTCAAATTGAATGATTTTCCTGTGAATAGTTCGCGGTACACTTCGGCCCCGATCAGAATATAGATTCGATCAAGAGCACTGATGTGCTCTACAAGCTGTATATTAGATGGTAGTAATGATTTAGTTTCTAATTTTATTTGTCATAATGGCAAATCGCCCGTAATTTTTGTAAGTACATAATATAGAATTTTAAATTAATGTTATGTTCTGAAATGCGTGATTCTATTGATACATACACAATGTGACTGACTGTAGAAATTTTATTTTCCATTCTAGCTATTTGTTGTATTTGTGATAAAATTTAGATGGGAGTGACAATCAAGTAGATTTATTGCGAAAATATGATTACCACTCATTAATTAAATTATCTGGAATTATTAGATGAGTGCCATTATAAGTACCTATCATTTCTAGTTGGTTGATTTTTTCTAAATTGTTGACATCTGGTGTATCCGGTTGTTCCAAACAGGTTGCTTAGCTCGATGCATCCTCGATGGCATTATCAGAGCAGGGTGAACCCGAGTTTGATACTTGTGGTTGATGGTCGTTGTTAACCACGATGGGTGAGCGGATTTGCGATTGGTGCACGGACGAGAGTATTCACAAATAAAAATACTT
Organism: Tipula helvola; assembly: GCA_963556165.1. Taxonomy (NCBI): domain Eukaryota; kingdom Metazoa; phylum Arthropoda; class Insecta; order Diptera; family Tipulidae; genus Tipula; species Tipula helvola. Next base: position 42,377,527 of record OY744483.1, on the reverse strand, counting down.
GAAACGATCAGATCAATTTTATTTCACGAAAAGTAGACACAATTTTAGCGGGACTGTGCGAATGAGACCATCAGTACCCGGATGAATAGCAGTGATTCGGCCCCTTGCCCATTTTGCTGGTGGGCAAGATTCGTTTTTGATGAGAAACAGTTGACCGACCTTGAAGTTAACGTTCGTCCTGAGCCCTTTAGGACGTTGCTGCAGTCGTGGCAGGTATTCAGTCGACCATACCGTCCAGAAATGTTGGTACATTTGTTGGATTTGCTGATATCGATTGAGACGATTCGATTGGATGTCAAGTAATGATGGTGCTGGAATGGTGATGGGTGGCTCTCCGATGAGAAAGTCACCGGTAGTGATAGTGGTGTAGTCCTCGGGATCATCCGACATGGGGCACAATGGCCTCGAATTTAGGCAAGCTTCTATCTGGCACAGAAGTGTTGTCATCTCTTGTCTCAAGATGGTGTCTGTCTGACTTCACCCCTGCCTCCCATAAGCCTCCAAGTGTGGTGAAGCGGTCGAGTTGAAGCACCAATTCGTGTTGTCTTGAGTCAGCATTGTGGCGACTTCACGGTTCACATTCCTTGTGCTGTGGTGATGAAGTGACGTTAGTTGACGCTGTACAATGCTTGAACCTTGCCTCGTCGAGCGGTAAATCGTCTGAATGAAGCGATGAACGCATCTGCGGTGAGATCTGACACCATCTCCAGATGAAGCGCCTTTGTTGATAGGCACGAATAGACACACGTACCCCTTCGTTGATTTTACGCCGTGGACTTTGCTTAGTTTGATCGAGAACGGGCCATCGTAATCCACTCCACGGTGTAGAAAAGCTCTGGATATGGGGTAACGCGTGGTGCTGGAAGATTAGCCATTAGTTGCTGATCGGTGGTTGAACGATAACGAAAGCATGTCACGCAATGGCATACATGCGCACGGACCAGCTTCTTCACATTGATGATCCAAAATCGGCTTCGAAGATGTGCCAACATTAATTGTTGGCCACCGTGGAGTGTGGTTCGATATGCCTGTGCGAAGATTAAAGTAGTGAGTTGCATATACGACCGCAGCATATGCTTTCATTGAAGCCATGTTTCTGAAGATTGTTGCGACATGTTTGATAATCCATTCAACGAGTGATTTTGCTTGTTTCCAAGAATCCCAGATTCTTCCGATAATTTGACCATCTTTCAGCGACTGATTTTGGTACTGCCTCATCCCACGATAATCCGAGTACCCATAACTCTTGAAAGATGATTTTTGCGATGACGACTCTAGGGGATAACCAGCAGATTGGGTCCAAGATCCTCGAAGCTTCTGAGAGGATGATTCGTTTGGTTGTTACTGGCAATTCAGGAAAGTCTTCGATTTTATATATAACTCAACTGCCTGATGTTCGTGGTATTCTGGCGACACTTGACGAGTAGAGTTTGATAATTTGACGACCATTGTCGAAGCTCAAAGCCGCCACGTTGTGTTGTCGAAATCGAGTGAGAATTGTGAATAGATTCTGTTGAAGCTTGGGACCGATACGAAGGTTTTGATTGAGCGAAACTCCGGAAGTCGTCTTGTGTGAGGCGTCGAAGACCACACGTAATTTTGGCTTTGAGCTAGACCCCTGCATCACGCCATGGTGTGGGAGGTAGTACGTTTGATTTGTGATTTTCCGATCGTCGACTGGCACTGCTTCCATGTGATGCTACTCGAGATAGGTTTGCATGAAATTTCGGTATTCGATGCGTAACTACGGATTCTTCGAAAATCGACGTTCCATATGATTCAGTTTCATGATTGCACCTTCTCGAGATGTTCCAAGTGGTAATGGCTGATCAACGAATGGGAGGGAGTTGCACGAGATGTTCCTTCCTTGTTTCTAGAGTGTGTTGATTGAAAGTGCGTTTCATATAATCTCCCAAAATGACTTCAAAGTGTTGTCAACGTTGGTATGATTCTTGATGATTGCAGTCGCGCTTAAGGAGTGTGTGATTGTGTTTCGATCGAATCTCCCAAACAAGATGTGCCCCAGTTTGGTTTCTTGTGCGAATGGCGAGCCGTTGAAAGATTTTATGCATCCATCCATATGAAGCATTCCAAGGATATCTGCCCCAAGCAGCACGTCGATTTTATGAGGACGATTGAAATGAAGATTGGCCAATTGTAGCTCGTCTAAATGTTTCCACTTTTGCGATTCGATGTATTGCGATTGCAAGATGCCAGTTATGTTTTCGACGACTTCTGCTGTGATAAAAATGGAGAATCTTGAATCAACACGTGATTTAAGAACGAATTCGGCGATCGATTGTGATTTGGCTGCTTCAATGGCACCGATTCCGTTAATTAAGACTGAGGCTGGTTTCCGTTGTAAGCCAATTCGAGTTGTGGCGTTCTCCGAAATGAGATTCACTTGGGACCCGGAGTCGAGCAGAGCTCGAATGGTGAAATCTTGTTTCCTGCTGTTTGATAATGATTTAAATTTGCTGCACTGGAACGCAATGTGTTCCTCCATAGCACGCTATGTTTGAAACAATAAAAGAATGAAAATCAAATAAAAAATTTGTGAATGAATTGTGTCAATAAGTAGAGGGTATAATTTGTTGGTTCCTATTTCTTTATTTGTGTATAAATATACATAAAATTCATGGATTCACCATCATCATTGTCAACGTCATACGATTCTCAAGAGGAGAAAGAAATACAAAACAATAAAAGATTTAAGAGGAAATGGTGAAAGCAAAAATTCAACGAAAAATGGCTGACTGAAAAAAAAATTCAGAGAATGGCTTAAATGTAGATGTGCGGCGTGTAATAGAGATCTAAACTGTGGCAAATCTGATTTGGAAAAACAAAATGTGTAGTAACGTTGGTACAGGTAGAAAAGCTTATACCTTGAATTGAATTTAATCATAATCGTGGCAAGTTCTACTAAAATCGAATAGATAATATCGAATAACACCTCCAAACAAGCAAGTTTGTGAAGAAGGTGGCAAAAGAGCGATTTTTTGGTAGACAATTTTTTCTTGTAACTTGTGTGTGGCGCTTTTGTTACATTGAACTAAAAAATGTAACCGTGCTCGCCGCAAATGTAAAATGCAACAAATTAAAGCAGAGTTCATTAAATTAATCTTCTTACCCTACCTACAACTACCTGTCCACCATCAAATTTGATTAATGGCCAAAATAAAATTAATTCATTAATCACAATGGCCAGAAAATGTTTCCGTTTTTTTCTGAATAATTATCTGCTGTCTTCATTAATTTGATCATTCTTCCAAATACAAATTTACAAAGCATAATAAAAAACCAACAACTCGTGTTATATTCCTCCCCATATACAACATTCGCAGACACAATTTTCTTTCCCAAATTAATTCGATAGAATTTAATTAAAATTTATTGTTTTGTTCAAATTTCTGAATGAAGCCAAACATTAATAAATAATAAAAATTTCGCCACAATTTATTTGTAGTAAAAACTGGACGAATTGGGTACGAATAAAGGTTTTCAAAATGATTTTATTTTATTTTGATAATTAAAAATGATGCAGGCACTTTACATTATTACTCCTACTTTTCTTAATGTTAAACAATACACAAAACATTTTTTTTTGGTTTTTCTGTAGGTTTTAATCAACTCTTTTGTGCAGAAAGCAATAACTAAGTGAAAAACATTGTTTCTTTTGTTTACTTCCAGAATACACTAATGCTTGTACAATAACAATAACAGCACCAAGAACTTGAAAAACAATCCATCATTATCATCATCATTACAACCATCATCGTAAAATTTATAACTTTGCAACAACTTAGAGCAAACAAGAAAGTATTTTTATAGTATGTGTATGCGGAAAGGTATATTTGTGTATGTAAATATGTAAGAGGAGGGCCGTCAGTTGGTCGATAAATAAAATATAAGATTCGAAATAAAATTGTTTCATGGAAAATGTTAATTTAATTTCTTTTTTTTTTTTTTGCCAGTTTCTTCCTTTTTAACAGATTTCCGTATAGATGCGCGATAGATGAATAGAGGGCGGGTATAAATAATATCCTGCGGAGATGGAGAATAATCTCAAATATTCATTGCTTTTTGATGCAAATGCGAAGAATTTTTTTTCCTACATCGTAAGTACTCAATTTTCTGTTATGCTATCGTTATGTAGAGTTATGTTTATGTTTTTCTGATTACAATACATTGTTAGTGTAATCAAAATAATTTGGAGTGGATTGTTTTTGCATGGGTACTGTTTCCAGTAGAGAATTAGTTCTCAAATATTTCGTTAGTTGTTAGGGATTAATTTAGGTTAAGGGGCAGCAGTTCAAGAATGAAAATGCATTTTTTTTGATAAATTCAATTTAAACTTTCAAATTAGAGAAATATTATAAAAAATGAAATTCTAAATTGATGGTATAAAATATAGAATATGTTTTCAATGGCAGTAGTTGATAAAATCTTTCTCTCGTTTGGTCGATGCAATTAGCTGGTTCGTAGTATAGCTGAGGTTTGAAATAGTCGTCAGATTTAACATTTAAATTTAACATTTAACATTTTTACTTTTTACTTTTTACTTTTTACTTTTTACTTTTTACTTTTTACTTTTTACTTTTTACTTTTTACTTTTTACTTTTTACTTTTTACTTTTTACTTTTTACTTTTTACTTTTTACTTTTTACTTTTTACTTTTTACTTTTTACTTTTTACTTTTTACTTTTTACTTTTTACTTTTTACTTTTTACTTTTTACTTTTTACTTTTTACTTTTTACTTTTTACTTTTTACTTTTTACTTTTTACTTTTTACTTTTTACTTTTTACTTTTTACTTTTTACTTTTTACTTTTTACTTTTTACTTTTTACTTTTTACTTTTTACTTTTTACTTTTTACTTTTTACTTTTTACTTTTTACTTTTTACTTTTTACTTTTTACTTTTTACTTTTTACTTTTTACTTTTTACTTTTTACTTTTTACTTTTTACTTTTTACTTTTTACTTTTTACTTTTTACTTTTTACTTTTTACTTTTTACTTTTTACTTTTTACTTTTTACTTTTTACTTTTTACTTTTTACTTTTTACTTTTTACTTTTTACTTTTTACTTTTTACTTTTTACTTTTTACTTTTTACTTTTTACTTTTTACTTTTTACTTTTTACTTTTTACTTTTTACTTTTTACTTTTTACTTTTTACTTTTTACTTTTTACTTTTTACTTTTTACTTTTTACTTTTTACTTTTTACTTTTTACTTTTTACTTTTTACTTTTTACTTTTTACTTTTTACTTTTTACTTTTTACTTTTTACTTTTTACTTTTTACTTTTTACTTTTTACTTTTTACTTTTTACTTTTTACTTTTTACTTTTTACTTTTTACTTTTTACTTTTTACTTTTTACTTTTTACTTTTTACTTTTTACTTTTTACTTTTTACTTTTTACTTTTTACTTTTTACTTTTTACTTTTTACTTTTTACTTTTTACTTTTTACTTTTTACTTTTTACTTTTTACTTTTTACTTTTGACTCTTTTTACACTGTTTACACTTTTCACACTTATTACACATTTTACACTTTTTACACGTTTTACACTTTTTCACTTTTAACACTTTTTACACTTTTTACACGTTTGACACTTATTACACTTAATACACTTTCTACACTTTTTCACTTTTAACACTTTTTACACTTTTCCGCTTTTTACACTTTTGACACTTTTTACCCTTTTCACACGTTTTACACTTTTTACACTTTTTACACGTTTTACACTTTGTACACTTTCTACACTTTTTACACTTTTTACACTATTTACACTTTTTACACTTTTTTATACTTTTTACGCTTTTTACACTCTTTACTTTTTACTTTATATTTTTCACTGCTATTGTTAGTGGGTACAATTTACGAATTTTTATTTTTTTTTGTAGAGTGCGCTTGATGATGATCTACGCACTACAATCAATAGAGCCTAATGTGCAAAGCGCATCCCCTTTTACATTGTCACATAAAGTGAAGGTTCAGAATCAGATGCCCGGTAAACATCACCAGTTCATATCAGTTTCACTATAATTTCACTCTTAGATGTAGACTGTTGTCTTTGAAGATTAGTGCTAGGAGCAGCTCCCTGGTTAGTAGTCCCTACAACTAACGATTTTCTTGATTGTTTATCCACCATAGTAGATCCTTTAACCGAAGTCTAGTATCGAGAATTAATATTGATTCTTTGGCCATTCATCCAGTGACACACTTGCCTCACTTTGAATTGCAGATTATTTCATCGAAGTTGTTTCCTTTATTTTCTGCTAGATAGCTATTTATGGAATTTAGTGTTTAACCTTCACAACACAATTTTTTATGGTTTTAGTGAATAGATAAAATATCTCTGCCTTAACTTTATTGTATTAAAATAATAATCTCTGCTAATTTAATGTTTGCAAAATATTACTATTGTTTATATTAAAAATATGTGAATCCCTTATTCCAAGAAACATTTGTTCGTTTTTTTTTGTTGTTGTTATTTCACACAAAGGTAATTATGGTTTTGTTTTATTTTCCTCACAGATGACAAGCTGAGTTGTACCATAAACAATGTATCACTTCCATCACCATCATCATCATTAACACCTTACTTACAAAAATGTATTTCCTTTCATGAAAATTTAACACAAAAAATCCAATTTACTAATTATTCTCGTCTCTTTACACTAAATTCTCGTGTAAAGTGTTTTTAATTAAATTACCAAAATATTATGTACCACCTCCAAAAAATATTTTGTAATTTAAATTTTCTATATTTTTATACATACTTTAAATTGTTATTCTAATTTTATTTGGCTCTTTTGTCGAACAGAATTTTTAAAAATCACACCTCATAAAAACATTATGTGTATTCTATATAAAATTTCAAATTAAATTAAAAAAAAAAAAATTCGAAATCACAAACCAAAACCAAAAAAAAATATTTTTTTATATTTAAATAAATAAATTTAAATTATGAAATTAAAATAAACAAAAGCAAGTAATTTATATTTATTTTTATGAGAGAAACAACCAAATAAATATAAAAATAAAAACAAATTATGTGCTATACACAAATATTTTTTTTTTGATACCAAAAATTGTACAAAAACCCCAAAAAATTATGAAATAATTTAATTGTAACAACAAAAAGTAATTTATTTTTAAATAAAGAATTTAAATAATAAAGTTATAGAGTTTTCATTTACATAATTATTTATTTTGGTTTTAATGTTGGGAGAATTTTCTTTTCTGAAAATGTATATTATGGCATGGAAATACTGGATATTGGAATGAGCCAGGTAAGTTTATTATTAAGGTGTATTATTTGAGTCTGCCATATATTAAACCTCGTATTAAAATTCTCGGTGACGAAAATACACATACCCTACAGCGGCAAATTAAAAACAAAATATTTTGCTTAATTTATGCTAGCTAATAAACCTGAATAATATTATATCTTTTGCATCGATTATAGTCCTTTGAAATTAGTTAACTTTGTTAAATTAAACCGTAACGTTTTCCGTAGAAGGCGTCTTACACCTGGTATTGCCTTGTAATTGTAAATAAGGTTTTACGCTGATAAACCTAAAGGCAAGGAATTACAACTATTTTAGCACTAATCTTATATCATTCCTTATGCACTAATTATTGACACATTACTCTCTCATTGTTCATTCACTCAGGATTCATTGTTTATTTACTGCTGAATTCGATCATCATGCGTTTATTATTCACTCATTATTTCTATTTATTCATAGTTTATCCAATGGTTCAAAGGAACACATTATTATTTTTCCAATATTGAATGATTATTCATTAAATAATGAATTATGAGTGAAAAATTAGTGAGTAATAGGTGATAAATCAGTGAATAATCATTCATTATTTACTCTTTGATTCTTTTACAATCCAAAATAAAAACTAATTCAAGATCTCAAGAAGAAAGCTGCTCCTTATTGATTAAAAATCAATTTCGAATTACAATTAAAACACGATGGATTTGACCAAAATTAGAAGGAAATCTAAAGGTAATCAAGTTAGGTTCAATTCTGAATTGGACATAATGATTGTGAATGAAATTTTAAGTAGAATAATTAGGTAAAATTTTAAATTTAATTTAGAATAGAAAATAACTCAGAATTCAAACATGAATTTTAGAAAAATATTTATACGTGAGAAACATTAACATATTGTATGTCAACATACGTTCAACATTGAATTCCCAAATGTAATTAAATAATTTCTTGAGCAGGTACTTAAATAAGATTTAAAAATTTTAAAATTGTAGAATTACAAACTTGATTTTTACAACATTTTGTGTTTAATATGAATCAAAAGCTAATTGTAGTTTTCATAAATAGAGTTTGAACTCCAGTCTTTGAATAAAAATTCCAACCGTGGCTTGACTAAATATTGAGTGGATTAAAAAGATTCTTCTGTATTAAATCCATAAATTTTCAGTTTAAAATTAAATATGTAGATACAATTTTAATTGAGTTTGAATTCGAACCACGATGTCAATAATATTTTGAGTGAAATTTAAAATAGGAATTAAGAAAATGTTTCTGTGTTACTTTGGTTAAAAATTGATTATGAAATTTAGATTAGAAATTGAATAGGACATTCTACTTGGTTTTGAGCAAACATTTGAGTTTAAATTTGATGTTCCAAACTAAATTTAAGCATAGTCCTTAATAGCAATTAGATTAGAATTTGGTTACGATACGAGATTTGATCTTAAACAACCAACAAAATTTCCTTTGAATTTAGTTTAGAAATTTGTTTCGGAAATATTGAGTGAAATTTGAATTAGGAATTTAAATTTAAAAAATGCTTTTGGCATTCCAAACCAAATAACATCTTTGGCGAAATTACACAAAATTTTGAAATATAAATTTACATTGGACAATAGATGTACTGAGTGGATTTTCAATTAGAAAACAAGAAAGTGAGAGCAGATTAGGTGAAGCAAAGAATTAATATGTCTAGGGAAAACCAAAATACATATTTTGAAACCATTTTGAATTGGTTTATAAATTAGACTCGCTTGTGTGACATTTTGATTTGTGACAAATTTAAATTGAGTTAAACTTCCAAACTGTGCTTGAATATGGATTAGATTTTGATCAAGCTCATTGGAATAAATTGAAATAAAAATCTGAGTGAAATTAAAAGTTTTAACAAATATTTAGGTATTGTAATAATTGATTATTGTAATTTTTCTTTTAATATGTGAGTGGTGTTCGGACTAGTAACTTAGTTTCAAATCAAAATGGATTAAAAAAAATTAAGATTTTTAGTCAAAAATTTAGTTCCAAGCTGTTTTCGAAGTTGAACAAAATGATAAATGGGATTTTGAACATAAATCTAGTCTGAATTGGTAAACTGCATTCAACAGAGAGGGAATTAATTAAGAGAACGACATTTTAAAGAGAGTAACTTATCTTGAATTCTAAAATAGATACTATTATGAATTTGAGTGAAATTTTAAGTGGAAATTGTCTTCATTATAATTGGACAGCTGAGTGGAAAAACGTAAATGTTCCAAAAATGTCGTTTTTCAGAAATAGGAAAAAAAACATTTTACTGGTTTAACTATAAGTTGCACAGTACTGTAAAAGTCATTTATAGGAACATATAGGGCTATAAATAGGTGAAATATTTTTGTTTATTCGTTCAATAGATGAGCTACAGAAATTTGGGTACGATGAAACTCTTAACACATTTTAACAAATTTTGGAATTAACCTTTTTCCACTCAGCAAATTTAAACAGCTGAGTTTAAATTCTAAACACGATTTCAACAAATTTGTTAACTAGAAAATCAGGAATTGAACAAAAAATCTGAACGCTTTTTGTTTTATAATAGTATAGAAGGGTAATTGAATAAAATCCTAAGTAGGAACTTACACTAGAAATAGAGTTTAAATTACAATTTGATTGAAGCAAATACACCAGCTTATAGCTGAAAACTTAAGTTTGGAATCCGGACTGCCTTAATAACTGGTTGAGTGAATTTTAAAAATCAAGTTAAAATTATTCGAGCAAAATTTTTATTTAGAACGAGGTAAAAGAAGATTTGAACAAAGTTTGGACTAAAAATTCAATTTCAAGCCAATCGAGAGTTTGAAAGCAAAAATTTGAATGCAATTTAATTAAAATATATTTCAAAACTGTGTTTGAATTCCAAATTTAATTAACACAAAATTATATGGTTTAAATTAAACCATAAATAAAAATTCCAACCTAGATTTATCTAAATATGCTTGATTAGATATTTGGAATATAACTTCAGCTCTAGTTGCAAATGCATTTAAGAACAATTTGAGTATTATTAGAAATGCCGAGTTTGGGTCAAACGATTTGTTAAATTTGTATCAGAATTTTGAGCAGAAATCTGAGTAAGTATTGAAGTAATTGAATTTTAAGCAGTAATTTAATAAAATGTTGAGTAGAAATGGAATTTGAATAGTAATTGTGCCTTGACCAAATCCATAACTGTAATTTAGTTGTTAGTTTAAAAGTTGAGTTTGTATTTTAGATTGGACTGGTAAGAGAAAAATTAAAGATTAAGTTACAATTATAAAATAGATTTGAGGAACACTTTATGTTTAGTGAGAGCAAAATTCTGAGAAAGGTTGAGTTTGAATTCCAAAATTTTGGTTGAAATTATAGATAGACTTTTGAACTTAAATATGCATTGGTTGTATTTAGGACAAACCAATATCAGATGTTCAATATTCTCCAGATTTCCACACAACCGCAACCCTTATCATCACATAATGGACGTTTCCACAAGCATTATTTCTAATTACCGTGGTTCAGCCTGATTCTCGCAATCGTTCTTAACATTAGCGTATAAATTACATCTCGTACATCCTTCCTTTCATACTTCTGAACCACCTCAATCAATGTACTCTTTTTAGCTGATATGTCGGCTCTTTCATGACCTTCAATCTGCTGATGTGATGGAACCCATTGTATGGTCACATCATGTTGACAGACAGGAACATATTCGAAAATCATTTCCACATTATACATTGCCTTCCCATCCACGTCCACATTTCAACAAACCAGAAACCACTCTGGGAATCGGAAAAATTCTACCTTCCTATTCCCATCTTTCACTGCCAAATTCAAATATTCCAATCAATTCGGCGTCCATTATATACAGATGCTTTTATCCATTCTAAAACACTTTTCCACATTCGTACTAGGCATAAAAATACCAACACATACAGCATGTCGACTGATTCCCCCAAACATAATTTTGGCGGTTACTTCTTTTATTTGCTTGTTAAATTTCTCCATACTCTTGTTTACAATAAGGCTATTAGAAACGGGTTGAGGACCAGCATTGCTTATAATTAAAAGTAGTTTCATATTTTCACAAGTTTAACTCTTACTTTCATTCCAAAACTCATTTTTCTTTGTTCCCATTCGCACTGTCTCTCTCACTGTGATCTACTATCTTTTGCAATAGTGAGATGAATCACCCATTCCAGACTACAGAGTATGTATTGCGGTTGAATTAATCGCCCCAAATATCACCCTGGCACAATCATCCTCTTCTTTCATTAATTGGCCAGAGAGGCCAAACCATTCCGATACACACTAATACCAAATCCAATTTTTCGCACCATTTAGGTTTTGTCAACAGTTTAATTACATTTGTACGTTTCTTGCAGTTATCTGCAACAACCTGTACGTGTCATTCATTCTAAAACTCATATAGGATTCACTTCATATAGGATTTAGTTTTGTTCAATTACATACTCCATCTACCAATCCATACTTCATTATTTTCACCGATTATTAAAAAATCGTATATGGTATATATGTAGATTGAAAAGAACTGGCGATACTTTACTTCCTAGCCATACGAAGTCCAATATTCAACTCTTCATTCAATCTAAACCCACTTTGATTTATGTCGTTTTCCACTTAAACACTACTCTACTCTAAAGGTATTCCAATCCACCATCTTGAAATCCGTCTAATTTGACGGAGAAGTAAACTATTTTATCCAATACAGACTTATGTTTGATGTTACCAGTAACCAACTTAAAATTATAAGGCACCTATAGCTATAAACTAAAATTAGAAATTAAAAATATAATTCACCCAAGAATTTTTACTCGTCAGCAGTTTCCTACCTATCCGGAAGGGAAAATTAAACAAAATAAAGTAATAACATTGGAGATCAAATTCAACTGCCTGAAGTTGGGTAAATTTAATTTTTTTGTTGTTTGTTGTTCCTTTAAGTTTAATTTTACTGACGACACATGTGTATGATAGCAGAAACTTCTAATGGAAAATTTCCCAAATGTTCCCAATCGTTTGCTAGCTGGTACTAAATAACACGGCACATAAGCACCCATAAGCACCCGCGTCGGTCGACTGGCAACTACTAAGTAGTACTAAAACAAAATCTACTTTACGGAACTTTTGGATCGACCTCTCTTAATATTTTGACATTTGTTTATTCTTCCCATTTCCTGTTATCACTACCGCATCAAACGTTTAACAATAAAATAACAACAACTTACCAATACATTAAATGGTCTCGCTCTCCCATCTAGCACCACAAATTATTACAAATGATATGTCTGCGATGAAATTCACACCTCTCCAGGAACACTAATCAGTCCGTTAGCGATCTCCCCAATCTGTACACAGCACCCTGATTCCTGCATCAAAAATACTCTCTTCTTTATCTCACAACAATCCCCCAATCGCCTACCACCTTCTTCCCCAATTAATCCAATTTCTTACTCAAAACCACACTGCCCCCTCATTTCGCCCCCTTGGTTGCGAGAAATAAAATAAATAAGTGGCATTTGTGTTCACGCGAGTGAACTCCTCACTCCTCAATAGAGCCATAGTACTTCCTTCCCAATACCAAATTTGCTGCGATCCCTATTTGCCCGTTTACCCCTCATGAATACAACGGTCGAGAGGGACAGACCCGACGATCATAGCATGTCGCCCCTTTCAACTAAGGTAACCAGTACTTCTGGTCAACCTTAAAAGAGAGTAAAAATAGGATGTCTGGTCGCCTTATTCACTCGGCAATTTCACATTCCTAACCTCACATTTAACATAACCAATTTAGATTTACCTATGTCAAGTTACAAATTGTAAGCCATCCATACATCGCAAATCTTAATTGTGCTTTAATATATAATTAATTGATATTTGTTAAAATTAATTCGGAAAGGGAATACCTATCTCCATTAATAAATTTTAGTCGAGAATTCCAAAGACATTTATATTATACGCCCAGATGCAAGTGCATACAATTTCAGGGATGGCAATTGCCTGTTTAAAGCCATACTTCATCAATTGCTTCAGCATGACTCCAGATGTCCATTCTGGTCTTCAAACGATCTTCAATCTGCAATCGTTGATTATATTCGTCAAAATCTTCAAGATTATATTACCGACTTTATTGGACTCCATTCAATCCATCTATACTTCGGAACTGATTACAAGTTACACTGAAAGCAAGCTACTGTTAAGGTAGAGTTTCCCTGAATTAACTCCAGTTCATTCCACTGTACCAAATATAACTGCACACAATACGATGCTTTAATATATAAATAAATTTTCCAGGTATTTATCGGATCTTCGGAACGACTTCTGGGGTGGAGCTGAGTGTAATTCTGCTACCGCAGAACTGAAGAATGTGAGAATTATTATTCATTACGGTGATACCGACCAACGGGTATCCTTCACTCCGGTCAATGGTAAATATTTACATGAAATTCATCTCTTATATAACGGATCCCATTATGACAGCTTAGAACCCCAATTATTTCCATCACTATCCTTAAATTCTACCGCACATAATCCCTATGCATACAACGCCTCCGAACACATTCACCGCGTTATTCAACCCAGTAACAATCCCTATCGACTCACTGAGTCCTCACAACACCTTCCCTCCCCCCCCCCCTGCCCATATGTTTAATTCATTTGGTTTTGGGACCTGGAATATTCGAGGACTGAATAGGCCCGAAAAGCGTGACTCGATTGATGATATTCTACTTAGGTATCGGGTAGAGGTTTGTAGCGTCCAAGAAATTAACGTTGGTTCTGGTGTCAGTTCGACTGCCAACTACACGTGGTATCTTGCCAACGACTCGAAAACCCACAGTTGCGGTGTTGATATTCTTTTAAAGAATAAATCAATTATATTTTGGGGCCATTATTACATTACTAGGGCACATTTCGAGCTGGGGCGAAATTGTTTTTATCTCTGTCTATGTTCCACCTCACACTTCGCAGATAAATCGGCAAAAATCCTCAAGAATTTTCTCCACACTTTTTTCAATCATATTTTAACGCCCATCTAGGATCCAACGATGCATGGAATAAGAAGGTTGTTGGTTCACATTTATTCCACAAAGAGTCTAACGAAAATGGTAATTCATTAAGTTTCCTTACCCGTTCCACCCAACTTTTCATACACACTTCCACCCGCCACCAAGGCCTTTCCACTTGGGCCAATGTGCATAGCTACACACAAGTTGATCACATCGTGACTCGTGATAAAAATCGCTTCATATATATTAAATCCACCAAGGCTTATTTCGTTCGCCCAGATATAAGCGACCATCGTCTAATTTGTATAGAATGTGCCAACCGAAAAACCCTCGTTACCCCTCCATACAGGCTCCAGCCAGCCCTCAAGTCGTCCATCTCATCGATTTACTCCCGTAGATCTTTAAACCTTTCAATCCTGAAAGATGAGGAAATTAAATTTCAGTACCAAACTATTTTGTCCTCCACCTTCAAAAGATCTCTTTCAGAGTACAGAACCCCCCCCCCCCTTTTGGCCATTAATTGTTGAGAGAATCAAAATTTCTGCCCAAACGGTTCTTATTTCTAAGACGCCTTTAACTCCTAAGCGGGGGCAAGCCCTTGCCCAGTTTAAGAGCGCACAGTTTAATAGACATAGGCACCCTAACGATCCTGGTGCTCACACCCGTCTACAGAACGCCCGACCGTATTTAAGTACTGCCTATTCTTAGCATATATCTCGAGAATGCCAATAATTTTTCCATAATTTAACTACTTACACACCTACCGATCGACTACGTAAAACCTATTCATTTTTCAAGCAGCATAAACGAGCCAATGCAGGGAGGCTGCACTATATCCCTATTTCCGCCTGGCTCAGAGTTTCGAAAATCTGCAGGTGAATGGTCATCCCTAGTCGAAGAGACAGATTATTTCCCATTAGGGCCTCCTCCCACTCAAGATGAAATTAGCTCCACCATATCCTTTCTACGCAGCGGGACATCTCCAGGTACGGATGGGATTCCGATTAAGTTATTTAAGCACGCTCCAACTGATACCATCCGAGCTTTGCATTCCGTCATTGAGCCGGTCTGGATAAACAATGAGCCGCCCTCCGAGTGGCTTGACACCATTCAGGTTCCCATCCAGAAGGTAGGGCATCCTAAGGCCATCAGTGATTATCGGAGAATTACTTTATATAACACCAGCTACAAAATATATGCTCACTTGTTGTTGAATAGGTTAGACGAGCATTTAAGCGACAACAAATGAAAAATTCAAGTTCAAGGTTAAGTATTCATAAATTGATTTGTTGTGAATAAATTTAATGATGTTTTGTTTGTGTTTTGCAGATGTAAATACGGGATGATCCGCAAATATTCCTCAGCGATGCGATGAGCGATGTCAACAATGGTTGGAATGTGTTGTGCTTCAACATACTCCCCCCGTTAAGCAATTAATGGCTTAACTACTCTAGTGTTGAATTATATAATTGGTGATTGTACGAAACTATTCTTATGTTTCCATCTATGCCAGGATTCCATTTCGTACCGACCATTTGCTAATTTGTGGATTCTCAAAAAATGTTTTTCACAAATGTCATCTTCGACAAGCATCTCAAATGAACTTTCTTGTTTTGCATTTTCCGATCTTATACGAATTGTGTTGCTTTGAACCTCAGAATGTGTTTCTGAATCTACAACTCCTGCTACGACCCAACCAAAAACGCTGTCTAACAAATGAAGGTTTGGCTTCAATAGAATTCGTTTTTCTTTCATAACGTCGTAAAATATGTCGATGCCTAGAATCATTTCGATGGGTTTTGGATTATAAAACTCGGGGTCAGCAAGACAGCACTCAAGTTTGTATGTATCATCCACGTTTAGTAATATTGCTCCAGATGGTAGATAAGTTGTTAAATTATTGAGTATCAGAGCGTCAGCTATTATGAAGTTTTGATGAAGGTATCTGGAAGATAATTTTATGTTGATTTTTCGCCTGATGTGTCCTGCCGAAACAGCTGATAAACCATTTACTGAAAAGCGCGCATGACTCGGTTTTAATCCTAGTTTTTTGGTAAGATCTGCAGTAATGAATGTGGATTCAGAACCAGAATCCAGCAGTGCACGGATATTATGTACCTTGCCATAAATGTCCGCCGTAGTCATCACAACGGTCGGTAATATGATTTGTTTGTTTTCACTAGCCACACCTTTGGCGGTTGTATACACGTTCCTAGAAGAGTTTCCTGATTCATCGGTCTCTGTGGAATCTAAATTATTGGAAGTGATAAGGTTAGAATTTAATTGTTTTGTTTCTGCTGTGTTGTTGAACACATGTAAAAATTCAAAATACGCCTTTTGTTGATAATATATGTTGTTGATTGCGGCGTTCAGATCATAATGGTTTGAAGTATCAATTGTAATTGTTCTTCGTTTATTTAATTCACGCGTCATGGCGGCTTGAATATTGAAGAATTTTGGTTCAAATTCATTAGATTTTGAAATCTGTTGAGGTAATAATAACAATTCGTCTTCTATATTTCTAAATTCTTCCCAACATGAATCTAATTTAAGAAGTCTAGCTTCAATCTCTTCTAATGATGTTTGATTATCTATGTTCTCAATAAATGTGGCTGCTCTTGTTAAATAGCCTAAGACGCGACCACGTTTTTGTATCAACACTTGGCTCATTTTTGCACTCATATTTGATCAGAAAATTAAAGAAATATAATTGAATAAAATTTTAGCGTAAGGCTAATGTTAAATAAAATGGCTTAGTTCTTTGAATCACTTTTCGAATAAAATGTAAAAACACTAAAGAAATAATGAGTTAAATGTTCACTCTCACTAATTATATTCACTAAATTATCTGCGATGATTGTTCATTTAAAATGTTCTTAAAGTTTGATAAACTTACGATTGTTAAATTTGCTGCAGTAAAAACTGATATGTTGATGAAAGCGTGTTCCAGAATATGAATAAATTGCTTGCTCGTCCAGAAGGAATTAAATTACTGAAGAGAAGAAAATGTTACTATTCGATATCCTGTACTCGTTGCATCCGGCTCGAAAACAAGGCTGCCCAATTTCCCCTCGAATGTTTAATTTCATCTTAAATGAAGTTTTGCTGACTTTGGTGGATCAATTTTCGGAGTTGAGATTGGAGCAGCGGAATAAGCTAAAACTTCCTCTTATTCTGACATATGCAGATGATATTATCTTGGTTTCTCCTCTTCGTAGTATCAGGTTTCTTTCCAAATTAGTTGTTATGGCTGCTGCTACTGGTTCCACACGCTAAAAGCGTGTAGCGGTACCTGTCGAAGCACCCACCACGGTTTAGAATGAAATGTTGTGAAATTTATTAAAATCTCAAATACTGTGATTTAATATGTTGAGAAATAGTAAGCTTTTAAAATTTGTAACAACCTTTGGCGAGTTTTTTTATTACATCGGAGAGACCAGAGAGATCAGACAGATAGATTATCTGAAATATCCGATAATGTCTAATCTGAAAAGACCTTTTTCGGATTTTAAACGATTAACTAGTAAAATTGGCTAACCACTGTTTTGAAACACATTATGGCCAAGAAAATTGTTTTCCTACGCATAATTAATGCATAAAAATAAAATTAAACATTAATGAGCAAGAAACCGTTAAAATTATCTACAATATACTTTAAAAAATCAATTTTCGATTGTTGTTATCTCAGTCTATAGTGTGCACCATTTTGAACGTCAGAATATGTAATTCTCTGTACTATCTGAAATAAATTTCAGATCGAAAAACAGCAATCTGTGATTTTTCGGATTTAATAAAAAAACACTAAAAACACTATCGGATCGATCTGAGAAAATAAAAAACGCAAAAGGTTTTTTTTATATCTCTCTGGTCTCTCCGATGTAATAAAAAAACACGCCACTTATAACAAACAATGGTCTATTTTCAGGCTCCAACATTTTTGTTTCCGCTACATTTGACTGTGAATTGTTGTTGTTGTCAAAAATTCTTTTAGACGTTGTTGTTGTCAAGTTGATTTAAATTTTAAATACTTGTGTTCAAAGAGGTTTAGCATAATTCTTTCCCAATATTTGGTCGCAGTATTTCTTTTTCAAATTGCGAGCTTTGTGAGCTTTAATAATTTAGAACAAGCTAATAACAAACAACGATACAACTGTAAGTAAAACTTTTTGTAATTCATACCTAGCTTAATTTTGGAAACTTTTAAAACTTAGAAGAAGCTTTTGTAATATTATTTTTAAATAATTCGGTTGGCGCTCTGTAAAATATATTTTTGGCCAATAAGGGTGGACTGAAACCTCCACCACCACCAACTGTGGTTGTTTACGGATGGATCAAATGGGAAACAACCCTTGTTTTCGGAATCCGATTCTACGATGCTTATTTGTTTAGAGTTGCCTTGATTCTTATATGGTTTTGTTTGCCTAATATTGATTACATGATTTTGGTGTCCTAACCGTTTTATTTTGCGATTTCTTTAACATCGGTATATCGTAAGGCCGGTGATGAACACTTAGTTGGTCGAATTTAAATCCAAAAGTAAGGGAGATAGTTTATTAAAATTGGGTTTAATCCTCCTGCTGCTCTGTTATGTCATCTAATCGTAATACTATACAAAAATATTTGCTACTTAAAGGCCATTGCTAATTGTCCACTACAACTATAAATATAAGTTAAATTCTATCTCATTATAATCAATCAATCTGAGATAATATGTAAGGATGTAAAATATTTTGGTTGTTTTAATTAAATTATTAATGTCAAAAATATACTGACCTATTGTATTTGTGGTAATTAAAAATTGATTTACTAGTACATAATTATCTTGTTATTAATCATAATTATAACAAGAAAACATGTTCAAATTTAAAATTAATTAGGGGAGTACCACAAACATTTACTATTGAGTTATGCTATAGGTATTATGAATTAATGAGAAATAGGTTAGTGAAATATAATATGCATTAGAACGTAATTTTCTAAATTGAGCAATTAAAAGTGACTTTGCAGGGTAATAATTTAATAATAATCATAAAAACAGTAAAGGTAATTTGGAGAATTACTAACTAGAGCTCATTGCTATGAAAATCTCTGAATAATGATTGCGAATCAAAAACAATAAGGATTCCTTAAATCGCCGCACAACTTAACAAATTTCAAACAAAACTTTTATAATTTTCTTAGAATAATTAAATTCACGAATGATGTATGAAGTATTTTTAAACGAAATTTAAATTAAAATAATTAATTGTTTTATAATTCTTTGTAAAACTTTCTTGTATTTCGGTGTACCTTTAAAATAAATGTACATATTGTGAAAGCTTACAATTAATTGCTTTGAATTAAGATTTTTTAGCTTCCATCTAACAAATAATTAAATTCAAATAATTTTGGGATGCTCCCCCATTGAAGTTAACTTAAAAAAATCAAACACCAGTTCAATGAAGGTGTCGATATCCAATTTTATTTTGAGGTGATGAAACCTAATTTTTCAATTTGAATGTAGGATCAATACTTCAAAAAATCACACTTCATATGCGCACATACACACTTTAATTATAGCGAACAACAGAACAGTAAACAACCAAAATTATTTTTAGGAATAAATCAAATTAATTCATTTCCCCCAATTTACGTATTTTCAAGTGTGTTGCGATGTTTATGGAAAAGCTCTGTTTGTTCAAAATTAATTTTTGCTATCAGTGATACCTATTTTATGATGCTTGTGCTTAACTGTATCTGTGGCGATGTTGTTATGGATGGCAACAATAAATAATTGATTGATTTAGGAAAAATTATATCCGGCACAAATAACGAATAGATTTATATATACTTATTGTTTGTTTATGTTCTGAAATCGCAAAAATTGCAAACGAAGGGAATTCGTCTATAGAAAAAAAAAGAATTAGGGCGTAGTTGAAAAAGCGAATTGACATAATCGTGCCAAAATGCGAAACAAATCGGTTTAATTATGAAGTGTAAAACAGTGTCCTCTTTTTTCTTTGTAGGTTAAAATGGTTTCATAAAAAGGTTATCCTAAAGCTTATTGGATTAAAGTGGTTTTTAGTTAATTGTTGTTATTATAAATTTAGTATCACCACCATATCCTATTCCGCGTGCTGTGTGGTACCAAATACAATACTATTGATGTGATGAGGAAATATAATTTTCCATTAATTTTAATTTAAATTTAATTAGATAACTTAATCGATTTAATCTGTGAAACAAATATAATTTATTCAAAAACCCCGTGGCATTTTGGTTGAATATTGTAAATGAAGCCGCCATTTTCTAACCTTTAAAGCACATTTATCTTCATTTTCGAATAAACAATTTGAGACTATTTATTGTAATTTCGGAAATTTCAAGTAAACAATGAAACTTGATTGAATAATCTCGTGAATCAGTGAACAAAGTTAACTATTATAATAAAATAAACGTGTTATCCAACCTAACCAACGCTAACAAAATTTTAATCAATTTGTGCTTCATCGTAATCAGGGTACAAATTATTTTACCGAAATGACGGAAACACTCATTCAAAAACGTGGTCGTATACTCAGTTCTATGACTAAAATGATCACATATATTGCATCAGCTGCGATCGATAATGACCCACTTGAGAAACTCGAAGTCAAGTTGCAGAAGCTCGATGATTTTTGGAAACAGTTTGAAGAGCTGGAAGACAAACTAGCCAGCACACCTAATTATGAACCCAAATTTGATAAATTCGAAGATGACTATTTCAATTGCAAAGCTGAACTATTAAAACATCTAAAGAAGAAAAGATCAACAATCGCCAATACTACAGGGTCATCGGCGAGTGGTACGGAACCAATTTTATCGATCACGAAAACGGCATTAGACCTATTGTTTGATCAACAACGAACTTTTTTTGAAAATATCTCGGATCGTACAGCAAACTTCTCAGTAAGTCATCATGCAGATATTTCAACAGTATACCAAAGCTTCATATAGAACCATTTCACGGAGATTACAGCAAGTGGCCATCGTTTTCAGATTCAATCAAAACCGAAGTAGACAGTAATGGTATTATTTCCGATGCGCACAAATTACAGCTACTTAAGGGTTACCTTCGTGATGATGATGCTGCCTTATTACGTCACATACCAACCACAGCCAACAATTATAGTGAGGCTTGGAAGAAACTAGAAGACAGATATTCAAAAAAGAGAACAATTTTAAATCAAATGTTAGCAACTTTTGTCAACCAACCAAGTGCGATTAACGGATCTGTTAAAGCGCTCAGAGCATTAAGTGATACTACCGATTCAGTGGTTAGAAGCATACGTGCTTTGGGAACAGAAGCTGAAAGTCGAGACGTGTTGATGATATATCTTATGCTAACTAAAGTCGATGAAGCCACACAAGAGTCTTGGGCCAGAGAAGTCAATGGAGAAGATTTTCCAGTATTACAGGAATTCTTGGAGTTCATCAATAAAAGGTGTGATGCAAAAGAAGGTTGCGTTTTATTACAACCTACAGCTCACGAAACTCAATCTAAGCGCACCACTCGGCCCAATTGGAATGTTAAAGCCTTTCAATTAATAAACCTAATTGGCTGCCAATGCTGTGGAGATAAACATATTCTAGCAAGGTGCCTAAAGTTTAAAAACATGACGATTTTTAAAAGAAGAGGGTTAGCCAAGTCTGCAAAGATGTGTTATAATTGTTTGCACAGCGATCACAACATGCAAGGATGTTTAATTGCGGAATGCTGCAAAACATGTAATAAACGACACCATACTTTATTGCACTGGGGTGAATACAATAAAGAAGGCAACAGTCATGTAAATAATGCTGAATCATCATCATCAGTCAGTGAGAAAACAACACTAATAGCTAATCCAATATCGTTGAAGAAAATTCAGTTTCAGAAAGCAAGGCAGTATTAACAGAACCTCAACATTCAGTTTTAAGCGCCAATATTCAGGTCAATCGTAGTGTCCTGTTGCCCACTGCACAGGTTCCTGTAACGAATGGGAATGGACAAACTGTCACCGTGCGTGCATTGCTGGACTCAGGATCGCAAGCCTCATTAGTAACAGAGTCGCTTGTCCAAACACTCAACCTCAACAGGAAATTTTCCAAGTGTACAATCACTGGTTGAGCTGATGTTGCAGCAACGGTGACAAGAGGTCGAACGAATATCAAAATTATAGCTAGAGATGATCCATTTGAAGAGCTAAATGTGAATGTACTAATTGTAGGCAGAATAGCAACATCGATTCCTACTCATCCAGTCCCAATCGACAATTTAAGTCAAATTCTTAAAAGGTATAACCTGGCTGATCCAAAGTTTTCAGTACCAGCAAATATTGACGTCCTGCTAGGTGCTGACGTTTTCTTCGAATGCTTGAGGCCGGAACGGAAATCGATTTCTGGAGATATCACATTTCAATCATCAATATTTGGATGGCTTATTACTGGTACTACTCAAAACTAAAGCAGTCTATGATCCTACTCGATCAAGGTTACTGAGGAAGAATCTACATGGAACGCCTTGAAATAATTCTGGGAGTTGGAGGAACCACCTTCTCAATGTTGAATGCCGAAATTCAAGTGTGAATTATTTTATGAAAATTCTGTAAAACGTGATGTTAATGGGCGATATATCGTGCGCCTACCTCTAAGGATCTCTGAGAATCTAACTGGAGACTCATATACAGCAGCATTGAAACGCTTAAATGCAATGGAACGACGATTCCAGAAAAATCCCAACTTCAAGGCCGAATACGACAAGTTCATGGAGGAATACTTACAATTGGGACATATGACCACAATTAATGATCAAGAAAAGCAGGTTAAAAGTAATTGATTTTACCTACCACATCATGGAGTAATTAAAAATAACAGCTCCACAACTAAGCTTAGGGTCGTTTTTGACGGCTCTTGTAAATCATCCAGTGGCATATCAATAAATGACATTTTAGAAGTCGGTCCAGCCCTTCAAAACGATCTGAATGATGTAATTACACGGTTTCGACAGCACAAGGTAGGCTTTTCTGGTGATATTGAAAAGATGTACCGCCAGGTTTTATTCAACGCAGAGGATAGGCATATGCAGAGAATTTTGTGGCGAACCAATCCAAATGAGCCACCCACTCACTATGAGCTCTGACATCATCAATGTACTCAAAGCTGGTGGATTTCATCTACGAAAATTAAAATCCAATTGTGCTAAACTACTCAGCCATATATCAGAAGACGACTGCGAATTATTGGCAACCACGCAAAAGCCGGATGAAGGCTTACGGTGCAGTGGTATATTTGCGCATATTAGATAATGCCGATAAAGTATACATAAATATGATAATCGCTAAATCTAAGATTGCACCACTAAAACAACTTTTATCGTGCCGAACTTTTATCGCGATTAATCCTATTCGTGAATCAAATTATTAAAGTTAAAGTCAGTGATATTAATGCTTGGTGTGACTCCAAGATAGTATTGGCATGGTTAAGAAGTAATCCAAGAGAATGGAAGGCGTTCGTCGGTAACCGCACATCTCAAATAATTGATCGTGTTTCGATACAATATTGGAATCATGTTAGAGGCTGCGACAATCCTGCCGATTTAATTTCCCGAGGCTCAAGTGCTCATGATTTGGTGAACAACAGATTATGGTGGAAGGGTCCTTCTTGGTTAATGCTGCAGAGAAATTGGCACGACGCAAATGAAATTTTTCAAACAACTGAAGAGGCTCGTTCTCAACCACAGGTTTTATCTTTCAACTTGGCAACATCGAATGAAAATGATACTTTGATTTTCATCTTCAAATACTTCTTATCATTCGAGAGAGCAAAGCGGGTAATAGCCAGATGTCTCAGCTGGAGATATAAGAAACGAAACAAACACTCGTTTGAATTATATTTGAGAGCCGAAAGCATATGTTTGCGTTATGTACAACTCACACTATTTGGAAACGAGATTCGTAGAATGCAGTCCAGAAAACCAATAAATGAAAATAGCAAACTGCTTATGCTTTCACCATTCCTTGACAAAGATGGATATCTGCGACAAAGATGGATAAATGCGAAGCATCCAATCATTCCTCCCAATCATCATCAGATTAGATATTTAATTGCTAGGGATCTACTGACCAGTTTGATTAGGCAGATGTTTTTATATGTCTAGCAACTAAAGCTGTACATATCGAAGTGGTTAGCGAACTTTCGACGATCCAGGCATTAAAGAGGTTTTGTTCCAGGAGAGGTTTGCCTGCGGAGATTCACTCAGATAATGGGAGTAATTTCATAGGCGCAAAAAATTATTTTACTGACATTTTCTCTTTCTTTGAAGCTAATAGTGATAAAATTGCCAACGCTCAATTCTTGTTGCAGCACAAAATAAAATTCAATTTTATTCCACCACGCGCCCCCAATTTCGGAGAAATTTTTGGGAGGCCAACATTAAAGCCATTAAATTTCATTTGAAGAGAGCAAAAAATGCACCATTTACCTTTGAGAACATGTACACCATCATTACTAAAATTGAGGCACTATTAAACAGCAGGCCACTATGCCCACTGCATGAAGATCCAACGGCAATTGACGTGTTGACACCGGGTCATTTCTTAATTGGCCAACCATTAGTCCAGTTACCACATCCACGCTTGTTGGAGATAAGGGAATCCCGGCTTTCAAAATGGCAAAATTTACAACAACGGGTACAAATGTTTTGGCACCGTTGGTCTAATGATTATCTCAACCAATTGTTATAAAGGTCCAAATGGAAAGACAAGGAGACTACCATAAAAATCAACGAGTTAGTCCTGATCAAAGATGAAAATTTGCCGCCGTCTATGTGGTTGCTAGGTCGAATTAAGAAGGTTTATTACTGGGATGATGGCTTAATCAGAGTCGTAACCGTCAAAACAAAAAATGGAGAATTGAAACGAGCAGTCAACAAAATATGCAAACTACCATTACATGATGGAGATGAAGACAAAGCCGAACTACCACTATCACCATCACCATCTAATTTATAAAATTAAATTTGTAACTATTTATTGTAAGACTTAGATTCCTAAATGAAGGGGAGTATGAACGTGCCTTGAAACATTCATATGAACCTCCCTTGAAACATTCATGAACTTGCCTTGAAACAAGTAGTTATCTCTGTTGTCAATATTGGCGCTTCACGCAATTTAGAGGATTTTTCTTTCATTCTTTTTTTTTTTCGTATAGTAAAATAAATTGGGAACGACGCCGACAGTAGAAAAAATAGAGTATTCGCATCAAATCATTCTTCAAGTTAACATTAAAAATTATATAAGAAATATGTTATTTTAATCAGTTTTAAACCAAAATTAAATTGTAATAAAAAGTGTATTTTTGTTTTTCATTTACCTTTTTTATGTTCTACCATGTACGCATATGATGCGCGTACAATGTGTTAATAAACTTTAAAGCTAAATTGGAATCCACATCTAACGAAACTTTACATAATTTGGAGGCAAACTAATATTTTTGATTTTAACTTTGAAATCTTACGCAATTGTTATTGCCGAAAAATTATGACATGATGATATTATGATTGCCATCTTTGTGTATACTTTAAGAAGGCCATATATATCCTTGGAGTCGTCCCATTGTATTTCCTTAAGTTCTTAGCAACAGATTTATTTATTTTGCCTAATCTTTCCCAACATGAAATAATTCGATTTAAATTTGTTTTTACTGACGAAACAATTTTTGGCCTATGTGTTTCCTTATATTTCGTATGGGGATACGGTACTTTACGGCAAGCAAGGTTACAATATGTCTCCGAAAATATGATCACATTTCTCTGTTTTTGCCAAATGTAATTGAATGAACACTTAAAGAGTACTATACATATGGCACGTGCCAATTGATATACAAGGTACTGGATACACATTCACCATCATATTTGAGAAATCTAATTTATCGCGTAATAAAGTATTAATTTTACCGAGGAACAAGTCTAGGGTGTTCAATTCGTCGGTTTACGTTAAGGGAGTTGGTTGTTGGAATTACTTACCATCATGACGTGTTAAATCTGCATCGTCATTACGTTTGAAATATCGCGTTTTGTACCATATCGCGTTTTAAAATATCGCGTTTTGTTAAATCGCGCTTTAAAATATCACGTTTCAAATGGGACCCGTTTCTTCTGCAGCAGTGATGTGTGTCATTAGTGTAGAAATATTTGGACTGAGCTGATCCATTTTGAAAATGTTAAATTTTATCACTTGGATTGGTTTCGTTGCTTCAAAAATTTAATCGGATGCAATTTTTTAATATTATAAAAAAAATCTCCTCATCTTGGCCATTGTTAAAAATTTTTAATTTTGATATTTTCCTTCTTGAAGCAAACAATATATTTAAAAGTTTCTGAAAATTTCTTGATTGATAATAATTTTAAACAACTGCCATTTTCTACACCTTATGAAAAATTCTTTTTATTTGTGGTTTTTCTTATATAGCGCCAATTCTTTTCGTAAAAAATGTTTAACAGCTCTACAGCCTTACTAAAAATAACTGATTCTCACAAGTTTTACGTGCTAAAAATCACTTTTTTTGTGCGATCTCAATGCGTAATAAAAATCGTATACGTAATAATAAAAAACTTTGACTAATTTTGCTGCTAGGAATTGTCGACGCATTGTCTAAATTGTCTACATAATGAATATGTGTTAAAGTAGTAGCTAGGTATTAACTATTGAGGTATTTAGACCATAAACTATCATATCTTATCAAACCGATAAGGTACTAACGTTTCCATTAAACGTAGAAACAAGTATAGAATGCTGTCTGTTTATGCTATTCGACATTCAAATTCTTAGTCCCGTGGTTGTGACGTTCATAAACAAAACCTTATTTTTACAAAAAGTGATTTCACGTAAGGAATCGATACTTCTAATAGTGGAACAAATTGTTGAATTTATGATAGGCCGGATGAACGAATTTGGATAGCTATTATTAATGACAGTACTTTTGAGGAGCCGAAAATTAATTTTGTGAAATATTGGGTCAGAAAGTTTAAGAATTTTATCAGAGCCTTCTAGAGTATAGAGCCATAATAATTATGAGATATTTTTAAGAAGCTTTTTTAGTGGTATAACTTTTCACTAATTTCTATAGGAATCCATAGTAAAAATGGTGTTTTTTAGCTTCAAGTTTTTCATTGAAAAAAGGAAAAATGTTACAAAATTTTTATACAAAAGTGTTCTACATATCTTTAGTAGCAATATTCAAGAAGGTTATATTGGTATTAAGTAAATATTAACTGCAGAAATATTAAAATTAAATTATTTCTAAAATATATCATATTTTTCGAACTTTCAGTTTGAAAAATACATCAAAGTTGGCTCTGACAAATTAAAATAATACTTGCTAAATTTATCTTTAGTTTTACTAGTGTACGTTAGATGTCTATAATTGTTGGCAGAGAAATACGAAAAAAAATTATTTAATCACACAATTATGACACGTTCTTAATATTTTCTGAATTTGTTTTGCTTTTCCTACAATTTTTGAACTCAAATTTCCCCAGGTCGCAATTTTTGCTACGATTTTGTTTACAAAATGTTTACTACCCACTGCCATCTATGTATATTGACTTAATGCACACGATTTGTAGTAAGCTTTTCTTTTTTATTTGACCAGAATGCTGTTGTTATGAACTTTTTTTTTATATTTTGGTTTAAATAAATCAATTATTACGAAAAATGAAAACGATTTACTGAAACGACATTTATATATGTCGAAATTCAAACATTTATGAAAATATTTCAGAAATCATAATTAAGAATTTGTAACGTTTTCATTGACAAATTTGTCTTAAGAAAAAAAGTGATTTCCCATATGTTTTATATGTTTTACCAGAACCATCTTGAAGTGAATAGAGCCGGCATGTGAAAAATGAACTTAAAATAAGGGATATAGAAACACTAAAAATTCATTTATTTTCATAGTGTTTTTATGAAAACACGCGATTTCGATTGACGATAAAATATGAATTAAAAATTAAACCCAGTTAAATAATTTTTTAAGCAATCGCTAACAAACAACTCAATGTCTTACTCATTTAAAACACAGATTCTCAAATTTCCATATTTTCCAGCAATAACCAAAAGAAAATAAGGGAAATTAAATTAAAAAACATTCTACAACAACAACAATGTGTATTAAAAAGAGAAAATCCTGTTTAATGACGACATCATATCTCCACATCTAAAACTAATGGTAAGAAAAAAGACAACACGCCTCCGCTCAACAATTAAACTAAAATAAATCAAAAAGAGCTAACAGAAAAAATAAATCAATAAAATGAGTGCGAAGAAAACAAAAAATCACAACAATTTAGCATGCTTTGCAAATTCAAAATAACTATAGAAACATATTCGAATTCAAATTTGAATGAAGGCAATGAAAGAGATGATTATTGTATTTTTTATAAACGAGTTATGTTGATGACGTATCATAGTATATTACAAAAACAACAATATTTAAAATTTCAAAAGTACCTTATTTTTCATGACGATTTTCACTTCGAAATAAACATTTTCAAGACTCGATTTTTCAATCAAATAATATTACATGTTTCATGAACATTTTCATATAAAAACAAAACAAAAGCTCACATTTCTAATAAACTAAAACTGTAAATGAAAATAACCGTTTCCCCATATAGTTTCATAGTAAAGGAAAAATTGTTTGTAGCTTATTTTAAGCTTAGTAAAAAATACAGTCGATACTGGAGGCTCTTATTTATACAGTAGGCTCTGGTTTTACTATGAAAATTTTGATTTTTTCGTCGTTTCTAATTCCCTTAAAAAAGCTTCGTTTTTTAGATCATGGCTTGTATAATCAAGGTTGCTTTGATTTTATTCGATACTAAGCTTACAGTATTTCTTTTATATGATAATGGAAGATGAGAATGGAAATTTAGATATCTGGTACACCGTCTTGTTTTATGAAACCAATCCGTGGACAATGAACCATTTTTGTTACGAACAATAATCAGATCTAAAAAAGGCAAACTTTTCTCTTTCAGCTGGCAACTTTCGGCTAACTTTAACAATATATGCCAATTTCCATCTCTTCTTTTATGAAAATGGAAGCATGTTAGTTCAATGAATTCACAATTCGGTTATTACCACTCAACATTTCTTTGCATCATCCCTGAAATGCCTCTGATATACTTAGTCCGCAAGGCATCCTGCGAAAATCATCTCGATAATGCTCAGTGTTTTGTATTCTTTTACTTAATAGACTGGCACATGGAAAAATTCATTCTTTAAATCAAGGGTGGTTAAATTGTCAATAACAGATCAAACAGGAATGATTCTGATTCGGTTATACTCAAGTTTTCTAAAATAACTAACTATTTTCGAACTTGTGTAAGTACTTATCGAATAGATTCAAAGGCGAGGTATAATATTTGTAAAATTCCAGCTTTTCAGGATATCAGATTGAACGTAAAAAATAATTAAGAAGCTCTTTGACAAGAACACATTTTTATACACATATCCTTAGGTATAAATAGAGAGACCAACCAGAACTAGACAGTGTAGACAGACAGACATACAATATTAATTTGCTAAAGTCACACCCATATAGATATCAATAGAAGACAATACAAATAACACAGGAAGATTTACATGTCAAACCATACCTTTTGACTTTTATTTGTTTATTACAAACATTGTCTCCAACCTTCGTCTGCATTTTATGTATTCTGCCAAATCAACATAACTTATTTTAGTTGTCAGTGTTTTTTTTTTTTGGTTTCAAACTTCTTTTCTTCGGTTACAAGTTTTACAAATGTGTAGCATCAGAAGGCAAACCTAAAAAAAATGCATTTTCATTGCTAAGGTAAACATCGTACAAGATAGACGATATTGGTATACATATTCGGATAAACACAGAGAAAATATGCGAGGTGAATGAATTCTGAAAAATTTCAACAATAACAAAGTATTTGGGTTTTATGCATCTTAAATCTTCTCTGTTTTATGGTTTCCGTATTTTTGCTAACAAAAAAAAAATTAAATTAAATTGATATTGTAAGATTTAAAAGATTAGATTTTGTGGCTTAATTTTATACGAGATTATGTGTAAAAAATCGGTTTAAGCAATTTGAGTACAGTCTTGAAAACTAAAAGACAATATTATGTCTTACAAAATTTATTATAACCCCGGGTTTTTAAATTCAAAAGAGATTTTTTGAAGAAAGGTCAATTGAATTGGCTGTCACAGCCGCAAAATCTAATTTTCCTACGTCATACGTCAATCCTTTAGCTAAAAACTAAAAGGCGTGGTTTTATTTTTAATTTTGGGTAATTTTTCAAATGATCAATCATTTATCTAAAGTTTTAGTCGTTCAACCAAAACTTTAACATTTGCACGTGCCACCCATCTCATACACCTCCATAGCGTACATAATTATGTTGTTTATTTTATAAACAATTTTCCGGTTATCAGTTTATGACATAATTAATTTAAATTATGTTTTATCAGCAAAAGATAAGAGATTATAAAACGCGATACCATATAAAATTAAATTTTGTTTAGCCTTCATTAAACCCAACCCTCTGTTTTATGTAAACGAAGTGAAATCAATATATCGTCAATTTAAAATTTTTTCATCGAATTCTTGTTATTTCAAGAACACTTTCAAGAAGGACTACTTTACATACAGCTTAAACTTAAATATTGCAGTCAGTCAATTTTAAATTTACGTTCTGGTACGATAATGAACATTAACCATTCCACATAATAAATTCTGTATTTTAATTAACAAAAATGTTTAAAGTTGCATTCATAAAAACGTCTTCCTAGCTAATTAATGAAGCTTAATTAAAATACCAGCTTCATCGACAGACAGTAAATTAAATAAGTGAATCAATGTAGAAGATATTTATTTTCAAATAAAATCTTGGTGTACTTTAATTTTGTTTTTTTTTTTTACCAGAAACTTTGAATGGAAACCATTATTCAAAAGCTCTAACAAATGGCAAAATTCCCAAATTAAAACTTATGTCTGGACTGAGTATTTGCGCTAACCATAGAAGAAAAAAAAACTCGCATTTATCATTTCATTCTTTGTACATACATTTTGATGAGGGTATACAAAATATCCAATATTCAAAAAAATATGTTGCGATTGTACGTAAAAAGGTATTAAAATACATACATACATATATGATTATGAATATAAATGCAAATATGTCACATAAAATTGATTTTCATTTTCCGTACACTTATGTAGATCCCATACTGAATTTTTTTATACCATTCATCAAATCCTCTGAATTAATATCGGTAAAAATTCATTGCTGATTGCCTTATTTATTGATGACACTCCATATCTATTTTATGTTCAAAATATATAATGGTAAATTTCACAATCACAACAGATAAATAAAATTCCAATTGAAAATTTAATTATAAATCAATTTCCCGTTTTATATTACGTAAAGTTTTTTTTTTTTTTTTGTGAATATGTTTCTGAAAATTTTAAATACGGACATTCCGGCTATTGTGTAGTATATACCAATCACAGTTATTATGTTGGAAGCAAAATCTAATCGGTTGCATTAAATTGGCGTACAACAGCATCCTCATCATTATTCCTTATTATAGAATTAAACGGAAACTTTTATGTTTTTACTTTTTGCAAATTACCCACATCAAGGAAGCCTTTCCCTAGATACAGAAATTCTTTTGTATTTCGGTAATTTTGCTGAATTTCCTTTATAAATTTCCATTTTTTAGAATGATGCTGTTTTTTATTTTCCTCGTGACCTGGTTTCGATTTGGATAAATACTGACAGAAAATATGCAACTTCCATATAACTTCCATGTAGCTAATTTAACATAACGACTTGATTATAGGGACCGAACGAGTTAGAACAAGAGAAATAAAATAAATTGATATCTTAAAATAGACTTATAGGAATGGACTGAAATATGTTTTATGATTGATTTTTATTTTATTTTATGTTTTCGGCATTTTAGCATTACGTATAAATGTATGCTGTAGCTATATTTACTCTAATGTTGTTGCTGATTAATAGAATATAAAAATACCTTAACCTTAGTGTTGCTATTTAGATCAAATTAGACTCTTGACCCGAACGATATATTTATCCAAAAACGTAATGCTCGCATTGTTTATTTAATTGAATTTTCGACCTCCTACACACAACGATTGTATACGGTTGCTTTATTTATTTGGATTATCTTTTGATAAACAACGTTTTTGTTTTAGATTTTCTTTCGTTTCATGGTGTGATATTATAGGTGCCGGTGGTATTTACGCGTGCAAACAAAAGTTTAGCTGATTGGGAATGAATATACAAATTAGTAATGTATACCATATGCTTACGCGTCCAAACCCGATCCTTAATTTACTCGTAATATAAAAAGAAATTTGCAAATTGTGCAATCCATCTTGTTTTTAGTAATTAATTCCAAATTGTGTAAGTTTAACAATCATAGAAAGACAAAATTTATAAAATACGTTAAATCTTGTGGACGTAGAAAAAGCAAAGCATGATTGCCATTGGCTATCGTTCTTGTTGCATCCCTTTCTTTCAAATTGATTAATTGAATTAGTATGTATGACCAAGCCATTTAAGGCAAGTTTCCCGAATACGCCGGGTCCACCGTTCACTCTTTTACGTCCCAGTTGTACTTTGCGTGAGCAATCGAGAAATTTTGTTTGAGATGGCGCTTTAAAAACATGAAACAGAAGTATAAAGTAAAAAAAAACCAAGCCTTCCGCTTTTTAAATTTGTTTTTGATAAAAGTAAATTACAATGTTCGCATTATTTTCGTTCTTGTTTTACGAAATTTAGTATAAAGTGATGCTAACGGTGAGCTGTTAGTGAGCATCACCGTGATCGGTCAATGATCGCTTTTGGATGCGAATGAATTTTTTCGTAACTTTTCCTACAAAATTACAACAACAATGTTATTGCATAAGTATTTGTGAAAAAAGAAGTCATTTAGGTGAGACTCGATTTAAAATATTTAAAGAAAAAAACGGAAAACGACAATTAAACATTTCCAGTGTCCATCGCGATTGAAAAATTGTTAAAATTTTTAATTGGGCCATAGAAGCAATATTTTATTGACAATGCGGCCTTGACACAAATTTTTTTTATTGACAAGGAGGGTGCCTTGACATAAAATATTTTATTGACAAGGGAGGAGCCTTGACATAAAAATGTTTATTGACAAGGGAGAGGACTTGACATAAACATTTTTTATTTTTTTATTGACAAGGAGGTGCCTTGACATACAAATATTATTATCAAGGGGGGGGGGCCTTGACATACAAATATTTTATTGACGTGGGGGTGCTTTGACATAAAAATATTTTATTGTCAAGGAGGCCTTAAAATCGCTCTCCTGGACGCCGGTAGTCCCGGTGTCTCCTATCACTACCACGGAGACATATTCTGCACTCGTCAGTGAATAGAACGGACCTCCAGGTCTAACAGGGTGTTCTATGATGACATTTAGTGTAAAAAAATTAAAATCGGCCGTCGATTTGTTCCAAGGTGTCCTAATTATTTCTAAAAGTATTAATCAGCATTGCCAATGGTGTCTTGCAATGAAGTGGGACCAAACCATGATACGTAATTTTTTTCAAGAAAATCTCTTGAGGCTAACAGGGTGTTCTATGATGACATTTGGTGTAAAAAAATTAAAATCGGCCGTCGACTTTTTCCAAGGTGTCCTAATTATTTCTAAAAGCATTAATCACCATTGCCAATGGTGTCTTGCAATCAAGAAAATCTCTTGAGGCTAACAGGGTGTTCTATGATGACATTTAGTGTAAAAAAATTAAAATCGGCCGTCGATTTGTTCCAAGGTGTCTGTTGGGGCAAAGGTTTCCTTGTATGAATTGCTGCGGCAATAGGCGAGTTAATTTTCCCTTGCGTTTATCCCAAGTATGTTTTTTCTCTTAAATAAAGTTGGACTTTATATTTCCAGAAATAAAAAATGTCCGTAAAATATATTTTGCTGAATATATTGAAAATTAATAATTTTATTTTCTCTTATTATATTCACAACCGGACAGTTACACAATTTTTTATCAATTGATTATGACTAAACAAAAATTCAATAAAGAAGGTAGAATAAATCTACCACTGAGACATCTGTGTTGCTATAAATCTATATTATATAAATTTGATGAACATTGCGACATCTAAATGACGACACATTGAAATTAAATGTTACTTAGTTAATTAATGTACCCAAAATCTGAGCAAAACTGATCGTGTTGCTAAAATAATAATTTTAAACTGACATAAGAACAATAAAAATTTAATAATAACAAAAATATTTGGGTAAGCAATTTTAACATTTTCAATTTTAATTAATTTAATAAATGCTTAAATTAACAATTTCTATTTCAGATAAATTCCAAGCTAACTATTGTATTTATAAGATAAGTATAAATTTAAGTGTATGTATTTCATTGATTAACTTTATTATTTATTTTAGGTTATTTTCTTCAAGAAGCCAACAGTGTCCTAATTATTTCTAAAAGCATTAATCAGCATTGCCAATGGTGTCTTGCAATGAAGTGGGACCAAACCATGATACGTAAATAACAAAGACTGTTTCGGATAGATTGACCTGTCCACTTTATGGAAATATAAGCCCACACCTGGTAACATCTCTGAGATTTTACAAATCGGCTATAGTGTAGCATCAGGTTTGAACATTTTAAGTGATTTCCACAATTTTCAAAATATCGTCGCACAGGCCCAACCCTTTTTATCTTAACATCAAAAATTGTTTCTGTCCACTTTATGGAAATATTAGCCCACAGCTGGTAACATCTCTGAGATTTTAGTAAATGGCCAAAGTGCAGCATCAGGTTTAAACATTTTAAGTGATTTTCACAATTTTCAAAATATCGTCGCATAGGCCCAACCCTTTTTATTTTAATAACAAAATCTGTTTCGGATAGCTCGACCTGTCCACTTTATGGAAATTTAAGCCCACACCTGGTAACATCTCTGAGATTTTACAAAACGGCTATATAGTAGCATCAGGTTTGAACATTTTAAGTGATTTTCACAATTTTCAAAATAGCGTCGCACAGGCCCAACCCTTTTTATCTTAACATCAAAATTTGTTGCGGATAGCTTGACCTGTCCACTTTATGGAAATATAAGCCCACACCTGGTAACATCTCTCAGATCTTTGTAAATGGCAAAAGTGTAGCATCAGGTTTAAAAAATTTAAATGATTTTCACAATTTTCAAAATATCGTCGCACATGCCCAACCCTTTTTATCTTAACATCAAAAATTGTTGCGAATAGTTTGACCTGTCCACTTTATGGAAATATAAGCCCACACCTGGTAACATCTCTGAGATTTTAGTAAATAGCTATAGTGTAGCATCAGGTTTAAACATTTTAAGTGATTTTGACAATTTTCAAAATATCGTCGCACATGCCCAACCATTTTTATCTTAATAACAGAAATTGTTTCGGATAGCTTGACCTGTCTAAAATATCAAAAAATTGTTACATGTTTTGCTATACTGGTTATTTAAACTTTTTTATGTAGGCCTACACTTTTTCCATACACTTACACTTTTCGTTAATTTGTGTAGCTACACTTTGTGTGAAATACTTCACACCGGTAGTTTAATATACATATTAAGAATAAAGCGAAGCACACATTAATTATTTACACAACTTTTAAGGGCTCATACCGTAAAACTCTTTCTACTAAGAGACACCGAAAAATATTTTCAGCACCCCCATTACACCTCTCTATTGGATTCCTAGCTTGAGAATAAAGCAAATTATATCTCTGCTGCGTTGCTGTTGGAGATTTAAATGACAGTTAACAGCCACGGCTCCAAGGGATATCCTGAATCTCCTAACAGCCAAATATTTCGCTCTCCATTATCATGATAAATAATATCATGTGGACTTGCCCAATATCGATTTTAGTTCATTTGTCCCCACGCTTGGGCAGCGCTGATTACTTTTTTTTTTACATGCAAAAACAAGTAAAATCATGTTTACAAATACAAGTTTCTTGTCTAAATTAGTCTAAACAAGTTTGTCTAAATTAGTGGATGTCCCCCTACTTTTTTTAATGATTAATAAAATTGAGTATGTTGCGATTAATAAAAAACAAATTTTAAAATTAATTTAGTCGAAATTAATAATTTAATGAAACATTCAAACACATGTTTAACCATATAAAACTACATACGAAATATTTTAGCTGCCAGTCAGCAAGCGTTGGAATTATATTAGGGAAAATCACTAATTGACTGAAGTATTATTCTTCTTATTCTTAAATTTAATATTTTTTTAATTCTTTAGTTTTTGTATAGGTTTTGGGTGAGTCCGAAATGGAAAATGTGCATTTAGCGAGGACACATTTAAAAAATGTATGTGCATTTTTAATACATTTGTTTGATGTCAATTTATATTTTAATTAACCATATTTATCGATTTATTGGGTGTGTGAATTAATTCTTAGACTCGACATTTAGATGTCGCTACGTGAGATTGCGTATAGTTTGACAAGCAATTCCAATTGCATTTTGTAGCTGTCACAATTGTCAATCTAATTCAGAGCAGAAAATGTTATTTTTCATATTACGTCATTTTTTTGTAATCGATTTAAAATGGATCGTGATAAGTTGTTTTTTCGAGGAGTTCTTCTTTTCTTTTTTGATTCCAAGAAAACTGCTCACCGATTACTTTCTGATACTTATGGTAATCAAGTTCCATCGAGAGCAAGCTGTTTCAATTGGTTTCATCGATTCCAAAGTGGTGATTTTGACTTGAGAGACAAAGAACGGCCAGGTCAGCCAAAAAAGTTTAAAGATGCCGAATTACAAATATTATTGGATGAAAATGCATGTCAAACGCAAAAAGAACTTGGAAAGTGGAATACAGTTAAACATTGACCGATCAACCATTTCTCATCGTTTGCACGCAATGGGAAAGATTCGAAAGCTAGG
The DNA here is from genome assembly GCA_963556165.1 of Tipula helvola. Taxonomy (NCBI): domain Eukaryota; kingdom Metazoa; phylum Arthropoda; class Insecta; order Diptera; family Tipulidae; genus Tipula; species Tipula helvola. Next base: position 42,340,194 of record OY744483.1, on the reverse strand, counting down.
AAGATGGGTCCCACATCAACTGGCCGAAAATCAATTGAGAGCACGAATTGAAGCATGCACAAAAAATCTTGCTGAGTCCAAAAAACATAGTTTTTTGCATCGAATTGTTACTGGCGATGAAAATTGGGTCTATTACGACCACCCCAAACGTAAAGCAGCTTACGTCGATCCAGGCCAAGCAGGACCATCGCAGCCAAAACTAAATATTCATTGGGATAAGGTTATGCTGAGTATTTAGTGGGACCAGAAAGGTGTGGTGTATTATGAGATGTTAAATCCAAATGAAACGGTTACAGGTGATCGCTACCGACGCCAACTGGACAATTTGGCACGTGCATTAGACGAAAAACGGCCAGCAATAGCGAACAAAAGCTATAAAGTATTGTTTCATGATGGCAATGCCAGACCACATCGTGCAAAAATCGCTCAAAACAATGTAGAGCAACTCGGTTGGGATCGGCTTGAACAACCTGCGTATTCTCCAGACCTTGCATCTTCCGACTACCATTTGTTTCAATCAAATAGGCCTGGCTGATGTACGCTTCCGAAACGCCGGAGAAGTGCGAAATTGGATCGATGGCTGGATAGCTGGGAAAGTTGAAGGCTTCTTCAAACGAGGAATCCACAAACTTCCCAGGAGCTGGCAGGAAGTTATAGCTAACAATGGCGAATATATGGGATAACATTGGACTTTAATGAAATTTAATTTAATCAGAAAATGCACATTTTAAAAAATTTGCATTTAAATTTACATTTCGGACTCACCCTTTGTCTAGAGTTTTAAATTGTGCATTAGGTTAGTTTTAAATTAGGCGAAAATATCCAGCCTACTGAAGTTTTATTAATAAATTTGAACAGTTTGCCGCTCTTCTGAATTGCTCTATAATTTCTGCAGCTACAACGTTTACATTTGCATTGGGGTGGCCACCAACAATTTCTAGAACACAAGGTGCTGCAATTTGAATCAATCTGAAATATTTCATTATTTCATTAAATACACAAATTGTATAAAACTTTATCGTGCAATGGAAAAATATTTACTCGCATATCTGTCCTGTATGATCAACATTCTGATCAGCTACGTTTTCGAAACATTTATCAAAATCATCGTTCAATAACAAAAATCGTAATCCATCATTTGGAATGAGTTCTAAAAAAAAAAAATTAAGTATTAAATATTTTAAATCTACACCATGTTCACAATTTTGTACTCACTTCTGATCACATCAAAATTATTGGCACAAATATAATTGGTCACTCGTTCAATTCCACTGTAAAATATTTTTTTAATATCATCCTGTTGTTTATTGGGCCGTGGACATTCGGCCGTATGTATAAACATTGTTTGGAGACACTGCATGATTTGTGGTAAGCGCGCACAATTGTGACTGGCAAATTCTATTAAATTTGCAAAATCTTCATCGCTACGATGGTTGTAACTGAAAACGATCGATTTAAATCGATATAAAACGTCAACTGGTGTTCCAATACTTTCGTCCATACAACGTTCGGCTGCTATTGCGTTTTCCTATAAATTTACACGAATTTGGATACATTTTTATAGAATTTTATTGGACCCAATTACCATTATTTCATTGACACAATGATTTGATATTTGAATAAATTCTGGACCCGGTTGGCTTAGTACCATTAACGGAAACAACATTGTTAGAATAATATATTTCATTGTTGTTAGATCGACTTGGCGTTGGTGAAAATAGACTGAGTGTTAATATAGATCATTTTTGTTTATAACTTACAAGTTATTCCCATATTTTCTTATCAATTCGTTCTTTAAATTAATAATCAAAGTTCGACTTGTGACGGACGTAAGGTCATCTTGCATGAAATTATAAGAATCGAGTATTGCAAAAGCTAGAAACTACAGTCGATAATGGAGTCGTCGATGTGTGAACGTGTTATATGTAAATTAATTAAATGGACCATTCGGGATTCCTACCAGTAATAGGTATATTAGGGAGAATATAATGCTCTTATAACAGTATGATGGTACTCCAGCCATTTTGATAACCAAAGTAAAGACCGTCTGTCCGCAAAATCAACCGACATCCAATTTTATTTCTTCGTGTGGGGAGAATGATATAAATTATACATTCTAAGAAAATTAGGACAATTGAAAATTTTAGTCATATAAAATAATGAGTAAATGTGAGAAAATTGTTAGCAACATTCCAAGAGAAAAGCAAAACAGCGAATTATATCAGTAGCGGTCTGCAGACCTGTAAATATCAAAATGATTAATACCAAAAGTAACCGATTTTCTTAAGGTATTTACTAGCATTGCAGTGATGCTGTGGAACCCTTCCTTGTTATAATAAAGATGCTGTGTCTGCTCTCCTGGACTTAATATTTTTATGTGCGTCACATCATCGCCTCCTATGATGCCAGGTATTCGACATCAGTCGTAGAAATACATTTTCGCTGCCCTTTTTTCTACGTCTGAATATTCAAACTGTATCCAGTTTGGACATACATATGTGTGTCTTCAATACATTAACAATTTCTTTAAAAATTAAACAAAAAGTTGGTTGTGCTAATCCTAAGTTGAAATCATTTCTCACACCTTTCTGATATGGTTTTTCTAAAGAAAATCTTAGTGCTGCGGCAAATGCTTTTAAACGCACTTTTGGAAAGTCGGATCAAATTTGAAAAACTAAATGAGGGTTTTATTATAACACATCGATGCCAAGAACTACACAAATATACAATTAATGTCCGCGGCCAATCTGTTCTTTTGTACGGACCAGAGGTATGGGCAGATTCTTTGGACAAGGAGATTTACTGGGAGCAACTATCCCAAATGCAGAGGCAGGGGCCTTATGAGTTGCTGCATCTTGTCTCACAGTCTGAAGCAGCCACCTCCGTAATAGTGGGGTGTATTCCCATCCACCTCTTGGCTAAAAAGCTTAAAGCCGTGTACCTTAGAAAGGAGGGAGTCGACAAAAATATTGCGAGCCTGGAACAAAAGTCTGGCACCTTAGATAACTGTAATACAGCCTGGCAGCAAGAAACTAAAGGGAGACGGATACCGGTAACAGATATTTTCGTCAGGATCTACATAGATTGGGGAAGTTGTCGTAACCAGAATGCCTATACCGCCCATAATTGGGTCTCCCGAAAGCGAGAGTTTGAGGAAGTAGTGGGAGCATCGTCCCCAGAGACTGTAAACAAATTATGGAACTTGGAAGTAATCCTTAACAAAAAAGATTGATTAAGACAAGAGATTTTAACACAGAAGGGTGCTCGGTTTAGAGCAAAATTATTAAAGTGGCAAATTGTTACAGGTCATCCCAAAAAAAAAAGATGTTCGGAATCGAAAGTCTGGCACGGTGTGCGTAAATGCATTTTCACCTCCACTCGTAAAAAAAATATATATCACTTTTATCAATTTTACCACATTTATCAACTTTATCACTTTTATCAATTTTATCATCTTTATCACTTTTGCCACTTTCATAAATTTTTTCAATTTTATTACTTTTGTCACTTCGATCTATTTTATCACTTTCATCATTTATATCAATTTTATCACTTGTACCACTTTTGTCAACTTTATCACTTTAACCCGTAAATAGCGTTATGGGGTCCATGGGTTTTGACTACTTGTCAAAAAACAAAATTATCCCCACTCGGTTTAATTTTTTTCTGAAACTTTTATTATCTTCCAAATCGAAATTTTTAGTATCGTTCTAATTAAATAAAAAATAATTAAAATAAAATTGCGGTCCGCTGGAATGCAACACTCTTTCTATGCTTCCTTTCCACGACGCACTTTACGAGTTAATCACATTTATCAATTTTATAAATTTTATCTATTTTATCACTTTTATAACTTTAAGCAATTTTATGAATTTTGTCACTTTTATCTATTTTATCAACTTTATAAATTTTATCATTTTTTCAAATTTAAACACTTTTGTCGTTTTTGTCTATTTTATCACTTTTATCATCCTTATCAGTTTTATCAATTTTATTACTTTTACAACTTTTATCATTTTTGGCACTTTTATCACTTTTATCAATTTTAAATCTTTCATAAACTTTATCAATTTCATCATTTTTATCATCTTTATCACTTTTACAACTTTAGTCAATTTTATCAATTTAATAATTTTTATCAATTTTATCACTTTAACCACTTTAATAAATTTTATCATCTTTATCACTTTTATCACTTTAATCATTTTTTTATCACTTTTATGATCTTTATCACTTTTACCACTTTAATCAATTTTATCACTTTTTTCATCTTTATCACTTTTACCTATTTAATATCAATTTTATCACTTTGGTCGCTTTTATCACTTTGGTTGATAAACGCTTTTGTCACTTTTAACAATTTTATCAATTTTATCATCTTTATCACTTTTATCACTTTACTCAATTTTATCACTTTTATCATCTTTATCACTTTTACCACTTTAATCAATTTTATGACTTTTGTCAACTTTATCAATTTTATCACTTTGGTCGCTTTTATCACTTTGGTTGATAAACGCTTTTGTCACTTTTATCAATTTTATCATTTTTATCACTTTAATCAATTTTATGATTTTTTCCACTTTTACCTATTTTATCATCTTTATCACTTTTACCACTTTAGTCAATTTTATCACTTTCATCAATTTAATCAATTTATCTGTTTTATCACTTTTAGCACTTTAATCAATTTTATCACTTTTATCATCTTTATCACTTTTATCATCTTTATCACTTTTACCACTTTAATCAATTTTATCACTTTTATCATCTTTATCACTTTTACCACTTTAATCAATTTTATGACTTTTGTCAACTTTATCAATTTGAACACTTTGGACGCTTTTATCACGTTGCTTGCTTTTATCGCTTTTATCACTTTTATCAATTTTATCACTTTAATGAATTTTATCAATTTTATGACTTTTCCACTTTAACCTATTTTATCACTTATGTATATCACCTTTATCAACAACTTTCAGCACTTTTATCACAAATATCATCTTTGTCACTTTTATCATTTTTATCACTATTATCAATTTTATCACTTTTACAAATTTTATGACTTTTGTCACTTTACCACTTTCGTCACGTTTATTAATTTTATCACTTTTATGACTTTCATCACTTGTCACTTGTCACTAATTACTAATTATTATCTTTCTCTAATCACTACTCACAATAAATTGTTTACTTTTTACAGAATCTTATTTCAATGGTGGAAGAAAGATGCATTGTAATTTGTTTAAATTAAAAATAGTACTTTATGGTCATTAAATCTTTATCACTTTTACGACTTTAATTAATTTGATGACTTTTGTCACTTTTATCTATTTTATCACTTTTATCAACTTTATCAATTTTATCACTTTTTCAATTTTAAAAACTTTTGTTGCTTTTACCTATTTTATCATTTTTATCATCTTTATCACTTTTACCACTTCAGTCAATTTTATCACTTTAATCAATTTTATCACTTTTATCATCTTTATCACTTTTACCACTTTAGTCAATTTTATCACTCCATCCATCACATCCACTTTTATCAATTTTATAAATTTTATCTGTTTTATCACTTTTAGCACTTTTATCAATTTTATCACTTTTATCATCTTTGTCACTTTTATTATCTTTATCACTTTTACCACTTTAATCAATTTTATCACTTTTACAAATTTTATGACTTTTGTCACTTTTACCACTTTAATCAATTTAATCACTTTTATCATCTTTATCACTTTTACCACTTTATCAATTTTATGACTTTTGTCACTTTAATCTATTTTATCACTTTTTCAACTTTAATCACTTTTGTGGCTTTTATCTATTTTATTACTTTTATCATCTTTATCAGTTTCATCAATTTTATTACTTTTATCACTTCTGTCACTTTTATCAATTTTGCAACTTTCTTAAACTTTATCAATTTCATCATTTTATCATCTTTATAACTTTTACCACTTCAGTCAATTTTATCACTTTTTTCATCTTTATCACTTTTACCACTTTAATATCAATTTTATGACTTTTGTCAACTTTATCAATTTTATCACTTTGGTCGCTTTTATCACTTTGATTGCTTTTATCGCTTTTGTCACTTTTGTCAATTTTATCATTTTTGTCATCTTTATCACTTTAACCACTTTAATAAATCTTATCATCTTTATCACTTTTGCCACTTTAATCAATTTTATGAGTTTTTCCACTTTTATCTATTTTTTTTTTTTTTCGCTGGCGCTACATCCCATAGAGGGATTTGGCCGGTTCATATTGAAGTTTCGTAATCATTTTTTAACGGATAATGAGTGATTAATTCATTGATCCTATATTAACCAGCCGTGATTTTTTCATCACCCGCCGGGAATCGAACCCGGGACCTCCGGGGCTTAAAGCAAGCATGCTAACAACTGTACCACCGAATACCCGGGTAGTTAAAACTAGCCGATACTCGTGTATACAAGCCCTACTTTCATAACTTGTCACTTGTAACTCCTACACTCATCACTAATTACTCATAATCACTATAAATTTTTCACTTTTTACAGAATCCTATTTCAATGGTGGAAGGAAGATGCTTTTGATTTTTTAAAAATTAAAATAGTATTTTATGGTATAAATGGTCATTAAATCTTTATTTGGATTAATTCTATTAAATTATAATTTGTTCTGTTTGTTTCTATCTTTGAAATCTTTTCCGGAGCTAAAGGCTCTTTTAAACTCCTTCATAGTCCGCTTTTAATGTCCTACCTTACGAAGTAGAGTACCTGCATATTTTATTTTTTCACTTCAGTCTATAGTACGAACTATTTCCAGTTTTCAGTGATGACATGAAAGGTGTGACCGCCCTTGAATTCTGCACTTCATTAGGGGTTCATGTAAGTAGTTGTAAAGCTTCTTAACATGCCATAAGGTTAAAATAGATTCATGAAGAAAATAAACGAGGTGTATTACATACCCTTGGTAAAGAATATGACGTGTTTCAATTTTATTATATGAAAAATGAAAAACATGTCTGTAACGTTTAAACATATTTTTTATTGCACTTTATCACTAACACAAATAAAACACAATTACATATATGTATGTAAATCTGTTTTTTATTGATTTGCCTTGTACATTGGAAATGGGATTTTAAAATAATTTTTCGATATAGTTCTACAATATGGCCAAGTAAGATGGACCTTGGCTATTTCTTTAATTTTTCGATGAATACTCTGGAATGTGGCGAACTGATATGGGATTTGACATTAGGATGAAAATGGGATTCTGAAATAGTTTTTGGATGAAGTTGTGAAATATGGTCATTTAGAATGAAATTTGGCTATTTATTTTGATTTTGATGTAGGTCGATGAGTACAATGGAAATGGGATCGTAAGAAATTCCTAACCTAAGAGATACAAATGAAAATAAAGATTAGTTTTTGAATTGGGCCGCCAAATCTTGTTGATTACCGCTATTCTGCTGTGGGAACGATTTTTATCTCAATTACGACGTTAGCTTAAATTCAAATATTCTAACTCATTATTTACAATTTTCATAATTAATAAGTTTTTATAAATTGGTGTTTTCATCTAAATTATTTTATTCATTTGCTTTTAGTTAAAATTTACAGATATAATTAAAATGATGGTAAGGTCAAATGAATCCCAATTAATTCTAACTTTTAATAAGAAAGCTAAACTGGGTCAATTAAAGAGCAACCCCATTTATATCGTTTAACAATTCACCTTGTCAGTCTAGAATATGTTTCTTTTCAAAGAAAATTAAACATTTCTTGAATTTTTGTTAGTATTACTCCAATTTAACCATAATATTATGACGATGATATAGTTTTACCTGTTTGTTGTGAAATTGGATCATGCTTTTAAAAGTGTATCTATATATACATATATGTGCTGTGTAGTTATATTATTGGTAAAACACTTGTTGATTCATTTTTAAAAATTACGTTACTTTTTTTTTGTTAGCGTACAACAAAATAAATTAGGAAGCTGTATTCTAATCAATTTTCTTAATGAATTTTTGTATTGGGATTAAACGGATTTGAAATAAATCCTTGAACCAACCATAGAAAAATAGAAGATTCTAATGAAAACGGATGATATAATTAGGAGGTACTCAACACGAACAAAAATATGCAAACAATAATTTTCGTAATGGCTTCCGACCTTTATATTTACGATACACATAAAGACGTGTCATATTATTTGATGTATTATGTATTGTAAATCCACGATGAAAGGGAAATTTATCAATTCAAAGTAGATCTATCATACTAATAAAACTCTTTTCATAAAGTCAAAGGCAATTTATCACTCCACTGATATTCAACATATTCTGTAGAATTCGATTTTATATATTTTCAGCCACCCTACATATCTAGCAAATAATATTGACAACAACAAATCGTGTAAAATAAACATCAAATACAAATTGTAAATCGACACATTTATTTGAATGTACATTTTGTAACCATTTAGTTGTTTATCACATTACTGAACCTAGAACTTCTCACACATAATCCCAAGCCAACTCGTGCATGGTTACAAGTTCTAAAAGTAAGAACAAATTTGCTTATTTCAGATTGATTATTTATTTATTTACCGTTAACTCTAATTATTTATAAGTTTATTTGGTATTCTCTAACGTAAATATTTTTTTTTGTTGCATATGCGAAAAAATATTTTTTATGTCAAGATCGTATGTACCCAGAATCGAAATAAGATTAGTGTGTTCTATATACGTTATATTTTGAAATTTATGGATTTCCTTTTATAATTTTCAAAATAAAAGATGAAATATTGAAGTGGATTTGTTTGTTCTGTTCGATGTTATCAAATTACCATCCATTCAAAGTTATAATCCTATAAATCCAACCGTAAATAAAAGATTATTTTTTGTTTTATTAAATCTTTTCTATCGATTATTTTGTGCCGTTGCGGATTCGAAATGATGATGGATGAAATGGAAGATGAACATAATATGATAAAAACCAAACATTTTGTATAAAAATTGCGGGTGGGGAGCGGTGGATTAAAACTTGGCAGCTAACTTCTTTTCGATTTATTTTCTCCTCGTGGCAATTTTGTGTGCTCGACTAGAAAATTGCCAATTAGTAAAACTTTGCTTTTTCTGTGGGTGATAATAAGTTAAGAGTATTTTTTTTTTTTTATAAATCTCTTTCACAGTATATTAAGCTTATTAGGTTCAGTAGTGTGTTGTAGATTGCAATCCCGATGTTCTATTATCTGTGAAATTGTTATGCAATTATGTAAAAGATAGATTATCAAGATAATTTTTACAAGTAGACAATTATTCCTTACTTGTTGTGCCTTAATTATATTATAGAACTTTTCATAATAAGCCATCCATCCGTGATCACCTATATTATGGGGAAATTTTCGGAATGATGCTTGGAACACTTGGCAGTTATCTGAATAAAAAATTTAAATGATTATAATGAAAGACTGTCGACCTTAGTGACAGCTCCTAGATAACTGGAAGCAGCAGCGCCAATTCGCTACATTATCCCAACCGATCAAAATTATGTTGACGCTTGAGAAAAACTGAAGCTGATGTCGATTGTGTGATCAATTGTTGAACCTTTAGTTGATCAGAACCCTTGTAAAATTACCAACTAGTAGAAAAACTAGAAATACTTGTTTGGAGGCTCGGGTTCAGTAAGCGAATAAGCAAAGGTTCTGTTATAATTATTTAAAAAAGCACATTTTTAACACACGCAAGAACAACTATCAACTTCATGTGCAACACCGGTCGTTACAGACCAGCCATAAACTATAACCCAAAATTGTTTGCTGTCCATTAATAATTACTTATAACCTTCTACTTGCGTTTTATAAGCTCCTCGAGCATTGCTTGATTTTTATTAAAGTTTCAACTTGTTTCTGTATAACCAAATCATTGGGTATGTCCAGAAAACAGAATCCATATTTACTTAATATGATTAATAAATCGGTTTTCAATTATGCGGTTTCCCTTTCGTCGTTGGCACCAGCAAGAAGGTCGTCAACGTAAAAATTTTGTTTGCCATTGGCGGATTATCCATGGTGAATTATCGCAAGCTAAATAATATCACTATCAGCGACGTATATCTGCTTCCTAATATAGCGGAGATTTTTGATCAATTGGGTCGTTCTGTTTATTACAGTACACTTGATTTCAAAAGTGGTTATCACCAAGTTCCTTTAAATCTCATTTATAAAGAAAAAACCGCTTTCAGCAAAAGGAGCGCCATCTACATTCCAAAGGCTTATGAACTTTGTTTTAAGTGGCTTAATTGGTATAAAATGTCTGGTTTATTTAGACGATATAGTCGTGTATGGTCGTAACTTACAAGACCATAACGAAAAGTTGATTAAAGTTTTTAAGTGTTTCCCGCAAAATATTCTTAAATTGAATTCAACAAAATGCCAGTTCCTCCACCGAGAATTAAACTATATTGGCCATGTCATTGCGTCATCAGGAATAAAACATGATTCTAAAAAAATTCATGCTATCAATCATTTCCCAGTTCCTCAAAATGTTAAGTATATCAAATCTTTCCTTGGCTTAGCAGGCTATTATATAGAAATTTTTTTGCTAAAATAGCAAGCCTGTTAAATCAGTCTATTTTGAGTCACGTGTACGAAATAAACCAATCAAAATAACATTACACTGATAATTTCCCTAGGGATGTTATCAGTGTAATGTTATTTTGATTGGTATATTTTGTACACGTGACTCGAAATTGACCGATTTAATAGGCTTGCTATTTTAGAAAAACATACTCTGGCTACTAGATGAAAAGAATTTATAGTTTTATTTTACAATAAATACTGTTTCAAAATGACACTTTCATAGAACAATTTACAATGTAGCAGCCTTACTACTAGAATAAAATAAAATTGCAAAAAATTTTCTCGTCGAATACCCCTCGAGCATTGATAAATACCTCATAATTTTATTATATTTTCCTCAAGCACGTTGCTTTTAGGTAACAGCCCTCAGCCTTCGGCTTCGGGCTGTTACCAAGCAACGTGCTTTCGAAAAATATAATAAAATTATTTCGGGAAATTATCAATGCTCTTGGGATATTACTGCTGATAATTTATTCAAAATTTCGGGGAGATTGCAAAGCCTTTCACCGAGCTTCTAAAGAAAAATGTAGTTTTCGATTGGGATGAGTTTTGTGATGAGACTTTTAGTAAACTTAAATCTACTCTTATAAATCCTCCGATCCTAGAATATCCCAACTTTGAAAAAGAATTTATCATATCATGCGATGCATCTGACGTTGCTCTTGGGGCTATCCTTTCCCAAAAAGTTGACGAATCCGATCTGCCGATTGCTTATGCAAGTAGAACGCTGAATTCTACTGAAAAAAATAAATATCCTACTATCGAAAAAGAACTTTTGGCTATCGTATTGGCAGTTGATCAATTTCGGCCGTATATTTATGGAAAAAAGTTTACCCTTGTAACGGATTATAAACCGTTGATTTGGATAAAAAATATGAATAATCCCTCATCTCGCCTTATGCGATGGAAATTCAAATTAGCCGAGTATGTGTATTCTATAATTCACAAGCCTGGTAAATTAAACAAAAATGTAGACGCGCTTAGTAGAATAAAAATAGATGATACAAGTAATCAAATCAAAGATACAAAAATCAAAATCCAACTGCTGCAAATAATGCTGATAATTTTCTGGATAATTCTATAATCGAATCCAATACGCAAACCTCTAATCCACACCATTTTCTATCCAGTTATGATTCTAATATCGTAAATACATCAATACCACCCAGCGAAAATGATTCCGTAAGTCGTACATTAGAACAAATAACGCCAACTATTAAACATGTTACTGATAAAAATGCAATTAATCAAATCTTACACGAATTTCACACATGTCCTCTTGGGGGTCATCAAGGTTTTACACGCACTTATCGTCGAATAAAATCACATTTTTATTTTGATAAAATGCTGTCTGTAATTAAAAACTTTATAAAAAATTGTGAGTTTTGTCAAAAAAATAAGCATTCTCAATAAGCAATTGCTAAAGCTCTGGCCCACTCCTTTATTTGCATTTACGGAGTACCGATTTCGATCTTGACTTTTAAAAAAATTTGTAAATTATTTAAAATAAAAAAGTTTAATACTACCGCTTACCACCCACAAACAAATGAGGCCCTTAAGAGATCTCACAAGACGATTGGCGACTATAGTATACTTAAGAAATTTCAAAATATATAATTAAATCAAATTAAAAAAATTACAATAAAATAAAAGTTCAATAAAACCGGGAGCGTTTCAAAAGCTCTTTAGAAAATTTCGGTTTTTATTTATTTTTATTTTAAAATTAAATTTCCCATTTTCCAGAATTTATCAGTTTGAGTTATTTTCGTTTTGAAATTAAAATCCCCATTTTCCAGAATTTATGCAAAACCGAGACTTTGAAAACTGTGATTTTATCGCCAACCCGGAAAAACAAATAGCGCGTTCGTTTCGACTGAAATAACTGAACTGGTAGCTATATCTGTAGTAAGTAAAGACTGTTCGATTCGCAACTCTTCACTTCAGTTAAAAATTGAGCAACTGAAGTAAGGTAATTTGCTTGTGTATAGTTACCTCAGATGCGTTAATTGTTTTTCTTTATTTTATGTTGACATTAATTTGACAAAAATTATTTTTAATGAATTTTAATCATTTTTACAGGAAAACAGAATACTTGGACTAAAGCGGAGACCTTACAGCTGATTGATACATATGAGCAATACATGGACAGCTTTAACCACGTCAAACAACGAAAACATGCCTGGGCAGTTTTAGTCCAAAATCAGTATTCTTAATCGTAACTATCCTACTTTCAGAAATCAACGACCGACTGTTCCAATAAGTGGAATTACTTGCAAAGAACATATAAAGAAGGCAAAGATAATGTTCATAAATCAGGACGTAGATCAATCCGTTTTGAATTTTTTCAACAAATTGATGATATTTTAGGGCAAAACGACATCAATGCTGAAGCTGGCTTAGCTGGTAGATTCGTTGGTATTACCACAACATCCGACGAAATTTTTGGGAATTTTGAGGGAAATTCCCTCTTTTCTAAAAATAGAAAAGAGGAAGTTAGACATAATACAAAAGTTAGCTGAGAGGATTTAACATTTTAAATGAAAGTGATGTAATTATTGACAGACTGAATTTTATGCCAAGAATTTATTAAATTAAAAATACATGAATTAAACATTAAATAACTGTATAAATGCTTGTTGTCTTCTGTTGTTTCGCCAACGACAGAAATGTCTTCGCAGGTTCAAAATATTGGGGTTGACTTCATGCATCAATAATCTTGTCTGTTTCATCATTTTATGCTTTATAGGTATTGTGGAGTACAATATCACTTATAGTAGATTTTATGATAAAAATCCTATTTACATTTTGGAATTCTTTTAATCGCCGAAACCTGCCTTTGAGCATTCCAAATGCGTTCTCTTCTTAGTTGAAACGACGTTCTTGTGCTGTTAAATTTCCAGTCTAATTAAATTTTTTTAATCGATTATTATGTACCATGCGTAAAGAATTTCCAATTTTAATGATAGAATTAACCTGAGAGTTAATTTAAGTAACTCTATATGGGCCAACCAAAATAGCGATAGTTTTGATTTCCGAGTCTCATTTTTCAACCAAACGAGATCATCTATTTTAAAAATGGCTGGATTTGCGTGAACGTCGTAATTGATTTTCGATTTTTTCATTGATTTTAAAATATTTTATCGTGCGATTTCGTAAGAATTTTGCAATTGAAATCTCACATCAGAAATATATATAATCGGTAGTTATATTGTATATCAACTTGATTATAAATTGAGTTGGTATATTGGGTTAACGTCCAAAGATTAGCTCAAATGGCAGGTATCCAGTAGTGCAATGTGGAGTTGTGTTGTATGTGAATATTGCATATGGAATCCATGAATCCCAATTATTTTTGTCTTCGTCACAGAAATTTCTTAAGTATACTATAGTCGCCAATCGTCTTGTGAGATCTCTTAAGGGCCTCATTTGTTTGTGGGTGGTAAGCGGTAGTATTAAACTTTTTTATTTTAAATAATTTACAAATTTTTTTAAAAATTTCACCCAAAATAGATGATGTACAAATGGGCATAAATAACTTATCTATCAGGTTCGGTGGTCTGGAAAACTCCCAACAATTTATCTCTGATTCAATGGAAGCGCTGCGGAATGACCTTAAAAACGCGTTAGATGAGGTGAAAATCTTAAATTGCAAATTAAAAAAACGGACGATGAGTGTTTCTCGCTTCGTCAAAGAATTAATCTGCTTGAATCGTTAAATGACCTTCATGTTCAAGAAAAGCTACGTACAAATATTGTGATTACTGGAATTCCAATCAACAACCATAATAACAAGGAATTAATAATGAAAGTCCTGTCTTTCGTGCATCCTGAGATCAGTAACACAGATGTTCTTGATGTGAACAAAGTAAATACCGAGACTAAAAAGTTAAAAACAAAAGCTACAACGGAGATTTATATTGTCAAAATAGCATCTAGCGATATCAAAAATGGAATACTTAACTCTATGAAGAACTTCAAAAATTTCACAACAGATAATTTGGGCATAATCTTCACAACTAATGTACGGAGTAGAATATTCATCATGCAGCACTTGTCACAATTCCAATCTAAACTATATAATGAGGCAAAAATCATCAAGCGCGAACATAATTTCCGTTTCTTGTGGATTCGGAATGGAGTCATCATGCTGCGTCATCATGAATCATCGCAAGTATTTCACATTCGATCCTACTCAAATATTGAGCAAATTAAGAAAACAATCCAGCAGGAAAAGTAATTTTTTATTTAACTTTATTTGTTTACATTTTTACCTGCTGTGTTGTCAACTTAACTTTATCAAATTTTTTGCTAGGGTTGCAACAATTTTATTTCTATTCTTAGTACGTAATTTTATTCTCAATACAAACATAATTTATTGCAGTAAAGCAAGTACAGTTTTCATTAGTGTTTATATTTTTTTTAGCAAAATCACACGCAAACATAGAATGTGTAACGGTTCAAACGATAGAAGGGTTGGATTATCTTTAATTTTAGTTAATTGTGAAAGAGCAAGCTTTTCGCTGGGTTTTAATACTTCGAACGGTATAAAATTCGTTTCATTTTTCGGACATAAGTTAAAGCATTACGTATACGTTTCATTTGATATCGTCAATTTTTATTTGAGCTATTTTAATGTTTTTATTGTGTGATGAATAGGGCTGTGAATTACAATTTTATTTTGCAGAACATTCGCAGCTTGCGCAAAAATTTCGATATTTTCTTAACCAATTTAAATGAACTTAATACTGATTTCGATATTATTTTTTTTACCGAAATCTGGATTTTAAGTTCTGAAATTAGTAGCTATAATTTAGAAGGTTTCTCTTTCTTTGCTAACTGTAATGACCAATACAGAGCTGGTGGCGTTGCTGCATTTATAAGATCCTCGTTAAACTACCATGTGCATATTTTGAATTTCTCATCCGCTGATGTTATGAAAATAACTGTACAGCTAGGTAATGTTAAATTTTGTTTTATATTGATCTATAGACTTCATTCTTCAACAGCCGAGTCTTTTTTAATTGAATTAAATAACCTACTAAATACCGATAAATCAAAGCATAAAATTATCGTAGGCGACATAAATATTGATTTATTAAATGATTCGCAAATCAGGGATGAATATTTATCGTTATGTGCATCATATGGCTTAGAATCTTTTATGAACGGCGTAACTAGACCTTGCTCTAACACCTGCCTTGATCATGTCTTTTCGGAAATTCTTGGTCAACATTTCACACTAGATCTGAAGAATTTGGAACTTTATGTGACTGATCATAACATCATTCATCTAATTTTAAAATATTCTGATGGTGTAAAAGCTGGTCGAAAATACAAAGATTCCTATCAAACTAAAGTGAATTTTCCTGGCTTGGCAGAAGCCCTGCTTTCCACCGATTGGAGTACTGTGTTTGGCGCTGATGAGCCTGACAGTGCTTATTCAATCTTTTTTGACAAATTCAATGTTGTTCTGAATAAATTTAGAACAACTACAAAAATTAAACGGTGTAATTTTAAATTGAAACCATGGATGTCTGACTCGTTATTAAAACTAATTAATTATCGTAACAGTTTATCCCAAAAATATGCTAAAAATCGCAATAATTCTTCGTTAAAAAATAAATTGGATATAATAAACACCAAAATTAAAACTCGGGTTCCGTTGACAAAAGAAAAGTATTTTAAAAATAAATTTAAAGCTGCTTCTGATTTGAAGGCCAAATGGAAGGTGGTTAATAATGTGTTGAATGGCACCCCCAATATGAATTTTATAAATGCAATTGATGCCGGTAATAACTTTATAGAAACGGATCCCCAAAAGATTGTTAATATTTTTAACGACCATTTTATTAATATACCGTATGATATTTTGAATGAAAATAGCGAAATAGTACATTGTGTCATTAGGATTAAAAGTGATACTTTGTTTGACGAGCAATTATATTTGCATGCGAGGCGAAGCGCAGCGTAGCCGAGCAAAAGCAAATATAATTGCGAGTCAAACAAAGTCACTTTTAATCCGAATAACACATACTATTTTTTCTCCAACGAAGAGTTTATGTCTTGTCGGTTTTACATTACTAATTATACGAGTAAGTACAAATTATGTAATTAATAACTTCAAAATTGAAACTAATTTTGTTGAAATATTTTGTGAAACTAAGGAGGTCATGATATGAACGAAAAATAAAAAAAATAAAATAATTATTTCATATACATATACATTATCCATATTATTGGATTTTCACTATAATATTTTTCTCCTAGTATTAAAAGTGCCTACTTTTACACCTAGGATTAAAAGTGTAGCTTAGCAACACACACATTTTTAAAATAGTAAGAAAAAGGCCAACTTTAATACCCAAAAACAGTATTAAAACTAGTTGCTTTTAAGACGTTGGGAGAAAAACGTATTTATTAATCGCACAAATTCAGATAGTTTGATTTTTTCGAGGCATGTAAATTGTAATTTTTTCTTTTTCTCTATTTGTGAAACTGAAATTTTATTGGCCGTGAGTGAATTAAAACCAAGCTGTTCTTGTGGAGTTGACGGCGTATCTAGTATAATTGTTAAAAAGACTGCTTTTGCTATTGCACATGTTTTAGCCTTTATTTTTAATTTGTGATTCTCAAAAGGAGTGTTTCCGGATAAGTTAAAATACGGTGTTGTAAAACCTTTATTTAAAAAGGGTTCTCGTCTGGATCCCAATAATTATCGGCCAATCACTCTTCTAAATACGTTTTCTAAAATATTTGAAAAAATTATTAAATCCAGGTTGTTGAATTACCTAAATAAGATTGGTTTCATTGATAAGAGACAGTTTGGTTTTATGAAAAATTCTTCAACTGAGAAAGCCCTTCGCTC
Organism: Tipula helvola; assembly: GCA_963556165.1. Classification (NCBI taxonomy): domain Eukaryota; kingdom Metazoa; phylum Arthropoda; class Insecta; order Diptera; family Tipulidae; genus Tipula; species Tipula helvola. The sequence continues at coordinate 42,322,691 of OY744483.1, read as the reverse complement.
ATTTTTAACTCCTGTACATGATTATTTAAATGATAATTTGAAAGTGTCCTCTATTTTTATTGATATATCTAAAGCATTTGATACTGTAAATCATAATTTACTTCTAGCTAAACTGTCCCATGTTGGTGTTAGAGGGATTGCTCTGAAGTTATTTAAAACATATTTACAAGATCGAGTTCAACGAGTCTGTATTGATCAAATTTATAGTCATGATAAGTTTGTGAACATTGGTGTTCCGCAAGGATCAGTACTAGGGCCCTTGCTCTTTCTGATTTACTGTAACTCAATTTTTGATCTTGCGCTGCATGGGAATATTGTTGCTTTTGCCGATGACATGTCATTAGTATATGCAAACAATATAATGGATTCTCTGAATTGCGCAATGTCAGAAGATATGGGTTTGCTAAAGAAATGGTTCCACGTACATAGCATGGTTCTAAGCTCCAAATCCAAATTTATGCATTTCAATTTAAGAAGTACAGTGCATGACTTCTCAACTGTGATGTATCATTCCTTGCAATGCAATGATTTCTATTGCACTTTGTAACGGAACCACTCTTGGAGGAAGTGTAGTCACCGTTAGCAAAAAAAAAATAATAATAAAAAAAAAAATGTGGTTGTGCTACTAAGGTACGCCATACTTGCCTCGGCTCAGTCGGGTTGAGGTATATTGGTCGTGGGTTTTGTACCTTAGCGCTCAGCACAACAAATGGCTAAGTTGGGGAAAGCTACACTCACTTTGTCTTACCTTAGCTCCATCACTCCATGGTTTCAGACTCCGCTCACTCACTCATATTAAATATTTAGATATTAAATAACAAGAATAATTGATTTAAATAAATACAATAACAAAATTTATTTGGATTTCAAAAAGAAAAAAAAAATTGAAAATTACATATAAGTTATCAACAAATAAAAAAAATTAATAAAACTGAATTGAAGCTATTATTTAAATTGGTAGAAGTTAATTAATTAAGTTAACTATCTGTTACAAGTTAATTAATATTTTGGATTTAACATTTTTTTTTTTATGCCTTAATCCCAAAAGAAAATTTATTATTGACCTACTTACGATGCTCCCTGCGTAATCGAAGGACCGATGAAAGCGCTTCCATGTGACCTTGGAGCTGCAAAGAAGCCTGGTAAATAATTTATGTGCTGCTGTACAAAGAAAAAAAAAACAAATATTAATTAACTTATAAAAAAAATCAGATATCCAAATAAATAAATATAAACAATAAATTAACAATTTATATAAATAATTCGATACAAATCAGAAACTATTGAACCGCAATAAATTCCACCATGTGAAGCTGTCTATATCGCAAAATACCGCAATATACCACCATTCAAACTGCTATACCAACACAATAACTGCACTCTCGCCAAACTGCGCATACGCGTTCTGGATGATTCTGCACCAACAAAATGAACAAACCGTTCATTTACTTCGATGATTCAAGATTTATAAACTTGCCATGTTTATGGAACTCAGGTAATACAACTTTATCCACTATCCGATATTATTGAGCCAATAATACTTATTAAATTATTGGGCACTAAGGAGTTGGCTTAATTTAAACGAGCAATCTAAAGGCAGCTGATTTTTACACGTAAAAATTACATATGTCCACTCAAACAGTTCAAATAATCATTATTATTATTATTAGACACTAAAGGCTTTGCATAATTCAATCAAACAAACTTAGATACCTTTTGGATGTAAACTAAATATGTTCACTCAAACGCTTAGATTTTTACACAAAAGTTTATAAATATTTTTTCCTTATACAGTTCATGTCAATTAACAATATTAGCCACGACACAACGTAAATACATATTTTGCAGGTCTCTGGTTATGACCATTAAACTTACATGTATTTATTTTTACACACTTAATATAAAAAAAAATTTCACTAACATAACTATTATCTAACTCAAAATTTTTGTGATTTTTATATCATTTGGTTTCACTGGTTATCATGTATCTTATTTTAGGTCATTATCACATGAGTACCATTTACCAACTGTCCATCCATATCGTTCGATTTTTTTCATCCTCTCCTTTCTATATTGGCCACCGGTATTAAAAAAAAAAACAAATATCGGGTTTTCTAATTTCCCCCACAAAAAAAAATTCATAAAATAAACAACGATATCACAAAATAATACGTACTGCTACTGCTACCATTCATAAACAAAAATAAACCCTCGAGTATCATGGTACATGACATATTTTGCTTTACAATTACACGAATTAGTACAACCGCTTGAATCAAGGGATATTTTAAAATTTTACCAATGAATGAAAAACAAAAATTATGAATTAAATAGAAATTAACGATTACAGTAGTACCTCGAACATCTGTAACATTAAAAGGCGACAAGCGAATGTTACAACTTCATCATGTGTACCAATTGAGAAAGTAAATTCCTTTAAATATTTAGGTTTAACCTTGGATAATCAGCTTAATTTTAAAACTCATGTGGCTAATTTAAAAAAGAAATTGCGACAGGCGTTGAGATCATTTTACTATCTGCGTTCGATTTGTACTCCAGAATTTTTGAAAAGTCTTTACTATGCACTAATTGAATCGCATCTTCAATACGGATTAACATGTTGGGGTGGCATTTACCATTCAAATATAAAAGCGTTGATCTCTTTACAGAAAGGGGTGTTAAAAGTAATGTATTACTTGCCTAGAAGCACGCCGTCTTTACCATTATTTCTGAAACATAAAATATTACCTTTGAGGTACCTTTATGTGTACAAAGTGCTTAAGGTTTATTTTATTATGAGCGGAAATCGGTTGCTCAGTAATTCTTGTGATGAGCCATACATGCTCCGCAACAAATTTAGAATTAAGATACCGAAACCTAATAAAGAAAATTTTAAGAAATTTTTTTCCTATACTGCTCCAAAGTTGTTTAGTCAACTGCCATCACATATTATTAATGCAAATAATTGTAGAGTATTTGAGCGACTTCTAAAAGAATGGTTATTCAATATTGGAGATATCGAGGCTTTTCTCTAGTTATGTTCTAAAAATTTGTTTTATGGTAATGATAATACCTATGTAATGCATATTTGCTTTAACTTTATTTCGTTTTTTTTTATTTTTATTTTTATTCGTCTGTTTGTTATACCTTTTCGGTTGTTTGAACCTTTATGTATGTTTTGTTGCATTTTTGTAAATTTTAGGTTGAATTTAAATATTAACTATGTACTAAAGCTTTTCATTTTCATTTTTTAAATTTTGCTTTCTTTTTTTTCTTGTTTTTCCTCTTTTATATTATATATTTTTATCATTATTTGAATCGTGGCTCCAATACATTTTTTTTTATAAATTAGGAGTTCACTAAAGTAGTTTATTTTTATATTTTAAGTTTTAAATATCATGTACAATTTTGTTTTAATTTATATATTAATAAGCTAATAAACTAAACTAAACTAAAAAATTTTTTTTTTGTATATTTTAGAATATTTTTTTATTTTCACTACTGTCAAAGACAACATATTGAAAAATTGCTTTAGTTTTCATTGCATTTTGAATTTGTTTGAGCAATGTTGAGCAAAATTGAGCAATGTTCAATTTTTAATTTTTGTCATAAGATAAAAAAATATGGCGGAAATTCGACCAATTAGAGCAATTATTATTTACGTCTGCCGTACAAAATGTGTACATGAATCATCGCCTTTATTGTTCGCTCTATTATTATGCCGATCACTATTGTTTTTATTTTTCGTGGTCAATATGGACAACTTGAAAAAAATATATGCTGTAGATATCTCTATTTCTATTTTGTTGGTAGCTTTTTTTAAGACTTTAAGTAGACTTAGCGAGCAACTTCATTCTGTCAAATTTTGTTGCATCGTAAAAATTCACTCTCATCAGTTTTTCATAACGCTCCTAAAGAAGTATAACTTCAAAAATATGTTTTTGCGCTTATTCACTGAATTAAGCCAATTGAATAAACGCGAAATACGAAGAAATTGTGAGTTAAGTAAACTTATACTCTTTAAAAATTATCTGTAATATTTAGACAAAAATCGAATTTATTAAACAAATGCTTGCGGCCAAAAAATGTAAGATTTAAATGCAAATGATCCAAGTTATTAGAAAATGCAGATTTTTTTTTAAATATTTATAACTAGGGGGTACAGCTCGCTCTAGGATGGATACAATTTATATATAATGGTGATATGCGGTCCAGCGGCCGCTGCCACAATCACGAGATTAAAGGCTTTTAAGCGTTATTGTACCGTAAATATATCTTAAACCAAACAGTCAGGGATTTTAAGGATGATTTTACATATCGTTACTGTCAATTCCCAATAACTTAATATGCACAATATTGTTTTACTAATTCTCACTTTCATTGAAATTGATCATGTATGACGAATTTTAAACGTTTTTAGATACGTGATTGTGAATTGACATCAAACAAAAAACCTTACAGACCGACAAACAGCGGGAGCTATGCTTTTCTTAAAAAAAATAATTTGGGGTTGCTGTATCGTCTACACGACCATAAATGTTTTGCATGATAACGTTTATAAGATGTTGAGATCAATTATTTTAATCTAATAAAAATTATCCGCTACAGTTTCTTTACTCACAAATTGAGATTAGAATTGCTCCGACCAGAAGAGGCGTTCTCTCTTTACAGTGCTCTCAAGCATTGTAAATCGCTAGTTTATAGATTTTAATTTAAATTAAAATTTATGTGAAAATTAATTATTTTAATTTAAAATAAATTAACCACCACTATTTCTTTACGCAAAAACTGACTTCAGAATTGCTCAGATCGGATGAGCGATTCTCTCGCTACAGTCGTTCAAGCATTTCGCGATGAATCAACAGATCCATTTGCTATTATTTCACTTTCAGCAGTAATATTTGTTAGTCCACAGTGTGGTATAAATTTACTTACAGCTTTGAAATATGCAAGCATAATATGAAAAGATCCTAAATGAATAACTATGTTTTTAAATAAAGGCTGCCCACTAGATTGGGTTTGCATCGCAACTTTAGCGATAGCTAAATCGTACGTAACGCGATTTTTGGGCTCTAGAGATATTAAAGTAATGTATAAACTTGCTGTTAAAGCCAACCTACATTGGAGTACTGGGAACTTTTAATGCTTTGTTTTTTATTAATTGTAAAGATTCTGGAATTATTGAACGTCGCTCATCTGTAGGTGGTATTAACGTTTCTGCTATTCGTAATTTTTTCCAATATGAATCCAATTCGAGGTAATTGCATCAAACTTTCGTATTTGTTTATTGCTAAATTTTTTGCAGTTTCATTTCCTTCTTCGTCATTATCCAATATATCTTAATGGATTTCATCCAAGATATCGCCTTCTATATTGTCTACCAGAGGCGCATTTTGGTAAATTATTCCACCAGTGTTATGTAATGTGTCTTTACCTGATACTGTGTCAACAAATCGATCTATGTTATCAAATGCTACCCCCGTATAGGTATATATTCAGTGCAAAATGTGGATTGACTGGAAGATGAAAATGTAGCCTTTGATTTTAATTCTTGAATCATATCGTAGCTGCATCAGTAACCATACCTGTTTATGATATTAACAACTTCTCGAGAACTCGTTATACTTTTTAGCGTCATAGGTAGTCTAATATGTTTACTAGTTTTAACTTTCCCATGTGAAACATTAAAAATTAAATCTTGAGCCAATGAAGAACTTTTTCTTTCGCATTCCTGCTCTTTTTACTTTTGTAACGACCTTTTTGTGATGACGTACATTCAACCTTCAGTAAATCAGAAGCTTTTAAATTTTCTGGTAATGATGTTTTTCCCATATTTAAAATTGTTCCACCTGGCAGGTAGAGAGTCCCACTAAAATGACCAATCTTTTTGAAAATGTTTTTTTAAGTATACATATACATATATTATCCTATCTAAGTCTTAGCTTGCCTCAAGTATATTTTTTTAGAAATTTACGAAATTCAATTTTGAACCCGCCTGGCAACATTTTAGACCCGATTAAATGATCTGGCTTTTTTATTTTATATTTTATTAAATACCAAATTAAAATTTATTAAAATTTCAAAATGCCTCAAGGACATTTTTTGCAAAAAAATGTCGCAACTTAAAAAATCAAGGGTTGACAATGCCCCGCTACTCAAAATTGTCTAACATCTCTTAGACTATAAGGACCAACCTAAGAAACCAGACATTTAAATTAAAGTTAATGCTTATAGTTGATGATTATTTGCCCACAACCAAAACCAAAATTTCGTGTCAATTTTCTGAATCTGCGGTGTAAGACGTTATCACGTCAAAAAAAATATAAATTAGGAAACTAAAACTAAAATGCTTTGACCACAATCGAACTCCCGCCCTTAGCCGCTCTAGTCCAATACGTTACTACTAAGCCACAAACTTAACAGAATTTATTTAATTTTCATTGTTATATTGTTTTATTGTTTCAAACATAGCATGCTATGAAGTTTATGACAGGAAAAACATTTTTTATCGAAAAATTATCATGGCTTACTACAACTCATAATATAAAAGGTTTTAAATAATTTGTAGTAGTGTTCGCATACATTTAGGTTTTGATTGATTGATTGATTGAAGTATTCGATCAAGCTTTAAGCAAGATCTCCCAGAGTTATTAATGGCCATGTCTCACCGAACACCTTGTTACATACAACATAAAGAGGATTTGGATAGGTTTAGTTAGCATGAAAGAAATTGACCCGGTTACAGACACACTATGGCCAATAGTTAGTAACACATTGACAGCACAATTTAATTCTACTTATTTATTTTATTAAATTAAAATTATAACTGCACTCTGAAAATAACCTTTATTAGTTTGCTGAGACATATTTCTGGGTCCTTCTGAAATCATAATCATAATTAATTTAAAATTGGCTTAACGCTAATAAATATAATCGAGATCATTTTTCCATGTTTGTTTCCATGATTTTCTCCATGCTGGTCCCTGTCGCTATTTATAACTACAATTTTATTCAAATTCTAATACGTGTAGTGTTTCCGCAAAGTCTGCCGTCTGGAGTTTGGACTGTATTGTGCGCTGTCCAGTAATGAATTATAATTAATGTTACCAGTAACCAAAAATTAATATTAATTAATATTAATTATAAGACGCGAATACACTTTATTACTATTTAATCAACAGTTTCCTATAGATCTAAGTGCTGAAAATAAAATGCTGTTTAATAAAATTTGTTATTGATCAATCTGATAGCTTCAGGCTTCTTGTTGATCCTCTAGAGATGATTCATGTTATGACTCCATTCTGAGAATTAGGCTTAAGTTAATTCCCTATAAACATGATTAATTCTGGAATTGTGTTATGTTCTGAAATGAATCAGTAGTGTTCGCATACATTTAGGAGCATCAAAAATGCGTACCACGTATTTTCTTGTGTAATTGCTGTAATAACACTAAACGTATTTTGTTGACCAACATTTAGTTCGAATTATTTTGAATTTAATTTTTTCCCAAGAAAATAGTCAATTTGATTTAATAGATCATGTTTTCCGAAAGAGGGCAGATCGAGAGAAAGTAGTATAATGGTAAGGACATTTGCCGCTAGTTGTCACTAATAAAGTAGAACGAAAGTAGTTCACTTTTTCCAAAAGATGGCAGCACTAATCGGCACCAGAGATTTATCACTACGTATCATACATTTCTTTTCTAAATTTTACTACGATTATTAATAATTTATTAAATCGTAACTAACACTCCCATACTCAAAAAACACCTTTATAAAATAAGTTTGCAGCATTAATTATAAGAAAAATTATCAGTAGTAGTGACATCTAGCTTCAAGTCATTTTCTATTATATTAGTAGTGACAACTAGTGGCATCATCTGGAAGGTCATGTTTTCTAGCAGATGGCACCGCTCGCGAAAGTAGTATTTTCTTGACAGTTCGACATGATCTATTGGCAAAAGTCAACCTTTCGAAATAAAATATAAATGTACTATGACATCTGGTGGCATCTACCGCTAAGTACGAATACTAAAAATTGGGATAAGATTTAAATGATCCCAAACAAAACTTGGGATTATATAATCCCTCTCAGGGATTATTTAATGCAATTGTTGTTGTAAATGTCTCAAGTAAATACGCTATATAAAGCAGAATATTTAATTTAAAGTAAAATATTTGGTCATTACATGAATAAAATGGTTAAAAATTAAAATGGTTTATTTTGACTTTGAAATCCTATAATGACATACCAAAGTGTTTGGTATAAAACCAAATTCAAGTTGCCGCCGAAAAGTTAATTACTTTAAAAATTAATTATTTTGAATTGTTTGAGATGACATTGTAGCCAATAAAAAGAATGTTTGAAAAGCCTCCGGAACGAGGAACAATGCAAACATAATTTTCTTGTTTTGATGCTCATACAAACAAGATTAATATAAAAAATAACAAAAATAAACAAGACCACATCATTTTAAATCATTCTGCACCCCCTTGAGCCATAAAAGGAAGTCCCAGAATCAAATCCTCCGTTGACAAAAAAAATGATTTCCTCGTATTTATCATCTTTGTGTATTCATCTTGAGCAAAACCTCTGAATGTTGTTTTTTCATGTTTCCTTTCTCTCTCCCTTTGGTAATGGTACGTTGTTTTTGTTTTTTAATAATTTATGGTTATTGTTCCATTTTTTTCAACTTTAACTTGGCATGAAGTGATAAATTTCCTTTTATAAATTTTCTCCAAGATGAATGTACTGCTTTATATACAAAACCGAGACTCATTGTGTGTCAACTAATACACAAAAACAACAAATCTCATTAATTTTTACTTTAATTGTTTAAAGTATAAGAGATGGCAAGTTGAGATTCGGTGTATTGTTATCAAAAAGCGATAACATTACCTGAAGGTGGATTCCGATTTTCTGTAAAGTTATTTTATTTAGACGACGTTATGCGAAACGATAAATTATTTATTTAATTTATGTTTACTGTTCTGCAGAATTTGTGTACTTTGTAAAATGAAGACAATCATTATCAATATCTAAATTTTGTTGTACATATTCCGGATGAATCCCAACAGTATTAAAATCTGTTATTATTTTCGTTGTATGCGAGTTTTAAGAATGGATGAATTTAAATAATGTCGCGACTTAATGACATCACAAAATTATTATTTTTGTTTTCAAAAGATTCTGAGAAAAACGTTTTTTTACTCTTATCATTATAATCAAGTATTTTTTTGATTTTTGAATAAATGCGAAGCGTATCGAAAACATGTTTTATACCTCAGGATTTCGGAACAAGAGATGTTTACAGAAATTAGCTTGATGTGGGTGCTGTGTAGGTTGTTGAGATGTTTTTTTTTTCGAATAAATCTATAATACGCTTATACCTGAAACCATAAATTCGTGGAATACGGAAATTATTTTATGTTGATTTGTAATACTATTTACTTTGGCCGCAATATAATTTTTATCAGCGGATAATGCAATATTGTCATTTTTATACGGACAAGGATGTGTTTGATTTCAGTTCAGCAATCAAAAATTATTGCAATAATTTATTCGTCTCACGAACCCGACCGGGAAATTTAATTTGAAATATTACTTATTATGTCCGCACATATTGTTGCAAAATCATGATAAGACAAATTGGAAAATTTTTTTATGAAAGGGAAAAACAAAATTAAATTATTATAAATGTATAAAATTCTTTCAACATAATTCATGCGATGCAAATGCAATGTACCTAATAGTCGAAGTCAACAACTCAACACCGATCGAATTGTAATGTAAGGGACACAAAAATAGCAATTTATATGTGTACATATGCGAAGATATGGGTACTGGAAGAGCTACTTCTCAGCACGACAAATCTGAAAAATAAATAAATTTGAAATCGATTTGACATCAAATGAAAATAAATGGAATAGAAAATTGGAAAATCTAATAAAGAAACTAGCTAGCTATGTATGATTACTACGAATTTATTTGTAATATGATTTTCGAATAATAAATGAAAAATAATTTTATTATTTTTCCTTCGTTTCCTTTGAACTTTCATTTGTTTATTTTCAAATGGTTAATTTTTGCTGATAGGTACTTAAATTACAGTTTCGTAATGTAATTTTGCTCCGCCTTTTAAATAATTAATAACGTATAAATCTATATTTGCGAAAATGTTGATATTATTTACCTAAAAGGATTAAGAAAGAGCCGAAAAGCATATTTAATTAATATTATTTCGATAATTTAAGATCATGATTTCATTTTAAAAATCATTCTATTTTACTTACACTTTCAAGTATTAAAATCTCGTGTTGTGACATACTGAAGAAAATAACGAGTAGTATCTATTAGAAGACAACTAAATTGTATTATCCTTTTAATGTGCCCGACGGCAGATTTCATTAATTACAATATTTAGATTCCAAAAAAGAGTTTTGAAATCAAATCGATCCAAAATTTCTTACACAAGTACGCTTATCACAGAAAACTTTACCATAAAATAATTTTATTTGAGCTTCAAATGCGGAATTACACTTATGCGGAATTAGCTCTTTCCGCTCTGAACCGGAATGCACAAACCCCGTTTAGTACAAAATCTCATATCTCATCAAACCGGAATCTATATAAATTAGGAAAATCGAAGCAGATTAAGGTTAATCGATAAATCTAATTATCGATTAATCAAAATATACACTGAATTATTTATTAAATTTTGTGTAAACATTGTCACGAAACAATTATGATCCGTAAGCAAATTGCCAACCTTTACTGTACCTACTTCAAATGCACAGCGAGTTCTAGATAATTATAATCCATCCACCTCGATTGTCTTTCTCGTATTTCAAGTTTCAGTTTCCGAGTTTTGAGAACTCACAATTCACAAAGTTGCAATCGCGAAAAACTTCAATTACGTACACGAGCCGCCACAGAAAACGGACCACCCTAAACAACAAAAAAAAATTTGTATGCGAATATATTTTGAACAGTACTAGCTAAAAACTTCAATTGAAAACTAAATTCACGGCTATTCAGAACAATCTTAGAAAATATTACAACTGCATACTTTATCTTATCATGTGGCTAAGCTTTTTTACTTATCCCACCACATGGCTTATAAATAAATTAAATAACTCAGCCACATGATTAGACAAAGTACGCTGTGATAATATTTTCTAAGATTGTTTTGAATGGCATTGAATTTGAGTTTTGTTTCATGTTTCTAGCTAGTGCGGTTCAAAATATATTCGTACATAAAATATGTTTTTATTAACAAGGTGGGGGCCTTGTACATAAAATAATTTATTTTAACAAGGGAGGGGGCCTTGTACATAAAACTATGATATTTTTTTATTAACAAGGAGGGGCCTTGAACTTGGACAATTGGATTGGATTGGAAATGCTATGCATGAAGCGTTCTGTTTATATGTAACAGAATCAGTATCCAATATTTCATCCCACTCAATTGGAACAAAATGAGCAAATATGTGCAATGCAACTAACTAAAGGTCGATTTAAAAGGGCATCCAACCAATACTCTATTAGAAGAGGAGATTATGCGTCAAACACAACTAAGCAATGCTGGAATTGCTTTCATGAAGATCATTTCTTTAAACAATGTCCAGTGCCATTATTAATAAATGGTTTTGGAACTCCTGATCGATTTTACCCTCAATGTACGCCATGTTTGCAAAAGAGAAAATCCCGCAACGATTCGGGAAACTTTTCGAGGGGGACGGGATTATCCAGAGCAACACGGATGCAGAACCGTTAAAATTACAAACCAAACATGTGTAAATATAGCTCCACAAACCAATTTCTGCAAAAATTCTAAACCGAAACGAAATGAACGGTACTGGCAATTGCGTAAACGTATGAGATCACTTATTGCTGAATCTTTATCCTTATATCGAGATTGAATTGTTAGGTGAAACGTTTAAAGGATTACTCGACGACGATTTTTTAGATATTCCTGGACTTCATTTTTATCATCTTCCAACAACCATTCATACCGTTAGCGGTCAGTCAGAATCAATTGACGGTCATATCCGAATTCCGGTATTCTTTGCCAATCAGACTCATGTAGTCACATTTCATCTTCTGGCTCCAAATATAAAACAAGCTTTATACCTGGGAATTGAATTCTGGAATTTATTTAAATTTAAAATAGCGATTCCTTCAAAGGCGCTTGTAAATTTGGCCCCAAAAATTTCTCCTCTTAACCATATTTCGGAGTTTGATGCTTTACTTGACTCGTTACTAGAACAAAATGCTCATCAGGAACTTACGGAAGAGCAGAAATCAAGCTTAATTCTCGTAATCAAAAAATTTCCATAGCGCTGTAATTCATGGAGCTCTGAATGAGGTAACTGTAAGGGATGCTTATCCTTCGGCTCTCATTCATGGATTGCTAAGTCGCCTTCTTAAAACTCGCGTAATAACAACGCTAGATTTGTAGAACGCGTTTTGGCAGAAACAATTAAATGAGAGGTCAAGGGATAAGAAAGCCTTTGAAGTTCCAGATCATTCGTTGTATCAATTTCGGGTTATGCCTTTCGGACTTTGTAACTCACCATAGACGTTATGTCGGTTGATGCATAGAGTTTTACCCAATGAACTATAATCTCTAGTATATGTATACGTATAGATGACCTCTTAAAAACTAGTGAGTCATTTGAAGAACACATGGTATTATTATAAAAGGTCGCATAACTCTTGCAAAATGCTAATTAACATTGAAGAGAGCAAGTTTTTTCTTAAGAAAATTCGTTATCTGGGATACATATAGTTGAAGATGGTGTATTAAAAGTGAATCCGGAAAAAGTTGCTGCTATTACTTCATATCCTGAACCGAAAACAGTTCGCCAAATAAGAAGGTTGTTGGGTCTGTCCGGGTGGTACCGGCGGTTTAAACCTCGGTATTTTGAAATTACTGCATCTTTCACAAACCTTCTAAAGAAGAACCAAAAGTCCGTATGAGATGAACAAGCACAATCTGCATTTGAAAGCTTGAAGTTATCTTTGTCAACCCCTCCTGTCTTCAAGAATTCTGACTACAACAATCACTTTTATATTCAGTGTATTATATCAGAAATTCTTAAGCGGTGAGGATCAACCGATTGATTTTATTTCACAAAAACTTAACTCGGTCTAATGAAACTACAGTATCATCGAGCTTGAGTGCTTTGTGGCCGTGTTAAGTGTGAAGAAATAACGTCAGTACTTCGAGGACCTTTTACAATCATAACAGACCACACAAGTTTAAAATGACTTATGGGCCAAAGGGAGCTTTCGGGGAGACTCGCAAATACAGAGCTTCGACTTCTAAATTGAATATAAAAATGGTAGTGAACATTTGGTTCCGGACGCGCTTTCTATAGGAAATATATGGATGAAATTGATTTTGAAAATCTCAAAACCAAAACTAAGATTCCTATTGATTTAAATTCAGAAGATTTTTTAGATTTAGGCTACCAAGCTCAAATTGAAACACTTCAACAAGATTCTAATAATGTTTCTAATATTAAAGTAGTAGATAACAAAGTGTTTATTAAGCCCGGATCGAGAAACTATTCATCCTCAGATATACCACAGTGGAATCTAATTGTTCCCTCTGACCGCCCATAATAATTAATGCTTATTGTCCACCGTCATTCGCGCACCTCGTAGTGCGTAAAACATTGGAGGTCATTAGAAGGAATTACTGTTAGGCTCATATGGCAAGGTACGTAAATGATTACATTTCCAAATGTGAAATTTGCAAGATGTGTAAACCTACTAATAACATTAGCCGTCGACCTATAGGGAACTATGTTTCAGCAACGCGGCTATTGGAAGAAATATACATCGACTTTCTTGGCCCTTACCCTACAAAGCAATACATACTTATTTGCGGTACTGGATCAATATTCTCAGTTTGCTCTTCTTGAACCGATGGTAAAGGCAACCTAAAAAATCGTGGCAAAATTTCTTGAAAATAAAGTGTTTCATGTGTTCTCTGTTCCTTAAGCCATTCTCAGTGATACTGGTAAACAGTTTTCTTCAAATTATTTTTGAAACTTTTCACACAAATACGGAGTTAAGCAAATCTTCACACCAAATTATTCACCGCAATAGTGTAAAGTTCTATATATGCCAAGATCATACCGAATGGGACGAGCATATTCATTTCATTGGATCTACACTTCGAAATGTCACGTATCATAGTACCAAAAGATCCTCTCATTTTCTAGTGTTTGGAAATCATCATATTGGACACGAATCTGAATATAAAATATTGCACACTCTTAAAATATTGGATGATCGTGAAATCGAACTTTCAAACTCTGATCATTTAATCATGGCCCAGAGAAGCGTCTTCAAAAATTTAAGGAAGGCATATGACCAAAGTACATTATTATAACTTACGTAGCCGCCCAAGAAACTTTTAAGTCGGTCAGGAAGTATTTGCAAGAAACTTCGTGCAAAGTAGTGCCCCAAATAAGTTTACTTTTAAGTTAGCTCCAAAATTTATCAAAGCTTAAGCCTGTTGGTAATGTAGCCTACGAATTAATTGATCCTACTGGAAAACTATTAGGAATATATCAAAGGACATTAAATGAAGATTGTTGATGAATTTTACCTAAAACCAGGAGCTTATGCCCGGCTTTGTAAGACTTTTCTCTTGGGTGTGGGTCGGTCCAATGAGTTGAAGGAAATAAATTATTCCTGTCAACATTTATTCGATTTTTTTTTATTTTAGAGTTTTTATATAGTACTGACGGTATTTTGTAATTCCTTAATTAATTGTATACAAATTATTTTTGTTTGTATTTATCATCAAAAAGAACTAGATTTTATTATATTATTGTAACTGGTGTAAGGGAAATTGGTTTATTAAAAATTGTTGTTCTGTAGGAAGAAAATTCAGCTTTCTTCCAAATTTTGGACCGACATTTTGAGATATTACAGTCTGTGATTGTTCTGTGTAGTTTTTATACCGTTTATTCCGTTTGAGTGCGGGTTTTATTATATTGGGTAAATATGTTGTTTTACATATACCAAGTAATTGGATGAAAGCATCCAATATATTATTTTATTCTGTAGTTAACTGGATATCCAATTATTACCTGTATGGTGCTAGTTTCGCCACGCGAAAATGGTGTATTTCACGTAAATCATATTTTGGTTCTACTACGGGATGCGTCATATTGTCTGTGTTTAGGTGTGCTACAAAAGTCAAATTTAAAAAAATTAGCTGTATATTTTGAGACTGCAAATTACCAATTTTGATTACTCAGCTGACTATTCTGTATAAGCGCGGAAAGCGCACTTAATCACGCCACAAGACAAAAATCGCGGAATAATTCATAACTGTTATTTACCCGCAATCGGATACCTACCACTAATCGGGCCAACGCGTAATCATCATCATTTAAAAAGCATTCAACGCAATTAATCGCTGATTTGCGCAATCGGATCAATAATCGCGCCATCCCGCATTTATCGTAAGCTGTACCGCGCTAAAGAAAATAAATTTGGAAAGAAGGCATAATCACGTTACTGTGACACTTATAGTAGAATACTGTTGAATTTATTCTATCAACGTAGCCAAGTTCGGGTTCATCGTGTGTCTTTTGTTTTTTTGGTTAGTCAGTTGATAAAATTCTCTCATATATGTAATCTCAATAATTCAATTTGAAGAAAAATAAATATAATTTAATTTGTTTGAATAATTAATGAAAAGTTATTAATTGAAATATAGAATATTATTAATAGGTTATGGGCCCAGACTCCCAAAAAATAAAAATCAAAAAAAAAAAAAAAACACTTGAAAATAATGAGTTATCACTTTGGCATAGACGTTTTGGTCATCTCAATGAGTCAGATTTGCGAAAACTTTTTTCAAAAGAATTGATAGCAAAAATTCCAGTCAATATACATGAAAAATTCGAAAAATGCGAAGTATGTATAAAAGCGAAACAAACAGTAACATCATTTCAAGAATCACCGAATCAAGCGAAAAGAATTTTGGAAGTAATCAGTTCTGATATCTGTGGACCGATGCGTGTAAACTCCATAGGAGGGTCAAAATATTTCTGTACTTTCATTGATAGTTATTCTCGTTGGGTAGAAGTGAGGTTTTTGAAGACAAAAGACAAAGTAAAACGCGAATTTATCAAATATCAAACCATTGTTGAGCACCAAAAAGAGAAGAAAATCCAAATTTTAAGAACAGATAATGGTTTAGAATACTCCGGAGAAGAATTCAACAAACATTTAGAAAATAATGGTATCTTACATTAAAAAACTGTCCCTTATACTCCACAACAAAATGGAATCGCGGAAAGAATGAACCGAACACTAGTCGAAATGGCAAGATGTATGCTACTCGAATCAACTTTACCAGAAAGTTTTTGGGCCGAAGCAATTAGTACCGCAGCGTATATACGGAATAGATCTCCAACAGCAATTTTAAGCAAAACTCCGTATGAAGTCTGGATGAATATGAAACCTAATATCATGCATTTAAAAATTTTTGGCCAAAAAGTATTTGTTCTAAATAAAGCGCTTGGAGCAGAAAAATTTTCAGAAAAATCGATAGAATGTATTTTCTTGGGATATTCGGCAGAATGTAAAGCATATAGATTGTGGAATATTAAGGATACAAAAATAATTGAACGCCGTGAAGTCGAATTTATAAACCCTATACTACCATCCATAATTCCAAACCAAGAAATAGCCATTTTAGAAAATCCAGATATGGACTCTGAAAATTTGAATGATTCACAGATAAATGAATCAAATTCTCTTGATAAAGCAAAGAGATCGATTATTGAAAATAATCCAGAACCAAATATTACCAAAAAATGTTTGAGACATTATGTTGAAAGATCATTCAATACCAACGAATTTGTAGCACAAGTAGCTTGCAGTGAGATAACGTGTCCATCTGTAGAAGAAGCTTAGGCTGGACCACATGCAGATGAATGGACAAATGCAATGAAAATAGAATTCGATTCTCTTGTTAAATGCAAGACATGGAAAAAGTAACTCGACCGGTGGATAAAGACATTATAGGCTGTAAATGGGTTTTGAGAACTAAATACAATCAGTGGAGAAGGGAAAGGCTCGTTTAGTTGCCAAGGGTTATGCACAAATACCTGGAATAGATTACGAAGAAACTTTTGCACTAGTAGCAAGACTTGGAACAATTAGACTGATAATAAGTATTGCTGCAAAAGAAAATCTTGAACTTCATCAACTCGATGTAGTGATGGCATATATCAATGGAGATTTAAATGAACAAATTTATATGGAACAGCCAACAGGATTTGTAAATTCAGATGAGGAAAATTTGGTATGTTTGCTTAAAAAATCACTATATGGACTAAAACAATCAGGCAGACAATGGTACGAAAAATTAAAAAATCATTTAACAAAAGCAGGGATGATTCAAAGCAATTATGATAAATGCTTATATTATCTGAAAAGCAACGAAGGAGTCTTATTTCTTATTGTTTATGTCGATGATTTAATAATCGCAACAAATAACGATTCAATGTTATCTCAGATCAAAGAAAGCCTAAATTCAGAATTTAACATGAAAAATCTAGGGAAATTAAATTATTGTCTTGGAATACAATTTTCTCAAAAATCGATTGATAATACAATTACAATGTCACAACAAAAATACATTGACGATATATTAACAAAATATAAAATGACTAATGCAAATTCGGTAAAAACCCCTTTAGAACCCAAAATTCAGTTACAAAAGACTGATTCGAGTGAAGAAGACAGCGATAAATCAGAAAGAAATTTATATCAGTCACTTATTGGATCATTAATGTGAGTACATTGAGTCAATTCAATCAAAATCCGAGTCAAGTTCATTGGAGTTCTGCAAGAAAAGTTTTACGTTACTTGATTGCAACAAAAAGTTACGGTCTCACATTTACCAATACTACTGAATCACTTCATGGATATGTTGATTCTGATTGGGGAAGCAATATAAATGATCGTATATCCCAATATGGATATATATTTAAATTGGGCGAATCGTCAATAACTTGGGAATCCAGGAAGCAAAGATGTGTGGCGTTATCCAGCACAGAAGCTGAGTATGTTGCTCTCAGTGAAGCAGCAAAAGAAGCAGTTTATTTAAAAACTTTTTAACAGAAATAGGGTACAAGAAACCGGAAGAACAGATTATTATCTATTCCGATAACCTTGGAGCTCAGAAGTTAACAAAAAATAGTATTTATCATTCCCGTACAAAACATATCGATATAAAATACCATTTCATAAGAGAAATCTACGAAAAAGGCGAAATCGACGTGAAATATATACCAACCAATCAAATGCCAGCAGATGTTTTAACGAAAAGCTTACCTATACCAAATCATGAAAAGTGTTTAGTAGGACTTGGCATTAACCGTTTATAATTAAAGAAAATATGTTAAAACACACGATGAGAGGGCATGTTGAATTTATTCTATCAACGTAGCCAAGTTCGGGTTCATCGTGTGTCTTTTGTTTTTTAGTTAGTTAGTTGATAAAATTCTCTCATATATGTAACCTCAATAATTCAATTTGAAGAAAAATAAATATAATTTAATTTGTTTGAATAATTAATCAAAAGTTATTAATTGAAATATAGAATATTATTATAAATACATTTTCCTTATGTTTTAAAAATCATTTAAGAATTAAAAGATTGATTTTTATTCAAAAATTGGCATATTCAAACCAAAAATTTGGGTTTTCGAATTAAACGAAATTTTTTTATTTCAAAAATCAGAAGGTTTTTGAATTAAGAATAATAATTTTTTAAATTAAAAATCTAAAATTTTGAAATTAAAATTAAAAGTTTTGTTTTAAAACTTAAAATTTTTAATATATGTAAATAAATTACTTTTAGTTCAAATGTTGAAATACATTTGTTTTAAAATTAAAGCGACATTTGAATAAAAAGTAAATTTTTGATTTAAAAGCAAATGTCAAACATTTTGAAATCAAAAATAAACGTTTTTGAAATAAAATACAAATCTTTTAATTCAAAACCTTAGGATTTTTGATTTAAAGGAATAAACTTATTGAAATGAAAGTCATTATTTTTTATTTAATTTAAATTTCAAAACAAAAACAACTTTGGTACTTTAACGGGTCGCATTTCTTTATCGCAGTAGGATAGTGAACTAAGAAATGATGTTTCTGTTTAAGTATGGTTCATTAAAAAGTTCAATATACAGTTGGTTGTGCGTTTTAATATGTATTATATTTTAAATTTTTTACTTCAACTTCGTTTATCACAGCAAGCAAGTACATATCGATAATTTGTAATAAATAAGTAAACAATACCCATACATGGCAATTTCTCGGTGTTACCAATTAGAAGAGAAAAAAAATTAATAAAAATCATTCTTTCTGTTGCAACATAATTAAAATATATTTTTCGATAATATAGGATTTCCAGTTAAATACTTTAGTATTAAAATATTAATGTAAAATAGTATAACATGACAAATATCATATATACACATATACAGACTCCCTCAAATAGATCATGCATAATATCAAAAACAAAATTATTGATAACATAAAAAGAAGGAATTTCATTAAATAAGCATTTTTTTTAATGCCGGCCGGCTGTAAAGTTTTTATCTATAAAACTTTGGTCGTACTCTAATTTGGATCTCATTGCATGAGCAATTTCATAGTCAAGTCGGATTGTGTCTCTTTTTTATTTCTTTTACATGCACGACAAAACCCATCTGAATGAACACTGAATGAATTGCCTTCGAAAATCCAAGGTTGTCATTTAATCCTAAATTATCTCCTAATGTTGCACCGAGAATAAAGTAGACGAGTATTCGTTTTCATTATTACATTTAATGTATATGCCATATTGTTCTAACGATTTAATTTGGCTTATAAGTTCGTACAATGTCGAATCATGACCTACGAGCAATGAAAATGTTTTCTAACTTGCGGATTGTAGAAATTGGGGTATGGTTGGGAATTACTGCCAAGAGGATTGCTGATTTCAAAATATTATATGGAGTTTTATCTTGCCTTAAATATGATGTTTTTAATTTAAATGTTTCATCATTGACAAAATTGCAGTAGCCGTTTTTCGATTTTAAGTCATTTGTAGTAGTTACTATATTTTTTTTGCAACAAATCATTTTTTTCAATAAAACTTTACATTTGGAATTTGTGAGGCATGAAATAACCTGTTATATCGTTTCCTTCTAAGACGGATTCACCCACCTTTAAAACTTCGACCAATTCGTTATGGGAAAAAGTCCAATTGACGGAAGAATGTGTATCATTACGCTGGATACCGGAGCAACTCATATGATTGTCCGGGAAGTCTTGATCGGAGTGCCGATCAAATAGCTGCCATTGCACTCAGAAACAATTGTGGAAGTAACCAATGAACATCAGGTTAAGAAGATATTGGAGAAGAAGTGCCGAGTTGTGCGCAGTGGAGTGCAAGTGTCTGGATGAAAACGCGATTTATGGCTTCACAACCCGAATCAAAAGAAGGACGATTCATCGTCGAAACTGTAGCCTATGTTGCGGAACTGTATGGATATTAACGCACTTAGGTATATATGTACATAGATCGCAATAAAAAACTGAATTTTAAATTCTTTATTATATCTAATTACTTTTATAAATTAATTTATTCAATTTAAATTATTTATTAATAAAAATATTAACACTTGTTAATTAAAAAAAATTAGGAATATAATGTGTGGTTAACATAGGAATATTAATATAGTTTAACTTAGGAATATATAATAATTAGGAATGAAATATTACCAATATAATTTGTTGTGATACCAATTAGTAATGTTTATTTATTTAGTACCGTCTCGTTCGAATGCCAATCCAAAAAGAAAGAAGTTAATTATTTTTTATTTATTCATGGTTAAAGCATCAGAACGTTAACACTTACACCAATACACAATATGCAAATTGAGAATTACTCTTCAGTGTAATTTACAATAATATAGGTATATATCGAACCGTTGAACCATGTAGCACTACCTATATAGGGAGATCAATAAGATTGGTGCATCAGAATCACTACAATCCTCCCATCTTTTAACAAAAGACGACCTCTGGTTGTCTTTTGAGTAATCTGTGTGTTCATATTGTGTCTTGCTGTGACGGATTTATTTTAATTTACATTTTTCTTATACTATATAATTGTTACAATAAAATTTAACATTAATTATTTATTTAATTATTGAACTATACATTATAATTTTTTTTTTTTTTTTCTTTTAACTTAAAAAATTTTTATTGTTATTTATTTCAATTAAATACATAATACTTTATTTACATATATTTTTTTTCTTTTTTTACATAAATTTTAATTTTCCATTTCCATTTTGAATATTGAATTTACAAAAAAAAACAAGAATATGGAAGAAAAATTTTTAAAATTTTTATTTTTTTATTTTAATTGCCGGAGAAAAATTAACCACGACTAAGCTTTATCCGATTATTATGTACAATTTTGTCAGTTCGACCGATCCTAATTTTAGTGTTTTCTGGTGAAACAATTTCTATAACCGAATATGGACCCAGCCAAAGTGAATCGAGTTTGGAATTTTTTGCTTCATTTTTCAGGTATACTTGATCTCCGATGTTGAAAAATTTGTCAGCGGTATTCTGATCATAATATAGCTTCGTTCTTTCTTTGCATTTTAAGAGTTTGTCGTGTGCTATTTTAAAACAATTTTGAAGCTTAAATTTGAGATCATTAAAGTAATCGTCATAATTATAAAGCAGCTCCACATTTTTTGAAACAGAATCGGGTATATTTGGTTTATGACCAAAAACCAATTCATAAGGCATGAATTCCGTGCTTGTATGTGGAGTGGTATTATATGAAAACATTGCATACTGGAGCCAGGAATCCCAGTCAAATGGATCATTTTGAACATAATTCCTTAAATATTCTACTAGGGTTTTGTGACTACGTTCAAGTGCCCCATTTGTCTGTGGATGATACGCACTAGTGTTGAATTTTTGAATTTTCAACATTTTACATATTTGTTTGAATAATTTTCCCATAAAATTAGACCCTTGGTCAGTTAAAATTGAAGTGGGAGACCCGAAAATACAGATAAAATTTTGAACAAAGGCTTTGGCAACCGTCTCAGCTTCTTGGTTGGGTAAAGGAATTGCCAAAGAAAATTTTGTTAAATCACATTGCATAGTTAGTATATACTTGTTATTGCAGTGTGAAGACGACAGAGGCCCGACGATATCGAGAAAAACTTTTTCAAATGCTTTTGTGGAAGTTGTCGTAATTTTTAAGGGAATATTTTTATTTATACAGGTTTTGTTCTTTTGACAAAATGCACAATTCCGTATGTAATTTTCAATTCTAGCGAACATTTTCGGCAAATAAAAAAAATTACGTAGTCGCTTGAAAGTTCTGTAAATTCCCTGGTGAGCTCCCAGAGGTCCATCATGATATTCCTTAATAATTGTATTTATGTCATTTTCATTCGTTAAGGAAATAATCTTATTCTGTTGTTCGATATCGGAAGATTTAGTAGAGCTGGAAACTGGTATAATTGAGTTTGAATTATCTGTTAATGAATTTTGCGAAATTAAAGGTGCATTTGAAGAAGTAGTAGAAGAATTTTGTAATAAATTTGATGATGATGAAATTGAGGAATTATTGTTTCGATTTACTGAAGTTGATGTACTACTTTGAGGCGAATTTGATGTGTGCAATTTGGTTTTCGATCGAGTTACAACGTGACACTCTGGATTATTAGATGAAATACGGCTTAACACGTCCGCATTACAGTTCAATCTACCTGGTTTATGTACAATTTTGTAGTCGTATTCGTCAAGTTTAATACGCCACCTGGTTAATCTTGAAGATGGATTTTTAATATTACACAACCATATCAAGGGTTTGTGATCGCTAACAATTTTAAATTTCCTTCCATAAAGATATGGTCGAAAATGATCAGTTGCCCAAATTATTGATAAAAGCTCCTTTTCAACCGCCGAATAACTTTTCTCAGCATTGTTCAACACTCTGCTAGCATATGCTATAGGTAAGTCGGCCCCATTTGTCTCTTGAGACAAAACCGAACCTATCGCTACATCACTTGCATCGCAGGTAAGCACAAACTCCTTCGAAAAATCCGGAAATTGCAAGACTGGAGGACTTGTTAGAAATTCTTTCATTTTTTGGAAAGCTTCATCACAAAAAGCATTCCATTCAAATTTTGTATCTTTTTTTAAAAGATCCGTCATTGGCTTAGCAATTTTTGAAAAATTAGGACAAAACTTCCGGTAGTAACCAACAAGACCTAGGAACGATTTCACATCGCGCGACGTTTTAGGTATTGGATATGATTTCACTACATCGATTTTTGTCGGATCCGGCTTAATTCCAGTTTGTGTTATCAAGTGACCCAAGTAATAAATTTCTTTACAGAGGAATTGACATTTCTCGGGATTCACTTTAAGGTTGTACTGCCTTAAACAAGAAAATACTTCATGTAATCTTTCGTTGTGATCGAAAAGACTCCTGCCGAAAATAACAACGTCGTCAAGGTAAACTAGGCATTTTATTCCATTTAGTCCACACAAGACGTTATTCATCAATCTTTGAAATGTACTGGGTGCATTACGTAGTCCCATACTCATGCGAGTAAACTGGTAATGTCCCGTTTCAGTACTGAAAGCTGTTTTTTCGCGGTCTCTTATATCAATAGGGATCTGGTGGTACCCATGCGCCAAATCAATGGTCGA
The DNA here is from genome assembly GCA_963556165.1 of Tipula helvola. Taxonomy (NCBI): domain Eukaryota; kingdom Metazoa; phylum Arthropoda; class Insecta; order Diptera; family Tipulidae; genus Tipula; species Tipula helvola. Next base: position 42,298,907 of record OY744483.1, on the reverse strand, counting down.
AAAATAATGAGAACGACCCAACCTGTCAAGGATATCCGTGATATTTGGTAAAGGGAAGATTTCGGGAATAGTAACATCATTCAATCTTCTATAATCGACAACAATACGCCATTTTTTTTCATTAGATTTTGTTTTTTTAGGGACGCATAATAAGGGAAAGTTCCATGGCGATTTTGAATCCTCTATTATTCCATCACTTTTCATATCTGAAACTTGTCTGTTAATTTCAGTTTTAATCGCGTGTGGTAACCGATATGGTTTACAAAAAATGGGATTGGAATGTGGATGTGTATTTATTTGATGTAATGTTGCATCTGTGACAGATAATTTATCACCATCTAGAAAAAAAATGTCGTTGAATGATCGGCAAATTGATAAAATAGAATCACTTTCCTCGTTATTCAAGTGATTTAAATCAATTTTTGACTCTAATAAAGACAACCGATTTTCGATATTAGGATTAGTAGAATTTATATTAAAGACATGAAAATTTTCTATCGCTTCAGATTTGAATTTTAGATCAAAGTTTACTTCAACATCGTAATCATTAGAATTTACTAGACTTACGAATGTACACCCATTTTCAATTTTCAAAATACAGTTTGCGATATAAACTCCAGAAAGCACTTCTTCTGAATAACAAACTTGTTCTGACCCATTAGGGAACGAAGTTCTAATTTTAAAAGATTTTTCTGTACGTGCTGGAATTGTAATTTGAGAAGACTGTATTGAATTTTGCGAAAGTGTATATTTAACTAAGTTATTATTAATGATTAATTGAATGCTTTGTGAAGTAAAATCTAATTTACAATTATAGAAATTTAAAAAGTCTTTGCCCAAAATGCCGGAATATTGAATTGGGAATGAATTTGGAATTAGCTGAAAATTTTGCTTAAATGAAATACAATCTGGAAAAAACAATTCTACAGTAGATAAACCAATTGTTTTAAAAGTATCATTTGATATTCCTGTAATTATGCACTTAGCGTCAGGATAATACACAAAATCAGGATGTAAATTTTCAATTTTTATCAAACTTAAATCCGCGCCGGAATCTATTAGAAAATATAATATTTTATTGGGATCATGTGGTAGGTATAATTTTAAAAACATCGTTGAATTTGAATTTGTACCACAATTTTGAAATGTTGAAATATTATTTTGTGTTAGACTCTTATGTAATGTTTGGTTAAAAAATTCAAGATTTGAATTTTTAAAAATTAGTTCATTCGGATGCGAATTAATTCCATTTTTATCTAAAATGCTTGCATTTATTTTATCGGAATTTGAAGAATTATTGAAATTTGAGTACTCTATATTGGTTTTTGGTAATTTCGGATCCGTTGAGGAATACCCAACTCTGCGGATCCCTGCAAGTTTCCCGAATTTGTTGCAGTAGATGTATTTGGCTTTTGTTCATTTAAAGTTAACCGTTTCTTTTCATTATATTGTCTTTTCATGCAATTTTGAATATTATGACCTTTATGATGACAATACGCACAGATTGAACTATTAAATGTTTGACGGTTATTTGTAGAATTAGCAAAAGGTTTGTTTAATTTTGAATTATTAAAAGAATCTAGCTTGAAACAATTTGAAGCTTGATGTCCAAGTTTATTACAGAGTTGACATTTTAAAATATAAGTAGATGAACCAGATTTCGTATTAGGCGAAAATGATTTTGGATTATATGATATAGCATATTTTGTAATAGCTTCCTCCTCCAACGCTTTCGTTATAGCTTCTTTGAGCGTCGTGAATCTGCAAGCTTTCACAAGAAGTTTTATCGGATCCACTAATCCTTCCTGGAATGATCTAAGCGCCATTTTTCCGTTCAAATTTTTAATGTACTTAATTGACTCTATGTTTGGCTCTGATAAGCAAGCTTCATTCAACTGGTACAATAATGTTTCGATGCGATTTGAGAATGTTTTAATATCTTCGGATGGTTTTTGTTTAATTGAATTTAGTTCAACTTGGATTGATTCAAGCGAACGCTTTGACGTAAATTGAAATGTTAATGCTGATTTAAGACTTTTCCAATTTTGATATTCGTCAAATTTAACAATTTCGTATGCTTGGCCCACAAGTTTAACTCTTAGAATTTTCAGGAACGAATTTATCTCTGTCGGTTTCAATGAATCATGAACAATATCGCAACATGATAAAAATCTATGTAGATTTTCTGATGATCCATCGAATTCCGGAATAATTTTAAGAGCTAAATTTATGTCTAAGTTTGCCATATTAATTTTTTCCTCAGAACTATCAGAAATTTCACTGTTTTCTAAATAATTTTGATTTTCGCAATCTATATGAATAGGATTGTCTGGCACAGTACCACTTTTGTTTTCGGAATCTTTTAGAATAGGCTTTTTAGAATCACTATCGGTTTTAGTTTTAGAACTACTCTGAACTGGTTTGTTAAAATCACTATCGGTTTTAGTTTTAGAACTACTCTGAACTGGTTTTTTAGAATCACTATCGGTTTTAGTTTTAGAACTATTCTGAACTGGTTTTTTAGAATCACTTTCACTAGTTTTTGTAACTTCACGATTACGCAATTGTAAAGCTTCTGCTTCGTGTGACATAAAAATTTTCTTTGTTTCTTGTTTTTTTTTTTTTCAAACCCAAATTTGATAAACAGTGCTAGATAACACTGCGTCGAAATATAGTAGACTCAATGGAAATAAAACTATTAAAATTCACGTACCTTTAATTAAATTTTGTAAATTGTTGAAATGTTGTGTTATTGATGAAATTTGATGAATTGATGTACCATGATTGCAGCTAATGTAGTTCAGAATGATGATATTTTGATGAAATGTTGTGTTGTATCAATTTCGCCTGCATACCAATAAATACTTTTGATGACGACAATCAAATTTAATAATGCAAAACAATCGCTTGATTTTGCATGTTACTCCTTATTGCAATAATTTTTTTTTATGACGATCAACAATAAGTAATGATGAAATTACCGCTTAATCTTGTATGGTCTGCGATTTTTAAAATTAGATTGGCAAACCAATGTCGATGATGATTGTAAAAATATTTTTTTTTTTTGTATTGTGTTTTTTCTAACATACGGTGACGTGACGGTACAGTAAATATACGGAATATCATTCGATTTTGGAATGATAAGGAATGATTTAGGATTTAAGGAATTACAAATTTATTTTATTTATGTGGATTATAATTTTGAGTATTATTAGTAATTATTATTATGTTTTACTTATATGTTAATTCTTATTTTTGCGATCTAATTATTCAATTTTCAATGCACTTTTTATTTTTTTTTACGTTCAATAAGCACTAAACAATTATAAAATATTTCACAAATGCGTTTTGTAATATGCTTGTACCAAAATCATAAATTCATAATTTTTGTTTGTTTTATATAAATTCGTTTCTAGTGATTTAAAAAAAAAACATGTAAAGTAATATAAAATTTACTGATTTTATATTACTTTACATGTTTTTTTTTTAAATCACTAGAAAATCCATAAGTTTCACAAATACCACACAAATTTTAGATTTTAGATGTAGAAAATTATTGTTAACTCGGTTTGTAGTTTTACAGTTTTATAGTTTAATCGTTTTGTAGCTTAACCGTTTTGTAGCTTAACCGTTTTGTAGCTTAACCGTTTTGTAGCTTAACCGTTTTGTAGCTTAACCGTTTTGTAGCTTAACCGTTTTGTAGCTTAACCGCTGTCACCAATGTTGCGGAACTGTATGGATATTAACGCACTTAGGTATATATGTACATAGATCGCAATAAAAAACTGAATTTTAAATTCTTTATTATATCTAATTACTTTTATAAATTAATTTATTCAATTTTAATTATTTATTAATAAAAATATTAACACTTGTTAATTAAAAAATTAGGAATATAATGTGTGGTTAACATAGGAATATTAATATAGTTTAACTTAGGAATATATAATAATTAGGAATGAAATATTACCAATATAATTTGTTGTGATACCAATTAGTAATGTTTATTTATTTAGTACCGTCTCGTTCGAATGCCAATCCAAAAAGAAAGAAGTTAATTATTTTTTATTTATTCATGGTTAAAGCATCAGAACGTTAACACTTACACCAATACACAATATGCAAATTGAGAATTACTCTTCAGTGTAATTTACAATAATATAGGTATATATCGAACCGTTGAACCATGTAGCACTACCTATATAGGGAGATCAATAAGATTGGTGCATCAGAATCACTACACCTATATGGACAGTACCCTACAGGACTAGGAAAGAGCAAGGAGGTAAATCAAAGGTGGTGCATTTAGAGCGGCTGACTCTATTCAGAGGAGGTGATTTCGGTCCTGTTCGGGACGAATAGGCTTAGTTGTAGTGCTACGGTGACACCTATAGTACAATAGAATAAGTTAATTGATAGCGCATAGTTATACTGTACTAAAATGGAATTTTCCATGATAAAACTGTTTAAAATGTTTCTAAACTGTTCTTACCGGAACAATCATGAAATTTAGAGAAGTTTTGGTTTGAGTATGTAAGGAGCGAACGAATTCGAATTGTAACATTAGTTTTTGGTAAGCGATAAAATTAAGCGATTTAATAAGTAAATTCAACAATTGAAATAAATTGTGTTGAATTTCAAACAAGCAAACATTGCTGAAGGAATTAAAACGCTCTACTTCTCTCAGGACTAAAACCAGGTACAAAATTTGTTTACATATATAATTTTTGTTTAACCAAATGTAACATTAACGCCAAATTACAACTTGTAGTTTTTTTTACCTCATAAATTTTAGTTATTTAATAGTTTGCTATCATAATTGATTATTAGTGTACCGAACATTTTAATTAAAATTTGCTTTTGTCTCTTTTGTTATAATGAACCAAAATATTTTCTTGAATAATTATGTTTGAATATAAATAAATGCTTTTGTTCTAATTTAAAACAATGGGGTAAATTCATTAGTCCACAGAGAGGGATATTTGAACTGAAATGAGGAGTTCAGTAATTTTCCGTTTGTTTTTTTTTTTTTTTTGGAAAAGCAGCGTAAACTCATGAATCACCCGAAAAATCCACTCCCAATTCTCCTGTAGCTCTAGCCGGCCAACTTGCTGCTTCGGGAACTATGATTAGTGAATCTGTTAATGCTCGTCTGGAAATTTTAGTTACAAAATTTTAAGCTAGCTTTACAGTACCTACGGTGGTTTTATTTTTATTTTAAAGTGCATATAATATCCAACATAAAACCGCCTCCGGTGTAATTTTAATTTAATGATATTTATAATAAACATAATTATATTTTAATGAGTTGGTTATAAAAGGAAGTAAATAAACAAATATTATTTATACTGCGAAATACTCGGAAACTTGTCGTTTGAAAATCAAATTGTTTTTTATCTGTTCTTGCAGTATAAATATATACCACGCGCGCAAATGTTGAATTCATTTTCCAACAACTCGCTAAAATCAATAGTCTAATTTAGGTACTTTAAATACCTTCATAATAAGAGATAGCTATTTTAAGCAAAATTTATGTTTTTTTTGGAAATCTAAGATCTTCTCGTTAGTAAACCGGATCTACCCCTAACAGAAATCAGGAAACCCTTAACCACACCTCCAATTTGCTTGAATGATGCAACTACAAGCGATTCTTTTCTGCATCACTCATATAATAAGTATTTGCGGTCAGTTTGGTCCTAGTCTTGGTGATGCTTCTGGCTCTTAAATCTAATGGAATTAGGATCATGCCTAATAGAAACATATTTCCTACGGAGACCTTTTTAACGAAAACATTAATGCTGCCACTATCACATCTGTGATCACATCAGTATTTAAACATTTCACAACTAACGGTTAAAGCCTTCCCCGAACCATTAACATTATAGCAAATTAAAAACATCTCAATTACTTAAGCGATTTCCTTGTACACAAAAAAATCATTTTTCATATCGTGTCTGCAGAATATTTCTTAAGCCGTGATACAAGTAGTATCTGTATATACTTATACGTATAAAAACATATTTTTTGAACATAATTGCTACAAGGTTACAACAATATACATATTTTCAAGATGTTATGGATGTTGTATACCATGTTTTTGTTGCTATATTTTTGCTCATCATCAACCGAAAACACAAAAGAGACGTGTACTTTAAAACTAAAAAAAAATTTTAGAAAAGGAAACTTTCTTCTTTGAGCTTTTCAATGAGTTGCTTTTTTTGTAATACAATTTTCTTAAAGTGGATGCTTCAAGATAATATATAATGATGTTCTTTTGTTCAACCTAGTATATAGTTTGAAATAATTTATCCTGGTTTCAATCATAAAAATCAAATAATTAAGTGTTTTGATACCGTTGTGTCTCATTTGCTCAAGTAGTTGCTTGTTAGCATAACTTCGTTTTCCATTCTCAAGTACAATTTATTTTCAACCTGTACATAGCGGTAATGTCAATATAAATTTGTAAATTGAATAAGATCAGTTATATAAGTATTAGCTTCATTAAAATGATTACGATCGATAAATAAAATTTAGCTTATCTTTATGTAACTCTTTACTAATTTCAACCACCCAAATTTTCATTACGTTTCCCGTTGTTATATTTCAGTTTCTCTTTAAACACGACGAATGTAATTTCATACTATACACAAGAAACATACAATGTACATACAAACATTTATTTGTGCAGTGTGTGATGTTTTAATACCGAACATTTCCTTCATTTTACTTTACGTGACTCATTCCCGTACATACGAACATGTCTTCCTTATCGTCTTTGATTTGATTATTGTTCGTTCATTCATATATCTCGCTTAGCATAGCAAATATTATAACGTATAGAAGAAAGAAATTAAATGAAGATTGTACAGATCGTAAAGACATATATAGCTACATTCAGCCATTATGTATGTATGTACAAGGGATTGGAGGAAAAAAAGGCGAAATATTAAACGCAACCATAAAAAATTTACTTGTTGTGCGGATATGAACGATACCAATTTTATGGGTTTATTGGACCTTTTTTTTTTGATTCCCAACAGCAGTCTCTGTATATATATTCGTATATATTGTGACGCTTTGAAAATCGCGAATTCGAATTATTTAATTTGTGCTTATTTTGGACGAATTTTTTTTTATGTCTTACTTAAATTTAATGAACAATTTTAATGAGGAAATATCATCCACAAACGGTCTGAAGAGTAAGTTTCTCTCACAATAGCGATGAGCTCGAATGCATATTACCAAATTATGTGTATAGATTTTATATGAATGGGCTTCATTAAAAGCGTATATGTTTTGTATTCTATAATTTTGGAAAATGTAATAAAAAATTTTAATGAATGACTGTTGAAAAAAAATCAGTTTGAATGGTGATTACAGATTCATATCGAGTTTTTATAATATATATGCTTTTCTTGCTTTCAGTTCATTAATAATGAATCAACATCAATATACCATATATACAGTATTGTTGTCGACAAATTAAAACTGTTTCGATGTTATTGGATTTCATGTATGAATTGGCTCATAATTGGTTTATATTTAATTAAATTAAAATAAGTACGGAAAATGCGAAAATCGCACAGCCTTGTTGGTTCCAAGTGACTCTTTCCACGTCTTCAATTCAACTCTTCGGAGTTATAATTATAAAATATAAAGGGCTGAAGCCGCATGAGGTGATCAGAACTTCGGTCTTTGGTGTTTTCTGTCACTGTAATAACATAAAAAGCTGTTATTATCCAGTCCGGATATGCATGAACTTTTTATGTTATTGCAATAATTATGTGGCAGCATTACGGGTTCCCATAACTATATATTTATACAACACCAGCCAAACAGGTCAAAAGCTTCAGTAACAGGGGTACAGGCATCCAATTTAACACGAAAAATCGTATTCTAGAACTTTATACCGAAAGTAGTACAAAATTTTATTGATATTTTTAACCGTGTAACTGACCATATTCCAGAACTTTAACCAAAAATCATTTGAGAATCCCATTTCCAACGCAAATGTCAAATTTCATAATAATCGGGTAAGGACTAACCAGGTTCCATCCTACTTGGCCATAATCCAGAATTTCATCCAAAACTAATTTTAGCATACCTTTCCATTACACATGTCGAATTTGACCATGATCGATTGAGAAATAACCAAGTTCCATCATACTTGGCCATATTTCAGAACTTCATCCAAACAACATTTTAGAATCCCATTTCCAATACATATGTCGAATTTCATCATAATCGGTTGAGAAATGGGCAAGTTCCATCATATAAAAAATTTGTTAACTACTGACTACATACATCCTAATCCAACCCCAACTCAACTTCAACTCAACCCGCAAATTGACCCCTAACTTAACCTTCAAATCAATTCCAAATTCAATGCCCAATTCAACAATCAAACCAGCATATATAAAAAAATCGTAAATATTTATAAAATCAGGTATTTTGGGTCAATTCGTATTAATTTTTCGTCATTTTTGACAGGATTTCAATACTTTGGTCTTTTTAGACCGATGTAATTTGAACAAATTGCCATTTGAGCCATCTCAACTCTTTTTGGAGTCAGAATTAAATTTTTGAACAATCTTAGACCTTCGGAACCAAAAATACACTTTCAAACCATCTAAGCTCTTCGGATCACCCGAATCTTCAGTTTTTGTATTTTGAGTTGCCTGAGCTCTTCGGAGTCAACATTATTTGGGCTCTCGTCAAAAATTTCAGAAAAAAAAGAAATCAAGAATTGCTGGGGATTGGGACTGCTATAAAGAAGTCCTCAGAATATATGTATAAATATGTAATAAGAAGTGCCAAAATAAGTGCATGGAAGCTCTATTGCATGGTAAAACACAGGAGTCCTCGAAAGCTGCGAGGCTACGGAAAGTACTGACTTCAAGTCCTATCATCCCGATCATCTCCAGCGATCGGATGGTTGTTGGATCATAACTAGTGCTAAATCTTTGGAGTTACTACAGATAGCCCACTTTCCGGAGTGCTCCGAACTGGCACCTGAAATGCCGAATGCTTTTTTGGCTTCAAGAAGTTTGTGTGGGCAATTATAAGCTTTAAGCCATATAAGTCAACTGGACCTGATAGCATAATTCGTGCGGATGTTCAGCAACCCATTGACTTGGCTCTACCCTAGCTGGAAGTTATCTTCAGAGGCAGCCTGGAACTTTGTCATATTCCTAGGAAATGGAATAAGGTAAACGTAATACTTATACCTAAGGCGGGAAAAAGCTCTCATTATTATCCCAAAGACCTTAGGCCTATAAGCTTATTATATTTTCTATTAAAAATACTAGAAAGACAAATAGAAGCTCACATTAGAGGTTCTATTGATACGGCTAGGTAGCAGATTTATAGGTGTGCTAGGGTCCTCCATTGGCAGATTTATAGGTGTGGGTACACCGCAAGGTGGAGTTTTTTCCCCATTCTTTGAAACTTGGTTATAAATGGCCTGTTACTGGAATTGGAGGAGCAGAGTTTTATGGTGGTTGCTTATGTGGATCACGTTGCTATTGGTGTCTTTGGTAAATATCCTTGTACTTTATGAGAGCGCATGCAAAGCGCGCTTGGTCTTGTTTCTAAGTGAGCCAACAGTTGTGGACTAAATATTAATCCACGTAAAACTGAGGTGGTCCTCTTCTCTAGGAAATACAAAATTCCTCAGATTTGTCCTCTCACTTTAAATGATATTAGCTTGACCTTTACTGATAAAGCGAAATATCTGGGTGTTGTTTTGGACAGCAAATTTAGTTGGAAGCCTAATATTTTAGACAAGGTAAAGAAAGCTACTATAGCGCTATACTCCTGTAAAAACGCTATTGGCAAACGATGGGGTCTTGAACCCCACATCGTATACTGGTTCTATACCTCAGTGATAAGGCTCATACTTTTATATGGGATTGTTGTTTGGTGGCGAGCTTTAATCAGTATGGCTAACCAACAGTTGCTGATGAAAATTCAAAGAACTTCCACCTTGTGTATTAGTGGTGCACTTAGGAGTAAACTCACCCAGTTAATAGAGGGTCTTTTTCATCTCATACCCCTAGATATTCTGGGCGTTCAGATGGCAGCGAGCACACCCATAAGGCTCAAATCTATTTCTATGTGGACCTGTAGTAATTCAGGGCACTCATCTATTTTGTGTAACAGAGACATCCCTGGTACCACCGAAAAATGATTCCATTACCATCTTTTGAGGAAAGGTTTCGTACCGATATTGCCTCCAGAGAGGACTGGCTGAGTGAAGAGATGTTGAACCCTGAAGTTTTTTCACGGATTGTTTAAAAATGGATGGTACATAGGGTTGGTTGTGGTGTTTTCTGTGAGAAACTAAATGTGAACCTCTCATTTCGTCTCCTCGACTATTGCAACGTTTTTCAGGCTGAATTAATTGTGATAATGGAGGCCGTGGATTATCTGAGGTATAATGTAGTATCTATAAGCGATATTCGCATTTTTACGGACAGTTAGGCCGCTATTAAAATGCTACGAGATTATTTCCTTACGTCGAAGGTAGCCCAGAGCTGTATATCATCTCTTAACGAGATGGCAGAACAGTTCAACATCCCCCGAACGTGGGTGCCAGGGAACTTTAGTGTGGCAGGGAATGAAAAGGCACGCAAACTCGCTCGACAGGGTAACAAATTGCCTCACTTTACACAGTAAGGTAAATGTTAAAGTCCTTGTCGCTACATACAAACTTTTCCTTCAGGAAGAAGCTAGGCGAACAGCGAACTCTAGATGGTTCAATGGTACCTCGTGCGTCATAACTAGGCAGATTTGACCAAAACTAGATCAGGCAAGAATTGGACAGCTGTTAACACTTCAGCGTCGCCATATTATTATGGTCGTCGTGGTTATTACAGGACACTGTCTCAAAGATGAGCATGCGCAGAGACTAAGAGTCTCCTCGAATAATTACTATAAAGCTGTGAAGGCGTAGAGGAGGTAGAAACTGTACTCCATCTTCTCTGCGCTTGTCCTCGTCTAGCATTAAGCGATGGAAATCCTTGGGAGCTGCTCTCCTCAGTGACCTGGCGAAATTTAATAGGATCAGTGAGTAGAGCCGAGAAAAATTGTATGTGGTATGGCTACGGACCATTGTTGTGTGTATGCCGGTCCGTTAAGACAGCTACCTTAACCTAACCTAACCTATGAGTTACAATTTTGGACTATCTGAGTTCGTCGGAATCAAAATTACAATCTCGAAAAGTCTAAACTCTTCAGATCACTCGAATCTCCAGTTTTTTTATATTTTAACCTGCCTGAGCTCTTCGGGATCAACATTATTTGGGCTTTTCGGAGCAGAATTACCATTTTGAACTGTTAAAGTTCATCTAAGTCAGAATTAGTATTTCGAACCGTCTAAGTTATTGGAGACCGAATTTTAGTGCTGAGCTGCCTAAGCTCCTCGGAATCAGAATTTTAATTTTAAACAGTCTAAACTGTTCCGAAGAATGACAATTCTGAAATGTCTTAGCTCCCCGGTCAAAACTACCTACATATTTAAACGGATGAGCTCTACATTATTTTAAATATAATTTTGAACCGTCTGAATTTTCAAGGTCTAAGTCCTTCGGAATTATTACAGTTTTGAATTTGATCTATTCGGAGTCAGAGTTATAATTTTGAATTGTCTAAGGTCTACAATTTCGAGCTTTTCAGCGTTAGAATCACAATTTTATGCAGTATGAGCTCTTCGGAGCCATAATAACAATTTTCAAATGTTCGAATTCTTTGTTGCCAAAATTAAAATTAATAACTGTCTGGGCTCTTTAGAACCAAAAAATTATACTTTTGAATTGTTCGATCTCTCTGCAGGCAGAATTACATCATTGAACTGTTCGAGGTTTTTGGAGGCGCAGAATTTCAATGTTAAACAGTTGGGGCTCTTTGGAGCCAGAATTAAAATGTTTACTTATCTGGAGCTCTTCGGAGTTTGAAATACAATTTTGAGCTCTCCGATGTCTTCTTAGACAGCATCACAATTCTGAACTTTCGAGGCTCTTTAGAATCAAAATGATACCTTTGAACTGTTCTACACTGTCTGAGCTCTTTGCAGCCCGATATACAATTGTTACCAATATCTGAGCTCTTCGAAGTCAGAATTAAAATTTTAAACTGTTTGAATTCTTCTGAGTCAGAATTACACCTAATACATACATTTTTAAATTTTTTAAAAACACTTGTTAAACATTTCGTAAAATTACAAAAGGTTTAAAAAATCACTTGATCGATTTCGGTTTGTTAGGCCATCATCAGGAGTATCTACTAAACTAGAGTTTAGTAGATACTCCTGATGATGGCCTAACAAGCCGAAATCGATGGAGTGATTTTTGAAACCTTTTGTAATTTTACAAAATATTTAACAAGTGTTTTTAAAAAATTTAAAAATTTGTGTGTTAAGTGTGTTTCGCCAAGTGCCTACGGCAGAAAGTGTAAAAAGTAGAATTACACCTTTGAACAGTCTGATCTCTTGGGAGCCAGAGTTTCAAATTTAAATTGTCTGAACTCTTTGCAGTAAAAATTAAAATGTTTACTTATCTCTGCTCTTGCGAGTAAAAATTGCAACTTTGTTTAAGCTTCTCGGTGTCATGAATACAATTTTGAAGCTCTCGCAGTTCTACGTTTTTAGTTATCTCAGTTCTTCGGATTCAAAATTACATTTTGAATTACTTGAGCTCTGCAGATTACCCGAATTAGTACTTTAAGCATATTGAACTAAGCTCTGCAAATCATAATTTCAATTTTCTAAGCTCCTCGGGCTCTAAATTAAATCTCCAGTAAAACCTATAATATTTCCAGAACTGTTTCGGATTAGTTCTAATTTTTTCTTGGATGCCATCCAAATCTTGTACTTAAATTTGAAATAGACATCAAATTCCTCACTGTGCTGTAAAAAGGACAGCTTGTCTGTTTTCAATCTAGATTTCATTTTGAAGATTTATAGGTCGGTCATCGAACCATGGAGGGTGAATACTTGGTGATTTATTGGAAATAGGCACATGGAGTTCAAAGCCTTGCAGTAATATCTCATAAAATTTATCGACATTTTCATTTACATCCCTTGCGCTTAGAATCTCATCCCAATTCACTGCAAACCAGTATGGTTTGTCTTGTCAAAGTTATATATAATTTATTGTAGGCGTCCAGATTTCGTCATACAGTCTGTAGTGTCAAATGCAATATCCAAATATTTATGGGTTGATATCATTTACGACAAATGGATTAAGTGATTCAGTTACTTTAAACGCATCTACTTGGTAAAGACAAGGTCTAAAAACTTCCCCAGATTATTAGCAATGGAGTTAATTTGGTTTAAATTATAACCAAGCCTTGCATCAACGCACAAAAATTCTGCATCTGACTTTATATTGTTTGGAAGAATGCAATTAAATTCACCATATCAGATGAATTTGATGTATTGATGACTTCTTCAATCGAATCGACGCATGCTGCATAATAATCACGGTTAGAATGAGGTGGTTTGCACGTAGTGTAAATAAATATGTATCGTTTGTTAATTTTAATTTTTACACAAATCTGCTCAACGCTTGATGGGACCAATGTTACTGGAGCACTCACTAGTTTAGAATGCACGGCTATGATTACACCAACGCTCGATTTCTTATAGAGCTAGTTCCAAGTTTGCGATGACATCTTTAAACAAAATGGCCATGCTGAAAATATTCAGAACTGTTAACTCCCGCATTTAAGTTACTTTTGCTGATACATAAATCAGGTAGTTTGTTTAGATGCTTTTAAACCATCTTGTTAACATTCTGATAATAAATGGAATACAACCTTCTAATTCGATTACCTGCTGACTTTTCCGGTGGTTTAGTTTAAGTTGTAGGCTATAAAGGTATAACATTAATACATGTCAAGTGGCGCCCTTTCATCACTAGCGAGTGTAGCAAATCAAAATTAACGGGCGCGAAATATTTAAATAAACCCGTGTGTCTCGATACCGCAAGTCCGCAACGATTGCATGTGGTAAACTACTAAATAATTTATTCGGATGTTCATTAGTTCTTACACATATAACAATTGGTGAAGTTAGTCCTTGCGGCTCATGAATCGTTAGGACTTTACTTGTTGGTGGTAAGGTAAGCTGTTTGATTAATAAACGCTTATCCGCTTTGGTGAAACCGATTTGACCTTGAAATGACCTTAAAATTTGACTTCAAGGTCAAATTCCAGATCATCATTTGATTTCCCCCTAAAATTGTGCAACTTTTTATACAAAAATGGTGCTGCGGGAATATGACTATAACATACATTTTTATCAAAATGTGGCTCGCTTACCACCATATTCGACTAGGTTCAAAGAATATGAAATTTGCACCATTGAAAACAGATGTCTTCTTCTGGATGCTGCTTTTACCGGAAACGTCCTACTTGGCCACATCGATTCAGCTGTTGTATTGGAAAACATATCGTAAAATCCAGCAGCGCAATCACCGATTTTTGAGGCTAGAACATCATTCGACCAATTATGGCGATAACAACCCAATCAATAGATTAGCAAAAGCATTCAATAACGCAAAGGGATCAATTCGATTTTAATCTTTCAAAAAATAGGCTAATGTGTCTAGGTTATGTTGTTGGTAGGATTGTAAATGTAATGTTTATTTTGAATTTCTTAAAGCTGGCGAAAAGATCCTTATAAATATTGTGACCAACCTGACAAATTAAAGAAAGTTTTACGGCAAGATAATTTAAGATCACACATCGAATTTTTCTTTGTTTAGAATTCTACGTTTGATGAATTTAAAACGTGTGTCTAATCCGTCCTAAATACTTTGCTTGATACGACCAGAAACATTTTCTTGCCAATATTTGAATGGACGTTGTAATTACCGTAGCAGTTTCATTAATATTTTCAAAAAAAATATGCGTGTTTTAAATCAAACTTTTCAGGTCGAAACAGTTACCGATAATACGATTTGGTAAATCACCGATTGGACAATGCAAATGACTAAACATTTTTCGATAACTTTGTTTAGTTTAATTGCACCAAAATTCAGCAAAGTGTATTATAGAAGTGCCATTTCTACCAGTGCCATTTCTACACCCTGTCCCTAATTTTTCAGTTTTAATGTTGTATATTTAGCAATTTATCAAATAAATTTTATTTTTTGAATTTTTAGAAGTATTTTTCTCAAAATCATACTTTGAACTAATTTTCCTTTGTCATTGTCAACAAAATTCCCACTTTGGAAGGAATAAAACGTTAATTAAAAATATTTTTATATAGAATATTGCCAAATATCATACGAGAAAATTATGTTATGATTCTAGCAAATATTTAAAATGATAAACAACAGGACCTAAATATTGGACAATCGTATTACAGCAAATATATAGAACTTTACGATATTTGTAAACAAAATAAAATTAAAAATTCACAAACTGAATACAAATTTAGGGGAGGGGGAACGAGCATTATAGCATAAATTAAACAAAAATTGGAGTTTACTCTTGTAAACACATTACGTGAATGTTATCCGACAAATTAAATTGTGTATCAGCAGGTGCCTATATCAACTCATAAAATACCACCCTATAAACAAGCGGGGTTACATTAAAATAAATAAATCGAAAACATTATAAATAACGGCTGCTTCAAAACAAATAAATCAAATTACTTAAAACGTCAAGAAACTCAATTTTTAACACCCAATTTAATATTTTTGGAGCTAAATAAAATATTAAAGTGCTCAAAGCACTTTGGTATTCTGTTTTTAGTTCTAAAGGATATATGATGCCATTATCATAAAAATATGTGACAAATTAGAAGATATGCACAACAAAATTTAGAAACACAAAAAATAAGAATAAGAATGTAGAACACGGATGGTACACATAACACAGAAAGGAAATTGCCCAGACGAAGGAATGTAGAGAATTTAATGTACCGTATATGTACAAATTTAAGATCGTAAAAGATTTTCGATACACATACGTCTATACAGTCACCTTGACTTTTTTATTGTGTAAACCGTATTTGAAATTTTCAAGTTTTTTTTTATCACCATTGTTGTTGTATCATTCTACAACACACAGACATTTTTTTTTCGCCTGTTTTGTTTCGATTTAGGCGTTTATTGAAAGATGATGGGCGTATGTATTGAATTCTTAAAGGTGAAGGTGGCATTTAAAATTATTATGAATTACGAAAATAAATCATCAAGTTTGTACTACAGGAAAGCTTATTGTAGTTAGGTACAATAAGTGATAATGGAGCGCAAAGTTTATTTTACCATTCATTTCAAATTACCTCATCTGTCCTAGGTCATTTTAATTTATCCTTTAACAGAGTTGCCATTAAAATCTTAGTCCAATACAGTAAAAACAATGATAGTTCTGGCTGATCTCGCCTAGCCATTTCTGTTTCAGATTTATTAAGTCGTTCTCGAGACAAATAAATTATAATACATTCCCGGGCTTTAAAAAAAAAATCTTTTGCTCAAGATTACAAGACGCTTAATTGTTCGTCTTGTTACACTAACTAGATGTGTACCGTTTAATCTAAAAGTGTGAGCACACACGATCATAATGTCAAATAGAATGTGGTCGCATTGACTACTTATTGTAATGTGGTTGTATTTAATAGTGTTTGATACAGACTTTTTCAAATTTTCCGAGATTTCCCACGGGAAACTTCAACTGCATTTGGCTATTGACAGGTCACTTCAATGCAATCCATCTCCAGGCAAAACACTCTAGAAGCTGATTTTATAAACATTTCCTAATTATTTTTGGAACATCAAATTTTCCCAGATTTTCCACGGAAAACTTGATCTGAATTTTTTTCCTGCGTTAGCTATTGGCAGAACGATTTTTTATTTTCGGCTGGCAATATTCGGCTACTTTTAAGTATTACGTGTTTCTTTTTATGTGATCTATTCAAGTGTAAGCACAAGTGCTATAGTATTCAGTCGTTTGTGTCATGTTTCAATAAATAAAATTCATTTTTTTTTTCGCATGGAATTACAGTAAAATAACGCGATATCGAATACTCTTTGGCAAATAGGCTCGTCCCCAAAAGGGGAGCGAAAATATCTGCTGTAATATTAACGTAGATGCATAGTGCATCAAAGTCAGAAAAGTGTCCTTGTTGTAGCCGCCTACATCGCTTATGGAGAAGTATGCAATTAACATTAGTAACAAGTGTCACAAAATCATCCATCGCCCAATTCAAATATAATTAATACCGTGTTCAATGAATGCACTTCCCGTCTCTTTATATTACCAACTGCGTTGATATAGTTTTAGCCCGCCGCTAGTAATTATCTCATCTAATTCATGCATTAATAAAACTCTCGTTCAAAAATTGAAGCTTTTACGATTATTCTCAAATATTCAAGTATCAGGTATATCGGAGACAAAAGTTGAAACATCAAAAACTGTAGCATCCAACTAACCATTCAATCAAGGTACGAGACCAGTGAGTGCTCTAAAATCGAAGCTCTGATTTTAAGTAAATAACATTCACTAAACCTCAATCTAAAATTGAGGCTCAATGGATAGAAGAGATTAGGATAAAAGAGATTATTTTTATTTTACCTCAAGGAGCAGATCTCGCATACCACATCCCAAATAAGATTGACATCCTCCTTAGGACAGACAATTCTTCTAAATACTCAGAGCTGGTAAATTCACAACTCAACTAATAGCTTAATCAACTAAGTTCGGAATTAGATCACTCAAAATATTCGGAAATTTAGCTGTTACTGGCGATGGAGCGTTAATTCAACAAGTTCTCTGATCCTCACGAGCAGGATCGCAAGTTCTAGACTAAATATGTGAGCCTAGGACACATGACTGCGATGGAACCCAGCGATCCCTTTTATTTACCGCATCATGCCACATCGTGGTCGACGGTTCCTGCAAATCAACATCTGTATTATCGTTAAATGATGAATTGTTGGTCGGTGCTACAATACAAAAGTCGATACTGATGCTGTTTCGGAAACATGCCATTGAATTCTCATCAGATGTGAAAAAAATGTACTGACAGATTGAAGTCAACCAGCGGGATCAAAATTCTCAAAAACTTCTATGCAGAATAATTTCATCCGAACCAATTAGGATTTTCCCACTAAATACAGTCACATATGGCACATCTTGTGCACCATTTCTAGCAGTTTGCAAGCAACATCAAATCGCCGAACATCTTGAGGCTATTCATCCATTAGGTTTCCAGATTGTTAAAAGAAATGTTTACCCGGACGACTGTCTATCAGGTGCTGATTCAACCAATGAAGCAACTTTAAATAAGGGTAATTTATAACAGTCAAATTTCCGGATTTTTTTACGTATCGAAACAAGCCTATGGAGCAGTGATTTATATCCATAGCACATATAGCAGCAGATATGTTATATGTAAGAATAAAGTAGAGCTTGGAGTGTTCTTTGCCAAAAGTACTGGATAATAAACTGTTGGAATGTAGTCTAAAGTTATATCAGTAAATGTATTGAATCTAAAAGACAAAAGGCGGCGAGTTTACGTCAATTAATGGGAAACTTACCTATATTTGTACCTAAAAACTACGTTGGGGAGAGGGCGCATATTAGGTAGTTAAAGGTTACAAATGTATTTCTATATGCTTGGCCACAAAAGCTATTCATATCGAGCTATGTCAAGATATGACAGCTGAAGCATTCATCGCTACGCTGCGTTCTTTTGCGATAATGTCCGATAACAGTTCCAATTGTGTGGGAGCTAAACCAACAAAATTAATCGAAACCAGGTAATGGCCCGCATTTTAATGGACTGTGAGAGTTCCGGATACAATCCATCAAATACCATATCAGCGTATAGGGTTATCAAAAATTCTGTGATGACTACGCATGAAATGGAGGCATTATTGATACAAATGGAAGAAGGTCTTCTCAACTCTCGAACGCTGTGAACGATAATTGATTACACCTATGACTTATCGGTACTAAGCCCAGCTCATTTTATAATTGGTGAGCCTATTGCAACAGCGGTGAAAATAGAACACAAAACAAAACCAAAATTGTCAAAATATGTCCGCTGTTATCAAACAAAAATGCAGATCCCCATAGTCGCATATATCTACAAGAATTAAAACTAGACTTTTAATAGTCCGGGAATATGTTCAGAATACGTGATATCAAACAAACTGATCTGAAATTTATTTTGTGAATATTTTTTCTATTTATATGCAACAAATTCGGGCAAAGTGTTTTTCAGAACTGTAAAGGAACAAATCGTTTAGACTAAATACAAATTTAAATCATTCTGAATTTTAACAATTGCAAAGATGTTGCTTAACTCCTTCTAAACAAATTCTGATTTTGCCTGTTAAAAGAAAATTTTTCCTCTTAGCAAATAAATTGGTATCGGACAGGAATTTTCGATTATTGCCGGAAAAATTGGGCCAAATAAACTTGAGAAGTGTTAGAAAGTATAGAACGTAAATTAAAGAACATATAGCATGCATGTTTATGGTTTTAACGCTCTCTACTTCATAATATTACAACAGGTTATGGGCCCAGGCTTACGCCCTAAAATCTATGCAGAATCAAAACTCACGATATATTAGTGTCGTGTTTTTTGAGAACGATTTAATTTAAAAAAAAAAAAAAATATTCCTAAAAATGGCTTCCGGAAATTCTGCAAGCGTAACGCATATCAAAGAATTCAAGGATCGCGAGAACTTCAACGATTGGAAGTTTGAGATGCAGGCGTTACCCCAATTAGACGAATTGTTGGAATATATGTCTGGTGACATTAAAGTCGGCGAAAATGTGGATGCAAACAAAAAAGCTGTGAAGGCTAAGACCAGATTAGGTGATTTTGTCGATTGATCCGGTGAACTATGTTCACATTCAATCCGCAAATTCAGCTAAAGATGTCTGGGCGGCTAGTTTGAAAACTGCCTTTGAAGAAAGATGTTCCACGAAAAGTGGGTTTATTAAAAACGTTAATAACAACGAGGCTTGAAAATAGCAAATCGGTCGAGATTACATATTATGTAAATACAATCAACTGCTCATAAATTGAACGGAATTGGATTTAATGTGAGTGAAGAGTGGCTTGCCAATGGTAATGAGACTTGAGAGCTCAGGGACGAAAATCACAGGAGATTTTGTCAAAACGAAGCCTTTGCAGGATGTTAAATTATCCAGATCGCCTGTGCTGTAACAACAAGAATATTGGAAAATCACTTGAAAAAGAAAACAAATCCAAGCCAACTGGAAAATCTGCTTTCATCACAGCCTGTGCCGTTGGTGATGTGAAAGTCAATGAGTGGTATATTGATTCTGGTGCCTCTGTCCACATGTGTAAGCAAGGTGATTGGATGCGTGACGTAAACGACTCGTCGAGCAAAGAAATTGTGTTAGCAAATAATTCAAATCTTGAAGCACAAGGAATTGGAATTGCTGATTTGCATGCTAAAAAGCAATGAGAATCACACAATCGAAGTTAGATATGTCCTTCTTGTCCCAAAATTTTCAGTAAATTCTCTTTCGGTTAGTCAAATAACTAATCATAATAATAAAGTTATTTTTGACAAAACTGCCGTAAAAATAATTGATCAAAATGGATTATTATTGGCAACGGGTAGTCGAGTAAATAATATGTATCAGTTGGATAAACAGGATAATAAATAGTGCTTTTTACTAACATGTGGTATCTAAACCATTTGATTTGTGGCACCGTTGATTGGGTCACCTGAATCCATATAGCATGAAACTTTTACGTGACAAATATCCCAATGGCGTTAATTTAAAAATTGTCCAAACGAAACTTGCATAAACTGCGCCAAAGGCAAACAGCATCGGCAACCATTTGGAAATTCCGAAAAAAAGAGCACAACATTTTCTGGAGCTCGTATACATCCGGGGGTGCGATTATGTAAACATTACGAGTTTCGAATTTCTCATAATTGCGATTTGTTGCTGTTGTTTTACTCGTACAGCTTTTTATGTACGACAGACAACTCGTAATGATTGAAAAAAAAAATCAAAATATGCATAACAACCACAGTACTGTGCATAACAACAACAAAATTGTATGCTGAAAATGACGCTATCGGGCAGCACTTATGTTTAAAAAAAAGTGTTTCTCGTAATTGCTTACATAATTGCGTTATGTCGCAATTAACTCGTTTGTCGTAACTCGTAATACGAGAGATACAATAATCGCACCCCAGATCTGTGCGGTCCAATGGAAACAAAATCTCTTGGCGGAAGTAGCTATTTCCTGACATTTGTGTATGAAGGTTTTCATTTATTTTTTGGAGACTAAGGACGAAGTCATTGGTTCTTTCAAGCATTTTAAATCGTAGATGACAGTATCTTATTCTCCTGAACAAAATGGAATGGCGGAGCGAATAAATCGTACTCTCTAAAAGTTCAAAAATTATTCTGGTCGGAAGCTATAGGTATAGCGTACATCTGCTTATTTCGTCAAACGTTCATCGACGAAAGGTCTTGGACAAGACACCCGAAGAAATTTGGTCTGGAGTAAAACCGGATCTGCACCATTTGAGAGTTTTTGGAGCAAGAGCTATATCACACATACCGAAACAAAAACGTAAAAATGGGATATCAAATCTGAGGAATGCATTCTCGTTGGCTACTGTGAGAATTCAAAAGCATACCGATTATACAGTAAACAAAATGGTGACATATCAAAGAGTCGTGAAGTAATTTTCATTGCATCGCCTGTACCAATAACTACAAACGATGATCATGAAGTGGGGGAATGATCAGGCACGCCTCTTTATTGCAATATAGAAGAAGTGAAGGAAACACAGACATTCATAGAAGCTGCTGCAGCCGATAAATTGGGTTCCAATGATGGATTATATTCCAATAGTGGACTATGCTCCAATGACGAATTAGGTTCTAAAATTATAGAAAACAATGTAGACATGACACATCAGGAAACAGCCAGGGAAGTTAAAGGATTAAGAACTCAGTTACAATGCCAAATTATCTGAAGTACGCTTAGATCCTTTAACATATGAATTGGTTAAGAGCAGCCCTGAATGCGATTATTGGAAAAAGTTGTGCAATAGGAATATGAGTCTCTTCTTGAAAATGGAACCTAGACTCTACCAAATATTCCACCGAATAGAAAAGCAATCCAATGCAAGTGGGTCTACAAAACCAAATGCGATGTTAATGGAAATATCAACCGGTATAAAGCAAGTCTTGCAGTTAAACGTTGTTCTCAACGAGAAGGCGTTCATTTGTTATTCCATTCGATAATTAATTGCACTTGCAGTTAAGTATGATCTAGAAATTGATAAAATGGATGCAGTTGCGGCATTCTTGCCTAGTGGACCCCTTCATCTATCACAAAATTCTGAATGGACATATTTTGTTAGTAGCCGTGTACGTTGATGATTTGTTGTTATTCTCAAATAACAGTTAAAAGATTCATTAACAAGAAAATTATCGAAAACCTTTAAAAATTAAGGACTTGGGAGTAGTTCAACAGTACCTAGGAATGCCAACAATTATACATCGAAGAAATGTTAAAAACGTATGGTATGGCCGACTGTAATCCTGCGTTGACACCCATTAATGCAAATCCAAAATTAACTAAAAGTATATGTCACCTAAGTCTGATAATGAAGCCGTTCAAATGCAAAATGCTCCTGGATATATATGCTATGCAATCAGCACCGTTAGCAAATTCAATAACAACCCTGGTCTGCCGCACTGGAACGCGGTTAAAAGAAACCTGAGATACCTTCGTGGTACTGCATCAGCCAAACTGGAACTTTCAAAAAACGGTAATTCAAAGGTAATTGGTTATTGTGATTCGGATTGGGCCGTCTACGAACTAGGGAACTCTCTGCCGCAGCTCAAGAAGCTTTATGGTTGAAAAATTTTGAAATCGATTTAAAGTTGAGCTTAACTCTAGATGCAACTACTATTTGTTGTGTCAAGACGAGGGCCATAAGTTTAGCATCAACTGATGCTTATCACGCCAGGATCAAGCACATCGATTTTTGACATAAGTTCACACATTAAAAAAAGATTCAATTGACATCAGTTAGCACTAGTGGGAGGGAGTGGGAGTGTTGGAAAGCAGTATACCACCCATGTTTATGGTTTTATGTTTTGTATACATTCTCTGAAAAATAAAACGCTCTCTTGTTTCTGGAACATTGTATGAACATCACATGTCTTTTAATTATTATACATTTCATAATACTACAACAAGAAGTAGATCGACAATCGATACGACTCTGTACTGCGTTTTTTCATTTGATAAAAACCAACAAAAAATGAAAAGTCAACACAGAGTCTTGTCGATTGTCAAACGACTCGACAATCATAATAGGGGTGATTATTACTTGACAGGTGCCGATAAACGCCTCATGATTTGAGGGACGGCCTCAGCCCACTTCTTAAAACAAAAGAAAAAAAAAACTCATATTTAGATGTATTGTATGTCGAAGAAAAAAGTTAAATCGACCATCACACAAAGTATAATTTTTTATAACTACCAAAACAAAACATAATTAAAGCATTTCCACAAAACAGAAAACTTTTTTTTTCCTGTGCGAACAATGATGGATCGTTAGAAGACGACAGAAAGTTTAAATTTGTTGTATATAAGTGCAAACAAACGTTGTCTTATAACACGAAAAAAAAAGAGTTTTGTGTAATTTTAAGCAATTTGTAAATTTTACAGGTTTATTGTCATATTGTTAAACAATTTATGAGTACATACATATATGATTGCATGACATCAAACAATACTAAATGTCATTATCGTATACAAATAAATTTATACAACGGTATGACAGCTGTACAATAATGTCATATATAACGTAAAATGTCAGTTTTAATGTATAGAAACTTTCTGTGGAAATATTTTTTTATAATTAATAGTGAAAATGAACTGTGTACGGTATATTGTATAATAAATGATTGAAAGTTCATTTCGGGAAATTGTTCCACAGCTAATACAATACACAAAATATATACAACACAATGTCCTTTATGCGAAACGAACAATGGATTTTTCAAGTTTTAGTTTATGAAAATAGTTTTTCCATTTAAATTGGATATAGCTATATAGTAAAAACGTAATAAATGTCTAAAGAGCTTTTTTGTGCTTTGTGATTTTTTCGTTTTTTTATTTTTTGTTGTGTGTTGATGATTGTGTGCTTTAATCAAAACTTAAGAAAAAAAAAATATGAAAAGTGGCATTATTTTTCGCGGTGATTTTTTTTTCCGTTCTTCATGCAGAACTAGCGTCTCTTTTGTTTAAAATAATAATGATTAAGGCATAGAGTTGATTTCAAATCATTTTTATCAGTCAGTTGTCTTACTAAGTTACTACAGTTACACCACAATATCAACTCAACCCATTTTATAAGCTAATCCAATTATTTCAACAATTTATGGTATACAAATCAAGTAACTTTATTAATTCCAGCCAATAATTCACATTGTCCTATCTTTTGTTTACTTTGTTATTTATTTATCAAGATTAATTGAAGAATATAGGCGAACAATAAAATGTTGTTTTATATCTAAAGTGGTTCGCTTTCATGCTTCCAATTAAAAGTGACAATATTCATAATAATACAAGAATAGAAATATTCTCGTTTGTCACAAATCTGATATGAGATAGAGAAAAATTATTATCATCTATTCGCTGTGTGTCTGCCTTACTATTAATTTTTCCAGCTCAATGGAGTTTTCATTCTACAAAATAACTCAATATTGCTAATTGACTATTGTTGTCTCTAAATAAAAATAAAAATAGAATTTATTGGTTGATTTTGATTGGCATACAATTCGTCGTCTTTATTATATAAATTACAATGAGTACTCGTACATGTTATTCCATCTCTGGATAAGGATCAATAATAATAATAATCAAAGTGTTGTTGAGTTGAAGCTCGCATAAACAAAGAAATAAATTAATTAATTTGATAAAATTGACTGTTGAAGAAGATTTTGTATACATATGTATGTAACATAGTACACACACATGAAAGTAATTAATTCACCTTAATCTTTAATTTCTTGACCCCGCTATTGATGGAGGGAGCGTTGCCCGCAAATTGTCATTAATAATTTAAGTAGCAGTTAAATTAAACTCGAACCCACAACGAAATTTCATAAATCAATCAAAAAATATCGTCTTTGGAAGGCCGTCTCCTAAATTTATGTCAGATAAACTTATCTCAGAATTATTCTTTTGTATAAATATTTGAAATAAAGCGAGAATTAGGAAATTTATGCTGGATATAATGATGGGTTCGTTCATCCAGTTATTCATTCATAGAAGTGCCTCACTTTTCGAATGTCACCGAATATTATTACTATTTGAATAAAATCACTAAGCATTTCAAAGTTTCAGCTGGCGAGGCTTACGATTCCTCACGAAATGTGGTTCGCACTCCCAGTAATACCGAGAACAGTTGATACATAATTGCGGCCTTCAAAGTACGGTGCCAACGCTCGACCATGTGGCATATACTGCGAACGCTACTGTGTTGGCTGTAATGCCTGGGACTGGAATTGCTTCTGCCCAACGAGTGTATCTGTCTATTAATATTACACATTATCGTTGCCCATTGGATATTGGGAGAGGTCCAATGATGTCCAAATGTACTTCCGCGAATCTTTCGTTGGTTGCATTGAAAGATCCAATTGGCGTTTTTGTATAGCTTTGCTCGTTGAAATGCTATACATCCTTTTGACATATATTTTGATGTCTTTTTAAATTGATGGCCAAACTACCAGGTTTGTTTTTAATTTGGTAGTTGCTTTTGTACATGGATGCGATAAATTATGAAATGCCTCAAATATTTTCTTACGGAATTCATGTGGTATAAAAGGTCTTTGAACTGTTAAATGCCATCGATGTTTGTTCGACCTTGAGCGTTGACTTTGCATTTTGAAGAATTTCGATTAATTCCTCATCTAAAGTTTGTGCAGGGAGCGTCTCAAAATCTTGGTTTTTAAAATCTCGATTTTTATAAATCTCGGTTTTAATCTCGGTTTTTATTTATATTTATTTCAAAATTAAAATCCCCATTTTCCAGAATTTATAATTTTTGGTTTTGAATTATCGATGTCAGATACGTGTTATATGTCTGTGGTGAATTGATTTAATAAGTCCAGCTGTCGTCTTTCCCTCGGTGATGCCTTAACTAAATTTAGCTTAAATGCATAAACCGAAAGCTTATGATCGCTGAATATTGTAAATAATCTGGCTTCCAATAGGTATCTGAAATATTTACTCCTAGATATGCTGCCAGTAACTCTCGATCGTAGGCACTATATTTCACTAGTAGTTGTTGCCTTGTATTCTGCAACCACTGTTGTACTACGGCTCCTATTGCTGAGTCTAAGGCATCAACCATGATTGATAGGCGTTAAAATGTTAGTGGATGTGAGAGCCTTGTGGCTTGACATAACCTAGCTTTGCACTCGTCAAAAGCGGTCCTAGCTTCGTTGGACTAAATGATTTCCTCCTTATTATTTTTCTTGTAGCCTTTTCAATAATTGTAGAAATTGATCATCCCCAAAAATCTTTTTAGATGTTATACTGATGATGGGCGTTTGAATTGTTTGATGACTTTAACTCGTTCAGGTGATGGTAGAATTCCTTTAGCGTTTACTAAATGGCCTAAATAATTACATCTGCTTGAGCGAAAACACTCTTGTCTAAGTTGATTATGAGTTCTGCCTCGGATAATTTATTAAATATTATTTTAAGATGACTAAATGCGCATAGTATGTTTTTGAAGCTATCAACATATAATCTAAATATACAAAACAATCAGTCTTTGGAATGACTGTGCAGCATTACGTGGACCAAACGTAATTCTAGTGAATTCAAGCATGCCAAAAGAAGTTGTGATTGCTGCCTTCGGAATATCTTTATGTTCCACTGGAGTTTGATGTAAGCCTTTACTAAATTCAGCTTTGAAAATGGGTTACATCCCTCTAGTTGGAAATCCTGTATATGTGGCATTGGGTAAGGGTCTGCTCGGTAATCACCGCACGGTCTCCAGTCACCATTTTTCTTCGGTACCAAATGTAATGGACTAGACCATACACTTTTACTGGGGCTACAATACAGATAAATTTAAAGCTTGATACGTTTTTAATGAAACAACGCTAAATAGAAAAGTTAATGGATCAACAATTCTGTTTTTCTGCATATCCATACTAATAATCCGGTACTTTTTAAAAAGTCTGCTCCGATTATTGGTATGGAAACATCTGCCACTATGAAAGCCCAAGTAACATTGCGTCGCAGACCTATATTTAATGATAAAATACATGTACCATATGCCTTAATAGGTGTTCCATTAGGTGCATATAGATTGTATTGTCAAATCGTGTTTGAATGTTTACATAAATCAGGTGGAATGACAGAGACTTCAGCACCTGTATCATTAAAATTTTTTTCTTTCAGTTGCTCTCAAAAATTATTAAGTCATCTTAATAAGTTTGGGCGCCCCGGGATCAAAATATTTCGCGCACAAATACAAATTTAATTAATTATCTTTTATAGTAGCTAAATTCGTTTCTCACTGACTAAACGTATTATAAATTTCATCTGTGACATTCCGAACTCTAATGCTATATATTTTATCTTACCTCTTGTCCCCGAAGGTTCGGGATAAAAGAAGTTCGACTGTAATATATACTTACTTGATGTTTTACACGCGTCTTAGGTAAGTTATCAAAATTTAAATTTTTGCGCCCTCAAATCGATGGCGCCTCAGGGTTTAGCCCTTTTAGCCCAATGGCCTTGATTGTAAATCGCCACTTTGTAGATCTAAATTTTAATTAAAGTTTTTGTGGAAATTGATTATTTTAATTTACAATATATTATCTACCAGAGATTCTTTGCGCACAAATTGACACCAGAATTTTTCTTATCAGAAGATGTTGGTGGAGCACAAGCCAAAATATCTTTATTTCTCGACCGTGCACTTATTTCCACGTTATACTTGGGTGGACTGTATCTTCGTTGTAAATATGTTGTATTGTCCGGACTAAAACGCACGTATTTCCAATTTAACCACAATATAAAAGCCAATTTTTGTTTAATGGTTTTATGTTTGTATTTGTTTTTATTTAGTCATTTCACTGTTAAACTTTATATTTTCTAATTTGTTGTGTGTACAATGGTGGTTACAATTATAATCTTCTTAATTTTGTTGTTTTCACAATGGTGGTTACAATTATAATCTTCTTAATTTTGTTGTTTTCACAATGGTGGTTACAATTATAATGATAAAAAAAATATGCATAGCCAAAAATGTACAGTCGCGAAAGTTATGTTCGAATAATTTGATCATCTTCTAAATTATTCACACAGATGTCGTGTCGGTATTCACAACTTTCGGACTGCATCACAAATTGAACATAAACTCGGCTGCATTTTAAATTTTGACATTTTGACAGATGTGATTTTGTGAGCTGTGTATACAAGGATTTTTAAGTTAAGTATATTACATTTTATAATATGATAAATAAATTGTTAATGAGATTTCTTTTTTCTTTTTAGATTAATCTGACTACTACTAGATGATGACATTTAATATGGAATTTAGATTTGTGATTAATTTTATAATAAATAATATAATGGGTAAGAATATAATAATAAATTTCACTTGTAAACACAGTGACATTAGAATACATAAATCTATTTTATTTCAGCAAATGTGACTGCTGCTGATGGTGCGATGATGTTCCTATGATTATGCTTCTTTTTCTTCCAGGTACATTATTAAGTATTAACAGAAGAGGCGTTCTATCGCTACAGTGCTTTAAAGCATTTTTAATCGCTATCTTGTAGTTTATAATTTTAATTAAAATTTATGTGGGGATTAATTATTTTAACCACAGTTTCTTTATGCACAAATTAACATTAGAATTGCTCCGATCTGATGAGGTATTCTCTCGTTATAGTGGCCTCAATCTCTGTAAATCGCTATTTTATAGTTTGAATTTTTAATTAAAATATATATGGAGATTAATTAATTTACCACGGTTTTTTACTCAAAAATTTACACCGTCTGATCTCCGATAGGATTAGCCATTCTCTCGCTATATTGGTTCTAGCATGATGACGTCATTGCAATAATATTATGCGTGACACCTAAAGCCGAAGGACCAATCTAAGCAATCGTATCTTTAAATTAAAGGAAATGCGTATAGTTGATAAGTAATTGCTTACGACCAACGACTAAAGGTAGATCCGCACGACGTGTTTTTACATGTACTTTCATAAATGTGTCAACATTTGTGACAATTTTTTATGACCACATGTTGTATTTTTGCTTTTGTGATTACATATGTGTCCGCACATATGTAATTTTCGCAAATGACTTTTATCCATTTTGGTATGTTTTTACATAGGATATAACCTCAAAAAATTTTACAAATGTCATCAAACATGGTTTCGACCGTAATTTTTCCTTTTTTTTTTGTTTTTAGTTTTAGGTATTAATAAATCTAAACAAATCAAAGTCGCCTCGCCATAGATTAATCTATCGTCGTCCGTATTAATACTACAAAACACAAATGTTTTTAATGAGCGTGTGGATGCGATTTTCAACTTTTCAAATGTTTTAAAATACACTTGTATTTTTTGACATATTTTAGTTTGTTAAAACATAACTAAAAACACATCGTGCGGATCGACCTTAAATTTCGGGTCAGTTTTCTGAACACGCGGTGTAAGACATTATCACGTCAAAATATCAATATTATGGCGTGCTTGTGAGCAATAATTAATGGATTAATTGTGCTGAAATAAGTGCCACTCCAAAATAACAAATGCCGTAACGCAATCGCGTCGCGATTCAATAAAGCCATACCAAAACGATTTCGAAACATCAAAGGAACATTGAGATCGTAGAAGGTACATTTTGCGATAGTGTAGTGGAGTGAATTTTTCAAAGCTAAAACATGACATTTCCAATCTAAATGACAATCGACTTCTAGTCTTAAATATTTACAGGATTGACCATATACAGTTGAGCAAGCAAGAGCCATTTCTGGAACAATAGACATAATGAAAAACAATATCAATATTACACGATCGATAGGCATTCAAGTTTGTTTAAAAGAATCTTGGAATCCACCATATCAAACGCTTTGCAAATATAAATAAAGAGAGCGGCTACTGTATGTGATTTATTAATCCCTCCATGTAGTGGATCCATTTATAGATTCAGTAGGGCATCTTCGGAACCAAAACCAGCTCTGAGTCCGAATGGGCACGGACTAAAGTAATCGTACGTATTTAGGTAGCCAAGTAAACGCGATTTAACAATTTTCTCAAAAATTTTTGAGAGAACTAGAAGAGGCGAATTAGGCCGATAATTGCTAATTAATAAGCGATTACCTTTTGCATACAAAGGAATAACGCATTGAGCATTGGGCTATCAGGTGGTGGAAAAAAAATGTGTGTTTTAAGTGTGTTTCGCCAAGTGCCTACGGCAGATAGTGTAACAAATTTGAAATATTAACTCAACTCGATGAAAACTGAACGGAACTTTTGTAAACAAATCTAGAATTGTAATTTGAACACGTGCACTGAACGGAAGATTGTATTTTATGGTTCGTTTGTACATATATAAAATAACAAAATTTAACACCGGGTCATATTGACCCGAAAGATCATACGTGTAACAAAGTCTGATTAAACTGTAACAAATTAAGCAAAATTTATATTTTCTTGTTTAAAGTATGAAATGACATAATTAACGTAGTAATTAACGGCCAAATACATTGCTGTGAGCTCACGAGCATACGTACTGAATCATAGTTGGATTGAAGTTCGTTGTTGACGACTTGATGAAGTACTGTACCAGCCGTGATGACAGAAGCGTCGACATGCAGCGAAAGCTTTGCTGTTTTTGATGGATGAACGAGTAAAGCGACATTGGCAAATCGAGTTTGCGTTTCTCAAATGCATTCCTGGCTTCGTCCGTCCACGTTAATAGTGATCGATCATTCGTTTTATCTCCGGGAATCATTTCCAATAATTTGACTTAAGTTGTCTTGAGTATCATCAAACAACTTTTTAGTTGATTTACCATTATCGGAAGTGGAAATGATTTGATGGCTTCGACTTTGTCGAGCAGCGGCAAAAGTTGTTCGGTTGAAACTCGAGAATTACCAAGGAAATGAATCTTCTGCCAGCTAAATTCGCATTTAGCAATATTTATTGTTAAATTGTATTATTTCAAGCGCCCAAAACGGTTCGCAAGTGTTCTTGGTGCTCTACGGATATTGTCGAGGCAAACACAAAATCGAGATCGCGACATACTTCGTGAATTAATCGCTGGAAAGTTTGTGCAGCGTTGCATAGACCAAACGTCATAAACTACTTTAGCGACTGAAACCTGATTGAAAGCGTTTTGCAAGTCGATCTTTGGAAAAATTGTCTTCCCTTGCACGAAATCATTCACATACGGAATAGGGTAGCGGCCGTGCTTCTTCACTATGTAAAGCGGGCTTGCCGAACTACTGCTTGATGGTCGACAAATTCCGGCTTTCATCAATAATTCGAATTCCTTTCGTGCTTTTTAAATTTTCTCGGAATCCAATCGTCGAGGTCGAGCATATACCAGATGTCCTGTCGTGATAATTCGATGCAATATAACGGTAGAAATTTCCCTTCCTGGCAGTGGAAATATCGTAATTTGCTTGAACTCTTCCAGTAAACCAGCGTAATTCGAATCCAACTGGTACGTTTTGTATTCGGTCGTTTCGTCATCGGTGATGCGCATACAATTTGAATTCAAGCCAGTAAACGGGTCAATTATTTTTTTTTCCAATCAACTCGATTAGAACTCCGTAACTTGCAATGAAATCTGCACCGATGATTGGGGTGGTTACGTCTGTGATTAGAAACTTCCATGTGAAGTTATGTCGTAATCTAAGGTTTACCTTCAGTGTTGCATTTCCAAATGTTTAATGTCGTAAATTTTCAGTCGGTTAATGAATTTGGATTTATTCTGTTAGTTACCTAAATCCGACACAGGCTGTTGGCTTCATTTACTATTTGACTGGGCGGCATTCATGGCATGGAAATTGCACGGTTTGCGGCAACGGTTTGCTTTATCGCCAAACTTTCAATGGAACCAACAATTTGGATGCTCAGAATGAGAATTGGAACGCGCACGTGGTCTATTACCGTTCGCTGCATTACTGCGACCGCGAAAATTGTCGAATTTTCGTTCAAGCTCAGCCACTTGTATGGACAGCTTTTCTGGATGCTATTGGTAAACTTTTCATTTGAATAACTGCAGCGTGCGCCATTTCGAGAAGTGCGCGACCCAGAGATCGATGAATGCAGTTTCCATGAACGAATGATGCCAAATTTGTTTAATTTTTGATCTAAATGGGTTGGTTTTGCATCGTAAAGTTGTACGTCATTAATCGCTTGTCGGAATATTTTTTGCTACGAATCCAAGTAAAATTGCACTATCACTGACTTTATGTGGTCGTACTTTCCCTTTTCTGAGATTTGACCGATTTCCACTTGGATAGCTCCCAGACCCAGATCGCTGAGCGGAATTTAGAGCATTACCGAATAATACTTTTTATTAGCCGTGGTAACATTGCTGGCTTGGAACCAGAATTCCAGGCTTACAAAATATGATGGATATTCCAAAGTGCACGCGCTCGCACGACAAACGAGCAATTAGAAATGTTTTTCAGTTTTTTGGAGGAAAATAACCAATTTTTGGCGGAGAAAAATACTCCGAAAAACCATAAATATTTAGATGAGAAATGGGAGAATTAACTGGCAAGAGTAACTCATTAAAAGGGTATTATTTGATTTTATTGGGGTTTTATTACTTCATTAATTATTTCTTAAATTTCTTTCAGACTCAGAATCACTGGAAAACCCAGTTAAAATTCAGATCTCGAAAAATTACCGTATAATAACGTATGACTGATGGCGGTGAGCATGAAACCACATAACGTATTATATGATTGCATGAAATTCTGAGAACTATCTGTGACGGAACGTCGTAATTTTATTTCTAAGCCCAACCGGTGTTTCAACTGCCTCAGCCAAGACGATTTAACACCTTGCTTCATTTTGTACTGGAAATGCCTATTCCAGTTGCTAGCCATGTATGTTGATTCCCAGTCATCGCATTAACTATAGAAAATGTTTCCTCCGCAATAAATTTAAGTGATATACATCCAAAAGATGTATTAGTTTTTCAGTCACCATCGTCAGCTAATCCGATGATACCCATTCTGCCAACAGCTTGTGTTGAGGTAGAAGGCAAATATGGTAACTATGGGTTAAGGACTCAGGCTCGACACATTTCTTTATTACCAAAAGTTTTCTCAATTTATTGAAGATTCCACTCCATAAATCGAACACGATAATCCGCACACGTAACAGTACTCTGTATATTCAAGAGGAGAAGTTTCACACCTTAGACATATTAATCCACAGTACGGTTAGATGCATTAATTGTACCATCCGTTACATCGTGTTTACCAGTTCAACCCGCTAATATTCAATTTCGACCCAGCCTTCAATAGATCAAGCATAGTTGACCTTTTATTGGGGTATGTAGTATTCACTTAAGGATGGCACAAAACCCAGTGTGCCTAAGAGTATCTTTGCTATACATTTCAAATTTGGCTGAATAATCGCAGTGTTTACCGTTCAAGCATATCTCACCAACCATTGGAGAAAGTTATGCTCCAAGCAGTCAAGAGATTCTACGTATTAGAATGCCGTTTACATACGGACAGCCGGCTAAGATTAGCTTCAAATAAATTTTTAGAACGCTATTTGACGTTGAACAATATGGAAACAGTGCCGGAAATGAACTGGATAAAGCACATAACTTAATATTTTATTTACCTCATCAGTCTTCTGTGCTGAAATAATCAAGCAGCACAAGAAAGGTGCGCATAGTATTTGGCGCCTCCGCCAAATCAAATACCAGCCACTCTCTCAATGACAGCATTTTAGTTGGACCGACATTTTAGTTGATTCCGTATGTATTTTCGGCCGATATAGAGAAATTGTTCAGGCAAATTTTTATTTCAAAGAAGGGGAATGATTATCATCGCATTGCATGGAGAGCTGATCTCAAACCTAAGTTAATTCATTATCGGTTGAAACCGTAACCTACGGTATCGCCTCAGCACCGTTATTAGCATTGTTTAGCCGATACATTTAGTAACACATTTCCTAAGGCAAGTGCAATCCTGAAGTCAAACTTCTGACATTGCGAAGGGATTTAATCATTTTATTGACATACTAGGCGGTTTCAACATTCGTAGATGGTCCGCTAACCACTCTCAATTCGTGAATTATCGTCCTGGGAAAATAGCAGAATTGAAATTAAGTATACAATCCAATATACATATGATTACTTATTTTTCGAAATAAATTTATAATCAGCAAACTAATTTACGAGGAACAGTAAATTAAACTGGAAACCTAATATTATGGAAAGAGTAAAGAAAGCTACGGTAGCACTATACTCTTGCAAAAATGCCATTGGGAAAGGATGGGGGCTGGAGCTCCACATGATCCTTTGACACTGCAGAACTCAGACCCATTCTTCTGTATGGGGTAACAGACTGGTGGCCTGCTCTGGCAAAACTGTCAACCAAAAGTTGTTGACAAAAGTTCAGAGAACAATCTCTCTGTGGATCAGTGGTACACTGAGGAGCACATCCACTAAGGCAATGGAGACTCTGCTATTTCTGACTCCTATCTTATAACTTGGATATTTTGGAACAAAGGGCTTCGCAAGACCACCGACTATACTGCCCCGTCACTATCTTTTGATAGAAAGTTCCGGACTATTATCCCATCCAGAGAGGACTGGATGATGGATGCAGTTTTGGAACCAGGAGTTTTAAACTTCTTGACTGATGGTTCAAAACGGGATGGAAAAATCGGGGCTGGGGTGTTCTGGGAGGAACTTATATTTAACAAGTGTTTTTAAAAAAATTTTAAAAATGTGTGTATTAAGTGTGTTTCGCCAAGTGCCTACGGAAGAAAGTGTAAGAAGTATTAAATATTTGTATTCAAATAAAATTAAAACAAAATTAAAATCGTATATTTATTGTTGACGGTTTTACATGGTCCTTCGAGCCGGATTACCAACACGAAACAGAAAAAAAATATCGTATAATCAAAGGAGAAGTCATCACAACATCACAGTACAGCCAACAATTCAGATAAGTAATTTATTTGTATGTGATAAAATAAATTTATATAGTAAAGTGAATCGTCGAAGCTTAGTAAAGCAAACTTATTCTGAAGGCTTATATAGCAACGCATTTGAAATATATATTGTGAAAACCTAACCTAAAAGTTGAAGCTGTGAAAACGTGTTGTTTGTGAAATTTAAGTGCTGAAAACTTAACCTAAGTTTTACCACACTGTGAAAACGTGGATTTGTATATTGGAATTCGGAACGTATAATAAGCAATAAATTCAAGTTGCTGAAACCTACCTAAAGGTTTACCTAGTTACGAAAACGTGTTTTTCGTGAATTTAAGTTTCGAAAACTTAACCGAAAGTGTGACAACACTTTGAAAACACGTTATATGTATATTGAAATTGAATAAATTAGCAGTAAAATCAAATTACTGAAACCTAACCTAAACATCCACCAAGTTAAACGTGTTATTCTATGATTTTAAGTTTCGAAAACTTAACCTAAAAATTGTGAACAGTTTGAAAACGTGTTATTTGGAATTGAATAGTCGAATTAGCAACAAAGTCCAGTTGCTAAAACATAACCTGAAAGTGTATCCAGTTTGAAAACGTGTTATTTGGAATTGAATAGTCGAATTAGCAACAAAGTCCAGTTGCTAAAACATAACCTAAAAGTGTATCCAGTTTGAAAACGTGTTATTTGTAATTGAATAGTCAAATTAGCAATAAAGTCCAGTTGCTAAAACATAACCTGAAAGTGTGCACAGTTGTGAAAACGTGAATTGAATAGTCGAATTAGCAACAAAGTCCAGTTGCTAAAATATAACCCGAAAGAGTAACCAGTTTTGAAAACGTGTCAATTCTAATTGGAACGTCGATTAGCAATCAAGTCCAGTTGCTAAAACATAACGCGAAAGTGCAACCAGTTTTGAAAACGTGTCAATTCTAATTGGAACGTCGATTAGCAATCAAATCCAGTTGCTAAAACATTACGCGAAGGTGTAACCAGTTTTGAAAACGGCATTTGTAATTGGAACATCGAATAGCAATCAAGTCCAGTTGCTAAAACATAACCTGAAGGTGTAACCAGTTTTGAAAACGGCATTTGTAATTGGAACGTCGAATTAGCAGTAACGTCAAGTTGCTGAAACCTAACCTAAAGGTCTACCAAGTTTGAAAACATGTTTTTCTTGAATTGTAGGGGAAAGTGGGGGAATTTCGTGCATCTTGGTAAATCCGTGCATCAAAATATTAACATTTCTAATTATCTTATCCAACCCTGAGCTATTTCAAATTGTTCCTTTTGATGAGTTCGATTATTAAATTTTACCACCAGTCGAAACATTAGAGTTGGTGAGAACACATGTAAACAAAAGTTTTTCTCTATATTTTATTGTAATATTACCGTGGTACTAAATTAACGGTAAATGATATTAATTTTAATTTTATATAAATTATGTAGATGCATATTATTTTTGGGATACTTTAAGTGAAATATACAGAATAAACTTGTGCACACATCTTTGAGTGTGTTTAGATCTTTATTCATTTTTATTATTTCGCCATTGTGGGGAAATACCGTAAATTTTATCGGGGAAACACCGTGCTTTGCACGGTATTGCCCCTTATCAAAAACTAAGTTCTTATTCTACATATGTTATTAAAATTACCTTGTACATTACCATACGTAAGAAAAAGCACTAGACGTAGTTGGTCTGAAAAAAATATGAAATTAGGTTTGGCTGATCTTAAGCCAGGAGAAATGGCTAGAAGCTACCAAATACCTGTTTCAACGTTGAGGGACTATAGAAGTGAGGTGGCTACACTAAACGTGACAAATATCGGTAGAAAACCTACATTCAACGCAGAAAAGGTAAAAGAAATCAGTGATCATCTCCTTAATATGTCGAATACTTTTTATGGTATTACGCTCACCGAGTTCCGCCGCATGGTGTTTGACTATGCTGAACAAACCGGTATTTTGAACCGATCCAACAAACCAAGCATTTAGCAGAAAGAGACGTTTATGAGAATTTTTTAAAGCGGAACCGTGGATTAAGCCTTCGTAAGCCTGAACCTACCAGCGTTAATAGGATAACAGCATTTAATGAAACAGAAATAAACCGCTTCTACACGAATCTGGATACAGTCTATACAAAATTCAAATTTGAACCTGGCCGGATTTTCAATATCGATGAAGCTGGAATTAGCACGGTTCAAAAGCCAGGTAAAATTATTGGCACTAAAGGCCGAAAGCAAGTTGGCAAAGCATTCAGTTGGGAATGAGGGATAAATGTCACGGTTTACTGTGCGATGAGTGCAGGCGATGGATTTATACCACCAATGTTCATTTATCCACGTTCCCGTCTATCACTACTTCTGAGTAAAGATGGCCCTCCTGGAGCAATCTGTAGCTGCTCTAAGAATGGATGAATAAATGATGAGCTTTTTATCGAGTGGCTGAATCATTTATTAAATTTATTAGGCCAACTGCAACTGATCCTGTTTTATTGATGTTGGATAATCATGGAACGCACGAAACACTTGCGGCATATGATTTATGCAAAAATAACAATATTGTGGTAGTGTCTTTATTAAAATGAATTGTATTCATGTTTTTTATGTTTTGTAAGCGAAATAAATAAGTTTATTTGAAATATTATTACTTTTGAACTAACACGGAATTACCCCACTTTGTGCACGGAATTACCTGTGAGTTCGGGGTAATATCGTTTTTGTCGACTGTTAGGGCAATTCAATTATCTCGCAAATGTCGTAACTCTAAGCCATTTTGCGTATGCAGACTAGAAGCATACATAACTGGCTATAAAAAAACCTAAAAGCTGTTTTGAAGTGGCTTATTAAACTAATATTCTATTGATTTTCGCTTAAGGGCACGCAATTCCCCCACTTTCCCCTAAGTTTCGAAAACTTGACCAAAGTGATACCACACTTTGAAAACGTGTTTTTCTTAAATTTTGAGTTCCGAAACTTAACCAAAGTGATACCACACTTTGAAAACGTGTTTTTCTTGAATTTTGAGTTTCGAAACTTAACCTAAAGTGATACCAGACTTTGAAAACGTGTTATTTAGATATTGAAACCATCGAATTAGCAGTAACGTCAAATTGCTGAAACCTAACCTAAAGGCCAACAAGCGACGGAAACGTGTGTTCGTGAATTTTTAAGTTTTAAAAAACTTAAACTGGAAAATCGTGTTATTTGTAATTGGAACCGTCGAATAAGCAATCAAGTCAAGTTGCTAAAACCTAACCTGAAAGTTTAACTTGCTGCATATTGTTCGTGGATTCAAAGTTTCGACAACCTAATTGAAAATTTACCGGACCGTCGAATAAGCAATCAAGTCAAGTTGCTAAAACCTAACCTGAAAGTATACCAAGCGACGAAAACGTGTGTTCGTGAATTTTTAAATTTTAAAAACTTAACCTGGAATCGCGTATTTGAATATTGGAATCATCGCATTAGCAATCAAGTCAAGTTGCTATAACCTTACCTGAAATTTAACTTGCTGCAAAAACATATTTTTCGTGTATTCGAAGTTTCGACAACCTAATTGAAAGTTACCATACTGGAAAAGCGTGTTATTGCACATACATTACAACCGCCGAATTAGTCATCAAGTTGCTAAATCATAACATACAAGTTCAACAAGCTGCGAAAACAGCTAGAGACACTGTTGGTTCAAGTTGAAGGAATGTTGAACCAACGACCACTCTACCGAGCCAGTTCCGATGATGATGACATTCTCACACCTGCACATTACCTGGTGGGACAACAATTATTACCAGTTACTCAACCAGACATTACAGAAAGTTACAATCGTTTAAATCAATGGCAAATCATACAAAAGATGTTGCAATTATTATGGAAACGATGGTATAAGGAGTACATCAATACTTTACAACAACGGACAAAATGGAAATTCAAAACCACAAATCTGGAGAATGGAGACATTATAAAGGAAGACAACCCATTGATCAATCAGTGGAAAATCGATAAAAGCACAAGAATCCATCCAATTGATGATGACTTCGTTAGAACACTAACACTAAAAACAATTGACGTCGAAGTGGAGAGAGCAATAACCAAATTATGCGTTTTACCTATATCAAGACGATGAAATCTACGATGTTCATGGGCGGCGGTATGTTCAACACCTGTAATAAAATACGTTATAAAAGGAAAACTCATCAATTTAAGTCAAAACATTTAGTATCAATTTATTTATTAAATAATAATTTTCACATATTTTTATAATTTAATGACACATTTATTTATTATAGAATAATCGGATAGGCGATGCCAGCTGATGTTGTACCGATCCAGAAGAAAATACCTGAAATGAAATTGCATTAATAACTAAAATCACTTATATTATAAACTAAACTTATCGGAGATTGACTGTGTTGTCGTACATACATCACCTGGTTGACCACTAAAGTTATAAGAAACCTAAAAAGAAAAGATAAAATAGAATTAATTCAATTTATTTGTAATTTAAGGAAAATTATTACTTACACGTAAAATTATTGTATTTTTGTAGAAACGTCAAAATATTCTAACAGTTTCATAATGTATAACACTTTCACATTATTTAGTTGCTGAATTCTAATACAGCTACCTTCATGTCATATTCACAAATTGTTATAATTTTAGTATGGACACTTTTTTATTAAGCATGGTTTCCACGATGGCGAGGCGAAAAAATTAGTCAAACTAAAAAGAGAAATAAATAAAAAAAATATCATAAGAGTGAGTGAAACAGCAACAAGTCGTTACTCCGAATTTTTATTTATTTATTTTTGACGTTTCGAGATTTCATAACCTTTAACTTTGTTTGTGTTTTGATTGATATTAAAATTAGATTTTGTTAAAAATGGATTCTGTTGAGGAACTAATGGCAATATATACCGTTATGTTTTCAAGTAGCAGTGAGAGTGATTCTGGCGATGAAAAATGTGTTCCCCCAATAAAAAAAAAAAGAAAATATTGGGTTCGTCCTTTCTATAAGGAGAGGAATGAAAGTGGTGCTCATATCACAATAGTTGAGAGGATGAAATCTCTGGATGATGAGAAACTATTTCATAACTATATGAGAATGAGTGCCACCAAGATGGAAGAGTTAATGTTGTTAGTTGGGGCCGATATTCAAAAGAATACTTTCATACGAGAGCCTCTTAGTGTGGGCCTTCGTTTGGCTATAACATTAAGGTAAAACAGTCATATTTGTTTTGTACTAAATATGTATAGTGAAGTTTTAATAAGTAATTTGATATTTTATTAGATATTTGGCTACTGGCGAGTCACAACGGAGTTTGGCACTATCGTACAAGTGCTCACCGACATCTGTGCATCGGATTATTCTAGAAACCACCGCTGCCATAACAAAATCCTTACGAGATTTAGTGTTTCCTAAAATTACGGAAGAAAATTTTATTAATATTGCGAAAGGCTTTCACAAAAAATGGAATTTTCCCAATTGCATAGGAGCAATTGATGGGAAACATGTAATAATTGAGGTATGTCGATTAGATTTAGTTAATAAATAATAAGAATTTCTAATTTTATGTCACTATTTTAGGCACCAGCTAAAGGAGGATCTGAATTTTTTAATTATAAAAAAACTCATTCGATAGTTCTTCTAGCTATCTGTGACCATGATTATAATTTTATATCGTGCGACATTGGAGCAGCCGGTAGACAAAGCGATGGCGGAATTTTTCGTGCAAGTAATTTTGGCCAAAGATTTTACGACAAATCTTTACCGTAAGGGGTTTTATTAGTTTTAATTAGTCTGCGTTGCAGAATTCCAGAGCCATGTGATGTCGCAGAAGACTTAAACAATTGTCCATTTGTTTTTGTTGCGGACGACGCGTTCTCATTAACTGAAAATATGATGAAACCGTATAGCTCGAACAACTTGACTCAAGAACAAAAAGTTTTCAACTATCGCCTAAGTCGCGCTAGACGTATTATTGAAAACGTTTTTGGAATACTAAGCACCAAGTGGCGAATTTTCAGAACAGCCATAAAGGCAAACGTTTCCACAGTTGAACTCATAATTGAGTCATCAGTATGTCTACACAATTGGCTTCGGCAAGACATAAATTCAGGATATATTACACCCGATTTAGTAGATAGAGACATCAATGAACGGACGGTGTCCGGTTCCTGGAGAAGAGAAGAGAGCTTGACTTCCTTAGAGCGAACACAAACAAATCCATCATTTGCAGCAAAAAAAATAAGAGAAATATTAACATCACACTTCGTTGGTAGCGGTGCCGTAGAATGGCAATGGGATAAAATTTAATAATAATTTAAATTTTGCATTTAATCGAAAAGAGAAAATAGAGTATACAAAAGAATTATACGACAACCCTTTTTGTAATTTTATGGTTTTTTAATGATTATAATAAAAAATATAATTAAATGTATACATATTGTATTACTCGTCATTACAATATAAATCTAGTTCCTTATTTATTAATTGTTGAATTTCAAGTTTCAGTCTTCTTATAACAATATCCGGAAGTCGACTCATATCGTTGACTATCATATCAGCAAATAACTGTAGTGATGATTTCGGTTGGTTTACCATCTGCGACCTACTTTCTATAACCTCCACAAGTCTTTTTTTCAAACTGTACTCGCCTACACTTTTTTCTGAAAAATAAGAAAAATAGTTTTATAGCAATTTTGTTTAAATGTACTGCAGGTCATTAATCTTCTGAATATTATTACCAGACTCAGTACGTGTTCTTTTATATGGAGTTGAACTTCTACTCGGAATTGTGCTGACATCGGAATTTATTGATGTGTTACTGTCTTCTGAAATATTACAGACCGATTTTGTTCTAATAAAGAAACAAGGATATTAAAAAACTAGATTATGTGGTGTAAAATTGTGTAAACTATTTAATAACAGATCCTTACGCTCTAGGTGTTACACTGTCGTCTAAAAAGGCCATTAAGTTGGCGTACCTAAAAGGTTTTTTAGGTACTAAAGGTACACCAGAGCCACTCGGTTCATTTCTTTTACTTTTGATATATGATGTTCTTAAGTAGTCCCATCTTTTTCTTACTGCAACCCTGTTTTTTTTGTTGATGTCCAAATCTGTAGATTTTTTGTTGGATAATATCAATATACGTATAAAATCGCAAACATATGTAGTGTTATTTTAAATACTTACTTAGTTCTATTAAAACCTCTTCCCACAACTGTGGGCGCATCGTTCGGTTTTTATAATTTTGGTTCTTAAAATCCCACAGTTGTGGTCGAGCCTTTACCGACTCTATTAGATATTCTGAAAAAAAAAATTATCTTACAATGTTTCTAAACGATCCGCAATAAAACCAAAAACATACCACAATCAATCTGGTCCACACTAGAATTTTGGTCAACAACACATTCGGCGACTTGTTCTTCCGATAGAAGATATTCAATTTGTATTAAATCTACTGAAATTTATTTAATATAATTATTATCTAAAATTATTATATAACTACTATCTAATTATTATCTATATAACTATATGTATACTATATATTACCATCATAATCATCGGCTTCCTCGTCCAAATCAGGATGCGTTATTTCACTGTTACTAGTACTAGTTTTATTGAAACCTGTAAATATTATAAACTAGTTATTAAATACATTTGGAGACATTTCATAATTTGACTTACCTTTTTTAATTTTATTAACATCCATTACTTTTATATTAATTGTTTTATTAATTAATGCTTTATATTTATTAATTGTCTTTGCAAAACAAAATCCAAATCAACGGCTTCTTTTTGAAATTTGTTTTATTCCGAAAATTTTCTTCAAATTGACATATGAATTCCGAAAATCAGCGGCTAATCCGAAAAAAGATGATCCATTTCATCTTTTTTTCGGATTAGACGTCCAATTTCGGAGTGCTGAATTAAAATATTAAAAACTGGACGTCCCAATTTTTCTGTCAAAATGGTATTTTGTCTCTATCGTACTATTGTTGAATTTTTACTTTCTCTTTTTAATTTGACTAATTTTTTCGCCTCGCCATCGTGGAAACCATGCTTAAAGCTTATTGGAATTATGTAAAAGCAAAATCACTTCTCACAAAATTGTCAAACGTGTTGGTAATCCAAAAATAAAAACAAGAACAATTAAATTATTATAAATTAAAATTAAAATATTTGTATTCAAATAAAATTAAAACAAATTAAAATCGTATATTTATTGTTGACGGTTTTACACCTCTCCTTCTGTCTCCTTGACTACTATAGCATTTTTTAAGCTGAAGTAACTGCGATAAAGGAAGTCGTGGACTGGTTGAGGTATAATGTAATATCGACTTGTGGTATTCACATATATAAGGGCAGTCACTTACTCTCATCCCTTAACGAGATGACAGATCAGTTCAACATTCACATTATATGGGAGCCAGGACATTTTATTAGTACAGGGAATATAAAAGCCGATGAACTGGCTCGACGTGGTACAACAGACCACATCTCAAACAGCAAAAAGGTTATTGAAATGCCTCTTGCAGTATGCAAACTGCTGCTTCAGGAGGAAGCTAGTAAGTTGACAAATGACAAAGTGTCAAATAGTACCTCATGCAAACAGCTGCTCTCACTTCAGCGGAGTCAGACCAATATGGTTGTGGAAGTGATTACGGGGCGCTGTCTCATATGCAGACATGCGAGTAGAGTTGGTTTCTTCCCACATGACTACTGTTGCGGCGACGAAGAGGAGGAAGAGACAGTACTTCATCTTCTTTACACCTGTCCTCGTCTGGCACGAAACAGTCTAAAGTTTTTAGGGGCACCCCTTTTCAACGACCTGACGGAACTCAGCAGGATGGACGTCAGGAGTACCCAGTGCTTCGTAACAAGCTCAAAGTGGTTTCAATAAGTTGGAGGAACATTTTTAAATTGTGGTACGGCTACGGTGCTTTTTGTGTCTATGCCTGGTCCTAGTGGACCGCCACCCAAACCTAACGTAACCTAACTATTTTACCAAAACATCATTTTTATCAGAGACTGCCAGAGTTTATGATTCCTTGGATTTAATTTAAATGCCAGAAATAATAGGATAAGTCAGTAGGCTATTAGTGATTACCAAGTTGGAATTATACTGATCCTTTGCAATGATCAAGTTCTATCAGTTATATCGTAACGTCCATCAGATCATGTTACACCTACCATGTTCATGTTGGAATACTCCTTTCATTAAAGTGCAACACCTCAGGATAATATCTTACATTAGTAGTTTAATCATCTTAAAAAAATGTAACTTATGCAACACATAATTATTAAAATATCTAAAAAAATCTTAACGAAAATTTAAAATTAAATTTAAATTTTAAAATTTTAGTTTAATGCGATTTCTGAATATTTTAGTTTTTGCAGTTAACCAGTTTTTGTTTAACACCACGGATTTGTTTGTCCAACATAACAATTCACGTCCTTTTCAAAATCCCTGTGCTCGAAAAAGCAAAAATATAATAAATAAATGTGTAACACACGGTACCACAAGGATGGCTTGTAAGGTTTGGGGTTTATTTCGCTAATCTGTTTGTATGGTATAGGTGGAGAATTGAAAAGCTTAGCAAGAGGTATTACTAAGTGGTTTTCGATTCACGTTGACCAATTTTTTATTTATGCAGGTTTGATGATTGAGTTGGGCGTTAGCT
This sequence comes from Tipula helvola, assembly GCA_963556165.1. Lineage (NCBI taxonomy): Eukaryota > Metazoa > Arthropoda > Insecta > Diptera > Tipulidae > Tipula > Tipula helvola. The sequence goes on along the minus strand of OY744483.1, from coordinate 42,253,986 downwards.
TATGTTGAGTTCAGGTATGCAGGTAGTTTTTCGAACGGTTTGTATTTGAGTATTGATTTAGCGTTGAATTTGGCATTTAATTGAGGGCTGAATTTGCAGCCGCGTTGTGGGTTGAGTTGGGGTTGGATTGGGGTTAAGTTGGATTTATTTAGCAGTTCATATTAAGTTCATGCGTACACATATGTATAGTTTTCCATATTGAACCAACCGTGTTGGCAAGAAAATTTGCATCGCACAGATTTGTTGGTTGCGAAAATTTATAATGTTGAGCTTTAAAATAAAAATGTTTTTCAACAAATCTGAAAACCATTCCGTTTTCTGTTATTGTATTACTACAGCTGTCAGCCAATATTATGGTACAACAGGGTACATTTTTATTACCTAATTAGTGATTCTGTATATCTTACCAGAGTTTCATCTTCTACAATTTTAAATGTAGTTAAGATTTCTTCTAGTGGCATTAACCCGCCGCAGAATTTATATCGTTTAAACTATTAAAACATAATTCAATTATAAGATTTAAAGAATTGTTTGTTTTTTTGTATAATTTAATATTGAAATTACCATGCAAACATCATACGATTAAACGCCACTAAGTTTACAGCCACACATACATACATATATGCAGAAGAAAAATGAAAATAACATTTCTTTTATGTTTTATCTTCTGTCTTGTATTTTTTGTTAATTAAAATATAGAAATGTTTGTCATAAAGTGCGGTTAATATCGGTCGTTTATAATATCGTCTTCCAACCCAACTACATACATTCGTACACAATAGAATATTAAGTAAACAAATAATACAAAAAAAAAACTCTGTAGAATTCTCCTATAAAAAGCATTCATACAAAAAAATGTACTTAGACAAAGTGCATAAACGGGGAGGGGGTGGGGGGAGGCTCTCCATCCCATGATAGTCATCGTCCCGAAAATCATCTTATTAAGGAGCAAAATATATAATTTTATGTGAATTTTATGATTTTCACATTATTTTCATTCTTATCATATCTATATACAACAAGGGATGAGGAGCTTTTTCATAATTTTCTTATGACACACAAGGCGAACACAAGTTTTGTTTAATACATAATTGGGAAGGATGTTGCTTTCACATAACTTCTACCAGTATAAACAAAAAATTTCGGTTTCAAATTCTAATATTTTGTAGACACGCGGAAATTATAGGTTTTCCACTATATACAGACAGGTATTGCTATTTACCGATACAAGATGATAAAAACACGCCTTGTCTAGCCACTGTTAAAAATTTAACTCTTTTTGTTTTTATTTTAGTTATGGGTGCGATAATAGATTTCGACGATAATTTTATTATGATTCCCGAGTATTTTGTTAGCTTTTCATTTTTATAGTTTTTCAATTTTTGTGTGATAAATTATTGGAATTCTTTCCCGATAAGATTCTGCTTTTGATCACGTACTTCAGTAACAAAAAAATAATAATAAACTCTGTTTATTTATTCCACATCGTCTCTATATATATAAACACGCGCGCGGTATGCGGATGGCAAATGATAAAATAACGTTTTAGACATTTATAGATTCCAAATGAACTTCATATTCGAATTTTATTTGGTTTCTTTATTATAAATAACAGAGTCAAACAGACAGAAAAATTAATGTCGATTTGTATCCCGCACTGCAATAATAAATCTCATCGACATTGATTAATTATCACACATATTCTGAAATTATTACGAAAAATACCCTTCTGTTCCAAAATATTTATTAATGCTCATTCTCATATTTGACAGAATTATATTTTATATTCCCCTCGTTACGATGCGTATGTAAAACAATTTTTTTATTTTTTTTTTATGGAAATATTGTGATTATTATTTAACTGTGTCGCGGGGAAAATTTTTACGCAAATTTAGGAAAAATCTTAAAATTTCAAATCTCGTTCAAAAAAAGCAGAGCAAACTTGAAATTAGAATCGATTGTCGGTTGGGGGATATAATAATCAACCAGATGGTATAATAAACAGTTGTTCTTTCTTATTCATAAAAAAAATGTTGTTGCCATACACAACTGTCAAGCCTCGTATTTTCATGTTGGTTGTATGTATTAAGATCTGGAGTCCGGCCAATTTATTAGTTTTGTATGTACAATCACTTATTCGTTATTTTCAGTGCTGTATTAACAATTTGCTTGGAGCAGACTTTAAAACTAGGTACCACCAGCACCCGTACCATGGTCATATCGCTTCTAAGTGTTTCGTTCTAACTAGGTTAAATATAGCCGAACCAACAACAATTCAAATCATCTTCCCATAATAGATTTCACAATCGCAATTCCAATCCGGAAAACAATAGTCGTATGTACATATTGTAAGAATCGAGGACATACATGGGCAGAATGTAGAATAAGAGCCAATATCGAATCTCGTAAATCAAACTATGTTAATGGAAAGATCGAGCCATCAGGAAACGGTCAGGGATTCGTGAAGACGAACACTCCTCGGTGAGTCCAAGATCTATAAAAACAGAATGTTTAAGGCTTTCCAATTGCCTGCCAATACATTTTGAAGAACTCAGTAAATTTACAGAAGAAGAACGTGTAGGTATAATAGTGTTGGTAGGGTTGTTACCGTGACGTTGCATGACAATGAAGCAGATAAACGATATGTTCCAATTCAAGTAGATATATCCAACATTGACGGGAATTTACTTTTTCTAATAGATAGTCGCACCGACATATCAATTTTGAATGTCGATTGCATGGATGGTCGTACGGAATATTATCGCAGTTTTAAATGCAAAATTCGAGGTATATTTTCGGAAGTGGTTTCAACTCTAGGACTATGCGATTAACAATTACAAATTACGAAATTCTGGAAATATACCGCATACAGTGCATTTGATCAAAAATAATTTTCCATTGCCTGTCCACGGAGTATTGGGGCGTGATTTACTAGCCAAGTTCAAGTGTAGGTTAGATTTTAGTAGGGATCTCATAGCAGTATATTTTAATGGCAAATATGAGAAACTTGAGTTGGTTTCAAAGGGCTGCGCTTCAAATCAAATAGTACAGATGGAAGTTTCAACGTTAAATGAATATATCCGGATAACACAGAACTTATCTGTGAATCACAAGAAATTTTACCTGGCATTTATGTCCCAAATATAGACAGTATTAATAATCAAACTAAATCGCATGTGGAGACTATCAAATATTTAATTTTTGTAAATCTCAAACTGATGAGTCAAATAGACTCTCACTTCTAGAATCAAAGTTAGATTTCGGTCATCTTAATGACTACGAAAAGGATTCAATTTTATCCATATGTCGAAATTTGAACAACCTTTTATTCTTAGAAGGAGACAAATTATCAGTGACACAATGCGACCATACTCATCAAATTACAATCAATTCTTATACGAGACCTATTTTTATGAAACCATATCGACTGCCAAGGCCAAGTGGTCAGGCTGCTGTGTATGCAGGGGGATAAACACAAGACTCGCTTCATGTGTCGTAACTGCATGCAACTTGATGATGATTGTATTGGTGCTATTCGGGAAAAAGATCGCGCACGACAACGAAATCTATCACAAAGAACAAGGCAATCCCATAACGCCTACATGACTGCGAGGAGAATCGCTAATCGGATATGTAGGCGGAAAAAACGGGAATGGCATGAACAACAGGCACGCAAAATCCAAAATTCTAGCCTGAGAGATAGATATCGTTGCATAAGAGAATTAGCTACGGACTTTCATCCACGTAACAGCGCTATTCGCAACAAATCCGGTGAGTTGAAAATGGACACCAAAACCGTCCTCAAAGTGTGGCGAAATTACTTCTCCTCGTTTTTAAATAAACAGGCACCACCTTCCGAGCAACAACCTCTCTTGCTTCAACGCGATATTAACGAAGGTGGCGAACTAAATTAGAGGCATTTGAGTTTGGGATATGCCATAAAGCTGGGAAATTAAATGCCAATGCTGACGTTCTTAGTAGAATTGTCCTAACGCTAATGACTAACAAACTTAACATCAACTGATGATCCAATGTCAACTCAAGAAATACATGATACACACAATATAATAAATTCCCCGAGTTGTAATTCTGAACTTTTTCCATCTACTCAAGCAGCTAATAAATTTGATATACCATTCCTTCAGGATGAGGACGATATACTAACTGTATTAAAGGAATTTCACGATACAATACACGGTACAATCGTTTAAAAATCTACTATTATTGTCCTAAAATGATTTCAAGGATCATGAGATTTGTCGGGTACTGTCTAGCCAGAAAAACAAAACATGTATCAGTTACCAAATGACCAATGAAGATAACTTCTACATCCACATCCACTCGATCATTTCAAAAAGTATTTCTGGATATTGTAGATCCGCTAACGTCAACGTATACTAATAATAAGTATATACTTACCCTTGAGTGTGATTTGACTAAATTCTCTTTGGCTATTCCAATTCCAAACCAGGAGACTGGTTGTTGCCGAAGCGTTCGTTACAAATGTTATTTGGTGGTTTGGAATTTGTCGTGTTTTAGAAATTCATAAGCTTAACACTAGCGCATATCAATCAAAGAGCAATGGTGCATTAGAACGGAGTCATACAACGCTTATCGAATGTTTACATCATTACGCTAATCATGATAAAATGCAATGGAGTAGTTTGGTTCCATATGCGAAATTTTCTTATAATTCAACACCGCACACCACAACGGGATTTATGCCTTTTGAGTTGTGGTACGGATATACAATACATACACCAAATATACCTAATTCATTGTCGAGAAACGTCGAATTAGCTCATAATTATGATGATTATCTCTCAGGTATGAGATTTCGGCTACAATCTTCATTAAAAGTTGCTCATGACTTTTTAGTTCAGAATAAAAACATTTCAAAGGCATTATGACAAGACCTCCCCGATCATAACAATTTAACGAGGTAGATTTTATTTTTCTAAAAAATGAAAAACGTTGAAATAAATTAGAGATTAGATCAATTAGATCAACAAGAAGGCACGATTATTGGTGCACACGAGATTTATCAAGAATTCGAATAATAGTTCAAATAGTATAGATAGGTGGTAGCTCAGATTAAACTTAAAGTAGACCATCCTCTCAGATTTTCAAAACGGGGCATTTCTAAGAATTTTTTTTTTTAAGAAAATGCAGAAGTCTAGCTTTTAGAGAAAGAAGAAATCGTTCCTGTTGCTATTTAATATTTTCTTAGGACAAACCCAACTATTTCTTCTCGGTTGCTGAAGGTAAATGTCAGAGTAATTACACGTAATCTTTACATTTAGAAGAAAATTTGCTAAACTCGCTTGAAATTAAAGCTTTCACCAAACGATAATGGTTTTAGTCTTTGCTGGTTTGAATTAGTAACTGTTGTAATATACTTTTTGAACTCCAAATTTACCTCGTTTGCACTCCAAATTCAACCCTTTTTTTAAATTGAATGTGATTGATATAGTTTATCATTTGCCGAATGTTTTTTATTACTGGTAAACGGTAAATAAAAACTTAATTTACCGGTAAACCCGTAAAATCGGTTTATTTTGAAAAACTATTTGATAAGGAAATTGCAAATTCTCCTGTTTCATTTCCCCTTGTCTCGGATTTTATGTTCACTTTTAAATTTTCTCTAGATTATTGGACAAAATAAATTGGATGCGCGATGTTTGAGACTTAATTGATGATTCGGCGTTTCGAAACAGTCAGGTTATTCGATTTTCGAAATTTTTTATTTATTTATTTACTACCGAGAAATTAATTATAGGAACCATAAGCTCCAGTACAATTGTGTGCGAGTTCGAAGCTTTCTAGTTGGAACATGCAACTTCAAGGTCAATAATAAGTACGAACTTGAAATGAGCCCATTAAATAAATTGGAAATTTCAACGGCGAATTTCAAGAGGTACAATTTTCAGGGATTTACATCTTTCACCATAATGGAGATAGATTCCTAATATTTTCTCAGCATGGTAATCGGTTGTCAAGCACCTGTTTTCAATTCTAATTATGTGATCCCTATAACGGGGAGACCATACGCATGATGTATATTTAATCTGTGAGCGAACAAAATAACTCTTTCATGGTACGTTCTAAGGGGTCCCGGTCGATACGGCATATTTCATTACGGAATATGAAAAAATGGCATATTTCAAAACGGCATATGGTACACTACGGCATATGATACACTATGGCATATTTCAAAACGGCATATTCCAAAATGGGTGTGAAGTTTTCCACAAATCCACAGATTCTATTATGTATTAGTTTTACACTGCTAAAATAAATTCCAATTGGAAAAATTACGATTCATATTGAAATATTTAGTACTAAAAATGTAATTTCTTTACAAAATCTTAAGAATAAATGCAATTACCTGGGAAAATAGGACCAGTCAAGGGAAATATTAGTGGAATTTAGTCAAAATAATATATGGACTATATTAAATTTAGGTAGCTACTCCATTAAATTTAGGTACTATCGAATCCTGACAGTAAAACGTTCCATTGGTACCTTAATTTTCCAGAATAATTTATTCCCGTGGATAGTTTAGGGGCTCGATAGACGGAGTAGTAGGCTAGCTACTACACGGACCATCCAAAAGTGAATTCAAATCTATGGCAAAGAGTGCCATGGCCCATTTATCAGTTTCAGTTAAAATTTCAATTGGTATATAAAGTTTCCAGAATCATTTACCCCCCTGAAGATAAATGTTACTTCTGGCGAAAAAACCAGCCTTTAATTTTTTTATTAAAAATTAAAACAAAATAATTTTCTTCATAAACTATAAAAAGGAAATTGGAAAATAATGGGGTTTTTCGCCAGAGGTAACATTTATCTTCAGGGGGGTAAATGATTCTGGAAACTTTATATACCAATTGAAATTTTAACTGAAACTGATAAATGGGCCATGGCATTCTTTGCCAGAAATTTGAATTCACTTTCCAATAGCACACGTAGTAGCTCACAGTCTACTCCGCTTATCGAGCCCAAAAACTACCCCCTATCCAGGGGAATAAATCAGTCTGAAAACTTTTTATATCAATTGAAATTTTAACAGAAACTGATAAATGGGCCCTGACGAATAACTTAATTTTGACCATTGCGCTTTCGGCTAAAATTTTTAAATGTTGTTGTTCCCCTTGTTGGAAATTTGGACTCGTCCTTTAACATATGATGTAGATGGCTAAATTCTTAATGAACCAAGCCCAAAAATTTCCCTCTACTCTAAGGAATATATTAATCTTGAAGTTTACATCGCGATTTCGATTGAAATTGTTAATTGGCCATTAACATCCCTTGCCTGAGGCGTGAAGAGGTAGATGACTAAATTCCCAATACAACCAGCCCAGAATTTACACTCTAGCCCGTATTAAAACGAAATCTTGATTTATGTTTCTTTAGTGGAATTTGGTTATTAATGCAGTATAGTCGGATTCCAATTGGAAGCAAATAATATTGATCTAAAACTATTTGCTACTTCTTTGGTTTGAAACTTTGGTTTCTAGTTTTAGAACTTCGATGATTGGTTGAAAAAGCTTAACTTGTAGCAGAAAAGCATAATTACTTAAATAAATTTAATAAGTTTAACATTCCGTTTCAGTTATGCTTAAAAACTGTTTTTATTATAGATATTATTCTAATATTTTTGTTGTATGATTGAGATTAAACAATTCAGTTTATTAGATTACACCGTTTTATAGTAATATAGAATACTAAATATCCTAATTCCAAATTAAATTAGTTTTATGTATTGCATTATAACAATTTATTTATTTATTTATTAACCAACAGCATGTACATGCAAAAATGGCTTACATTATTAAAAATATTATAAAAAGTTAAACAAATTTATACAATACAAGATAAGGTTATAACGACATCAATAGATGTAACATTTAAAACTAAAGTCTAGCGATTCGTTTTTTAAACTCATCTCTGGAAATATTGAAATCGAAACAATCCGCTACGGCGTTGAGGTCTCGTTGAATACGCGCTATAGGGCCATGGAAACTGTAGTTGCTACTTGCAGTCGGAATATGAAGAAGTTCCCGGGAGCGTAAGCTGCGCTGAGGAGCATAAATATTAATGCATGAAAGATTATCGGAGCAGTCTATTTTACCACAAATGATAAATAAATGAATTTATTTGAACAAAAATTATTTTGAATTGATTTTAGTCGTTTTTTATAAAAAAAATCGAAATTTAATAAAATTATATTTATATGGATTCATAACAGTGTACAATACGCACTAACACATGTAAAATTAGATAGAATCCAATATGATATGGGGTTTTCCAATAGGATTTGTATACGTATTACTGTGGAATAAAGTGTGGAAAACTTCACATCCATTATTTCAAAATGGCATATGGTACACTATGTCATATGGTACACTATGGCATATTTAAAAACGTTATATTTTAAAACGACTTATGGTACGTAACGGCATAGGGTTGGCCACGTCTTACTACTTTTCAAAGTACTGTTTCTGAAATCTTTTCTCCAAAATCTTGTTTTACAAAATCTTGTCACCAAAAACTTGTTTACTTTTTATATGGATAATAGTTATTTATTGTACTAGTGAGCAAAACGAGATATTATCCACAAGGGTTAAGTTTGTCCCACGTGGCGATAGCCGAGTAAAAATTCATATTATCAGTTTTTTATGAGTTATTCGAAATTTCTTGTTCTCATTCCATTAATTTACTTCCTACAAGAATTATTTCAGATTTCGAACTAGCTTCAGTTTCTGCACTAAAAAATTTCATGCCGGATTTAATTTTTAAGGGTTGTTTATTTCATTTTACCCAAATTATTTGGGGATCATCAATAGATGAATTAGGCAAAGACAAATATTTATGAAAAACCGAATCGACAAAATGAGATCTGGTGAACAATTATATCCAAATAAAATATGTAGAAAAAGAAAAAAAAAGCTTAAATATATCATGATAAATCGACGGCCTAAAGAGGAAACGTCTTCCGTTAAAGGCATCGTAAATAACATAGCTTTTTATTGATTTGTAGCACTAATCCATTAAATCTAGTTTAATTTTTATTATATTTTTTCAAACACATCTCAAGAAGAGAAACTAACTTGTGAAATTATAATTTTAAATAAAATGTGTGTATGCAAATTAATTATTAAAATTTGTTTTTTATTAATTGAATCCGAACCTTTATCTTAATATACATACATAAATGCCTGCTCATGTGAAAAATTTACTTAAAATAAGGGACTTAGGAAAACTGGGTTGGGCATGTAATCTTGCATTACAAAATATTCATTTGCATTAAAAAATTTCGCATACAAAATTTTGCATTACAAAATATTGCATAACAATTTCCCGTACATTTTTTTCTCTATTCTGAGGAAAATAAATTGAAGAAAAATGACATCGACTAATATAACTTAGAATTGTAGAGGCTAACGGCTTCAATAACTCTCACGGGCACGCGGGAGGTCGCTGCCCCCCCCCCCCCCCCCCCCCCCCCCGCTTAGCCCTCCGAGGGGCTTTAGATTTGAACTTCGGGGGACGTAGGAGCCGGGATCAGCAAACATGTCGCACTGCGTGTCGCACGTAGGAGCGGATTATATAGAATCTATTAATGACACCTACTGCAAAATAATTGAACTATTCTGTTTTGCAAGATTTTGTAATTGCAAGATTTTGTTAATGCAACATTTTGAAATGCAATATTTTATATCGATCTCAGAAAAACGATTTCACTAAATATTCATTTTTCACTATAAAATAATCGAAATAATTATTTCGGAAAACAAAATTTAAAAAAACAAGATTTTGTCCAACAAAATTTTGGTAAACTATTTTTTATACGGTAAGAATTCAAAAAACAAGATTGAACGGCAAAACAAGATTTTGTCTTTGATAAATTTTAAATTTAAAACGTTTAATATTTTTTTAATTTCTAAACCTGTATTTATCAAAATGTATCCATTTGAATTACAACGAAATTCTATTAAGCGACAGAAATTTTTTTTTATTAAAGAAAAATTCTAATAGGTGAAGGGAAATTTAACTAAATAAAGGATATTTCTACTAATTGAAGGAAAATTCTGTTAAGTGAAGGTTTAAAGGAAAATGCGTTAAGTGAAGGAAAATTCTATTAAGAGAACGAATTTTGAAATAATCAGTTAAGAAATAGCCAAGTTGCAGATTAATTTAACTTATTCCAGAACTTCATCTACAAATCATTTTAAGATCCCATTTCCATCGCACTTGTCGAATTTCATAATAATCGGAAAGGTGAAGGAAAATTTAAGTAAATAAAGGATAATTCTACTAATTGAAGGATAATTCTGTTAGGTTAAAGTTTAAAAGAAAATCCGTTAAGTAAAGGAAAATTCTATTAAGAGAATGGATTTCAGCATAATCGGTTAAAAATAGTCAAGCTTCAACCTAATTGACAACAATCTAGAGTTTTATCACAGAGAATTAAGAAGAAAATTCTCTGTGGTTTTACCTAAAACCCATTTTAGAACCCTATTTTCGTCTTATAAACGAGTTCATACTAGTGATTTGAAAAAAGTCATTACTAAAATAATAAAAAATCCTACAATAAATGCGCTACTATCCAATTATGTTGCTAAATTTTGATGTTAGTATAAAATTAGTTCCTTCTTTAAAAATAATTTCAATGAATAAGAATAAACCGGAAGGGCCAATATACATATTTTTACTTTTAAAATTAGATTTAAATAAAAATGAAAAATTATAGATATTAATTAGCACTTACCGATTATATCTTTATTACCAATAGTTTTATTCCGTGTGAAGAATAAATTTAATTGCATTAAGTGAAGGAAAATTCATTAAAATGCATTAAGCGAAAAAAAATTCCAATAGGTAAAGGGCAATTTTAGAAAGTATAGGGTAACTTTATAAGTTGATGATAAAAACCATTTTAGAATCCCATTTCCATCGTACTGTTGAGTTTCATCACAATCGGTTAAGAAATAGCCGATTTTCATTCGAATTGGCCTTATTCCAGAACTTTATCTAAAATTCATTAAAGAATCCTATTTCCATCATATTTGTCGAATTTCATCATAATCAATTATGGAATAGCCTAGTTGCATAAAAATTGCCATATCTCATAACTTTATCTAGAAACCATTTAACAATCCCATTTACATCACTTCTTCCAAATTTCATCATTATCGGCCAATAAATAGACAAATTCTATCAAAATTAACCATATTCCAGAACTTCTACTAAAACTCACTTTAGGATCCCATTCCCATCACACGTGTCGAATTTCATCATAATCGGTTAACCCTTAGCGGCCACAAGGGGTGAATATGTACCCCAGGCCAAATCACTTTAATTTAAATTATCAAAAACTACGAAAATCATACTTGTCGCGCCATATATAGGTTGTCGAGGAATGCAGGTTACTCGCATGGCACATAGAAGGAAGAAAAAGGTATTAGTAGCGCGTATAAACGATGAATTTCGGAAGGAGTAATGATTTTTCAATAGTAATGATTTGTTTTCTGAAAAACGTCATTTTTCCTGACTTTGCGCATATATAATTTTTTTTTGTCAAATTATCTTGATATTTTCTCTTGTAAACCACATTAGAAATTGAAAAACATGTTTCAGAATGTCCATGAATTATTTGGAGTCTCAATATTTTAAATTTGTCTTTCTAGACCGATTTTTTGACTGGGGTGAAAAATCACCCCAGTGTGGCCGCTATGTTACGGGAGCGAAGTGTGGCCGCTAAGGGTTAAGAAATACCCAAGATCCATCATGATTGGCCATGTTCTAGAAATTCATCTAAAATTCTTTTAAGAAGACCATTTCTAACGTATATGTTGAATTTCATCATACATATTCGGTTAATTAATAGGTAAGTTCATCCCTAATTGGCCATATTACAGAATTTCGTCTAAAATCCGGTTTAGTATGTATTCCATTTTCATTGCACTTGCCAAATTTCATCATACTCGGCTAAGTAGCACAAATCAAGTCGAAATGGCGATTAAATGATAAGTTAGATACATATATAACTTCAAGATTTCGCCTTTGTCAATTATATTTATCATTAAATATAATTGACAAAGGCTGAGCCATTTCTTCACAGAATTATTTAAGAAAATTTGAAGAAATACCATCTGGGCCACATACATCCTTAAAAAGTTGGAGGTATTTAGTGATGAGATATATATGGATATGTGAGGGGTATACAACACTCTTTTCATTTTATAACGACTTGCGCTCATCTAGCAATTTTTCTTTCAAATACAAATTTTTATATTTCCAGTAAAATTCTCTTTTGTTGGAGTGTAACGAACTGGTTAGTCCCATAATTAATTAAACCTATTTACTTATTTTATTTGGTAAGTTCACTAGGTCAAGTGGCCTCGTTCTTAGGGGCGAATATAGTAGTTTCCATGTTCCTTGAGCCTTATTTCGTATTTTGCGGAATGCACTTTTATTGAATATATCAAATTCCATATCCGTAGATCCCTGCCAAAGTCTTCATTTCTTGTGTACCGCGGAGCATTGACGATGCTACGAAGAACCTTGTTTTGAAAAGTGTATCATTTTGACGTTTTTTTGGCGTTTGTCCATATCGGCTTCAGAATTTTCCGATATTGCAGCAGCTTGTTGTGAATTGTAAGCTCAGAGCCTCTACCTGTGAGCCATTACATTTGTCTGAACTTTATGTTAAGTTTTTCTTTTTTCTTTTTGAAATACTCTCTCCAGTCTCCACTTGAGCTTGGCATCGAGGGTCATGCGAAGCTATTTAGCTGTATTTATAGATTCGTCTGACATCTGGGCGGCTTTCACTTTTGACGTGATTTCATTTTTTGTAACCATTGCAACCATTGCAACTGTAAAATAAAATTCCTGCAGCATTACCGCCCATCCTGCTATGCGCGAAGGAAGCTCCTTACGTTCCATGTACCCTTGAATACGGCATAATCTGTAACTATGGTCAATTCTAATCCAAGCAGATAAACTGCTGTAACGCTCTTTTCTAAAAATTAGCTGAGGGAGGGCACATCATTTTCACCTGATGATACATGTTCTAAAATTTCGGATTACGTGAACTTCATGTAGATTCTTGGGAAAGTAATACTTCTAAAACGGTTCAAAGTAATTTCAAGAGTCATGTCATGAGATTTGATGGTTGAAGCACACGAGCTAGCCGTAAATGCATCAATGAGTTAGCACCAATTGGAGAAATACGAATAAAATGGGTGGATATAATACCGAACTCGTTTCAAATAACGAGCAGTTGGTTGGTTTCGTGCACGGTGCCCTTCTCGACAATATATACCGAATGGTATTATGTTTTGGGGATCGCCAAGTATGGGATTATGTTTTGGCTGCTCTGCGGTAGTGAAAGCTCTTACGTTTGAAACGTACAGCCGTACATAGGAAGGAAGATAGGCAGAACACCTGAGAGAAATCAGGGTTTACTTGTAGTCTTTGGTTTGTCTATTACGCAGCTTATAAAAGATAGAAACGTTACATTTGATAACTTGTTTACATCCTACGAACTGGGCAAATGCTACTAAAATGCCACATGACCATGATTAGAACAATTCGAAAGAAAAAAACATCATGACCACCGATTATTCTAGAAATCAGAAACAAGCTTTTATATTCCTCTACTTTCGCTTTTACTATAAGGATCCTTGCTATCATACATCCCAAAAACATATATGTAAGTGTGTACTTTTGCAGAGATACCGAAAAAAAAAAAGTATTTTAGTGGACTGCAATAAAACGAAAGGCGGTGTCAACATGGTCGATAAAATGATTGCTTGCTATACTTGTACATGTAAAACAAATAGATAGCCAGTAGGAGTGTTCTGTGTTCACTAACATATTGGATCAGTAATAAATGCGCTCATGCTATTCACTAGTGTTTGCCAGAATGGAGTAATAAGTATTATAAAAGCCAACTATTTATTGAAACACTGGGTGAGTCGTTGATGAAGCCACGTATGTCTAGAAGGGTTTATCTCTCACGGTCTACATAATGTCGCAATCAAATTTGACATCAAACGTTGCAAAATTTTCAACCCCGTCATAATCTACAGAATTAGCAGGAGCACAAAAAAGAGGCCGTTGCAGTTTCTGACAAAATTCGTACAACAGGCACATGTAAGAAATTTATTTGCAAAGCTCATACTAAGAATGTGTGCCATCAGTGTACGAAATAAAATATGAATTGTTCTTAATAAATAAACATTGAAATTGTTTTAAATTACTGTATTATATTGTGTTTTTATAATTAAATTTGGAAACAAAAATTTACATCGTATTGCTTAGCGTAAATTTGCTGTTGAATTTATTTTGGTCATTTTTGACCAAAGGAACTTTAGTGTTACTTTTTTTTAGGGACGGATGAAGGTTAATAAATTAGTTAAAGGGTTAGCTACAATAAAATATCCTTTTGCGAATTTTCTGTAGTAACCAGTTAATCTCATATAGCTTTGGAGTTGTTTGATATTCTTCGGTACTGGAAAGTTTTGTATCGCTTTTTTCTTTTCGTTTGATGATCTAACTAAACCGGAGCTGATTTCGTATCCTAAATACTCAACCTGCTCACCAAAAAATTGGAGTTTGCTCCATTTTATTTGCAATCCATATTCTTCTGCTAAATCCTTCGGTTACATCCTTTGCCATAATAATTATGTCATCTATGTAAATATACAAATTATGTTAGTAAATATTAGTTGTTTGAAAATTGAATTGATGTAACGTTGAAACACACTGGGAGCATTACACAATCCAAATGGAATGCGAAAAATTCGTATTGGCCGAAAGGGACTACGAAAGCTGTATATTTTCTTGACTCTTCTCTTGTATCATCTTGTGAACAAATTATGTTGGATCAATTTGTGGTGCTGATAGCTTTGCGTATCACAAAAAAATGTTAACTGTGGAGGAGAACATCGCGATTTGAAAATCAGCTTCATTTACTTATATTTGTAAGAAGGAAACGATTTTTTTTTACTTTAAGATCTTCCTTTGTAATTTTAATTGGAAAGCTGTTATGTTTCTCGCCTCCGCCTAATGTTAGTTACATTTATTTCGATAACAAAGAAATATTGAAAATATCTATTAAAAAACTCGTTATTTTCTTACGTTACTATTAATTAATATTATGTTTTGTCTGTTTAATTAATAAATTTTGCCTTCTGGTTTTCCAGTGAGTTTTTTTGTAAATTCTAGGTATTTAGTAAGGTTCCATATTTTTTACGATTTTTTACTACAATATTGTAGGCTTGGTAACCTTTTGTCCCCAAATAACCTGTTTTGCAATATTGTGAGTGGGAGGAAGATGGAAATGACACACGTGTTATAAAGATAAAAGCTAAATAATACAATCTTTATATTTCTAAGAACTCATTGCTCGGCTCGTACAAAATCATTTGTACTTCTGGGATCACGTTATAAAATTCTTAGATAAGAAAATCTTATTAAATTTCAATTCTAAAGAAAATATTAAGCGATTTTCAAAAGATAATTGTTCCAACATTTATACCTCAGCCACATCTTCCTCGCCCCAAAAACATTGATTATTTTGAAATGCTAGCACATCACAAAAATAAAAAAAAAAATAAAACATTATTTATGTAAAGACATTTTTTTTGTTTAAATTGTTAAGTTAGCAACGCTGCTGTATCGCAATTTGCAACGAAAACAAAAATGTACCAAACGACAAAAATTTTCCACGCACCAAATCATTTGAAAACAATTTCTACGAATTTTTATTTTTTTACATTTTACCTTCACTAGTTCACTATACATTAGAACGATGTTTCAAAAACATGTTGTCAAAAACAATTTTTTCACCGTGAGTGCGCATCAAGCCAACGTGGTTTAAAATTCAACTAACACATATTGCGCCATAGGTAATTTTATTGATTGATTTTGCCGCAGTTTGGTGTGGATTAGAAAAGAACAATGAGAATTATTTTGCTTTAAGGTTTAATGATTGGCCTGGGGGAATTAAAACACAAACAACTAATTTCGTCTAGCGTCAAGACAGTTTTTTTTAGTCTTGTTGTCGATGTCTCAGATTACTATTCGATATTTTGTTGCGTTCTAAATATATTGACAATAAAATATTTTTGTTGACTTTGTTTTTATTGGTATTTGCTGAAGAGTTCAATTTTTTTTGTATTGTAACTTTTAATCGAATAAAAACAACAAAATTTCTTTGTAACAGCGCTAAGAGAGCGAAATCCAGTTTTGAGCTAAATGCAATGGTTATTGGCCAAGATTTTTAAGATTTTGTCTTGGGCTTTAGTTTGAATGCCAACTTATATCGTCGACACAGTTCAACCAATGACCATCTATGAAACTTACAATTAATTGGTATTTACTGTAAATTTAGTTTATGAATTTCTAGTAATCCAATTAATTTAGAAAGGACTGGGCTTATTTCATTTTAAATCTAAAGTCGCGTATTTTTGTATTATACGCCGTTTCTATACGAACCAACTTGTTATCTAGATTTTTAAATCCTATCCCAAGCCAAAATCGATTTTTATCTCACAATTTATTTTCAATCCAAACAAGAAATAGCTAATTTGTATAAAATTTTTAATGAGAAGATTAATTATGGTTAACTTCAATCAACTTATTTTAATTAATTTCTCATTTTGTTTATAATTTTTATATAAAATATAAACAAGGGTATGTACATGTAGAAGAATATTTTTATGGGAGGAATGGGTTTGTTGTGTTGTTAGTGTATTTTTTATTCGTATATCGATTATTTTAAAGGGATTTCCTGAATTAAGTTTCTATATTGCTGTTGTTATGTATTAAATGTTGTTATTCTACTTCCCTCATACGTTTAAGCATTTAAAACGGTTTATCCGCCTGTGTTGGATTATAAATGAATATACATACAGTGGGTAGGTAATGTCGATTAAAATTTTAAACTTAAAAAGGCAATGTACATAACTGCTAGATATGTGTAACACACATACCTAAATACCGTACATAACTTCAAACGGATTGTCTGTGTTTTAGAGATGTTTCGAGAGAGCAAAGGATAGACATAAAATAACGCTTTATGTCCTTAGAATTTGCTCAATTTTTTTTAAATAATCATAAAATTTTTATTTTATTTTTTGTTTTTGAAATACTAAAAATTTTTACGATTGACGATAAAATGAAAAAGAATTTTCTTGCTTATAAAAAGATTCTTTAAACATATATTACATACGAGTATATCTTCAACAAGGCAGCAATACCAACTGAACTTTATTGTAAACATGGTAATAAAATTATAGAATTCATGAATTATTTTATAATTTATATCGCAGATTATAAATGAATGTTTTTATTCGGTACAAGTTCATATGGATTATGTCGGTGCTAAAATTTATAAAATCGGCATGGATTAATAAGTTAAACAAGTTTATTCAAGACATTATTGTCAAATAATTTTTTTTACTCGAATCTCTTAAGAAGAGGAACAAAATTAATATCTTGGTAGTTTTTCAAAAAAACGTTGAGAATTTAATAATCACGTTAAAGAGATTGGTCCAGATTCTGAGGAGCAACACAATTTTTGTAGGAGATATACCTGCAAAAAGTTTAATAAAATGTTGCGTATATTTAATATTTTTAAAAAATTATAAATTTTGTTTTATTGATTTTTTTGTTCATAATTTTAATAATTTTAAATTTGATTTTGTAGCCAGTTCGGAAATTTTAACATTTTATTTAAGCGTAAATTCTGAATCCTTTTTAAATTTTTTTTTATTAAATTCGAAAATTTCCCAAATTTCAAACTTTCGTCTGCCTCAAAAAAATCTTGAATTTTAAAATTTAATGAACTCACAGAAATTATAAAATTTAAACTACTTTTTAAATTTCCAGATTTTTTGGAATTTTATATTAAAATATTTATCAAATCTATGAAATTTATCCAAGTTTTAGAATTTTAATTAGATTTGATTTGGAATGCAACAAATTCTACTTTGCCCTCAAACATTCGATAAATTAAACCTCTTAAAAATTTACTAAATACAATCAAACTTATGGAATTAATAAAATTTAAAGAATTTATGAATTTTATTTATAGAAATAATAGAATTTATAAAATTGCTCACATCTATGGAATTTATCTGAATTATAAAATTTATAATTTTTTTGGAATAGAATTTACAAAATATACCTACGCAGTTCATTGTATTATTGAAATTTCGGAATTAGCAAAATTTTAAAGATACATTTTTAAAATTTATAGAACTGACAGCATTTATACAACTTAAAGAAAATTTGTGGATTTTATGGAATTTATTGAATTTTTAAATTTATAGAAACTTAGAATTAGAGAATTTCATAGAATTTAAATTAGATGAGATTCAAAATTCTACAAATCTATTTAAATCTATAGAATTTGTATATTGAAATTTATTACATATACTAACTTTACGATCAGAAGTTTCACCAACCCTTGTAGCCGATCAAATTTTTTGGATGTAGGAGGATATGCAGGATTTAGAGAATATCTAAAATTTATAGAACCTGTTGATTTTTAAGAATTTATGAAATTTATTAAATTTATGGAAATTATTAATTAATCGAAATTTTAAAATTAGTGGACCTGTAAAATATTTAGTATTCAAATTGGATACAATCTAAATTTAAAAAAATCGATCTAAGCTATAGAATTTAGGAAAGTATTTGAATTTGTCGGATCAATCACTATAGAACGTAAATACCCGTGATATTTTGTTTCGATATCATTATTGTAATATACGGCCAATAAGGTGGTACAGTTTTAGATGTCAAGTCGCACGTATGTTCGTGTAGTATGCCCGACAAACATTTCAATATCGACTTCGGGCTCAAAAAATTAAATAAAAAAAACTTTTTAATATATCACGTTTTTAAAATGGACTAAAAAGAAAAAAAAATATTTTTCCTTGCCTCACAGTATAGAAAATTCTAAGAATTTACGATTGTAAGTTTTCAGCAACTATGAGAATATTTGGAAAATTTAAAACGAAAAACGTGGAGCGCATCTAACGAAGTTTTGATCATGGTTTATTAACAATTTAATTATGGTCCCTGACAAGTGATGTTAACTATAATTCTTTTAATACCATAGTTATAGCTTCCTTTAGTATGTATTATGTAGCCATCAGAACTGTATTATACCATTATATGCGCTCCACGTTTTCCGTTTTAAATTTTCCAAATATTCTCATTTTTGCTGATAACTTATAATCGTAAATTCTCAGAATTTTCTGTACTGTGAGGCAAGGAAAAATTATTTTTTTCTTTTTAGTCCATTTTAAAAACGTTATACCATATATTAAAAAGTTTTTTTTATTTAATTTATTTTCTGCTTTTTTAGTGTTGCCAACAAGGGTGCTGATGTATTTTCTAGTACTCGGTTATTTTGTATTCATGTATTCGGATACTTGGAGGATAAAAAACTTAGAACCAAATTTTGTTCCGCAACCTATCGAACCTGTCGCCAAATAATTAATATAACTTGGAGGCGCCAAGTTATTGATCGAATTATTTTCTTCTGAATTTTTATCAGGTCTTCATTGAAATACACTTTAAATTTTTCCATACTATAATTTTGTATGCATAAAAAATCAGCATACTATGACGTTGGTTTATTGTAACGATCTCGAAAAACGTAATTTTTATTATTATTATTATTATTATTACTTTTTTTATTTCAATAAAATAAATACAAAATTAAAAGTTAGTTGAAACAACATAATAAAATATGAAATAAAGTATAGCTCCTATAGACATTATGTCTGTAGTGGAGCAATTTGAAACAAATTTTAATAAAAATTTATATAATATTCTTTGGTTACATAATTAACAATAATCTTCAACAAAATACAAGCTCAGTTTTATTAAAATAAATATATTTAACTACACGACGGCACATTAGAACATAATGTAATTTAACATTTATACTAAAAATATTGCTCGATATCATCGATGTCAAGTAACCAAGTCCGAATTTCCCTGTCAAATTTATGTTTCTGCGCAGATGGAATCATTTTCACATGTTTAGGTAAAAAATGGAACCAATAAGGTGCCATATATAAATAAAATCTTCTAAACCTTTCACTATTACAACGAAGACCGACAAAATTGTTTGGATTTCTCATATTATACACGTGGTATATTCGACTATGATAACTGTTGCTACGAACAAAAAACATTTTCAATACTTTAAAAACATACAAATACCTTAGAGGCAACAAGTTTAACTCGCGACAAGCATAAATTAATTTGATAATTCTTTTTTGCGCTATAAAAAGATCTGCAATATTAGCAAAGTAAATGCCACCCCAACTAGTTATACCATACATTAAGATAGATTCAACAAGAATAAAAGAAGGGCACAAAGGTCGAAGATTATAAAATTTATGCACTGCAGTAATAACAATTTTCCTGATATTAGTTAGGTGGGAGGTCCAATTTAGCTGTGAGTCAATTGTTACACCTAAGTATTTAAACTCATTTATGCAGGGCAAATCAAAACATTGCCCAAAACATGGATTCTTATCGCACGGGTATACGTGATACTTGAAAAAGTTTTGATCAACTGTTATGTCGGGCTGTCTAAAATGCATAATTCTAGATTTTTCACTAGCAACAAGTCGGTGATAAAAAAACCATTTACTTAGAGTGTATAAATCAATATCGATAAACCGTTGAATATCAACGTAATCATTAGACGCATATGTCAAAGCCAAATCATCTGCAAACGCTGTAGCACACCCTCTAAGATTAATTTCAAAGATAGAATTGAAATAAATTAAAAACAATAAGGGCCCCAAAACTGAGCCCTGAGGAACACCACATTTTAGAAGACCAGCAGCTGTATTCTGAAAAAACGTAACTTTTTGATTTACGTTTTTTATGACAGTTAAAAACGTGAATCGCAAAATTAACGTTATTTCCTATTCTGAACGAAGAAACCCGTTCACGTTCCTAACGTTAAAAAAACCCACGTTTTTTTGGTTGAGTTTTTGAAACGTTTTTTTCATTTATATGACAAAAAAGTAAAAATTTAGCAAAAAGTTTGTATTTTGAATTAGTAAAACGAATATAATTTGGGTGCCGTTAAATTTTAAAATTTCATAATTAAATTAACAGTAATTTAGAGAACAGACAAGAGAAAATGCGACGCGCAACAGAGACAAGCAAACAGCGGGATAGAAGAAGTATTGCGAAGATTTGAACTAAGTAAACGAATATGTAATGTTAATGTCTTATTAGTATTACCAAATAATTTATTTGAATTTTTTTTTTTCGATTTCTTATATAAAATTCACAAGAAATTCGAGCACGGTTCGGCCAATCCGGCAATGTTATTATTACTAAATTGTAATTTTTTGTTGTATTCGGTGATACCATCACTATATATTGTACAACATAATTTAGAATTAATAAATAATGAGTTCGGCGGGCTTCATAAAATGGCCAGTTTGCCAAAAGATATATTTTTTCCTGTTATAATTATAAACTGACGTGTATAATATTAAAATCGTTGCCAAATGACATAATTTGACAGAACATTTTTTCTGTTTTCCAGTTTTCTATGTTTTTTCGATGTTCTTGAACGTTTTTTTTATCGGAATAGAAATTTGACAAAAAAGAAACGTTCACGTTAAAGAACATCAAGTTACCCGCCACGTTTTGTTTACTTTTTTTCAGAATACAGCTGCTGGAGGACTATTCACGTTATTAATTTTTACAATTTGACTACGCTTATGAAGGTAACTTATAAACCAATCTAATAATTTGCCTCTAACACCAATACTTGACAATTTCATTATTAGTATGTCATGGTTAACATTATCAAATGCTTTTGAAATATCCAAAAATACTGCTGAGCATTTCTGAGAGTTGTTAATTGCTAAATAAATATTGCTCAGATAATTTACAGCACCACCAGTGGCATTATTCTGGTTTTCCCGGGGAATTTCGAATTGGGAATTGATTTATTGTCAGTTTTTAGTTTATTTTGGTGTTCTTTTTTCCAAAGCATAGTCAATTCTGTGGAAAAATAGTTCCATTTCATAGCAATTTTGTTGTTTATTTTTCCCTAAAAATTTGGCTGGGAATTATTTTTTCCCAAAACATAAACAACATACCAATTGCTCAGTATGCTTTGAAGGAAAGAAAACCAAAATACACTAAAAACTGACAATAAATTAATTCCCAATTCGCAATTCCCCGGGAAAACCAGAATAGTGCCACTAGAGTCGAAATATATCGTAAACTATTGAATATTGCATTGTCATCGAGTTCTGAGCTATGTTCAAAATTTCAAGTCTCTAGGCCATCGGGAAGTTGGTTTAAAATCGACCTCAAATTTTGACCCAAACAGACAGACAGATAGACAAGAAACCAAGTTAAGAAAAACGTTATAAAATACTGAGAGTCGAACACTATTACAAAAACAACAAAAATAATTTACTTTACATACCTAATTACAAAAACAAAAAATCGATTTATCAAACAAAAGAGAAAATCAGTCAAATTCTCAGAATTATTTTTGTTTTGTTTTTACTTCGCGGTAATTTTTTGGGTTTTGTGCGGTAAATAATTTTTTTTTTGTTTTTCATTTTTGGTTTCAAAATTATTCTACCCATTGTTATTATATTTCCTCGGTAATTTTATGAACTTTGTTCGGTAAAGAATATTTTTTTCTTATTTCTTTCAATTATTAATGTGCCGTGGTAATTTTATGAGTTTTGTGCGGTAATTTGTATTTTTTTCATTTTTGTTTAAAAGTTATTTTTTGATTTTGATTTAGTAATTGTTTCTTATGTAGTCAACAAGTTTATTAATTTTTTCAAAATTTATTGGAAATCTTATGCAAATTCATAAGATTACCGATACATTTTGAAACAAATTTTTTATTTATAATAATGATTAATTGAAATAAATAAAAAAAAACATATTGTTTACCGAACAAAGTCCATAAAATTACCGAGAAACTATAGTAAAAACGCTTAGAATAATTTTGAAACCAACCGAGTAGTTTCAAAATTATTGTAAGCGTTTGTATTAATTTCCTTGAGAATACAACTTTCACAAAATATGCCATGGGAAATTTTACGAAAAAGTGATTATTACAGCAATAGTATTTAGATTGCCATGCAAAATACAAACGACAACACGTTATTATAGCGGTAGTTCTACAATTTTCACCATGGCAACGCGATAGTTTTACAATTTTCACCATAGCAACGCGATAGTTTTACAATTTTCACCATATGTAGCAACAAGAAAATCCTAAACAATTATCTCTAATTTGTAATTGTACCTATTTCAATTTTTCTTATTATGATTGAATTTTTTATATACACATCAAAGGAAAAGCCGTGCAAACAAAAGCTTGTCAAATAATTTGCATACAACATGACACAAATGGATGAATTGTGATTCAATCGCTGACGGGAAAGTTGTATTCTCTTACTAAATACAACACGTGCTGCAATTAATGATCTATAATTTTTTACTCGTTAAAACCGACGCAGATAATTCAACTCGTGCTGCGCACTCGTTGAATTTTAAGCGCGGTTTTAACTCGTAAAAAATTATCGATAATAATTGAGCACTAGTTGTATTACGAATGACAATTTTAAGAACCTTGTTCGATAAAGAATATTTTTTTGTTTCTTATTTCAATTTTAATTATTACAAATTTTTTTTTTATCATTATTTCACGGTAATTTTTTTGTTTTTTTGCGATAATTAAATTTTTATTTTATTTTATTATTTTTATTTATTCTAAGTGTTGTTATTAAACGAAGTGAAGAATTATTGGTGTGTAATTATTTATCAATCTGGAATATACCAGAATAAGTTAATGTTTGAATGTTTTTATTATATTTAATACAGTTAATTTTTACTAGAATTTAATACATGTTTATATATCGTCGGTAATTTTACGGAATTTATTTTTTACATTAAAATAATCCTGAAACTCACGAAATGCACCTATGCGTTTAGGGCTGTGGGCGAAATGGTTAAATATATTTTTTATGTTTTTTTCGATATGGCACGGTAATTTTTTGCATGCTGCTGATGCGCATAAGTGCAATGAGTGACACGTACACCGCACCAAAAACAAATTCGGATTTTTATCAATAAATTTCGCCACGACCCCATTTAAATGCCCAGTCATGACGGCAGCATTATCAACAGCTAAACCTATGACATTATTTATTGGTACATCGGAATCTAAAAACGATTGTTGAACAACACTAAAAATTTCTTGTGCTGTATAAGCACTTAATTCAACCATCCCTAAGAAACAATCTATAATTTTGTTTCGATCTTCATCAAAATAACGCGCGACAATTACCAGACATTTGGCAGAAGAAACATCTGTGGTTTCGTCCAACATTAATGAAAATTTAGATTCTCGCAGTTTTTTAGTAATTTTTTGTTTAGAGTAAGGTCCAATGATTTGATTCAACATTGCCGTTGACTTGGTTCGACTGCATTTAATTTCTCTTGCCGTATTCGAGTCCAGGCAAGTATTCTGCAGAAGCTTTGGCAATGATTCCATCTGTACGAACGGCAAGTCGTACTGCACGCAGTACATTATGCAGGTAAACTCAGCAGATCTTTTGCGATGTCGGTCAGGATTCCCAATCCAAATTGATTGCATACTTTGGTCTATGTTGGGCGTTGTAATTTTGATTTGCAAACTTTTTGCGTGCGTCTTGCTGGTGGTTTCATGCCGCTTTAAATGGGATTTGTTATTTACTAAGACTTTAAAACAAATTGAGCAGAAGGCCTGGTCATTGACTTTTTTCAGCCAAGGATGCAAAACTTCCCATTCGCTTTTGTATTTTTGTTTGTATTGTTTTCGTTGAGATAATTGGCAGTCTGAATCTGATGAACTTTCAACGTCCTCATTTGTCGCCAAATCATTTCTAAAAATAATTTAAATGTAGAATTAATATAAAATTTCCTTAAGGGAGAACACCACTGTGATCTACCATTTTCAAGTGCTTAGTTTGGTATTTTTTTTGAGAAATGGGTTGGGTTTAGAGAAAAAAAAACTTTTAGGCTATATTTGGCATATACATATTTAAGTAAACAAAAAAAAATTTTTATGTAAAAAAAAATACAAAATGGCGGCACTAGAGTAGCTTTAGTAGAAGTGATTTTGCCTAGAGTCGCTCCGCTGCACGCAGTAGAAGTGTCTTAAATTTGTTCGTGGAACAAAAAATAAAATATTTTCATGAAATATATTAGTTTTAGCATCGAAGTACATGAGGAAATTAAAAAATTCGAAAAAATAAAAAATTGAGACAAGTTTGAAGAAAAAGTTTCATTTTTCGACTATAATTTTCGTATAAAAAGTTGTATATCTTTTTTAATTTTTAATGAATAAAAAAAAACTCATGTACTTCGATTTTAAATCTATTTAAGAAGCTACAGTTAAATTTTCAAGTCGATTGAACAAAAATTGATTGAGTTCTGCTGCGTGCAGATTTCCAAAACACGGTTTCGAGAAAAACGCGTTTAAAGTTTTTGGTATCAATAACTTCTCAATAAGATCTCTCAGGAAAATGATTGTAAACCTTCTAAAAAAAATTTTTTTTAGCCATAAACGAATTTGTATCATATTTTTGAGGGTCGAAAGGATTTTTTAAAATCAAAAAAAAAAAATCGATTTTTTGAAAATCTCACAGTGGTGTTCTCCCTTAATTTAGTTAATCTCATTGTAAAACTAACCGATTTTCTGGAGGTAGGGGGTGTATCGAAGAAGAGGGCCCACTTTGTTGAGTGTTTACCAAATTATCCGACCTAAAAAATTTATAAATGTTTCCAATTTTGGATTTTATTTAGATACAAACGTTTCAAAATTCACAGGTGATAAACAAATCATTTACATATCACATCATTTAGCAATACCATATTGTACACGAACAAGCTAATTAGTTGATATTTTTCATTAAAAAAAATTTACTTAATAAAATTAGATATAGCTTACTTTTTTGGAAGCGGTTGAAAATAACGTTTCATCATTTATTTGCAAATCACAAAACACCTAAACTATACCCGAAACCTGATATTTATGCACGAACGAAATAACCTAAAAATAAGAAATTGTAGTAGAATATAGCATGAAATTCTATTAAAAAATGTAGCAGATAAAAATGTAGCAGATTCACTTTAGTTGGTAGTGAAGTTTTAAACAGATTAAATTGTAGCATTTCTGCTACATTTGTAGTAAAGTGGCAGCACTGATAACAATATGTTCCTTTTGTTTCTATTCTATGTATATTATACGTTAGTTGGCAGAAAAACTCTGTTCGGCATTTCATATTTTTGTTAGTTTGTAATTTAAGTTATTAATAGTATAAATTCACTACCCCTCAGTAAGGGCGATGTTTATTCAATTTATTCGACGGTAATTTTACGTTGTTTTTTTTCGAAATTTCATATTTTGGTTCGTGCTGGCTAATTAGTAACAATTTTCAATAATTTCGTCTCGAAAATTTTGTGATATGTACTACCTTTCTTTAAAAATGTATTAATTTTAATTTTTTTCAATATGTTATGTTAAACAAAATGACAAAATATAAGGACATCTTCGGTTTTTGAAAACAAGCATTAAAACGGTGCTATATACGACAGTGCTGTTATGGATAAATCTGTGGGTGGTTACTGGTTACGAAATTAAACACTTGTTGTTAGTTAAATTTTATTTATTAGATTAAACGTTTATTTTTATTTTATAGAATTATAATTTTAATTATTTTATTTTCATTTCAAAATACGGAACAGAACTAAATTCTAGAAATATGTTTTGTAATCTTTTCAGCTCGGTGTTTTTGTGTATAGGTGCAAGTTAATTATCTTTATTTAGTTATTGCTTAACCATTACAAAACACTTAGTACATAATATAATACAAAATGTTTTTAGTATATAATATATTAATGAAAATGCAGGGCTATACAACAGTGCCTATCAGGACCAGCAGTAATAAGCATCATTTTATATTATCAAACAGAGGTGTTAATATAGCATCGTAGGAAATAATGGAAACGCGGACTAGTACGGAATACTAAAAGGTTAAATGAAGAAGAACCAATAAATCAAAACTCAGATGATGGTGGTGATCCTCTGGCTAGCTAGATTTTTTCACTTTCCGGGCATTATTATCTTTATAATACCTTTGGTACTTAAATAACTAAAATGAATTATACAAAATAAATAATTAAATTAAATAATTTAAATAAATAGGAATTTTTTACATTGGAAATTAAAAAACATGTTTATATGTATGTACAGTCCAACAACATCTAGGAGGGAGAGTAATCAGCCCGGATAGTATGCATCATATACCGGCCGGCAGTATTGTCAGGTTCATTAAGAGCCTGAATATTGACTGGACGGCTTATTAAGTAGGGTCCATGCACAAAAGATCTTTTAGGTCGCAGTGCGGGGTGGCTTGAACGCCCACATGGCCCTCAAATAATAATAATAATAATGTACAGTCCAAAGTTAAAAATCAACAAAAACATATTTTATGTGTTCAGACAGCAGACACTTTGTAGTAATATTTATCCACAACAAAATTACATATTCTTTCAAGTAAATTATACCATCTAAAGGTTTACCTAGGCGTTCAGTAATATAAATCTTTTACTGTATTATACAACTAAAAATATACTGATTTGTCAAAGTAAAATACAGTAAAATCGACCAGTAAAAATCACATGAAAGTATAAGTAAACGTCCAATAGTCCAATTACACAAATTGACATTTTACTGTAATCTGGAATCATAAAATTGAGATATGTCTTCTTCATTATGCAACTGTATTCGTTCGTTCGTTTTGTTCCAATATTGAATTTGGATTGGGTGTTGAAAATAAGTAAGTAAGCGGTTTATGGTCGGTTACAATGAAAAACTTTCTTTCATAAACGTAAGGGCGAAAACGGCTTGCAACTGCCTGTCGCATATGCGACTAGATGATCCTCCGAATTAATAACCTGTGATAACACAGCTCCGATAGCTACACTGGATGCATCGGTCGTAACATAAAATGGTTTGGAAAAATCAGGAAATTGTAAAATAGGTGATTTGGTCAAGTAACTTTTTAAAATACTGAAAGCTTCATTTGCGAATGCGTTTCATTGAAAATTTTTCGGCGTTCCTCTTTAAAGCTATAAGGGGTTCTACTATATCTGCGTAATTTTTTATGAACGATCTATAGTATCCAGTCAATCCGAAGAAAGATTCTAGACTTGATTGATTTGTTGGAATCGGATACTTAAAAATTGCTTCTACCAGTTTCGGATCTGGCTTAATACCTTCGTTTGTTATTAAATGGCCCAAAAATTTAATTTTGCGACGAAAAAAATTGCATTTTTTGGATTGAAGCTTTAAATTAAATTTACGGAAACATTTGAGTAGTTCAACTAATTTTTCTTTGTGATTTGCAAGATCATATCCGTAAATGACTACATCGTCCAGATAAACAAAACATTTATAACTATATAACCAGATAATACATGGTTCATTAACCTCTGAAAAGTACTACGTGCCAAAAGGCATTCTGGTAAAATTAAAATGACCCATGTCAGTGCTGAAAGCTGTCTGTTCTTTGTCAATTGGATCTAACATGACCTGGTGGTATCCGTTTGCTAACTCTAAGGTAGTATAATAATTGGAATTACCTAGTTGTTCTATAATTTCATGTATATTGGGTAATGGAAAACCTTATTAATTGTTATTTCGTTCAGCTTACGAAAATCAACAACCAGGCGCCATTTCTTCTCATTTGTATTTGACGTTTTTAGAACTAATAAAAGTGGAGAATTCCATGGACTGACGCTTGGTTATATTATTGAATTGTCTAATAATTGTTGAATTTGTGAATTTATTTCATGGATTGTGGTAATTATTTCTTTTTATTTATAGGTTGTGAATTTGGCAAAAGTGGAATTTTATGAGTAATTACATTAGTTGCTGTAAGTTTATCTCCCTCCAGATGAAAAATGTTGGATCGATTTTTCCTCTTCATTATTTTAATGGCTTGTATCTATTTCTTCGTCTAATCTTTTTAGACGTTGTTCCAACGAATCTGACCAATGAGTTGCATAGTACACATCGAATTCTGATAATTTTTCTTTACGTATATTTAATTCTTCTAGTGCAACTTCGTATTCGTTATTATTTAATATACTAAACACTGCATAATTATTTTTTGGTTGTACGATGCAGTTAGCTAGAAAAACTCCTGACATTAATTCTTGAGATGGACAGAGATAATCTTCATTATCACAAGAAATAACTGGTAATGAGATGTATATTTCTGATCTTGCCGGTATTATATATTTTGGAATCGGATTACTTACAAGAGGAATTATAAATTTTAAATTATTGTATACTAATTCGATAGTTTTAAAATCATAATCAATTTTACACTAATACTTTTCTAGCAAATCTTTTCCTAAAATGCCAGTACAAGGTACAGGAAAAGAATCTGGGACAATATGAAGTTTTTGGAAAAGTTTAGTCGATTCTGGTATAAAATGTTGCCTTTAACTACGGCTAATGTGTCGACATTATTTAAACTAATTCCTTGGATTGAAACTTTCAAATCAGGATAAAAAATTGTTTCTGGATTCAAAAATCCCTTTTTTATTAGGCTTAAGTCTGCTCCCATATCAATTAAAAAATAGCAATCATTAATAGAACAGATATCTAGGTTTAATTTGATATATTTAGAATTTGATTTAGAATTAAAACTAGAAAATTTAAAAATTGTTGTGTTAGTTTTTGGACTTATAATGGAATTTAAAGTAAGATTATCTGAACACTAATTTATTAAAGTTGTTGGACCCGGATGGCTGTGCTCAATTCCTCGGATCCTATTTCGTTTTCCGACACTGGTTGGTGATTAACAATTTTCATGTTCGGATGCGACTGTTGTTTAAGAGATTCATTATATTTTCTCTGTAACATTCAGATATGAAATCACCTTTACGTTTACAGTAGCTGCATGATATCTTATTTTGATTCCAGTTTGAATTATTCTGATATATTTTTGGTTGGAAATTTTTGTATGTATTTGGATCTGGTACTTTCGGATTTTGATTTCTTTGCAAAACGGTAGTATTACAATATTATTAGAACTTGGATTAAAATTTGAATGATGTAAATTATGATTTCTTTATGAACACATATTTATGTTATGACCAGATTTTTTACAGTACGCACAAATTGTTTTATTCGAATTATAGTTTGGATATTTTGAATAATAACTTGATGTTGGTTTATGACTAATTTCTTCTTCGACTGCTTGCGCAATTGCATCGTTTAAGTTTTGAAAATGATGTGATTTCATGATTATTTTTAGATTATCCTTTAATCCGTCTTGAAACGAATTTAACCCTTGTGTCAACACGAGAATAACACGACTTCTTACCAATACGATAAACCCTTGGTGTGTATAAATTGAATTAATAGTTTTGCATTAAATACAGATAAACATTAAATATAGAAACGATATTATGTATAATAAAAAATGTCATTTAACTTTATTACAAACTAGCTTTATTTAGTTACAAAAAATCAAAAACACACCCAGGTATTTCGTGTTGATATAAGGGTTAATGCAGTAGACTCATCGATATTTTTGGTTTTTTTTTTGGCTATCATTTAATTCATACAATAATGACTCTACATTAGAAGCAAAACTTATAACACTTTCATTTTTTTCTTGAACGACACACACTAACTCAGCTGAAACAGCACGTTTAGACCTACGTTTGAGAAATTTATTTTCCAAAGCAAATTTCAAATCCTCCCATGTTGTAAAATCTTTATAATGAACAACCTCATAAGTTTGATCACACAGTTTAGTTTTTAAAATTTTCATAAAATAAATTTTCTCATTGGCTTTGGTAATTTGGGATCAAAATACTTCGACGCACGAGCAAAACCTGTGTAATTCATTTATTTTTCCGCTAAACAACGGAATAATTTTTAGAGCATATGGCTGATATTTAAATCCATTTTATTTATATTTTCAGTTATGTTATGTTTTATGTTTTTAGTTATGTTTTATGTTTTCAGTTTCTTCAATGTTATCTTTTATGTTTTCAATTTCTTTTCTTCGTATAATTTGAGAATATCTTGGAATTTCACTAATTTTATAACTTGTTGAACTTGATTTAGGGTTAGAATTTTCACTGTCACTTATAATTTCATCTTCAGAAGAAGAAACTTTGATTTTAATATTCTGATCGATAATTTCTAATAAGGGATCATTATTATTGTTTTCATCCATAAGAAACAAAAATTTAAATTCTGTTTATTTCGATTTGATTGAGGTATTAGAAAAAAAATATTATCACGACAGAACAATTAAACGATAATCATTAGAGATAAAATTAACATGTATGTAGAATTTCGTAAGGCAACCCAAGGTTAAATTGTGAATTTAAAAAAATAAAATTTGATATAAAAAAATTATAACTTACAGTTTACTTTAAAATCTTTCGAAAATTATTATATGTAGAAAATGTCAGCTGATGGTATAGCTGTTGATACTTAAATGGAAATTTATAGTATAATGTTGTTCTGCAAATTTGGTGTAATCGGATATTGCTGGAACGACATGGTTTTTTACAATAAATGTTGAATGTAGTACAGTTGAATTAAATAAATGATGAATAATCCTCGTATCACGTTCTTGTATGTTGATTTATGTGTATTACAGATGACTTCTTTAAAGATGCTTTTGAGATGAATACTTTTGTTGTAATTTAACCATTGTGTTATATTTTGTTGTTATAATTTATTGTTGACTATTAACATACGAGTATTTCCGCATGAATTAATTTGCTGATGTGTTGAACGGTTTAAATACCGTGATGTTGATTTGGTACAACCAAAATTTAATAAAAAATTTTGTATTGGTTTATGAATTAAAATTTTAAAAATTTTTTTTTTTTTTTGATTCATAAAATTTGTACAATAAAGTTGATTGAAAATTTTTGTTCGTTGTAAAATACCAGGTCGAGGCAAAAAAAAATTGTGCACTTAATTTCTATTATGTGACTTTGGCATAGCTGTTTAATGATAACGCAATTTTAAGATATGTATGTAGGTACTACTACTTTTGTTTGTATGTATATGCTAATCTTCAGTGTCTTCATCACTCAAATTCGGCATGCAAACACAAAATTATTAAATTTAGTGTATTGCTACACCACAAAATTAACGATTTACTGAAGTAAATTAGACCAACAAAAATCCTTAAACGTATATATTCAGTAATCAACACTGACATATTACAATAATATAAAACCACAAAAAATCCTATTCGGTAAAGTAAAAACGACATGTAAACGTTCAGTAACCCACACTTAAATTTCACAGTAATATGGAACCACAAAATTACCGGTTCGGTGAAGTAATATTGACCAGTAAAATTCTTAATAATTTCCGTATAAATTCAGTAGTAAAGGCTGACTTCTTACAGTCATATAAAACCACAAAAATAACGAGTCGGTAAAATAAAATCGACACGTGAAAATAATATTAAAGTAATATACGTAAATGTTCTGTAATACGAGCTGATATTTTACAGTAATCTGGGACCACAAAATTACCAAATCGGTAAAATCGACATGCCCAACGAGCACCAAAATACGTTCTTTTGTAGGCATTCAGTCAGTATTTGCTCGACACGGTAATCGGTATTTAATAGGTAATTTTGCAAGTCAAAAATTACAAAATATTTATCGGGATGAATAAATAAATGTAAAGTCTTAAAAACTAAATAAAATGTTTAATAATCGAAAATTGCAGTAAATACCTACCCACGAATAAAAAACAATATTACATGGTGTAAGATGTTTAATAAATATAAAAAATAAATAAATAAAGATTAAAATAAACAAACAAAGAATGGAAATAGTGGAAGTTGACTGTTGACCATGTTTCATACCAAAATCGAATGATAACAAAAGTGCATCAATTAACGCTGTAGTGCATACTAAAGCCAGCAGCGAAACTAATTATAAACCAACAGATAATTATATGTATATCCAATGTGGTAGATGTGGGAATAAGCGCCACAAAAAAAAATGTCTGGCTTACGGAAGAATTTGCGAAACCTTGCAAGTTCAATCAGCAAGTGTCACAGCAGCGACAGACACCACAATAGCATCATATTATGCAAGGTTTGGAGGAAGAACAGCGAAAACCAGATGAAAATTAACAATGTTGTATCCATTCGTATGATAGGAGATGTAATGTCAACTATGTCAGCTGTAAATAAAACAGTATGGTTTGAACAAATTAAGGTTGGTGACAAATTCCTAAAATTTAAATTAGATACGGGTGCAGATATTAGCGTAATCCCATTGAAATTGTTAGATACAAAAATATCAGTTAAGAAAAATAACATCGAATTAAAATGTTATGAAGATTTTGTAATATGTGTACAACCTATAGGCGTTTGTTATTTGCCGTACTGAAAGAAAAATTAGAGCCATTGTTATCAGGCTAGGCATGTTTAGAATTAGGGTTAATAAAAAAAGTAAATTCAATTTGGAATCTTGGATCGGATAACAAATTTGAACAGGAGTTTATCAATTCAAATATAATGCAGTTTAAAGGATTAGGAACGATTCCAGGAGAAAATAAATTAAGTTAAAATATTGGGTCTATCCGACTTCTCGGAAGACACTTTTACCAGGCAAGGTGTTTAAAATATGTCACAGCTTTTCTTAAATTTGGAGGCCTCTTCCCCAATATAACAATTTGTTACGACAATATAAATCTTCTACTCTCATACCGCCAAATCACAGCCACAAAAAATGAATAATTACAAAACTTAAAATATCGTATAAAGTAATGGTAAAATGCATATTTTTTTACATTTATGTATATGTATAAAAATCGTTTAATTTACATGAATCAAATTTGAAAAACGTACATGAATAAATAAATAATATTTAATTCCCATAACCAAAGCAAAGAGCCAAACGGTGATCATCGCAAATAGGCCATCTGCATGCCGAGCATCCGATGCGCGTCTTCCGATCTTTCTGACGTTTGCAATTGGCGCATCTCCGATTTGGGCCCCACGAGACTTTCTCTAACCTTTCTGTAACGGTATCTATGTTAAATCATCATCGTCCTTTAGGCTGTTTGTGATATTTATTTTCAACTCTTCTCGGAGTGTTGGTGATTTTAGTCTTCGTTGAAGGAGTGGAATTGTCACTGTGCACAACTAATTTTTTCAATACAATAATTGCGGTGGTTGACTGGCGTTCTGCGCTCACTTTATGATTTTATATAATATGTGAATTGACCCCTGCCTGGTCCAACATGCCGAAGAACACCCTCATGGCCATCTGTTTGTCCTTCGAACAACAGAATAAGCGTGGCACATCTGATCGAAAGCGTCAGTTCCTCCTTTTATGTCGATATAAAGAAGGATGATATTTGCTTTTTCATTCGTTATTTCCCTGGTTTTCAAAAATGTAGAAGCAACCAGAACGATTTTTTTTTTTTTGGGTATATATGAAAGCAGAGTAATGTCCTTTGTGAGGCAAAACTTTGTTTCTGGTTGATTTTTTGAAGCAATCTTCATTTCCAACGGAATTTCTATCTTATTTATTCTTATGGTCCCAGTTATCGTCATTCTGTAAGGATCGCTCAACATCCTCTGCAGCAGATGAACAGTTGTGAACCAATTATCACATGTGACAGTGCGGTCTGCATCATGGATTGGAGCCGTTAGCTCTTGGAAAAAATATTCCGAAATTGGCAACTTTTGAGGATTTCTAATTATAGCATTCTTTCCTAAATACGGAGTAGCAAAAATCAGATATGATGTTGTGGCGTAACACACCGACCTCTGAAACCTAATAACTGAACGTCCACAGTACATTTATTGCTGGGATGGTAAGAGGTTTTAAAGTTTTCTATAAAAATTGTCCGTATATTTCTAATGGGGGAAAATCTGTCGTCAGGATCTCTATTTTGCATGGGCGGATCTAGCTTTTAAGTTTGGGAGGGGTGGTAATTTTTAACTAATGTGTAACTATTATATACCTAAACAGACATATCTTTTTTACAAAACCCGTTTTTAATTATTTATAAAATATATTGTATTTAAGAAGGACTTGGTCGCACGGAGTTTATGATTATTTCTTCTTTAGCCCTCAATCCATGAACCAAGGTCGTTTTCATCCCGGCCAAAACTACTTTTTCTAATTTTTCCGAAAGTTGCTCCATATGCAATTTAAAAAAAAATATTAGTTTTAAAAAAAACGATTGTTTCTTGAATAAGGATGCCTAAAGATAATCCGTGAATTATTTTAGATTTTATATTGATAATTGTTGATTTTATAGCGCAAAGACGAAAACGACCATGATTGATGGAATTAAGGTGCTTAAAATACCTGCATGGACTGAGGATTAGTGTTAGTAGTTTGCTGCTTTCAATTAGGATATGGGATATGCGTAAATACTAAAGTTTTTGTTTACATTTTATTTTCAATTGATTGGTAAATGTAATCAAGATTTTTTTTCATTCGTACATTATTTAATCCATTTTTTGGCATTATTTCTGTGAAATATCGAGTTTTAACCTCTCTGAATTTAACAAGTGCTTATATACAGTTAGTCAGTTAATATGTACATAGCTGAATTATTTGCGTTGATTTTAATGATTGAAATGTATATTTTTAGGGGTTTTGTTTCATTTTGGGAGGGGTAATTACCCCCACTACCCCTCCCTTGTATCCGCGCCTGCTATTTTGTCGCTTGTGAAAACGTAGGGAAGATTGCAGAAATTCGAACCTCATCCTAGGAAAAACACACATTTCTATTCCAAAGCTCATTGTTATCAACTTTCGAAGCTTTCCACAAGCCAGCATAATATAATACCCCAATGTACGCTCTTATTTCAACCAGCGACCAGAATAGCAGTTTCCTTCTCAATTTTTTCATTGGTACACTGCACGATTATTTTATTATTTCGTTGTTGAACAAGAGATTTCAATAATCTTCTACGGATTCCAAACGTTCAGCTTCTGCTGTTAGTCGTATGCTGCAGTTGCTATTTCAACGTCGCAGCAAATTTTGTTTCAGAGACAAATTTATCTTTCCCATACAGTTTGGTTGCTGGGCGGCCTCGTGACTGGGTGTGTGAAGACGACGATTAATCTTCGACACAACTTGTACGAAGAGCTCGGGATGTTAAGGCTCTCTCATTTTGCACCGCATCCTCCATATCAACATTGGTAATATCTTTGACACTATAACCACCTGTTTCCGATGATGCTTCATCTTGTATCCATTGCTCTTCATACCCAGAGCGCTCAGAATCTTATGCGTCAATCAACTCCAAATCAAGCACCCCACCTTCCGAAATTCATCGTTTACAGCGCTACTAATACTATTTTCATCCTTCTATGTACCGTGCAAGTAACCTACGCTCCTCGACAACCTATAGATGGCGCGACAAATATGATTTTCGTAGTTTTTGAAAACTTAAATTAAGGTTGATTTGGCCTGGGGTACATATTCATCCCCTAGTGGCCGTTAAGGATTAATGAAATTTACAAAAATTATTAAATTTATGAGATTTGTTAGTTCTTTAAATATTATAGAATTTCAATTAAATTAGATTTAGAATTCTCAAAATTCAGATCTAAGAAATTTAACGAATCGCAGAATTACCTAGAAGAATAGGCAATAATTTTATAAAAATTTCAGATTTTATGAAATTAACAGAGTTTTTAGAATATAATATACATATAATATATAAAATTTGCGGAATTTATTGAAATTAGAGAAATTATGGAGTTTGTAAAATTTCATGTTGAATGAATTTTTAAATATTAGGTTTTGATCATGGACCCACCCCCAAAATACCAAAATAATCATTATGCTCAATCAAATATTGTTGTCATGCATAAATATGCCAATTTACAGCAAAACAAAATCTTAATTTGAAGCGATAAAAAGTTTTGTGCTTGTAAACAAAAACATTTATTAAACAGTCTCGTAAAATACAGAGGTAGGTAACCAACAACAGAAAAAAAATATCTTTGGAATTATATTTTATGAAATATTTGTCTAGGGCCAACCAACGTTGTTTTTATATACACATAAAAGATCATAATGTTATAAACTTTTATGTTTATGCTGTTGCTGCTATATTTGTGTGTATAGCATGTACTAAATAAAAATGCAGATAAATAAAATTCATTGCCAAAAGTTTGTCGCTTAATTTAAAATTCTACA
Organism: Tipula helvola; assembly: GCA_963556165.1. Taxonomy (NCBI): domain Eukaryota; kingdom Metazoa; phylum Arthropoda; class Insecta; order Diptera; family Tipulidae; genus Tipula; species Tipula helvola. Next base: position 42,216,656 of record OY744483.1, on the reverse strand, counting down.
ATAATAAAAACTAAACAAAACTAAAAAATGCAATAAAAATATATTTTATTTGACTTAAAAGTTTCCGTCTGCTGTGCGGCGAATTTTATTGTAAATTGACCGCAACACAAAGCGCGCACGTCTGTCACAAACTTTCATATCCACCTTGAAATGCATATACAGCTAACAATTTTTGCATACAAACCACTTAAATTAAAAACTTTTCCTTTCCGTTAAGAATATAAGAACTTGGATAAGTTTATTAATGCTGAAATAAATTCAGAAAGACACTATAGAATATAATTGAATCAGATGAACCGTTTTCAGACTTAAAATATTTAATTAAATTTAAAAATAAAAAAAAAATCACTTATAAGTTTGTTTAATAAGAAAAGTTTATGTACAAAAATTTGTTGTTGTAGTCTAAATTATAATTTCTTGTTTGTTATCCTTATTATGATGAATCGAGTTGAAGGGTATTATTCCATTTTATCCTTCAAGATTACATTTTGAGTTTGTAAATTTTTAATAACAAGAATGAGACTTCAATTAAAAACAATTATTGTTTGTAAAAAATATTTTTGAATTTCATAAAGGTACATCGTAAAAATTTTTCAATTTCAATTTAATTATATTATATCAGCTTAATGTCTGTACGAATAATTCCGGATTGTGGACATTTATTTTATAATTAAGTAGGAAATGAAATTTTTTACGATTCTAATCAAAAATGCAGACATTTATCTCTATATATAGATTATGTTTAGACAAATTGTAGCTCTAGATGTTTGTATTAAGAATTCTAAAAACTATAAATGTGATTATCATTTATATATTTAAAGCTTAAGTGTATTATAACTGAATTTTTGAATAGGCTATCCTTTAAATGAAGTATTATATCTTGTTTTTTATAAGTATACAAAAGGCCTTCGATATACTTACTTTAGAATAGAAATAACGGATAATTTTCCCACAAATCTACGTAATCCTCTAAAAGCTAAAAGATTAAATAGATCTACAGGCAAATATTTATTTTTCGTAACTTCTTTAAGATATCTAACCACATTCACGCATTTATCTGAAACACTCGATTTTCCAAAATAAAACAGAAATAAACAAAATGACTTTAAGCTCTGCTGTAATGTTATCATCAATTTATGACATTAAATTTATTTTTAATGTGTCCTAGAAACATAAAAACTTGGTCTTTCTCTGTGTACAATACCAGCATATTTGGATATGCGGTACCACAACCACAATGTTTTGATCAAATGGTATTACTGGTAATTCCATATTGGATTGACTTACTTTCGAGAAAAAAAATAGAAAATAAATAAATGTCGAATGGAAGGAGAGCATCGTAAGATCGTAACCACAAATTTTTCTATTATAAACCATAAAAAAAAAAATTGAAAATAATTGTGTTTTATAGCATCATCTCTAACCAATCATTTATGATGTAGCCTTCCTTTATTTTGTTTTGGTGAGCACAGATATAAACGGCATAACAAGAGGAAACATTTTTTTTCTTCTGGTTAGAACTTTATGAATTTATCGTTACTGGCAATAAACTATTCGTAAGCAGTTTGGTTAAATTTCAAAGAATTTTACTTACAGACGAATAATTCCATCCCTTAATATGACTCCTTTGCAAAATTGCGAAATATTCAACAACATGTTCAATTGTTAAAGGTCTGCTCGTGCATATTTAATCGTACCTACAGCGTAAGAAGCTGAAAAACGTAAAGAGGAATTACAACTTGTGGAATGTGATTTGGAAGTCGTTTATTAGGCCAGCATTATTAAATCTCACACTTTAATTGGGTCTTCTCAAAATAACATTTTTCATTATAATGAATGAGGAATATCTAGTGCGAAACTGTCGTTGATTTGAATTAAAAAAGTTGTGTGTCTCGTACATGTAACAATAGTATACCTAGAATTCACTCAAACCTTTCAAACATGACAGTCCAAGCTTATTCTAAGCATAAACATTATGTTATAGCATAGAAATAAATGTCGAAACAAAGTTAAATGAGCTAGCGCTAAATGATGTATTCCTACAAATTATATTTGTGAGCGTCAAAAAAGTTTCTCGTTCAAAACTTTTTTATTTTCTAACCCCAACTCAATCTCAATTCATATCTGAAAATTGTCTAAAAATAAAAAACTATATACACATCCATTTAGAATAAAAATAAAACATCGAAAAATAGTTTATCAATCTGGGTGAAATCAAATAAATTTAATATGGCCTGACATACATTCACATATAGTATAGTTGTAGTAAAACAAACAGTTAAATGACCTACTTGGCACGAGCTGAAGACAGCACAAAATATGTTTACAGACCGGATAAGATAATGAAAAAGAAGACAAGTTTTACCGCGATATGAGTAGCTTAAAATAAAAAATTAAAGTTGACAAGTCGAAATCAAAATCGATAAGGAAAATACGAATCTGTGTGCCAAAAATAATCAGTCAAAATGATGTATAAATGATAATATCAAGAGTTGAAGAATTTTGTGTATCGAAAATAGGATTTTTGGATTGTTTTGTATATGTGTAATGAATATGCATTTTTATTGTATAACTAGAGGTATTGTGATTATGTTGATTAGATATGGAAATAATATATTGATGTTATTGATGCGGTTGAGTGTTTCAAATGTGTCTGAACATGAAGCACCAATTACATAAACATGGTCCGGAAACTGCATGTGTCTATCCCCAACTCAACCCTCCACTTACTCAAGATCATTGACGTATATGAATTCAACTCAAAACAAGTCAATCTAATATCCACGCTCAACTCTCAACACAACCCAAAATAAATTCCAAATTTAACCGCTCAACTCAACTCATCCCTAGTCCAACCCCAATTCAACCTTAACTCGACTTGCAACCCAGCCCTATTAAATCAACCTTATAGTCAGACCCAACTCAACTCTCAAATCAACATGGTCTTAGAAATTATATGGTTACATGCATTCTATTTCAATAAAAGATTTGATGGTATTGATAATTATTTATAGGTCATCACATCAGCATCACTAATATTTATTTATTTTATTTATTTATTTATTCTATTCATTCATTTCTTTCTTTATTTTTACAGTTTTTCCTTTTTCTTCTTTTTCATAATTTTATAATGATTTACTTATTTGTAAAGCACAAAATAACATAAGTTTAAATATATAAAAAAAAAAAATATAAATAAATGAACATAGTACTCCTAATTTAAAAATAAATGCGTTGGAGTGTAAACAAAGAATATAAATGATATTGAACGGGTGCAATCTTGGGTGCAAATAATCGAAAATTACAAACTTAACGCCAAAAATAAACTATATCAAAACCAGTCTTGTGCGCAAAGCTACATGGAAGCGGTATGTTCTTTAAGTGTCGCCGCTTACTCGACACTCCCTAAAAGCAACACAAAACCGATTTATAAGAAATTATGATATAATACAAAATAAAGTTTATGTGCAAAATTACATAAGAAACTATTTACAAACTAAAAATAAATCTTCAATATTTTCAATATTCATTAACCATAAATTAATTTCATTAAGGAAGACCTTATTTGGACATTATTGCACATTATTTGGACAGTTTATTTTTTTCGTTAATTTTACGAATCAAAGAATTGGTAATCCATGGTTTTAATTTTTGAAGATTCTTTGATTTATTTACAACTTAAGAACAATTTGAAATATGAGTTAATAATAATTTAACGAAATTTATATATGCAATTTTAGGGGATTCTGCATAATAAACATCATGCCAAAATTCAAACATAAGTTCTTGCTTTAGTAGCTCATAATTAATTAATGTATAGAGATACGATTTGTATTTACGGGACATGAAATGCGGTAAGTGAATCGAAATTGCCCAAGAATGAAATTGTGATCTGTAATATCAGGAGAAGAAATTTGAATTTTCAACTCAACAAAACTAACAAATCTAGCGAATACATGATCAATGCATGTTTCTGAGAGCCGGTTTAGAAACACATTTTGATAAGAACGAGTAGGTGAATTAACAAAAGGTTCTAAACCACAGGCTGCCATCATCATAAGGTACTCATCACACAAAGACGAATGTTTGAGAATGTCTATGTTTATATCACCTAGTACTATTAAATTCCGACTTTGAATACGTTAATAAACCGCACTTAACTCTGATAAAAAGATGGGAATTGCACTCTTGTGATGCCTATATAATAGAATAAAAAGAAATGTTGCATCACAAATTGTTACAGATATTTGAAGCGCGTCAGCAGAAGTCATTGATAAATTGATCGATGAGTGTCGAATATCCTTTTTTACAAAAACAGCTACCCCACCAGATCGATAGTCATCATTGCAGCAGGCGTTTAGCCGATATCCATTGATAAAGTAATGATTTAACTCATTGGTGTTGATCCAGATTTCGGTGAGAAATATTATATCAGGCTGAACATCAAGGCAGTTTAAATGGACCAAAAAACAATCGAAATTTTCTCTTAGGCTTCGAATATTGAATAAAACAAATCTGAAATAAAAAGAACTAGAATTAATATTTGCATTTACGGGATTTGTAACATTAGATGACGCTACACTCAGATGATCTGATGAAGAACTACAATTTAACGTTAAACTTATTTGAGAAGTTTCTCAATGTCATCAGAACATGAGATTATCTGAATTGTAGCATTCTTATCTTTTTTCATCATAATTGTCCCGTTAGAGATCCAACAAAAATCAAAACCATAACCTTTCTGTGCTGTACGAGCTTGATTGAGCAATTTACGTTTCGCAGGAATCAAATGATTATTTATTAAGACAGAAGATTGCTTAAGCGATGATGGAACTCCAGAAAGAGCATCCGCACTGGAACTTGCAGACTGACCAGTCTTCAAATTGTTAGTCTTAAGAAATGCTTTCCTCTTTGATTTCGCTCGCATGATTTGTTTTTTTAGATCGAAATCATATAATTCTACCACAATGACCCGCAAATTAAGATTTTTGACTTTTGGTTTCACACGGTAACACTTTTTAATACAACCTTTTACTACATTCAAATCTAAGCAATTGTTAAAGATGTCAACTACCACATCTTCAATAATTTCATTCTCTACAAAAGGCACATTAACAATATCAATAAATGTTTTTTTTTAATTTTGTTCCATATCAATAATTTGTTTTTCTAACACCGTTATTATTACGTAATTCGATTTCGGTATTCGTATGTTTGTGTTCTAATTTATCAACACGATCTTTCAATTGTTTATTTTTAACTGAGAGATCCGTTATATTATGCACTACTTCATCAAATTTTGCAAATTTGTTTTCAAGATTAGATAAGCGATCACCAGCGGGTATCATCATATTTAATGTTCCGTGAATCACAAATTTTACAATACCATGATTTATTCTCCGACATAAATACAGCAATTTCACTAGGTGCTAATTTTGCACATTCGTGGTGGCAAAAACCTCCACATTTTCCACATTTTATGAAGTCTTCCGGCGAACGACAAACGGAACGAAATATGTTCCTATTACCACGTCAAAAAAAAATGTTTTATAATGCGCATCCTCTCTTATCGAATAACTATGTCTAACTGATTTTATTTCAAAATTACAAACCGCAACAACACACAAAACACAATAACCGTAAAAAAAAAAATTTCACTTAGAAGGCTATGATTTTTTTCTTCTATGTATTTTGGAGAGGAAAAATTTGGCTTTGTGTATATTCATTTCCTTATAAGTATGTATGTTTATTAAATAAAATTATTTGAATGTAATACGATTGTGTAACAATATATAACATAAAAAAGTAACGGGGTTCAAGTTCCACCTGTACCGCAAATGTTTGGCAAAACGTAAGTACGAAAATAGAGGTAAATATTGTGGTGATTTTGGCCATCATACAACAAGCTCACGTTATGAACAGCAATAGATTAGATGGTTAAGTATTATAAACACGACCGATGGCAAGCAGAGAAATTTTTTGGTTTATTTTAAATCGTTAAATAAAGAAATAAATCTGTTGTCATAGCCACCACCAGAAACAACAAAAAGTAGTAATTAAATAGTAAAGTCAAAGCAAATATCAAAGTGTATAAAAGTAGAGTGAAATAAAAAGTACACAGTGTTTTCAATTTTAAAATCCGAACGAACTCAGTAGCCCAGTTCGTAACAACATTTTTGCTATATGACATGATTTGTTTTTTTTTTTTTTTTTTGAAAATGATGATCATTGAAAATTCATGGTATGCAATTATATAGCATTGAGAAAAGTCGGACGCACAGAAATATTTAGCATCAAAGATGTTGTTATGACATTTTTTTAACACGCAAACATGTAACATGAACACTGGAACTACTATTCCTAAATTTTTTGTATTTTCTGTTTCTATTTGAATGTGTTGAATAAAAAGAGAGAAAATATTTTTATTTAATATAACATTTTACATGACACGCAACATTTTAACGCAACATTTAACATAACATTCTAACGCAGCGTGTAACATGAACCCAAAACTAGTACCACAGATAAAAATAGACAGATGTACATCTTGTATGGGCCAAATTTACATTAGAAATTTCAATACCAAATTCTAATCTAATCCTTTTAGAGCAGGACGTATATATTGTATAATACAATTTTGTTTGAAGTTGGTTTATGTTTGCTTTGATATAATCAAAATAGCCATGCCATGTTTGCTTTGATATAATCAAAATAGCTATACGTAAAAAAAGATAAAAAGAGACAGAAATGTACGTCCTGCTCTAAAAGGATTGGATTGGAATTATTGTATTGAAATTTCTAATGTAAATTTGGCCCATACAAGATGTACATCTGTCTATTCTTATCTATGCTAGTACCCTAAATGTTTTACCAAACATAAAATGCCAATTCCAACATTTTTCAAATTTTTCTGTAGTACCTAAATAGAGTTGGCAGTTTTGGGTTTTGGTTTTTTTGGTCGTTCGCTTTTTCTTTAGAAACCCCAGTATAAACGTTTGCAACGTAAAAAAATCGTGTCATTTTTTACTGATGTTCTGAAAATCAACGTTCTTGAAAGTGACATTTCTGCGGTTTATTGTGTGTTAAAAACAAGTTCGATTCCGCTAAAACAGCTAAACTGATCGTAAAATTTCAAAATAGAGATCAGCGTTTTCAAATTCTTGCGTCCAGAAGGAAAATAAAAAATAGTTCATCTGATTTTCTGGGAATGTCTAATAATTCATCAATGTACATAAATGAAAGTCTTATAGCATTTAAGAAGCAGCTGTTTTGGAAGGCCCACCAAATTAAAAAGGATAATAATTATAAATATTTATGGACACGAAGTGGAACAATCACGATGAGAAAAGTTGACGGATTTGGATTCTCTAGTGTGATCTTATTTTAATTTGTTTTAATTATTAATGTTAAGTTTTGACGATCTAGATCGGGATAGTATTGATGACGATGATTTCAAGATTTTTGTAGATGAGTTTAATAATCAATTAAAAGTTAAAAATTTTTGTTTATTTCATGTTAACATTAGAAGTTCGCGATTGATTTTTAACTTGCTTCTAGATTCTAGTGAATTTGGCAACCGTGAGTGTACTACCTGAGTTTATTTTGGTGTTTGAAATATGGGTCAACCCTAACGAAACTAACATATATCAAATAGAAGGATACAATATTTTATGATTTATGCAATGATCAAGAAAGAACAAGCAGAGTTGCTATTTATGTTAAAGAATCAATTTCGGCAGAAGCTAGTACTTATCATCAAATTCACATAAGATGAAGGAAGCGACTACCAATGTCTTCGTTTATATAGATACCATAAATTTAGTATAGACCAGTTTATACATGAATTTGAAGTATGTATTACTTCAGTCTAATAATAAGGCTAAAAATTTTATAATTCTAGGTGATTTCAACATCAATACTCTAAGTAGCAATTCTCAAATTGACAAATATGTTTGAATGATGGCCTTTTTTGGTCTTAATTCTTTAGTTGCATCACCAACACGAACATTAAGTGGAACTTCAACTTGGATTGATCATATATTCTCGCGCTCAATTGATAGTATTATTAATTGCCAAGTTTGTAACATGTTGATTACTGACCATAATCCTCTTTTGGTAAATGTGTCTCCAATTTGTATATCAAATTCCAAACCTTTTCTCAGAAGAAATTCATGCTGCTTTAAAAACTGTTCTACAAATATTTCATGAATGCATAAAATATTCGGAATATTTTGTCTAAAGTATAAATAGACATATAAAATTGAAACCTTGGATTTCAAATTCTTTGTGTGCCGTAATTAAATGTAAAAATCGGCTTAGTAGGAAATCTAAGAAGCATCCTAATAACATCGAACAATATGCGGAAGGTACAGCAAGTTAAAAGAGACAGTATAACAACGAGTCGAATTCGAAAAAATGCTTTCAATAATTTTGTAAATGCTGCATGAATGTAATAAATTCTTTTCTGGGTAATTTTAAAAACCAGTCGATTGTGAATAAAATCACAATCTCAGATCGTTCAATAGTCACGAATTTATTTGAAATTTGTAACGTTTTCAACAATCATTTTACGACTATTGCTAGTAGCACTAGTACATGTAATTTGCGTAACCTGCCATTTTCTCGATCAATGCAAAATTCCTTTTGCTTCAAAGATATTTCTGAAGATGAATTGTTAAACTATGGGAACTGATGGGTTCAATAGTGAAATAATTAAAAAAAAATGCGACTAACATCTTGCCTGTACTTATTAATTACGCATATTTTTAACATCAGGATGATGAGTTTGCCCGGAGGTGGTATAAACTGCTTACGTAATGCCGTTATTTAAAACTTGATCTCATACAACAATATTATCGTCCCATTAGCTTCCTATCTGTACTGTCGAAGATTTTTGAAAAAATTATTAAGACACGCATAACTAATTATATAGATAACCTGAATTATCTAAGTGATGCTCAATTTGGTATTCAGAGGAAAAGAGGTATACCGAAGATACTTTACTCTCTTTCCATTGAACATTCTGAATTTCATCAAAATCGGATAAGAAATGGCCAAGTTCCTTCCCAATTCGCCATATTCCAGAACTTTATTTAAAAATCATTTAAGAATCCCATTTCCATTGAACATGCTGAATTTCATCAAAATCGGATAAGAAATGGCCAAGTTCGTTCCTAATTGGCCATATTCGAGAACTTTATTTAAAAATCATTGGGAGCGATATTTTTAACTTTTACGCTCCTTGTTTCTAGAGCGATATTAAAAATAAAAATTTATATCACTTTGAAAGAGCGAAATAATTTTGATTTTGTGTTAATCATTAAAGAGTAAGAGCGTAAACGAATAGTGAAAGAAATGTTATTGGAAGCAACAGCGAAATTTTTTATAAAGAGCGAAAAAAGAGCGATAAATTTAAACTCTGAGATAAACACATAAAGTGAAACTCATAAACACATAAAAACATAAACAAATAAACAAATAAAACAAATAAACAAATAAAAGATAAACACATAAAGTTAAACACATAAAGTTAAACATAAAGATTTGATGAAGTTATATTTTTATAAAAATATATTTTAATTACGTAATGAATGATAAATAACAATGTACAATCCAAAAGTTTATTGATCCCTTAGGGTATCACCGGAATGACCGGAATGAACCTTAGGAACCTTTAGGAACCTTAGGAACTTTAGGAACTTTAGGAACCTTAGGAACTTAATGAACTTAAGGAACTTTAAGAACCTTAGGAACTGTAGGAACTTTTGGAACCTTAGGAACCTTAGGAACCATAGGAACCTTAGAAACCTTAGGAACCTTAGGCAAAATTTTTCCTCGGGAGTAAATATAAGCAAACACAATTCAGTCAAAAAACGAAAAGAGTTTAAGTCATCAAATTCCCATGCAAATATTAAGATTAAAACTCCTTTTATAAAGAAACTTCAGTCCAAAAAAAGGTATTTCGGCCAGGAAACAGTTTGACTGAAATGCCCTTTACGTATTTGGACTGAACAACCTTCTTGAAAGGTATTTCGGTCACAATTTTTGGACTCATATTTATTTAACATATTCTGGAAAATGCAGATTTCCAATCTAATATTAAAGAAAATACATAAACTCCATTTTCCAGAATATCTGAAAAATCTCCCTCTTCCTAAGGAAATTTCTGGAAATGGAAGCAAACCTACCAAATGGTTTGTTTAAAACTAAGACCGATAATTCATAAAATACATTAAAATTTAAATCGAGCTTTAGATTTAGCACTTTTGGCCATTTACCACCTTACCAAACTCAGAAATTTTAAATTGACACTTTTTAATGATCACTTAGGATATCACCGGAATGACTATCGGAGTGAGGTAATATTTTGCGGAATATCATTCCAGGTTTTGTTTTACAGATAGCTAAGTGAGATTTGAATTTGTAAGTTTTATATTTTTAGTTTAAGTTTAGCTTACGATTATCCAGAGTTCAAGAGATCTTAAATTTTACAATAACAATATTTCGATAATTAAACGTAATGTTAAGCCCTCTGGCAAAAGATAAACCAGAGTTTAAAAAGGGATGTCATTTCGCTCTTCACTCTTGATCTTTTTCAAGAGCGAAAATAATAAATATTAAAACGCTCTTCATAAGGAGCGATATTGTAAAACAAAAAATATCGCTCTGAAGAGCTGGAGCATTATTTTTAATTATAAGGCTCTTGCTCTTCCACTATTGCGTTTGTAGTACGTTTGTAGACAAATACGATCTGCTCTGATGAATAAAATCGTTATTAATATTATTTTGCTCTTGCTCTTGTTATTGCGGCAAACGGTATTCAAAACCTTCTAAAAGGCTCTCTTTAGAAAGCTTGATTTGTTAGCGAACTGATACATACATCTACTGTTCTGCAATAAGGCAATCTAGGATATAACTTGGCTATTCCTTAACCGATTATGATGCAATTCGATATGTGCCATGGAAATGGGATTCTAAAATCATTTTTGGATAAATCCGGAGTATGGCCAACTAGTTTGAAACTTGACTATTTTTTAACAAATTTTTGTGAAATTTGACATGCGCGATCGAAATGGGATTCTAAATTGATTTTTAGACAAAGTTCTGGAATATGGCCAATTAGGACGAAACATGGCCATTTCTTATTCGATTTTGATTAAATCCAGCATGTTTGATGAAAATAAGATTCTCAAATGATTTTTAGATAAAGTTCTGGAATATGGCCAATTAGGATGGAACTTGGCCATTTCTTATCCGATTATGATAAAATTCGGTATATGCGATGGAAATGGGATTCTTTAATTATTGTTAGAGGAAGTTCTGGAATATGGCCAATTATGATGGAACTTGGCCATTCCTAAACCGATTTTAGTGAAAATTGACATGCGCAATGGAAATGTGATTCTAAAATGATTTTTGGATAAAGTTCTGGAATATGGCCTAGTAGGATGGAACTTGATTATTATTTAACCGATTATATTTAAATTTTTCATTTGTGCAGGAAATGGGATTTTAGAATGATTTTTAGATAAAGTTCTGGAATATAAAGAAAGTTTCATAGAAATCAGATTGAAAATGGCTAGTTTCTTCTAATTTGCCATATTCCAGAGCTTTATCTAAAAATCATTTTACAATTAAATTTACCTTCTTAGCAGAATATTCATCAAAATCGGATAGAAAAAGGCCAAATTTCATCCTCCTTGGGCATATTCCAGAACATCATCTAAAAATCATTTTAGAATTCCATTCGTATATCTCGAACTTCATCATAATGGGTTAAAAAATAACCAAGTTCCTTCCTTATTGGCCAAACTACAAAACTTCATCTAACAATCATTTTAGAATCCCACTTCCATCGTACATGTCGAATTTCATTATAACCGGTTAAGAAATAACCGAGTACCTTTCTAACTGCTCATATTCCAGAACTCCTTCTAAATATCATTTAAGAATCACATTTCGATCGTATATATCGAATTTCATCATAATCGGTTAAGAAATAAGGAAATTCCACCCTAATCGGCCATATTCCAGAACTTCACCTAACAATCATTTTAAAGTCCCACTTCCATCATACATGTCGAATTTCATAGCATAATCGTTAAGAAATAACCGAGTACCTTTCTAATTGACCTTATTCCAAAACTCCTTCCCTGTAAATATTATCTTAGAATCCCTTTTCTCATGCATGTATCAAATTTCATCAAAATAGGTTAAAAAATAGCCAAATTCCGTCCTAATTGGTCATGTTCCAGAACTTTATCTAAAAATCATTTAAGAATCCTATTTCAACAAACATGGTGAATTTAATCAAAATCGGATTAAAACTGGGCAAATTCCGTCCTAATTGGCCATATTCCAGAACTTTATCTAAAAACCATTTAAGAATCCCATTTCCATAGAACATGCTGAATTTCATCAAAATCGGATAAGAAACGGCCAAGTTCCTTCCTAATTGGCCATATTCCCGAACTTTATCTAAATACCATTTATTGAACTTTGAAAGAGCAATTCGTCTATTACAATAAATATCGCTCCCATCTATTACAAAAAATAACGCTCCCTAATATATCGCTCCCTAATGTATTTTCTTCAATCGCTCTGTAGTATTGGGAGCGATATTTTTAACTTTTACGCTCCCTGTTTCTAGAGCGATATTAAAAATAAAAATTTATATCACTTTGAAAGAGCGAAATAATTTTGATTTTGTGTTAATCATTAAAGAGTAAGAGCGTAAACGAATAGTGAAAAAATAATTATTGGAATCAAGAGCGAAATTTTTTATAAAGAGCGAAAAAAAGAGCGATAAATTTAAACTCTGCATTTACCTCACCAGCGCCATAACGGAGATTTTAATAACCTCAGTATCAGAAGTAAAATTATTGCATTATTCAAAAACCTTTACACTTTTCTTGGCGGTTTCAGATCAAGATCCATCCAGTGGTACCTCCCGCAACAAGGTGCGACATCTAGAAGTGGACCAACATTTAACCACAGAAAAGAATGAACAGATATGGAAGTTCCATGTCAAGTATTTACATAGCAGATATGGAAGTTCCATGTCAAGTATTTACATAGAAATATTCAATCTAAAAAATATATTCCTGCTCTAATCTAACCAGTTAAGACAGGGAAAATATAATACAATAATATGTTTCGCTTCTCTTCTTTTTTGTTTTTTATACAAAGAAGAGAAGCGAAATATGTAATATTGAATTATATTGTCTCTGTCTTAACTGGTTAGATTAGAGCAGGAATACATTTTTTTGATTGAATATTTCTATGTAAATACTTGACATGGAACTTCCATATCTGTTCATTCTTTTCTGTGATTTAACCTTAAAAATGTATATTAAACATGCAAAATTGAATCCTTTGAATTATCTGCGTCTTAATTAAATTGTTGGACCTTTCCTCCGAAAAAATTCGACTGGTGAAATAATTGAACCGAATAAATCATACAATCGACTTAATTCAATGATGTGGAAATTTATCACTACAAAATCTGGCGATCAATTCAATTCCCAAAGACGGTCTAATCTGAAGCAAATCAACGTCATGAAATACAACCAATCAGGAAAACGAATTACAGAATCGATAGAAGGGAATCGAAAAATGCAAAGCAATAGTTGTAAATCATAGTTTTATAAAAATCACTGTGTATGTCCTCCTAATTCGTCAAAAACAGTCATACAATCTAAATTTTTTTTTTTTTTTTTTTTTTTTTTTTTTTAATCAATTTTTTTTAATTGGGTGCAGAGCGGACTTATTAACGGTCCTAGCTCCTTGTAACTGTCAGAGCTTCTGCACCCAATGCGCGATCCTGCAAGTAAAGATTAATAGCTACCTTAAATTTCTTTATTTTATATTCCTTTGGAAATTTGAAATGTATTAGCGAATTCCACTTTTTTGATGTTCGGTATATAAATTCGCGCTTGATTTCTTCAGTTCGAGGTTTCGGGAGCTTCACCGTAAACCTATGTGCATTGGTTGTTCCTCTTGTTACTCTTGTTGTTGTAACGAATGGTGGTATTTTCTCCGATAGTTCTGCAGAACATTTACCATGTAAGCATCTGTAGAAGACGCAGAGTTCTGCAACATCTCTGCGATGCTGTAAGCTGTCTAGTTCTTGAGTAAGTCTGGGATTCCGTATTATTCTGATAGCGCGGCATGGAAACCAATACGTAGTAGTTCAATGGTATAGTCAATCGACAATGGTATATTTTATAATCAACCTATTCTAAAGTCGACCTGAACCGCGCTAAGGGATCTAATAAAGATATTTAACCGGATTGATCTCAATCATATTCCTTTATACACTTCCAAGTAAATGGAAAAACGAGTCAATAATTACCGGGGGGATATCCTGTTTAACGCTTGGTCAAAACGCTTGGACAATCAAAATCGCGTAACGTACATAAAAATATATGGAGCGGCAACAAGCTCATGTATACAGATCCGCCTATGTCTGCGTCGTTTTCCCAATTTCTATCTAATCGGCTTCACACCGTCCGTTTCGAAATCCTTGCGATATTATACTGCTCCGATGGAGAATTTCTCGCGCATAGACAAGACACGTTTATCATATTAAGTATGGTTTATTTTTTTCATCACAAAATATATTCAAGTTGTATAGAAATGATTTCAAACAATGTGAACAGCAAAGAAATTAATCGAAACAGATTTGTCGACAATCCATTTCAGCATCAACAAATTTGAAAAATTTACTTGGAAGAATTAAAATACAAAAAGATCTGCCCAAAATAACATAAATGTTAAATGGTATCCGTTACCATACCAGAAAAACACTTTCGTTTTCTTCAATTCCATAGAAATAAATTAATTTTGCTTTATTTTATTTTGTGGATGGCTGCATAGCTACAGGCTATTTTTTTATGTTAATATACAATCAGTTTTAGCATAAAATAATGCCTCTTATATTTCAAAGTCGCAATACGATAAGAAAAGTCGAAAACAAGAAACTGGAATCTAAATTACCGAAATAATTAATTTAATATTTCAACGAAAATTGTTGTTTACCGTTGTGCCTACAATTCAATTATAAAATTTGACTATTTTTAGCGAAACTTCCTGTGAAACAAACCTAATAATATTGACAGGTGGATAAGAAATATTGATTATGATGTTCATAGAATTTCACAATTTTGGGCGGTGTACATGGACGACTGGAATAGTCCGAAAATCGTAAAACACGGTATTTAAATGTAATTTACTTATTTTTAATATTTACAGTTATTAACGGTATCATACTATGTAAATGGTTTTTAATGAATTGAACATGTAATTTATAATGATGTAACTGAATATTTTTGGTATAAAACTGAAACCGTTTCCTTAACATTTCGAATCATTTACAAAAGTGCTGTGTATTTTAATGGTGCAGCACCGTATCCTCCATAAGCAACTGGAGCGGCAGAGTAAGCTGAGTATGCTGAATAGGCGACTGGTGCTGTGTATGCTGAGTAAGCTGAATACGCAAGTGGTGCTGAATATGCAACAGCTGGTGCACTATAAGCGACTGGAGCTGCAACAAGTTGGGCAGCAGCTAATCCATTATAATTTCGTGATACAACTTGTGAACTTGTTGCTGTTACCACGGCTGGTGCGGCAGCCACGTATTGTGCATTGTATGCTAATGGGGCAAGAATTCCTGGTTTGGCTGAGACAGTAACAGCGACCACTAATAAAATTGCAACCTAAAAATGTATTTTTAAAAAAAAAAATTAAGTTTGATCTAATTATTGATATTGATTACTTACGAATTTGAACATCTTGGAATTTACTGGTTTTTATCGATTAAATGAATCAAATGAATGGTAAAAATGAACTGATACCAAACCTATGTAAATCGATCGTATTTATACAAATCAATGTGCTAAATTGATTATTTTAGGGGTGAATTTTTATGCAATTGCCAAAAATACTCAAAATAACCTCGTTATTAAATTAAAAAACGATAAATTATTTAACCTTACAGTTACCAACTTACGACACAGAGTCATTTGAAATTATGTAATTTTTACTTGTATTACGTACACACTGTTTGCGGTTTTGTTAGTAGCGAACATTTGTAATTATTATTCAGATCATGCTACGATTTTTTTTTACGTTTTATTTTGAATTTATTTCCTTCGTATGATTATCAAATCGGTATGCTAATTCATTAGGTTTAAAATGTATAATCAATGCAAAAAATTGTTCTTCTTTTTTTAATAATATCAGATGTGTGATTGATTAACCTGGAGTATTAAACAGCCTGTTAAATATCTGTCAGAGAGTTATACATTATTATTATACTCAAGTTTGATACACAAGGGTGGTTTATTACAATAGATATAATTATTTCCTAGCACGTAAACAGTGATGTGGAACACGCGACTCGCCGTCGTTTAGATATTCGGTTTCAAATTAAAATGTAAAGCAAATTTAATTAAAATTAACCACTTGGTTGCTCGTAATTAGGTCATGGTAGAGGTGGAAATCTATCGATAGTACTATCGATATATCGATAGTTCCGTACTATCGAAAACAATCGATACTTTTTATATACTATCGATATATCGATTTTTTTATCCGTACAAGAGAGTTTTGGTATTATGCTATGTTACTTTAGTTACGTTTTTCTTGTTGTCATTCCTTATATATGCTCATCAAATTATTAGTGTAGTGATCCATGATCCCGCCTGAAAGCCAAAACTGTTAGAATGCTGATTTTCTTGTATAAAAATGATTGGCTGCTTTTAAAACAAAGTGGAAAATTGTGAAGCTTTCCGATTATAATTACATAACTGTGATTTTTTTTTTAATTTGCCTCCCTTGTATTTGATATTTTCTGGTTCTAGTCCACCTATATGTAATTAAATGAAGCTTTATAAATTTATTATCCGATAGTATCGATAGTATATCGATAGTCTTTTGATTTGTTTCGATAGTTTTCTATCGATTGTTTTTTATGATACTATCGAAACTATCGATAGTTGAAATTATCGATAGTTTTCCACCTCTAGGTCATGGTTAAAATGATCGATTTATCTGAGAATAATAAATCGATTCGAAAGTAAAATTTGACGATGGAAATGGGTTTCTAAAATGATTTTTGGATAAAGTTCTGAAGTATGGCCAATATGGAACAGGGCCAGTGATGGGAATTTGATCGTTGGTCTACTAATTATCAACTTTTTGTAATTTTATATGGAGTAGGTAAGTCACAAATGTCGGTAGACATTGGTAATATTAGTAAGTGTTGGTAAAACGATTTTGCTTTGTTGAATAGGTTGGTAAATAAAAAACAATACGATCTGTCAGTTACCAAGTTATGGATTCAGTTCGCCAAGTTCTAAAAATCAAAGCAAGTGGATGTTAACGTTGCGCAATTTGCATTAAGTTCGGCAAATGCGGCAAATAAAATCAAATGTTGTTAATTTAGATAACTATACCACTACAGATTCAACCAATAATTCGATTTCGAATGAAAACATAGGTTCTGATTCAACCAATTGTTCAATTTCAATCGAAGAATCTGAATCAACTAAAATATGCAAAATTAAAATATGTGTTGATGAAATTGAAAATATTATAACAACGGCTGAGGCAATCTTTGTGGAAGCTGATCAGTTTCCTACACAAGAATTATTTAACGCATTTAGAAATAGTAAAAATCAATAATTTCTATAAAATTTGTTATTCCTAAACTTAATGCAGTTATGTGTATATAGGTCGGAGAAATCAGAGAATCATAATCTCTACATGTACAAACATCTTCATCTCATACGGTAATCCAACTAATATATACATTATCAAAATCAACGCTTTCACCGCTATCCCCGTCTGATAATCCCTGACCATCACCAGAATTAGTTGTTTCAAAGGGGGAAACAAATAAAAATAACTTCCATGGTTCAAACATTGTTAAAAAGCGAATAAAACAAAACCAGAATGTTAGAAACAAAATTAGCAAGTACATGGATAGTGTAAGTGCCACCGAAAAGGAAGAGGTTGATGATCTTGCGGCGAGACTTTTTTCAAATGTAATGTTCCTTTTTTAACGGTAGAAAAAATTGCGTCCTGCATAGAAGCCACCTTGTCAAAAAACGTTAGCTGGGATCCTAATCCATGCTGGATAATGTTCTACGTCCGTCTAACCGTTGACCCACGATTTTTATCCGCCACGTGTTTCAAATTTTCCGCGTAAAATGAGTTAGGCAGAGGATAGAACGGTTAGCAATCCGTGTAAATGTTCTACCACGCATACAGCGCCATGACCCCTTCTCGACAGGCAATATAAAATTATATCGAACTGTTGGGCACCACCCTGGACTTCCATGGAGCTCTGACACACGAGCCTGCCACGAAACACCAGGCTACAAATCCGTACTTCTCATTGACGGATCTGTGATAATTAACGCGCATTTTTAAGAGCCTTTGATTTTACCAGCTTGTCGGAAAGTGGAGTGGAATTAGCTAAGGTTGTATACAACAATGTATTACAATAGCAAGAAGTGAAACATAGTGAAAATGGGCACTTTGATTAATATTTGATGGCATTTTGTTAGCTAAAGATATTGATAATAAAAGTGTGAATCTTTTATCTCAAATAACACCAATTCTAAACGATTTCAAGTAGTCAAATCTGGAAAAATCTTTTATTGATTTTGATGGCTCCAATGTTTTATTATCAGCCGAAACGCTATATGGTGCAGTAGTCGAGATTGTTTTCAATCGTGTATAGAAAATTTTCATGAAACAATATTAGCCGCAGTTGAAGAATACCCTTAAATTTAATTAAAATCTGAAAATAAAATAAAGTTGTTCGACGGTAACCTAATCGCTAACGTAAAAAATCAAATTGAGATACTAGATCTTACTGATCAATACCTGTCAAAAAAGTGATTATTCTCTTGGTGAAGCAGCACAAGAATGGCTTAAATTGGAACTACCTGCTCGATATGGTGCACTTCTAGATAAAAGGAAAAACATGTCCTTTATATCGTGGAAGGCATTTCAGATGTGTTAAACAAAAAAATCAGCATGTTTAGCAGTCGAAACAGTGCGTTTTTGCTGCCTCACAGAAACCTCAACAGCTGCCTAATTCACATTCATTTCAACAGATAATAGCTTCTTTGATATTGTTTGTTGAGGTTTCTGTGAATCAGGCAGCTGTTGAGGTTTATCATTTTGATCTATTTATTATACATAAGTACATACATCTGCAGGAAAAATATGTAGTAGTGATCTTCATGGGTACCCTATTTATCTTAGATATCTTAGGGTCAGAGATTTCGATTAAAGAATTTAAAGTTTGATTTAAATTGAACAATGAATTTGGGTCTAATGGATTGATTGCAAGCTTGTTTGATGGAGTTAGAAGAAGAATTAGTAACCGGCTGAGGTGAGTTATTGTTATTGCTTGCAGATCGTGTAATCATATTCACCTCTTAGACTATGTATCTTGTTGGACTAGATGTGAGAATTTTAAAGTTTGATAGTATGTTTTCGTCTGAGTTGTTTGGTGATATTCACTGTATTAGAAGCTATAATGGCGTTAATAGTTAAAAATAGCACAGGCACATAAAAAAAAAGTCGTGTCCCAGAGGGAGACCCCACTATTCCTACGTTTTCTAGGTCTCTGAAACCGAATAGACCATAAAACTAATTCCAATTGCCCATTTTCCCGATACCACCTCATTGCCACCACCTGGGGGTCCAAATTTCAATTTCCGTGCAAAATTGAGATGGATGTACATTTCCATATTTTTTTGTCTTGTTGGGTCTTTTCTGTTCTGGCAAGTCCATTTACCTTGATAGCGTCGTTCCATTTCTTTTTGAATCTGGTGAAACCCTTCACCTTGCTCCTTGATATAGTCCCCTAAATTCTCCGGACAATAGTCTAAATGGGACTCGAGGAAGTGCAGTTTCAAATTCATCAGGTAACCAAGATTCTTAAAGTTTGTTAACAGTTGTTTATCTCTTGTAGTTCGGACTCTTTTGATTGCCTTGGAAATTTTCTATCACGTACTTTTAAGGCTGAGCCAAGCGTTTTTTTTCTTAAATACTCATTGATTGGATGAACTCGGAGTCGCCAGAAGCTTTCGAATTTCCGGCCCGTCGAAAATTCCTTCATTAAGCTTAGCTTCTGGTTTGTTCGGAAATTCCCTCTGGATATAAATGAAAGTGGATCCCTCTACTTCTAATGCCTACACAAATTGCTTCATTAACCCGAGCTTTATATGTAGTGGAGGAAGAAGAACTTTTTCAGGTGCGATACAAGTGGATAGTTGAGAACATTCTCCGAGCCAGTGATTAAAGAGCCTCCAGCAGGCCATTTATGGTTTTTATAATGCTTCTCGCGATCTCGACTATTCCAAAGGCACAAGAAGCACGAATGCCTTGTGATCTTCAAATCGCCGTAAATCTGCCAGTTGTGTTCCGTATACTTTATTTTTTCAAGCACAAGCTTCAATGAGTTATACTCTTCTGGCATATTTACCGAATATGCTATCGGTATCGTAGCTAACTCATTGGTATTGTGTAAGAGTACAACTTTCAGACTGCGGGTGGTAAATGTTTGGTTTCAAACAATTCATGAGGCCTCGGATATCAGTGCAGTAGCAGAGGGAATTCCGGAAAGTTGTAACACATACCTGTTGCCACAAATATATCCTTCTTCATGTTTGATGCAAGATATTCTGCAGCTTCTTTCGCTAACCCCAAGTCCCTCACGATATCATTTAATTTTTCCTGCTTTATACGTCTATCTCGTTTGGAGCGACCATCCGCTTCATCGCTGTCAGAATCTGAATCAATTTCACTCCCAGCTTCAGAACTGTTTGAATCCTCAGTTGACTCATCAATATACATCTGACTTTCATCTTAAACTGTATCACCAGTCAGATCCATTTCAACATTACTGACTGAAATACCATCATCATCATTATAAATTGGAGATTGGGAATCAACATACCTTTGAATTTAATCATGCAAATATAGCAATCTGCTTGAGTTTCAGGCTCTTTCCACACAGAAGGAGATTTACTCTAATCCCGCATTTGTTACAGATACTGCTCGTTACCCATGAATTGCATTTACTACTTGCAACCTGCAAAGAGAAAGCGGGCTTACAATGTATCCTCATATTGCGAAAACTCTCTACGAAGTTTTTCCGTTTCAAACTTACCACATACATAAGCAAAACATGGGACTGTCCTTGTTCATATCACATTCCGTAGATATACTCATCGCATGTTTTCTTGGTCCATCATCTGAAGCTACTCGAAGTCTTAAGTTGCACCGATTCAGAACTACAGTTGCAGTCGTTTCCTTTCTTGAAGCATTGAATCGTAAAGTAGCAGAGCTATAAGGACGCTTGGTCACCCAGACCAGCCGCTGATTCTGGGGTCTCCCTCCCCAGCATCGTAAATTTGTTTCCTTACTTTTGCCATGAAGCCATTTTTTTACCTAGGAACTTAGCCAGTTACCCGTTATCTGCCTTCACCGTGTGGAGGTATCCTAGTCGCAAAAGTAGATCCGAAATCGTTCTACTCCGGGGGCATGGTATCAAATTGAGTAGGGAGTGCCAGGGACATATCTTGTTGAAATGAAACGTCAAGTTTAAAATATAAATAGGAAGAATAAACACGGATTATGATTTGGACAAAACAAAATTTTTTTGTTAATGACTCGGCAAATAAGAAACAAAAAATTGTCATTTTTAAAATATGACAACCAAGCTTTCAGAGCTTCCTCTACTCTAAGCGGCAAGAGTGTATCCATCCTACTTGATGGGTTTGTCACGAGATGCAATGTGTAACTAAACGGTCAAATTTGTGTTTTATAGTCAATTTCGTTTCGAATGACCCAACAAACGTGGCAATATACATCTAACTCAACTTCGCATAAAAATTGAAATTTCAATCCCTTTCTAGAGGTATTAATGGGGTGCTAGGGGTGGCGGAAGGGTTAAATTTGCTTTTCGTTGTCATTTTCGGTTTCAGCGCCCCAAAAAACATAGAAATGCACATCCATCTCAATTTTGCATAAAAATTGAAATTTCAACCCCTTTCTGGGGGTAGTAAAGAGACGCTAGGTGGTGATGAAAGAGTCGAATTTATTTTTTGTTATCATTTTTGGTTTTGGGATGCCAAGAAACGTAGGAATCCACGTCCATTCCAATTTTGCATGAAAATTGAAATTTCGACCCCCAAGGGGGTGGTAACGGGAAAATGGGTAATTGGATTCATTTCTTATGATCATATTCGGTTTCAGCGACCTCGGATGGCGTCACGACTTTTTTTTGTGTGCCTGTCTAATAAATAATAATAATTGTGGTGGATTTACATTTATTAACAATACTGATGTTATCTGTTTAGGAAATATTCAAGAGCAAGGCAACACTCAAATATCGGTTATGGACGGACTCAACAATTATGCTAAACTGGACATCCTCATGTCCAAGGAGATGGCAGACATATGTTGCAAATAGGGTTTCCTTCGTTTTACAACAAACTAACCGCAGTCAATGGAGTCATGTGCCATCCTCTGACAATCCAGCTGACTGCGCTTCGCGTGGTTTATGGAATGGTCCAAATTGGCTCACCCGAATTAATTCGGGACCGAGAGATTAGAATTCTAACAGCAGTTCAATGAGGCTAAACGTGATGCTCTCAATTTGGCCTTCCGAAGAGTACAGCTAAGCAATTTTGCATTTGAAATGAATGCGCTTGCGAATAATAAGCCAATAAATCAGAGTTCTAAATTATTATCCTTGAACGCAGATATTCCATAAGAAATAAAGCAGCCAGCAAAGCATCAAGTAACCAACATGATTATTAGAGATGAACATCTCAAGTAGCTACATGCGGATCGATGTGCTACGAGTTGCTAGAACTATAAAAGAATAACTAGCGATATTCGTGTGTATGGCGATAAGGGCGATACATTTGGAGTTGGTGAGTGATATAACGACAGAGGCATTTTTGGCGGCCCTACGACGGTTTTATGCACGGCGCAGAATATGTGTTCAAATTTACAGCGACAATGGCTCCAATTTTATGGGTGCACAAAAAAATCTACAACGATGTCTGATGATGGTGGAAAAGGATGATATCCTAATGAGGTACATAACAACCAATAACATCAATTGGCATTTCATTCCACCTGATGCTCATAATTTTAGTGATTTATAAGATATATTTCAGAAAATATTTTCTGAAACGAGTTATAGGAGAGACATTACTTACGTTCGAAGAGATGTTAATGTTACCCAAGTAGAATCTACTAGATATAAAAGGGAAACGGTTATCGCAATAACAACACATTCAGCGGATGGTACAACATTTCTGGCAACAATGCTTGGCTCAATGATGTCATTGTTTAACATTTTTTCTACATGTTTATTGATTTCAGCCTTAGTCGATTCGGGTAATCTGTACGGACATTGATAAATGGGTACCGAATTTGGTAGCAATGGAATATAAGGAGTTGCCATATTTAAGACAGTTAAAATATCACAATCTAAATGGCAAATATCATTGTACTACAATCTACAGATCGATAAAATGGACGATCTTTTCTGAGTTAAGATCTTCTAGTTGGAGTTTAGTTTTCAGAGTTTGTAATCGGTTTTCTACACTATTGATCCACACTTTTTTGAATTGGAAAATATCATAATAGGATAAATCATGTAAGGTGAAATCGTTAATATCTATTTCATCAGGGAAGTTATTCGAATTTACTGGCTTTTACTTGAATTACAGAGTTTCCAACAAATACTCCCTTACTAATTTGTTTCGATAGGCACAAATATTCTTTAGTGTTGACATTGTCTGTATTATCTATAAAGATAGAAGAATTTTTAGAAAGTGCAGGTACAAAATCTAGTCTAACAGTGCACTCTTCCATTGGAATTTCAAGGGTTTTGTTTTCAAAATGAATCTTACAACTATACCTTTCCAAAAAGCTCTTACAAGGAGTCACTACAAGGGATTGGAAATTAATTATGGACAACATGAAAATATGTGGAAACTGGGAAGCTTCGGAAATGATTATGGTACTGGGGAAGGAATAAATGGGAAAATATGAAAGATTAAAACTACCGCTGTCGGGACCGCTATATTATTCGAAATATCAGAGACAATCGGATTGGATGTTACCGTTGATTCTTTTATCGTAGAGCCTGATATGCAACCGGTTTATTTAGCACTTCTCTGATGGTCCTCTCGATCTGGAGCGCCTTTTCTGGATATTAGGGGTACAAAAAAGTTTTGAGTTTTTGTTTATAATTTCGAAGCTTTATTCAGATAAATTGGTACAAGGTATTTTGGTTATTCAAAGTATTTTCCACCGTTAGTTAAGACCCCATCCTTCAGGCAGCATACGGATTCTGCGTATTTTGAGGCGGTCCAAGAATCGACTCAATTTTTGGCTTCTTTGTGAGCAGTGAAGTGCTGCTCGGTCAGGCCATAAGTCATCGACAGAAACAAGTAGTAGTCGGAAGGAGCAATGTCTGGGACATCCCATTGATGCGCCTCCAAAGTTTCCTCGACGACTTTTGCAACATGTGGCCGAGCATTGTCGTGCTGAAAGATCAATTTGTCATGTCTTTTGGCATATTGTAGGCATTTGTGTTTTAGCTCATAGTAGATCACTTCGAACTGATCCCACCAGATTCACAGCATTACCATCTTGGCATGAATATTCGATTTGGCCGTTGAAGTTGATGCATGACTGGGCTTACCCGACGATTCTCTGCGTACTTTGTGTTGTCGTAGTGGATCCACTTTTCGTCCCTTGTCACGATTCGATGCCAGAAACCCTCCCGATTTTGTTTTTGGAGCAGTTACTCGCACGGAACCCAATTTCCTTGTTTTTGCACCATATGTATATGATATGGTATATGATACCCACTGCCTTGAGACGGTTTGCAATCGCTTGTTGAGTCACTTCCAAAGTTTCAGCGAATTCCTCTTGAGTTTGGCATGAATCTTGGTCCAATCGCGCCTCCAACTCAGCTTCTTCAAACTTTAGTGGCCCTTTTTCGCGTTTTTTGTCACTGGTGCCAAAATCGCCAGTTTTACTCTTGAACCAGTACTCACATGTTTTTGTTGATGGAGCATGTTCCTCATATGCTTCACACAGTGATCGATGTCCATCAGCTGTATTTTTCTTCAAATTAAAACAAAAAAGCAGCACTTCCCGTAAATTATGATTTGTTGGCACAAAGATTGACTTGGTTAGAGCACAGAAAAAATATGTTGTTTACACTTCAGCGAAATGACACATACTGATTTTTAGAGGGGAATGATGACGCTTTAACATGAGTTTAGTTACAAGGTGAATGCGATTTAATACTATAGTTACCCCATCTTTTGTAAAACCCTTAATTCGAGTCCCGTCAAGTTTCCCGATAGCTGATGGTTTAATGAATTGGATGGATTAAAATTCGAATTTTTAGCGTTGGTTGTGTTGAGCAAACTTCTTTTAGCGGCACTCACTTATGTTATGTTCGGGATGCTTATAGTAAGCGCAAATTACTGATAAATGATTGAATCCCTCCGATTTAGCTCAATTTGTAATTTTTCCTTAATATCGCAATACTTTCCCTCAAATTTATTTCGCTCAGACATTTGGTTTGCTAATGCGAGTAACTGGTCTTCGATAGTCCTTAATTCGACGTAGTGCTTCTCCAGTAATTCCAGCCGTACATTGATGGCCTCAATGGTTGTTAATGCAATAATTTTATCTATTAAGTTATTTAACATCTATGATAATGGTATTGATGTACAACTAAATTACTCATTAATTTAGGCTAGTAACCAGCTTTCACTACCGAAGAAATTAAAATTTTTAACATTAGCCACTTTAAACTTGCAGTAATTTTCATCATATCTAACCTCCAAGAGAACATCCCGGACGAATATCAAAGTTGGTACAGCTGAACCTGTTTTTATACAGTTCTTTTTACACGATTTTAAATTTTTGTATCTTCCGTGTAAAATGTGGTTTAGGTGCTTCTTTCTTTAAAATTCATTGCACGGACACCTGAAAAGTTTAACTGTTATATGTTAGGATCATTGCGTATAATTTCACTCACTGTTGCTTCGGCACTAACCGAACCAGTAACAACAAATTTTTGCATCTAACGAACAGATGCTTGATATCATTCAAATTTTGCAGAATCTTTTTTAATGTGGTCGCTTACGCTGTCACAAACAATTGCGGCATGGTCAGTGGCATGGTTTACATTTCATGTTATTTGCCTAAAACAATTCGTAGAAAACCATATAATTTACACACTAAATCGTAGGTTGGCTCTTACCTCATTAAAAAAATTACAATAAATTAGCTTACAAATTACCTAAAAGGAATTCCTATTTATAAATAATTTACCGGAATAATATAAAAGAAATTATCATAAAAGGATATTTTGTATCCCATCCTTTATCGCCATAAACCATTACTAATTCAACACAGACATTCGTAATTATTTAATGAAACATAACCAAAAAAAAAAAAAAAAAATGTTACGTGTTCTGTCTAAGCACACAAAAACGTTCCTCCACGTATTATGTATATGCGTATAAACGTAATAAATTTTAGGTCGTAAGAAGTGTTACGCTACACATAAAAAAGCAAAACCATTTAATTAAAATGTTCAGTGGTTTAGTATGGTTTTGGTGTTAAGCGCAGAACACGAGAATTCTGATAGTTCAATCAACGATCATTTTTATATCGCTATAGGCAATACAATAAGACAAAACGATGAATTTGGATTCACACATTTCGATTACAGGTGTTTATAGTAACAATCATTAATTAAAAATTTATTTCTGTTTTTTGTGTTTTCACCTTCTCCTCGGGTTCAATTTTTGTGATTAAATTATTCCATCAATTTATTGACATATAAAAATTACGGTTTGCCATCTATGGTTTATGATGCATGATCGTTATTACATCCACATAAATAACTAACGTCTTCTTTACGAATATTAATGATAATTTTATGACAGTTGAGTTGTCGCTTTGTTAAAATTCATTTTTGAAATGATGAAAAATTTGCGGAGACTGCTCACATATGCTAAACTATAATTAATCATCATTATGCACCTCCTCGTAACACCGTTATTTTAATCGATACATTTAAGTTCACTATTACAGTTTTAAATAAATAGAAGAAGGGGCCGCTGGTAGATTGATTGTACTTTATTTCTTCGAAAATGAAAATGGAATTGCCGTTACCGTGAAGGGAATTCGATATCGTGAGATGATTATCAACTTTTTCGTGGCACACTATTAATGATAACCATGCAGTTGTTGCAGATAAAGTTTAATGGTCGTATTATCTGACGATTCTGGATTTTACTACCGAACCAAAACTATAAGTTTTGAATTAACGTATTTAAAAATCGAGTAGGAATTCTGAGTGCACGAGCTGTACTAGCGGATACTTTTTCAGCTGAAGCCGTTAGGTTAGGTTTTAAATCGATTTTTGTTTTTAACATTAATTTGGTTCGAAATTGTAGGTGTTGATTTTTGTTTTGTGATCGATAATTGTTTATCACACTGCTTCTCTAGATTCTTCTTATGTTCTAGATGCAACTAAGTGTGGGGGATGCAAGCTGACAGGCTCCGTAACTTGCAGCTTCCGCAAGTGCTCGTGTTACCCCTACGTGGTTGCTGCTGGTAACTAGATTGCTGATTTTTCGGCTTCTAGGCTAAAACACGGCGCTAAAGGAGTCAACCTTAAACAAATCACTGGGCTGGGTTAAGGTGTTATTCGTACCGTGCCGATAACCGGCCAGACTGAGGGCCCAGTTTAAAAACTAGCTCAGTCGCTAACGGTGGATCCGGATACCTGGCGCCCTCCGGATTAAGTAGCCTTGTCTGTGTATTGCGGATCTATTCACAGATGGACACTCTTTTCTCCGCTACTCGTGGGACTAAATATGGGAGACCAACAAACATAAAAAACAAAAGAGCCCGGTTCTCTTACAAAACCGGAAAAAGTAGAGAAGGAGACTCGGGTGTTTAGGCCTACCTCTAAACCTACTAATAAACAACGGGACAAAAGCTTAGATGAGGCTGGTCTCTCCACTCGGGTCACCAAACCTGAGCAAATAAATATAATGCGAAACCAAAGCATCAATGAAGCTGGTTCCTCAAAACCAACCTATAACACTAGGAGGAAGGCATGGAGGGCCCTGGAGAAGTTAAGTAACATCTCTCCAGAAGACAGGTCAAAGAAAGACAAAGCTGCGCTTGCGTAGGCGAAAAAAGTCACCGAACAGAAATCGGAGGGTCCTTCAGTTGGCAAAAAGAACTAAGCTCCATGCTACCGAAATGAGGCCGTTTAACGAGGTACTCAAGGATCATCTGGTTGTGGCAGTTGTTGACCAGTCCCAAGAGGATCGCAGTATCACGCCCGCTATTTGGAGAAAGGTGGAAAGGGCCTTAACCACCACCTACCTGAATATCCTGGCAGAAATCCCAGGACCTGCTCCGACTGGTCGGGATGCGGGTTGACACAGGAACCAGGTGAAACTGACTGCATGTGCGGATCAGAGATCTCTTCTGCTCTACAATAAGGCAGTGGAAAGACCTGGCGAGGTATGGCCCGGAGCCAGCCTTGCTGTTAAAGCTAGGGAAGAGATCCCCTGTAGGCCGAGAGCCAGGGTAGAACTCGATGGCTTAGTGGACGAACTGTCCAGCTCTTAGTAGGCCTAGGGGTAAATCTTGGCCACCTTGGTGGTCAAAGGAGATTCAACAAATACGTCAACGGTGCAAAAGACTCTTTAAAACAGCAAGGAAAACAAAAGCCGCTGTGGACTGGGACTCCTATAAGGAAGTCCTCAAAATTTACAAATATCAGCTAAGAAGTGCAAAGAACAGAACTACTATTGGAGACGCACTTTCCTGGTTTCTAATAGGGTAAATTGCCTCGTAGGCCAAACTATTAGCAGAAGAAAGATTCTGTGGGCGATAAGCAGTTTTAAACCACATAAGTCGCCAGGACCTGATGGTATTATTCCTGCGGATATACAAAAAACTACGGGTCTAACCATTTCCTGGTTAGAGGTAATCTTTAGAGGCAGCCTAGAACTATGTCACATTCCCAGTAAATGGACGGAAGTGAAGATTGTTTTCATACCTAATGCGGGAAAACGCTCAAAGCTTGTCTTCTTTCATTTTCAAAATACTGGAAAGACAAATAGAAACTCATATTAGAGATCTGTAGAAACTGTTCATCATTCTCTTACATATTTCATTGAAAAATCTTTCGAATATGGAGACTATGCGATGGTAACCTTTTTGGACATTGAGGGAGCCTTTAATAACGTGCTAACAGGAGCTATAACTCGGGCACTTTCGAATCTAGGATTGGATGAATCTCTCAAGGACTGGATAGATCAAATGCTAAGAGGCAGGATCATAAATGCCAGTCTCGGGAAATCCTCCACCAGAAGATTTGCAAGCAGAGGCACGCCGTAAGATGGCGAACTGTCCCTCCTGCTCTGGAACTTGGTCATAAATGATCTGTTGCTGAGACTGGAGGATAGTGGCTTCAAGGAGGTTGCCTATGCGGATGACGTCGCTATTGGTGTTCGTAGAAAATATTCCGGCACATTTAGTGGGCCAATGGTCGTGGGTTAAATGTGAACCAACACAAAACCGAATTGGTTCTCTTTTCTAGGAAATATAAAATTCTTCATGTCGATCCTCCCACTTTAAATGGTTTCAACTTGGCTTTTATAGGTGAAGCAAAGTTCTTGGGTCTCATCTTGGACAGTAAATTAAACTGGAAACCTAATATGATGGAAAGGGTAAAGAAAGCTACGGTAGCCCTATAAAAAATGCAATTGGGGAAGGTTGGGGCTGGATCCCCACATGGTCCTTTGGCTATACACAGCAGTAGTTAGACCCATTCTTCTGAATGGGGTAACAGTCTGGTGGCCTGCTCTGGATGAAGCTGTCAACCTAAAGTTGTTCACAAAATTTCAGAGAGCAATCTCTCTGTGGATCAGTGGTGCTTGAAGGAGCACACCCACTCAGGCACGGGAGACTCTGCTATTTCTGACTCTTCTAGATATCTTGGGAAAACAGTGGGCAGCTTGCACTGTCATACGACTGAAATCCACGTTAGTGTGGACCTGCAATAATACAGGGCACTCATCTATACTTTGTAACAAAGGGCTTCCCAAGACCACCGACTATACTGTCCCGTCACTATCTTTTGATAGAAAGTTTCGGACTATTATCCCATCCAGAGAGGATTGGATGTTGGATGCAGTTTTGGAACAAGGGGTTTTAAACTTCTTCACTGATGGTTCAAAACGGGATGGAAGAGTAGGGCCTGGGATGTTCTGCGAGGAACTCATGTTAAACCTCTATTTTTGTCTCCCTGACTACTGTAGCATTTTTCAAGCTGAGGTTGAGGTATAATGTAATATCGACTTGTGATATTCGCATATATACGGACAGTCAGGCTGCCATTAAAGCGCTTCAATCAAACCTCCTTACGTCGAAAGTAGTCCTGAACTGTCTCTCATCTCTTAACGAGATGGCAGATCAGTTCAACATCCATATCATATGGGTGCCAAGACATTTCGTTAGCACGGGGAATATAAAAGCCGACCACAATTCAAAAAGTAAAAAGTATATTGAAATGCCTCTTGCGGTATGTAAACTGCTGCTTCAGGAGGAAGCCATTGACGAATGACAGATGGTCAAATAGTACCTCATGCGTAATAACTCGGCAGGTTTGGCAAAAGTTGAACTTGGCGAGATCCAAACAGCTGATCTCACTTCAGCGGAGTCAGATCAGTGTGATTGTTGGAGTGATTACGGGGCACTGTCTCATAGGTAGATATGCGAGTAGACTTGGTTTCTTCTTACATGGCTTCTGTAGTAGTTGCGTGGACGAAGAGTAGGAAGAGACAGTACTTCATCTTCTTTGCACCTGTCCTCGTCTGGCACGAAACAGACTGAATTTTCTAGGGGCACTCCTCTAGGCGACGTCAGGAGTATCCAGCGCTTCATAGCAAGCTCAAAGTGGTTTCAATGAGTTGGAGGAAAATTTTTAAATTGTGGTATGGCTACGGACATTTTTGTGTCTATGCCTGGTGCTGGTGGACCGCCAGCAAAACCTAACCTAACCTAACCTAGGGTTGTTGTAACGATTTTTTAACAGAGTCTGATCTCAAAACAAGAGCAAAGATCTTTGCTTATTAACTAATTTCGTTCAAATGTTTTTTTTATAATTCTACCCAATCATTGTCGAAAACTGATCCTGGTACTCGTAGCACTAGTATATTTTGAAATACTATTTAAGCTAATGTTGACTATAAATAGCTGATCATTCTTGGTAGTTCTGCAAGTAATTGGGACTCAAATTGGGCCAGTGACAATCGGCTCTGGCTAACTTTTATGTATAACGATCTATTAATGACACGGAAACCCGTTTATTTTCAAAAACCGTTAATGAACCAATGATGCCGAGGTGAATTTCTGCAAAACTTTAAGTGTACCGAGAGGAGATTTTGTGTGTCGAGAAATTTTTTACTTTTGACAAGCAATACAATTTTTAGGAATAATTTTCGATTCTCTGTTAATTAAAGGCGTTCCGTTGCATAGTTTTGGTTGGTTCAGATTTCGAAGCATGATGACTTCCGAGCCAACTTTCAGTTATAAAATGTGCGGTGGCAAGCTAGGCATATCCAATGAGCTTAAAAAATTCAGTTGGATAGTTGGTTGCTTTATCTTCGATTGTTACACATAGTCGATAGATTTGAAGAAATGCAGTGGATCAACAATTTGATATTGAATTGTGAAGTTTAAGTGATCCAAATCTTTGTTCTTTGCCGCAAATATTACTCGTTCATTCAGCCAATTGTGATTTTTGTTTTTGGTTAGCAATGATGTTCGGGAACACTTAGTTGATGAGCTCGTCCTTCGTTGAGACGAAATTGCAAAAAATCGGTAGAAACGAAATCAATCCGTTCGATTTGTCGACAGGAACACGGCCATTACCGGCAGTCAGCAATTGCTTGGAGAAATCTTCGGCAGATGAATCGTTTAGCAATGCAACTCGCATGTTTGTCGTCAGCTGAAGTTTCTTCACATACCGCGACAAAGTCGATGATTTATTTCATCGGCAGCGGTCAATCTTGGAATGACTGGTATTATTTGACGGAAATCGCCAGACAGTTAAATCGTTGCGCCTCCAAAACATCTTGAGTCATTGCTCAGATCTTTCATAGTTCGATTGAGTGCTTCCAATGCGTGTTTGTGCATTCATCACAGATGATGCTTTTACTTGCTACCGAAACTTTAACCATTGCTGAATGTTTCGCAATGTTGCATATCATTTTTCAGTCATTAGAAGGTTTAATGATAATTTCAACGCTGAATGATTCGTTCGGCATATTTCTAGCAACGTGGCTGGTATCCCAGAAGAAGCAACTGCTACAGCAATTTCGGATCTCGCACGAATAGTAGCCAAAATCAATGACTCCCAGTTCCACCGGGCGCATCGAGGAAATATAGGCCACCATTTTCATCATCAGTTGATTTATTAACGTATCGTACACTTCCTTCTGTTGAGGATTCAATATTAACACATTCGTTCGAACTGATTGGTTCAATGCATCTCGATCGTCATTTATTAAAGCGTCATTCATACCACGATATGGCGTTGGTTTTCCTAACGTGGCTAACAAACTGCCGCACATGAGGTAACACTCTCTGAACTGACACGAATTCAATGTAAAATGTTTTTTGACATGTCATCCTTGTACTTGTTCCATAGTTCACGTGGATTCGATGGAAAGCATGTCGAAATAATGATAGCAAATAATGTTAGTATCTGACTTTGAGATGCAGAAACAATTGCTTCAGCGATTGTCATGTCCCAATGAGTATCGTTTTCAAGCAAATTGAGCTGTTGACATGCAGCACGAAATGTTGGGGACACTACACCGCATTGACAGTTCGAGGTGATTCAAATAATGTTGGCCCACGAACATTCACCAGCCATAACCGCATTCGTTATTCTTCGGATGAACTGTGTAAATGCGACCAAGAGGAGCTTAAATAGAACGTACATCCGGATGATCAGGAACCGCATCGCCTTGCTTCTGACATTGAAATTTCTTCGATGAA
The DNA here is from genome assembly GCA_963556165.1 of Tipula helvola. Taxonomy (NCBI): domain Eukaryota; kingdom Metazoa; phylum Arthropoda; class Insecta; order Diptera; family Tipulidae; genus Tipula; species Tipula helvola. The sequence continues at coordinate 42,183,485 of OY744483.1, read as the reverse complement.
GCGTTCCAAGTGTAATAACGTGGCATCTCAGAGTCGTATAAACGGAACACTTTGTCAAATCAAACAAAAACTGGTAAATATTGTCGCTGGAGGTGTTTCAGCACGTTGAGTAACATTCGATGCGTTGAGATAAACTCGTTGACCATTCTCCAGATGCACCACCAAATGTACAACAGTAGGATGACGTTCATGAATGGGGAATATACGCCAAATCGCCTCATTGCAGTTAACATATCGACCAATTTGAGAGTGCATGATTATATCGTTGGGAGTTTGAACGTCAAAAATGCGCCATAACGCTGCCTTTCGTGACATATTTGCAGATGTATTTGATCGACTTCACTGAATTGCAATACTTCACGTTGCAATGCGCTTTGAATGTTTTCTTGTGCGTCTTCAAGCGGTTGCAATGATCCAATTCGATGGTGAATTTGGCCTTGGATCTGTAAAGTCGAAGGCGAAGTCAGAATTACTGATTTATGATCACCAAAATAAAATGAATGTTTACTCTCTCGAGAAGAAATGACCTTGAATGTCGGACTGAATTCGCGTTCTTCGATAATGTCTGCTCTACGACTATGTTGATTTAGGGATTGAGTAGGGCATTGAATTTGGGGCTGAATTAAGGGCAGAATTTGACGTCGAGTTGGGTTTAATTACGGTTGTGTTGGGGTTTAATTGAGGTCGATTCCCTCGTTCAGTCGGGGATTTATTTGTAGGTTGAGTTCATATTTTAAATTTTTAAGTTAGCCTGACTAGTTCTTAGTTGAGTTTATTTAGACATGCTCTTTTTTGGAGTGATGGGGTTCAGTTGGAGAGTTATTTGTGAGTTGAGTTGTGGTTGAGGAGGAGATTAGAACTTTGCTTGATTTTTCAGTTTGGGTTAAGTTGAGAGTTGGATTTGGGTTGAGCTGAAGGTTGAGTTGGGGTTGAGTTATGGTTCAGTTTAGGGTTGGGTTGAGGGTTAAGTTAAGATAAAGTTAGGGTTGAATATAGTTGTATGTGAAATTGAGTTGAATTGACTGTCATAGTGGGACGTTAGATTGAGTTGAGTTCATAACGTATGTATTTTTCGAACCGAGTTGATTCCTATATTGAGTTGGCCATTGAGTGTTGAGTTCAGTAGAGGGTTGAGATTTGGCTCGAGCTAAGTTGAGTTGAGGTTGAGTTTTGGTTAAGTAAGCTTGTGTTGGAGTTGAGTGAGGGGTTGAGTTGGGGAATTATTTGGGGTTAGGTGAAGAATCGCCGCCCCGGTGGCACAGTTGTTAGCATGCTTGCTTCAAGCTCCGGAGGTCCCGGGTTCGATTCCCGGCGGGTGATGAAAAAATCACGGCTGGTTAATGTATGGGTCAATGAACTAATCACTCACTATCCGTTGTAAAAATGATTACGAAACTTCACTATGAAGCGGCCAAGTCCCTCTATGGGATATAGCGCCAGCGAGAAAAAAAAAAAAAGAAAGAAGAATCGATTTGAAAGTTGATTTGGGGTTAAATTGGGGATTGAATTGAGGGTTTGGTTATCGGTTGGTTTGGTGGATAAACGAGTAATGAGTATTTCTAGAATAATGAGTTTAGGAACTCTGAGTGAGTCGCTACACTATTATACATATATAGTACGTAAATAAAAATTGGAACACTCAAGCGGTGAATAAGTATCCTACTGAGATAATGATTATTCTAAATATCAATCAGATTCGGCTTCAAGAGAACCTATTTCTAGATTCAGATATCTGTAGACCATCAGCATTAAGAACTTGGACCAGAAATAATTTGGAATATTAAAATAGATGCCGTCAGATCACTGCTTGCATTTCATTCAATAGGGAAATGAATGTTTTTTTAAGCTAAAGCGTAAACAACAGTTATTTTCATCTCATCACTAAAGGTAAAGATCGCTTATTGTTCTAAGTTTTTTAATTATTTATTAAGGCACCAAAATATTTTCCTACACCCAACTACAGTATAAATTATGTAAATAAGACTCTAAACTAAACTCAATATTATTATTCCATAAGTGTTCCACAGCTGCGGCAACGCTCAATATTGAGACGACCGATAGAGGTCAGTGGCGCGTGCTTTAATGCTGAAAAATGTCGCTGTCACGTAAAACGCCGGCGTAGTGTGGTTTATCACTGTAAATTAGAAGTAAAACAAAATATAATCTCGCACTGCTGGTGAAATATACACAGAATAACTCACTCTGAGTCTTGGCGATTATATTCGTGACTGACTTGAATTGCCCCAATTAGGACAAACAATACAAGAGCGCAAATTAATTTAAACATCTTCGAATGGTTAGATTACCGTGGTAAAAATTTTAGTTGCCGATACTAGTTATCACGATTACTTTTTCACTATACTTTTCAATCGGATTTGCTTCCCCTTTATATATTCCAACTTATGTAAGCTTTTCAAGTAAAATAAAAAGTTTATCAAATTTATTGTTCTACCTATGACATTTTATTACATTTAGTGATTTACTGGTTTTTAAAAATTACTGGAATTCTTGCAAAAATATGTCAACATTCCGAACTTTTTGTATCGGTTTATTAAACGATAAGTTCTTACCATTATTAGTAAAATGAATGCCAATTGATATTTTCTTTGATGTAACTGTTCCTGTGAACATTTCGGCCACATTGAATCGTCTGATGCAATGTACCGGTAAACTTAGTTGATTGTTTAAATTCACTTTATACTATGGAAATAGAAGCTCGTATGTAGAGAAATGCTGATTGACCCTTTGATACCTTGTGTCTTCTTCTGTTACACGAATCTGCCGAAATATTTGTTCACCATCTACTGTAAATGCTAACTTAAAGGTTCTGAAATGAGATAAAATATCGTACAAGGTTGAATGCACTATTGGTCCAACTGCAAGAGAGTCGCTCATGAATTACTGCTTTGTTATCATTTATTGATTACTCGTATACTCCAACTGTTTATATTCTGATATGAACCCTTTATATTTGATTGCAAATGCGTTCTCTCTGGTGGGCTTCTTTCTTCCCAGGTTTTGTGAGCTTCATTTCTGATGCTTTAATTTTCCAGAATTGTTTCAGTAAATTGTCTAGATCTTCTTCTGATTGGATAATGGTAACGGTAATAGCTTGCTTTCATTGTATACTTTCCTGGATTGTTCCACAACTATCCACCCCAATAACGTTATTTGGATTCAACTTGCCGATGTGGTTTATCTTTGCACCAGGGTGTTAACATTAGTAATACTGAACCTTTCGCAAACCCATTCGTAAATATTGTAAACCTGAATCTAGTAATACTCGACAAAATTGTTTTCGATCAAATTTATCAGCTACATGTACTAGATTGTAAGTGGTGAAACTGCTTTCGGATTCGTATTGTTAAACACTGGTAATGAATACCTCTGCTGGTGTTGTGCAATTTTCGTGCAACAAACTATGATTCTTTCTATACAGGGCTTACTTCTGAATCTGACTTTGTAATTAAAAGCGGTATGGTTGTTCTTCAGGCAACTAAAACAACGGTTGTCCTCCTTTACCGGTTAATTTGTTCAACTAGTGCTACTTCATTTTACTTGGTACACACAAACAGCCTGTTGATTTTCTTTGGACATAGATCGAACAATATTGCATACTTGGTTGGATGACATGGCTTTTGATATTTGGTTTTGGTTGGTTAGATGATGGTTTAATTATTTGATTGCGCCTATTATTGATTCAAATGCATCTGGTGTTTTAACGAAAAATTCGAAGAATTGTGTTAGTGTCAGTAAGTTTAGGCCCACTACAGATTGGGCCCGTAGGCTGTTGGCTCATCATCAAGTTTACTGACCAGGGCATATATCAACCAATGATCCCTTAATTCTGCTTCATTTTGATGTAATTAGCATCGGTGATGCTGAAGTGTTTCAACAGTCCAACGATTTCTCAATGTGCCCTTTAGGTTTTGGAGCCTTAGGGATGAATAACACGTCCGATTATCGTTTTGGTAGTTTTCCATCCATATGTCTGCCCACCATAGAATCATCGGGAAATGTAACGTTTAGGTAATGTTGGTTCGCCGCGCAAGATTTAAACCTCTGATTGCCTTGTAATAGTTTTCGTAAAAGTCGTCGTTTAAATCTTCATTGTGATCCAAATAAACGTTTTTATCTTCAATTTCCATAAAATCGATTCTGTAGCGTTCAATTGGTAATCGCACTTTTATTTCCTCAGCGTGCTTATGAAATTCAGCTATTTGGTCATGTCGTCAGATATTTTTGCTTTCTTGAACATGCATTCACTTTACACTGTTCATTTTTACCGCAAGGTCACGACAAGAAGACCATTTGATTACGTGTAAATTATAGTTGCACCAATGAATTTACTTTGGAGAGTTTAATTGGATTGGTTGATTGCAAATTTGAATAATAATTTAAATTTATTGTAAATGTGCGAGTTTTCTTGCGAATTCATTTTTAATGAGAAATGGCTTCAAATAGTTTTCATATAGAGTGTACTAGCGGCTGCACCACTACAGGAGCCAAATTCCCGCTTTTGATTATGGGGCAATGAATATTGAGAACCAGATTACCACCCCTTTTAAGGAGCTATGTAGCAATCAAGCACTTTAACATACATCGGCTAGTGCAAAAAATTGATTCCATTTTTTTGTTAAGCTTTATTTTCTCGATTCTGACTTCATCAACTTTCAAATCTTTCTTCAAACCTTAATTCTGCTGCCTTAGCCTACGTTCACGCTGAGAATATGACGCATTAGTGATTCACATTACCATTTGTCAATATGGCATTTCGTCGAGATCGAAATAATATTTCTACAGATGGCAAGGTTGCCATGATTGCGGTGGTCCTTTTACGCTCGAATCCCAAAATCATCGCAAATTCTGCGAAAAGCTCGTATTCCAATTGCGCACCCTGTTCGGTTACAATGGATGTTGGAACTCTGAAACGTGCGATCCAGTTGTTGTATATTATACCCTTGCGACAGTTTCCGCCCGGCTGTCTGGCACAGGTACCGCATCAGTCTATCGTGTGTATTTATCTATTATTGTCACAAAATATCTTTACCCTTCAGATAGTGGTAGTGGACCGATTATGTCCATATGAATTTCCGTGAATCTATTGTTTGCTTGTGGATATTCCCTACTAGTCGGCTTCTCGTGTGTTGCATTACTTTTGCCTTCTGGCATGGTAAGCAGCATTGGACTATTTTCTTTACGTCCTGTTTGATGTCCTGCCAAAAATTGTTTTGTCATCTCCCTTACTATTGTGAACTGCTTGGAATACTATTTTGTACTCCCTCGGTATGTATACCCGTGGCTTTCCTTCGCGATACATCGCAACATAAAGTTTCTGTTGAGTTAAATGCAATTGGCATGTCTCGAAATTGTAATTTGTCTTGCTCCTTTCTTAATTTTGCTAACTCTCCGGCTTTTTTTTACGCTTTCGCGACTCTCGAAAATGCAACATAAGTTGCCCATGGGTGAAAACCGGCTTGGGGATATTCAAACATATCTGATTAAACGTCTGGCCCTGGGCCTTATTAATGGTCATCGCAAATGAAAGTCTGACCGGGAACTGCTTCCTTCGGAGCTGAAAAGGGAGTTCCGCATCAGATGGCAAAAAATAAATTCGTGGAATTAAACCTGTGCTCCTCACGAATTTTCCTTCAGTAAAACCTTTGGCCTCTAAGCTAAAATCCATCAGTCTAATTGTAACTGCCAATCTAGTGCCGTTACAAAGTCCAAGTTTCGTGTTTAAATTGCGTAGAAGCATTATAACCGCTCCAATCTTCAGTCTAAGACGCCGAGTGGCATACCCAACATTTTCATTATTGTAGCTTGATAATCCTATTTTTTTTTCAAATTAAGACCGTGCTGTTTCAAAAAACATTCGACATGATGCAAAGCGTTATCTGTAGCTTTTTCCTCGTCCATTGTAAGTTGAAAATCCTCTATCATAAAATTTTTGAACTTTTGCCACAGGGCCACAGAATTTTTTGGTTGACAAAAGACACAAATTGTAGCATATAGATTTCTGATTTGGATTGGCATTGCAAGTAGAGAGGCGTCGACCAAGCTTCTTTCGCATTCCAAATCGTCTTCAAGGAGTCCAAGTTCTGTAGCTGCCTCTTTGAAAGAACCACACTCTTTCACTGCGTTGTTCTTACAGTTAACTTTCTACAGGTCGTCATAACTTGTTGCACCTTTCACGCGCAGTAGAAGAAGTCTCAAGTAAAACCGTTGTTCGTCCTTAAGACTGACGCTTACCATTCTTTCGATAACAGAGCCTGCTCCTCTCACGCGAGATGTGTAGTAACCTCCCTTGCTGTGATATACGTAGTGAGTTTGGAGGTCGTAGTAGTAGTATTCCCTTGCAGCAGGATCTTTTTTATTCAACTCGAAGTAAGCCATCAGCATTGGTTTCCTATCAGCATGATATGGGTTATAGGGAACGATCCATTGATTCCATCCACCATACACGGTTACTTCAGGTTATGAGCACCGTGTACCCGTAGCACCGTAGCACCGTACCCGTACAATTTCAAAGAGACGACCATTTTCTAATGGAAATTCGACAGAAACGACTTTGTCAATATCTTCTTTGTCTCGAATTTTATCTCCTGTTGCCAGTGTCAACAGTATGTGGGCATTAGGAGGTCCACGCTTTTGGATATCAATACTACACATATAGGCCGTGGGGTCACGACGTTTGGATTGTTACCAACTCGCGCATCGACAGCTTCGGAAGCATCCAGAACGTATAGCTGGCCGTAACAGGGATCCTTGTCAGTAGGATGGAGTGAACTGATAGCATGATACACCTGTCCGTGAATGCGATGACAATAAGGGTCGTTGCCAGTAGGCATTTCTACTTTTGCAACCATTGAGGTAAAACCTAGTGAACTATTATAACTTCGGATATTATCTTTGAAGTTTTTAGCCTCTGCTGTATCGGTTGTAAACAAATTTTGAAATAGATCTGTCACTAGGCCCAGCTCAGGATCGGCAATTTAAAGACGAATTAAAATATGCAACCTTCCAACTCGAATTCTGACGGCGCACGGAGAGAAAAAAAAACTTATTCACACATTACATCGGTAAAAAATATGTTGTCATGATAACAGAACTTCAGTAAATTCAGCAAAAAAGTCGTCACCAAAAAAGGATATGAGAGAGAGTTCAATCAGGGATAATAATATAGTCACGAACGACAAATTTGCTATGGAAGCTACTTTAGTACCTTTTAAACCTAGTAATGTCAAATTTGACCGCACTTCTGGGTTACGAAAGCAATCCGAATGAAAGTTTTCTCCAACAGGAGGCTTGCACGCCGGAATGGGGTAAGCCTAGTGAGTCGATTGCCACCAACCCCACTTCAATCAGTTCAGTACTTTTTATTCTAGGGTCGCCAGGCTGAATCACACACAGACAACCGCTATTAAGATGATCATCACTAAGTATCTTCTTAGGTGGTTAATCATTTTTGGTCTTGGTATTTTGTTTATTTCATCGATTTTTTCCGGCGTTGGCTTAATCGCGTCTTTTGACACTTGCTCTAAAAAATGTAGACTCTCTTTTGGGAAATGCCATTTTTCTAGATTTATCGTGAAACCGACGTCGCAGATTTTAGCAAATACTACCTTTAGGTGTTTTGTGGGTTCTGTTCGTGACTTAGATGCTACTAATACATCTTCTAAGTATACACGAAACAGAAATTTAAACCTTTTAGTATGTTGTGCAAGAAGCGTTGGAAAGTGCTTCCTGCATTTCTTAATAAATAATCCGGAAGGTGTTGTGATCGCCGTTTTTGGTATATCTTCCTCCTCGATCGGTATCTATTGGTATGCTTGCACCAGGTTTATCGTCGAGAAAATTTTTGCACATTCTAGATGTTGCGAGAAATTTTGAATATATGGGATCGGATATCGATCTGGTACTGTATTTATATAGGGCCGCCAGTCTCCATTTTTCTTTAGCACTAAGTGCAGTGGGCTAACCCATGGACTATCGGAACGCCGACAGATCCCTTGATTTACCATATGGGATTCCTTAGTTGCTATATCTAGCTTCTCCATATTTAATCATCGAGACTTGCGAATACCGGTGATCTCTTTCTATAATGTGATGAGTTACGGTGTGTTTGATTGGTTTGGCCCATTGTATGTCACTTGTAATTTCCTTGTATATGTTTAGTAACTTGACGATTTGTGTGTCTCTGTTACTATATCTACTACCCGAACGGTTGTTGCTGCTTCTGTGGTTGTGGTCCCGACTGAATAAAGCGTGGTGATTGGATCGATTAATCGTCGCGCAATTGGAACTCTCGTTGGAAATCGACGAGTAGTCCGGTTTGTTTTAAACAGTATCTATTAATATGCTATGTGGAATTCTTTATCCGTAATTTTTAAGCGACAATTTGCTCCTGCACCTTCGCATGTCGTTATTTGCGTCGGTGGTTTTAGTTTTGTGTTTTGAATTCTTCCTAGCGTGGGCAGGTCGGTTTACATTTACAATTTCTTGCTAAATCCTTGAATCAGAAATGGGAATAGTATAACCGTGGAGCGTTGCTTTTACTTGGTGAATTATTATTTGTGGCTGGAACGTTTGTTGTTCGACTGGCTGCGAGGTCTATGTATTGTTTACTGTATGAAATCGTTCAGTATCTCGCTTTTCCATTTGATCTAACCATTTAACCAATCCGTGGATTTGGTTCTCCAGGTGGTTTCTAGTTTTGACGGCATAATTCGTGATGGACCTGCAATTGCGGATATGTTTGATTATATCAGCGTTTCGGTGGTATAGTCGGTCTGCTAAACGTGATATTTCCTCTGCTGTTAATCAGCTGAGGGTGACAAAATTTCCTGGGCTCGATGCTGTAACTGCTTGTGCCAAATTGTTTTGATGAATTCGTCGTTTACGGCGGCGCCCCCGCTCGCCTTAAGTTGCCTAAGTAATTGCGAGGGTTTCGCATCTCCCAGTTCGATTCCTTCGATGGATTCTTGCCTACCTGGATTCACCAATGCGGTTTAAAATCGCCTGTTTTAGCGTTGAATATTGCGTTATAATATCACTGACTTCATTGGAAGTCTTTTCGTTTAACGAGCTTAGTAGGTGATAATACTTTGTGTTTTCGAATGATAAAGACGCTAAACCAAATTGTGATTTTGTCGTCGCCACAGTGTCTGGTGCTGATAGGGAAAATATCACGACGACATGGTCGCAAACTTCTGGCTTCCACGTCGTTAGATTTCCGTTATGTTTTTCCGAGATTCTCGACAAGAGCTGGTACTTCATGAAATTATCATTGGTACAATGATGCCAAACCTTCTCGATGCTGCCAAGGCATTCAACATGAAGTTACAAATTCCTCTGTCGAAAATAACTTTGTTGTGCCTTACTATAAATTGAGGACACTGTCACTTAAATTTAGAGTCATGTCAGTCTTCAAAACCATTAAGTACCAACCATTAGTTTTTTAATTCCATGACGGTGTACCATAAATTGAGCTTCACAACAAAAGTGTATGCGCTTAAATTAATGTGGAGGCCACTGAAAAATTTAGTTCATCATGTCCAAACGAGTTAACCACCGAAACATATAACTTGGTTTCAACTTAACGCGATCGACTAAGCAACCAGACAATTTTACTGCTCTATTCCCACGCCGTCGTGTTTTGGTACTTTACTGTCTCCGTTTCGGTATGCTTAGCCAGGAACACCTGTTTCCATCCCTGCCACTTGAAGGCGCATACTCGTCTACTGTCAAAATGTCATATAAGTTAATCTGTCCGTAGCCGCAGAACTGCCCCAGTAAAATAAAATTATATCGAACGTCAGTTCTTGTCTTAATTAAAATTTCTTCTGTCAAAAAGCATGGCGTCCAGTTATAAAATGTTTAAAATGTATTATTGAGCAGTCTGCTTTCTCTACATGTCCCTTAAAACTGTCTCACAGAACTCTTTAAATGCGCTTGTATTCATAGGATTCATTAGTGTTAGCTTACTAGCTGACCAGTCAGCCCTGATGTCTATGGCCAACTTGTGTCTAGGCTACTGATTCCTCTCGCACTCATAAATAACATGATTAATGTCCTCATGTTCATAGCCGCAGTCGCAAGTACTTGACTCTGATAGTGGGACCTTTTGCATGTATGCGGCTAATTTAGCGTGTTCTGTTAGCATTTGAGTAAAATTCGAGCTAGGTACTAGTTTTTGAGTAAATATTTGGCAAAAAACTAAAGGTAGTTCTGCCATCTAAGGAATTGCTCCATCTATCTTGCCATTTTGCTAATGACACTCTACGAAAGATCTTAAAAGATTTGGGCTTATTTCACTACCGGAAAGTAGTATATCACCGTATGCAATGTCTTGCCTTTTCCTAAGTTTATAAGCCATCAGCCTTTCTTCTAACAGTATATCAATCGGAATAACGCCAGCTAGAACAGTGACAGCATCAATTGACACCGTTCTGTGCGCCTCAGTCATTCCGAGTAGAATGCCCGTCTAAACGCTTGCTAGTGTTCTGCGCATATGCATAAGTCATGAACGCTACAACCAAACCTTCATATATCGTGGCAAGAGTGCTTTGTTTCAAGACCCATGTTTCTCTTGCCACTCTTTTCGCGCAAAGAATACTTTTTTTCCACCTTTAATCGAGCCTTTAATCAAAATCGACTCCTTTAACCATTTTACTGTTTTCTCCATCCTAATTCTCAGACCATTTACTGACACCAAGGGTGGTCTTCTAATGTCAAGTGTTCTTTAAGTTGGATCATGACAGTTTTGGCGGAAGATAGCTCCATTTTATTTTTCCTGCACCAGTCAACAGTTTATCGATCGCTCGTTGCAGTTTTTTCTTAGATAGGCTGCCTTGAATTACCAGAAATAATCATTGCCTTATCATCTTCAAAAGCAACTTCATCAATTCCATCAATCATGCTGCTGTTAAATACTAGATTCCAGAGGTGTAGCCCTAAAACGGAGCCTTGTGGGCATTCCATTATCCTAATTGCTGATTATGGAGTAAAGATTTAGTGAACAATTAATCCTCTTTAGCTCTTTCAAAATGCTAGGCCACCACAGATTATGAAAAGCACCAGATACGTCTATAAAAACTCTTAGAACATAATTTTGCTCTTAATATTTAAACTTGTTGACCAGAGTTACCATGGTGCCCTCTGTGGAGCGTCCCTCTCTAAATCCACACTTAATTGAAACGCATCCAGTAATCTACCAGTAATTAATTGCTCAAGCAATTTGCCAAGACTGACAACAGCATGATTGATCTGTATGCTTTTGGGTCGGTTTGATCACGATCATCGCCTTTTCTAATAATCATGATTTTACCATTCTTTCATGGTGTCGGAAAGATGCCTTTATGAAGACAGCCATTCATAAAGTTAGTGATACATGGACCTATTATTGGCCATGCTCTTTGTATCACTTCAACCTTGATGTAATCTAGGTCTGTCGCTTTACCCTTTTTCATTGACATAACTGCCGACGTTGTTTCGTCACTATTAAATGGTTACATTAAAGGTGTGACTGGTATAGTGGATATTAACGCACGGACCTTGCGTAACTGTGTCGTTTCCCTCTATATTATCGGGTAGCTAGGTGTTTAGTAAGCATTGAGTAGTGTCCTTCCAACAAGTAGTTGGGGCACCATCGCTACCTAACAAAGTACTAAGCACCTCTAGAGTTTTTAGCCTTCCTGTACTGAACTTGTATACAAAACCCCAAGGCTTCGCATTTCCGTTTTCGATTATAAATTGTTCCAGACTACGCTTCGTGTATCATTGATACATTTAACATAAGCATTTCTATGTGCTACATATCTAAGTTTCTTTGCATGCTCTCCCAGTTTACGTGCTTAAGCGCAAACCGAGGTACCTTATTAGAAGATTGAAATATTTTTTGAGCAGCTTCCTTGCATAGTGTGAAAACAATTACTCTGTGATCACTGGTAGTCCAATTTTCTTTCACTGACCAATTTGATATTCTTCTGAAAAGACCATTTGTCATTAAAGTTAGGTCAATATTTGATTCCCCATCATGACTATATGTACTTGGCTGGCCCCCTTCATTAATAACGAAAAGACGCTTCTAGCTATGAACTCTTCCATAAGAGTTCCTCTATTATTTGTTATTGTATCATGCAATAGTTTTGATTTAGCATTGAAGTCGCCAATTTTGATAATTGGATGGTTTTTGAGGCCATTCATGATGTTATCTAAGAATGTAATGTGGGAACATAGGTTGCAGGCTGGCTTAAAGTTATTTTGAGCTGTACCTTGATGAATGAAGTTTGTTGTTATTTGGGATTTCACCGCCGAAGTTAATTCCATAGGGAGTAAATTTTTGTTTGCCCTATTTACTGGTATGGCTCTGGATTGCCCTGCCGGATGGTATAAGCTTGACTTGGTATCGAGACAGGAACTCTTTGAACTTTCGCGAAGTAAATTAATTTCAGTTATCCATTATAAGAGGCGATGTTACCCCAAAATTCAGGAAAATATTTAGATAACATCTGCCATGGGAACCAATTCTCCGTTACTACACTTGTTGAACCGACACTTTTCAACAATAAAATTTCCACTGTTGCTCTAAATCAAGAAATTTATTAGACATTTTTTTATACAAATCACACATCTATCTTAAGTAGCTTTCGGAACCTATTGCAGCCAATTACACTAATCCTTAAATATAATTTATAAACATACATCAGAAAAAATAAAATTTTATGTAAAGATGAGGGAAATTAGTTTCGAAAGTCTTTAACTTTAGTATTGATAAAATAGTTACAAATCAATTTGTTGACAGTTTGTGTATTTTAAATATTTGTCTTATAAAAAACGTTAAGAAAAGTCATTGCTTAATCTGGATTTTTAAGTAGCTTATAGATAGTACAGAGGAAGAGAGAAATAAAATTTAGAAAATGGTTAGGACGTATTCTAATATTGTCGCTAATATTCATCTAATGTTAGCCTACACAAAATACTATAAAAATAACAACAACAGTTTTACAGGAAGTAGTCAATCAAATCATAATATTGCTAACTATTTTAATTATAAATGCCGCACCAAGAATTTACATATCTAAATCTTCGGTCGATTCACCCTCGAGCAGCAAACGATTTTCGCTTCGCTTTTTATTAAAATGTTTTGTAGATCGTCGATTCACAACCCCTTCATCCTCGTCCATCATACGCAGTATGGTGGTTTGATCTGATGAATCCATTGGTGCCACAGATATATCACGAACGGCTCGAAATTTACCACAATTATTTAAGTGTTCATTCTCCAGACGAAAATAATTCCATATAAAACGACGAAATACTTCAAGTGGACTCAACAATGTTATCATGATGTCAGCCTCAATATAACCCGCTTCGATTAAACTCAATGATAAGGTCCAACCGAAGCGTAGTATTAGGTCTTCGACTATGGCAAAATAGTAAAACCACTGCGGAAGTAGAAAAAAAAAACGTTTTAAAATTATTTGAGCATCAATAAGCTGAAATATGTATATAGGTACCGTTGATGAGTAGACGATTTCTTCGCGCAAAAATTTGTTATCACCCGGCTTGGAATCAAATAAACCCCAATCCATTTTTATGTCCCACGTATAGGCATAGCAGGAAGATGTGATTGAAGCCACGATCCAAAAGTAGAACCATGGATTATTTGTTGATTCTGCGTAGTTGGCTGGAATTAAAAAACGATTATTCTCAAAATAGAAGGCCTCACAGATTCATGCATTTACAGCAAGTTACGTTAAAGCACTATACAAATCACTATAGGCAAAGTTAATTATCATACATTTGTATTGCTGTACTGAGCTTAAGTTCGTAAAAAGGTATGCTAAAATTAAAAAAGCTTACTGCACCTTACACGAAGTTTGTGTTATATGTGATGAACTTCACGATTCGAAACAGTGCAACAAAAAAACGCTGTGCAAATTATAGAGGTTGCCCAGTGTATTTTCAATCAATCCAAAATTGCGATATGAAGCCTAGAACAAACCGGAAATGAGAGGACAAGTGCCAACAGTTTTGCACATCCTGGGATCTCCTATGCAAACATACTAAAAGGTACCGCTTTGAAAATAAAAGCTAATTTTATTGAATAAGAAGTCTCAATTCAGGAAACCGTAATCAAGCTAGCCGAAACGATCCAAAGTTTCATGATGATGACGGAGAAACAAGCGAGCAAGATGTTACATTGAAAATGAAATTAAATCGAGCTATTAATCTTGAAGATTTGCTTTAGGTTTGCTTTGCGGAAAGAAGAAAACCAGAGTGTCCAGAATTATTTAAGTGAGCTCTCGGCAACCGAAGGAGCCGGTTACTCTTTGTAGAAGCCAACAAAAAATTAAAAAAAACTCGAATCCAACGGGGTATCGGGCGAGAAGCGATGAAGAAAAAACCAATGCTTTTGCTAGTCATTTACCACATTAGGATACAAATAATTTCGTGCTACCCGAGCAAATGGATGATGGATTGTCCTTCGAGCCTATAAAGTATAATTGGAAGAAAGTTAAGAATATACTAAAAAATTGCATAATGATAAGGGAATTGCCAGACACCATCATTATTCTACTACCATAAAGCAAGTACACAGAATTGTAAATGGAATGAAAAGCACCTTCGAGGAAAACAAATATTGTTCTGCTGCCTTCATGTTTAGCGATGTTCAAGCGTAATAAAAAGTGAAATTGTTGGAGAAATCGTATTATTCGGAAGGGATCGAAAAGTTGGAAAAACGTTGGACTAAGTGGTCTGCCTGACTTTAGCAACCATTACACGATCAATATTAATGTCATTACCAGTAATGTCAATACCTGCATCAATACTACTTCAATATTTTTTAACCTTACACAATCATTATTAATGACAGTAATTCCATCATTACCAAGCTTTTATTACTGCTAGTAGAAACATTTTTTACTTAAATTTTACATGGATCCTAAAGAAAAAGCGTGTATTGTATCTGTATCCGCTAATTCTCTAATACATAAATTAAAAAAAATATATTTACGTAGATAACCTCAAATTTATAATGGAATATTCAATAGTAATGACACACAGTAATGACGCGAACCCTACACTATCATTAATAATGACAGTATCCCCACCGCACATCAATAATGATGTCTCGAAATCAAAAAATCCGGATTTTCATCATTACCGAGCATCATTCGTCATTACTTCAAGTTACACGATCAATATTAATGTCATTATCAGAAAGTAATGACATTATTATTGACCGTGTAATGGTTGCTTTTGACTTTCCAGTCAGACGGGCGATTTCTTTTTAGTTTTTTTATTTCAAAAAATAATAATCTATCGCTAAAATTTTAAAAATCTAAAATATGGAAAGCTCTGTCACAAAATGCCTTAACTACAGGCCGTTCCAGCTTTCGGCCTTTCCTGTCTGGCACGTAATGACAAATTCTTCAAACTCTTCTCATGCAATCCAGCAAAACTGCAAAGAAGAAATATAAAATTATGAGATCGAAGCTACCAATCAACATTACCCGAAGAAGTTATGTGGATGTGCCGTAGCTGTTGGTTTACGTTTATGCCGAAGTTTTATAATTATCTATTTTGGTTTTTGAACACTGACGCCTTATTGTGAATGAGCTCTTGCTCAAAATAAGGCGTTCCAAAATTTTATGAAACAAATAAACAAACAAATAAACAAAGTATCGAGCTAAAAGGCGACTACATTGAAAAATAAATGTTTTTTTGGCCGAAAATATTATTCCTTGTTTCATTTTTACCAGACTTCTCACTCCACCCTCGTATATAGAAAAAACCGGCGGCACGCAAAATCACCCAAACATTTGATTAGATATTTTTGGGCGGTTGTACCTACGATTATTTCCCAAAATAGAAAAATGGATTAAGATCCAAAAATCTATCCAATATCTATCTAATAACAAGCGCTGATAAGACCAGTTATCATCTTTGGTTGCGAGTCTTGGCACTAACAATTTAAAACATCTAAAAACTTCCTGTAACTGAGCGTAAAACCATTAGAATGATTCTCGGTCTCATCAAACAGCAATCCAAGAGGGTACAGAATGTGAATGAATCGCAGAAATTATCGGATTCATAAAACCGTCAAGATTAAGACACAATCGAATCACCAAACAAGCCTTGGAGACAGTAGACCACCACCATTAGATGTATAGGCTGCCTTGAAAGAGGAACCTAATTATTTATCGAATTCACACATAAATAAATTAATTTATTTAAATATATTATATTTAATTAATAATTTTATTTTAAATTTTTATTTATACAAAAATTGCTTTCTTTTATTTTTCACCATCGCGCGAGGTGGGCGACTCGTCACCGCATTGAAGATCAAGAGCAGACTGATTATAGTGATTAAGAATAAGAATATTTTATTTTGTTTTGTGTTGTGTGTCTTTCGTATTTGTTTCGTTGAATTTTGGACAAGCCGGTCAGTGATTGGTCATTGTACGTCATGTGACATAGTGCCCAATGTGCCGGTACAGATGGCACCCAATGTATGGCGAGCTTATGGTTGAACCGGAATAATTGTAGTGGTGCATTGCGTGAACCGCTACATATTCTTATTCACCGTGTCCGGTTTTCTCTTGCGTCGAATCGAAGTATTTAAAAGAGCATCGTTCAGGCTGCTAATTTCTTTAAATGCAAAAATTTTAAATTTCTAAATTTCATATAAGAAAATAAAACAAATTTTGATTATCTGAGGCTCAATGAAATCACTGAAATTTAACCTTAAACCCGTGTTTGGAGAATACAGTTCTTCAGTTATATTACCAAATTTGTTAAATTGGTACTCATTATGTCATTTTATAAATAAACTAAGTATACAAAACTCAAAATCATTTAAAAAGTGTCATTATCCCTAAATTTAATGAAAATTAATATTGGGGAATTCTATTCCCCATAACACGGAATTAAGTGGGGCTAAGGTTAACATTCTTAAAATTAATTAATTTAAGAACCTTAAAAACATCTTGTCTAAATTTATTGCAAATTCGTAAGACTTGTGAATTTTTAAATCTCTTGGCCTTTTGTAATTCTAAAATTCCTTTAAATAACAAAATACTTGAACAAGGTTAAACTCGAAATTTTACAATTGTTAAAATAATTTAAAATTTGAAATCACTTAAAATTCTTGGCAATCTTTAAAATGTTTAAGATTTTTTGTTTTATCTTAAATTTGAAATTTTATTCAAATTCTGTAACTGAATTGGCTAATAGCAAGCAAATTATCTAGGTTCTCTTAGAAGCATGTTATTTCTGAATGAAACAAAATAAAATATTTGATATACAAAATTGTTTTAACTTACAGAGTTTGGTAGATACAATTACACATGTTAATGTTCACCTTACTTTCGCAAGTTAAATCCAGATTTTTCATGTATGGCTCTAATATATCAAGCATGACATAACTAAAACCTTTGTTCTCGCTCATGTAATATGATGAGAAAATCTTCTGGTATCAAATTTACGGGTTCCATTTGAAACGCGATATTTCAAAACGCGATACGTTACAAAATGAGACATTTTCAAACGCGATATGGTACAAAACGTGATATTTCAAAACGAGATTTCCTAGTTCTATTTCATCATAATGGTGGAGGAAAATTTTATTAAATGAAGGAAGATTAGGGCTACTTCAAAAATTAACTTATAGAAGAAATAGTAAATTAAAAAAATTGTTTACGTGTTCAATTTTGCTGACTTTCTCAATCTCGCTCATTCATTTTGATTTGTATTTATAAATTTTCTCGTTTTAAAGTTTTTTTTTATTCTATTCTTGTACGTTAAATTTTGAAGTAAAGGTAAAATTTGTTTTTAAAGGAATTTTATGCAAAGGACGATTAATCCGAGGATTAGTCTTCTATCGGCGTTCATAAAATCGGGCCGATATATTTTTTATTCTTTTTTGTGAGAATCTTAAAAATAAAAAATTTAACCCTAATCATTCTGAGTAATTGTTCTTGCGTAAACGCATTATTAATTGAAAACAATTATCACATTTGAAAATGTTTTATTTACGAATTACAGTAATAAAAATGAAATTCAATTTAGCAGTTACTTAGCTGAAGAACTCCTTAAGTGCCGGAGGAAAAATGCACTAATTAAGCGTTTTATATAATTTTCTATAAAGACCAAATACTTTTTACACTTTCTGCCGTAGGCACTTGGCAAACACACAGTTAATGCACACATTTTTAAATTTTTAAAAACACTTGTTAAATATTTCGCAAAATTACAAAAGGTTTAAAAAATCACTCGATCGATTTCGGCTTATTAGGCCATCATCAGGAGTATCTCACAGTTTAGTAGATACTCCTGATGATGGCCTAACAAGCCGAAATCGATTGAGTAATTTTTTAAACCTTTTGTAATTTTGCGAAATATTTAACAAGTGTTTTTAAAAATATAAAAATGTGTGTATAAAGACCAAATAATCATCGCGTAACATTTCTACAAAATTTAGTTTGGGAATTGTTTGGTCGAATTTATTAAGACCCAGTAGGTGCCTGCTGTAATTGTTCCATTAATACGATTTAAAAAGAATTAAGAGACCTGCTTTTATTTCTATATGGTACAATGGATTCCTGTTCTAAATGTACAAGAAATATTTTGGTAATCGTCATTTATCGTTTGCTAATTGGCTTGCTGTCGCATTAAAATTGCTGCTATATACTCTTATCTATATTTTATAGAGAAAGCCCACCGGTTATTGACTAGGTTTCTTTTTTTTTTTGATAAAAATATGTGGCACCGAAAAAATCGAAGAAATAAAATGTCCGCTAGCTAGCTTCATCTCGAGCAAGTAAATTCTCTAGATCTTTCAATTTATCAAAATCTACTAAAACATGTGGAATCCTATATTCAGCACTTTCTGTAACAATTCGAAACTACCCAACAAACATTCACGGGTACGTACCCAAAAGAATGCAATTTTCGCACGGCATTCCGAACCCTTTTCTGGTTGTCAGTTGAAAAAATTAATTGAGCTTTGAGACTGTGTGGGTATATAACAAAGAGTAGTATAACAAAGTAGTATTTGCAATTGACGAATGATTAGGATGCCATTTTCTAAATGCGATTGTTCGTGCATTTTGTTGTTTTGTGTTTTTATTCATTTTTTTATAGGTACACGTCAAAAATTTTTGCTCTTGAAGCAATTAACTTTAAAGTTTAAGGTAATGGCTTTAAATACTGATTTTTTAACATTGTATTTGCCTTTATTATAGATTTATTTCGATTTATATAGAAACATGAAGAGCCAAAGCATATTTTCATAAGAAAGGCAAGTTTAGTAAAAAATGTATGAATATAAGTTTCTAAATTCTTTCTTTCTTTTCTTTTAAGTTCGAAAAGATTATGTTTCCAGATCAAAAAGAAACCAAGATGATGCCGTAGCTGATGAAAGATTTTGGTGGTCCGATTCAGAGGTCGGCTATACATTTCAATGTTTAATATATTTTAATTATAAGAAAAATACATATATATTAAATATATTTAAAAAATTTGTTGTTATATTAATTAAAAGAGGGTATGGAATGGGTACAATAAATTACATTAAATTAGCACAGAAAGCGTAATCATAAATGTACGCGTAATTCGTACGGAAAGCATTACGATTTTTAATTCGAAAATGTACGCGGAATGAGTACGGAAAGGTTTGCGATTTATAATGCTATGAGGTACGATGGGTATGGAAAGTTTGGACGCACCAATACAGTCATGACTATAAAAGAATATAAAAAAGGGGAAGTCGTGCGACAAAAGTGAGAACTTTCTTCAGCCAGGTGCACCGCTTTCCGTGAGTTAATAGTCTACTTTTCCGAATACCCCGTGTGAATTCGCTCCCGAAAGGGTACCGCTTTTCTTGCGCTTTGTTTGTTGGGTACTAAACCTACAAAACAACAATGTAACGTTGCAATACACACAATTTTCAAATTTTTTCAAAAAAGACTTGTTAAATATTTCGCAAAAATAGAATAATAGCTGATTTACATTCAACGACTTTCGATGTCCGCAAAAAAGTTGAAACACAACATATAAAAAACAGCAAAGACAAAAAGAGAAAAAATAATCATCTGCTTAAAAAAGTCAATTGAAACCCGAGAAACAAACCCAAAAGTCGTCATGCTTTTTTTGCAGATGTCGAGTTTCATATTTTTTCTGTAAAATCGTGAACGCGTGAATAAATAACTATAATAAGGTTACATAAACAAGAAAACCAATCATTTGTATTGGTTTATGACATTTTTTGTTTACATTTATTTTTTAATCTGTAAAAAAACGAATTTTTGATTTGACATCTGCATCTGCAAAAATCTTTGAATGTAAATCAGTTTTAAGTGGTTTTTAAAAAATTTGAAAAATGTGTGTATTAAGTGTGTTTCGCCAAGTGTCTACGGCAGAAAATGTAAAAAGTTCTATTGCAATATGAGGTACAATTCGACCAAAGAAAGGAAAATTACAAACGGTTAAGGTTGACCAATTAATTTAAAGTTTTCGTTTGATCGATCCGATAGTAACTGTTCTTTATCGAGAATTCGAGAATAAAATGTATTTTGAATTATTTATTAAATTTTGTGAAAAAAATAATTTCTCAAACGAATTAGAATCAGCAAGCAAATTGTTAGTTATTATAATCCATCCACATTTCAATTTCACCTTCTCGGGTAACCTCTGAGTGCCGTTCATGTATCTCTCGATTTTCTAGTTATAAGTTTCCAAGTTTAGTTTACTTTACCTGCTGATTTACTACTTTATTACAGATCATTTCATTGTTTACTGATATTTTGAGTTTTCAAGGTTATGATAATTCTAATTTTATTCGAGATTTTCGGAATATTCGAAATTTCTTGAGAATATTGCGATTATTCTAGCTTAATCGAGTTTGTTCGATTTATGTTAAGATTTTTGATATTTTATACATGATTTAAAGGAACTTTTTACCTTATTCGAGGTTTGTTTGGCACGGAATATGGAGTAGATAGCTATTATTTAAAATTTTAAAGATTTTTCGGTTATTCGAGTTTAGTTAGACTCAACGTTTATTCAGTTTTGTAATCTTACAGAGATGAGATACCAAATTCAGATTGTTGGATTTATCTAGATTCCCAAATTTAAATAGCGTTGAGTGGCGAATGACAGCAACATTTTTCGAGATCTTTAGTAGTTTCTCGTTTTTCAAGATTATTAATAAGATTCTAAATTTATTTGAGATTTCTAGAAATGTAAGATTAATCTACCATTTCGTGATTATTTGATAATTTCAAAATTTTTCGAGTTTCTCGATATTCCTTGAGTTTACGTCATTTTCTTTTTTATTATATTTTCACTTGCATGCTCAATTAAAATGGGATTTTCTGCATTTAAACAGCGACTACCTACAAGATTTGCTTGTGACGGGTAGTGTGATGAATGAAAATAAAACGAAAATTTAAGATACCTAAAAATTGGTAGTTGTGTTAGAACTTAGTGGGATCCGTAAAGATACAGATAAAAAGAAGAATTTTGGTTCGCTCAAAAAGTTGATGATGAAATTAAGCAAATGTTTTTGCTTTGCGCAAAATGGGTCAAAAAACTATATTTTGTGGCTATTTTTAGCTAATAAAGTTAAAATGAGTCTACGAGACTCAATCCATGCTGATTAACATTATAATTTGAAAATATTACGTTTTGTACCATATCGTGTTTTGTACCATAGCGCGTTTTGAAATATTGCGTTTTGTACTTTATTTCGTTTCATCGTATCGCGTTTTGAAATGTCGCGTTTCGAGCGGATCCCCAAATTTACACAATTGATTTTGCCGGATTAGTAGCACTCACAAGGAAGTTACTCTAAGGCGTACAACACATCGAGCGCGAACTGCGAATTGCGAATAAATTCCACAATGCGATATTCGTTAATAGACGCACATAGAGCGCGGCGCAAATTTAATAAACGTCAAGTTTCGGAAGATTTTTTATATTTGACGTTTATTTAATTCGTGCCTTGCTCTATGCGCGTCTATTTACGAATATCGCATTGTGGAATTTATTCGCAATTCGCAGTTCGCGCTCGATGTGTTGTACGCCTAAGTGTATCTCATCGATTGTTTGAAAGTGTTGCATTTGTATTTTTTTTTAGTGCTAACTCGTTAATATAAGGAGCAAAAACTACGCCCGAAAAAGTGTATTTTCACCCCGTCCAAAATAAGGCAAGCTTTAAGGTCCATTGACCGTGGGACTTCTTTTTATAACATAAATTTTTCATTTTGTTTTATCAAATAATTTTGAATGGTATACGAGATATTTATAAAAATGTGTTTAGGGGTTCGAATATTGGGGTTGCTATTACTCCTTATATTAGCGAGTTAGCACTAAAAAAAAATACGTGTCTTATATTTTTAGTGTTGTTTAACATTGCAAAAACTTCAAAACAATGGATACTCCTCGATACTCCTGGAGTACCTTATTCCTTGTTAGAAAAAGTACTAAAAGTCAATCTGCTATAACACAATTCTGTAACTAATTTGGGTTTTGTTTAAGGTTTTGTTTAACATCTGTTTTATTGTAAATTTGCAATTTAAATTAAATGCCAAGTGAGTGATAAAGAGTAAATTTTGTAAGTGATTGTGCATCGTAGCGTTGTCAACAGCCAAATTACTGGAAGTGTAATTACGACGCTTTCAACTGTACCATTTTCTGAAATAAGTTTCAAAAGATGCTATGATGCTATGTCATGCATTTGAGGTGGAAATTTTGTTAAAATTCTATTTCGTTATAGAAGTTCACTGCAATGTGGATCTGGTCCTGAAAGCGGGTGAGTATATACATTGTGTCGTTCATTTATGCAGATTTATAATAAGACTCACATATTGTTGGTTTATAATTTGTATTCGGATTGAAGCAATGTTGCTTAAAGTCTTAGAATGTATTTAGTGAGGAATCTGTTGTATACATGTAAGATGTGAATTTTGGTAAAATGTTATAAGAGTGGCTTAGCGGCAGTGTTGTAAAATTTTCGATATTTTGAAATGTGGAAATGTTACCGGTAATATTACCGGCAACGCGGATAAAATAGGTAGCACACTTTTTATTCAATATTTTGTTTCCAATTTGTATACCAAAATTTTGACGTCTGGGCAAAAGAGGGATAGCTACTTGATCTGCATTTAAACATAACACTGTGATCAGAAAGTACTAAGACCGTGGTTAAACATGGTTTTCATCGGTAAAGGTTGAATGATGCCAAAGTCATTCCTCGTCTTTAACGGATACAGTAAATAATAAATTTTACATAAATCTGAGGTTATGATCTATTAAACAATTTTATCAATATATAGGTCATCCCCACCGATGCATTTATCATCCTTTGCCTCAACATCATCCATAACCGAAGTATTCATAGTTTCATCCAAGTCATCTTATTCTGCAAGCGAATATGAATATACAGCTTCATCAATTAATAATCGATTTAATAGTTTTCCTGCACGCTCAACAGTCAATGGATTATGTTTTGAGCTGCATTTAAAACCATATGTACTGAATGTGTTTCCGTTGCAACTGTCGATGCGATATCAACTGCCAACGCACTTAAAGCTGAAGTTTACTTCAGTACACAATCCAGCCTACCAAATCTCACTAGAGAACTACTTACTGGCATCCACAAACGGTCGAGACAAAAATTCGAACCTAATACCTAGTTTTATATTAACAAGACATTCCACCACTTTAGACAAAACTGCTTTCTTGTCGTTCTCAAAGAAAGATGGCTACTGGTGAAAAGTTTCAACTTTTATCAAAACGATTCGCTTATGGGATCGTATATGCCTTCATAACTGACTGCACTTCGTATTCGATAGCCAGCGCCTTCAGAGCATATATGAAAATGGAACAAGAAAGAAGAACTTGAAAGGAGATTATATAAAAGCATTCCATCGTGTTCGTACAGGCAGTTTAAGTTTAATGTACTAAGAATTACGATCGCACTGTATGCGCTCGACTGAAGCATGCAAAATGTGCGAGTTTATGATTTCCGAAAAAATCTGTATGGCTGAAGATTTCATCTATAGACTGAATCTTGATGGACTGAATCTTGAAGATATCGACAATGAGCAAGTTAATTACATGGCAGATGCACCCATACTGAGCAATAGCTAATAGGGATTATCAGTAATAGGTCCAATAAATTTATAAATCCCGACGTCTTTCAACTCGGAGTATGATCTCTCTATAGTGTGAGTAGATTTATAGAAAATGGTCTTGGGTTTATTGATCGCATAACTTGTTATGGAGTTCCTGCATATGTTCGACCAAGCATATTGGTCTGCAATGTTAGTACATTTAGCACCGGCAATTTGTGCTAAGACCAGCTCTTCAATGAGATGGTATTCGATGCACAAAAATGAATTGGAAAGATGCTATCATGAAGTTACTTTATAGGATGGTCGTAATTTCCTGGATAAACCAATACAATATGAATTTGTGCTAAGGCTTAGTGGAGTACCAGAAACAAAATTTGCTCGAGCTAATATCTCATCGACTTTCTGTTGCTCCTTTAGTCTCATATTGTCAACGAAGTTCCAGCATACTAGAGTTTTTCATCGGCGAAGACGTTGTACCAACTTTGCTGCTTAAAATAGTGATTGGTGTTTTTTCCACACAGAGCAACGTTTCATATTCAGAATCACATTCCAGCTCTCTTCCGCAGTATAGTTAAATATGGCGTAGTAGATTTATAGTACATAAGGATGTATAATCCAGTGGCGTCACATCTCTTTTTGCATTCGACTAGTTGAGTTGCTTAAAAAAAAGGTTTTAGTTTATGTTACCGATATTACCACGGTAAAACCACGTTAGGTAACATTTCCCAAAATTACCTATTTTACCGGTAATATTACTAACGAGAATATTACCGTTTACCTCACTACTTAGCGGTATTTGATTTGTCTTAGTGGAGGGTTACTGCAATATCGATTACTGCTGCTCGAGTCTAATGCGGAATAATATTGCTAATGCTATTGTTTTATTAATTGGACTTGTTTGGATACAATTTTGTTAACTTTGACATCATGAGTGATTGTATATATTAAAAAAACTCAACTGTGTAGAATTTTTACATAAAATAGGAGTTATAAATTAAAATAAATTATGTAAATTTACAATAAGTAATTCTGTGAAAGTTATATTTCGTGTGATAATAAAATATTGGTGTATAGGTAAAGTGGTGTGTAACTAGCAAATTAAAATGTATCCGAACCAGTTGAATCTTGGAATTCTAAGTATGTTATTAGTGAAAGCATAAACAATCCACCTAATTTAGTGCTGGCTTGAGATTATATCATTGTTAATGGCCCTCCAGTTATGGAACGCTACTGGATTTGTGATGTGATTTTACAGGACAAAAAGTACGAGAATATGATTGAAATCAACCACAGCATCTGAATCAGCATAAGATTTCTGAAAATAAGAACCTTAAACCTGAAGCAGTAGGCGAATGCGGATTTGTAGAATATCGTTTACTGAGGTATTAATTTATACTTTGTTTCAGAGTCTAAATTTTAATAACTTTTTACTCTACTCGGTTTATGACTCAAAAATAACCAGCATGTTGCTGCGTCTCCGCTGGCTTACTGAGAGGTTGGAGTGGGATCTATACAATAATTAAATGTGTTAACATACAGATGGTAAATTAATCTGTTCATTAATTTATAATTTGTTCTTAAACTTGAAAAATTTTAATTTAATTTTTAGTTCCTGATTTTATTTCCAAATTTGAAATTAAATAAATTCGATTTTATTTAACTAAGTGAAGTTTAGAAATAACTAATTAATCACGATTTCGATTTCGATTTCGACTTCGATTTTTAGGAAGTCTCGTGGAATTTGACTCAACCTTCCAGAATCTTCAAGCATTTAGCGGATTTCTTGTTTCTTGATCTAAGCTTTTGATTTATCATAATATGGATGTGTAACACTATACATATAACAAAATACTAACTAATCAATACTTAGGTATGTGTACCTATGATACAAATTTATAATCCGTGCAGGTTATTATTTAAGACTTGTCAAATTTAGTGATTAATTTGCTGTCTTGCCAATTTAGATGCCCAATTTAACTCAATTTTAGAGAGAACCAGTTGGTTCTTAAATATGATGCCGTAATAAAATATTCGATAAATTTGTTTTAGATTAGAAACACGTCAATAACATGATCGAATTACCGGAAACATTAATCATCCAACGGATGTAGTTAGTTTAGAAATTGGGTTGCTTTGATTTTTGCCTTCTGTGGATTAACAGGCACTTTAGTTATGACTTCGTACTTCAGAAACTAATTAACGTCTTATCATATTGATTTTGGTCACTGACGGCATAGGTTCGCGGAAATGCTTTATTTATAATAGTAGTTTGAGCTAAACTGTAGTTTCAAGATGCGAGAGCGACCAGTATGGCGGAAATCATCTGAATAAATAGCTGAGACTGATTATATTTATTATGTTAGGTCATCTCTAAGCTACTGTTTTATAACTCTTAAGTGGAATTTAAATTAATAATAATTACCTATTTCAGAAGTGACCAAAAATCTGACCCAGCAAACTAATAAATGATATTTCAGAATACAGTTGCCACCATAAAATTAAACTTAGATAGTTAGTTAATAATTCGATTTAGACAGGGCTTAATCATATTGCAACAACAACTGGAAGCTGAAGCAGCCAAGGGAAACAGACACTAATATTAAAATTAAGGTTGTTTGTAGCACTTAAAAATTAATTCATAACAGGGTAGACATTAAATTAAACTTAAATTTAAATTTAATTGGTTGAGAGTATGATTAGTTATTTAAAAATCAAGCAATCTATTAAAAACGGCCGTAGGAAGTAAGATGGTGGGAAATATATAAGGGGTAATTGATAACTAAATAATATTAACTTTAGGATGCCAAGGATGGAAAACAGATTTAGAAAAAATGTAGTAAAGTAATTATTAGAAAAAAAGTAACTACTAACAATTGACCGCCAACCAATTTGGGTTTTGTTTAAATTATTTATCGTTTGGAAAATCACTTTGGTAGTCGGTTTGTTATCGGTTTTCACCAATTTGATTCTTTGTAGAAAAGTCGTTGTATTTTAGATACGTCAAAAACATTTTATTGAAGGTCGAATTTTTGGGACTAAAAAACTTGTACTAGATCTTTTCCATTGTAACCATGAACATTTTGGACCTTGACACTTTTTGGGGATTTATCAGTTTTGGGGTCCCTTGCGTCCGATATTTCTTTCCATTAAGATGTTCCATGAAAACAAACGGATGAAATAAAAGGGGATTCAACTGTTTTTGAAATAAAAGGCTAAAATTATTTTAGACTTAGGACTCATTATTAAAAGGTGAGTTGCAGGCCACTTATTTAAAATTTCAAAGTCCTGCTTACTAATGACTCCGATTGAGTATTGTACTGAATCGTCTTTAAATCAAAAACAAAATTGACCCAAGAACCGACCCTTGTGGTCCACTTATAGAAATGTACTTTTTGCTCCTCATTACATTTTACTGTTTTCCGCAAGTAAAATTTAAACCCGCTAAGCATAAATCCACAATACGATTTAATTTTGCGATTAAAATTTTATGATCTTCAAATCAAATTTTATGATCGTCAAACGATTTAGTCTGATCTATGAAGAGACTAAATGGGCTAAATTAATAGGGGCTAAATGAATTTTGTGGCATCTTTAGTGTTACGCCCACTGCGAAAACAAAATTGACGATTAGCCAGAAAATTTCTTTGTTCAAAATAGTTCAACAAACGCGCTTTATAATCACTTTTTCGAAAACTTTCGAGATGCGTCTATAATTTTGAAGCAAAGCTAGGAAGTGGTTGAATATTTATTCCATTTAGAAGAAATAAAAACGATTGAACCCTATACCTACATTACCACATATCTTGAAATATTTTTGCATAATCCCAAATTTGTACATATAGTTAAATGAATAAATTAAAAACAAACCAAACGTGAAATGAAAATTCCTCAATAGTTTACTGTTCATTCTTTGCCTATCCTGTATTCTTCTAGACAATAAATTTTATGTGATCGTTATTTTTATTCGTGGACCTATTAGTAGTAGAGCTAATGATGTTTTATTCAAAGTTAGTTTTCTTGTGCTTAAGAATTAGATGGACAATGTGGCTGAATTGTTCAAAGTTGCATTAAATCATTGACTCTTCAAAGTGAAAAGATGAAATCAAATTATGAAATTTACAACATAAGCTTCGACAATAGAGCTTTCAGAGATAGTTTAGCGAAATGTAAGTGTACAAAGCTCAAAGAATGTTGAATTAGTTCAAATTCGACCAGATGAAACGCAAGTGAGACGAGGGCAAACTGTATTAAAAGGCTGTTTTATGGGTTTTCACTATTTTACTGTATTGTTACGGAATTTCAGCAGTAAAAACCAATGGTGCCACCGTAAATTACCATTCATCTCATTTTCAATTTTAAACGTCTATATCTTTATCTATTACCGAAATATCGTAAATCAAAGTATTAAGACTGGATTAAGATTGGAACTGGTTTTTACTGCTCGAATTCTCTAACAATACAGTAAAATATTGAGAACAGCCATTTTTGCACTTTTAGGTTAGGATATCTCAAAATTCTGAACTGATAGGGAAATTCTGCAGCCAGATTCAGCATCGAAAAATATAATTATGTAGACAAAATATTTCTATTATTGGTGACAGATGTCTCTGTTCTTATCGTGATCATGTTCCAGATTGTTGAGTTCCTCATATACTGAATACACCTGGTATTACCGATTCATTGAGAAAACGACGCCTAGTTATCTTCACTACTAACTAATCTATTAACGAAAGGTTCTAGGCATAAAGACTGAATTAAAATAAGCCTCTTATTAAAGTATATGGTGTGATACTAAAGTATTTGTGATATATGTAAAGGCAACACGCTGCCGGGAGGCACCACTGCTAATTTTTGATTCAACAAAATTCAATAGGTAAAAACCATTTGATTATCGAGTTTAAATGTTCTCTGCTTTACTGTGTATAAAGAAATTTAGGCCATATGTAGAAGGAATTCTTTCATACCATATTCATAAAGCTCCAGCATTTTGAGTTTCAAATGGCCGCTAATTCATTCAATGTTGCTCCTAGCTGTATGATTTACGTTATCAAGATACAGATATATCCATATCTGATCATTCCTGAGATTTTACCTCGTTATCAAACAAAGTTAATATCGATGAAGGGTTGGGATAGTTGACAGTTGAGAGTTTAAAATTACGAATTTTCTCTGAACTCTACCTTATGGCGTCCTACAGTGAGACCGGCATAAGGATTTTTTCTCGGGTGTGAGTCGTAGTTTTTTTTTCGTTTGCATGAATTTAGGGACACCAGGCTCATCATTCTCAAAGGAATTTGTACGTTCAATTAATGAGCAACAAAATAATTGCCATCCACCCCTAAGCAAATTCAAAGATTTATTGCGGGTGTGTCTAATTTTTACATCTAGTTCTATCTTAAATTTGCAGGAATTAAAATATTGCCACAGACGGATGTAACCGTTGATTGTCACGTATGTAATTATTTCGCCGAGAATTAATTTTAACCAATTAAGACAATTGCAGGTTAAGGATCCATTCTTAAAGAACTATTACTTTGTCAGGAAATTTAAAAGGAATTTTTTCACAGAAGTAATTTTAATCCTCACCATTCTTGCTCACTCTTACTCACATTTTATATGATCTGTTCAATCGAAGATGTGACGGCATAAATGGCCGTGCTAAAATAGCCCTTTTCACGCCCTTGGAATTTGAATTACAACGAGAGAGAATTTAGGCAGTAGCCTGTTGTCGAAATTTAAAAATTCCAGGTGATTTATTTGTAGATGATGCCGAAGCATGCCAGACATTACATATGGACTATATGGGTCATTTTGCGAAACAAACAAATCCAGTAAGTAGCTGTGGATGGTTGCTTAAAATAAACGCGTTTGTTTGCTAAATGAAACAAAACTTAGAGACCTATTATGAATACAATATCATTAATTTACTTTTTGTGTTATTCGAGAACCTGCTTTTACTTCATAGTTAAATTCTAGGTGGCTCCCTACTAAATTCCAAGCTCCTAAACGATCTAGAATTACATATCAGGTTGGTAAATCTAATAAGATAGATCACTAAACAAATAGAGTAACAAATGCGACATGAACTTTAACGTAGAGATCTACCCTATTTCTATCCCATATTTCAGGCCTTATAGAAGCGGCCAATACCTTTTGTCTCTGAAAGTGAAGGACTTTGTTAACAAATACTCACTGGTTGTTGCCGTAAAAAATGACGAAAATATAATGACAAAAAACGATGTCGCATATTTTGCCGCGTTCGCCAAATGAGGAAATTTCTCTCTTGTATCACGAAACCGACGCAAACATTGCGCAAATCTAAACCATGCCGGTAACATCGCCACAATTGGCCGTACATAACTAAATTCTGTGGCACAAACATTTGGCGCTAAAATAAAACACAAAAAACATTTTAAATGTCCAGCACATTCCAAAATACACAAAATACCCACGGGTTGTTGATGTTAATCCTCCGTTTTTGACATAAAAACAAAAAAAATACTCCAAATCCAGAAAGACTGGTACGATACTGTTCAATTGGTCCGCTACCCAGAAATCAGCGAAACCAACATAGAAGAATGGCGCTAAAATTACTCGTCCTAGTACGCTAAAATATAAAACTGTGTGTGTTAAGTTAGGCTTGTAAAATGTTTACGGTATGACTTACCGGATGGTCCAAAACCTCGCCTCATGCCGAAATGTTTTCGTTGGATTAAACAAGAATGCCAACATTAGCGTATAAAGCATCAACGGGTTTATATAAGCTGGTATGCTTAACGCATCACTGTATAAAAAACAGAGCACACTAAGTGCCCACAATACTCCAAATATAGCTGCCAATTCCATAATATTCTGCTCCGACATATGATTGCGTGGATCAAGCTCAAAAATGAGAACATGATTAACACCAGACGACCGCCATCCATAAACATTGACGCCCCACAAAAATAAAAACTCAATAATTAACAGTGGACCACGATACAGTCGAAATGCGGTACGCCAATCATCTTTCGGCGAATGAAATACTGCTGACAACAGTACGACAAGCAAAAGGACAACAAAGGCCCCCGAAAATAATCCAACTTTGAATGTAGTCCACGGACTTTGGTGTTCGCCCAATGGTGGCACCCGCAATCGTTTCATCGCTTTTTGTCTATCACCCCCTTCAATATCTTGTGTCACAACCGTCTCCGTTTCACTAATCAGCCGATCTATATCCTTATTTACATAAAAATGTGCCGTATCAACATGTTCTACCCGCCATCGACAACCAAAATCTACCGTCAACAATTTATCATGTTTTTTAAGAATTTTTCGAAATCCCGTAAAATTCAAATTCTGATAATTTTGCAGCAAAATTAGGCTCAAATAGAATTCACTAAACGCTAGTTTTAGCTCTTGAATTTTACGGGCGGGCACATTTTTTTTGCGCAACAAATTTTTCGAACGGAAAAATTTTCCCTCCTTCTGTCGGAAACCATCTTCCATTGCCTCAGTCAATTCAGTTCGTAGATTTCCATACTTTCGGGTCGCTTCCGCCAATTTTTCCGAATAGAATGTATTAATTTTTTTCAACTCTTTGTCACAATAGTGGAAGAATTCTTCATCGAATTTGGCAAAGTAACGGGTGAGTACATCACGATCGACTAATTCGGCGGATGGTGATTGTTCCACGGCCGCGTACAACATTGCCTTCATTTCCTATACACAAAAATAAATGGTAAACAAAAACAAAAAAAAAATGTAAATAATTTACCGGTCTAATTTATATACGGTGACATACATTTTCCACACACAAACAATTGTCGTGAAAATTCAAAACAAAAACAAACCGTACCACGTGATTTTTCTCAAAATAAATATTTTGAACGCACACACATTCAACCAGTAGTATAATCAAACACATGCGCTCTAATAAATTTTCCACAAATGTCAAACAACAACAAAATAAATGATTGCGATAAAAAATTACCAAAATACTAAAAATTTTCCAAAAAAAAAGAAAATGTTACCTCATAATTGATATACTGTTTTCGCCATTCTGGTGTTATATGGGCGGATAAATGTTCAGCGAATTTCATTTTATCCTATTTGATATATTTGCGTGCAACTAAAAACAAGAACACAAAATAATGAATGAACAAATTTCAAATGAAAAACTAAGCAGAAAAATGAAAAAAAACTTTTGACTTTTCTCGTCCACTATCAACAAATGAAAATTATGTTTTCTCGGAAAATTTGACACACAGTACAAAAAAACTGTACATACTTAAATTCGGTTACTATATTATACAGTCGTGGATATAACTGTTCGAAATACTTGGATGGTTAAAATCTTGGGTATTTGTATTTTGAAGTATAGATGTCTCTCGCCACACTATCCAGTGTCTGATAGATGGACAAATTTTATTGTGTCACCACTAATTTTAATTATGTCGAACTATTTCTATGTTCCGCTAGATGGTGACGCACATTAATTAAAAGAAATTATATTGATCGATATGCTAATTAAACGTGTAAACTGGATTGTTCATCATACGTTAATTAGTCGAGTGCTTTTAAAATTTATTTGTTTGTTAACTAAACCAATAAAAAGTGATTTGTTGAAACGGGGATTTTATTTTTTGAAGATGGAATGAAAGTTTGGGTGAAGGCTTAAAATTTTGTTTTGTTTTGTTCTTGCTTTAAATTGGTTGTGTGGTCATGGTAAGTTTAGAAAACGAGGTTAAAGTCTTATGACGGATTTGATTATATATAGTATGATTAGAGAAGATAATATGTCGTTATCTGGAGACTTACTTAGAATTGGTCTATCCAAATTGATGCTGTTTAGGGCTGATTATTGTGGCACTGAAATAAGAATTCAGTACATTCTATCGCTAAACAGCACTAAATTAATTTAAAATTTTATTATTCAAAGAAAAGCGATTGGTTTACCCTTGAGAAATATGATGTGCATATAAACACTAAAGACAAGAGCTAAATATTTTTGGGGTTAATTCAACTAACATTAGGAACGATATAGTCTGCAAACCTGTTAAGGATAAAGCTAGCACACATATTTATTGAACTTTAAAATTCATTTATTACTGATGAAGGTGTTACAGGAGACCAATTCCAAAGTACATGCCCATTACCTCTTCAACAAGAAGTAGCAAATACAGCATTAAAACAAATGCCCAATAAAACTCGGTAACTTTCTGAATTTAGAAATTCAAAAGTTTCTTAATTATCCAAAATTCGTCGTCAACTGTGAGCTACTTGCTGTAGATATTTTCTGAATTACAACGAAATTTACTTGAGTTTGTTTGTGAATCAAAAATATGTGTAAAATTATAGAAAGTTAAAACGTGTGAGCCTTTACTGCTAACACATAGTACAAATTATAATCAAACTGTTGGTAAATGAAACGGCTATGTTCCTTCGTAATTGACCATATTCCAGAAATTTATCTAAAACTCTTCCTAGAATCCCATTTCCGTCGAGTATACTGAACTTCATCATAATAAATTAAGAAACGGCCAAGTTCCTTCCTAATTAGCCATATTCCAGAACATCATCTAAAACTCATCGTAGAATCCCATTTCCGTCATGCAAATACACGGCTAAGTTCCCTCCTAATTGGCCATATTCAACAACTATGCCTAAAACTCATTTTAGAATCTCATTTCTACCAAGAATCCTGAATTTCATCATAATCGGTAAAGAAATCAGAAATCACCAAGTTCCTTCCTAATTGACCATTTTCCAGAACTTTTATGTAAAAACCATTTTAGAATTTCATTTTCGTGGTGCAATCGGAATTAAAAATATTTCAAAATACATTTTTAGGGAAAATAAAGCGAAACTATTCTGAAGAATTACTTCAGAAAGCACTAACGCCGTTAGAAATAAAGAAATGTCCATAAAAGCGGCATCCAAATATTTTAATATTCCACGAGCAACAATAGTTTTTCGTTTAGGCCCAAAATTCAACAAGGTCAGACCTGGTCCTCAAAAAAGGAATTTCCTAAGAGAAAAGAAGATGTTTTATATTCCGTGAAGGAATTTCTAGATCAGAATAAGAAGGAACATCTGTTTGGCCCCGAAAATATGCCAGGAAATGGATGGTTTCGGGCATTCCTGGCTAGATATCTGTATATTTCGTTAAATACACCAGATCCGATAACCTCTGCTAGTGCAACTAGTGCAAGCGATATCAAAACTTGGTTTAGCTCAATTCAAAATTTTCTGACAAAAACCAATTGTTTTGATATTTTAGAGGACCCAACAACATTTTTTATTTTGCCCCAAAATTAAAACGGTTACTGTAATGTTTACGTTTGCCCTGAATGGAACAATGGTGCCTCCGATGATTATATATCCGTACAAAAGGATACCTGATGATATTAGATAATCGATGCCAAAAGAAGGGTGTTTAGGCATCAATGATAATGGGTGGGTGACGAAGGAGGTGTTCTATGTATATGTTTTAGCTGTGAGTAAACTGTGCGTTCAGCTTAGAATAATTTTAAAGCACACTTTAACCTTTAAAAACACTTGGAACACAAAAGTTTTTGAGTGGCGGCGACAAAATCCGGGAGAATTTCTGACCAAACAAAAATTCGCTTCTTTGCCTGCCCGGGTGGGTGATAGATTCCAGTATTGATCCAGCAATAATTAAGCATGGGTTTCGAGCATATGGAGTTTTTCCATTCAACAGTAATTCCATTGATTTTTCCAAGTGTTTAGGAAAAACATCCAGTAATCTCCCAGTTCTTGAACCAGTCAGTAAGAGGGATAAACAATTGTCCCACCATACATTTACAGAATTGATAGTTTTTGACAAATTAAAACAATTTGAAGAGGCTAGTAATGGTTTATGTAACAAGTGGTCGGATGACCTTTGGATTCTGTATAAAATATTTCTCGAAAAAGTTAAAGTATTAAAACCAAAATTTTCTAGAAAAGGACGAACAACACCTCCAAGTTTAGTAACGAATACTCTTCAAGATGCTACAGATAAGTTTCAAGAAATCGATAATGACCCAAAAATTCAACTGGTTGTTTCAAATTTTGAGTTCCATAATGATATTCGGAACAGTCAAGACGAATGTTAGTGTAATTCCAATAATTTTAGTATTCATTAAATTAAATTTGACTAAACAAATTTCTTTTCAGTCGCAATTCAACTGATAATCTTTGTGATAATATGCAAATCTCAACCATTCTCACGTAAAGAACCTTTTTCAAGAAATTGAGAATTATGAAAGCAATGGCGAGAATGGGATTGTTCTATGTGCTATAAAAGCATATTTTCTGTAAAACACATTTTAAGAAATTTAATTCAAGCGCAAGTTTTTAAACCATTGGCTATGCTTATTAATGCTTTAAGAAATAGTTAGGACAGCTTAGGAACAAATCGACGGCCGATTATAATTTTGTAAACTAAATGTCATCATAGAACACCCTGTTAGCCTCAAGAGAATTCTCGAAAAAAATTACGTATCATCATTTGGTCCCACATCATTGCAAGGCACCATTGGCAATGCTTATTAATGCTTTAAGAAATAGTTAGGACAGCTTAGGAACAAATCGACGCCCGATTATAATTTTGTAAACTAAATGTCATCATAGAACACCCTGTTAGCCTCAAGAGATTTTCTTGGAAAAATTACATATCATCATTTGGTATCCCGCATCATTGCAAGGCACCATTGGCAATGCATATTAATGCTTTAAGAAATAGTTAGGACAGCTGAGGGACAAATCGACGGCCGATTTTAATTTTTTAAACTAAATGTCATCATAGAACACCCTGTTAGCCTCAAGAGATTTTCTTGAAACAATTACGTTGCATCGTCTGGTTCCACATCATTGCAAGGCACCATTGGCAATGCATATTAACACTTCTAGAAATAGTAAGGACAGCTAAGAAACAAATCGGCATCATAGAACACCCTGTTAGCCTTAAGAGATTTTCTTGGAAAAATTACATATCATCATTTGGTATCCCGCATCATTGCAAGGCACCATTGGCAATGCTTATTAATGCTTTAAGAAAATATAAAGGGCACGAGGTGATCAGAACTTCGGTCTTTGGTATCTTCAATAATATCATAAAGTTGGTGTGACTGTTTTGACATTATTGGTTTCTATTTTAACCAATATATATTTACTTATACAACAACAGCCAAACAGGTCAAAAGCTTCAACATGGGTACAGGCATCCAATTTAAAACGAAAAATCGTATTCTAGAACTTTATACCGAAAGAAGTATAACAAATTATACTGATACTTCTAACCGTTTAACTGACCATATTCCAGAAATTTATCCGAAAACTCATTTTAGAATCCCATTTACAACGCACATGTCTAACACAATGATACCCGCGGTTAAGGCATAGTCAAGTTCCATCATACTTGGCCATATTCCTAAACATCGCCCAAACCTCATTTCAGACTCCCATTTCCAATACAAATGTCGAATTTCATCGCAATCAGTTGAGAAATGGGCAAGTTCCATCCTACTTGGCCATATTCCAGAACTTCATCCAAAACTCATTTTAGGATCCCATTTCTAATACACATATTAAATTTCATAATAATCGATTGATAAATAGACAAGTTCCATCATACTTGGCCATATTCCAGAACTTCATCCAGAAATCGTTTTAAAATCCCAGAACTTCATCCGTAAATCATTTTAGAATCCCATTTCCAACACAAATGTCGAATTTCATCGTAATCGGTTGAGAAATGGGCAAGTTCCATCATACTTGGCCATATTCCAGAACTTCATCCAGAAATCGTTTTAAAATCCCAGAACTTCATCCAAAACTCATTTTAGAATCCCATTTCTAATACAAATGTCGAATTTCATCGTAATCGGTTGAGAAATTTGCAAGTTCCATCATACTTTGCCATATTCCAGAACGTCATCCAAAACTCATTTTAGAATCCAATCTCTAAAACACAAATCAAATTTCATAATAATCGGTTGATAAATAGACAAGTTCTATCTTACTTAGTCATATTCCAGAACTTCATCCAGAAATCGTTTTAAAATCCCAGAACTTCATCCATAAATCATTTTAGAATCCCATTTCCAATAAAAATGTCGAATTTCGTCGTAATCGGTTGAGAAATGGGCAAGTTCCATCCTACTTGGCCATATTCCAGAACTTCATCCAAAACTCATTTTAGAATCCCATTTCTAACACACATATTAAATTTCATAATAATCGATTGATAAATAGGCAAGTTCCATCATACTTGGCCATATTCCAGAACTTCATCCAGAAATCGTTTTAAAATCCCATTTCCAATACAAATGTCGAATTTCATCGCAATCAGTTGAGAAATGGGCAAGTTCCATCCTACTTGGCCATATTCCAGAACTTCATCCAAAACTCATTTTAGGATCCCATTTCTAATACACATATTAAATTTCATAATAATCGATTGATAAATAGACAAGTTCCATCATACTTGGCCATATTCCAGAACTTCATCCAGAAATCGTTTTAAAATCCCAGAACTTCATCCGTAAATCATTTTAGAATCCCATTTCCAACACAAATGTCGAATTTCATCGTAATCGGTTGAGAAATGGGCAAGTTCCATCATACTTGGCCATATTCCAGAACTTCATCCAGAAATCGTTTTAAAATCCCAGAACTTCATCCATAAATCATTTTAGAATCCCATTTCCAATACAAATGTCGAATTTCATCGTAATCGGTTGATAAATAGGCAAGTTCTATCATATAAAAAATTTGTTAACTATTCACCACATCCAAATCCAACCCCAACTCAACTCCAACTCAACTTCAACTCAACGCGCAAATTGACCCCTAACTTAACCTTCAAATCAACTCCAAATTCTATGCCCAATTCAATAATCAAACCAGCATATATAAAAAAATCGTAAATAAGGAGAAGAAATAGGATTTCAATACTTTGGTCTTTTTAGACCGAAGTAATAGTTAGGACAGCAGTAGGTGAAAGTGGGGGATCCTGGCCCATCCCAAATGGGATGAATTTTTATATGTAAATTACAACAATACAAACGATTACATATGTTTTTTTATATGAAGATTACAGTAGAACCACGATAATTAAATCTCTATATAAAATGTAAACGTAAGTATATAATTTTATTAAAAATCCGTTGTTCAACTGTACATTAACTGTACAATATTTTTTTAAGACATTTTGTTAGATGGCAGCACAGTCATAAACTTTAAGCTTTGAACTTTTTAATATTAATTAACTTTTCGATAGATGGTGCACATTTCTTACAGTTTTATTATCAACCACGATAACTAAAACTCTATATAAATGTATCTAAAATCAGGTATTCAACTGTAAATTATTGTTATTTTCCAACTTTATCTGTAGATGTCACTTTTAAAAGCTTATTTTATGTACATGGTTTGTAACTTGGTTCAATATACAGTTTTATTATCAAGCACGATAACTAAAACTCCGTATAAAAATATTCAAAATCAGGTACTCAACTGTAAATTATTATTTTTCCAAGTTTATCTGTAGATGTCACCTTTTAAAGTTTATTTTATGTACATGGTTTGTAACTTGGTTCATCATATATTGCATAATTTAACTTTGATACAAATAGAATGGTAGTACCTACCTGCATTGTATACAGTTGTATCATCAACCATGACAACTAAAACTTTATAATATAAATTTATTCAAAAATCAGGTACTCAACTGTAATAAAATAAAAAATATTGATTATGATTAATTTCTGCCCATGTAAGAGAAAAATATTTGTATTGAAGTGTATTAACCTGATATATCACGTTTCATAAAAAATAAAATCATTTACATATACGTACATATAACAAAAATCATAGTGAATAAACTGCGAAGGTCATTAAAATCTAACACACTAATTATTATACATGACTTAATATTTTGTTGGTAGCATATCATATTCATATGTTATGAAGTATAATCAGCTATATAAAAAATTAAAGTGAATAAGGTCATAAAAATTTATAAAAAATTTGAAAAGTTCTATTATTAGTCTTATTGCGTAAATATAGAAACGTTGTGATAATTATTTTGTGAATTAATAAATTTAAATAAATAAAAATAATATCAGCATTGATATAGATTTGAGAAGCTGATTTATACGTGTTGTGATAAATTAAGAAAACTTTGATCAAATACTGTTAAGCTGATTTATACGTGTTGTGATAAATTAAGAAAACTTTGATCAAATACTGTTTTATTGTGTATCAGTTTAAATACATATATTAAATTTAAATAAATAAAAATAATTTCAGTATTAAAGAAAAAGTAAGTTTAAATATATAAAAAGTTTTTATTATATTATTAGAAATAATAATTATTATTTACTATACATATTACAGATAATTAATTCTAAAATGAACAACTGCGAATTATGTTTGTCCACTTTTTCATCAAAAGAAAATCTAAAACGTCACCAGGAAAACCAGCATCCAGCAGAAAAGACGTTATGCGATATATGTGGATGTACATATATCAATAAACGAAAGCTGGATTATCACCAAAAGAGATGTAATCGTCTCTATATTCATAATTCGCAACAGCCAGGACCATCAAAAAGAAGTAAGATACATCAGGATGTCAGCAGCCTAGTTAGTCTGGATGATCATACTTTATGTAGTGTGTGTAAAGTAAGTGTAAATAGAAAGTATTTAAATAATCATTTAAGGTCTAATATTCATAAGGAAAATAATTTAAAGAAATATAATGAGGACGATGAAAATATTTATATTATAACATCTGCCTTTAAATCGAGAGTAATCAGCTACAGAGTTTTAGATATACCTATCGAGCATATTAGTTGTAATGATTTTCTGATTGCAGTAAAACAGAAAATTATTACATTAATAAAGCTTCAAATAGAAGTACTTAATGCTGTTAAGGTTAATTTCGAATTGTTTGGAATATATACTAAACCAGATCTAAAAGAAGATGAAATTATCACTTCTTTAAAATCTTTTAACACTAAAAATCGGATATTAACAAAAAGTTGCGATTTGGAGGAAGTATATTCTGAAACTCTTGATGTATTGAATACTCAGTGTGAAGAGTTTCAAGAAAAAGAATCTGGATGGGCACTACAGAAGATGTTATATATTGAAATAAATTTTAATAAATATAATCCTTTGAGAGGATCATCATATATGGCTCTTCCAGCATGTATTAGAAATAAACATGCAATAATTAATGTTCAAAATTCTGATGAAGCATGCTTTGCATGGTCAATCATGGCTTCTAAATACCCCTTTGTAAATAAATCATATAGATGTAATTCATATCCTCATTATAGTTCAGAACTAGTTTTAAATAATATTAATTTCCCAATGCCGTTAAAAGATATCCAACGATTTGAAGAGTTAAATAATATTAGTATAAATGTATATGGATTAGAAAGTAATCAAATTGTAGGTCCATTACATTATACAAGATGTAAAAAAGAACACCATGTTAATTTATTATTTTTAGAAGATGGTGTTAAAACACATTACTGTTGGATTAAAAATTTTAGTAAGTTAATTGGAAGTCAAAGGTCAAATAAAAAATGTAAAAAATGGGTTTGTGATGGCTGCTTAACATTTTATTCTAGTGAAACAAATTTAAATCATCATTTACAGTATGGGTGCAATAAAATCAAATGTATTCTCCCTACTAAAGAAAATGATATTTTAGAATTTAGAAACTATAAACATAAATTACAAGTCCCATATGTGATATATTGCGACTTCGAAGCAATATTAAAACCAATTGATTCGTGTACTCTAAATCCTATAACATCATTTACTGAAAATATTTTAAAACATGAACCCAGTAGTTTTGGATATTACATTAAATGTTCATATAATGATAGTAAATCTAAATTTGTTACATACAGAGGTAGCGATTGTGGAAAAATTTTCATTGATAAAATAAAAGAGGATTTAGAAATTATATACAATGACCTACACATAAATCGAAAAATGAAAAAACTTTCCTGCACGGAGCAATTAAATTACAATTTATCAAATCAATGTCATATTTGTAACGGTGATTTTAATGATGATGAAAACTATAAAGTTATGGACCATTGCCATTTAACAGGAAAATTTAGAGGTGCTGCGCATACTAAATGCAATTTAAATTATAAGATAGCAGATTTCGTACCAATATTTTTTCACAATTTAAGTGGCTATGATTCGCACTTTATCATAAAAGAATTAGGTTTTGATACGGAACAAATAGATTTAATTGCTCAGAATAAGGAGCGATATATTTCATTTACAAAAATGTTCAAAATTAATGAGATTAAAAAAATTAAATTGAGGTTTGTAGATTCATTTAAATTTATGGCAGCTAGTCTTGATAAACTAGCTAACAATCTTAACGATTCTCAATTCAATGAAGTTAGAAAGAGTTTTTCTAATCAAAATGAATTTAATCTTATAAAGAAAAAAGGTGTTTTCCCATACGATTATGTAGATAGTTTTAAAAAATATGATGAAACTGAATTACCATCCAGAAATCATTTTTTTAACAAATTACAAAATACTGATATATCTGATGAGCAACATAATCATGCTCTAAATGTATGGAAAACATTTAAATGTAAAAATTTAGGTGATTATTCCGACTTATATTTAAAATCAGATGTACTTATTTTAGCCGACATATTTGAAAATTTCCGGAAAGTTTGTATGCAAACATACGATCTAGACCCGGCCCATTATTTCACAGCCCCAGGTTTAAGTTGGGATGCCATGCTTAAATTCACCAAAATCAAATTAGAATTATTAAAAGACATTGATATGATAAATTTTATTAAAAAAGGTATTCGTGGCGGATTAACACAGTGCTCCAAACGATATGCTAAAGCAAATAACAAATACATGAAAAATTATAATAATGATATAGATTCTAATTTTCTTGTTTATTTAGATGCTAATAATCTATATGGCTGGGCTATGAGCCAATCACTCCCGTATGCTGATTTCAGATTTCTTGATTCAGCAGAACTTGATAAATTTAATTTCGATCATTTAACAGATAATGAATCAGAATCAGGTTATATTCTAGAAGTTGATTTAGAATATCCTGATCAATTACACCAAAAGCATAATGATTTACCAT
The DNA here is from genome assembly GCA_963556165.1 of Tipula helvola. Taxonomy (NCBI): domain Eukaryota; kingdom Metazoa; phylum Arthropoda; class Insecta; order Diptera; family Tipulidae; genus Tipula; species Tipula helvola. The sequence goes on along the minus strand of OY744483.1, from coordinate 42,141,191 downwards.
TTTGTATGGAAAATATACAGCCACCATACGAAAGTTCAAAACAAAATAAATTAATTGCTAACCTAGAACCTAAAAAAGCATACGTCATTCATCAAACAAATTTAAAGAAATGTATTAAAAATGGACTAATATTATCTAAAATACATAGAGTTTTAAAGTTTAGTCAAAAACCATGGCTCAAATCATATATAGATTTGAATACCGATCTTAGGACTAAAGCTCTAAATGCGTTTGATAAAGATTTGTATAAATTAAAAAATAATAGTGTTTTTGGTAAAACAATTGAAAATGTTGACAAGAGAACAGATGTAAGATTAGTATCACATTGGGAAAATATTGAAAACAGATTTGGAGCAAATACTTTGATCAGCAAACCTAATTTTCATTCTTCAGCAATATTTGATGAAAATTTGGTAGCTATTCAAATGAATAGATTATCGGTTACGTATAATAAACCCATTTATGTGGGTTTCTGTGTTTTAGAATTATCGAAAACTCTAATGTATGATTTTCATTATGATTATATTAAGACGAAGTATGATGATAATGCTTCACTTTTATATACTGATACGGATTCATTAATATATGATATTCAAACTATGGATTTTTATGAAGATATCAAGCCTGATTTAAATGAGAAGTTTGATACTTCTGATTATCCATCCAATAACATATATAATCTTCCATTAGTTAATAAAAAAGTTTTAGGAATGTTTAAAGATGAATGTTGTGGTAAAATTTTGACAGAATTTATTGGGATTAGAGCAAAATCATACTGTATAAGCTTAGAAGATGATAATGAAATAATTAAGAAAATAAAAGGTGTAAAAAAAAATGTAGTTTCAGATTCGATATCATTAAATGATTTTAAAAATTGTTTAAATAAAAATGATAATATAATTAGATCACAATTAAATTTTAGAAGTATTAGACACAACCTATATACTCAATTGTTAAACAAAGTAGCGTTATCAAATTTTGATGATAAAAGATTTGTAATTCCAAATTCATACAAAACTTTGGCATGGGGTAATAAAGAAATTGATAATTTTTATTTTAATTAGTTTAATAATACATTTTATATTTCTTAAATATAATATATATAATACATTTAATGTCTTTTAGTTTTAAATTAAAATATTAAACCAAAATTATATATTAAGTAGTTTTAATAATTAAGAAAATTTTAATCGGTAATAAAAAAAAAAAAAAAAAAAAATATAAAGTTTAAATTAAATCTGTTTTATTTATCCACGAGTTATGTGATGATTCAAAACCTAGCCACTTAACATAAACTTGATTACCTTTCTTTTTCAAAACTTTCTCTACGAGGTAAGTGTCAGGATGATGTGTCTTTTGCAGCTCTTTTTCATAAAACCGGCCTGATATTAGCTGTCCCTTATAATCCTCAAGTAAATACGTTACAGGAAATTTGTTGTTAATACTAACAACTTTAAATATTTCAGTAGTCCAATTTGGAGTATAACCTTTTTCGAAAACGGTTTTAAATTTGCTAACTCGAACGAAATCCCCAACTTTAAATTTATTTTTTTGCATTAACTTAGGATATGTATACACTTGTTTTAAAATTTGTTTTTCATTTGCCATAGTAACTTCTACAGGTGCTAATTTAATTGTCCTATGTTTTTTATTGTTGTAATCTTTCACTAATTTTTTTAAAATATTCAGCCACTTGTAAGATCCTTGAAGACTAAATTTCCTCCACATATTTTCCTTAAGAGTTCGATTAAATCTTTCTACTATACATGCTTTTATTGGACTAAATGTTGAATAGTGGTTAATATTTTTCTGTTTCACAAGCTGTTTGAAATCTTTATTATAGAATTCAGTTCCCATATCCGTTTGTAGATTCTTTGGTACTCTTTTACTCTCATTGAAAATTTTTGTTAAAGCACCAACAATCATCTGTGATGTTTTTTTCTTTATAGGTTCAACCCAAGCAAATTTAGAAAAAGCATCGATTACAGTTAGAAGATATTTAAAACCAGCATTTTCTCTTGAATATGGAATCATTTCCACGAGATCTGCTTGCCATAAGTCATCAATACCCTTAATTTTAACATGTCTGCGTATAAAATTTTTACGTGCTGGCTTATGCAATTCATTCACTATTTGAATCCGACTCATTTTATGTAAGTGGATGAATTAATAATGAAAGCATATGAATTTTGGATTGGTATATATAAAATATTGTTTCCTCATAATGTTTAGGATTTATTTAAAACGAGAGATATCTTGGATTATGATCACTATAACATTCATCAAAATGAATGATCTTTAACATAATAAATGTTAGCTAATTTGCCCATAGTGTTGAAAACAGAGAAGTAGCGGAGTCGAAAACCATAATAAGATTGTTTTGAAATTAAATACTTTTTCTAAATAATTTTATATATAATATTGTTTTATTTATTTATTTATTTATATAAAATGAACATTATATCTATCAGTTTTTACCATAGTTAAGTGTTCTTTACACAAATGGTTTAAATTTTGTATTTCTCGATCATTAAAAACGTTGAATCGCTCCGGCATAAACATGATGCTCTCATCAGTCTCTATTAGGATTTTCACGCCATATCTCGTGTTGACTGATTTGACTTCTTGTACCACGTAGTTTCTACCCACATCCAGATCTTCAAATTTGGTTATTTTTTTCTCAGCAAACCTTGGCACATTGTTGAGTTTTTCTAAAAGTTGTTGACGAATATCCATGGTTGGTTGGATGGTTGGTTGTTAACAATCTTATGCTTACTATCAAACTGATAATTTTCAAAGCAGCTCGCTATAATTTATACTTATTATGGTTTAAGCTGACTTTTAAACACGCGCAGTTTCTTCCAATCTTACCACATCAGCATAAATATTACGAAGTATCGATTAAATACAAACCTTTGTCATCATATCATATTACGTTCATTGATTTTAACATTCACATCAGCAAAATTGAGTCAATAAACATGTTTTGACACGCGCAGTTTTCCAATCTTACCACATCAGAATAAATATTATAAAGTATCGATTAAATACAAACCTTTGTAATCATATCAAATTATGTTCGATGATTTCAACATCCATATTCGTAAAATAAGGTCAATAAACATGTTTAATCATGGTTAATCAAACAAGTAGATATGTATATGTACATCACGTGGCCCCTCTGAAAACATCATTTTCAAATATACGAGAGTTTATCTAGATCTAGTATAGATTTGTACATTGTTCGAGTCACACGTGAAAAGTAAAAACCTTATTTAAATGGATTCACCAGTACATAGAGAGGAACAAGGAGATACATGCGGTTTATACGGGTTAGAAGGTGGAATGAATAAGGTGCAGAGTCGGCTAAAATCATTCGAGAAGTTATGGAATAAATGGTTCATCGATCCATTAGAACTATCCCGAGCTGGATTTTACTATACAGGCGTGGACGACTGCATCAAGTGTTTCAGCTGCAAAGGAGTTCTCGAGGATTGGAATATCACCAATGAAATATGGACGGAACATGCATTTTGGTTTCCCGCATGCCGACACGTTAAAAACATTAGAGGTGAAGAGTTTATCGATAATATTCAAACCAAATGGATTCAAGACGGTGTAATTCATTGTAAAAATAATATTTAAGAAATAAAAAATTGATTTGAAAAAAGTATAAATTGTTTTTATTCATTAATTTCTTAGTGTACGAGTACAAAGTTCATTCATTAATTTTTCCTTACATAAAACTGGTATTTCATTAAACAATCTTGAATAATTAAAATAGTTGTATCCTGTTACTGGCGGTATAAAAAAATCCTGTATTTGTAGAGAATATGTTAGCTGATCGAAACATTTTTCTTTGTATAAATAGAAATAATTAGCAACATCAGTCCGTACTGTTTCGCTCCAGATAATGATTGATTGTAAAAATGATGATAAAGATGAGCAGCGTTCCCATTCTTTGGAATTTAAAACGATTTTCTTCCCTCCACTCGTAAATATAATACGTCTCTCATTATTTCTGCTGGTTAGCTTTACATCACAATTTCCATTCGTTTTTGGTAATTCAGCAAAGGAAATGTTACCATTGAAGTGGTTGTTTATTGTTGATAAATTATTGAAAATTGTAGTCGTCCACATTTCAGCACTTAGTGTATGAAATATTGTATTTTTGAACAAGATTATAGTAGTTTCAAAAGTGTTAATATCATAACCAACATTTAGATAACTTGTATGTTGATCATTTAAAAAATATGTATGAGACAACAATAAATTAGGTATGGTTGCCATCTTTTTTTTAATTAAATTATTAACGCTTTTTACTTTAAGCATATTGTTTGTGTTTCAAGGTAAATGTAAACTAGTTTTTCATAAAAATAACTTCCGTATTTATACTCTTCAAGAGTGGTACTATCTCTTTCATACATGTTAATAAAATCATATTTTATTCTTCTTATCGATGAACTTAAATAACCTTTCTACAAAATTCCTAAAACGTGATGAATCATGTTTGTTTTTGTTCTTGTAGTTAAAATCTTAGGAAATTCTTTTTTAAAAAGTTTCTTTATTTTTACATCATTTTCAATATGGTTTTTAACATTAAATAATTTTATAAATTTTTTCATTGAGTTACGTTTACATCTATTTAACAAATATACACAACAATATTGCCCACAAACTCCGGTGAATAAACTTTGTAATTGTTTATTATTGTATGTAATGCATTTACTGTTATATTTTAAAAATCTATTAATCTCAGGATATTTCGTTGGTGATCTTCCGTAAGAATCAAAAAATTCTCCACATCCATTTGATGGAAAATAAACAGCTAACCAATGTTGCCCTGGTTGATTTGATTTGTCTGTATTAATAACATATAAAGCAGGTTTTGATTTAACCCTCTTTGGGATTGTGTTTATTGCAAAAACACCTTGAAAATACTTCTTAGTAAATTTATGTGTTTTCAATGCTTGTTGAATATCTAAAGTAGTTGTTGTATTGGCAATCATCATGTGTATTAGTATAAACTAACTTTTTATTTAGGATATAAGAGGTATTTATATTATTAATAATTCGTTACAATATTACGATTTTTATCTATTTCTAGAGTTGTATCATATTCCAAGTACACTAAACATGTTTTAGTTGTCTTAAGAGCTTCCCCAAATCGTGCCTCGAGTCTTAAACTTCCTTGATTCATTAGAGAGTTGCATGATAAAGTACTTGACATGTCCGAAGTTAGATCAAAAGCTAACAGGAAATAGCCATTCTTGAACATTTCTTTGGTAATCAAATTTCCTTGAGGTGTGTGTAAAATTCCACTCGATGTAAATATTGTTGAATACGCTCTAGCGTAACTGGACCCATCTGCAAAATTCATTTCAATCGGTGCACTAGGAACTTGAACCCCATTTATATAAATTGCGAACGATGTTATTTTATTATTTTTAAAATTATATGGATTCTTAGATCTTTTCCCAGAATATGCATCATTATCTACCATTGTAAATATTAGATTTGTTGGGAGCTGTCCTAGAACAATATTATCTAGTGAAATTGAGTTTCCTCCGGCAGGAATTGTAAATGATTTAATTTCGTTACGCTTATAGTGATATTTTGCTGTTGTATTTTCAAGCATTTTATGGTGTGCAATTAAAATATTTGGATTTACATGAGCATGTCTCAAGTAAAGTGTAGCTTCTGTAATTTTGACAATCGAAGTATCTGTATCAGCACCGAGTAAATAAAATTCCGGTTTATTCAATGTTAACGAAATTCGTAAATCTACATTGTTTAATAATAGCAAAGGTTGATTGAGCATGTCAGCATGCAATTTTCCATATACTTCTACAATTCCACTGTTTTTAGTTAATGCTGTTCTTAATTTTAATCCATCGTTTTCAGCAAGATTATCAAGATTTTTTGTCTCCAAACTCCATCCTGATAATTGCAAATGTGTTTTGTATGCATCATCACCATAATTTAATAGTTGTTCTAAATATGCTCGATAACTGTAATTCCCATCTGTTGAATTTATATTCTTTCCGTTTAAAGAAATATTGACTTGATGAAACAGGGAATGCAGCATATTGTTAACTAAACTAGGCTGATCTTTGTCGGCCTCTACATATAATTTGCCATCATTTTTAGTTACTTGAAATTTCAGACATAAATTTATTGATGATAAATCTAAATATGAATCACCATGACTGTAACAAGCAAATTCAATAACCGACTGATTTTCTAAACTGGTTATAGGTTTGTATGCTACTTCTTCATTTTTTAAAATACTTGTTTGAATTGAAGGTGGTTGAAATAAATCTAGCTCCGATTTCATGCATTCTGTAAACGCCATTATGTAAAAATATCAATAATCCGTTTCTTGTTTGTTTTATTTTTTAATATATTTTTTCTCTTTTTCACGCTGTCACGAACAACTCTCAACTGTTTACAACGGCTTTTCAAGCAGCCTTTTATTGATTTTTTAGCTCCTGTACCAGACATTTGTTTAATTTTGTCTGCTGCTTTATCTCGTAATTTATCAACCACTTGTATTGATCTATCACGAAGTATTTCATTAATCGGCTTTTGTGTCTGAAGAATGTCTGAACCAACTTGAAGTGCTTCACTTGTTAAGCCATGAAGGGCTGATGTTAATATTGGTTTTAAGTAACGGAATATTCCGCCGAAAAATCCTCCTAATCCTCTTCCCTTTTGATATACTCTTTGAGATCGTAATAGTGGACCAAAATCTTCATTGTTATAGCCACCACCGCCGGATTGATTAGCGTAGTACTTTGCGTAATAGTTATCCATTTGTAATTAATGAAATCCGTAAGATACCTCTTTATATACCTTTGCGAAAGTGAAGTACTAGGTAGGTCATAAAAAGTCCATCTTTAAAATTAATTTGTTCACCAGTTTCATCAGTTATTAAAATACTGATCTCTGATATATTATACTTTTCAATGGGGCAATATTGAACATTATCTATTTGATATGATCGAGATATGCTTCTATCAACGTCTGTTCCTAGGGGATGCATATACAAGCATGATACAGATGCATCCCCAATAGTTCTCGGTTTGATTATATTACAATAAAAACACATGTAAAATGGAAATGGATTGATCTTAGTCTTCACATCAATATAATTATCTTTAATATTTTTTATTTTAGCTTCATTCTCTTTGGTTGCTTTGAAATTTTTAATTTCCATTTGTAAAGATTCTATAAACTCTGGCCATCTCGTTATTTTAATCTGAGAAAATATTACATCAAAAAATTCCTCAAGTGTGTACTCTTGATGACATTTTATTAAAGGGTTAACACCTTTCAACGCTGGTAGCTGAATATATGGTTCTTCTTTGTTATAATTGATTCTAACTAATTCAGTTGATGAGTTATACCGATCAAAGAAATTAGCTTCTTCGATTGGTTGATAAAATTTAGGGGTAGTTGCATATAAAAATATTATTAATTCAACGTTTAAAGGAAGTATGTATTTTGATGGCGTTTTAATTGTAATTTTTGTTTGTTCACTTATGGAAGTATGAGCAACGTTAGTTAGACCAACATACCATTTCTCATTAGGATCCAAATTTATAGTGTTAGGAAGTTTAACCGTGAACCTCGATAATGAATTGTTTGGGTAATATTTTAAAGAACTGTTACTTAAAAGAGTTACGTGTGTGAAATTATCCATCACTGTTCTCATTAATAACTAATAAATTAATAAATAAAAACACCGATTTTATCCTTTATATAACTTTTTATTTTTATAATTTTTATTTCATTCTTGTCCAAGGATGTTTTCGTAAGCGTTCTTGTTCACTACGTTTTATTGTTTGAACTGTTAACGTACGTTCACTTTTCCTCTTAGGTGGGTCCTGAGATGATTGCATTGATCCTGGTTTTGGAGGCTGAAGATCTTTCCGGTTTTTAAAAATATATTTTTTTGTTGGAACAGAGATTGTTGCACCGTCTTTCATTTCAAATGTTCTGTACATGTTAGAGTCTGAAGAAGCTCTTTCCCGCAAAATTTCTTTTGGATCAATATACTCCTCAGAAACAATCCTATCATCATCATCACCATCATCATCATCATCACCATCATCATCATCATCATCACCATCAAATACACCGTCATTATTTTCAAATATTTCTTCTGTGTCTAATTGTGTAAAATCTGGTTTAGTTTTTTCATCAACATTGGTGTACACCTCTTCAACTTTAGGTATATCAGTTTGTGTACCAATATCAAAGCCTTCTGATGATGAATCTGTATTTGCTTCTTGGTCTGTATAAAAAATTCTTTTAGTTTGAACTCCCACTCCTTGAACATGACGTATTGCTGGTTGATGCCAATTAAACTTATTCTTATACGCATTTTTTCTCTTCATTGATGAATATGTCAATAAGTTCTGCCTATATAGATGCCACTTATTCAAATCAGTTAGTTTGTTGTTATGTAGAATTGATTTCATATTTTTATCTAATTCCGATAGTTTACTATCATCAATTAAATATTTTTTAATTTTTTCGAAAATTTCTGGTTGTATAACAATCATCCGTTGTAAATTACTCATGATGACTGATTAATTATTTGGCCTATCAATCCTGATAAAATAGCACCGATTAAAACGGGTAAGAATCCACCTTTTTGTACAAGAATTTTACGCTTTGAAGAGAGACCCAGTTTTGGACAAGCCAAGCTGCGAAGTTCTCTTTTATACTTTTTTAATTTTGTTTTACACTGTTTAGAAATTCTATTGTTTCCATTTAATGTGTTCAGTGATATTTCACATAAAGTTTTTATAACTTCCGGGGGACAGACCTTAAGTAGCGCTTTTCTCGTTTGTGGGTTACACTTTTTTAGCACATGTAGAATATGTTTGTTTGCCTTCAATCGTTTCATTTTTTACACACACTTTTTTATTTTCGAATAAAATAGTTGGACAATAACATGTAAAATAATCTTTTTTTAAGATATCTGTACGGAAACGAAATAAATCATTGGCTGACTGTGTTAAATCAAATAGTAAATAACCGTGAGCTCTCGAAGTAGCCTCGTTATATACCCTCATAAGTTCTGCTGTGTTTTCAGGATATATTTGTCTTGCTAGAGAACAAATCTGAGATCTATCTCTGGGATTTTTAAAAACTACCAGATATTTACAATTTAAAGAAATATCTCGACAATATTTTGCTTGGTGAAACACATTCTGAGTTACTAAAATAACAGACAAATTATTATGATGTGAACCTTTGGTAAAAAGTTCGCAAATATTTTTATTATAAGCTTCTGTCATTAGATCATCCAATATTATGATACTTCCGTCTTCACAATTTTCGAAGGTGTCTGGGATATTTTTTATAATTTCTATTTGATTTGTTTCGTAGATATCTTGTGGTATCGCTTTTGAGTTTCCATTACACCATACAATTTTATTTACTTTTCTACCATCATTCAAATGTTTTAATAAATTTATAACGAAAGTAGTTTTTCCACACCCTGATGGTCCCGCAACCATCATTGTAAACGGTCTAACAATATACATTATTCTAATGTATCATACAATAAATACGTGCCCTTTTATAACTTCTTAATAGAAAATAATTTTATTTTCGTTAAATGTATAGTTTAAAAAGATGATATACAGATAAAGTTGGTAAAATAAAAAAATTATGATCAAGATTTCAATGCTAAGGTTAAATTATAAAATATTAATACATATAACGTACTATCCAATTTCAATTATGCAATTTTTTTCTTATCTTCTTTTCTTACTTTATGCTGATTACATTTTACAGTTTTTATTTATTTATTGTACGTTGAACTAGTTTTTTCAATGCCAAGGTTAAATTATAAAATATTATTATAACTTTATAGCATCCGATTTCAAATTAAAAATAAATAGTATTCGTCTAAGTTACAAACCATGTTTACATAATATACATAAACTTTGAAATGTGACATCTATAGGTAAAGTTTTAAAAAGTAACAATATACAGTTGAATACCTGATTTTGGATAAATTCATATAGAGTTTTAGTTATCGTGGTTGATAATAAAACTGTAAGAAATGTGCACCATCTATCGAAAAGTTAATTAATATTAAAAAGTTCAAAGCTTAAAGTTTATGACTGTGCTGCCATCTAACAAAATGTCTTAAAAAAATATTGTACAGTTAATGTACAGTTGAACAACGGATTTTTAATAAAATTATATACTTACGTTTACATTTTATATAGAGATTTAATTATCGTGGTTCTACTGTAATCTTCATATAAAAAAACATATGTAATCGTTTGTATTGTTGTAATTTACATATAAAAATTCATCCCATTTGGGATGGGCCAGGATCCCCCACTTTCACCTACTGACAGCTTAGGAACAAATCGACGGCCGATTATAATTTTGTAAACTAAATGTCATCATAGAACACCCTTTAGAAATACACCACCCTCGACATTGCCAGACTTAGTGAGTAATTTTCTTTACAATAGATGGAACTTTACCATCGACTATATTTTAATACAAATTTGCCGTAGTTCATAACAGATGTCACTTTATTTAATTTTTTACTATTATTTATGTAAAATGAGTAAAAAATTATTTTTTACTCGTAAATGCACAACACTGGTCCCGTCATCATTTTTTACTGTGTCAATGGATGAGTAGGATGCTTTTCCGGAAATCAATTGTTCAAGAACCTCTTCATTGAGGTCTCGGACTTCATCATTTTTTGGACAGAATATAACGTACTGCGATATTGAAGAAACATCATTGGTTGTGAACGATTCCCCAAAAACATAAGCAATTAAATTCTGTAAGATGTATTTATTTGGCCATTTACTAATACTAAATTCAGGATTAATAATAGTTCTCATATTTGTTTTGAAATATAATGAAAGGAAATATAGTTCACTATTGACATTTCTCCCTACTGGCAAAGCTTGCCGAAAATCACCTCCTAACACAACTACCTTTCCACCAAACGGAAAATCACTGTTCATTAAATCTCTAAAAACCAAATCTACAATTTCAAGAGCGATACCTGACGCCATCGGTGCTTCATCCCATATAAGACCGTCAATTGATGATAAGAATTGTCTTTTTTTTTAAGGATAGTTGAGGATATTTAACGACATCCATGTTAAGCGGAAGCGAAAATCCTGAAAGACAAGCAGATTCGTAGCAATCCCGGTACAAGCTATACAAATTACTTTTTTGTTACTATTAGAGATCTTCTGCTTCAACGCCAGATACAAACATGATTTTCCACTACCGCCGGGACCATCGAGTTAAAAATATTTTTGTGGATTAAATTCTAATACTGATGAAAAAACTGCTAATTCTGCCGAATGTTAATCAATATTTAGAGCTTCGCAAAATGTATTTTCAGCAATATTGTTAGGTTGGCAAAATAATAGCGTATTGCCACTACTGAAAGAAAATTAAAACCTACTTTTTCACATTGAAGTTTTGACCTGTGACATTAAATATTTCTGAAACAGCCATACTTGATTTTTTTAGAAGCGGTTTTTGTAGTGCGAATGCTTTCTGTTGCAAAGGTATCCTTCTACTTTTAAAATCATGATTTCCTAAAAATCGTTTGTGACCATTTTATATTAGTTTTTTTCATTAATTGTTCTTAAATCATAAGAACAGGATCGCAGTAAAGATCTGCCATGTTTAATTGTATTTAGGTTCTGTTAAACTTTAGTCACAACAAAAATTCGACGAAATCCCATCTTCCAGGGACGAAGCGTGACATTTTCAGAAGCGGAAGCACACCAACTTACAAATTAATTGCTAATTGGTATCATATGCATTTCATTTTTTTTGAAAGATGCACATAACTATTTCTTTTAAACAGGGGTGAGATTCCAGAAGGTGGTCTGTGATTTTTGTTTTGGTGATAGTAAAAAGTGATCACCCGTCGGTGATCACCTCCTAAGGTCAAATTGGTATTTTATACAGGATCACTAAAAATTTCACTAAAAGTACTAAAAATGCTATATCGGGCAACTAAAAACTGGAAACGTCAAAAAATTGTCAACTTGTTACATTTTTACGTTTGCTAGAAATGTTTAATTTTAACTTGGTCAAAAGGAAAATGAAAATGGGTTTAACGTTCCTCAACAGAGTTAACGATATTTTAAACGGAAAATCATTTTTTTTAAATAAAATAATAATTTGGTTGAAATATTTATTGTCTTTTGGTACTCAGCTAAAATTTTATTAAACATAATAATTACAAGAGCAGAATTAAAAATACCATTTGGCGCTCAGTAACTGATTTTATTTAAGGGCCAATTGCGTTAAATTTCTTTAATCATTTAATATTAAAAAAAATTAATTAAATGTCCATAAATACTCAAGTTTTCTACAAATAAATCCTAAAATATTTTTTTGTATGTTATTCTCTTGTTGGTGATAATGAAAGTGATAGCTTTAAATACAATCACCAAAAAGTGAGCACCGAAAGGTGATAATCGTGGTGATAATCACCATACGGAATTTCATTTTTGAAAAAGTGACAGGTGATAATCATTTGTCACCTTCCGGAATCTCACCCCAGATTATATTCATTAAATTATGTTAATATTCTAATTTAAATCATTTATTTCATAAAGAACTAGAAATACAAGAAAAATTGTTACACTGCACGCTAGATGCTAATAAAATGTATGCCCGGCGTAGTCTAACATTGTTGAATGCGAAACTATATTCCTCAGTTCAAATAAAATTGCTTAAAAGAGACGGCCTATAATTTTATATATTTTACTCAGATTAAAAAAATCAATAAACGAAATAAAACAAAAGGTTCTATCAAAACTAAAAGTAAAATGGTTCATTTTATGCCGAATAAACTGTACAGTTGTCTCATTTACACAATTCCTATTGGAATTTAATAAGAAATTGAGGAAGAGCAAAGCAACATGAAAAATAATGAATGATCTAAAATCATTATTTTTTCTATGTAACGTGCGATAGTGTCGCGACAGTAATATACAATTTAGCATGAAACTGGGAATGAATTTTTGTAGATCAATCTTTCATAATACATTTCGGTGTGGTTATTTAACTATAGCGCTAGTAGCTGAAAACTAAAAATGTATAGTCTTAAGCAACGACTTAAGTAACATTTTTCATAAATTTTATATTTTTTGGAAAAAGAAAGAATAATTAAATTAAATATGATTTAATTTAATTTTGAATGATTCGTCAATAGGTTTAAAATAATATTATTAACAGTTTAACTATTTGTACGGAAGCACTCATTCCGTTCAATATATGGACGCTTCGTCCCTGCCATCTTCGTACTAGGGAAACATTTGTGGAAAAAGTGTGGAACGTACATATTTCAAGTTGGCAGCTATCGTTCATATTTTTTAATTTGCGGCGATAAACAGAAATTTGAAATTCAGATCTACTTACTTGAACATACATACATATTTGTTATTTTGGTTAAATGTAAGATTTATAAACTGTGATTAGTTTAAAGCATGGTTTCCACGATGGCGAGGCGAAAAAATTAGTCAAACTAAAAAGAGAAAGTAAAAATTCACCAATAGTACGATAGAGACGAAATATCAGTTTGATAGAAAAATTGGGACGTCCAGTTTTTAATATTTTAATTCAGCACTCCGAAATTGGACGTCTAATCCGAAAAAAAGATGAAATGGATTCGGCATGTCGGGGGACTTGTTTAAGAGAGGGTTAAACAAATAACCATTCAATTTCGTTAAATAGTTTTTCTATTTTATTTATTTTTAGTTTTATTTAATTTTTCTGAAGAAACATCGAGGAACGTATCAATGAGAAATTTGATACCGCGGATATTTTCTCCGTCATGGACAAACAGTTTATTTTGACACAATGGGATGGAGGCTCGGCTAAAATCATATCAGCAGACAGTTTTAGTTACCGGCATTCTGTTTTAAATTGCGGCTGCAGCTTCATTCACGTTGGGATTACAATTTTTCATTTTTCCTTATTTGTGCGTTAAAATTTTGACAAGCTCATAGATGCGGAAGCCTTTGGTTAGGGTTGACACCCGTCCTACTTTAAGTAGGACAGTCCTACAATTGAAGGTCCTACACTTTTAATAAAAGTTCTTCTTTGAACACAATCATAAAATATGTTTTATTCATTTTTAAATTCTCCCACTGATTATTATACGTTTTTCAAAATATATTTTAGTTACGTTCGTTTACACTAAGCCACTCTCTATATTTGATACAACACAGTCATAAAAGAGTATAAAAACAATTGTCATTCATCGATTCAGAAATGTATAACATTGATTGTCATCTGATCACAATCAATGTTATATATACAATGGAGCTGCTTGTTTACATTTTTATTTTATCAGCATGTTTAATTTGATATAGTCGTTAAAACGTTAATAATCAAAAAATGTAAGTAGGTCAGTAATGTATTTAGCGTAATTGGCATTTCATTTTAGTTTATTTGTGGCCTATAATTTCTAAAGTACCTAAATTAATATTAACGTTTTTAGGCGAAAATGGAAACCCAAAGTAACTTACTACTGGGTGAAAAAATTTGGATGACTACACATTTTGCACAAGGTGTAACGACAATTAAGCAGCAAGATTAAAGCGAGGCACATAAAATTAAAGTGAAAGCATCAAACACTTCTTTAATTCATGCTTGAAAAGAGCACACCAATTCGTTAGGCCGTTTGCTTAATCTATTGCCAAAAATATGTCCTACCAAATCATTTAAGATCTCGTGTAGTTGAACTGAAGCCTTTTGTGTCCTCAAATTATTAGTGAACGTTATTAAATTAATCGATTAGAAAGAAATTTGAATTTTTCAATAATGACGGATGTATCTAACAAAAAAAAATAATTACATTTTTTCAAGACAGAACCGTTTAGAAGATAAAATTATTAATTTTTATGAAAACTCGGATGAAATGTTTAAAAGCATTTGTAATTCGATAAAGGAAAAATATTTAAGTTTTAAAAAAATTTAGACGTTGGCAGCTGACAATACGAATTCCAATTTTAGTCGTCATCATTCCCTGTTTACAAGCTTTAAAAATGTGAACAAAAACATCGTAAAATCAAACTGTTAGGCTCATATTTTGTACAATATGTCTCAGATCTTTTCTGGAGGAGTTAAACGTCGATATCGAAATATCGTGTTGAAAATCAAATCTCATTTCAGTTTGCCATGGAAACGAAGAGAAACTTATTATGAATTTTGCATTTTTATGATAGTCACCGTTAGCTAACTTTCAAAACACGTTGTAACTCGCTGGTTATCTTTACAGCCTTGCATAGAAAGGTTATTAAAAGAATAGCAAGCATTACAGTCATATATTATAAGCAGTTTAAACGATTTGTCAGTCGCACTGATAAAAGTCTTACATAAATATAAACAACGATGAAATTCCACTTAAATCGAAATAGGTAATCCACGCTTCGCATTCCATATGTTCATTATATTTTAGAAAAAAAAATCTTTATCTGTTCCGGCATCGTACAAAATTTATTCAGTTAATGTAATTTATCAAATAAACATACATGAAAAAGGATAAAAAATACGAACCATCGCTTGAAGTGCAATATCCAAAGATGTCCTACTTCCAACTTTTCAAAATGTGGCAACCTGTCTCTCGTTGGATAGTATTCAACAATGTGCTGTCAAAATTTTGATTAAACGCATGACAAACTGATAGTGTTCAAATTTTTAACGTATGAGAAGTTAGCACGAAATTTGGGAGGGCCCCAAAATCTTGCATTACAAAATCTTGCAAGTACAAAATCTTGCAAATACAATATCTTGCATTTAATAAATTTTGCAGTTTTAGTATCTTTACCTGTCTTTAGTATCTAACATAATATTTATTTCGTATTCATAAAAGTTCAATATATGTAAAAAAAAATAAAATAAAAAAAATTCGGCAGATAACTCTGCGTCAAGAAATATTTCTAATATTAGAATTAGAATGGAAATCTCCATTTTTCAAAATATTTCAACAAGATATTCTGGATTAGAATATTTAATCCTGGACATTTGATTTTTGATATCTGAAGCAAAATTCTACTTTATAATTTATCAATATATAGAAGAATTTTGTCAATGCGATTTGTTATCTTGTAGATATTGTAATGCAAGATTTTGTAATGCAAGATTTTGTAATGCAAGATTTTGAAATGCAAGATTTTGCACTTGCAAGATTTTGCACTTGCAAGATTTTGAAATGCAAGATTTTGCACTTGCAAGATTTTGTAATGCAAGATTAAGGTGCTAACCCACGAAATTTTCATCCTGAAAAGGCTTTTTTTCAAAATGTTTGTGTCGGCTAAAATTTAAGGAAATTTTCACTTCATTCAGAAATTTTTTTTCAAAACCCTTAACCAAACGGTATTCATCCCAAAAAATAATTGTAAAAAAATTGATTAACATTTGACAACATTAACTATAGAAAACGAAATTTTGATAATTCCTTTGGACCCAATAAACATTTGTAATGAATAAACACTAAGCGGTCTCATTTCAATTTTTAAATATCTTGCACTGATCTGAGAGATGTCCCCCTGAAATGGCATATGGAATACGATTTCTCGGCACTTATTTCACGTCATTTCAGGGTATTTATTATGTTCCGTTATTTACGTTGCGGTTTTTTTTCTCCCTTAAGCCTAGGGTATCCAACATCGATTATCGAGTACCCGAGTACCCGGATATTTTGGACTTTTGATGTGATAATGCCGTGCCGTTAACCTCTGATTTCGGCCGATTTAAATGCTTGTAGCGAGAGAATGGTTCATCCGATCCGAGATCCGATTGTGTCAATTTTTGCGTAAAAAACAAGTGGTGGTTAATTTATTTTATATTAAATTAATTAGTTCCTACATAAATTTTAATTAAAAATTCAAACTACAAAATAGCGATTTACAATCAACCATGAGAATCCCTTATCTGACCGGTACAATTCTAGTGTCAATTTGTGCGTAAAGAAACGCATGCAACTTATTGTTAATTAAAATAATTAATCCACACATAAATTTTAATTAACATTAAATCTACAAAATGATGATTTACAAAGCTTGAGAACACTGTAATGGGAGAATGCATCATATAGGAGCCATTCTAGTGTCAATTTGTGCGTAAAGAACTTGTTGCAGATAATTTATTGTTAATTAAAATAATTAATTTTCACATTAATTTTAATTAAAATTTAGATCTACAAAGTGACGATTTGCAATGCTAGGGACCACTATAAAGGGAGAATGCCTCATCTGATAGGAGGAGATGAGGCATTCTCCCAGAGCTAGTACGTACCGCTCTTGTGCTCTGTGACGATTTCAACATCGATGTCATTGCTAAACCCGAATTCGTGCGCTTCATCAAGGACACCTTCGACCTATACGGCGTCTCCAACCCACTAACCTCGACGACTTTCGGAGGCACTTGTCTGGATCTCACATTCGTCAGGCACATCACCGCTAAGACTCTGCGCTTCATATCAAACTTCTCGTATCATCGCCCAGTACTTAATCGTTTCCAAACAACCACTGTAGTCTCATTTCATGATGATTAAGCAGTTTTAACCCAACTAACAATTTGAAGCTGCCGAAATGGTATGGCAACTAAAATGTACAGCAATTTAGTTAAAATAACTACATTAAAAAAAAAACGAAAAACGTTGTGATGATGTTTTATCAACGTAGTTGTAGCTGAAATGGGGATTGTATTTTGGTTGTTATTACGTTTTAGTAAGGTCCAACAGTAAAGTTGTTATAAATACAAAATTGCTTTTGAGACATCAACTTGATTTATTTAATAATTCCGCTTCTCAAACAGCAAAAGAGATGTGGTCGCAATATGATTGTAGTAATAAGCAAAATAGTTATAAAAGTAAAGATTGTTTTGTAAAAGCAAACTAGTTTTAGTCGCTATTTCATTGTTCTGTAATCTAACTAGTTAATTAAGGAAGAGCGGATTAGGAATATCAATAATAGCTGCGTTTTTTTATTCGCTCCCGATAGCTGCTATGTGGAGCAGTCAATTTTTTACACCCAAATTTTAATTTGTAGTGCTATTTGTTGGTAAATTACATTTATTTAACGTCAAAATATAATTTTTAATTCAATTCATAAGTGAAAACATGAAAAAAAAAATTTTTTAGCTCTACCTATTTACTATATGGAGCTGCTATCCGGAGCTATTTTCATATGACGGCTCTCGATAGCAGCTCCGGATAGCGAATAAAAAACGCACTACATGTCATAAATTGATTAGAAAACAAACAATTTTTTATAGTAGTTAATTACATTTGGCTAGTTTTAATTAAATTTTCTTAACTTAACAATAAATAAATGACAGAATTGTTTACGAAATATCGCTGGAAAAATATGTTTTTCTTGCAAATTTCGAACGCAAAATCATATGAGAAACCAAATACATCGAGCAGTTTTAAAAAATACCTCCAAAAGCAAAACGCGCTTTATAAATATGTATTATTTAGGAAAAAATTAAATAATTTTTGTTTTTCTATTTTTTAATTTTTTCTAAAAAATTGCACGAAAGTACTCCACTTTATTAAATAACTAACCACAAGTGTATGTTTGGAATTTTTACCGGAGTTTTTATTGAAAAAAATCGATTTTTTATGCTTTATTAATCATTTAATTTTTGGCATCAATATTTTGACCAAAAACAATTAAAGAAAATAGGGCTGCTCTATTTGAAACAGCAAAATAGCTATACAGATTTTATTTTAATTGTTTATGCTACTTTAACTATAAATACAGCTAAAGTGTCATGTCACTTTGTAAAATAAACTGAAAAAAATACTATAATCATCTTTAGTAACTAGTTTGCTTTGTGGATAGCAAAATTAAATCACAATTTTACCAAATTCAATTTATAAATAACACTTTTGATTTAAATAATCATGATTTCCTTTTGCAATTAATTTGCTTTGTGTATCGGAAACTTTTGCGTTGCGTCAAATATGCTAATAATCTATGGTAAGCTATTTACCTTTAAAGGCCACGGTGTTTTTCACTTGGATACATTTGCAGTGTATTAAGCGATTTCGCTTTGTAATAAGCAGTTTTGTTTTGTCTTAAGCGTTCTAGCTATTTAACCAGTTCCACCTGTGAGGTAAGCTATTCACCTTTTACTACATCGGTGTTGTTCACGCCAATATATTTATTAAACGAATTTGCTGTGCCTTAAGCGATTTTGCTATGTGTTAAGCTATTAATTTTTTTATTTTTTTATTGTAAAGTAAATTCCGTTAGATACAGTGACTTTTTCATTTTATTACGAAGACACACAGCTCGGATTAATACATAAATAAAAATAAAAATATTATAAATCCAAAATAATTAAATATATTTATATTAATGGTACTAGATTATCAATTACCGTTTTATATATTAAACAAAATACTTTAGATTTGAGTTTAAGGTTTTTAGAGAAAAACGCTATTATTTTTGTGCTGAAATAAAATTTATAAATACATACAATTAAAATCAATATCGTTTAAAATGGTAAATATTTTCAGTTTTACTCTAGTATTTTAAGATAAGGTTACAATATTTTGTACAAAAAAATATTATTTTTAATTTTAATTCTTGAACCAGGCGTTCTGTGTGCTTGAAACGATTAATAAAAAGGAATTATTTGTGTGCCCGGTGGCCTGGTTTACAGGAAACAAAGACAACGGGCTTGTTCATTATCCATCGGACACCAAACAATTTCTTAGGTACCAGGGATTAAAGGATAAGCTTCCAGAAACATCATGGACTACGGAGCCGGCCCGCTTGCTCGCAAAATATAGCGATTACCATTCAGCAGTTCAGGGCTTGAACAGATTAGAAGATGGCAATACTTCTGAGGAAAGCCGCTGGAAAGATAAAGATTTCAGAAGAATAAATGCATTACGAAGTAAGTTGTAATACTATCGTTATTGTTAAAATTTATTTAAATGTTTTTTTTATATTTTTAGATGTCTCAATTATTCCATCTGTGCAACAACTAATTAACAAGTATCGTAATCGTAACACTTCAGTATTAGAAAGTACGCTCAATTCCATTGGTGCCACCAATCATTCAGAAGATGCCTCTTTCTCGGCTGACACCTTTATCGACAATAATAGCGTGCAGGATGCCTCGTCATCAGTTAGTGTAATTGGAATTGATGATACAAGTCAAAATAATAACAACATTATTATTGAAATGCCGGAAATAACAGGTAATATTTATAATAAGCAGCATATTCCTAATTATCAACTCACGAATAAAGTATTAAAGTATTCTTATGTTATTGAGTTTTAGGGCGTATAGAAAAAATAGAACTGGATATTGCATCTATATATACCATTATGTTGCAAATGGACGAAAAAATTAATAAATTATTGGAAGCTGTTGCGAACATGGGCTTAGCAATATCAACAGTTACCACAACACAACAACTAGGTGCACTAAATTTACCCGTCATCACTCGAAATTTCACAACATTGTTGCCTATTAAGAACGAAACGGAATTTAATGAATTTGAAACAATGTTGAGGGACAAAATATTGTATGAAAAGTTCATTGCGGAGATTTCAACTTTTGGGGGTAGAAGTGGCCATTTAATAGACACAGGATTAATAGACCAATTATTTACCAGAGAATTTATGACCAAATGCAGTTGGGCTGGTTCATCCAAAAGTCAAGCGGCAAAAATTAGTTTTTCGACTGCAACAACATTTTTAAATGCATTTTATGATGTCGTCCATTTAGCCGATTCACGCTATACGAAAAACGACGCAAAAGAATTTTTCAAAGAAAAAATTTTGCGTAACGCAAATTCCAGACTAATAAATTTGCAGCAGAAAGAATTCGAAGGCCCTGTACAAAAGCGACGCAGAACAATTAAGAATAACAATGAAGCAACAGTTAGTAAGCTTTGTGCAATCGACCCTTCGGCCTTAGAATATAAAAAACTATTTACTATAATTTAGTTTAAGTTAAAATAATTTTATTTTTATGAATTTTTGAATTAAATACTACAACAATTTATTTTATTTAGTGTTTCTTTTATTTTTCAAAATACTAGATAGTGACCATTATTTATTGTACTGTGTGAAGTAAAGGGATGAAAACCAATTCCGTTTTGTAGGAAAGGCATACAAATTTTGCAATAATTTCATCGACACTATAGCATCGTCGTTAGTTTCGCCATTTGATATATAGATGTCTAAACTTGAGGACAACATCGGTTCTGCAAAAAAATCACGTTTTGATTGTAACGAATTACCAATTATGTATGTTTTATTGCCAAAACATATGGCCAATTGCATAGCAACAATTTGACAACCCATTGTTAAAAACCACTTATTTTTATTATCGTTGCTTAAGGAAATTAATTTATTCACGTTAATTTTTTTATAAAATATGGTGTCAATTGGTACCAAATCAGATTTTGCCTGAGTCTTGTAAAACAACAATGGATACGTTTCGGTAGTTTTTGGATTGTAATTGTCATTGAGGCTGTTTTGTTCTTCTAACCGTTTTGCAATTTGTACCAATGGCCTTGAGCCATTTCTCAGCATTCGCTTTATTTGAAAAAGCTTGTTCTCAAACGGATATGTGCTAAAACTAGGTAATGGTCCAAATCTTTTAACTTCTTCAGTTAAATGGCATAGGTTATGTACATTTGTACCAATTGTGTGATGACCATATATATTAATATAAATTTCAATAAAATTTTTCAATAAAACTTCAGCGGCTTCAATATATGCTAGATATTTTTGGCTGGAACAAATTGTCACTGCGCAGAACAACGCTAGAAAATGTTCATAGGCATCATGTGGCAAAAAATCTCGTAATATAACTGGACCAATGTATTGCAAGAATGTTCGAAATTCCGTTGCTTTCCAAAACGCAAGACAATCAAGTGGTCTCACTGCACGATTAATATCAGATGGCATAGTACACTTAGTCAAATAGTCTGATACTTGTTTAATTGGAGTATGATCCCATCTTGAATAGAATCCCATTTTCCTTTCTTGGCCAGTAAAACATAGCAACAGTTTTTTCATGATTCCTACATGCAACTGATGAAGCATATCACATACAATTACGTCATCCACCATATTAATTGGCAGACCAAGAAATGGGGAATCTAATTTATGATGATCAGTGTTAAGTTTTTGCCGAAAACTATAATCTGTTCGTCGAGGCATGTCAGTTCGTGGAAAGCTCATATTGCGTTGGTCCTTGTCATATTCTCCGATAACGTGACATTTTAAACATCCATGATAAGCATTAAAGTTTACCGTACCTGATGAAAATAGAAAAACCCAATTATTGAATATATCTGTTAATAAATTTTTACCAAATTCCCTTTAATCATACTACGAGTGGGCGCATCACAAATAAAGCATCGAATTTTAATATCGGTCTTATTATTATTAATAGTAATTCCGTATTCTAAAAGCGGTTGTAATTCTTCTACAAGGCGTTGTAAATAATTTTGAACAGAGGCTGGCTTGCTATCTCCACAGTAAATGCCTGCCACCATTGGTATAAAATTATCGATTTCATTTATTGCAATTAGAATAGGCCATAATTGAGTTTTTGAGCTCTTATATATGGGAATTCCGTCAATGTTAATATTTAAACTAATTGAAATTGATTTGTCTAAAGATTTAAAATACGATTCTAAACAATATTTTACTCCAGGATGCCAATATGAACCTCCATCCATTGGCACAATCGTCTCAATTTTCTTTGGTGTACATACATAACAAAGTCCGTGGATCAGTTGGCAGTTTTTGCAGAATATCTTTTTTGAATGAGTAATTGTATATCGCTATTAATTCTTTCAATGCAGCCTGCGATATGTTAAAAGATACTGCCCATTTTTTTATCATTTTAACAAAATCTTCATCTTCCTCGTCCCCACTGACATTAGAATAATAATCGGTCTCGGTTCCTTCAAAATGTTGAGAGTTTCCCATATTTAAATTTTCGGAAGTTGAACTTGGCGTTTGAGTTGGCTCATCGACGTAAGATTCGTCATTTTCATGAATTGAAGTAGTATTATCCTGTGGTAAATTGCTCTCAGATAATTCATCTGAAAAAACTTGTCATTAATACATAATTGATTTGAGAATCAAAAAAAACTTACGTATATGACTTTTTTTGTAGAACTTTCGAAACCACCACACTAGGATCCAGAAGTTTTGTTTTGTTAAAAGTTTTATTAACATGACTACCAGCAGAATAAATCACACAGGTCAGCGGCTTCGCATTATTGTTTTTATTCCTTTAGTAATAAATATAATTTGAAAAAGAAAAAAAATTTTTTTATGAAATTCTTTTATTTGTGGGTGGAACATAAGGGATGCGGGGGTAGTCCCCTCGAAATACAATCAAATTTTATCATTGTATCTGATAAATATGTTAAAATTGACAAAACGATGATTTAACCGATGCGTGGGTGGAAAATAAGGGATGTGTGGGTGGATTCCCTCAGGGAACACCACCAACTTGTATTGTCACCGAAGTTACACATGTGTACCAATTTTCATCAAGATTGATAAAGTCTAAGCATTAAAATTTTGCAATGCAAGATTTGATCACATCCGTGTAAGTTAAATAAAAGAATTTAAAATTTAATAAAAATGAAACCTTAACGTTACTTTGATAATAAATTTATAAATACCATTTGCATTTTTCATTTGTCTTCTGATAATAGTTGATTTTCTATAAAATGTAGAGCTGCGTTTTTAGTTTTTTAATGATTTAAAGTAGTTTGATAGGTCATTATTCGCCATTGTTTCCATTTATACTATACAAAAAGAATGTCAGCAGGTACTAAATTTACAAAACTCCTTTATTTATATCTTGTAACCTTCTTTTGCTATTTTGCTCTCCTACTAACTATCTTGACTAATCGCAATCCTGCTTAAAATTTATACATAATAGAAAATAAATATTTTTGCTTTTACACATATCTAGTTACTTGGCATAGCTAATTTGCTTTTCTTGTGATCATTTTGCTTTATCGAAGATTGAAATATTCCTGCTGTGAATACTTATTACCTAAATTATCTAATTAGCTATTTTTTTTATTACCGCAACGTTTTGATGGCTAGCGATTTACCTATTTAAAAATTATATGTTTTTACGGGTTTGATGACGTTGTCACAACATCAGTTTTGCTGTGATGACAATTTACCGAGTCAATTGTTAGTTGGGAATCCTTCAAACGTGTCCTGATTCTCACTGTTTCCTATACAGGAATCCAGCAGAACTAACGTTTGTGTCTTTCAAGGTTGAAGTCGTTGATAACTTGCATGGTACCTTGAAAAATCCTGATTTTTGGTCACCTGCAATTTAGTTTGCGATTTTCAAGAAAGACTCCAACCAAAAAAACGAGGATGGAGCTCGCAGCAAAGTATCAATTTAATTTCATTCAAAAAATTAAATTCTAATATTTTAAATACTAATCTACCAAACTCTCACAATAATCTTATCACAGTTCATCCTAACATTCTAAATTCATAATTATCTAATTCCAACAATATTATCAATGGATCTAACAATGTCGTCAATAGCTTGTCAATTTTTTATTTTAATTGTAGTGGCATGCGATCAAAAAATTTCTATCTTGGAATTTTAGAATCTAATTATGACTTTTCCGTTTTCCGTCAAGATCGTTATAACTTTTGCCAATTTAAGCAGCTAGAAGTACTGCATAATAAATGTCTCAGGAAGTATAGGTGTACAGGGTTGGCACATGACTATATCCGGTCTTTGCGCAAACAGTTTTGCTATCTCAAACGATTCTTCTATAACAATTACTTAATTGACATTGAAGACGATTTGCGATGTAATCCGAAGAATTTCTGGAGATTTGTCAAAAATTAAGAATCATAATAACGGCTTGCCGTCATTTTTAGAATTCCATGGTCAAAAATCAGATAATTAAGAGGCAATCTGTAGTTTCTTCACTGATTATTTTAGCAGTGTTTTTGTTAAGGATAGCTTACTATCTCCTCTCCAATAATTCAAAAATTGTTTTTTCAGAATTTGACATGGTTTGTAAGGGTCCTGGACCAGATGGTTTACCAGTGTCTCTATTGAAGCTGTGTGCAGTCGGTTTTGCCTCAGCCAAGTCAAGTTTCCTGATCTCCGGAAAGTATCAAGTATCATACCGATTCACAAAAGCGGCCCCCGCAGTGATGTAACAAATTATCGTGGAATTGCAATACTGTTCCTAAAGTATTCGACTCAATGGTTAACAAAGTGTACTACTTCTACTCCAAGCAACATATTAGCACACGTCAGCATGGATTTTTTTCTAGCCGCTCAACGGTCACTAATTTAGCGGTCTTTCAAAGTAATTTAACTAATTATGTTGCCTTCAAAATTCAAGTCGATGTAGTTTATACCGACTTCGCTAAAGTGAATGAGCTCAGTGAACTTAATTGCGACATTATTCCATTAAATTGGCTTTTGTCTTATTTATCGGATCGCAAAATGTTTGTCAAGATTAACGATACGTTCTCAGAATGTTTTATTGCGACATCTGGGGTGCCTCAAGGTAGTCATTTGGGTCCACTATAATTTTTATATTCCATTAACAATGTTGTGGATTGCTCCAAATTCGCAGACTCTATTCTATTTGCTGACCACATGAAAATATATGCAAATATATCATGTGAATTGGATCGCGATCAATTTCAGCGGGACCTGAACACATTTTGCGGTTGATGTGTTAGTAACCTTATGTTTCTGAATGTTCATAAGTGTCACGTGATCACTTATTCCAGGTCTAAGTCTCCGGTAGTTTTTGACTACTTTCTAAATGACGTTAGTTTGAAGATAGTTAATATGGTTACTGATTTGAGCGTTATCTTTAGCTCGGATTTAACGTTTAACTCACACATCCATGCGGTTGTTAACAAAGCCTTTTCGATGTTGTGGTTTATTAAAAGAAATTGGAAGGATTTTTACGACACATTAATTTTTATGTCACTATGTACACTTCATTTGGGGGGTACTTTGAAACTCGAGTAATTTGAATATCCTACTTAAACCCCATGATTTTTTAATGAGGGCAGTTTTGTTTGATTGCATAAGTGTTGGGAAGCCGGATATCATATGCCGGATACCATATGCCATAAGATTTATCATAGAGATCATACACGGCCACTCTTTAACGTAATATTCATTAATTTCTCGTCAAACAATTATGTGATGCAACATTATTCTCGAGTTAATTACAAAATCATATTTTTGTATTTATAAGACAAAAATTCAAAATCCTTGAAACCAAATAAATTATTTAGAGATTTGTTCTGCCGGATGCACCACAGACATACCGTAAATCACCCTATCGATTAGTGGAAGAATTAGACACTTATTTACTAATCGATCCACTTGTTCGCGCATAACATTTAGCAAATCATTCAAAAATTGATTATATGCCACCTTGACTTTACAAGTTTATTACTCTTTTACAATCACCAGTAGAAATACACACAAACAATTAAGCAATTATGAATGAATTGTGCTTGATCATCCTCAAATAAAAATGACAACAACAATATCAAATGCAAAACCACCAAAAACTATCAACCGTTAAATGGTGCGGTTAAGATAATCTCTGTAAACTCAGTTCGGCTGAGTAGATCCCCGCAAAAACAATTTATTACAAGTGCTGCATGCGATTTTTAAATAAATTATACGGGTGCACAATCAAGCATAATAATTGCTTAATAAAATAAAATGCCAATCATTTTTTTTTATAGGCCTGGGTCATAAATCATAGAAAAATGTATGGTTCAAACAACTCTTTTTGTTGGGAATTTAAATACTCGTATTTTTATGTTTGTGACAAAACAAGTTTGTCGTAACTCTGTAAAGAATTTGCATAACCAAATAGATGTGCATGCCAAAATTATTTATAATTTTCACGATTTCATAACTAAAAATCGTATTTGCCTGTGTGCTAATTATACCACCAAATTATAATTACTAATGTTTACAATTCTGTACAAATATTATGTTTGACATCACTTCAGGATCTTCTCTATACATATTTACAGAAACAATGCAAGCATATTGCTTGGGAATCACAGTAAAATCACTATAGTTACATAAATATCAAAATCCGCCCTAATTTAGAGGCGTCATCGTACACAGCATCTGTTAATTAATTGTGTGAGTAACCTTTTTTTATCAAAACGCTGATTATCACAGAAAAAAAAACTATTTTAAATAATGTGATATTAAAAAAATTTGCATATTCCCAAAATATACTAAAGTGGCGCAAGGTTGACACTACGACCTTGATTCTTATTCCGATATTTTACAAAACTTTTTCTTTTTTTTTTTCAATGAATCCCACCTTGAAATGGGTTAATTGTCATTACATTGATGTCTATTTACTATACTTACTATATTGTACACAATAACGCCACAACGCTTTCGTCTATCGCGTAATAATTAACATTCACATTGAATACAAATATAACAAGAAATGAAATGTACGGTGAACGAAATACGTATACGAGGGTTATGAATTAATTCGCATGTTTTATATTTGTTTCGCGAAATGAACGGTAAATAGTAAAAAACAAATCATAAACATGTGTTATAACGTTTTATTACCTATGCAAATTTTAGAATTGAATCGGCGGTACAATACACATTTTATACAGTGGGTAACAAAAGTCGTTCTCATTTATTAAGCACCCCGGAAGTAGTCGTTTGATACAAAGTGTGGTTACAAAATGTAATTCCCCTAAGTGGGTATTTCAGTTCCGTAGTATTCGTCTAATTACTATTTAAATACTTTCTATATGAAGTGTTTTTACTTAATCACTAATTATAAGCTTATTGTTTAACTACGGAAATAAACTTCCCCGTGCATTTAATGTTTACGAGTTAATTTACGTCACCCGTGTGTTGTGCCGCGAATATACAGGATTTTTCTTTTTTTTTGCAGAAATATTAAATCAATTATCATCGTTCGATATGCAAGTCATTCAAATATAGAAGAACCGAGCCTATATTCAAGAAACGTCCGATGGCTTGATTTGAACTATATGAGAGAGCTAAACATTGTGCTAAATGGGAGTAATTTGTGTTCAAATTATTTGAAATATTTTTTCAAATTCTGTACGGAAACATTTATTTTTGTAGTTTTTTGCTTTCACAAATTTTAGTGGAACCTGCTGAAGTTATTGCCATACGTTTTGTTACTTATTCCTGTAAATCTCGGTATTCGGTAGCAAGTTCCTCTACCAACTGAAATAAAAATTCTTGTCACTGTCTAGTAGGCATGGGTTGAAATAAACTTGTCTAGGAGGCATGGGAAAAATAAAAGGAAGTGTGGATTGAATCGTTACGTTGAATAGACGCATTTTTATTAAAAAACAAGAAAAAGGGTTAAAAAAGAGAAGATTGTGGGAATTTAGTGAAAATACAGTCCACATAAAAAGAAAAAACATCGTCAAAGTAGAAGACAATTCATGGTCCAGCTCGAGCCAGATATTTATAATAGCAATCTGGGGGAATTTGTTTGATTTGGTTTGGAGAAGAAAAGTTTCATCTATAAAAGAACACGTCCATATTTGTTCATTGTAGTGGAAATAGTTGGAATCTAAAATAGGCATTTTGGGTAATTGATCATTTGTAGTTTGATTCATCAATTTCAATATTTTTTGGCAACAAAGGTAAAGGTATTTAGCGTTGAAATATATAGATATTGAGTTTTTCAGCGTAATAAGATAATTTGGCAAAAAATGGTAACAATTGAATCATGGAAAGTTAAAAGAGCAACCGTTAAGAGAAAGCTCATGTTGCAAGTAAGTAAAGTTTATAAAAAGTCCTGATGAAATAGGAAATTTAAGCAAAGTTAGTGCTAGATATGAAAATTTGAAGCTTTTGTTAGATGAATATTCTGAAATTTATTCTGGGCTTTGTTCATCGGTTGACGATCCAGAGTTCAGAAGGAATGAGGAGGAATTTCATACGGATTTCAAATCATTCGAGCGTGACTTTTATGATGTAAAGGGTAAATTTGAAGTCATTTTAGGTATTAATAAATTAGTGAGTAACATAGGTGATAGATTAGGTTTGGGTGATGATGCGGCTTCAGGGAATGGGGACAGTGCAGGTGGTCTTTTTTCTAAGGCAAAATTGCCAGAGATTAGAATATCCGTATTTGACGGAAAATTAGATGACTGGTTAAGATTTCGTGATTCTTTTGAGAAAATCATTGCAATCATACAAAAAATGTGGTATTTAGATATGTTTGTTGTTGGAAAGGCCAAAGAGATTATTGACAAAATTGATTTTTCTGATGATGGCTTTGATAGATAGATTCGATGATACCCATGCGTTGGTAGAGAAACACATTAGTGAATTATTTAAATTACAGTACGTCAATAAATCATCTGGCACAGATATACAAAATCTGATTGATCGCACGGAGCTCAATTTGCGTGCATTACAAAAACTAAAGCAGACTGTTGATCAGTGGGATATGATGATAGTTCATATTGTTACTTATACATAGGTTAGATGATGATGTTTGAAAGGCCTGGGAATCCCAACTTGATAAAAAAAGGCTCCCTACTTGGAAGGAACTTTCTGAATTTTTGCAATCCCGTTGTAGGGCTTTGAATGTAGTGGAAAATAACCGTCGTTCTAATAGACCTAAACAAAATATGGTGGGTCAAGGACAAATGTCTAAATCTTCTAAAACTTTCGTGTCTGTGTCAAGGCCAAATGAAGTAAATACAAAAATGGTTTGTTCGATGTGTATTGGTAGTCATTCTTTAGAAAATTGTGTTCAGTTTATGAATTTACGTCCTGAGGAAAGGTATGGAAAACTAAGATCTTTAGGTAGATATTTGAATTGTTTGAGCGACAGTCACTTAGTTAGAAATTGTCAAGCAACAAAAATGTGAAATTTGTGGTTATAAACATCACACATTACTTCACATGAGAATGGATAGTCGAAAGCACAAAACAGCAAACGAAATAAATAAAAAACACCCTAGTAGTAGTACGAATAATAATAAAGATATCGATAGTACAAAGGCTGATTCTGCTCAAAATAGTTCTACATATTTGTACAAAGAAATTGTGCACAAACAAGTCATTTTAACCACTGCTATGATTCTGATAAAAGATTCTAATCAGAAGTATATTCAATGTAGAGATCTCTTGGATTCAGCCTCTCATAACAATTTTATATCTATGGACTTGGTCAAAATATTGGGAATTAAAGTCGAAAAGGATAATAACACTGTATGTGGTATTAATGGTACAAAAACTGATGTTTGTAATAGAGTAGAAGCATCAATTCATTCTCGCGTTGATAATTATTGTAAGAATTTGAGATCCCTGGTAGCATCTGAATGCCCTATCAGTATATTAATGTTTCCAGATGGTCCGTTCCATCTAATTTAGTATTGGCCGATATATTATTAGGAAGTGAAGTATTTTGGGAAATTTTGAAAGATGGTCGTTTAGAATTGTCAAAGGAGCTCCCAGTGTTTCGTAATACGAGCTTTGGTTGGGTAATTGGTGGAAAGTTGGAAAGTAGTTCAGACAACCAGAATTTCTTTTTGTCATCAGAACCGAAAACAACGGATACTGGGTTGGATAGTTTGTTAGAAAAGTTTTGGGATATGGAGTCCTGCTTTAATGACAAGAATAAAATTCGTACAGCTGAGGAATTAGCATGTGTGCAGCATTTGGGTGACACTCACAAGAGAGATAGAGACGGTACATTTATCGTACAACTACCTTTTAAAATGGATAGTAGCTTGTTGGGTAATTCTTCTGATATGGCTTTTCATAGATTCATGGTTTTGGAAAGAAGATTAAATAAAAATTTGGAATTGAAAATGCAGTATATTGAGTTCATGAGAGAATATGAGTCAATGGGACATATGAGGCTTTATACTGAAGTGGATGATGATCCGGGTTACTTTATACCTCATTTGGCTGTATTACGTCCTGGTAGTTCCACAACTAAGTGTCGAGTTGTTTTTGATGCTTCGGCGAGGTCTTCGTCTCAATATTCGTTGAACGATTTGTTAATGGTAGGTCCCGTA
Organism: Tipula helvola; assembly: GCA_963556165.1. NCBI lineage: Eukaryota > Metazoa > Arthropoda > Insecta > Diptera > Tipulidae > Tipula > Tipula helvola. Next base: position 42,110,061 of record OY744483.1, on the reverse strand, counting down.
GTTCTGGAGGATTTATTTTCAATTGTGTTGAGATTCAGGAAGCATGCTATTGCTTTCTCAAGTGATATCGAAAAAATGTACAGGATGGTGAAGTTAGAGCAATCTCATACAAGGTTTCATAGGATTTATTGGCGAGAAAGTTCCAGTGATGAGTTGAGGATTTATGAGTTGCAGACCTTAACTTATGGAACGGCATCTGCTCCTTACTTATCAACTCGTGTTATCCAACAGTTAGCTGTAGATGAATCAGTAAATTTCCCAATAGCGTCAAATATTTCAAGGACTGACGAATTAACTAAAATGTTTTCATCAGCAGGGATGAGATTAAGAAAGTGGTATTCAAATTCTAAGGAATTATTAAATCATATTCCAATGGAAAATCGAGGAGATCCCAATGAATTGGATGTCAACGATACAATTAAAACTTTGGGGTTACGCTGGTCACCCTTTTGTGATGAATTCACATTTTTGGTTCAGCCATTGGATGATAGTAATAGAATTACGAAAAGATCGGTATTGTCTGATATTAGTAGATTGTTTGATCCATAAGAACTATTGGGGCCAGTAATTTTAAGTGCGAAAATTCTTATTCAGAGATTATGGATGGAGAAACTAGATTGGGATGCTAACATACCCGAGAACTTAAAGGCAGATTGGATTAATTTTAGAGATAGATTGGAATGTTTGAATAGTTTGAGATCGAACCGATGTGTCATTCCAGAAAATGTTAGTGATGGTTTTAGTGACGCGTCGCAAAAAGCGTATGGCGCCTGTGTATATCTTCGTTGCAAAAAATAGTGATGGTATAGTGTAGGTATAAATCTCCTATGTAGTAAGTCTAGAGTAGCTCCTTTAAAAGTGATCTCTTTGCCGAGGTTAGAATTGACTGCAATATTGCTCCTTGTCAATTTAGTTCAGAATACAGTGGCGTCTCTCAAGATAAATGTTGGAAAGATTGTTTTGTGGTCTGATTCGACTATTGCCTTGTCCTGGTTTAAGATCCCACCACACAATTTAAAAACATATGTGGCCAATAGGATTAGCGAGATTTTGGATGGTAGTAAACATATGAGATTCAGACTCATCGCTGGGAAATCAAATCCTGCAGACTTGGTGTCTAGAGGAGTTTTACCTCATGAGATTGGTCTTTTGGATGTTTGGTGGCACGGTCCCTTGTTTTTAGAGGATGATGAGTCAAAGTGTCCAGTTAGTAAAATAAATATTGCAAACTGTCAGGAGTTACCTGAATTGAAAAATGAACAGTCATCTTTTGTTTCTGTAAGAGTCATAGATATTTTTAACATTGAAAAGTTTAGTTCGTTGGTGAGACTCAAGCGCGTTGTAGCTTACTGTTTTCGTTTCATAAACATAAAAATTAGAAAGAACACTATTTGCACTGGTGGCTTGGAGGCTTGTGAGTTGGGGGCCGCGTTATTGTCAGTCATTCGGACGATTCAGAAGGGTAATTTTAGAGGTGAGATTAGAACGTTGTTAAACAATAAACCGTTGCCGGAAAATAGTAAATTGATTAGTCTTTCGGCATTTGTTGATGGAGAAGGGATGCTTAGAGCAGGAGGAAGATACATGATAAATTTGATTATTCGACATGAGCACATAAAAAATTTACATGCTGGGGTTCAGTGTACTTTGGCAGCTGTGCTCCAGAAGTATTGGATAGTGAATGGAAAGGATGCAGTTAGGCGAGTCATTAGAAGCTGTGTCCCTTGTTTCAAGTTCAAACCAAAGATAGAGGAACAAATCATGGCATCGTTGTGTTGTGAAATAACCTTGCCCTCATCCCAAATAACACATTTCCAAAACAAAATTATCCAAATAACACATTCCCAAACAAAATCACACATCATAGCACATTCCTATGCACAAAAAAAGCGAATAAGAAAAAAAAATAAAAACACACAACAACAACAACTAAAATAAATTGTAAGAAAAGACATGCAAATTGAACTTGAATATATGGAACGCGAATGATAGGCAAAAAGTGAAGGACAGCAAAAGAGAATTCGAAACCCTCAATATTAGAAAATAACAAATTGAAAAAAAATTAAAGAAAAACAAAGGAAGGAAATGTAACAAAATATGTATGTCTGGTCGAAAAATTGCAAAATCTAAAATTAATGTTATTAGTGTAACAAACCAATAAATTAGTATATAAGCATAAAAATTAATATCAAAATTATCAGTCCACCGATCAAGCTAAATTACATCAGTCCATCGATCAACATACTAACGTCAACAATCTAATTGTATTCTAACTTTTGATCAAGCGGTTACGCTGTCAAAATTGCATCATAAATAAATATAATCATCCTAAACCAATTTAACTAAAACTATATTATTATAAAACAAAGTGTGTACCGACACTCAATTCGTAAATATTTAAATCATATTATTTTATAAGATAAAGTGCGTATCGAAGATTATTACTAAAAATATATTATTATAAAACAAAGTGTGTATCGAGAATTACTTGTAAAATTATATTACTATAAAATAAACTTAACGTGACTAAAGTTAAATCAAAATCTATTGTGTATTTGAGACCAAACAATAAAACTGTAGAAAAGAAAGTGTATTAAATAAATAACCGAGTTAAACCAAAGAAAGTGTAGTATATTAAATTCCGAAATTGCGACGTGAACGCCAGCTGAACTATCAACAGTAACACTGTATATTGGTAAGTATAGCCTAACAACATACTAACACTAACGGTCGGGGTTAATTAGATTGGAAGTCGAATAAGTGGAGCTACTCGCCCAGTAACTCGATCGAATTTCTAATTAATCGCCATACTCACAACTAATAAAATAATCTCTACCTCAAGCATAAGTAAACCCGCCACCTAACCACATAGGGTTTACTTATACAAAATTACAAGTTCAATACATTCTAAATACAGTATCATCATTTCTCTATTCAGAGACCAAAACCTTTATAATCAAAAAATACTACAAAATACACAACTTGGCATCCACATAAAATAAAAGAATCCTTTTATCTTTTAAAACAAATACCAGACATAGGATTTTCTAGTATAACAAATGATTTTTCATTTATAACAGTTGCCTCCAGATCGTTTGAATGCTGCCAGACCATTTAATATAGTCGGAGTTGATTTTTGTGGTCCTTTTCTGGTCAAAAATAAAGGACAGCGAAAAGATACGCAAAACAAAGTTTATATTTGCATATTCGTTTGCTTCGTCAGTAAGGCCGTCCATTTGGAACTGGTCGAGGACGTAACGAGTAAATCTTTCACCGAATGTTTGAAACGATTTTTTTCAAGACGAGGACGAAGTGCAATCATTTATAGTGATAACGCCGGAAACTTCGTGGGCGCCAACAGAGAAGTCAAAGAGATGGAAAATTTAGTTCGTGGATCAAACATAGACTTGCAAGCATTTTATTCAAATGAAGGTATCACGTGGAAATATCATACATTCCGCCTAGATCGCCACACTTCGGAGGCCTCTGGGAGGCAGCAGTTCGGATGTTTAAATCTCACATGAAAAAAGTAGTTGGAGTTCAAGTATTGACCTTGGAGCAGTTAACAACATTGGCTATAGAGATAGAGGGAATTCTTAATTCTCGCCCTCTTTCATCGCTTTCTAGTGATCCACGTGATCTAGAGCCACTAACACCTGGGCATTTCACAACAGGGGGTCCAATTAATGCAATTTTAGAGGTGGATGTCACAAATTTATCAAGTAATAGGCTACCATATTGGAAACAAAAAACTCAGTTGGTGCAGCATTTCTGGAAAAGGTTTTCCAGAGAATATTTGCACACTTTACAACAAAAAACCAAATGGAAGTTCGAACGTGAACATTTAAAAATAGATGACCTTGTCTTAATTCATGAAGACAATATACCAAGCTCAAAATGGCTAATGGGTCGAGTGGAAAAGACAATACCAGGACGCGACAGCAGAATTCGAGTGGTAGTACTCAGAACACCAAATGGCACAGTGGAGAGAGCCATAACGAAGGTGTGTAAATTACCAGTCAATTGAATGTCTAAAATAGTAATAGACAGTTAAAAAAAAAACAATTTGGTTTGCATCGACACTTGTTAAGTAGTTTAAGTTTGTGTATAAAATTTGAATCAATAGTTGGTAGAGGCTTAACCTTTCCAAAGCGGGGAGTATGTCCAGTAGACATGGGTTGAAATAAACTTGTCTAGGAGACATGGGAAAAATAAAAGGAAGTGTGGATTGAATCGTTACGTTGAATAGACGCATTTTTATTAAAAAATAAGAAAAAGGGTTAAAACAGAGAAGATTGTGGGAATTTAGTGAAAATACAGTCCACATAAAAAGAAAAAACATTGTCAAAGTAGAACACAATTCAGTCACGATATCCATTCTCCGGTTGTTTGCTTATACAAAATCCAAACATTTATCGCAGCTAAATCAAGAATGTTGAAAAATTCTTAGACAGGCCATTTATACGATATCTAGATGTTGTGCTGTATTTCCTAGCCATTTGACCCATCATATCCACGCCGAATTTAGTGTTACTATAAAAAGCAATAGTTACAGGTATACTTTTACCTGTTCTTCAATTTTTACAAATTTATGTTTCGAACTAGTAAGAGAATTTTTTTCTTCGGTTTGCTGTTATAAATTGTTAGAGTACAATTATTTAAACGTGCCATATTGTTTTTCGTTTGTTTTGCGGGTTTGGGTAATTCCCTCTTGTTCGCTCGAATAGTTTCTACTAAGGTTCTTCTTTTTAATAGAAGTTTTGTTGCTAAAGATGAACTCGTAAAAAAATTATCGGTTATATTTCTTCCGCACCCTGTATATGGTTCAGTGAGTTTAAGAATAACAAATTTGCTAAGTGGTATTGCTGATGGTCTCAAAATGAAATCCATCCCAATATATTTGTTGCCAAAAATAAAACCATGTAGCCCGGTTGTTTGGATGCGTTCGTGCAAAAACAAAAACCAAAGAACAAAGAAAAAAAAGAGCAGTGATAAAAGGAAACTGGTGAAGTACAGCGCCCTCTCACAATAATCTACAAAATTAGCATTTTTACTTGGATTGGGTGGTTTGAGTGGAATAATATCACTCGTGAAGCTCATCATAATATAAATCAATATACACAATGGACGGTGTGAATAATTTCCAGAAATCCTCAATAAAAGTTCAATCGCCACCACAACATGTGCTACACGAATCGAACTGCAGTAACTGCGAACGCGTTGACACCAACGATATGGTGCAGTGCGACAAGTGTGATAAGTGGTTTCATTTCGAATGCGTTGGTGTAACGCAGGCAATCCAGGACGAGGATTGGGTTTGTAGCACGTGCTCCGGCCTGTCTATTGCCGGAGGCGCCATAACCACCCACCCTGTGCCGAAGTCGTCGAGCAAGAAAAACTCAAATAGATCCGTAAGTGCCCGATCTGCAAAATCCTCAGGCAAGAGGATACAGTTGGAACTTCAGAAGCTGGAGGAAATTCGCAAGTTAAAAGAAATCAGACAGAAGGAAAGGGAAGCCGATGATCGCGTTTATATAAATAGGAAGTTCGAAATCCTCGAGCAGGAAATTGACAATGAATCCGATTCTGATCCAGACGACGGGCTCAATTCAAACCATGCGGATGTCAGTCAGTGGGTTGAGCAACACCAAAGTCAGGTGGGGAAGCCAACAATTAAACAAGTTCCACAAGTTTTCCAGTGGTCAGTTTGAACAACACGAATCAGCCGTCTTGTATTCAACCAGCAGCGTCTATGGGTGTCCAACAACTACCTGTACCAAATGCGGCAACGGCGCCCATTTTAAGGGCTGATCAGCTCGCCGCAAGACATGCAGTTTCCAAGGAGCTTCCTCACTTCAGCGGGCAACCATCGGAATGGCCGATGTTCATCAGAGACATGTGGGTTTAGCAACGCCGAAAATCTATTACGTCTGCAACGGTGTTTGAAAGGGAAAGCACTAGAGGCTGTGAGATGCCGTCTACTGCTACCACCGTCAGTGTCGGATGTGATAACAACACTGAGAATGTTGTACGGCCGCCCAGAATTGATCACCCATACCCTACTTCAGAAGATCAGAGGCGAACCTGCTCCGAAAGCAGAAAAGCTAGAAACCCTAATTTCATTTGCGCTGTCGGTGCAAAACCTATGCGCCACGATCGAAGCTGCCGGACTATTGGCACATATGAATAATCCATCGTTGTTACAGGAGTTAACAGACCGTCTACCGCCTCACATAAAATTAAACTGGGCCGTATATCAACAATCTGTGCCAGACGTCACGTTAGCCACGTTTGGGAACTGACTTTTTGAAATCGCGCAAGCAGCAAGCGCAGTTATCATACCTTCTTCCGTTTCTGGCAGTATTAACGACGGCCAGGAAAATCGGCAATCTAGCGAGAAAGGCTATCTGCATACGTACGCGGGAGAAACTAGAAATAATAAAACAATTAATGATGATCGGAAATGCCACCTGTGCAAGAAATCCGGCCATATTCTAAAAAGCTGTGAGAGTTTTAACAACATGAATCGCAATACCGTAAAAGAAAACCGTCAGTGCCGAAAGTGTCTCAGACTGCACAACCACTTTCGTTGCTAATATGCAAAGCAATGTGGCACGCAGGGTTGTAAAGCGTTACACCACCCACTGCTGCATGGCGAAGTACGACCTGAAGTGAAAGAAGGCGTGAAACCAGTAGCTAATTGCGCCTTACATCGTAATGCGCAACGTCGATCGCCACAATCACCCCTTTTCCGAATCATTCCGGTCACTCTCCGTGGGGAAAAAGCATCAGTAAATTCGTTTGCTTTCCTTGACGAAGATTCATCTTTAACGCTCTTAGATGAAGAATTAGCGAAAGAGCTCGAATTAGAAGGGACACCGGAGAGCTTGTGCCTGAGATGCACGGCAGACACGGTTCGAGAAGAAAAGGATTCTAAGATAGTTTCGCTGCAAATATCGGGAAACTATCAAGGGAGTCGAAAATACCGCATTAATAACGCCAGAACCGTCAGTAGTCTAAATCTACCGGTGTAATCCGTGGCAGCGCAAGAAATGTCCGCTAAATACCAACATCTATGGGGAGTTCCGATCCAGGATTACTACCAAGCCGTCCCTCGCATTATCATTGGGATTGATAACTGGAAGCTAGGGATACCATTACAGGCGAGGGAGGGAACCTCAGAAAACAAGATTAGGGTGGGCTGTGCACGGGTTTTACGAGCAAAACAAAGCAGCCGATTCTAATTTGTCGTCGCCGCATTACCATCAAAGTTTACATATGTGTGATTGCAACGGTGATCAGCGGATGGAGGCTATGGTTAAAGAGTTTTTCTCGTTAGAAAGCTTCGGCGTGAAGAAGCCTGACATCATTCGGGAAACTAGCATGGAAAATCGTGCGCGCGAGGTATTAGAGACAACAACGATCCGCCGAGAGCACCGGTTTGAAACAGGTCTGCTCTGGAAATATGATGGAGTACGGCTCCCAGATGGCCGTAATCCTAAAAGAGAAAATTCGTGATTATCTCGCCAAGGGTTATTCGCGTAAGTTGTTACCACATGAGTTGATTGAGCCATTTCCAAGAATATGGCACCTAGTCATATTTGCGGTGAATAATCCGAATAAACCGAATAAGGTTCGCCTTGTATGGGATGCAGCCAAAAAAGTCAACGGAGTATCGCTGAATTCAGTACTCATGAAGGGTCCAGATCAACTTGCAGCTTTGCCAGGAGTGATTCAAAGATTTAGGGAGAGAAGAGTGGCCATCTGTGGTGACATAAAGGAAATGTTTCACCAGATACGCATTCGAGAGGCCGATCAACAATCACAACGGTTCCTATGGAGAGACGGCGACCAAAGTAAAGAACCTGACGTTTATGTGATGCAGGTTATGACGTTTGGGGCGACTTGCTCCCCCGGTTCGGCGCAGTATGTAAAAAACGTGAACGCACTAAGTTTTGCAGGAAAGTATCCACGAGCTTCTGACGCAATAAAAAACAACCACTATGTGGATGACTGGTTGGACAGCGCTGATACACCGGATGAAGCCATCGAACTAGCAAAACGGGTCAAAGAAATACACACACATGCAGGGTTTGAAATAAGAGATTGGAGACCTAATGCTCCGAAAGTACTATCAGCATTGGGTAGTGTCAGTGCAACGTCAGAGGCAAAGAAAGACCTGACCATCAGCTCGGCAATAGAAGGTGAAAGGGTATTAGGAATGTGGTGGAACACCGAGATCGACACATTTAGTTACTCATTATCTCATCGACAACAGGGTATAGTGATCTCTTGTCGTGGGAGGACTCTAATGTCAGTATCGATCCTCTGGGCCTCTTGGCTTTCTATTTGGTTTACGCTAAAATTCTATTGCAAGAGGTATGGAGATCATCGATCGGCTGGGACGAAAAGTTGAATGACGAACAATTCGACAAGTGGAAAATTTGGATCCAGTTGTTACCACAAATAGCGCAGATACGGATTCCTCGATGGTGTGGAATACGAGGAGACACAGAAACAATACAACTACATATATTTGTCGATGCGAGTGAACACGCCTGTGCTGCAGTTGCCTACTCCCGCATCGTAGGTGGCGACGATATCCACTGCACCCTGGTTGCGACTAAAACTAAAGTCGCACCACTAACACCATTATCAATCCCTCGACTTGAGTTACAAGGGGCGGTGCTTGGGGCCCGACTAGCTAACAGCATCGGTGATTCCCACTCCATTCACATTCAAAAGCGTATATTCTGGCCCGATTCAAGAACGGTCCTATGCTGGCTACAATCCGGCCATCGTAAATACCACCAGTTCGTAGCACATCGTATTGGTGAAATAATGGAAACCACGAAATTAAAGGAATGGAGGTGGATTCTTACCAAAAATAATGTAGCGGATGAGGGCACCAAATGGAAGAAACTGCCAGATCTGAATTCATTGAGTCGATGGCTGAACGGGCCTGAATTTCTTCGATTAGCTGAACCATGGTGGCCCAATCAAACCCAAGACGTTGACGAGGCTTTCACTGAGGAACGGCGGGCTCACTACATACATACGGTTCAATATTATCCATCGGTAATCAAGGTAGAGCGATTTTCCAGCTGGCAACGCCTTCTTCGTGTACAAGCATAGGTGTTGAGGTATGTAAATAACCTAAGATGCAGAGTTCATAACATGGCCGTAAGCGTAGGACCAATCACTCAAACCGAGCTTGTTAAAAGAAAATATTAACTCTATCGTCGAGCCCAATTTGATGCTTATCAAAAGGAGGTAGAAATCCTGCTACGCAACAAATCGCTTCCAATAAATGAGCAAGTGAACATTCCGGAAAGCAGCCCCATTTATAGGAGTTCGCCATATCTAGACGACGTTGGCATTCTAAGGATGAAAGGGAGGATCGATGCCTCGGAGGACGTAGGTAGGAATCAAAAGCGACCAATATTGCTGCCGAAAGGTCACAGGGTGACTTACCTGTTAGTCATGTCATACCATCGGAAATACCACCACCATAACCATGAAACCGTATTTAATGAACTCTGTCAGCAATACGTAATTCCAGGAGTACGACAGTTATTGAAAATAGTACGATCTTCCTGCCAGAGATGTAAGAATCAGAGGGCCCTCCCTCGTGAGTCACAAATGGCGAATCTACCGACAGCTCGGCTTGCAACTTTCATTCGACCATTTTCTTATGTCGGCATAGACTACTTTGGGCCGATGAACGTCTCGGTTGGACGTCGTACGGAGAAGAGGTGGGGAGTCCTATTCACAAGCTTGACGATACGGGCAGTACAAATTGAAACAGCGCATAGTTTAACCACCGATTCATGCATAATGTGTATTCGCAATTTCATTGCAAGACGAGGCGCGCCAATCGAAATACGCAGTGACAATGGAACGAACAACCCCGGGTTCCAAATGGCTGTTTAACCCGCCAGCGTCACACATGGGTGGCTGCTGGGAACGTCTGGTACGCTCAATCAAAAACACATTATACCAGATTATGCCTCAGTGAAACCCCGGAGACGAATTGCTCTGAAACTTGTTAATAGAGGTTGAGAACATTGTCAATTCTCGTCCGCTTACGTTCGTTTCGATTGAGAGCGCTGATTCTGAAGCCCTGATACCAAACCATTTCTTGCTGAGATCATCAAGCGGCACTAAACCCCCAGGCGAATTCAATGATAACGACATAATACTCAGAAAGAATTGGCGAAAGTCGCAGCACCTAGCGAACACATTTTGGAAGCGATGGTTAACCGAATACCTACCCACTCTGACGAAGCGAAACGTTACCACGAAATTCGTGGCCGAAGGGATTCTTAATTGAAACAAACCTTGCCAAGGATGGGCAGGTGAGAAGTGCTGTCGTACAAACCTCTAGCGGTGTCTACGAAAGACCGGCCATGAAACTGGCTGTATTGGATGTGCAACCAGAAAAGGTGGGTAAGCCGACATCATCCAGGAGATGAGCCAACTTAACGGGTTGGAGAATGTTGCCAGAAATGAAACCATGTAGCCCGGTTGTTTGGATGCGTTCGTGCAAAAACAAAAGCCAAAAAAAAAAGAAAAAAAAAGAGCAGTGATAAAAGGAAACTGGTGAAGTACAGACCTAAAATTAAATCAAAAATTATTAAAAATATAAAATAAAAGTAATTTTGTAGCGGAATACCAAATATTCCAGCTAACAAATAAATTGTGTTATTGATTAAATCCAGAGAGCGAAGCAAGCAGCATCGATCTACAAAAATCGATCACCACGAGGAAAAGGCCACAACATCCCATCCTTATTGCGCCCTCTCGCAATAATATTTACGCGCAACGTTCGATGCCAACCAGAAATTGGTTCCAAACTTATCGGGTTTGTTGGGCATATGTTGTGTGAATCTGCATTTTACTTTTTTTGCAAATAGCTGTTCGTCAACAGTAATATTTGCATCTGGAGATGAGAGCAAATTTGTCAGTCTGCAAACGTTGGCTCCGCTCGCTTCTTCTTTCAAAACGAATAAATCGCATAATTGCTGTGAAACGATTTCTGCTCATTGTTCGTGAAAAGAATGCAGGACCCCAGTTATTATTCCATAAATATGAAACGTTCAAATTTCTTGTTTCATATGGACCACGTGCACATAAAATTGCAATGAGAGCTTCTAAATTTGCTGAAGTCACTCGACATGCTTCCAAACGATTCCGTGAACATTTTTCTATAATTCAATATGAGATGGTCAAGTATCAACGAAAATGCACCTTACCCTTCATAATATCGGGTTCCGCATATCTCGTTGGCCCTGATATTTTGCTGAAAATAGTATGCAACGGGGATCTTCCAGATTCAGAACCTTCCTGAATTTTTTGCCAAACAGTTCCATCAATAGAAGTTTCAATATTCTGATCGTTCTCTTTCTCTTCGCATTCGTCTTCGGAACTAGAGTACAATCTAATTCTTTTTTGTCCCCTACGAACCGTGTCGAATTGTTCAGAGTCAGTGTCCAACAGATCATGTATACCATCCTCATTCTCAGAATTTTTTTCTTCATCTATTTTGTATTCAGAAGTATGTAGTTGACATTGTTATTTATATTTTTTGCTCACTCATTCTCTTTCGGTTTTTTCCGATCATATTCATTTCATTGGTGTAATTTTTATTGAATTTTTGTTGCTTTTTTTCAAATACAGTGAAACCTCACTTCCAGGAACTTGGTCATTTTTCATCCCATTTTCATGAAATTCAGCATGCATGATGTAAGTAGGATTCTAAAATGAATTTTAGATTAGGTTCTGGAATATGGCCAATTAGGGAGGAATGATAAGTTTCATCCTAAATGGTCATATTCCAGAACTTCATCTAAAAATCAGTTTAGAACCCCATTTCTTTTGTACATGTTGAATTTCATCAAAATTCGATAAAAATGACCAAGTTCCTTCCTAATCGGCTATATTCCAGAACTTTATCTAAAAATCATTTGTGAATCCCATTTCTATCGTGCCTTCTGAATTTCATCAAAATCGGATAAGAAACGGCCAAGTTCCTTCCTAATTAGCCATTATCCAGATATTCATCTCAAAACCGTTTGAGACTCCCATTCCCATTGGAACTTCTGAATTTTATCACAATCGGATAAGAAATAGAATACCAATATAATATGCATATTCGCCTGGATGACCGCTTAACAAAGAAATGACATACAGCACAATTTAAATATAATTTTATAATTTATAAAATAATTCGCTAAGTTGAACGGGTTATTTGTGATGTAAAAATGAAAATAAAGTTAGCCTAATCAGCTTTTTGGTACAAGGGAAATTGAAAGTATGTAACCGGGTGAAGTGGGAGATTTCATTGTGGGTGCCGTTTTTTTTTTTTTTTTATTTATCAATGCTAATTTAAAAATAAAATAAATAAAAATAAATTTTAATTGAAAGCTTGGTGACGCAACTTTATAAAGTGTATAAAAAGGCAAAATCATCCAAATAATAGTTTTCGTGTTGTCGTTTTGTGTTTGGTCGGGTTGGACACAATAATATTATGTACATTAAGTAGTAATCGAAGGTGAAAATCCCAGTGACAAAAGCTTTTTGTTTATAAAAAAAAAATAAAAAAATAAGAAGCAAATAAATTGGTAGCTTGGACCCGAGTGTATACAAGTAAACGGGATATTATATTGTACAAACGGTTTGATTTAAAATAGTGCACGAGAGGGTGGTGCTGAACCATAAGTACCTAAGCGCCTCTGCATAAAAGCGCGTGTGCGATTGCCATACGCTAAACACACTATTTTGAGGCAAAAAGGACACATAGGTGAATAAAGCAGCGGTGAGTGATTCCTGTTTATTTCTTTTTATATTCCAACTAAATAATTCCTTAGTGACGCCGATTTTCCGAAACAACCCACGCCGAGTGGATTGCTAGGCTGAGGCTATAGTCAGTCAAACCATAACGCGCGGCAGGTTTCTCCAGCATACTGGAGTGGCGCCCAATTGAAATTTTACACTTTACTTTACTTTTTTAGTAATCTTATTGTTCGGTTGTTTGAGAACATTTTTTGTTTTCTTTTCGTTTTATTCTCGAATTTCATTTCATGTGGTGACTCAAACAGCTGAAGGAAATAAGTATTTGTATGAAGACAAAAGGGGAAACAACACAGGCAAACCACGAGAGCCATACAAAACACAGTCAACCAACTGGGCAGGTCCGCCGACATCGACATAAGAAGGAAAAAAAAAACTAAATTTTGTCAAGTCACTCATTTTTAAAATAGAGGAAATAAAAATTGTTTGTGTTTTTTTGATGGGTTTAGAACCTTAAATACAGAGTTGTTATTTCTGGTCAACTAGTTGCAATTTTGAGTGCCGCGTGTTACAAGTACATATTTGATTGTATTTTCTTCCCTCAAGCAAGTCCAACATCTCAAAATCCGCAAACAGAAATCCTCGTAGAGGAAGGTCAATAACCTTGCTGTTTGCGGAATTGAAGTAAAGAGACAAGCGACCTTGTTGTGTTGCATCCTCGTGACTCGTCGGAGGTAACAGTGATGTCAGATGTGGGCTAAAAGTAGTCCTATTATCCCACATCTGACCACAGCAGCAACTGCGAGAACTCCAGCTCATGGCTGCCCTTCAGCAGGCACATAAAACTATGGAAGCAGCTAAAAAAGGCCGAAGAAGAGGCCGCGATCACTAAACAGCAATTGGCGGCCGTTCGGTAATCCCAGGAGACGGCGGAAGCAGCCAAGCAGAAATCGGAGGAAAAGAACACGGCGGCCCAGCAACAGTTGGTGATGCTGAAGGCAGAGATGGCCGCAAATGCACATAAAATGCACGAGGAATACGAGAAGATTCAGCAACAAGATTTTAATACTCTTGAACAGGAGGCCTTCGATTTGTAAAGAAGAATATCTCTCCTGGCCAAGATCTCGACGCCGGGATCTTCCTTCACGGTCGATACTTCCGAAGATGCCCGCATTCCACATATTGGTATAGCGGATACCTTACTTACGCAATCACAACCGTAGGTAGCGAATCCATCAAGGACCCTCGACATAAGAGAGCTTAACCAGAAGTTAGCGGATTTACCCGTCAACAAGACAGACCTCAGAGAAACTTTAATAAATCGATCGACTGCACCGATTCCAGTACGGTCACTAAAGTTATCAACGTATAAGGGCACTTCAACGTGGGATGAATACTTTACGCACTTCGAACTGGTCGCGGATGCTAATGGATGGTCCACTCCTCAACGAGCCATACAGCTAGGGGCGATACTACGTGGAGACGCGTTGGTTGTTCTTTCATCTATGGAACCAGCGGCACGACGAGATTTTCACTTATTGTGTAACTATCTCTTAATGCGATTTGGGACAGAATGCCACGAGGAAATCAGTCACACCCTTCTTCGCTATAGAGCACAACCAACTAAAGAGAGCTTATCCGCATGCGGTATGGATGTAGACAGGCTGGGCCGTAAAGCATTTCCCACTCTACCAAGCGAGGCATTGGATCGAATCGCTATTATGCAATTTATAGATGGTATTTATGAAAGTGAGGTACAAAGCGACCAGAATGAACCGCGGAAAATCCGCGAAGCAGTTCTCGAGGAGACGGCCGAAGTCGTAACCGATCACAAGTGTAACAATCGATACCTTCGGAGAAGCAGAGTTAACGTCACAAGGCAAGCCAAGAGGGAACAGTTCCCGATATCGCTACGCCGAAGCCTCAGTTGGAGACAAAAGACAGAAGCGACGGTAGTGAAAGTCCCTGCGAGCAAAAACCGAGTACGAACACGCAGTCGGAAAACTCAAATTAGTCATTGCTGCGGGGCTTCCAGCGACTAAATCAGAACCAAATGCCCCCAATTAAATGACTATTCCAGCGACAAATTGAGCCTCTATGACAGCTAATGGCTTATTTAACCAATGGAAGTGCACATTCGTTATCGACACTGGAACAAGAGTGAGTTTAGTTAGCAGCAAATTCCAAAGAACATGGCCCAACCCCGTGCGACCATATAATTTACCGTGACTGGGGACTCTTGCCGTATCAGTGGTGCAACCGAGCTTATCGCCAGACTTGAGGAGTTTGCTAAATCCGCGAATTTTATCATCGCCGATATACAGGATGATGCAATACTCGGCACTGACTTCCTAAAAAAATTTCAAGGACAGATCAACTTGGCGAAAGAATGGTTGGTCCTCGATAACCAAAAAATTTCAATCGCTATTGCAAGCAGCCTAGCCGTTGCCACTTCATCGAGGGTGACCTTACCTCCGAAGTCTGAAACGTTAGTTTCCGTTAAAACTGTACAACTAATTGCGAGAGGACTGGTCGACCCGAGCCGCCACCCACAGCATGTGCGAATAGCAAATACGGCGGATCACGAGAAGACACTCCCGGAAAATACTCGGGTGGGGGACATGAAAGGTGTGGAGATCATTCCACCTGGCAATTGGAACCCCGCTCCAGACGACCAAATGGGTGAATTTATTCAAAAATTATTGGAAGGCGTATCGAACGAGTCACGCAATTTGGTTATAAAATTGTTAACCGAAAATCGGGCTCGTTTTCCCGGAGACCGTGGGAAAACAAAACTAGTGAAATACGGAATCGACGTTGGAGATGCAAAGCCAATAAAACAGCCGCCTCGTAAAGTACCCATTGCCAGAAGGGACGAGATAAAGATTCTTGATTTCAGATCTTGAGCCAGCCATTAGTCCCTGGTCCTCCGACAACTTAACAACATCACCCATAAGGACTCATGTTCCCTGCCTCGAATCGATGTTACACTGGATGCAATGAAGGCAAATGGGATTGGCCACGCCCAAATGGAAAAACGCCAATGCGTAGCTTTCTTGTGCTTTGCTCCTACTATCGACCATTCATCAAAAATTTCGCTTTCATTGCCAAACCATTATTCGAGCTGACAGAAAAACACCGTAAATTCGAATGGAATGACAGAGCAGACCGAGCTTTCAAAGAGCTAAAACAGCTACTCACCTCAGTACCAATTTTGGCTTATCCTCAACTCAGATGCCAGTCTTTTTGGAATAGAAGGTGTTTTATCACAAGAAATAGAGGGCAAAGAAAAAATGATGAGCAATTTCTCAAGAACTCCGCGGAACGCCGAAAGAAATTACTACACCACAAGACGAGCGCTGTTAACAGTTGTGAAAGCCATTCAACACTTTCACTCGTATTTATATGGTTCATCGTGCGTACGAACCATACATCACTAACCTGGTTGTTAAACTTCAAAAACCCGGATCAAAAACCCAATATGATTTCGAGGTCCAATACCGCCGTGGCCTAATACACGGAAATGCAGATGCCTTCTGACATCGTATCGGTCCGGCGGAATGTCAAAAATGTAATCGAGAAGGGGAGACCACCGTTCGTATAACAAGATTGCATACGGGCGAAGAACGCTTCTCCAAAGCACAGCAAGAAGATGACACTCTATGGCGAATTTATGAATGGAAGCTCAGAGGGGCGCGTCCTACTTGGGAGGAAATCGCCGCACAGACTACAACAATCAAACGATATTGGGCACAATGGGATTCCATAATACTACAAGAGGGACTCCCCAAGCGAAAATTTGGGTCAGCTGATGGGACATCCGTCCTCCTTCAGAACCTACTGCCAAAAAACATTGATCGAAGAGGTTTTGAGTGACGGCCACGATGAGAAGAGGACACTTTGGAATATCGAAAACCAAACAACGAATCCGAGGCAAATTTTACTGGCCGGGTTGGATCCGGGATCTCGAACGTTGCTGCCGAATCACAAGCTCGAAACCGTCCTGAGCAAAATTCCGCAACATGATATTAAAATTGTTTTGGGCGACTTCAATGCTCAAATTGGCAGTGCTGGCAGTACATATCGAAGCAATATCAGCCCAAACTCTTTGCACCATACATCAAACAACAACGGGACGCGCATCATCGAGCTAGCTTTACTGTATAACTTGGTGGTTACCAGCATATACTTCCCACGTAAGCGTATTCATAAAGCTACATGAAAATTAAACGACGGGACAACGGTCAACCAAATCGACCACATCCTCTTGTCCAAGAAACATTTTTCTAGCCTTAAAAATAACAAAACAAAACGTGGAGCTAATATTGATTCAGACCATTTCCTGGTAGTTGCCACCATTGCTTCCAGCGCATCACACGTTGGAACGCCTACGGGACCGCCTACGGGATGACTGTATCAGAAATGTTGGAAAATAAACCACTTCCTGACTCCGTTCAAGAACAGTGGGACATTATCTAAACGGCGGTAACCGTTGCCTAAAAGTCCACCATAGGTCAAAATCCATCAAGGCCTAAAAGTCTCTGGTTTGATGATGATTGTATTGGTACTATTCGGAAAAAAGATCGCGCTCATCAACGAAATCTATCGCAAAGAACAAGACAATCCCATAACGTCTACATGACCGCGGGGAGAATTGCTAATCGGCTATGTAGACGAAAGAAACGGGAATGGCATGAACAACAGGCCCGCCACATTGTCGCATTGTCCTACCTGGCCGTATGGTCAAAATTGGTTTCAATGTGCCAGCTTTTAATTGATGCCTCAATATGTAAGGTGCAAATAGAAGGCAAAATTTAAGGATACCCAATAGCTCAAACTCTATTCAATCTATCATTGGAGCATGTGATTCGTCAGCTCAATATGACGCAGCGTAGCTGCCTGTAATATAAATCAACTCAGCTATTAGCATACGCTGATGATATTTGCATTCTGAGTCGCAACATCATCTCTCTGAAAGAGGTCCTCCCCCCAAGAGATACTCAATATGAATAGGTGAATGAGTTCAAATACCTATAGGATTACTGATCACTGAGCAAAACTCCGTTTCTGTGGACATTTCATCGAGGATCGCAGCAGGCTACCGAGCATTTTACGCCAATATCAAAATTTTCAAGTCTCCTCATATATCGCGCAAAATAAAATTGGACATATACAAGGCGCTGATAAGACCAGTTGTCACCTTTGGTTGCGAGTCTTGAACACTAACAGCGCAAAACACCCCGAAAATAGCTGTAACTGAGCGTAAGATGATACGAAGAATTCTCGGTTCCATTAAAGAGAGAGCCGCACGTACAGAATGCGAATGAATCAAGAGATCAGAAATGATCTCGATAAACTCGACATCATCGGATTCATAAAATCGTTAAGGCTAAGATGACTTGGGCACGTACTTCGTTCACAAAATCGGACTACTAAACAGACCTTAGAGTCGGCACCAACGAAAGTAGGACCTCGTGGGAGACCACCTACCCGATGGATGGACGACGTTGAGAGGGACCTATGCACAGTCGATTACCGTGTCTGGCGTTCTCTTGCGGCGAACTAGTTGGAGGAGCTTCGGTTAGCTAGCGCCAGCGGAAGAATTAAGTTGCATTGGCTACTGCACCGTATACCATAATTGTCCTTAACTATTGATTGATTCATGTTTAGGACTCAGTGCTTAAATTTACTAACAAGTATGAGAGGTTCCCGACGTTTTTTTCTTTTTATATTTACCACATTTTGAAAGGTACAGGGGAAAAACGGTTAAGTTCATTTTTTTAAAAATTGAGATGTGGGTGCCTTGTTTCACTAACGAGCACCCTGGATCCTAGATGCCTCCGATTTTTTTTTTTATCAAACTTACTTAAATACTTAAATAATCAATTAATTTTATATCGCTATTTTACGTACCTATATCGAATTAAATCGATTAATTGAAACTAAAGGCGCACCGCGCATTATCGACTTTACGTTGTCCCAAAATAATTATTAATTTATTCAGTATTAGTGCAAAACATTGTGTGCCAATAATATCATCTATAATGAACGAGTACATTTTGATTTTAATTTTCACTATTCAAGTATTGCTTCATATGGTTCAATCCACCTTCGATTATGCACGTTACGATAATTACTATTTGTACCGTTTAAATATTGAGAATGAAAATCATGTGGAAGTTTTGAATGCCTTAGAAAATTATAGTGATAGTTATATCATCCTAGTAAAAACATTGACATATTCCGAAGTGATTGTACCACCGCACAAATTCGGTAATTTCCACGAAATATTAACTCAGCATGCATTTCAATTTGAAATCCTAAGCGAAAATGTTCAAGATTATTTGAATGCAGAAAATACACGAATGAGAAAAGTTAAAACTGGATTCGATTGGCATGATTATTATAAATTAGATGTGATTAACGATTGGATGAAAAAATTAATGCTGTCCTATCCGAACAACGTAACAATGATTACAGTTGGCGAAAGTCATGAGAATCGTAAAATCCAAGGTATTAAACTTTCGTACAAAAAAGGAAACCCCGCTGTTATTTTGGAATGTGGAATACATGCCAGGGAATGGATTGCACCAGCCGTCGCGACATACATATTGAACGAGCTCATTGGTAGCGGGAATAAAAATGTGCGGTCCGTAGCGGAACGATATGATTGGTATGTAATACCGGTGGTGAATCCAGATGGTTACGAATATACGCATAAGAAAAATCGATTGTGGCGCAAAACACGGAAACCTTATACGGCAACTTGTATTGGTGCTGATCCAAATCGTAATTGGGATAATCATTGGGGTGAAAACGGGTCCAGCACAAATCCATGTTCTGATACATTTGCAGGTGGTAAAGCATTTTCTGAAATTGAAACGAAATCAATATCCACATTTTTAAAATCGCTTAAAGTTAAAATTGTTGCCTATATTGCATTTCACTCATTTAGCCAGGTGCTTCTGTTCCCTTACGGTCACACCAATAAGCCTGCGCCCAATCATAATGATTTACAAAACATTGGAAATAAAGCCATCAAAGCATTGGCAAAACGTTACGGAACGGTGTACAAAGTTGGGCCTACTAACAAGATTATGTATGCGGCAAGCGGTTCTAGTACTGAGTGGGCTTATGATATTTTGAAAACAAAATTGACTTTTGTTTATGAGTTACGACCAAGCCGTGGATCATTGAATGGTGCTTCAGGATTTATTCTACCAGCGAATCAAATAATTCCAACTGGGAAGGAAACTTTAGACTCCCTTATAGCCCTATTGGATGAGGCAAAACGTTTGGGATATTGAGAACTATAATTTCTTGTATAGATGTAATAAAATGTATCTAGCTGACAGTAAATGTTTTAATTTAATTTGAAGAAATGGAAACGTTAGGCCAGATGACCGAAGCGTTTACCTATACTGCCTAAGATATTTACCACAAAAACACAAATCTGGTTGTGACTCTTTGGCAAAACCCGTTCAAAATATCCTCTACATAAAATAACTCGACCTTCTATAGCCCTAGTCTTAGGAAGAGGCGGTTCGCCATTTTCGTTTTTTGTTTTCATTTTCTTCAAAACTCATATTTTCGGGGTGATTTTTCTCAAAAACCACTTAACCGATGTTAATGACGAATATTCTGAATATAATATTTTAAATATTCTCAAATTTTCTAGAATGTTCCAGAATTTCCGAAAATTTTCTAAAAAATTCCAGGTGTTTCAGAATTTTCCAGAAAGTTTCAAAATGTTCCAAAATTTTCTAGAATTTTTCAGAAACGTAAAGCCCTAAAATATAAAGAGCTGAAACCTCAGGAGCTGATCAGGACAGCTCGTCGGTTTTGATTTAATCAACTCCCAAATTGATTGCGAACTGAACCTCTTAAGTCAATCTTCAGCTTAACCTCCAACTCAATTTAAAATTCAACCTCAATCTTAATCGCAACACAATCCTAAACGTATTCACTAAATTAACTGTCAACATAACCCTCAACTCAATCATCAAATTAGCCCCGAATCAACCCTAAATAATTCCCCAACCTAAGAACTTGCTTAACCCCAATGCAAGCTAACTGAATAATAACTCAACTTCAACTGAAGTTACATCGAACCAAATCTCAACCCTCTGCTCAGCTCCACACTTATTGGCCAACCCAACCCCAAAATTAACTGGATTCGAAAGCTACATGCGTTTATGAAATCAACACAATCAAACCGTCAGTCCACTTTAATTTTGGAATTTGCCGAACCAACATAAAAAAACTAAATTGTAACACAATCCGATTTTTTTACTAAATTTATTTTTTTTTTTTGAGAAAAGCATGGGCTTTTCATTCAAACGAATTTTCCCGGGCTCCCCACATGAAACTTGTCCTGATAATTTTCCTTGGCATAACTGTCGGTTATCCACACAAATTGAACTACTTTCCAGACATGACACTTTATAGGGTAAATTTATACAAATTTTTACATTTTATATGGGCCTTTGACTCAAACGAATTTTCCCGGGCTCCCCACATGAAACTTGTCCTGATAATTTTTCTGGGAATAACTGTTGGCTATCCACACTAAGTGAACTACTTTCCAGATATGACACTTTAAAGGTTGAATTTATACAATTTTTTACATTTTATATAGGCCTTTCCTTCAAACCAATTTTCCCGGGCTCCCCACGCGAAACTTGTTCTGATAATTTTTCTGGGGATAACTATTGGCTATCCACACTAATTGAACTACTTTCCAGACATGACACTTTATAGGGTAAATTTATACAAATTTTTACATTTTATATGGGCCTTTGATTCAATGCCCTGATAATTTTTCTGGGGATAACTGTTGGCTATCCACACTAATTGAACTACTTTCCAGACATGATACTTTATAGGGTAAATTTATACAAATTTTTACATTTTATATGGGCCTTTGACTCAAACGAATTTTCGCGGGCTCCTCACGCGAATCTTGTTCTGATAATTTTTCTGGGGATAACTGTTGGCTATCCACACTAATTGAACTACTTCCAGGTTGAATTTATACAAATTTTTACATTTTGTATTTGTCTTCTCTGATGAAGCTTATAGTATAATTCCTATGGTATGCAGTGACAATGCAAAATGGGCCTATATTCAGCCGTAAAATCACTTCATGAAAATATCGTTTTATACGTAGTTTTGTTAATTTTTCATTTTATATAAAATAAGTTTCGGCTGAAATATTGCGCCTAGAACTTTCGGCTGAGATAGCCAAGACACTATCTGCATTATCGATATTTTTACTTTCGGCTGAAAACTTTCGGCTAACTTTATTAGTACAGATGCTGAAAAACTACAATAGTTTAAAGTGAGTAGATCGTCGATTAAAGATCGCAAATCAAGATAAAAAATTATGTCAGCACTGCTTCAAGTTGTTTGACTAAAGTCAGCAGTTGTGTTTATGTAAACTTTGCTAGACCCATCGTACGGTGCAGATGAAATTTAGCAAGTTTCACTCCAGCTTCATGTATCCTCATCGCATATGGATTGCAGCTCATTCTTTAATTGGTTTGAAGACAGCAGTGCATAAAGCTCACGTAACTCGGAATTAGCGCCGATAAAATTGGTGCCGTTGTCAGAGAAAACATATTAACAAAGTCCTCGGGTGGCCACAAAGCGCTTGAAACACCCCAAAAATGCATTTGAGCTGAGGTCGGAGGCCAACTCGAGGTGGACTGCCTTTGTGACAAAACAAATAAACAGACATAGATATGTCTTCGTTGGTGGTTTGCCTCGGATATGGTAATGGATGAAAAATGGGCCGGCGAAGTCTATACCGACTGAATAAAACGGTGGTGCGGCGTTTACTTGTTCCGATGGTAGGTGTCCCATCTGTTGCCTCATTGGAATCGGCCGAGCCCGAAAACACACTTTGCATTCTCGGTAGATCCTCTTACATACTGTTGTGTCGTACTAAGGCCAATAATATTGTCGAACGGCGGCCAATAGAGCTCGTGGAGGGCAAAGTGGTATGTTGAAGGCGGCCACCAACGCGGATTATGTGATTTTCATCTAGAAATAATGATAACGAGCGAAGCATTGGTTGCTTGACGATGAAATTGGCCTTTTCCAATCCCGTGAATTCGACCGGAAAACATTGTTTCTACACGACTCGGATAATAGTGTTGAGGCCTCGATCTAATTTTTCTAGTTTTAGAGGGCCACTAAATTTGAATTGCGGTTTAGGTTTGAAGCGTAGCATAATATACGCAAACACTCTTCTAAGTTTTTTGGAGTCATGATGATACTTGATTTCTTTTAACAGGAATGCCGGTCCGTGCAACCATAAATCTGATTGAATGGACTTCTCAGCTGTTAATCCTCGCGAAATCAAATCAGCTGGGTTGCATTCTGTCGGTACGTGTAGCCAATTTTCTATTTTTGAAACTTCTTGTATGGTTGTGACTCGATTTGAAACGAACGTTTTCCATCTGGATGGGCACGACTTAATCCAACGAAGAGTAATTGTTGAGGCCGACCAATAGTATGTTTGATCTACGTTGAAATTCAGATTCTGGTGTATTTTGTGCATTAGCTGAGCAAGTAATACCGCGGCACACAATTCTAGACGAGGTAATGTAGTTTTCTGGAGCGGCGCGACACGAGACTTTGCGCAAAGTAGCTTGACGGAAGTACGACCATCCTCATTTATACAGCGAACATACAGCACAGCACCATATGCACGTTCGCTCGCATCGGCAAATCCATCAATTTGGATGCTACGTGGTTCATTAGTGTTGAACAGATGGCGATCGATTGTGATTTATTATTTGATTTTTCAGCTCTTTTGCAGCAACTATTGAGTTGGTGCCGGTAAGTAGGTCGTCAACATAAACGTCTTTCTCAATTGCTTTGGCAGCCACAGGTAAAGTAGCCTTGTGATCGAGAGCCAATTGCTTAAGGCATCTTGTGGCGAGAAACGGGGCGCACGACGTACCATATGTGATGGTCTTCAATTTAAAAGTTGAAAGCGGTTCAGTCGGAGCGTTTCGCCACAGAATCAGTTGATATCTTTGATCATCCTCGTGGACCCGTACTTGCCGATATATTTTAGCAATGTCGGCGCTAAATGCATAAGCATGGGCTCGAAAACGAATTAAAATTGAAAACAGGTCAGTCTGGACGACAGACCCAACCATCAAAACTGAGTGGAGCGATTTTCCCCTAGAAGTCTCCGCAGAGCCATCGAACACTATACACGCAATTTCGTGGACGAGCTGTCCGGCTTTAGAATGCAATGATGCGGAAAATAGAAATTCGGTGGTGTAACAGCTGCTAGGTCGGCATTTTCCATATGTCCTAGCATTTTGTATTCGTCCAAGAAGTTAGAATAAGTAGCGTATAATTCTGGTGTTTCATGAAGCCATCGTTCTAAGTTGTAGAATCGGCGAACAGCGATAAAAAATGGGAGTTTGACAATAAATCGTCCCTCGTTGCCCCGAGTGGTGAACTTTGTAAAGTGTTTTTCACACTCAGCTTCTTCGAAGGATAGCGGCTTTATGGAATGTGGGAGATTCTCTATGCTCCAGAATCTTTCGATTTGGTCGCTTAAAGTAATCGGATCATCAATGGCCAAAATATGACAAAATTGTTCAGAAGCCGGTTGTGGCGAGACTTTCCAACAACTATCCATCCCAACACGGTGTTCTGAAGTGTAGGTAATTGATCAGCCAACTTAATTTGACCAACAGAGAGTAAATCATGGTAAAACTCTGCGCCAAGTAGCAAATCAATATTCTGTGATTTGAAAAATTCACGATTTGATATCGATAATTGGAGCAGTGGGCTGGTAACTCGTTACCTTTTTAAGCACTTGCACGTCCAACGTGGTTTTGTAGTTGGTAATGTTTAACTCAATGTTATTGTTGACCTAGCTAAAGTTGAAACTACGTTTGAGCCAATTCCTTGAATTCTAGTGACACTGTAACATCTTGGAATTTTTAGGCGTGTTGAAAATGATTCGGTCATGAAATTCAACTGCGCATCGGAGTCCAGCAGGGCTCTTCCAACGATAGAATGTCCAAAGTTATCAAGAACTTTGACCAATGCAGTAGCCAAATATACGAAGGACGCTGTGCTCTTTTGGGGTTTGGGTGCCGCAAGTGCCGATTCTGTTGTTAGGGCAGTAGTGGTTGTAATTTGCTTGCACTTAACAGGATCTAACGAGTTCCCAGCTTTCGAATCTGTTGGCGATGGCTCAGTTTTCGAAAGTGTCGGATTGGTTTCATCGGCTGCCTTATGAAGAAGAGAATGGTGCGCTGAACTACAATATCGGCAGCGGATTGTAACTGGACAGTTGAAACATAATTTGGCTTCTGTGGCGAATTTATGACGGTGGTCAGTTGGCAAATTCAGAAATCTGTGACATCGAGCTATTGAATACCCATTTAATTTGCACTGTACACAGAAATATGTCGATGATTTCGTTGTAGTGAGTGAATTTGTGAACGGGTACTTATAGCGTAGAACGGACTTTGATTGTTTTGACTGATTGGATGCGGGTGTAGTGTTTTTTGGTTGACTTTCCAAGCGATGAGCACGAGAACTGAGGAAATGGCATAGATCATCTAACGTTGGAAGATGAGTCGATGGAGCGGAGTCATGCCATTTGGCCTTTGTTTCCGTCTCCAATTTTGAAACCATTGTGTACACCATTAGGTAGTCCCAGTGATTCACAGGTCTCTTCAAAGCTTCGAGTGAATGGAGATGCGGTCGAAAGTGGTCATGTAATTCCAACCATCTCTTTGGGTCAGGCCGATCGAGCGATTTGAAAGCGAATAGCTCATGGATATGCTGCTCACAAATAAAGTTCGGTTTGTCTCATCGGATAATTCTACATCGGATAATTTCACTGCAGCTATAGCACTAGCAGCGACCCCATTCAGTGATAATTTCAAATACTGAAATTTAGTCTGGTCACTCAATGATTGATTGTCATGAATGAGGGCATCAAACGTACCAATAAAACTATTCCACTTTAAGTAATCGCCACTAAACATCGGCAGCTCCCCGATGGGTAGCTTTGCACTAACCGTAGGCGGAATAACCTTCGCATGATCTGGCTTTTCATCTCCTACAAGAGCCTTGCGTCGTGCTTCCTTCAATTCTTTTAATTTTTCCTCAAACTCGGATACAATGAAAAAATATGAATTTTCGATTGATGTGCGAACATGCTCAGTCAGCAGCTCAGTATCGATAATTTTATATGGGGGTAACATTCGTTTGTAGACCATCCAAACTTCACCCAAATCAGTCAATCGCTGTTTAATATGTTTGGTCTGATTGGAGCAGAACTATTTTTCGACTTATTAGGCTCCAATCACTTCAATGTTTCAATGATTCACTT
Source organism: Tipula helvola (assembly GCA_963556165.1). Classification (NCBI taxonomy): domain Eukaryota; kingdom Metazoa; phylum Arthropoda; class Insecta; order Diptera; family Tipulidae; genus Tipula; species Tipula helvola. The sequence goes on along the minus strand of OY744483.1, from coordinate 42,083,891 downwards.
AATTTTCATGAAACTAAACTTGGATGGATTGCAAATATGTTTTTTCGACTAGCATAGATCCTCCAATTTCGGAAATGCCTCTTCGCATTAGATTGAAAAATTTTGGACAATTGAAGGTTACCGCAGCGACAGAAAATTGCTCAGTATCGAAGAACAAGTGTGTGAGGAATATTTTATTAAAAATACCTTACGTGATGAGTCAGGTCGCTTCATTGTCAAATTACCGCTAAAGAATGATGTCGCTGAGCTAGGGGATAGTCATGGGAAAAACAAAATTTGACACATAATTCCGAAATAAGGCAGCAATATCACGAATTCTTGAACGAGTATGAGTCGCTGGGGCATATACAGAAAATCGATGCGAATGAGCGACATAAATGTAAATATTTTCTGCCCCATCACTGTGTTATTAAATCTGAGAGCACATCAACTGAATTGCGCGTCGTCCTTGACGCTTCCAGTAAAACAACTTCGGGCAAATCATTAAATTCGATTATGATACAATTTGCATTCACGTTAATTGCAGATATATCCAAGATGTATCGGCCAATCAAATTAAATGAAGAACATTCGTATTTGCGGTGTATTTTATGGAAACCTAGTTCAACCGAACCGATTGGCGTACTTCATTTGAAAACGGTTACTTAATGAACGGCGACAGCGCCCTTCCTGGTTATTCGATACCTTCATCAGCTTGCGAACGAAAACGATGCACGCTTTCCACGGAGATGGTATGGAACTACCCTTATTCAAATTGATCAATTTCCCACGTTTCGTATTCTCATCGAAATCAGATGTAATTCAACTTCACGGATTTGCAGATGCATCAATCAGTGCCCACGGATGCTGTGTTTACGTTTGGTGTATATCAAACTATCAGATAGTCGCATATCACTTATTATGTGCCAAGTCTCATGTTTCACCAATCAAAACTATCTCACTACCTCGACTTGAATTGTGTGCAGTGGAAGTTTTAGTAGAGCTCCTTCATCGTATCGTTTTGGAGTTAGAAATCAAATTGGATGGCGTGTTTTGTTGGACAGATTCACAACTTGCTTTGAATTGGTTGGCGGTCCATCCGTTTAACTGGACTACTTTCTTTCGAATCGTGTGTCTACCATTAAGTGACTAACCAACGAATACAAATGGAATCGTGTGGATACGAAAAACAATCCTGCTGGCCTCGTTTCACGGGGGTTCACATAGGTTTACATACATATCAAAGGGATCCTGATCTTGATAATGTACCAGAAAATGAAGGAAGGTTAATATTGTGATGGCTATGTCGTCAAAATCAACTGAAAATAGCTTAAGATCATCAAATCAGGCAACATGGTTACATTTATACACCTGAGGAGCGCAAAGGTGCATCAGTCATATTATACAGTATGATGCCTTTCCTGGTGACATCAAACATCTTTCAAAAAATGAGCCATTACCTACAAAAAGTGCTCTGAAAGGACTAAGCCCATTCATCGATGATCATCAAATCGTTAGAGTTGGTGGACGACTGAGGGAAGCAGATTTATCATATGATGTTAAGTATCCTATATTATTACCAAGGAACTATCCATTTGTTTTTTCGCTCTTTGAGCACGTTCATTTAAGGAACTTTCATGTTGAACCACAAGCTGTTCTTGCTGCAGTTCGACGATAATTCTGGATTATTGGAGGCAGGGACATTGCTCGCCGAATTGTGCGCCGCTGTATCATCTGTTTTCGACATTGTCCCATACATTATCAACAGATAATGGTAAATTTACCAGGTCAGCGAATGCAGCCTGCCAGACCTTTCGTCAATTCCGGCGTCAACTTCTGTCGTCCCGTGATGGTTCACTACAAACATCGAGGTCATCGCCCAACCAAGAGATATATCACCATTTTTATATGTCTCGCTAGAAAGGCCGACTTAACATCAAACGCCTTTATCGCTGCTTTTAAGAGGTTTATTGGTCGCCGTGGCCTTCATCATACTTTATTTTGTGACAATGCCACAAATTTTGTTGGAGGTCGTCGAAAACTTGAAGAACTTCGCAAGATGTTTTTTGATCAAGATGCTAGGGATCTTATTACTTGCACATGCTCTGAAGACATCATTCGATTTGTGAATATTCCGCCCCGTTCACCACACTTCGGTGGTTTGTGGAAGGCAGCGGTAAAGTCGGCAAAACATCTGTTGAATCGTACTCTCGATAATTCCATTCTAGCGAATTCGTTGTATGCAGCAGTACTTTTGGGAACGCTGGTCAAATGAACATGTCCCAACTACAAACCCGATCTAAGTAAATGGAGATCATCATAAAATATAAAATTGGGGAGAACCCCCACAAAAATGGATTTACGGTCGTATTGTCGAATTGCACCCAGGGAAAGATGGCAATGTTAAAGTAGGCCCAGTGAAGTGAAGACCAACTGTGGATTATTCAAAAAGGCTGATCATAAGCTCGCACTCTTACAGACTGATGATGAGGATAATTGAAAGCACGGTATTTCCTTTCAATGGGGGCAATATATTTGGAGGAATTTATAACTCTGAAGGCGCAAAACAACTGGATGGCTGGGCTGCGAGATTTTCAATAATTATCACCTTTTGATAGATTTTTAAAATGTTTGTTATAAAATTTTTTCAATACTTAGTTGGGAAATTGAAACAAAAAATAAGTTTAAATATAGGCAGAATTTTATTACGTCTGTATATACAAATAATCACAGTTATGGATACCCCAAAATTATTGCCTCCTCTAATAGAGCCACAAGCGAATCTAAAGTTTCTTCCCCCGTTGGAATTATTTGATCCGTCGGTAGAGAAAATCCGGTTGATTTATCGAATTTTTTGCCTGCCCGTAATTCATAAGTGAAAACTAATTTTGCACCCAACTTATCGTAAGCCCATCCCATGCTGGAGCCGCTAACCGGGTAAATCGTCTTATAAATATTTCCAGTTTTGTACGATGTTCCATAACGTGTTGCTAAAGCTGCTATTGCTTTATTTCCAATTTGTTGTAAATCGTCATGATTAGGCGCATGCTTTTTGGTATAACCATATGGGAACAGTAACAACGGCATAAACGAGTGAAACGCTATATACGCTTGAACTTTACCTTTTAGCAATTTTAAATAGTTGGATATTGATGCAGTTTCGATTTCAGAAAATGGTTTGTCACCATTAAAAGTATTGGTACATGGATTTGAACTGGTCCCAAATTCACTCCAATGATCATCCCAGTTACGATTTGGATCAGCACCAAAACATACCGCCGAATAAGGTTTGCGTGTTTTACGCCAAAAACGATCGTTCGTATGCGTATATTCATAACCATCTGGATTTGTCACCGGTATTACATACCAATCATAATGTTCCGCTATAGATCTCACATTTTTATCGCGACTAGAAATTAACTCGTTCAATATGTATGTCACGACGGCTGGCGTAATCCATTCCCTGGCATGCATTCCACTTTCTAAAACTACTCCGGGATTTCCCGATTTGTACGAAACTTTAATACCTTTAATTTGGCGCTCCTCATAACTATGGCCAACTGTAAGCAATGTTATATTATCCGGATATGAAACAGCCAAATTCTCCATCCACTCATAAATCACATTCAATCGATGATAATCAAGCCAATTGAATCCAACTAGAGAAGTTCTCGTTCGCTTTCTTTCCGCATCCACAATAGCTTGTACATTTTCACTTAGGATTTCAAATTGAAATGCGTGCTCGGTCAATATATCATTTAAATCAGCAAATTTGTGCGGTGGTACAATCAGTTCGGCGAAGGTCAATGTTTTAATTAGGATGATATAACTGTCACTATAATTTTCTAAGGCATTCAAAACCTCGACATGCTTTTCGTTCTCAATAGTTACACGATATAAATAGTAATTGTCGTATCGTGCGTAATCATAGGAGGATACGGCACAGTGGAGTAACAGTTGAAAAGTGAATAATACAACCAATGTGTACTTGTATTTAGAACGAGGCGACATTCTGACTAAAACTGAATAAATTATTAATAATTTGTAGCAAACTAATATTTGCAATGTATTGAAAATTGATTTAAAAGTGAGTCAAATTGGTATACATAGCAAAATAGCCATAAGCACTAAATTGATTTCGTTTCGGATGGCTGATCCGAGGTATAATTTAATTGTCATGACTTTGCATGCTCATTGTTTAGTAACTTTTCGGTCCGTTAGGATGGTTAGCACCAGCAGTGATCCAGGCAAAAATCTTACTTCAAGATTTATGGGCTTCCGGTGTAGGATGGGACGAAAAACTCCACTTAAACCTTGAAAACAGATGGTTAAACTACAAAATGGAATTACCACGTTTAGAAGAACTCAGAATTCACCGTTGGATAAATTACAACAGTAACGACAAAATTGAACTACATGTTTTGTGTGACGCTTCGAATCAAGCATATGCCGATGATTCATATAAAAAAGAGGAATTTGTCTGAACATACTCAGTGATTGTGGTACAAATTTTGTTGGAGCAGACAAACAACTAAAAAGACAGGCAAATCAACAGGAAGCAGAAATTAGAGGTAAAATAGCTCAGATTGGAACTGAATGGCACTTTGTACCCCCGGGAGGTCTTTACTTTGGAGGAGTATGGGAAGCCGGAGTAAAGCCAACAAAACAACACCTCCGCAAAGTAATTAGAACTCATACACTAACTTTTGAGGAGCTCTCAACACTTCTAGCTCAAATAGAGGCATGCTTGAATTCTAGGCCACTAGCTCCACTCTCAAACGACTCAGATGATAACGGGTTTTTAAGTCCGGCACATTTCCTGATAGTCAGGACCATCATATCAATACCACAACCTGATATGGAGGGTATCCAAACAGTTACAAGATGGAATTTGCTCAACAAGCTCAGTCAAAGATTTTGAAAAAAATGGAATATCTCTCACGATTACAACGACGGTCAAAATGGTTGCAGAAACAACCTAACATCCAATTGGGAGGACTAGTAATCCTCAGACCCCTCTCTTGTAGACATAAATAATCGATAACACAATCAAGCTGATGAAATATAATTCTAGTCTCACAACAACATCATTGAAAAATTTAATAAAGGATCAACAGAGGTTAAGATTGGAGATGATACAACTAAACGAATATCGAACATACGAAGAAAGGGTTCACCTGATATTAATGAGCGCACTAGAGTTGACCTTAATACTAAAAACCTTGAAGGATACGCAACAAGGTCTACTTGATATTATTTACTATGCACAACATAGTATTTTACATCCATCGATACTCGCGCCGTTACAATTAGAATACCAATTGCAATTTATTCGTCAACATACACCAGCATCAATAACCATTCCTGGCCATAACATTCTTGACCTCATGCATACATATCAAAGCATGGATGTACGTAGAAGGGTAACACAACGAAATTTGATAATTGAGATTATCATACAGTTGTCCTTTGCAACGGATTATAACCTGCTAGCTGTCTTCCCAGTTCCGGATATTAATCATAATAGCACTCAATCACACATCGGTTCGTCAAAAAAATATCTAGCAATGGACAATCATCGAGAACATGTTGCCACTCTAACAACAGATGAAGTGAAACGTTGTCAAACATTCCAACCTACGCAATTTTTTTGCGAAATATCACCAATTTTCAATGCATTGACTAACAAAACCCAATGAGAAGTAGCAATTTTACAGCGAAAACCAACGCTTAACATATTATGCAATGTTAAAGAAATAAATTCAACTAACCATTGGATAAAACTGCATGCTCCAAATCAATGGATATACGTAATTACAAATAAAACGACAGTTGGTATTATATGTGGATCCAACATCGACTCATACAGTCTTCAGGGATCCGGATTAGTGATGATAGATGCTGGCGGTTGTACGCTAAGGGACGACAATATCTTGTAAATAAGACTCAAAACAACAAACCCGATAATCTTAACCTGATGCCAGCAATTGAGACTACCGATTTGGAAAAGGAGCTAAAAGTGATAAAGGAAAAGGAACAACTGCCAATAGAAACGAATCATCATGATGTTCATCATTACACGATATCCTACTCAACTATAGGAATCTTAATACATATTGTAGTATTTTTCGTCATTTTGTATTGTATTTTAAAACTAAAGCGAAAGGTCAGGTTCTAATACCGGCAGCTCTTCCTCGATCGGATGAAAATAGTGAACTCAAAATTGTACAGCCCGGAATATGTTGACTTATCAACATTACAACGTTTAATTCCCACCAAACGATGAATTTTGGTGTTTTTTTTGTATCTATTGTACTGACCCTTAACTTAATTTGTAACAATATGTATACTATAAAAATTTACATAAATCCGATACAAGCGATTAACACCAGTAATACTAGCATCGGACTTAATCACAAATGGTTTGAAGAAATTTGCCTATTCCAACACTGGAGCACTTAAAAGGATCATTTTCACACTCTTGTACGCTTTCTGGGCTTTCGCAGACCAAATGCATTTTGAGTTCTTTTTGGTGAGATCCCGCCAATCCTATGACCATGTTTTTTAGGTGTATTTGGTTTTGGGTAATCGGGTTCGGCTTTTACCTTATCCGGGGTTTGTTGAAAGGGTTCCATCCAAAACCACATAACTTAGGTATTCGATGCATTTGATGATCTCCAAATGTTCTAGAAGCAATTAGAAGGCCATCTAGATATTCGACAATGGGTTCGTGAAATTCATTAGGAATCACCCGGTCCATTAACCGGTTCTTAGTCAGAGATATGAAAGTTTCCGGAATTGAAAAATTACACGGGTGTGAAGTATTTCCTAAATCTTTCCTAAATACAAAAATGTTTGAAAGTATTAGTAACCAATCAATATTGAAATGTTTTATCGAGAAATAATTGAAAGTAAAGTCGGAGAAGCACGCGCATTACTAAATAACATTTGATATTTTGTCCGGGAAACAGAGTATGTTGATAAAATAAATAATGGTCCATTACAGGTTTGTGCAAAATTTGGGGATATTCTCTTGGAGATAAGTGGGTTTAATATGACAAAATCACCATCTAGCACAAATTGAAATCAAATTGAACGGTGATTGTTGCACATTTTACTTTACTAAACCACTTTTCATATTTTGTCCGGAAATCCGAGTATGTTATCATAATAAAATAAATATTGGTCCATTCGAGGTTTGTGCAAAATTTGGGGATATTCTCTTGGAGATAATTGGGGTTAATATGGCAAAATCACCATCTAGCGCATATTGAAATCAAATTGAACGGTGATTGTTGCACATTTTACTTTACTAAACCACTTTTCATATTTTGTCCGGAAATCGGAGTATCTTAATAAAATAAAAAATGGACCATTCCAGGTTTGTGGAAAATTTGGGGATGTTCTCTAGGAGATCAGTGGGGTTAATATGGCAAAATCATCATCCAGCGCATATTGAAATAGCGCTAGATGGTGATTTTGCCATATTAACCCCACTTATCTACAAGACAATATCCCCAAATTTTGTACAAATCTCGAATGGACCAATATTTATTTTATTAACATACTCGGATTTCCGGACAAAATATGAAAAGTGGTTTAATAAAATAAAATGTACAACAATCACCGTTCAATTTGATTTCAATATGCGCTAGATGGTGATTTTGCCATATAAACCCCACTTATCTCCAAGAGAATATCCCCAAATTTTGCACAAACCTCGAATGGACCAACATTTATTTTATTAACATACTCCGATTTCCGGACAAAATATGAAAAGTCGTTTAGTAAAATAAAATGTGCAACAATCACCGTTCAATTTGATTTCAATATGCGCTAGAAAGTGATTTTGTCATATTAACCCCAATTATCTCCAAGAGAATATCCCCAAATTTTACACAAACCTGTAATGGACCAATATTTATTTTATTAACATACTCGGAATTCCGGAAAAAATTTGAAAAGTGGTTTATTAAAGTAAAATGTGCAACAATCACCGTTCAATTTGATTTCAATATGCGCTAGATGGTGATTTTGCCATATTAACCCCACTTATCTCCAAGAGAATATCCCCAAATTTTGCACAAACCTGAAATGGACCATTATTTATTTTATCAACATACTCTGTTTCCCGGACAAAATATCAAATGTTATTTAGTAACGCGCGTGCTTCTCAGACTTTACTTTCAAGTTCTCGATAAAAAATTTCAATATTGATTGGTTACTAATACATTCAAACATTTTTGTATTTAGGAAAGATTTAGGAAGTACTTCACACGCGTAAAAATTACTACGGTCTAAAAAGACCAAAGTATTGAGATTCTGTCAAAAATGATGAAAAATTTGGTTGACCAAAACCACTTTTCTCGACTTTTTGAAAGTCCATGAGTCTGAAAAAGCAAAAAATAAAAATGTCAGTCCGTCCGTTTGTCTGAATATCTGAATGTCTGGATGTCTGGACGTCTGGATGTCTGTACCCATGGTCCATCTAAAGTTCGTCTAAATTATCTACGAAATTCGTTGAAGCTTCACTATGAATCTTCTATGAATTTTATGTACATATTAATATTGAGGTTGATTCAACTTGAACTCACTCACACAGAGATATATTTTCATTTGGGTTGCTGTATTCTATCTCTATGTACAATATAAAAGAGCGCAGACGAAGTAGAAAGCAAATTGCAAAAGGAAGACTTTATATGAGAGAACGAGTAACGAGAGTACATTTGGGTACAATATGTATATGTAATATTGTTTTATTGGATTTGTAATGTAAAATGAATTTGTTGATCAATATTAGTTAGTCTAATAAAAACCTTAAACGAAAAAAGACGCATTTGTATTTGTGAGACGATTTTTAATTTTTATTTTATTTTGCAAGTTGTTGGTACACCGTGTGTACTATTAAATAATTAACATCGAATTGTTCCACAGCGGGACTGGTCCTTCGAGATCACCACATTGGTGCACAATAAATCCATAAGAGATTTCGAGCCGAATAGTTTCCAGTAATTAATAAAAATAAATGTGGTCCCGTATTCATCAAAACAAAAGTGTTACACACATAGCATATCTGTGTGAGTGAGTAAGTTTTTAATTATAGTATTCTCTTTTTACTCTATGTAAAGTAACGGAATGGAAAATTGTTTGTAGATTTTTTAATTATTAATAATTTTTATGTTTAACGAATTGAGTGAGTGTAAGTAATCATATTTCAAAGCTAATATTCCTCAGATAGGTTTTATAATTGTTTTCTAAAATGGGGAGAGATACAAGGTATCAAGGCAAACGAGTGTTTTGAAGTCATCTGATAGTGACAGTTCCGAAATGGATTCATTTTTTTAAAAAATTGGGGTAGTTACAAAGTTGAAGATCTCGCGACGATTTCATTTTCTGAGATTCAAATAAGAATAGAGGTTTTAACCGATTTGTAATCGGAATGTGACCAGTTGGTTGAGCGAGTGGTTGATTTTGAATCAGATTCGGATTTCCAGGAAATCCTTCAAAATATAAGCAACTTGAATGATAACATTTGTGCGTTAAAGGCGCGTTTACAGTCAATTGTTCAAAACCAGGGGTGTTCTAAAGTCAACGAATTTCAAGAATCAAAGTCGGAAACATTTTCTACATTCAGAAATAAGAAACCAAAATTGCCAGACATTCCAATTCCCAATTTTGACGGAAAGCCGGAAAATTGGATTCCTTTCCGCAACACATTTGTTGCGCTTGTTCACAATTATTCAGATTTACCAGGTGTTGTCAAATACTCTTATCTTTTGGACAGATTAAATCAAGAAACAAAATTACAATTAGGGACAATCGTATTGTCTGACGAAGGTTACGAATTTGCGTGGCAAACTCTGCTTGATAATTACAATAACAAGAAAAGGGTCGTATATCATCATGTCGATGCTCTTTTAAATCTTCCACAAATTTTAAAGGATAGTCACAAGGACTTACGACATTTGATCAATGTGTGCATTTCCAATATCTCAGCATTGGAAGAATGTCAACCAAAATTGGAAGGTTTGGAAGACCATATTATGTTAATTAATTTAGTCCTCAAGAAAATTGATTTTTCACTTAGAAAGGAATGAGAGAACGAATCGCCGAACAAGGATCTTCCTAAATGGCATGATTTGATTGAATTTTTAAAGAAACGGTGTCGAATCTTGTAGTCCGTTGATTCATCTAAAAAATCCGCGACAAATCTAATGGAGTTTGGTCTAAAGAATCCAAAATTTCAACGAAACCAGCCGTTTTTGAGGTCTAGATCTATGAAGCCCGATTCTCAAACGTTTGTGGCCACGAATTCTACTTCAGGTGCGGTATCTAAAACTTATGTAAAATCGAAATTGTCGCATTTTAATAAAAACGCAAATTACAACATCAATTCGAGTATGCTGGGACATGTCTTGTTTGCAACGATTCAGGTCACTTTCTTTTCAATTGTCCCAAGTTTCTCCTAATGTCTACGCACGAGCGGTATGACAAAATCAAAGAACTGAGGTTTTGCTTCAATTGTTTCAAAAATCATGCAGTTAAAGATTGTTCATCCCGCAGATGCAAGATTTGCTTTGAGGTCAATCCCCAACAAACCAGTGGTAGAATTTAAATCTTCTTCACTCCAAAAGGCTGCGCCAGAGCAAAACCCTTCCGATCAGATAAATTTGTAAATGGAAAGGGCTGCAGTTATACAAAACGAGTAATTTTACCAACCACCATAGTACTTCTCTAGGACAAGTCAGGGAAATCTCAAGAGTGTAGAGCCTTGCTTGACAGTTGTAGTGATGGAAATTACATATCAGCAAGTGTGGCGGAAAAGGTGAAATTGCAACGCATACAAAATCCTGTGTCAATCTCAGGATTAAATCATTCCAAATCAAAGTCAGAAGAACAAATCTCCACCACAGTAAAATCAAAATTTACAAAGTTCGAATCAATGTTGAACTTCAGCGTTGTTCCAGAAATTTCGCCACCAATTCCGTCTTTTAGTTTCGACATCACTCGATGGGATATTCCATCAAATCTAAAACTTGTCGATCCAGAATTTAGTCTCTCGCGGCCTGTTGATATTTTGATACGAGGAGAAATATTTTTCGAAACAATTTCTCTAAATAAATTTCGACTAAGGAAAGATCTGCCCTTGTTGGTCGAGACAGTATTTGGATGGATTGTAACCAAATCGGCGAAATCATCAACAAATTTGTCACTTAACTAGGTCATGATGGTTGGACCCTACATTCAACAAACTTGTTTCGACATAACCCTTCGGTTTAGAAAGCACCGGTATGTTTTCACCAGTGACATCAATAAAATGTACCGACAAATTCTTATCAACCCTGCGCAAACTCCATTGCAAAGAATTATAAGGAGAACAGACGAAACCAAACCCATGGGTATTTACGAACTTTCAAACGGTTACGTATGGAACGGCGGCCCCATATCTTGCAACCAGAACATTGAAACAACTGGCAGTGGACGAAGCACGAAATTACTTAGAAGCAAGCATCGTAACGCAACGTGATTTTTACGTCGATGACGTTCTCACTGGAACTGACGAATTAGCCGACATTATTAAATTACAACAACAACTTATTAAAATGTTGGCAAAGGGAGGATTTGAATTATACAAATGGTCCTCAAATGATGAACGCATTTTAACCAATATTCCTGTCCAGAATAGGGACGTATTAAAGGCAAAGGAACCAACTTCCAGCGAATGCATTAAAGAGTGGAGTGGCCGCCAAAGGAAATTGTTTCACATTTACTGTTCCAACTATGGAACTAACTTTTTCAATGACCAAAAGAAAGATTGTTTCAGACGTCGCAAAATTGTATGATCCACTTGGTCTTCTCGGTACAGTCATAGTTTTAGCCAAAATACTCATCCAACAATTATGGAAAGCAAATACTGATTGGGATGAAATTGTGCTAGACGAAACATTCCGTTTTGGGAGAAATTCCGATTAAATTTAAACTGTTTGAACGACATCAAAAAAGATCGTCGAATCCTTTGTGATAGTTCCAGAACAGTGCAGATTCATGGATTCTCCGATGCCTCGGAGATGCATGCATTTATATCCGCAGCGTCGCGATCAAACGAACAAGATTCATGTAAAGCTTGTTTGCAGTAAAACGAGAGTAGCGCCCATAAGCCTTCCTGTAGTAAAGCTGGGTGACCTACAGCGACTTTCCATTCCCAGCAACTCGTAAGAGTTAAATCAAAACGGTACAATAGATCGATTCGGCTTCTCAGAAATATTTCGTAACCGAAGATTTGTGTCAAATGTTACAAATACCAAAGAAACCTAATTTGTCATTGGTATACTTGAAAATTAAGTTTTGAACATTTAAGTTTGAAACTAGTCCCGATTTTTTGGTAAATCGGCGATACATCCAAACCGGGATATGTTCAAATGTTCTGTGTGTAAAATCTAAGGAGACACCGACTAAGGAGCAAATCATTCCAAGATTGGAGCTCTTCGCATCTCTTCTTCTTGCTAAAACAAGCAGCAAAATGTCTCAATCAATTAGTCTAAAACTGGATTGTCCTGTGGACGAATTTAGAAATAACCCTCCATCAAATCAGAGCACTAGCAAATCGGCTATCCAAAATTTGAGACCTCGCGCAAATAGATTCTTGGAGACATGTTTCGCAAAATGAATCTCGCTGATATTGTTTCAAGAGGGTCAAAGGTCAAACCAGCTTAACTTGAAATTATTGACCACATGAAGAAAAACAATTGTATACTAAGTGTACCAAATGCGGGATTGAGGGATGCATGATTTTCCACTGATACGGCGTGAAACCATTAAACATTAAAAAAAGATTTTTGATCAGCTAAGAAATATTTTACCGAATTTACAATTGTTTTAGCTGATCGTTTTTTGAATTATGAATTACCTGAGACAAATGAAGTGTGAATCATCGATAAATGTTTCCAAATTAAAAGTTTTTTATTTTTCTGTAGGTATTCAAGTAAAATCAATGAAAAAAGGTTGACTTTGAAATTACACAATTTCAAGGTGGCAATTTGTTATATAGAGCCATCTGCAAAAAATGTAAAAACAAAAAATTAAATGTCAATAGACATCCCCACTATAGTAAAATTTAACACTAGATGTACCTACCGACCGATCAGAATGACCGGTTGCATTAATTGTTGACAAAACTTTCTCTTTAAATTCCGATACCGATCATCTCACCAAACGATTCCATTTCTGCTAATCGAATTAAAAGATTTACTTTTAGTTAGAAACATTTTATTACGTCTATACAACATATTACAGTTTTCAATATCCCAAATATTTTGCCTCATCCAATAGAGCCACAAGGGAGTCTAAAGTTTCCTTCAAAGTTGGGATTATTTGATTCGCCGGTAGAATAAATCCTGAACTACCATTCAATGATTCACGGCTTGGTCGTAACTCATAAACAAAAGACAATTTTGTTTGCAAATTATCATAAGCCCACTCAATACTAGAACCGCTTGACGCATACATAATCTTGTTAATAGAACCAACTTTGTACACCGTTCCGTAACGTTTTGCCAATTCTTTGATGGCTTTATTTCCAATGTTTCGTAAATCATTTTGATTGGTCGCAGGCTTATTGGTGTGACCGTAAGGGAACAGAAGCACCTGGCTAAATGAGTGAAATGCAATATAGGCAACAATTTTAACTTTAAGCGATTTTAAAAATGTTGATATTGTTTTCGTTTCAATTTCTGAAAATGCTTTACCACCTGCGAATATATCAGAACATGGATTTGTGCTGGACCCATTTCCACTCCAATTATTATCCCAATTACGATTTGGATCAGCACCAATACAAGTTTGCCGTATAACGTTTTCGTGTTTTGCACCACAATCGATTTTTCTTATGCGTATATTCGTAACCATCTGGATTTGCCACCGGTATTACATACCAATCATAACGTTTCGCTATCGATCGCACTGCTTTATCCTTGCTACAAATGAGTTCGTTCAATATGTATGTCGCGACGGTTGGTGTAATCCATTCCCTGGCATGTATTCCACATTCCAAAATAACAGCGGGGTTTCCTTTTTTGTACGAAAATTTAATACCTCGAATTTTACGCTTCTCATGACTTTCGCCAACTGTAACCATTGTTACGGTGTCCGAATGGCACAGCACTAAATTTTTCATCCAATCGTTAATCACATCCAATCTATAATAATCATGCCAATCGAATCCAGTTTTAACTTTTCTCATTCGTGTATTTTCTGCATTCAAATAATCTTGAACATTTTCACTTAGGATTTCAAATTGAAATGCATGCTGAGTTAATATTTCGTGGAAATTACCAAATTTGTGTGGTGGTACAATCACTTCGGCGAAGGTCAATGTTTTTACTAGGATGATATAACTATCACTATAATTTTCTAAGGCATTCAAAACTTCCACATGATTTGTATTCTCAATATTTAAACGGTACAAATAGTAATTATCGTAACGTGCTTAATCGTAGATGGATTGAACCATATGAAGCAATACTTGAATAGTGAAAATTAAAATCAAAATGTACTCGTTCATTATAGATGATATTATTGGCACACAATGTTTTGCACTAATATTGAATAAATTAATAATTATTTTGGGACAACGTAAAGTTGATAATGCGCGATGCGCCTTTAGTTTCAATTAATCGATTTAAATATGATTTAATTCGATATAGGTACGAGAAATAACGATAAAAAATTAATTGATTATTTAAGTATTTAAGTAAATTTTATAAAAAAAAAACTCGGAGGCATCTACTATCCAGGGGCCTGACCTCTTTAAAATACTACGAAAACGTGCTCGTTAGTGAAACAAGGCACCAGCATCTCAATTTTAAAAAAAATGAACTTGACTGTTTTTCCCGTGTACCTCTTCAAAAATTGGTAAACAATATTTTAACTCCCTTAGGCCCGACCCCTCCGAAAATACTTGATGAAAATCTGCTCATATCTTTTATTTGCCCTAATATAATTTAAAAATAAAATTAACTTATATACGATTTCCCGTGTACCTTTCAAAAAATGGTAAAAACAAATTCGAAGAAAACCCCTCGAATCCGAGTATACAAATTTAACCATTTATTTGTTGAATTCAATTTCGTAAAATGTTTAAAAAAATATCTATTTTAGAACGGAATTGGTGCAACCATATTTATTCGGAAACCAGTTTTTCCTTTCACTCTTGTATGCAACTGTAATTCCTTTCCTTCTATGTTCAGCCACCTTTCTTTCTGATATCTTCAAGTTTTATAAAATTGCTTCAGGTATTCGCTCATCCCAATCGACATCTATAATAACCACAGTTTCTGGAAAAGAATTTTTATTTTTATTATGGTTAGCGACAACCAACCAATCGGATGAAAAATTGTTGTTGCCTCGGATAACATTTACAGCTTCGTTACTTCATTTTCCTCCAACTTGAGTCGTCTTCAAAATCCACAAATTGAGGTACCGTGGTCTGCTTCGGGAATAATTTGCATAAGCTGCTCACTGGAAACCCCCCTTTTCCATCATGTTGATTAAATCCGGGATAATCATTTCCCCGAGTGTTGGTTCTCGACATAAGGTCATCAACAAAGAAATCACGTTGTAGTATTTCTGAAACCTTCTGGTTCAACTGCAAGCTGGTTTTGCGTTTCCGTAGCTAAGAAAGGACTGGATGACGTGCCATATATAACCGGTTCTAGCTTATAGAATTGCAGCTCTGCATTGGGTTTCTTTCTTCAAACATTTTATTGATATTCTACATCTTTAGCGTTGACCCAAATTTGCCAAAACATTTTCTCAATATAGGACGTGAATCCGTATTTATGAATACTAAGCTATAGATTGGGCCGTTGGCCCTGCTGCCAATTCATTATTCAGCAATTTTTCTTGCACTGCCTTGGCTGATAAATCGAATACTTCGTCGTAGTACTGCTCTCCCTAATCTCCCAACATTTTCTAAGAGTTAAATTTACATCGAAGTGGAGATATTTTACTTGCTAACTTCCATTCGAAATGGCATTCCCGATATCACCCACACTAGCCTTATATTGCTATTTGCCATCACAAATAATTTCAAAAAATTAATCACTGCCAAGTATATCAATTTTGCCTTCCATATTAAACCACGGACCTGCTAACTCTAATTTGTCCAAACCTTTCAGATCGATTCATTCGTGAATCGAGGGTTAGTATGAAGAAATCTTAGGAACTCTGAGCACTCTAGCTGTTGTCGTGTAATGTTCCTCGTCTAATCGGAATTTTATACAAATCTTTGCTGCGCCTTTCGATATTCCCGAAATCCCATCATTCAGCCCCTTTATACTAATTCGCCCATTTGCCCTTTGTAAACCAAGTCGTTGGAAACATTGTTCCGTTCGTTACAAGTGAGGTTTGCAAGCCTGAATGAAGCAGCGATCGGCATCGTTTCAATTCGCCGTTAAATTTCTCTACCTTTATCTGACCTGTTGAAAGGATTGCTTTACTTACTTACTTTTGTTTTTGGTGTATCTGCTGAGGATTAGAAATATAAGATGTCATGGTGCTTCTTCTGACACACATCACGCTTTCACCTTGACTTATACTGATACACCATGTCCGTATTATTTAAACCATTGTAACATCTAGCGCAGCCTTCCGATTTGATGCCTTATAATGAATCCATACGTTTTATTAAAACCGACAAGAGATTATCGTTAGTGGGATAATCAACATCTGATGCGGTTTTCAAATTTGCACATTTGCATTGTTGTCATCTTGCGTATAGCGCATTGAAATGTTAAAATGATGTAATAATATTGAGCATCTACCGTTTCGTTGTCAGTTTAACCTTCATCCGTCCGAAAAATACGCTGAATATTGATACGCTCGAATAAAGTTTCAAGCACACAAATTTTTAATTTGGCTAAGTCCATGTCCATATGCGCGACGATTCGTGATAAAAGCGAAGCGATATTAAGAGAAATGTTCTTAACAACCGAATCTTGTTTACATACATTTGTCGATAAAAGTTCAAATGGAATTTCAAAGTGTCCGATACACTGAATTTTAACGTTTCCAACGTTGGCAATGAGTCATATTCAGAAATGTAAAAATCGTTTTAGATTTCATCATAATCGGGTAAAAAACAAACAAGCCCGTTCCTAACTGGCCATATTTCAGAGCTTCATCTAAAACTCATTTTGGAATTTCATTTCTGTCGTGCATACTAAGTTTCATCATGATCGATTAAGGAATGGCCAAGTCCCTTCCTAATTGGCCATATTCCAGAACTTCTTCTAAATATCACTTCAGAATCTCATTTCCATTGTTCAATTCGAATTTCATCGTAATCGGTTAAGAAATAGTCAAGTCCCTTCCTCAAAGGCCTGAATTTCACTTGACAATGCTATTGATGGATAAACATCTACACCAGATACTCAAATTTTCTACATTCGGATCTAAGACTCTCAAACCGAGGTTTTACTGTAATATATTAGTCCCATACCGTTACAGAATTAAAAAAAAATCGAAAACCGGAAAAGTCCGGGATCTCCAGGAACACTTTTGTGATAAAAATTGGATCCCGTTTTGAGAAACCTTAGTTGAGACTGTCTCGGGGTAATGGGCTCACAAAATAATAGAAGAATTCGTGCCCTATCCACCTTATTTTAGAGAACTCAACCCTACTTTCTTTAATGATATAGGATATAGGATTCGCACTCTAATTGTTTGCTATAGAATTTAGCTATAGAAATTCCTAAAGGAAACTTGACACAAAACAACATACTCCCGATTTATATTGTGGCGGCTCGATACATTTCATTTTGTTACATTCACTCATCGCCACAATAATTTAGCACTCAAACCTAAGTTCGCACTCGAACATAAACAAAAAGCAAAAGAACGCACATACTCATTGTCAACCATACCAACTTCGCGACAACACAAAACAAAAATAAATAAAATAAAAATCAATATCAGTGAATCAGTCTCGTCTCGGATTTGATACTATGCGCATGCGCGCACTTCTCGCGACTCTAAAAATGTGGTGGTGATAATTAAAACATTTAAACGTAAATCATATATATATATTTAAAATAAAACAAATTATATACAAAAACAAATTAAAATAAATTGTGTATAATTGTGTATTTCCACAATATCCTCCAGCATCGCAAATTAGTTTCTGAAAATTCCGCGTTATTCGAAACCGTGCAAAATATGTTGAATTAGGGAATTGGTTTAAAAAAATTTACATTTTTAATTTTTAATATTGTATTATTGATAACGGAGATTTAATTGAAAACATAATACTTACAAACCATAAGTGGTACACGGCTAAATTATTGATTATTAAAAGCAACCTACCTAGCGGTTTGATTCAGAATATTGAAATTCAAAAAAATTGTTAATAGTCGGCTTCATCCTGTAGCCTTTCAGACGCGCTTGAATTTTGTTTAGTTTATTAGATTCAAGATAAATAAGAACGTTAGATAAACATTCTGCACGACTATCTCTTTAAAATGGCTCTTGTTTGTACATTATAACCAAATAATGTCATAATAAGGTCGAGCCAAGTTCCATTCTAATCGCCCGTATTCCAGAACTATGTGCTAAACACTTTACTAAAAATACACTACTAACAAATTTATTATCAACTACTTGGGTGTCTGGAACCGGGTTGATTCTCTGTTATTAATATACCATTCTTTTCCTTCGGTTTTGTTATGTGTAAAGAGCGTACGGAGGACCCGATTGTTAAATATTGTTGAAATACGAAAATTCCAATTAAAAATTGCTAGCTCATCAAACGTTGCAGTGAATGAAAACGAAAGTAATATGAGTGACGCAAATAATGAAAAACATTGAGAATGAAAATAATGAAAATGTATCTCTGACACAAACATTACTGCAAACGGGAATTGAACGTTATATTACGGTGGCGTCAAAAAGAAAAACAAACCCAAAATCTCCAGAGGAGGCAGTTTCATCTCTAAAGAGCGTAAAGCTAAATCAACCCGAATAATATATGGTAACGGATTTGAAGTTCTACAAGTAGAAGGTAATAATAAGGATGAGGAGCAAGAGCCTAAAGAGAGACCTCCTCCAATCTACTTAAGAGAACCGCCATCAAAACTGTTACTGACCACATTAAACGTGGTAGCATCAGCGGAAACCGGGATTTAAGCCAAAAATATCGACGGATCCAGAAAAATTGTAGCCTCTCTTGAAAAAATGGAAAGTATTTTTACACATACTGTTTAAAGAGCGCAAAAGGAATGACGGTCATGATAAAAGGGATTAAATTCACTGTGCAGCCATAGGAAATGAGCGAAGAGCTATCAAAAATGAACTACAAGGTGAAAAACGTAATAAACATTATAAATCGTGACAGAAAACCTCAACCAATGTTTAAAGTTGAGTTGGAACTCGATGTAACAAAAACTAAGGATAAACATGCGATCTATGATATTAGGTATTTATTGTACTGAAAAGTCTTATTGGAGGAGCCACACAAACGTAAATCGGTATTACAATGTACAAACTGTCAGAAATATTGGCATTAGCGAAACTACTGCAAGCTCCCGGCTTTGCGTAATATGAGGAAAACTGCATAAGAGTAGCAAGTGTGAACTGAATAAAAGCAAACCGGAGGCTAGAAAATGCAGTTATTATGATGAAAATCATAACACAAACTACAGAGGATGTATAAGGAGTTAAGAAAAAAAAATGACTTTACGTCAAAGAACGAAACAGCAAGCACTAAACCATATTTTCAAAAGTCAATCCAATGCTGGTCAAATATCGCCTACTTGTTAGAGGTAATTCTCTTAATCCGACCCCAAACGATGACCATAGGAAATTTTTAAAATTATATGAAATGATGGAAACCAATATGAGTCTCATGCTACAAAACATGAATACCCTCATGCAACTTCTCATCAAAAACCAAAAATTAATCAACTTAAATTAGCTGTTTGGAACGAAAATGGGCTAGTTCAACGTAAACTAGAGATACAAAATTTTCTTATTTATTTCTTGCGAGCCATTTCAAAATCGAAAGATACACCTTTTATTACACAATGCATCCTATCGGAAAATCGCATGGCGAAACGGCCATCCTTATCAAGAACAGAATAAGACATTATGAACTCAAAAAATATAGTGAGTAGCGCATATATAAGTAACAATCATCTGTCTGGAGGAAGGGGCAGGAAAATACACCATGTCTTAGTTTATTGTCCACCGAAGCATTCAGTGAAAAGACATCAGTACACGAACTACTTCAAAACTCTGCGAGATAAGTTCCTTGCGGGATGTGACTATAATACCAAACATATACAGCGCGGTTCCAGACTAATATTCTCGAAAGAAAACAATTGTGGGAATGTAAGCAAATGAAAAATTAAATTTGCTTTTACCCAACTTATTGGCTAACTGACAGACGAGAAGTTCTAAAACTATCGCCACCTAGATTCTAATTGGGCCCAATTCAAGTCTACGTTAAACAAAGAATGTTATTTAAATACCCCGCTAAAAGCAAAACTTGAAATTGATGCAGCAGTATAAAGCCTAACGGTTGTATTAAAACAAGCCGCAACGGATGCGACACCATTCAGCTCAGTTTACTTAAAGTTAGATAAACCGTCTCAGAATATTCAGCAGATGTAATAATAAAACCGCTCAATACGCAGGCAATGGCAACTACACAGATCGCTTACACTTAAATCAAATTTAAATAAAGTGATCAAAAACCTGAAAATGGCTTATTACACGAACATGATAAAGGAAAGGTGGAAAGCCACACGTAAGCTGAAACGACCCACACTTTCATGTCCTCCGATTCGTCTCCCTGCCGGAAAGTAAGCAGGGAGTGATGCAGATAAAGCAAACGTATTAGTAAGGTTCAACATCTAAGTAAGGTATTTATACCCAAGAACAAATTGGAAGCCCTGAATTTATATCTGATGATGCAGAAGCTGAGTAAATCCAGCCAATAAAATACAAGTGGCGCCAAGTACAAAAGAAAATCAAGGAAAACATTGATCCAAGAAAAGCACCAGGGCATAATCTGATAAGTGGCAAAATATTCAAAAATCTTGCGGAACAATGTATCAAATTAATAATAATCTAATAATGAGAATAGGCTACTTTCCTGGAACCCGAAAAATTTCGCAAACCATAATGATTATAAAACATGGTAAAGATGAAACAAAACTAATCTCATATCGTCCAATCAGTTAACTACCGCCTTTCTCTAACCTATTCGAAAAAATGCTCCTGCAAAAACTAAAACCAATTCTGCACGAGAAAAAAATTATTTCTGATCATCAATTCGGATTTAGAGAAGAACACGGAACAGTAGAATAAGTATAAAGTTGTCTCTGCTCTGCAGCGTTTTTAGACATTACGCAAGCTCTCCATAAAGTGTGGCATAAATCACTTATACACAAAGTTAGAAGATAGTTACCAAAAAGTATTGCTAACATCATTAAACATTACTTGCTTGATCGAAAGTTTCTCGTGAAATATAACAGCGCATTCACCAATTTATTCAAAATCCTCGCTGGGGTTCCACAAGGCAGTGTGTTAGGGCCACTACTATATTTGATCTATACAACAGATCTATAGATCCATCAAAATACGTAAAAAACCCAACATCAAAATACGTAAAAGTTTCAACATTTTCAGATGATAAACAACACTCATATATACGCATCAAAACCCCACGATAGCATCAATAAATCTACAAGATCATTTAGGCGAAATAGAAAAATGGCTATAGCTAAGGAGAATTAAGGTGAACGAACGTAAATCAGCGCACATTACATTCACACTCCTCAAACTTACCTGCCCGCCAGTGAGACTAAACAATTATCATTCTACCACTGTAACGGGTGTACGACTAAACCAAAGATTAAATAAATAATAACCAAAAAAAAAATAGTTTGTTTAATATTACGTTATAATATCTAAACTCAAAATTTAATAATAAAAAAAAATAACAATACAGTCTCATGGACTAGCTATGCAAAAATAATATAAATATCTATATAAACTAAATCTAATTAATTTAGAAAAAAAAAAATCCTAAAACTGAATTTTGCTAAATCGCAAAAGTAGGCAAAATCAGTATTAAAAAAAATTAAATTAAACACAAAAAAAAAATTCTTTAACTTTGAAATTATTCATGACTTTATTCGGGCAAACAATTTTATTTAATTGGGCGCCATCTTCCCTTAGGAAGAAAACCCGTCACTCGTTTTATCTACCGGCTATTACTCTAGAGAAACTTCATGAGAAACAGAGGGCGTGGGCAATAAATAATTTGTCAAGCTTACCGAAAACAACAACTATAAAAATAATAATGAATTAAGCACAAAAAAAAATTTAATTAATAATAAAACATTTCCAACATTCCGGATACAAAAAAAAATATTATAAGTTTGCAAAGGAAAATTCTCCAGATAGAAACTAATTAGCTTGCTTACCATGCATGTTCCAAAAAAAACAATTGACCGTCTCGACTAAATTTACCTCAGTAAATTAATTTGATTCGCCTCTCTTTCCGACGTTTTCCATATCAGCGGCACAAAATCATAAACAAAAATAAAATACTTAATAACACCGTTTGACTTCACTGACTGGATGGATGTTCTGGTTCTTTCTTTGATCCACATGTTTTCCACTAATACAAATTAGCCACCAATAAATCTACTTCACAAAATTTACCACTTTATATCAGCGCAATTATTTTACGCTGAGGCTAATTGTTATAACCCGCTTGATCACAATCTTTTCTTAGGTTGTGTTCCAATCGGTTAAAAAGTTAAATATTTTAACTGTGGTAAGAAATATTTAACTTACCTCATTTTTTAACCGATTTGCTGTTCCAAATGCAATTAGTTAAAAAGTTAAAATTTTGAGGTTTAAGTTTTATTTACATTATTTACATTTTCTTTTTATTTTATTTTCGTTATCTTTTAAATTTAGATTTGCATTGTTTTTCCATTTTTTTGTGTGGTTGCACAAAACGTCAAAGGAATAAATGATTAAAATTTTTAACTGCACCGCGACCAGTTAAAAAATTTGTGGTGAATAAAAAGTTAAAATTTTAACTTCCAATTGCAATTTGAAAGCACCCATAGGAGATTTTGGTAATGGGTCATCTTTCGACGCTTTACAAACTCCGCAATTCCTAACATAATACTTAACGGTATTGTCAATATTAGGCCAAAAATAATGTTTTTTTATCCGATAAGCAGTCTTAGAAATTCCTAAATGTGCGGATAGTCGATTGTCATGACAACGTTTGAGAACCTCAGTGCGTTTCGTCAACGGAACAACTAACTTTAACTTTGACCCCGGAAATAATTTATAAATTTGATTTTTATAAATTTCTCGGTGCAATTTTTCAACCCAAATTTTATATTTTCATACACCATTCGTCATAGTTGGTTAACGTATCACATGTCATTGACCGAGAAATTGCGTGGTGAACTACATTCAATTTGCCCTTCCTATGACGCAAATCAAATTTATATTGTTGCAACCGTAACGCCCAACGACCAACTCTACCACTAGGGTCGTTCAAATTATTAAGCCATAGGAGTGACGCATGATCTGTAATGACCACAAAATAACTGCCCTCGATATAAGGACGAAATCGTTCAATAGCCAATATCACTGCAAGACTCTCTTTCTCTGTCGTGTGATATTTGCGTTGTTGTGTAGAGAGCTTTTGACTGAAAAACGACACCACTCTTTCATTATCACCGTCACCTTGGCTTAATACGGCACTCACTCCAACATCGGATGCATCCGTTTGAATCACAAATTGTTCTGAAAATACTGGATTAGCCAGAATAGGTGCTGATATAAGAAGTGACTGCAATTTTAAAAAGCATTATTAGCAGATTCAGTCCAGAGGAATTTCTTCCCTTTCTTCAAAATATCAGAAATTGGTGAGGTTATAGAAGAAAAATCTTTTATGAACCGCCGATACCAACTAGCCATTCCCAGCAGGCAGTCGGCGCACTGTTTTAACAGAATTAGGCGTTGGATAATTAAGAATCGCAAATATTTTATCAGGGTCAGTACGAACTCCCTCTTAGAGATGATATAACCAAGACACTTTACCTATTTGATTTTATAAAAAACTTCGACTTTTCCAAATTTATTGTTAATTTGGCCTGCTTTAATCTTTCTGCTACAATATTCGAGAGCCGAAGATGTTCCTCATAAGTCTCGGTTGATATTATTATATCGTCGAGATACACGAAAATCTGAGGTTCAAGATCGACACCCAAAACCCGATCCATCAAACGAGCCTGCGTTTGTGGTGCATTATGTAAGCCAAACGGCATAACTGTGAATTGAAAATGACCACGCGATGAAATTGAAAAAGCAGTTTTCTCGTTTGACGCATCTTTCAAAGGAATCTGCCAAAAGGCGTCAGACAAATCTACACTTGATAAGAAATTTGTGCTTTTAAAACGACCTAATATGCTTGAAATATGCGGTAAAGGATATAGGCATTCTGTTTGGTTACCACATTTAATTTTCTTGAGCTTCGGCTTTTTAACACATACTTATGGATTACTCCAAGGACTACTAGAATTTTCTATGACACCGAGACGCAGCATGCGATCAATTTCACGATCAATTTTTTCCTGCATATACGGTGATGTAGGATAATTTCGCTGTTTGAGTCAAAACATTCGTTCGACCAATTCTATCATCATTTGACACGCGAAATTTTGACAAAGTTTCCTTCAATTTCACAATCTGTGGTAGTAGACCCAATTCATGTTGAATTTCCGAAATTTTAACATCCAATATATTAGATGATTCTACCGATAGGTTTTCAACAACAGGTCTTATATTGAAAAGCTTCCAAAAATCCATTCCTATAGAATGAGGGTGGAGGTAATGAAAGGCACAATAAGCGTTGGTACCACAAATGTTTTATTATTATACGTAAAAGGTACATTTACATATAATTTAATTTTATGTGTGGTTCCTTCAGCTGTTGAAATAGACGAATCAATTGGAAATATTGAAAGGTTTAACTTTTTGATTAATGTATCAGAATTTATACCAAAAATAGTGCAACTAGCACCCGAATCCAGAAGGCCATCAATAGATGCATCCAAAATCTTAACTTCTATAGTTGGTCTTCCATCAGAAGTATAATAAATTATTGTGTTTATAAAACATTCTCAAAATAACAGAAAGTAGGACGACTTTTTACTATTTTAGGTACTGTGGGAGTCTTAAATTCAGAGAAATTAGGGAGACTCCGACCTCCAATTTCTACTTTGGGTTTTCCGAAGTAGGATAACATCTCGAACATTTCCGAGTTATAACTCCTAACTTTCCACACCTGTAACAAAATAATTTTGATTTAGGTTTTACGCAATTATAAAACCTGTGTCCTATTTCCAAACAATTCCAACACTTTTCTATATTAATGTTTGGAATTTCAATGGACTTAATATTTTCCGAACCACTATCAGATGAATTTACAATTTCAGACGGTTCTTTCGATAATTCGTCTAATGGCTTTGTATTAAAAGCATTAACTCTAGGTTGTCGAGAAAATCGATTTACTGGAGGTTCTAAAATTGGTTTGGACGATGAAGCTCTTCTATTTAGGTTATATCTTAAATCCTTTATCTTTTTACAATGTGATTTTAGTTTCTCGATAGAGATTATTTCCAATATTGGCAATTTTTCTAAATAAAATGGTAAAAGATTCCGAATAACCGTTTTTAATATATTTACTTTTCTCTTTGTTCATGTAACTGCTTAAAATAAATTTGCATCTGTGCTAAATAAATATTAAACGTTTCGTTTTTAGCTTGAATCCTTTGGTCTATTTCACGCAAGAGCCAATAGTCATGATCTTCTGGTAAGAAATCTCTTTTAGGGCCATGACCAATTAATTCCATGATTTAAAATTTTCACAAGATGCTGCCAACAGAAATTCTTTGTCAGATACTTGTTCTGTCACTGCCCTCATTTTAATTTGTTGCAGAAAATCATTTAATGAAAAGCTAGCAGGATCTCGAAAGAAAGATTTCGAAGATTCTCGAAATTGTGGAATGCAATCATCCTCAAAATCTGATTGTGAAGCTGAATTAATTTCTGTGGAATTAACCGTAATTTTCAATTGATTAATATCTTTACTAATTGCTCCCAAGTCTTTAAGCTGAATATTCCTTTGTGGTTTATCTACTTCGGTTACTAGAACCGTGGGATTAGAATTTTCAGGAAGTGATGATCTGTTGACTTCTGAAGCTTTGGGATCAAAAGGATTGCCTGAAAATTCATTTTCCAAAACAATTATCTCAGAGTAAAGCAAAGCTCACATATTTGAAATCATTTGACTAATATTATTTTTCTAAGGGGAATGAACCGGAATTGTATTATTTAGACGTTAAAGACGCAATTTTAAATGAAAGATTTTAGTGTTAAAACGCTTACCCTCTTTTTTCCTTTGTGCAATCGGCAGTGAAGTTAAATATTTATATTTGTTTTCGCATGTTCTATATTCCACGTCGATATCTGCACGAAATGTTCTCGGAATGATATCTATACCCTTCGCTTCGATCCTCTTAATTGAAGCTCGTACACGATTTCACTTTCGCTCAAATTTGCAGCGTTCATTTTTACTTATTTTAATTCAGTTTAAAACAAATAATCCTTTGAGTTATTGTACATGAGATAAATTAAATATCATCAACGTGTATGCTATAATTTTTCTGTGGAATAAATAAAAAGTAATTGCATAACATATAAAACAAAATTTATAAACAAACTAATAACCTAAATTGAAAAAAAATATATGTATAATCTTTTGGTTACTAAAAAAATTAATAAAGAATGCCGCTTAGGTGGCCCAAAAAAAAATTTACCAAACTAACGATATACCGAATTAACTGGGCCCCACGCTGGGCGCCACAACACCAAAACGTTAAACACCACAACACCAAAACGTTAAAAAATCTCGGCTTCTATTAAGATAAAAGGCTTACATGGGGAAAAAATATCGCAGCTAACCATCGCAAATCAAATTAAGGTGTGTTAAAATGAACTAGTTAATAGGGAAACATCCAACTTAAGCCTAGGCTGTAAGGTTTTACTATATAAAATGGTACTTAAACCTATCTGGACCTATGTATGGTATTCAATTGTGGGGGTACTTTGTGTTTCCGATATAATAAAACTGCAACGAATGCATTCAAGAATACTAAGAATAATGGTAAATGCACCCTGGTACACATCGAAACAGTAGCAGACACAGGGCCAGATACACGATACCCTAGCAATTCGCAAATCGATAAATATGGCGGATTCACTAATGGAAAATTTCCTTGCGTAGGCTACTCGATTATTTTAGCAAAGTAAAATATATTTTTGTATTCAGCACAAACGATAAAGTGCGTTAAAGTATCTCATTTTTTGAAATTCAGAAACAAATTGGGTTGCTAAATTATAGTGTATAACATTTCTAGCAAATTCGCAAAAAATAACTGCTTATCTGCTTATCTGAGTATCGAGTATCTAGCCCACAATCTAGAAGTACGCTTTAGCCAGGGAAATTTTACAAAGGTCCAGATACCGGCATCTTAAAAAAAAGAACCTTTAGATATGGCTATCTAATTTAATGTAATTACTAAGTGCAAGTTAGTATTAAGAACTAAAGTGGTAACCATAGATAATTTATAAAAACTTATAAACTTAAATTAAGCAAAATTAATAATCCGGTAAATGGCATTTATGTGTATTCGCCCACGAAAAACTTAAATAACCTTAAAAATTTAACGAAGCTTCGTCAAATTTTATCTGTCACTTAAAAAAACTTATGAATGCTAAATTTTCCGTCCAAACTTAAAAAAAAAAAAATTAAAACAAGACGTCAAAAACATTGTTTCCCCTTGTGCACAAGTAGAAATTCTAAATTTACCTTTTATCTAAATTTGTGAAACCGAACGTAAAAAAAATGATTGAAGCACAATTTGATCCTACTAAAAAATAAATGCTATTTTTATAGACATACTATATTTTCTAAAAGTTAGACGAAATTCTCATGGAATTCCCCCAAAAATACTAATTTACCCTAAAATAAAAATTATAAATACAAAAATCGCTGTCATTTACTTAAAAAATTTTTAACTTCTCTATGGTTGAAATGTCAAAAAAACTTTAAAAAAATTGGATTCGTTAAAATTTTAAATTTTTTTTAAGTTTATAATTTCTCACTAGTTAGCCCTTAACATAATATAGGTTAAGTCTTAAACAAAAGTTTGAATTAATTTGTAAGATTTGATTACATCTTGTGAGTTTCCTATCAAGCAAAGATTCAAGAATAAGCCTTAGGCAGTTTAAAAAAATGGTATTAGAATCCAAAAACGGGTATGTCTGACCACCATATGCAAAATTTGCATTTTTATACAATTTTGTTTTGCTAGTATTACTAATTTACTATACACAAAAAAAAAAAAAAAAAAAATAGAGCGCCTTAGGGTTAACTCGTGACGTTAATTGGAAGTTCACACGTGTCACGTACCCAGCAAAAAATTGAATAAAATTAAACATTCTAAATCATTTATTTCATTAGTATATATAACGAAACAGCTTCCGCACAATCAAGTGACCATACTAATATTATATAAACGAAACAACATTTTAGTGCTGCCTCTAATTTCATCATAACGATAAACGATCTCTAACGTAACTATATATGTCTGTCATTAGAGTCGCGAATCAACAAAAATAAAAAAAATGTGATCAACAAATTATTTCATTGAACTCTCTCTCTCTCTCTCTCTCATCCACTGTGATATATTAAGAAAAAATTTTTTTGGCAAAATTATAATCAACCAAAATATTTTCGTACTGTAGCTATATACAATATCATGATTGGCGCAGGTCCAGCAGGTGCAATTAAAATAGTTTTCTCAAAAACACACAAATATATAGTTAGACCACAGCATGTTGTTACGAGTATTTCATTGCATTTAACCTCAAATATTCCCTCGACAATTACTAACGTAAACAATACAAATTCTTATCAAAGTATCTACACATGAACAAACAATAACAACTTTTATAAATCACTGTACAAACAGATAATTGTACATTTGTGATTTTGTATTATTGTAATCAAATAAACATAAAAATTTATTAGAATGTACTAACAAAATGACAACGAATAGTTTGTACAGACGTATCTACACAACAAATACACAAAATTAATGAAATCGCTTGTTTTTGAGTTATTTGATGGTGATACGTTCAAGTGTCAAGTTTAATATTTAAATTTTGTTGTTTTTTTTTTGGTTTTGATTTTGATTTTATAAATTAATTAATTTGGTTTCACCTAAAATTAGACAAAACTTAAAAATAAAAATTTTAAAAATGTTCCGTTTAATTAAGTTAACGTTAATTGTGCTTATTTTTATAAAAAGTTCCTTTGCGCGAACTTCTCTAATCAATAGTGATGAAGCGGTAACAAAACGTAATGATGAACCAATCATTGGAATTTTGGCACAAGAAATTTCCAGCCATTTGAATGGACATTTCCCCGAGCAGTACAATAGCTATATAGCCGCTTCGTATGTTAAATTTGTCGAAGGTGGTGGAGCACGTGTCGTACCGATATGGTAAGTTCGAAGTTTTTGGTGTATTTGTTAATGATGATAGTAAAACATTTGTTTATTTGGTGATTTAATCTGTAAACTTTTGGTTAATTGTGTTTACTTTTGAAGTGATGAGATATTTAAAATTATAAAAAAAGTGTTAAACTCTGGGTTTTTTTTAATTTACACTTAGCAATTGATTACGGTTCGAGAACTGGTTGCCAATCATAATCTATTGTTTTGATTAAAATCCCTAATTAAAAATGTTTGTCGAATGGAAATTTGTTATTCATTCTCTTTCTGTTTGTAATGCAACAAAGTCCAGATTTTCATTTTACTGGCGAATTTAGAATAAAACAATGTGTATCTTCTAGTAGGTTTCATATAGCATTCAACATAAGCGGGGATTTTTTTAATCACAAATATTGCAGCCAAACAAGTTACCTTTTGTGATATACATATAAGATAACTTTATTTCTCGTCATATAAACTAGTGCGCTGAAAGTGGAATTCAAATTTAAAAGCTATGCTCATACATCTTATAACACATCGAATAAATTATGTGTTAGACGCGTAAATTTGGTCAACGTAAATCTTTTTTTGAATTTGGATATACATTGACCTTTCATTTTGTTTATTCACAGGTAGTCGATTGAACTATTCATATTTACACAAATCATTTTTGTCATCCTATTATCATATATCCCAGTATTCAGGTCTCTATAAAATTATGATGTTTCTTCGCTTCTAGTGGTTGCTCCAAAACCACTTTTCTCGACGTTTTGTAAATCCCTGAGTCTAACATAACAAAAAAATAAAGCCGAAGGTTTTAGCGAGCTAAACAACGAAAACATTGAAAATATTAACCGCGAACAAATAAAACCAATTTTAAAGTTAGTATAATTTTTTATTTATTTTCATTTTTTATACTTTAATCACCGCAAGTATAGGGTCATGATAACTAAAATAACTAACATATTTCATATAATCCACTCCCTCACAAGTCACAATTTCTTGAGAACATTAAATCGATACACGTATTATTCTTTGTTGTCGATAAAAATTTTTCAATTTTTCTCCAAGTAATTTTTCATGAAATTCACAAACTCTTCGTTTTCTTTCTTTTTAATATCTAAATTAAAATCACCTGCCACTATCATAGGCAAATCGGTCAAATTAAATCGTATGATATCCGGAAACACTTCTGTGAACTTTCTTGTATATGCTCCCAAATTCATTGCAAGAAATGCTCGAATATCTGCCATACAAGTATTTGGGCTCAAATACACAGATACCATAATACACCATTGGCCACGAATTACGACTTCTACTGCACATATATCTCTAATTTCAGGCATAGTAGAACGGCTACTACCCAGTATATCATCATTCATATGAAGAATATGTTCATCTACCGATAGGGGCGAATTATTATTTTTATAAATCGCGACTCCTCCAGCTCGAACTCGTTTACGCTTCCGAAAACTTTTACATTGGAATCCATCCAGTTCAACCACGTTATCATCATCCATCCAAGTTTCGGTACAAAGAATGATCACAATTTTATTTAAAACATTATCCGTCGTTATATCTTTGTTGTGTGCATGTAAACTTTGCGCATTAACAAGCGCGGTGCTAGCATCGGCATTCATAATGTGCTGTTCACACCGTTTCGTCACAGTTTCGTCAATGGCGTCGTCTCTAATCTAGACATCTCTCGCCGCAAATCTGAATTTTTTGAACGGTTCGAATGATAAAACTTGAAATCATTCTCCATATTAGTTAAATATAATCCACTTAGATCCGTAACTCTTGAAAGCGCAACATAAACTAATTGATGCTCATGACTGCGATGATACATATATACGATTTTATTGTAAGTCGCACCTTGAGATTTATGAATCGTTACAGCAGCACTTTCGATTAGAGGAAATTGAATTCGTTTAACCTTCAACTGTTTATTTCGTGATGTAATCGTAGCACTACGCTTAATAACGGGTGTCTACGAGTTTTTTAACTCAACATTTTCTTGAATATGAACTTTGTATTTTAATCTAAGAGCACGACCAATTCTTGGGTCTGTAAATTCTAACCACAGACGATGAATAGAATTGTCTGGCTGATATTCAATAAAACGAAGATATCCCATAGCACCATTGGCTAAACCATCAACAACATTAACATTTGTGGTTATCATGTAAGGTTTCCCCAACAGTAATTTTAAATAATATGATAGACCACCCGTTTCGTTGTATGACATTTTGTGTACCTTTTCCCGAAAATGATCTCTCTGTGTAGTATCGGTATAATTTACATAGGTATCGGTAGCGGCATGCTCAACTGTAGTCTCACTTTGGAAACTAGCTCTATTGTATGATGATACGTCAATATTCCGAAAGAATAAACGTATACCGTCGGAACAAATATCTTGAATTTCTTCGATTTTTACAAATCGACTTTCGATCAACTCTTCAGCAGAAAGACTATCTCCATTACCGATTTTAGTAAGTATCGAACTGAATAAAACATCGCTCTGACGAACAACCTTAAGTAATGGGAAATACTTAATTTGACGCCACAAGATATCCCCACCAAATACTGCTTTCGGACGTCGATATATTGGCGTAGCACGAACAGGTGGTAACTGTCGCAGATCTCCACAAAAAATGATATTCATTCCACCAAATGGCTTATCGAATTCACTGGTAACTTGTTGTAATTTTGAATTTAACGTGTTTAATAATTCTGCTCCAATCATACTGACTTCGTCAATAAATACAATACAAATATTACGAAAAGTAGATCGATACATTTGTAAATTTTGATAAGTAAAACCAGAGTTTCTTTTCGAAATTGTAATTTTAAATACTGAGCCACTGCAGCTTTACCAGTGGATGCACAAGATATGTAGGCATTATATATAGCAATATGCTGCTGTGAAAATCGATTGTATGTTTCCATCAATGCTTTTAATGTAAACGTCTTGCCACAACCAGCAGGACCACTAAAGAATATTTGTATTGGATCACTATCCGAATCATGTAAACAATAAATCGCCTCTAAAATTAATTCGCGTTGTTCTTTATTTGTAAGTCGAATCATAGAACAATAACCCACGTGGTTAAGAACATTTTCTCGCTTTGCTACGATACCAATTCTATCCATTTGTAAATTTTTTATATCGTCGTTATTTGGTGTGTTTGCGATCATATCATAATCAACAAGACGATTTATGTTTACATCATCCACAATATCGGACTTTAAGACTTCTTCATCTTCAAGTTGATTCATCTCTCGACAAATTTTTAAGGTTGCCACAATATCGAGATTAGAACAATATTTTTTCTTTAATTTTAACAGCTGTTGTTCATTTTCTAGATATATTTGTTTGTACTTTTCACCGCTCAATAAATCATCCTCTTCATTTCTAAATAAATGGAATAATAAAACCATCTCTCGTCTGTAATTATCATAGTCTTTATCAACATCATAGTCAATCCAACGAACGATTTTAGCTTGTTTTCTCATGTAATATTCACCACTCGGACGTTTTGTCCAAAGTGATACAAAATCAATCAAAGATACGGTATTCATATTTTCTGGTCGTTTTTCATACTTTGCTATAATTGTATCTCGCCATATCTCACCTGAATCTTGTTCAATCATTTCTCGATCCAATTGTTCTTTAGTTTTTCTAACTTTTAACCTATCCTGAGGCCAAGATGTTGTAATAAATTCAATATTTCTACTAGTTTTAGACATAGGTAACCTCAATAGAAACCAGGCTGCCTCTTGAGCACTCATTTCGCCGGAATTTAAAACTTTTATTCCAATGGATATTAATATCCCAGCATAATCCTTTTCGGGATGTTCATCTTGCATTTGTAACCACTTTCTATGTAAATTACTAATACCACGATTTGTTTTATTTATATAATCGGCCACATACGCGGCACACGAATATTCTTCTAGAATATACTGTAAATCCATGTTTGACCGTAAGATCGAAGCTAACCAAGGATTAAAATTATTGGTCCATATATTTTTTATATCTCGCTGAGGAAACATCATTGGTCTTGATAAACCTGATTGTATTATCGAATTATACTGTCCTTCATTTAATATTCCATTTTTACTCCAAAACTGCTCAATACTATCATACGACTCATTTTCTAAATTTTGTTTTAATTGATTAAATCTTCTCTTTAAATCTTTACTACGCCCATCATTAGTAGTTAAAGGCAGCAGTACTTCAGTGCGAACCATAGGAAAGAATGGAGCGTGAAATCTACAAATTGTAGTATTTTTTTTATAACAAGTAAAAGTATGTCGATGTGTCTGAGAATCTATAAACTTAGGTGATAAATGATTTTTATCAACGGACACCAAACGATCAATCAATTTAATACTTTCCGACATATCTGCACCAACTTTTTCATCGGGAGCATTATTCAACCACAATAGAATATGAGCGTGTGCACTACCACGATGTTGAAATTCAATTCGTTTAAAGTAATCAACGACATAGTTATCACCAAAAGGACCATTTTTCATTAGCTGAAGCATAGCCATCAGCACATCAACTAATTTGTTAAAATATAAATTACACGTAACCGGATCTTCATTTACAAGAGAAGCTCGAGCCATGGCACTCAATGATTCAACATTATCTGCTTCTCGATGATATTTTAATCGATGCAACAATCGTATTAAATCATCCCACTTTACTTCAGATGCACTAAGTGTTAAAAACATCGTTGGTTTTCCTAATGTCGCATCATGGCAAATACACTTCTCTTTCGTTCAATCCAATATTGAGCTGAGTTTGGAATACTTTTCATGAACGATAAATTTGTATCAATACACGATTCTATGTAATCTTTATCCTCTATCATCTTTCTAGTCGTATGTTCCATATCAGAGGCTCGAAAAGCTAAATACAATCCTTCACTCACACGAATTCGCAAAATCTTCATTGCCATGTATAATATGTGGTGTGGGGTTACACCACGACGATCTCGTCGTCGAATTTCAGATGTGGCCATCATGAAAGGTGTAATATTCACATCTGATTTAAAGACACGAGGATATCCCAAATAAATTTTAGGAAATGATAACTCTTCAGCATATTGATCATACAATAGACTTAATGGCTTTTCTTTTTGGCCTGGAGCCAAATTTAAATATTTATCTTCACTCCAAAATAAAGTATGCTGTTGGCCTAATAAATTTTCTTGAGCATCATCAAATTTCAATGGTTCTAATACATCGACGTCCTTAGATGCAATTGATTGTAAAAACAAATGTTCATCAATCTGTATATTGTGATGCACGTACAACGGTTTATTAATAAGGTAATTTAACCATTTTTTAACCGTGTCTTTGTTTACAAATCCTTCGATGTAGGAAGATTTATGTAGAAGATGTCGCTTTATATTTACATTAATAGTAAAATCATCATCTAATGCTCTAGGAAGCATATTCACCATATTATTTACATCAACAGGAACATTTATCACTTGTCCGATAATTTTGCCCTGTTGATACCGTAAACATCTAATTTGCATGAAAGGTAATCTAGATGATACCAGCCGTTCAGCAATTACACCCAAATCCGGTAGATGATTTGGATATTCAGGATATTTAAATCCATTGGAACTCGATAGTTGTGGAATTTTATGCTTATCAATCGATGATTTACATGTACTACACCCCATCATATTCTTTACACACTGTAAAGGAAATTCTTTCTGAATTAAGGCATAGCATTTAGATGAAATGCGTGATAAATCATTTTTGTACCACAAACGATCGCATACATTGCACACGAAGCCGAAACCATTATCTGCAAATCTATTTGTAAACTCCATATTCCATTTAGATTCTAAATTAATCGTAATAGTTTGCTCTCGTTTCCGTTTTCTACAAGCCGCTTGACGCTCTGCCGCTGTAGAAGCAGAACTGGAACCAATAGAAACATTTAACTGCTCACGCTTTCTCTTACGATAATTGGCTTGTCGTTGGGCGGAAGTAAGAGGAGCCATCTCGAACTAATCTTTATTTTATAAAAAATTAACTTTTTAATTCAAATCGTTTTATTTTTATTTTTATTTACGTGTAATACGTATAGCAATTTACACAACTAACAAAACAAAAATTTTTATTCACTTGTAATACGTAGCAAGATCTTACCCAAACTAACAAAACAAAATATTATTTTTATATTTAAACAAATTTTACACAAAACAAAAACAACATTTTTATTTACGTGTAATGCCGCTTACTGATTTTTTTTTCGAGTATGCGGCATAATACATAGCAAGCAAACTAACAAAACAAAACAAAAAACATTATTTTTTATATAAAAACGTAACGCTTTTTCGTGACCAAAATATATAGATAGCGGTCCGTAAAACAATTTCAATGTTAAAATGTCCGTCCGTCTGTCTGGATGTCTGTACCCATGGTATCTCGAAAACGGCTTGTCCGATTTGTTTTTTTTTCCGCCAATCTGTTTCCATGGTCAAGGCGGAGATTTGAAAAGCTTTTGGTGACTGTACGTCAATAGGATGGGGTACCTGCCATACGAATTGCCCCAAAATACCTGGTTTTATAAATGTTTACAATTTTTTTACATATGCTGGTTGGATTATTGAATTGGGCATTGAATTTGGAATTGATTTGAACGTTAAGTTAGGGGTCATTTTGCGGGTTGAGTTGAAGTTGAGTTGGAGTTGAGTTAGGGTTGGATTAGCATATAGTGAGTAGTTAACAAATGTTTATATGATGGAACTGGCCTATTTATCAACCAATTATAATGAAATTTGATATATGTAGAATATGGCCAAGTATATGATGGAACTTGGATATTCCGTAACACCGTATCATTAAATTTGACATGTGTGTTAGGAATGGAATTCTAATGTATTTTTTTAATAAAGCTCTGGAATATGGTCAGTTACACGTATGGCTATGCTAGCCATTTATTTATTATGAACCAATTATAATTTTTTTATTATTATTAAACTGAGCGTTGGCGATGGACTAAAATCTGTTTCCAAAAATGCGTTTATATTCGTACGGGACAATAGTGCTGCACACATGTATTCTCTCGTCTCGCGAGACGAGATCGCTGTGTATTGTCGTGCACGATAACAATAATACACACACACTTACTCGTCTCGTGAGAGGAGAGATCGTCGTGCAACACTTACCTGTCATTGTGTCGCTAACAGATGTTAGCAGTACAAAAATTGAACAGTATTTGAATTCATTTACAATACTTATAAAAATATGAAAAAATATGTTAATTAGACTGCGAGAGCACCACAAGTACTCCCCTTTTTATAGCGATAGCGTTCGTTGGGGTATTTTCACCTTACGTTTTGGCCGATTCGCTGTTATCGATTGTGGTGGTTGTTGAGGCTAGCTATTCGTTTGGTTCGGTAGAGCAATGTTTGTAAACGGTTCATCTTTCCAAATTATTGCTGGTTTCAGCCGATCAATGGAGATATTAGCGATGCGATTATTAATCTGAATCCTGTAAAATTTGCATCGCCGTTTTATTACTTCGAAGGGTCCTTCGTATGGTGGTGATATGAAGGTTTCGGTAGTTTGGTATGTTGTGCCATAAACTAATTGGGCTGGTATCGAAAGTGTATCCTTCTTGAACGATACGCGTAAACTTAACATAATGATTGGCAAATTATCAACCCACGCATCTTTGCCTACCGCCAGAATTGACGATTTAAGTGTTCTATGCCAACGTTCTATTAACCCGTTCGACTGCGGGTGGTAAGGCGTAGTTCGAATTCGATCCGCTCCAATAATTTTGTAGATCTCCCTCATCAGAAAAGATTCAAACTGCCTTCCTTAGTCTGTGTTTATAAATTCTGGGCATCCGAAGCGTGCGACCCAACAGCTCATCAGACCTCGAGCGACTGATTCAGCGGTTATATCAGATAGTGAAATGGCCTTGGGCCAGCAAGTAAAGCGGTCGATGATCGTTAAACAATATCTGTACCCATGTTGTATAGCGGTAATGGACCAATAAGATTCATGTTTATATGGCTAAATCGGCGATCTGGCGGTTTGTACTGGCTAACCGGTGTTCTATTATGACGGTGTATTTTTGAGCGTTGACACTGAATACAGCCGCGAACGATCTTTGTGATATCTTTGCGCACGTTTGGCCAAACATATCGTTCCGTAACCAGTTTGATGGTAGTTTTAATGCCCGCATGTGATAGTTTATGGGTTGAATCTATGATATAGTGCCGAAATTTGCGTGGTACGTATGGCCGAATTTTTTGAGTTGATATGTCGCACCAAAGCATCCGTTCACCACCTGCGGAATAGAAAATTGTTTAAATATTAGTGATGTTAAATTATGTTTACGAATTTGACTAAATTCGTTGTCCAGTTCCTGTTCTTTGGATAACTGGTCATATAGTCGAATGATTCTATTTGTTGGATTCTTGATAAAAGATCGGCTGTGATATTCTCTCGACCGCTGATATATCGAATATCCGTGGTGAATTGACCAAGAAGTCTAGATGATGAATTTTCCGAGGGGAAGTATTGTCCAATTCCAAACTAGAGGTTTATGATCGTTATATATACGGCTTATTCTTCCTTCTGGCATATATCGGAAATGTTTAACCCCTAGGTACATCGCCAATAGTTCCCGATCATAGGTGCTATATTTTTGTTGCGTTTCGGTCAGCTTTTTTGAAAAATAGCCCAATGGCTCGAAACTTCTGCCGACGATTTGATGTAACACAGCTCCTACCGCGAAATTTGATGCATCTACGTGTAGAGAGAATTCAGAATTTTTCTTCGGAAAAGCGAGTGATGTAACAGTGGCGAGTTTGTTTTTACACTTGTCGAACGCTTCGTTTCTTGTCATTTCTTATATTGCTCTTAATCATCGAATGAAGTATTATTTGCGAATTTATGGCGTTTGGTATAAATTTCCGATAATAATTTATCATAGCTAAGAAAGTTTTCAAATCTTTTGCTATGATAGGCTTACGGTAATTTTTAATGGCTTCTATCTTGCTAGGAAGAGTTGAAATGCCATTTTTTGAAATGATATGGCCTAGATATTGTAATTCAGATACGGCAAATACACATTTAGCGACGTTGATAGCAAGGCGATGTTTACGTAGTCGTTCGAATACTAATCGTACGTGCGTTTCGTAGGCCAAACGTCATGAATAGAAATTCGTACAACCCAAATGGCGTCGTGATGGCGGTTTTCGAGATGTCGTTTGGATGAATTGGTACCTGATGGAATGCTTTATGCAGATCTATTTTATTATCATAAATATTGTTGTCCCGTTCAAAATAGACGTGCAATCATGGATATACGGTATTGGGTACCAAGGGGCTGACCCAGTTGCTAGTGGAAGGACGGCAAATGCCCATTTTCATTAAGTATTCGAACTCGTCCTTTGCCGCGGCCAACTTTTCAGGTTCTAATCTCCGTGGTCGAGCAAAAGTTGGTTGGCCTGTTGTTTCGATGTGATGCTCACAATTTCCGAATTTTGAATCATTTTTGTTGTATTTACTTTCGTAATGTCAGCGAGTTCCATTAATAAATCGGCAAATAGTGATTGTGGGTCGAATGTTTTGATTACCGCTGTTTGAAACTATAGGGAGCCACAAGCTGTCGATAATTTAGTGATATTATCTACCAGACGGCCGCCCTTCAAATCGATGAGTAGATCGAAATGAAATCGGCTCCAATAATTGGCGTATTAACGTCAGCAATAAAAAATTCCCCTTAGAAATGGCGTCTTAAATTTACATCTAATTTAATTCGTTTCTTACCATAAACATTTATCATAGTTCCATTTGCTGCGAATAGTTTCAAATCGGTTGAGTCTTTTTTCTCGTTCGGCGTAGGCGGCAGCACGGAAACATCAGCGCCCGTATCAATGAGGTACGGAGCCGGCGGAGGCAGCTACGGCAGCACGTGCATGGTCCGGCAATTGTTGAGCGCATAGTCCTTTGAGGGCCGTGTCACTTATTGAATTGCTGGCAACTCGGCGCATCTCATGGAAAAGCTGGCTTGGTTTTAGGTCGCCCAGCGGTATTTCGGACAACACTCGATTGAGTCGTCGTTGCTGGCTTTTGGAGAAATATGCATATACGACATATTGTTCTGCAGAGATTTCGTCGCCAAATATAGATTTTATTAAACAATCACATGCAGGCGTGCAATTGTTTTGACAATTTAGAACAGATTCAGAAGGTATTTCAATTGTATCGTCGGGAAGACCTTAGTTATTAGTAAGTTCTCCATTTCCTAGTTTAACCAACCATTTGGCAAACTCGATGTGTTGTGTGCCTGCTCGCATGTTGGTGCTTAACCTCAGTGTTTCAAAATTGGTTTGGAATACTCTAGACGTTTTTAGGCACTCCTCAATTATGACGGTTTCGTTAAAGTGTTGGACAACAGAAAGATTTTGACGAAAATCTTCCTACATCAACAATATTTTCCCCCCAAAAGGAGTTGGGTTGAGC
Organism: Tipula helvola; assembly: GCA_963556165.1. Classification (NCBI taxonomy): domain Eukaryota; kingdom Metazoa; phylum Arthropoda; class Insecta; order Diptera; family Tipulidae; genus Tipula; species Tipula helvola. Next base: position 42,043,743 of record OY744483.1, on the reverse strand, counting down.
ATTATATCTCGAAGCAGTCTGTCAACCACATGAAAGGCATGTATGGAGACCATGGATGCTTCGTTCAACAACAGACATTCAGAAGCATACAACTCTTGCTTGGCAATGTCAGGAAGCTGTGTCGGCTATGTGCAGTTCGACCTCTTTTAGAAGTGTCATTGCAATGCCAGTACTCGCTACTGGAATAATAGATTTTTTATTTCCGTCAGACATAAGCCATCAGAAGGTTGTATAGGTATGTCTTGCCACTACCACCTAGGCCATCCAAAAAAAAATAGTTTTTGTTGAAAGCAATTATTTCCATCAATTGCATTTTTGAGTGCATTAAATGCAACAGTCTGATAGGAGGAAAGGGTATTTATGGTGCAAATAGTTTCTCAGCCACATCATCAAGTGGAGTCTCAATAGTTCTAACAACAAAACTTGCATCTGGTACAGGAATGCTGCATTTTTTACAATCCTTGCCAAGTAATTTGAGCACTTTGTCAATTTCATTAAGTGCAATGTTATAAGAAATTTCCGTATTATATTGCGCCAGCCATTCGGCAGCCATATCACCTCTAAACTCTTCCCAGAGGTTATTGGAATCATATGGGCTACAATATACCAAAATATAGGTGAATAGTTCTCGGAGTTGTCTGGGCAATTTAAATGAAAACGCCTCACTGAAACAGTTTCTCTACTCATTGTCGTCTTGAAGTAATTGGCGCGAAGGTTTCATAAACTTCATCCTTATACGGCCTTAGATCTTCATAACCTGTTGCTCCTTTTACATGAAGTAAAAGTAAGCGTAAGTAAAATCATTCGTAGGTGGAAGGATCGCTGTTCCATATGAAATGTACGGGCACTTTAGGGTAAAGTAATTGTTGTGCAGGAATTTCTTTTGTTTTACAAACTTCTGCAGTCTTATTAAGGTTAAAGTAGCTGCACCTTTACACGCTAATTAATTTTTGAGTTCGACATAACTTTCGACTCTCAGCTTTTCCTGTTCTTTGCTTTGAAACCATAGACGGGTTGCTTCCACCATTGTATAAGCATTGACGCACAGAATGGTTTACAAAGAAGGGTTATTTGTGGCAGTGGTTTATCTCTTGGATAAATCCTTATGTCTCTATGGAATGGGGATTCACCATTATCATTTTTGAAAACATAAGCAACCTCATTCACTACTTGTGCATTATATATTCTTGGATCAAGCGCACGTTTAGTACTCAAATACATTTCAATATTTGATGTGTATACACCAGCAGCGGACTGTGCGTTCTCCATTTCACCCAATGTTCTGTACGCTTGCGCAAAGGGATTATGTTGCTTTAACCAACCATCAAGAAACACTATCAATTCTTTGTCTATATTTTTCGGTCTATATCTTCGTCTACAGTTTGTCTATATTTTGATTTTTGACCGGCCCTTCACATGACAATCGCCGTATATAGTATAGTAATATAAAACTAAATAAAATTTATGGAATCCCCTAAATAAATAAAATGAGTTATATCTTTACTATCGCATTTTGTCTAAATTTTCTTGCCCATTTTTTGCGGGTCCGCCGTCTTGAATTTTCAAATTCTGACCCTAAATTAATGATCATCGACCCTGTAAACCCCTTACACCGAGTTTTTATTGATTTCTATGAATGTCGAAAAATTAGCCTATTTTCGGCCATATTCGACCACCATTTTGTGTCCGCCATCTTGAATATTAAAATTCTGACCTCAAATTCGTGATCAGCGACCTGAAAACCTTCTAGGACATGTTTCTAACGATCTTTATGAACGTCGAAAAATTTGCCTATTTTGGCGGCCATCTTGGATCCGCCATCTTGGAATTGTAAAAAAATAATAAAAAATGTGTAATCTATGACACCAAAAACATACTTTTGAGTAAATTAACAGAGTTAAAACTACGTTTTTATATCAATTTTATTAAAAATTAAAGGTTTGCTTAGCAGATATCGTCCACCATTTTGAAAATTCAAAGACGCCATATAAACGCCATACGGCATTAAAAAATAGACATTCTAAGCTAAATTTTAAGCCCAAAAAAGTTTATTTATCTCAGAAAATGAAATGTGCAGGGGGTTGGCCGATTTGAACGAGAATGCCCCATTAGACTCTTGCTACTTTTTGGAATTGAACACTAGGAATTTAGGTTTTAAATAAAAATACAAGATAATAAACTTTTATTATTTTGTAATAATTCCATTAAATGATTTTATTGAACTGAACTCAAAAAATATAAATTACAATAGGCTTAGCCATATTGTTTAAAACTTGTTGGTCTTCTCTCTTTCTACACGGTCATCCTGCTATGTCGTTCGACCCGGACGCTAATTGTATTATCATTATCCTCAGCATCATCGTGGGCTTCATCATCATCATCAGACACCCCAACATAATACAGTTTCATATTTTCAGCTCTGGTAGAAGTCAATAGAGTCCCCTCTGTTTGACCAACCTTTTTAACATCATATCGGTCTTTTCCATTCACCTTTACCAAATCGTAAGGACCTAGAAATTTGGCTTGAATCTTATTGCCTCCACTGAATTGTATGCGCTTAATCATCACCATGTCACCGATTTCATACTCGTTTGGTTTTAATGTTTTGTATTGCTTCTTCCCTCAGACTCTACAGTTCCTGATAGTAATCCTTTGCAAACTCTTCTTCAATAGCTTCTTTCATCTTTATATCTTCAGGGTACCGCATTTTGGAACCTATCAACCACTCAAACGGTGACATTCCAATACTACGTTGATACGTATTGTTTAAGTATCGCTGCAATCTATCGGTTTCTCTATACCAAGCCTCAGGATTTTCAAGTGCAAGTTTTGTTAAAGCTGGTATAAAAATTCGAAATATACGCTCGACCTGACCATTTCCCGTAGGCATTCCCGTAGTTATGGCTCGTAAATTAATTTACTGCATTTCACAGTACTCCAGAAATTCAGCGGAACGGAAGGCACCTCCACGATCGGCCACAATCATTTTTGGATTTCCAAAAATAGTTTTCTGCACCTCCATCTTCTGAATTACTTCTTTGGCTGAAAGACTTTTTGTGGGATACAACCATACGAATTTGGGAAAACGATCTACAATGCAAAATATGTAGCGGTACTGCTTCTTTGTAGCCACTGAATTCCCAAGATGATCTATGTGGTACGTGGCTAGTGGTATATCACCTTTAGGCAATGGATTCAAGAATCCTTCTTGTCGTCCATTCTTCCGTTCAGCCATGATACACTGAACACAATTCATTAAGCACACCTTGATCTTCTGAACCAGTTTCGGGATAAAGAACTGCCGACATACCAGCTCTTGCGTTTTTTTGACAGCAAAATGCCCTTGCTCATGACACATTTTGATAACCTCCATCTGCATTTTCTTCGGAACCACCAATAGCGAGACACCGTTCTCAACCTTAAATAAGTAATTACGGTCAGTAATATAGTTATCATACTCACCGTTCTCTAGTACATAGTTTGAAAATCATCTGCAATTCAACATCATCTTTCTGGGCTGCTTTCACTCTATTCAATACATTATTTTCGACTAACATTACGATTGGTTCACGACTCAGAACATCTACATGACGATGACGCATCCGCCCACCCAGCAATTCTAGTCGTCAATTCTCTTCGTTCCATGGTTCCTTTGAACGCTGCGCAGTCCGTAACGATCTTGAAGTTTAGACCTAGCAAATACACCCTGAATTTTTTTAATGCCGTCACAATTGCCGGGACCTTCAACTCGTAACTACAATATCGTTCTTGACATGGTGTTGTCTTTTTCGAGAAGTAATATACTGAGTGAAATTGCATATCATCCATCGATTTTTGAAGAAGTATAGCACCGAGACCAAACTTACAAGCATCCGTATGAAGTTCTGTTTCTGCTTCCATACAATAAATTTTCAAAACAGGATACTCGACTAATACTTCTTTGATTGTCTCAAACGCCTTCAGCTGCTCTAGACCAACATAAAATTCGGCGTTTCTCGATAGTAGATTTGTTAACGACCTTACAACCATGGCATAACCTTCAATAAATTTTCGGAAATATCCCGTGAGTCCTAAAAAGCTTTGCAATTTCTTCAAATTTGTTCGAACTTTGAACCAAGGTATTCCACTGATACTCGAAGAAATTGACATTTACTCCATTTTATGTATAATCCATGCACCGACACTTCCAAGACCGCTTTTAACTTCCACAAAACCTCTTCAATAGTCTGCGCAGGTATAATTAGGTCATATAAATAAACCCACACGATTCCTTTAGTACACAGCTCCCGAAAAATGTTAATTATAAATCGCATGAAAACAGCTGGACTGTTGCATAACCCGAACGGAGCTCGCAAAAATTCATAAAGTCCGAAGGGTGTCACAAAGGCGTTATACTTTTGTGAGGCTTTGGCCATAGGGACATGAAAACCCCGTTTCGCAAGTCAAGCGTTGTAAAATATTTGGCCGCCTGGAGTTTAATGATCTCATCTTCGATCAAAGGGAGCGGAAATCTGTCTTTTAGAATCACTTCATTTAATCTCCGATAGTCTATGCACAGCCTCTTCGACCCATATTTTTTGTTAGTTAGCACTACCGGACTCGCATAATCGGATGAATTGGGTTGGATAACACCTTCATTTAACCATTCATCAGCTTGCTCGCAAACAATGGTAAGCTCCATTGGTGCTAATCTCCTTGGATTCTGTGCAATGGGTTTTTCGTTGTTTAGTGTAAGTTTTAGTTCGACATTAGAATTTAACATTTTATTGGCAGGATTGTAATTAACTATCATCCTTTTTACTTCGTTGTTAACATAATCATCATTAATATGCATAAGATCTACTTCAACGTCACGGATTAGACACACTTCAGGCGGGAACTTCTTCATTGTGATACTCGTCGGCGTTATTACTGTTGTAAAACCGAATCTTGCACAATATGAAAAATAGTTTCATATTGTTACACCATCACATCAATCATCACGTTAGCGACAAAACGACCAAGTGTATCGACCTTCTGAGGACCAGCTGCAATAAAAGTTAAAGTATTTTTATCAAGCTTATTATTGGTACTCATATACTTATGTATATTTGTTGTGGGCCATTATGTTAATATCACTTCCACTGTCCACAAGAGCAAACAAGTTGCGTCCTTTAATTTCAATTTTCACAACATCTTTCCGTGTTAAAAAATTACAAAGCACTTTCACTTGAGTTTCTTCACTCTTCGAGTTTCTCTCTTGCACGACCAAAACCTTTGCACCTTCTACTGCTGGGCAATTCTTCGAAATATGTCCATTTACAATTATAACACTTGGGACCGTCTGATTTTCACGGGCAATCTTTTCCTGCATGGTTCATTTCACCGCAACCAAAACATCTTAATCCAAATCGACGATGATTTGGTTTTTGTGGCGAAGTAGTTTCTACAGGTTTTGAACTCACAGCATTGAAACTGTTATGGAATCTATTGTGCTCGTTAGCTTTCTTCTTTATTTCTTCGTATTGTTCCAGTTTTTTCTTAAAATCATACATATTTGATGCACCATACAAAATGGCCTTGTTAGGTTCATAATCAATAACGCCGTTCGACAATATTGAATTATGGCCTCATCTGAAACATTACCACTTGCACCAATTTCGCGCATCGAAATAAGGTAGCCCTTGAAACTTTCGCTATTCTTTTTTTTTCCTTTCCATCAGTTTTTTATGCACGAGCGCCTCATTTATATCCTTTCCAAATTCATCTTCAAGAAATTCGGCTAATTTTTCCCAAGAATCTATCTGCTTTGTTATCCTCAAACTCTGTTTTGCTGATCCACAAAGCAACCGCTTTGCATACACTAATTTCTGTTTATTTGACCATCCTAAACATTCGGCTGCTTCATCGAGGTCCATAATAAATTTTTGAATTAGATACTCGTCTTCTCCACCAAATTTGCAAAGTGAATCTTCGGCATCTTTGAAACCGAATACTTAAGCAGTTTGATTTGGTAAACTCTGTGTAGCTGCGCTAGATGATGAACCAGATTCTGTTACTTCAGATTGATGTTCATCTCCATTATTAGTTTTAGTTTTCATCGCTTCATTTTCACGCCTTAAATTTTCAATCATTTCATCTTTCGACTTCAACAGCTGTTCTACATTGATCGATTATGATGTAGATAGTTTCATGAATGCGCTACTTGACATTCGCTCATTTTCTCGCCTTATTCGATTAGTCATTTCATCTCGCGAATTTCTTTCTTGATCGTTGTGCTTATTGGCAGCTAAGCTACTTCTTTGTGTTTGTAAAGAAGAAGATGCATTAGGTGGTAGTACATGAGTGCTGTCCCTACCTATAGTGTCTTCATTGTTCATTACTCTCTTCATCATATTCATCATCTTTTGGCAAAATTCATTGGCATCGTCGTCATTTGTTTTATTTTTATTTTTTCTTCGACCCATTTTGCACTCAATATTTTATTGTCAATTGATTAATATAATAAAATTACCAATACTCACACAAATTACCAGAATGCAAAAGAGAAATTAAAATACGATTCAGATGATTTCCGTTCAATGGATTACCGTTTTCACACCTTCGCAGAACTCGATTATTTCACCACTCAATAGAATTGTTTATTCGCACAATCGGTAATAATTATAACATTGAATTACCGTACACAATTTATCACAAATTAATGACCACGTTTCGATTTATCTTTAAATTCCCGTTAATATTCTATTTTTCTTTATTAACTTAAATCTTACACTGTAATGTTCACCTTGTAAACCGATTTTTTATTTCCACCTTAGATTAGGGTGAGCAGATTTTACAAAAAATAATAATTTGCATTGTACGGACAAACACAACGTATGTACAGTATGATCAAAAAGTACCGGGAATTTGTAATTTAAATGAACCGCTCTCGACCGATTCGGATATTTTTTTTTTTTAAGTTGGTAGATCCTATACTGACATCTGTGTGTAACTTGAGTGGGATCAGATGATTAGTGTTTGTTTGTCAGCTGTTCATAATAGACAAGTTTTTGTGTTTTGTCGCATTTTAACACACAGAAAAATGATCACGTAATATAGAATAAAATTGACGTGATTTCCCTATGGTTTTCATCCAAGAGGACTAGTTCGTTAAAACTACGTGAAAGATCACGTTAAAGTAAAACGTCAATTATTTAATAGGAAAACCAATGAATTTAACGTGAAATTTAGTATTCACTGTTTTTAGGTGAGTTCACGTTATATTATAAAGTGAAAACAAGATGTTTCCCTCTTAATTTACTAGATCGACTCGTTGAATTTTTATTTGAAATCCATTTAATTTGACGTGGGAATTATTAAATAATCAATAAGATGCTAAGTATTTTTAAAGTGAATTTTCTTTATTTATTATTTTTAATTATAAAAAAAAATTTATTTGTGTTTTACATTTCAAATTTAACATAACTTAATATAACTAATCAATATATGTACATATTTAGTATCGTAAATAATATTAAATTAAAAAATTAAATTAAACAAATTCAAGAACTATTGCATATTATTAATTTATCTGCATTAATTTAATTTTTTTATATAATATTGTAAACTACATTTTATCAAAATATCTTTTTAATCTAATCACTTTTTGGCCATTTATTAATTTATAGATATGTATTGGTGGGCCATCAAACTCTAATATATTATATAAAAAAAAATTCAATGATTTATCTTCTTCAACAATGAAGGACTGATAATGTTTTGAAAATCGTGTAGCTCTCTACGACGTGCAGACAACATAGCACTGATCATTTTTGAAAAATATATCTAAAATTTCTAGCACTCGAGGTGTATTATTCGTTTCCGATGTTATAGTACGTATGTACCCTTTTTAGTACACTACTCCCCTAAAAGTTATAATATCTGATATTTAAGAATAAAATCTGTAATTTTGGAAATTATTTCTAATGACGAGAAATATTCTTTTAACCTAATATCGATTTTTGGAAATGATTTATTCTTAGGTAATATTACTTGCGGTTGGAAAAATGAGTTCATTGAAACATTATGGGAAAAGCGCAAAGCGGCTTTAATTGCTAAGGTCAGGGGAACATGAACTCTAGAGTTAATAGCAGAAGAATATTTTTTATGTAATTGGTTCTCCGATTCGTATCTGAAGCACCATAAATATTTTAAGGGACCTAGATATCTTATGACCGTCGGATAATGCAGACTTAGATGGAATTTCGGTTTCAATTTTTCATTGAATAAATGATTATAAGATCGATGATGACTTTCTATTAGGTTTTGGAGCTCTATCAACAGTTTGTCATTGTATACTGGTAATAATAGTAAATCTAAAATTTTGATTATGTTTATTAAATATTTATAAACATTATCGTTCGGAATAACTAAATCCCCAATAATAATAAGTATAAAGTGAAACAAGCATTTCATCTGTCTCGCATTAATTCTAAAATTTGCGCTATCTATGTGATGTTTCTCGATTGGCATACTAATGTTTCCTATTTCCGTTTCTCCATATTCAAACATTTGTTTTCGATAATTAAATGTTTCAAGCGTAAAATATTTTTTTTCATAAATAAAGCAATTCAAAATATTTGATAATGCATATTTACATATCCCGAGGTACCAATCATGCATTACATCACAAGCAATATTTGATGTAACGTGGAAATCCTCTAATTGGTTAAATATTGAATTCTCTTTTATCCCAGTTATTTTTGAATTATTCGTTAACAAATCTTGGTAATAGTTTGTTTTGTTGCGTAAAAATTCGGAATGTTCAACAATATCATGCTCAGCGTCAGACTTGCTTCTCTTGCATATTCTACAATAATAGTGTGATGAAAATGACTTATAACCCAAAACTGTATTCAGAGCCAAGTTGTCACCTACTATTTGACCTAACTTAAATTTTAGGTTGTAAGTTTCTCCTGAAACTTTTATAATTATTTCTGTTGCTTCTAACTCCTTTATAAAATCTAATAAAGGCTTAAATGACATACTAATACCAAATTCCTTACAATCACTGGTTTTTATAAAAGCGGCTACAAAAATATTACTTAATATTGACTGCTGATATTGAGGAATGACTGGAAACGAATAATATATCCCGCAAACTGAATGTCTCCCAGATTTAGACCCTATTGGATCATCGATCCCAAAGTCATCAAGATATATGAAAAATGGAATTGTTATACATTGCTTGGATAACGAAAGATTTTTCCAGAAATTACCATTGATAAAATTGTTCATATTTCCAGAATTTTCTAAAACTTCAATAGTTTTTAATGTTTCTGTAAGTATGTTGCTTGTCTCAAAATATCTTGTTATTTGAAATTTGATGTCTAACAAGCAACCTTCTATTTTATTTTGAGTAATAATAGGTACACCCTTTACTATGATTTCAGATAAATTACTACTAATTACATATGTTTTCGGTGTTTTGTGTAGTAATTCATTTTCAAGTTTTTTAACAACTTATATTCTGTATCAATTTCCAAAAATGGTTCTGCAATATATTTGAGTACTTCATTAAAGTTTGATTGAGTTTTGTTACAGCTATCATTAACATATAAAGAAAGTAATTCCACTGACGGTTTTGTAATTAATTCGGTAACCGAACCTCGAATGTCTAAGACATCTTTGCGGCTAAATCCAACACGATTATGGAGTTTTAAAGAAAAATTTAAAATTGAATTTTTTACTCCTACTAAATTAATATCATTTTTGTCTAGGTTATCTTTCAAATTTGGTTTAATTATTTCAGTTGGTTTCGATAGTTCATTTCTAATAATTAAATTCGTACTCTCTGATAGTGTGTTATTAGTAGTAGATTTCAATAAGTGAGTTGTTAAATGTTTTCTAAATGCATGTATATTGGAAAATATTTGTCTACAACTAGCTTGCTTGCATTTAAACTTATATATTTGAGGAATACCGTGAATTTTTTTAAAATGATAAATAATTTCGTTAACAGTTGCAAACATAGATTCACATAAAAAACATCTTAAACTAGTTTGAGGCATTTTGGATTTGAGTAGTGTTAATATTTATTAATTTAGTTTTTTAATAAGTTTATTAAATTAATAACTTCAGAAAATTTTTCTGATTCGAAACTAAAAAAAAAGTTTTCCAAAAATGCCCAAACTAGTTTACTTACATTAGAAAATTGCAATTGAAATACATACACCATTTTTATAACTACATCAACACATTTCCTGAAAGACCCCATTTTATATTTCAATCCATCAGCATATACGTAGAAGTGTTCTAACTTTCCTAGAGTTTCTCCAACCACAACAATTTTTGGTTGAGTTTTATTTTTAAGCTGTGTGTTGTTTTCATTCATTTCTTGAATTTTTAATTGAATATTGTTGAATGATGTAACGTGTAAAACGAAATCATTTTGTGCCTCAAGAATAGTTGGTTTGTATTTTTTGTTGAACCTCCGAGGTTGTAGAATTGCGTGTAACAACATACAAATAATGCAATCCTTTGAATCTGAAATGTATTACATAAATATTTTCAAAATTTATTTAGTTTAAATAAATATCAAAGTGATGTAATGACAATAAATTTATGACAAATGCAAAGGCAACACTATCATACTATGGAAATTGGATTTGTACACACATAGACAAACACACAAACAAAAACAGGAACAACTTTAGTATTTGTCAGTTACCCTATACACCTTTTGGAAAAGGAGCCCAAAGTTTAGCCCAAACTAAAGTTTAGCCCAAAAACACAAAGAAAACCCACCCACACACTCACATACACGCACACACACACACACACACACACACACACACACACACACACACACACACACACACACACACACACACACATACACCACACACACACACACGCACACCCACACACACACCCACACACACACACACACACACACACACACACACACACACACACACACACACACACACACACACACACACACACACACACACACACACACACACACACACAAATACACATCCACATACACACATACAAATACACATCCACATACGCATACGCATACACGTACACAAAGACAAAACATACACATATATATCACATGTCGTACGCGGAAACTTAATCCTAAAGAAAAGTGTAGAATTTTTTCTTACTTTGATCCGTTTCCTCAGTTATGATTTTCAGTAAATTCAGGGATGCTTTATCTTTAATTTCGTTTGCAAATATAGGCAGAATTTTCATCGAGAATGCATCAAAATTAAATAAAATCATTTTTGATTTATTGGGAAATAAAATTCGAAGTCTATTTCTATCTGTAAGTAAATAATTCAAATAAGTTTTTATAATGTGATTCCATCTCATGATTTTACCAGTTGATATCCAGTCTCATCATTTATTCTTGGCCAGGATAATAGCAGTTCTTGAAAACTAATCGAATTTTCAATATTTTGAAAGGCAGATAATCTTAATGAGGCTGTTTTTTTTCAGTTTTCACAAACTGCGTCCCATGGTGAAATATTACTATAGAGCCATATCTTTATATCTTCTTGGTCATCTACAAATACACTTTTGTAAATAATAAATAAATTATTTTACATTTGGGGCATTACTTACCATTATTTGAAGTAAAGCATGAACTTCTATCATAGTATTTGTTGAATTTGTTGCAGCGTCTTTTATGTTGCCAGTTAAGCAGAAACCACTTATGTTACTCCATTTCGATGATAATTTTCCAGTTGGATTTTTTTTTCCAGGTTGCCGTGGCAAAAAGTACGTTGTCTTAGAGAATTGAACATTAAAATAATTTTTAATACCGAAAATATGCAATACATATATGTACATTAGACAATTCAATTCTTACCGATTTTTCATTGGGGAAATATTTTTCGATCGCAATAGCCCATTTCTCCATATCAGAACAAGCCATTTTTTTATTAGTTGTAGTATAATAATCTACTAAGCAATTAGTCAAAAGCTTTTGATGCTTATAATCCAGTTTTTTTTTTCGACATAGTGGGATATGATATTTTGGCCGTTGATACTACTTTATAAAATTATTTTTATGTCGTAGCTGGTTGGTTCGTTCAATGGCATAGGCAGTATTCCAACTGATGATAACGGACTCTGTGGATATTGACGATCACTACACACAGCGCTGCTAATGTTTTCAAGCCAATTCAAAATTTTTTGCACTGGTTCACTTGATGGGTCATTCAATGAATTTACTGGAATGTTCTACAATATCAAAACGATGTAAGTATTAATGCTAAATATTACCAATGTGTATATTTTATAATCTAATATTTTACTTACTCGTTCTTCTTTTAATTCCCCTAATTTTTGTTAGATTATGGACCGTTGCCCAAAAAAACTTTTGTCCAATTTATTAAATATTTCGTTAATATCCTCATTCGACATAGATTCTATACACGCTATAGAATTATAACCATATTCTTTTAAAACAGCACAAGTTTCATCTTTTAAACCCCATGACTTAAAAATTGTTTGGGCTTCACTAATTTCATTAGAATCAAAATGAACTGATGTCACTAAACAAAAATTTCCTTCTAAAATTTCTACCTCATTATCCTCAACAATTGTAATTCTATCACCACTATATTCACTTACACTTTCCATTTCTAAATTGATGTCCGAATTTTCCATTTTAAAGAAATTTTAAGCACAAAAATAAGTGCAATATGAACTATTGCATCAGAATAAAAGGAATGAGGTTATCGTTCGATCGATATAACGGAAATTATCATACAATTATATTTCACTCTTTTTGTCATGAAAGAGACAAACCAGAGTTTGACTATATATCACGTGAAATTTACGAGTTTACTTGTAAATGTTGATATTTCTTCTCTGCGGATCCTAAATATTTTCTCTCTTTTAGAAGCATCTCTATTTTCCACTCTGTCAATTTTACGTGAATTATCACTTTCAATTAAGAGGATGAAATATTAAAAATTAATAGAAATTCACATTATTTGCCGAATATTAATGTGAAATCTCTACATTCTGATTTACGTGACGATCTTTTTAAAATAACGTGAGTTTTTTTTCTGTGTGAACATGAACAATTTTATTGAGCAAAGATTTTGCTTGAAATTTTGTGTTTTGAACGGAATTTCTTGTGTTGAATCGTTGAAAATGTTGCAGAAAGCCTTTGGGGAGTCTGCTCTATCAAAAACCAGAGCATATGAATGGTATAAAGTGTTTAAAATTGGTCGTGAAGTGGTTGAAGACTTGCCTCGTTCTGGACGCCCTTCCACATCGAATACCGATGAAAACGTTGAAATTGTGAATAAAACTGTGCTTGAAAATCGTCATGTGAGTATTAGAGAGTATTAGAGATGCAGTGCGCCGCAAACGGCCGGATTTGTGGGCCGACAACATTTGGATTTTGCACCACGGTAATGCGCCGTCACACAAAGCGCGTATTGTGACAGATTTTTTGACCAAACACAGCGTAAATATCCTTGAGCAGGCACCGTATTCACCCGATATGGATGTTATTTTGAAGGAGATAAAATAAATTTGCCCGAAAATTAACACAAACTTGTTTTATTTACAAATTCCCGGTACTTTTTGATCATACTGTATATTCTAGAAAGTTTTCAGAAAACCCCATTAAAAATAAAATTGCAAGGTTGAAATCGGAGCCGCGGAGTTTCTGATTATTTTCATTTTTTAAAGGATTCGAAGGCGGAGCCCTGAAGAATCGGCCAGCTCCGACTAAGTTTTTTGTATTATTTTCCTATTCCATTTACATAATTGTGAAATAGATATTGGGTTTTACAGTTGTACAGTACACAAATCCTTGAATCATAATTTGAAAATGAGTTATTAGTTGCTCGAAAAAAAATATGAAATTTCAAAATTCAGGATCATAAAACAGTTCAAATGCAGAAAGAAATTCACGAAAAAATCAAATAAATGAAAAAAAAAATCAATTTTATAGACATTTTCAGACTTTTGCTACAAATTGAAATATTTCTGCCACACATCTATCAGTAGAAGCGATTCGAACGATACAATTCCTTTGATATGCGTTGCAAGGTTGAGGAAGCGATTTCTAGGATCATAAATACAATACATATTTAAATCTCTTTAGGAAAATGGGATTTTAGAAATTTTATAAATTTTAAGTTTAACTTGGGCTGATAATTGTGTTTCTGGATTTGCGTTTTGTGGATTTTCCTTTGTGAATTTCTTTGTTTCTGCGGATTCTCTTTTTCTGGATTTTCCTTTCGTGATTTTGGGTTTCAGTATTTTCTTCTAGATAAGAAATATTCAACCCTATAATTATATTGCAGACGGAGCCGAACATTTTTCCTCAGAATCCACAAGCCTGAAAAACTGGCTCAACTGGTTTTTAAAATGTTTAAAACAAACAGGGTTGATAATTTGGTTGAACGTGAGACCTGTACCAAGCTTCACTGACGGAATCATGGTTATTTTTCCACGGTCACCCCATTTCGGTGTCCTGTGGAAGGCTGCCATGAAAAGCATGAAGCATCATATTAAAGCATCCCTGGGAACGTAATGCACTTAAATTTTAACCGACTATCGCGATACCAACATCTTCAATACTCTGTACTGTACACAAATTTTCTGGAAACGGTGATCTGCCGAGTATCTGTCTGCGAGCTACAACGCCTCACCAAGTGCGGCAAACTATGATATGTCATGAAATCATTAAAAAAAAATTTTGATCAGCTATGAAATATTTTACTAACCTAATTTACAATTGTTTTAGCTGATCGTTTTTATAAATTATGAATTACCTGAGACAAATGAAGCGTTAATAGTTAAAAGGTCAACTTTGAAATTACACAATTTCTTCAAAGTGACTGGAATGTTCAGTCTTAAAATAATTTAAAAATAATATTTGCCTTTGTTATATAGAGCCTATATGTACATATCTGCAAAATATGTAAAAACCAAAAATAAAATGTCAATAAACGTCACCACTATCGTAAAATTTAACACTAGAAGTACCTACCGACCGGTCAGAATGACCGATTGCATTAATTGTTGACAAGACTTTCTCTTTAAATTCCATTTGAGATATCGATCATCACAACAATCGAATTAAAACATTTACTTTTAGTTAGAAACATTTTATTACGTCTATACAAAATATTAAAGTTTTCAATATCCCAAACGTTTTGCCTCATCCAATAGAGCCACAAGGGAATCCAAAGTTTCCTTCCCAGTTGGAATTATTTGATTCGCCGGTAGAATAAATCCTGAAGCACCATTCAATGATTCACGGCTTGGTCGTAACTCATAAACAAAAGTCAATTTTGTTTTCAAATTATCATAAGCCCACTCAATACTAGAACCGCTTGACGCATACATAATCCTGTTAATAGAGCCAACTTTGTACACCGTTCCGTAACGTTTTGCCAATGCTTTGATGGCTTTATTTCCAATGTTTCGTAAATCATTTTGATTGGTCGCAGGCTTATTAGTGTGACCGTATGGGAACATAAGCACCTGGGTAAATGAGTGAAATGCAATATAGGCAACAATTTTAACTTTAAGCGATTTTAAAAATGTTGATATTGTTTTCGTTTCAATTTCTGAAAATGCTTTACCACCTGCGAATATATCAGAACATGGATTTGTGCTGGACCCGTTTCCACCCCAATTATTATCCCAATTACGATTTGGATCAGCACCAATACAAGTTGCCGTATAAGGTTTCCGTGTTTTGCGCCACAATCGATTTTTCTTATGCGTATATTCGTAACCATCTGGATTTGCCACCGGTATTATATACCAATCATATCGTTCCGATATGGATCGCACATTTTTATTCCCGCTACCAATGAGCTCGTTCAATATGTATGTCGCGACGGCTGGTGTAATCCATTCCCTGGCATGTATTCCACATTCCAAAATAACAGCAGGGTTTCCTTTTTTGTACGAAAGTTTAATACCTTGGATTTTACGCTTCTCATGACTTTCGCCAACTGTAATCATTGTTACGTTGTTCGGATAGGACAGCATTAATTTTTTCATCCAATCGTTAATCATATCCAATCTATAATAATCATGCCAATCGAATCCAGTTTTAACTTTTCTCATTCGTGTATTTTCTGCATTCAAATAATCTTGAACATTTTCACTTAGGATTTCAAATTGAAATGCATGCTGAGTTAATATTTCGTGGAAATTACCGAATTTGTGCGGTGGTACAATCACTTCAGCAAATGTCAATGTTTTAACTAGGATGATATAACTATCACTATAATTTTCTAAGGCATTCAAAACTTCCACATGATTTGTATTCTCAATATTTAAACGGTACAAATGGTAATTATCGTAACGTGCGTAATCGTAGGTGGTTTGAACCATATGAAGTATTACTTGAACTATGCACAATAAAATCAAAATGTGTTTGTACATTACTGAAGATATTATTGGCACACAAAGTCTTGCATTAAATATTAAAACTGAATAAATTAATAATATTGTGTTTCAATGTAAAGACGGTAATGCGAGTTGCGCGGTTGCGCCTATAGTTCCAGTTAATCAATTTAAATGTGATTTACATAATTTGGTACGGATATATAAAACAGCGTTAATAAGTTAATTGATTATGTTTCGGATGATTGATTTAAGGTAGTAAAAAACCCGCTGAATTTCTTTGTTGTAAGCAGGCTGTCGGGAAAAACTTTTCTTCAAGTTTCTTATTTGTGACACTGCCTAAGCCTTGCTTAAAGGCTTTCGTTTACTATAACATTAACTATCTAGTTCTGACCTTCGGAAAAAAAAAATGTAATAATGTGCTAAAACAGGTCACCAACTATGCAAACTTCACCTATACGTACGTCACCTGATACTAGGATAAAAATTAACACACTATTTGAAATAAATTTCCGTTGAATTTAATTTAAGTAGCAAATTTCGTAGTTTAAAATTGTATTGGGTATACCTGTATGTACCTAATGTGATAAATTTTTAATTTTCGTAAGTATTGTTATTGCGAAAAAAATGTTGTTCCAGTTTTTCACATTTCTTGACGAATTAGGTTACCAGGACCCCGAAGCATCGTATACTCGAGATGTATAATTGAAGAGTACTAGAGACGTATAACTGGATCTAATTGTTAAAGGTTGAAGATACAAATCGCGAATCAGAATTTGAGTGCTGCTCAATGCTTGTCCGTTCTAAATAATGTAACATTATTTGTGAATCTGTGATTTGATGGCATACGAGTAGTAGGTTTATATTGTCGTGATCAATTGTTTTAAGGAGCTTGCCTGCCTAAAACAACGGAATATATTTGTGAAATATAAATGGTTGGTTTGGTGATCTTTAACAGACGCTTTGTGGAAAAGCGACCTCCGAGGAGTCGGATAGTCGTCGATATTTGGGGCTAGACCACTACTCTAAAGAGAATACTACGTTGGGTAATTCACCAAAATGTTAACACTCTTGTTTTACAAAATTATTTGTAAAAATTAAACTCTAACTTCCGTCTTTTTTCAACGGCGCTGGTTTAAAATTTAAAGTAAAATTAGAAATATCTACACGTGGCTAGGGTAGACTTTATAAAATAAAAAAAAAAATAAAAACGAATACTACTAAACTGTTTGAAAAAAAAAAATGTTTTATCGACAGCAGCCGTTTACAATACGATAATAAAACGCTTCATAGAGCAGTGAACATACGAGACTCCTGGATCACTAATTGTGTCTGCGGTGGAAAATAAAAGCTTTTAGACATAGCTTTTCGCCTATTCTGAACATTCTGACTATGTGCGCAGTTTCTTGTAATTAGCGGCAGATCTGTTGGTTTTATAGCAAAGATTATTTGAACGTTTCATCAGCAACACTGTTGAGTGTGCTCGATTTTAGTATATTTTAGTATGTGACCGTAATCATTCGCAGATCAAAATTAATGATGCTCTAGCAAAATAATATACGAAATGAAATAATAACTCTAAGATTTCATGCAAAACTAAGTATGATCAGACCTGAGAAAAAAGAAGAACTTGGAACGCACTTACTCACCTTGAGAACACAGAGGTAAGATTTTCCCAATCGAACTATCCAAATGAAAGGATTCCACACTAAGTTTCTATTTTCTCTTCTTTTCTCTCCAGTTCATACTTTTAACAGTTATCAACAAACTTTATTAACTTTAATCAGCAAAACTGTTGAGTTCTAAACTCTTAACAAAATAAAGCTTTTGTTTGAGCCCCTCCACTACTGATTAATCGTCTGGCTTGGCTTGGCTTGGCGGTTGGTGGTGACTGAGTACGTTCCTTTTCATGATTTTTGAAGTTATTTGGCAGATTTGGGAATACTTTCATTACCACGTCCTGTATTGATGGCAGTATTTGACAAAAATTAGGCGGGAACGATATCTCACATGTTACAGGGTCATTTGGCAATTTCCCGTTACCCATGTCCAAAAGCTGCCTGGCAAATGTTTTAGCTGTACCATCGTGATGTAAATTCACACGCATGTTTGTAGATAGTGTGATTTTCGTAACGTGTTTCCAAAGATGAGACGCCTTCAGGCAGGCAATAAGTTCATCAGCGGGTGTTGATCGTGGAATGATTGGCAAAGTTTGACGAAAATCACCTGCTAGTAGTGTTAGAGCTCCTCCCATTGGTCGGTTATTTTGTCGCAAATCGCGCAAAGTACGATCAACCGCTTCAAATGCTTTTTTGTGTGCCATGGTACATTCATCCCAAATAATGATTTTATATGTTTTTAATAACGTGGCAATTCCCGAATTTCGTGTTATATTGCAAGAAAAATTATCCGCTTGATTCAAATTCAATGGTAGTTTAAACGTTGAATGTGCTGTGCGTCCTCCATCGAGTAAAGTGGATGCAATTCCAGATGATGCAACAGCGAGGCCGATTGTATTCTGCTGTCTTAATTCAGCAAGTATCAAATTAAGAAGGAATGTTTTTCCAGTGCCTCCAGGTGCATCAAGAAAAATAATTCCTCCGTTACCGTTTGCTATGTATTGCATCACTTTAGTGTATGCCTGTCTTTGATCATTCACTAAGAGACTTTTTTGAGTCTCAGCGAAAACTCGTGACTGACCAACGTCGTAATTTTGTTCTCGTAATAGATCTCTATCACGAACAATGTTTCCATGGCGTGTCGGTGGTGGAAACCCAAGTTGGGAAATGACTTTGTTATTAATGTATAAGCATGCATCCTCGAGTAATATAAGTGCTTCATTAAATATGTCTGCTGAAAACTGTATTTCCATATCGGGATTTGTTCTGCGTGCTTGCCAAAGTATGTCTTCACTAAGGCTTTCTTTGTGCTTTTCCCAAAGACCTTTAGGATCGGAAGGTGTGCATGTTGTTAATATGATTGCAAAGAGCTTGCGTATTTGTGCTGGACGACACATAAGACATGCTTCGGTTAGTGTTCTATCCCAGTGTTCATCATTTTCAAGTAAGCCCAGTTTAAGACATGCCTCTCTGTAGGTTTGACATACTTCGCCATTTACAGTTCTCAGTGCTTGAAAAGACGTTGGTCCTCTTACTTCATGAAGCAGCATTCTCAGAAAATACCACTCCGTATTGTTAGGATGAACATTACAAACTCGACCCAAGGCATCAGAACCACGTATTCCAAGGTACTCCCGAATAATTGTGCCTTGCTTTCTTCTGAAAAACTACTTCTTCGACGTGTTCCATGTATAATATTTTGGATTGAATGAATCTGTTCCGCACAATTGAAAAAAGGCTTTTAATGTCGTATTAGTTGGTTTCGCAGCTCTCTGTAACCGTAAAGTAAACTCGTTGTCCATTTTCTAAGTGTACACTAAGATGTACAACTGTTGGATAACGCTCGTGAATATTAAAACTCAGAATTCGCCAGACAGCTTCATTACTGCTGATGTAACGTCCTATTTGAAATTGCGTGACTTAATCGAATGGTGAATTTGTATTCGAAAGTCCAAAAATTGCCGTATCACTGCCTTTGTTGACGTATTTACATATATATTTAATTGACTTAACCGAGTTGCAGTACTCAAAGTTAATATGGGTTTTAAATATTTTCGACAGTAACGAAGTGTAAGGAACAATCCAGCTATTATCTACCTCATGATGCACATTGTTTACTTTGATAGTGGCTTTCATCGGATTTTCGTCTCCGGTATTGTGGATATCCGCCATCACCAGTTTATGTTTCCTGATACATCTTTCGGGGATATTTTTTCGAACACTTTCCGTCTTTCATGCAAGGTGAATTGGGATTCACGGCTCCACATGGCCCATGTATCATGTTTTTGCTAACGATTTCAAAAAGTATCGGATCTTCTTGGGGATTGGGTAATTCAGCTGATATAACACTATCAATTTGAGTCGGAGTAATCTTGTCCTTTAACCAAATCAAAATGTGAGCATGTGGTAGGCCTCTTTTCTGCCATTCTATAGAATACATCCAGCAGCGAGTTTCTCCATAAATATGATTTTTAGTTATGAGGTTCATGAGATTTATGAGTTTCTGTTTGAAAACTCTAGCTGTCTAGATCATGCCGATGGGTCGATGATTGCCCAATTAGAAGTAAATCTATAATCTCAGTCCATGTTGGATTACACGTAAACGTTATAAATAGATCAGGACGTCCAAATCTTTGGACATACGTCATGGCATCCTGAGCGTATTCGTGCATGTGCCTTGGACTTCTCATATACGTAGCTGGTAATATGACCAATTTCCCAATGTCAGCAACGTTTCCATCATTTGCAATTGCATCGCGCAAGTGAATATATTCCTCGGAACGAAGTTTTTTCTGATTTAAGCGAATGAAAAGAAGTCGTTCACTTTCGATTTTAGCATACATACCTATCAACAATGAATTGGTGAAAAAGTTGACGGCACTTCAGGATGTGGTTTGATTGTTGTTCTCTAATCATAATACGATACGCATAAAAATTCATGCAGGAAACCCTTTTCGTCATCGCAGCACTTGTTGTTGGGTTAGTTTGCATCACGTTGAAATGATACCCATCTTCTCACGCTGTAGGCTTTCATTTTGTCTATGGATAATAATATCACGTCGGTTGAAATCCGTTCCGACCATAACAATAGCAACTTCGTTGATTGTTGGAGCATTGAATCGTCTTTCATGTTGACCAGACGGTGTTTTGTCTGCTCGAATAACTACTCTGTGGTCATCTGATGGCATTTGCTCCAATGCTGTTTTGAATAAATTTACCAGATGATTGCGTTCATGGAATAAAATCTATAAACTTGATATTATTTCACGTTTTGTTCCGGGACTAATAGCACAACGTTGATAAGTCTCCACCTCCTCGTTGCCCATAAAGTAAATTTGTAAAAACTTGGAGTCGTTTTTAGAGAGAGGAAGAAGTGATCCAATTTTATGATAAATTTGTCCTTGTACTTTAAACGTGGGCATAAAACCTCCATCCTTAACAATTTGGGTTGCTCCAAAAGATGTCTTTTGAAAGCATGAGTTGTATTTTCGAATATTTTGTAGAAAATGTCTGGATAACTCAGTAGTTCCAGAGCCGTAAGCTATAAGAGGTTCAGCTGGATCATCCAGAGGAGGCAAATTCACTTTTCCATTTGAACAACACATTCCAGGTGATTCATTGTGAAACTTTAAAGCATGACAATACAAACAAATGTTTTCCATTTGCCCAATTGAAACATTGAAATCATAGTCTTTCTCGTAATTGAATGCTGCTAACTTTAAATCACCTCTAAAAGTTTCTATTAATCGTCCATATTGTAACCGATCGACTTCCAGACGGGCCTCACGATGTTCAATGGTTTCAGTAGCTCTAGAAGAAGACATCCTGCTTCGAACGTTTGCAAGTTGTGTTTCGCGCTGTTCAGTTGTTTCATTAGCTCTAGAAGAAGACGTACTGCATTTTCAAGTCGTGCTTCACGCTGTTCGCTTGACTCAACCATCCTTGCGGCTCTAATCTTCTTCGACTTTGCAGTTACCTGCCCAACTGATCTTTTTTTCGGTGGCATGTTTAAGCAAAAATGAAACGTGTAGCTAATTAATCAGGAATGACGGGCATTCAAAACAGAAATTAGTATTAATTTATCAAAACGATTTTAATGTTCACTTCGATACGTTTCACCGCAAACTGTGTTTGAAAATGTCTTTACGGAATTTTTTTTAAGCAAAATCAAATGTTATCTACAATCAAAAAGTAATCATAGATTAACACGTTTATAAACTGAAAACTTAAATCTAATAAGATGACTATATAACTTGAAATAGTATTTAATACCTGGAAAATAATCACCAACAATTATTTTATTGCAATATAGCTAACTAATCGAGAACAACGGCATCCGAAACATAAATTAATATTAATTTATTCAAAACGATTAAAACTACGTCCACTTCGATACGTTTTACCGCGAACTGTGGTTGAAAATGACATTTCGAAAAACAAAAGGAGTTTTTTCAAACTAAGGCAATTTTACACGTACAATAATTTGAATCCAAGGATGTTTCTTGTAGAAGATGCTATTTTCAAATATAAAACGCTGGTACTTTTCAAAGTAAATCAGTTTATACGTACAATATTTTTTAGTACCTTCACTAGAATAGATTTTATGAAACAATCATTGATTTATTTAAGTAATAAACTAAATAAAGTAATAAACTATTGGCGTTTAGTATGAAACTACTATTTTCATTAAAAGCCGCCGGTTGCAATAGTGGATTAAAATAGAATGTTAATTATTTCTGAAGTTATGTGGAAATTAGAACTCGCTGACTATGGTACATTTCAAAACAGGATATGATAAATAGGATATCATTAAACAGTACATGTCAAACCAGTAAAAATGGATTATTAGTATGGATAATATAAGTGTTCAGAGATTTGTCTTCAGTTAAAGTTATGAAAGATTGTCTTAAATTTAAATTAATAAAATTAATTTGAATAATTAAATCAATTATAGTAGAGGTATGATTTGTGTATAACAATCGCACGCTAGATATCCTTTTTGGTGTATAAATTTGCGGCTAAGGCGCTATTTCGGAACATTTAAATAATTGTATCTATATGTACATGTAAAAATGAATTCTTGATCCAGGGCAGACTTCTGGATTGGAGCATGTCACTAATTTCATATAACCCCTTTCCTAAAGTCATTCCCGTCAAAAAATCTTAAAAAAATTGAAATTTGCGAAAAAATTTGTACCACAGTCCCTTGACCTCGGGGTCCAGCCCCTTTAAAAGTATCGTGGGCTTGGTCCTGAACATGCAACATATATATGGTAAAAATTTCATGGCGATCGGTAAAGCGGCTAAGGCGTTATTTCAGAACAATTAAATAATTGTATCTTTACATGTAAAAATGAATTTTTGATCCAGGGGTGGACCCCCCGAATTCGAACATGTCTCTTATTTCATATAACCCCTTTCCAAAACTCATTCTCGTAAAAAATTTAAATTTTTGAAAAAATTGTACCATGGCCCCTAGACCCCGGGGTCCAGCCCCTTTCACAATATCGTAAGATTGGTCCTGAATATGCAACATTTGCATGGTAAACATTTCATGGCGATCGGTTGAGCGACTGAGAAGTAATTTTGAAATAATCAAATATTTATGTAAAAATTAACTTTTGATCCAGGGCTGGGCCCTTCGGATTCGAACATGTCAGTAATTTCATATAACCAGCCCCATAAACTCATTTTCGTGGAAAAATTTTAAGAAAATTAAAATTTTCGAAAACATTTATACCGCAGCGCCTAGACCCCGGGATCCAGCCCCTTCCAAAATATGCAACTTGTACATGGTAAAAATTTCATGGCGATCGGTTGAACGGCTGAGACGCCCATTCGGAACAGACAAACAAACAAACAGGAATTCATTTTTATATGTATATATAGATGATTATAAGTCTTGGTTTCGGCTATGTAATATTCGCCGTGGCTGATTGCCTTTATCTTGCTCCTACTTCAAATGACGAATCTTATAATCTCCTTGACCTATGTTCACCAAGAGACCACACACACACACACAGTTTAGTATCACTATGATTGTTTGCCAATTTCGTTGTTGACTTTATTTTTTTTTAACCCTATCGGCAACTCGCACGGCACCTGGTTGATCGTATCACAACAGTTAATTACCATCGATGCCTTATTTTCCGACTGACAAACAAAATAAAAACCACTAACACTTTAACCCTGCCTCGTTTGAGCACTTGAGATTTAGTCGAGAACACACTGTTTTCTTTTTTTTTGTTTTATTTAAACTGTTATCTCGATTTATCTTTAGTTCGTATCAACAAATAAAAGCACAAATATCAATAATCGTGGTTTTTTTTATAACTTACAGAAAACATTTATTATTCCCTGTCCATGAAATTATCCCTCTATTTTTAATTTTCGGCCATTGCTGTCGGCGCGCCTCGTGTTGTGTTTCTTTTTTTTCCTTTCATGGAAGGTTAAAGGCTCAAATTAAAGCCGTTATTTTATATTAGTCTCCCTCATTTTTAATTTTTTTTATGCTTTCTCTCTATGATGGGGGCAAATAAATGAATAAATTTAATGACCTTGAAATAGACTTATCGAGCTTGTTTGTCAAAAATGATTGTTGTTAGCGCAAACAGAAAAATGAACTCTAAATAACCCATTTCGAGAATTAAAAACTGTCCTGGTTTTTTAAACTTTCTCTGGCTTCGTTCAGATTTAGTCGTTTTTGACCTAGCCATCTCTTGTTTTTTAATTTCATCTTTGAAGTCAACTGCTTGAACTGTTTTGATGACTATTTTTGTTTCTATTTGTAACTCTTCTAGTTGAAACTGTGAGGTATTATTTGATATTGACAGTAGATTCCTTTGTTGCCATGATGAACGTTTAAACCGTCTTTCTTTCGGTGCTAGCAGCTAGCTCTACTTCTTGATTATTCAAGTTGACTATTGGATATAAGGTAAGGTTTAACTTTGTCGGACTTTTCCGCCAAAGTGCGTGATTCAACAGCTGGCTGGATATGTACTGTATATTCCAATTTTGAGAGATGCGATTTAAACCTCGTAATGGTTTTCATCGGATCCAAATTCGATACACACAATATATTCTACGACGATTTAACTGTAAGGTAATCCAAATATATTGACCATTCGAATTCCAATGAAGTTGAAGATTAGCAAAATTTGATAAATCTTGCTTAATAGCAATAGAAATTCCTTCAACCAGTTCTTGATCTAGTGACGCTTAATAACGATCGAGAGAACATTGTAGCCGAAGAAACAGCGAATTCGAAACTGTTTAATTTATCATCAACCTGGAACGTTATCTTATTTTGATAAACCAAAATTAAATGGTCTCGAACAATTGCAGATATAAAACCACATAACATTTCATTTCTTCCGCTAATGATTTAGGTATTATTACCAAGTGTTACAGCTTTCATTGAAAGTGTATATTACAAGTCAGAAATTTGCCAGACAACTTTGAAAAATAATTGAATTAGCAAGTATAGCACACGCAAAAAACCGAGAGAGGGTATTTTGGGTTACCTATGACTATACAACTCATTGGAAAATAGACCAATCAGATAGTTGAATCTATTTTAAATCTAATTTGACGCGGTTGATTCGTTGTATAGTCTTAACATATTATACAACTCGAGCTTCGAAAATCATCTGAATATACAGTTGCGGACTCGATGTGTTACCTAAGAAACACAACTCCACCTGCGGTGTCGTTGTGTTTCCTAAGCAACACATCTCGTCCTATCAACTGTATATTCGATTATTTTCGAACCTCTCGTTGTATAACTAGTGACAATATCACCCTGAATATCACCAAATTTGATTTCACGTTGCAACGAAGGTAAACAAATTTAAGAAACGGATTAATCAGAGACAACATTGAATTACGCTTACCTTAACATGTTTTCGTTTTGTATTGTTCTCGTACAAAGATGATCTACAACACATGACCTACTTTCTGAAAAAATAAAAATAAAAATCCCTAAATGAACAATAATACCAATTAAATTGACGTAATTTCACTTTAATCATGATTTAAGTATTACAAATTTCAACAAACAACTAATCGTGTACCTCGCTCATGTAAGTTGATCTACGTTTCTCCAAATTATGTAGTGTTAGTGCCGTGTATGGGAGTCCCCGGACAAAAATAAAAATTGTATACGGTTTGATGTATTTCCGGTAATGCATTTTCAAAACAAACCTTCAACCTACTCGTACCTACATGAGACTATTACTGGTACAAAAAACTAATCATTAAAAAGTTTTTTTTTATGTGCGGTTGGTTACACATTACTATGAGAATTTTATTTTTAAACCAATTTGTCTTTACACAACTCGTTATCTTATCAATGACAATTATCGCGTTTTTTTTTTGTTGTTGGATACGCGACATTACACATACAAAAGTTATCAATTTTCTAATTATTCCTAACATTTCGATAGATAATTCTGTTATCAAGGTCATAAAACAGTAATTTTTCTGGAAATTTTGGTACTTTAAAATAGATTGACGCAATAATGTATTATGTGATTGTGCAGCCACAATAATTTCCCATTTACGTTCTTGCTGTATAAATACTACGTATTTATGTACATATTTGCTTATCACGTTTCCTTCGTTTGATAATTGTTTGCTTCCTGTTTGAAGTTTTTGTTTTATTTTTGACGTGAAAACGTTTCACACCGCATGTTAAGAAAATTGACTCGAAATTTAGCCCTTGGTCGTGGGCAATTACTCATCAACTATAAGCAAAGAAACCCGCGCCGCGATCGGAAATCCGATGGTGTCAATTTTTGCGTAAAAAACCAGTGGTGGTTAATTTATTTTAAATTAAATTAATTAATCTCCACATAAATTTTAATTAAAATTAAAATCTACAAAATAGTGATTTACAAAGCTTTAGAACACTGTAATGGGCGAATGCATTATCTGATCTGGTGTCAATTTGTGCGTAAAGAAACTCCAGCAGATAACATTGGCACACAAAAAAAAAAAAAATCTGCAACCCGAGGTCTGACATGTAAATTCTCATGTATTTTGATGCGCTGAATCCGAATCCGATGTCTGTTTTGCTCCGTCGCTCATCAGTTTTCTACAAAACCCCACTTTTGGGTCAAAATTGCCCAAGAAAATACCCAAGTCTATTTTTTGTACCGTTTACTCCAGATATATCGTTTCCCTAGTATTTTTAACCGCAAAAAAGGATTCCGTATCCCAAATATTTACTTGTGACATTTCAGTAACCCAAAAAGTTTAACTTTAGGTCAAAATTGCTAAAAAAAAATTCAAATTAATTTACCTTTCTATTTTGGTTTCTAATGGTTTTTGACTAAACCATTGTTAGAAAGTCGGGCAAAGAAACTCATACTAAAACCCAGTCGCCTTACACTTAAACTCAGACAATCAAATTGTTACTCAAACCGAGACGCAAAACTCACACTTGAACTATGACAAGCAAATTGAAATTCAGAGTGAAACTTAACGAAGAAAATTTAGCTGAAACTTGTTCCCCTGACCTTGCTACAGTTTGAGTTTGTATGCTCAAGATTGAGTTACAGTTTGTTGCTTTTCATTAATTTTTTGTTCATTGACCTATCACGAGCGTTCAAGTAAAGTTTTATTGATGTCATTTCTTGCGTTTATAACGTATACTGTCTTCTCCTCGAATGACCCACAATAGTCCGCTAACATATTAACATCCCACCTTCCCTGATATCTTCTTTCCATTACACTTACATTCTGATGGAAGCGCTCCCCTTGCTCTTCTCTATAGTCGCCTAAATTATCAGGAAAGTAATCAAGATGGAAATCTAGAAAATGTAGCTTTAAGTTCATAAGACATCCCAATTGCCTGTAATTTTCTATTAACTCACTTCTGGTGTTTCCTACGAAGTTTTCACAAACTTCTTTAAAACTGAGCTAGACAGCTTTCTCATTTTTTTGCATGGATTTAACCAAACCATTTTTATATTGAAATAGTTTTCGTATTTGAGGTCCGTTAAAAACACCTTCGTTAATTTTAGCCTCTGTCAGTTTTGGAAATTGTTGTACTAGAATGTATTGGAAACATTGACATTCTTTATTTAATGCCTTCACATATTACTTCATCATCCCAAGTTTGATATGTAGTGGAGGTAAGAGAATTTTTGAGGGATTTAATAAAGTTTCTTCAATTACATTACGTTCCCTGGCTGAAGACAGTCTCTTAGCGGCCACTGTTTTTTAACGTAATGGTTTTCTCGGTCTCTACTATTCCAGAGACATTTACAACAAGGGTACTTCACAAAATCAGGCTGCTGCCCTAGCAGTTCTGTTATAATTTTTAAATCTCCACAAACTTCCTAATTGTGCTCCGAGTATACTTGAATGTTTGCAAAATATATCCTAGATCTCCATAATTCTCTCCCATAGAGATTGAGTACAATACACCAATGAGGTTTTTTTATCTTTGGTAAAGTTTATCAAGTTTCGACTTTTCAGTTCACTAACTAAGTCTTACTAGTTCTTAGATACATATTTTGGTAATGCATATCTCCTAATCAAATTATTGAGGTCATTCTGTGTTAGTATTGGAACTTTCTCTTCTTTAGGTGCAATATACTCTTCTTCATTCTCCTTCGTTTCATTTTCACTGCTGTAAAATTCTTGCCCGCTGGACGATTCACTCTCAGTTACGTTATCCTTTGAAACTTCCATTACTTCATTGTTTGAAAAACTTGAGTTGAAGTAATTGTACTTTATAGGTTTCGTCATTGTATACATACATCTGCGTCAGTATTGAGGATGGAAATTTACTCACATTTTCAAGGCTGCCCTGTCCAATTTACTGTGCAATTATTGGTTGCTGAAATATCGATGATCAAAGACAAAATGATCTTTTTTGATTCACAGTCAGATATCTCAGCAAACAGTTGACATAGAGAGACTAGAAAGAAATTAAATTGACGCCTAATTAACAGGCTAACCGACCGTGGATCCTTACAAAAAAAAAATAAAAATTCGAATTTTTTTTTCGCGCTCTTTCTTATGATTACGTGATAACGGTATCTCACAAAAATTTTCGGCTCAAAAATCTCAAAACTAGAGATTTGGAACTTTAAAATGATTTTCTTTTCATCTCTATACGACCAGGTAGGTTAGTTTTAGGCCATGTTAGATAGTTTTAGATTTTTTTTTAGACTGTGACCGAAACCTGTGATAAATAATTTTTAGTACTAATTTTTGACATTTACTTGATAAACCGCACACACCCAAATTATTACATTCAAATCCTATGACAATTTTTGATATACATATACAAAATAATTCATTGCTTAATTGGTTTAGTTGACTTAGCACTTTATGCCAAAGGATTGATTTTCCTCTTTCGCTGTTTTGAGATGCATGTTTTCAACTGGGATTTGATTTTAGTTTGATTTAAATCGCGTAATTCAGTGTTATTGTCAGTTTAAAAGTGTCGGGAATATCCGATATTCAGAAATCGGAAATTCAATGATGCGACTAGATGCCAACTTCATATTTCTTTGGTTGTTTATATCGCATATCTGCATATTATATTCTCATATACATACACTTATTCAGCACTGCAATCCAATTTTCAAAAATATTACCTTGGTTTGCCGAGTATTGTTACGACAACGCTGGATTATGTATAACCAATGAGCGAAGATGTCGTTTCCGATCAACTCCTGACAAATCAATAGCATAGATTTGAAATTTAGAATTATTTAATAATCGTGAATTTCTTATAACAATAAACAACAACCACTCTTATTATCCTATACATAGGCCACTACCTAGCCACAATATAATAGGTACAGTAACGTAATCTTGATGTTACTTGTGTTGTGAGTATCATTAACGTCATTTTCTCTCAAGAAATCTTCCCATTTCTCGGAAATTATTGTATTTGAGATAATAAATATATGAGAAGGAGAAGTACGTCAAAAAATTATTACACTATTCGGACAGGATAATAAAAAATTGTGAATGTAGGGGAATATTGTTCAAATAAATGTCAGAAATTTGTACTAAAAAATATGTATCACAGGTTTCGGGCACAGTCTAAATATCAAAAACGTGTGTCGATATTGTTAGCAAAAATTTTATTGTTCCATCGAGATTGTCTCCACCTTCAAGAATTTGCAGAATATTAAAATTTAAAGAGTTCATCGAATTTATAAAATTTATAGAAATTAGGGAATTTTTAGGAGAAAAAAAATGGAAAACAATTTGAGTTTATAGAATTTATAGAACTCTGTCAGTTAAAATAATTTATAGAACTTAGAATCTTCAAAGTATAAAGAATTTAAAAATTTATAAAATTTATGGAATTTATAGAATTATATAGTGTTTGAAGACTTTATATAATTTATAGAATTTGTCGTGTTTACAGAATTTAAAGAACTTACCGATTTTTAAGGGTTTATAGAATTCAGAAAATTAATAGAATTATCTGAATTTATTGAATTTATAGAAAATAAAAACAGTCAAGTTAGAGTTTGTCGAATTGAAAAAATTTTTAGAACTCATAGAATTTATAAAATATAAGATACCTTTTAACACTAGGCCAAGTGAGTTCAGTGCCATCTCTGATTATATTTTCGAAAGTGTTTTATAAGCCAAAATGTGACAGCTAATTCTTTAGTGCATGTGCAATTATCATCAAAATATTTAAATATACTTTTACTGTTTAATTTTAAATAAGATTTGACAGCAATCAAAAATTGTGTCTTACAATAGACTTTCACCATAATTCTGATAGGTGGCAGGTTACCTATAGTGTCAATTAAATTTATAGATTTTGTAGAATTGATATATAAGATCATGTCAAACTATCAAGAAAATACTACTTTCGCGAACGGGTGCCATCTGTTAGAACACATGACATTCCAGATAATGCCACTAGCTGTCACTACTAATATAATATAAAACAGTCTTGAAGCTAGATGTCACTACTACTGATAGTTTTTCTTATACTAATGCTTCCAAATTATTTTATAAATGTGTCTTTTTTGACTATGTTAAGTTTTCTACGATTTAATGATTTATTCATAATCGTCGTAAAATGTGAAAAAGAAAGGTATGATACGTAGTGATAAATGAGCGAAAATTTTACCACTGGTGCCGCTAGTGCTGTCATCTTTTGGAAAACGTGAAGTACTTTTGTTCTACTTTAGTAGTGACAACTAGCGGCAAATGTACTTACCATTATACTACTTTCGCTCGATCTGTCCTCTTTCGGAAAACATGATCTATAGAATTGATGGAATTTATAAAATTTAGAGCATTTATTAGATTTTTAAAATTCATAGACTTTATCGAAGTTACAGAAACTAAAGAATTTATGGGATTTGTAGAATTTAAAGAAATTATAATATTTATAAAATTTGTTGCATTCAAAAAATGTCTAAAGTTTATAAAATGTATAGAAATTATGGCATTTTTAAAATAAGTAAAATTTGAGTTTGACGCATTTATAGAACAGACAGACTTGAAACAATCATTTATAGAACTCAAAGAATTTAAAAAATTTAAAGTTTATAATATTCATACAATTTATAGAATTTACTTGTTGGACTAACCAAATACATTATAAATTTTGCAGTGAAATTGCAAGGCATTTTGTTAATGAAATAAAAATAAAATTAAAATTATTTTAAATCACACAATACCATATTTTGTTGTCAACATACATTGAAGTACGTGTCTAATGAACGTATATGAATATTTCTTTTATATAGGTTACCTGGTATTCATCTCAATAAGTTTGTTGTTTCTTTAGCGTCGGGTATTTTTCTAAGCTTACTGTATCCCTCCTATTATATAAGCAATAATCAAAATGAGGATAAAAGGCTGTAAATTGGCCAAATTTGCTTGTTATTTCATAGCGGGCAATTCTTTTCGAGAAACTTTAACAATAACTGAGAGTAGGTATTAAAGAATCTGATTGTTGTATTATACACCGTTTAATTTGGGCCTCTAAACTGACGGAAGAAAAAGTTGTGGTATCGCAGAGCGAAGGGTCTCATTCACGGTGAAACAATTTTCGCAACAAATACTGTTGTGAGAACATGTTGATCGTGTATGGATGTATGATTTTGTTGTTCCAGAACAGTTTGTATAATTTCAAACACGTTTGCAATTTATTGTGCAACATCTACATACATGTATGTACAACTGTTTGACTCTGGGGGTGTGTTGTACAAAGTATACAACATTATAAGTGCGTTTTTTTATTCACTATCCGGAGCCGCTATCGACAGCCATCATTTAAAAATAGCTCCCGATAGCGGCTCCATATAACGTCCCTCTAGTAATGAAACAGCGTATAAGAAAAATGGTAGTTTTAAAATAATTTGTATTTAAATGTTTATTGAAAAAACTTTTTGAAATAAACTCTTTTATTTTATAGAAAATTTAATTTTCACAGCGTATGTTTCATTACTAGAGGGACGATAATTAGGTAGAGCTAAATATTTTTTATTTCACGTTAACCCTTATGAATTGAATTAAAAATTATATTTTGACGTTAAATAAATGTAATTTACTAATAAATAGCACGTCAAATTTAAATTTGGGTGTAGAAAATTGACTGCTCCGCATAGCAGCTATCGGGAGCGAATAAAAAAACGCAGCTTATGTAAAACTTCTTCCGTATAGAGCTTGGTGTATTTTTATAAAGGCAATGGAACATTTTGTTTCGTTTTCCACATTCATCCACAACAGGAAACAACTGATATTTTTAAATATACGGCTTCTGTGGCTATTTTCTTTAATAACTGTCAGCTGAAATTTGCAAAATTGTTTTTCTTGCGTAAGTATTGTACAAATGCGTGCAATTGTCGTGTATGGGACCCTTTATGCTCGAGCTTGACAATCCCAGAAGATTTGATCCGGAGTAGTTTCAATCAAAGAAGGGTGGGGTCTAGATGCACACATTGACATCAAACGGAAATACTAATCATGAAATTTCTTTAAAAATTGTTTAAAAATAGTTTTATAGCCCCAAATAAATCTCCAGCTCAACAATCTCCAACTTAATTCCAACGCAAGCCCCAAAGTAATCCCCAACGAAATCACTAAATTAGCCCCAAACCCAATACTTAACTCAATCGCCAATTCTGCCCCATCTCAACTTTCAACTGAACTCTCAACACAACCCCAAGCCAACCCCAACTTAATCCTCAACTGAAGCCCTCAACTAAACTCCAAACTTAATCTCGGAATTAACTCGATTTGAATCGCTTTTGAAATACATTTCGAAAACTGCAAGCGTACTTCAACTCAACTTTATATAACCACTAAACCAACCCCTAAAACAAATTAGGGTCCCCCAACTGAACCTGTCGCTCAAGCCCAACATAACATGCTACTCGATCACAATTCAACTAAACCCTAAATTCAATGCCCAACTCAATCTTCAAATCAGATTGGCCCGAATAACTACATGCGTAGATGAACTTAATCGAACTTCCAACTCAACCCCGATCAACTCCCAACTCAACCCTCAATCAAATCCCAAGCTCGACGCTCCGGTCCGTAAAGCTACGTGCTTATAGGAATACTGATCAAATAAACTCAAGCTATAAAACTCTAACTCAACCCTAAATTCAACCCTCTGCATATATAAAAAACTGGCCAAAGTGAATCGAAAATCGTGATAATACCACGGTTTAACACACACGTGGTTTTTGATCAATTCTTTCGACAAGTACTCGATTCTCTTGGTGTATAGATGGCAAAAGCTTTTGAATTCTTTGCCTTCATGACAAAAACATGTATTGCGAAGCCAAATCGGAGCCATTTTCGTTAAACCGTGAGTACAGATATTCAAATAGACGGGCGGTCACTCCTTTTTTTTTGGTTTTTCGGTCTCAGGGACGTTCAAAACGTCAATGAAAGTTGTTTTAGTGTGTTCCATGAAACTTGTGAAGTGTTTGTAAAAATATAGTTTTCTCGAACATAAGAATGGTACCGACAATCTATATCCCGAAGAATCTATATTCCTGTGGATCCATTGAAAATAGTAGTGTATTGTTTTCCACAGAAAATTAAGTCTCTGGTCGAGCATATTAAGTGCAGTTGAGGTAAATGTGTATTGATTTGTTGGAGTTTTTGAAATAACAAACAATTTGGGTTAGGTATCAACTTTGTTCAGTGTTAATCCTCTCAAACTGCTCGTCTATAACTCTAATTGGGCAGTAATAGAACTTTTCCATAATTGAACATTTTTCATATGCTGCGAATTCATGTAAAATAGATTCAAAACCATTCTCAGCACAGGTGTTGTTTGTCTAAGCCTAAGTTTACAAATTCTTTTATGTTAATGTGTTCATGAAAGGAATTACGTTCATCTTAGTTCCATTGCATCATCGAAAGTGAACACCTTTTTAAGGAATTGACTTGGTTTTTAGTGGAATGCCATACCATTATCCCTGTTTTTTAGAGCCCGGAAAATTTGAGAAATCAAAAAAAAGCCGAAGGAATTCAAAACAAGTAACCGGATTGCGGGAGGGCTGAACATTTAATGTTAGCGGTTTTGGTATGGAATAATTTGAATTACCAAAAATGTGCACAGTTTTGTAAATTGACAGTGATGTCATCACAATAGATTAAAAGGGCAAAGTTAAAAACTCAAAGTTAACAAAATCGTTCTCACACGACATTTTGACATCTTGAAAAATCAAGATGATCACAGTACTAATTCGTAATGGGTTTTCGTACCAGCAGATTCAAAATAGAAATAAAATCTCGGTAGACCACATTTAAGAAAAATAAAAATAAAAATTTAACAACGAGTTTGCTTGAAACTTTGTGTTTTCAATGGAATCACGGCTATGGAATAATTGAAAATGGGGCAGAAGTGTTTTGTGGCGTCTACTGAGAACGCAAGTATTTGAGTGGCATAAAACATTCAGTGAGGGTCGTGAGGTAGAAAGCTTGCCTCATGCGAGTCGTTCATCCACCTGTGTTAACGACGATAACATTGAAAAAGTGAAAAAATTATGCTCGAAAAATCGTAGTGTTGGCATTGGAGAAATATCAGAGACTTCCAACATCTCTTATGGATCGACTCAACATATTTTAGTTGATGTTTTAGGTATGAAACGCATTGCCACTCGACTAGTGCCGAAAGACCTGAATTTTTTGCAAAAAGAACGTCGAGTAGAGGTCGCAAAATAAATGCTTGCCAACATAGCTGATGATCCTACATTCATCAAATGAATTATTACTGGTAACAAAACGTGGGCTTATGAATATGACGTCAAAACTTCCCAACAATCTAGCAAATGGGCGCGCCCAAAATGAGCCAAAATGAGCCAAAACCGAAAAGCCACGTCAACATCAGTCGAAAAACAAGGTAATGCTCATCGTTTTCTTCGACTACCGTGGTGTGGTTCACCATGAATTCATTCCAGAGGGTGAAACGGTCAATAAAGCATACTACTTGGCCATTTTGAGGCGTCTATGTGAAGAAATTAGTCGTAAATTGCGATTTGTGGGCAAATAATTCATGGATTTTTCACCACGATATTGCGCCGTCACATTCCAGCCTGATGACTGAATTGTTGGCCAAACAGGAAACAAAAGTCATCGCTCAGCCACCGTACTCGCCAGATTTGGCTCCATGTGACTTTTTACTGTTTCCGAAACTCAAATCGGCTATGTGGGAGGAAAAATGGATTAACCGTTGCCATGCTTGTATTGGCTCAAAATGAGCCTATTTTGAAGGCAATAATAAAGATTTGTATTAATAAAATACATAAAAATGTTGTTTTTTTTACCAGTCTAGGTCAAAATTGATCAGATGATATTTTCCATCTCAATCACGTTGAAATGAGAAGCTTTTGGCGAAAATAGTGATAATATCACGTCTTAACACCCTCATGGTTTTTGGTCAATTCTTACGGCAGTTACTTGATCCTTTTGACGTATAGATGCCAAAAGCTTTTGAATAGGCCTTTTTAAGCGATTAAACGAGTTGCCGGGCGAATATTGGGTTGCATTGCTGAGTGTTAAAATTAAAATTATTGACACCGACAGACATCTTTACGGTTCATCCAATGTTAAAATATGATTAAAGATTTAAAGCACAGCCGCATATATTTGAAATGTAATGAAGAGTATTAAACATGAGACCCCCAGTCAAATCACAGCGACAATTTTGTATTTCATATTTCATGTTTGACAGTGGTTATTCAAGACTAAGTTCTAACCTTTTTTATAACACCAATGTTTGGGCCTCGAAACTGAGGTATTATTGAAATTCATTTGCCACAAATCGGAATAAAAATCGACATCCAAAAATGAATAACTAAAAACCTAATTGCCATAATGGACGAAATCTTCGAAATCTAAGAACCTAACCCGACAACGATTGTTAGGATCTATAGTTCGATTATATCTAAATACAACACTAAACCTCGATTTTTTCGTTATTCCAACTTATGCCGAGGATTATGTTTGATTGAGATTTTACTGATGATCTTCAGATCGAAGAATCAAACAGAAATCTGCTATTGATTTAATTGCATAAAAGTCGTCCTTCGCACAACACAAGTAAACTTTTTCTATATTTACTAGTATAGTATTATCCGATATACATCGAGCTTCGAGCACAGTATTTCCCCACCAGAGAACCTGTTTTCCTGTAATAAAGTGGTTTGAAGAGTAAGCTCACAAAATAATTTTGTCGAACCATTTATGACCGACTAGAAGATTTTGAAATAGGTCAGACGCTCGTGAAGATTATCGTTTTATCAGTCAAGCACAAGATTCCATATACAGGTTTTAATCAGGTTTTATTCTGACGAAAACAAACTCGCATTTGTCGAGTGATTTTGGAACAAATGTCATCTTGTTTACTTTCACGTGTGTCACTGTTTGGTTGAGATGAAACAGGATTTTCGATAAAGAACTCATCAGGTAGCTTAATTGTCTGTCCATAGACAAGTTCCTCTTTCACTGTGGCTCTAATTCTAAGTAAGACTATTGGGATCTCCGAGCTCCAATGCATTGTGTTTCCGCGGGCCTTCAAAGCTGTCACAAGCTCTCTGTGGAGACGCTCTACTATGTCGTTAGATTGTGGGTGATAGGAGGTAATTCGTATTCGATATGAGCCCAAGAGTTTCGTTAGCTCTGAAAAGAGCTTGGACTCGAATTGACTACCTTGATCGGTGGTGATATTAACCGGAACTCCGAATCTAGAAATGTAGTTATCTATACAAATGATTGGGCAATGGTTGCTACAGTAATATCTTTGATGCAATACACATCGGGCCATCGAGTAAAGCGATCGACACAAGTTAAAATGTAAGCGCCTCCATTAGATGGAGGTAGTGGTCCTACTATATCTGAATGGATATGATGTTGAGATTTGGTATGCCTTTGTACTTTGCATTTCTGACATGCTAAACAAGACTGTGCCCATTGGATTACATCTTTATTGATGTTTGGCCAAAAATATCGTTTTGTGATCAATTTACATACGTGTTGAGCGGATACCTGCGAGTGTCGAAGATGGTTCGACGTAATGGCTCTGGTATATAGGGGCGGTTAGTCCCTGTTGATGTTTTGCAGATGATTTCGAAGCCAGGTAGTTTTAAAAGTTCAAGTTTCATTGACTAGGGTAACCAGAAAGTAAATTCTGAAGTTTCAAGTCAGCTTTTTGTGTGTTGGTGATTGTGATTAAGTAGAATTTTATTATTTTTATTATTACTTGAGGGCCATGTGGGCGTTCAAGCCACCCCGCACTGCGACCTAAAAGATCTTTTGTGCATGGACCCTACTTAATGAGCCGTCCAGTCAATATTCAGGCTCTTAATGAAACTGACAATACTGCCGGCCGGTATATTACTCTCCCTCCTAGATGTTGTAACCTTTTGCAGAAAATGGCTGGGCAATGGCACAGAACATGTTCGGCTGATTCCGCTTCCAGGTCGCAGAAGCGACATCTATCCGTCGAACTTAGGCCCATTTTCTTAAGGTGATACCTTAAGGGGATGTGACCTGTGAGGAAGCCGGTAAGCAGTCTCAACTCAGGTTTCCTAAGTACAAGCCATTCCTTGGCCCTGGCCGACGAAGGTGAAATAAATTCCTTCGCCTGTCTCAAACCTGGAATTCCGCACCAGTAAGAGGACTTTTGGACATCCTCCCAGCGTTTAACCACTGCCCTTAGGTGCCCCTTAGAGGCGCCGTAGAAGGGCTCTGGTCCAATTAATGGAGAGGCAGATCCCTCGCGGGCGAGGCCATCAGCTGCCTCGTTCCCACAATTCCAGTGTGACCTGGTACCCAAACAAGTGTTACCTTATTTGAGCTTGCCAGCAACTTAATAACCTTCAGACAATCCCATACCAGCCTTGACTCAATGGTAAAAGACCTAAGAGCCTTTAAGGCCGATTGGCTGTCTGATACGATATAAACCTTTGCGTCGTTTAGGCCTTTAGATATGCCTATCCTAGCACAAAGTTCTAAAGCATGCACTTCTGCTTGAAAGACGGTAGCATGGTACCCAAGGACTTCGAGAGTGATGTTCCACTCCCGTATATTCCTCGCCCCGCCCCATCTTCCGTTTTTGATCCATCTGTAAACCACACCAATGGTTCAAAGGATAGTCCCCCTGTACTCCACTCCTCCCGGTTAGGTAATCTAACACAAAATGGTTTGTGGAAATCCAGTTTGGCTGGCATACAGTAGAATTTATTTTCGACTGTGGTTGTTTCATGATCTGAACTGCGAGATAGAGTATCTGCAACCACATTATCTTTTCCGAGAATATGTTGAATATTCGTGGTAAATTGGGAAATATAATCCAGATGACGTGCTTGCCTTGGACTATGCTCTGTTTTTGATTGAATGGCTCGTGTCAGAGGTTCATGGACGGTGTAAATAGTGAAACCCTGACTTTCGACAAAGTAGCAGAAATGTTTGATTGCTAAATATATAGCTAGTAATTCCCTGTGGAATGCTAGATGCCACAAGGATGTCGTCAATGTATGCGAAAACAAAATCTAAGTCTCTGACAATCGAGTTAATGAACCGCTGAAACGTTTGAGCGGCATTTCTAAGAACAAATTGCATTCGGGTGAATTCGAAAAGACCAAATGGTGTTGTGATTGCTGTTTTATAAACGTCTTCAAGTGCTATTGACGATTGGAGCATCACGGATTCCACCTAGTGGAACATTTTTAAACTGAGCTGCCTGATAATTTGACGTTCGAAATTGTTGTAAATAATTCCAATTTTGATTTGTAAACACAATTTTTACTTATCGGATTGCTAAATTTTCTTTCATCGCATTTGTTACAAATGTCATTTTATCAGGTGCATCATTTTAACTATTGTCCTCGAGAGGCGCTTTCTTTACTTTTACAATCGTCAATAGGAATTATGTGGTAAGCAACCATGCAAGTGCATGGAGAAATTTTGTATTTGAGGAATTGGATAACGGTCAGGTGTTGTGACCGTGTTCAATCTATGATAATCCCAACATGGTCTCCAATCTAGGTCTTTCTTGCGAACCATATGCATAATGGGCAGGAAACCTTGGGTAACAATATGGTGCTTAACGTTATGCTTGACTGGTACTTTATAGTTAGACGGCTTTGCGTCTAACCGCGGCTGCGGTTACGGTGTTACACGATCTTCTAAACTGATTGTTTTATTACGAGAAGGAGATAGGTTTAATCGATCCTGCACTGATTTCGGCCTTGACTTATGTGTTATTACGCTAATATTATGGCGGTTAGTTGCCTCGTAAATCGTGTCGGCCAGTTTACAATATTGTTCCAGCTAGTTGTTTAAGGTGCCGAAAATCTTCTAACGGTTCTCGATCACCCACGTCAGTTTGGTCAATCAGTATTTTGGATTAACACCACACACTAATATAAAAAATGTCTGA
The DNA here is from genome assembly GCA_963556165.1 of Tipula helvola. Classification (NCBI taxonomy): domain Eukaryota; kingdom Metazoa; phylum Arthropoda; class Insecta; order Diptera; family Tipulidae; genus Tipula; species Tipula helvola. The sequence continues at coordinate 42,003,852 of OY744483.1, read as the reverse complement.
AACCTTAGAGCAAAATGTTAGGTACCTATACCTAACCCAAAACACCGAAATAATAGTTTAAAGCACGCATAAATAATTATGTAAACGATTTGGGTATACGCACCAACCACGCGGTTTACATAACCTAATCCAAATGTGTACCACACATTTTATCATTTCGTCACTCGTCTATATAGCAACCACAATAATTTATTTTCTATTTTCATTCATAAATTTCCCGACGTCAAAAACGAGAATCACATGCTTAAACCGTTTGATTGTAAAAGCACATTTTTTTTTAGATTCCATATCAAAATTGTTGTTGGTGTATATAGTAATAAAAAATTATAGTTTACTACTAAAATTATCTGATTTTCTTTTGTTTCATTTTCCTTTCTATATACGTACATACACACACACAAACAGGATTGGGAAGAAACGTGATTATTATGCGAACATAATGAAAAATTTAAATGGGTAAATAAATGAAAATTAAATTTAGAAAATTTTAAAAATAAAAAAAAATTAATTTATTATTATTTGCCTGTAGGGTATTATTCCCGGGTGGTGCCACATGGTTTTATAATCCACATGGTTATGCAGATGCAGGGGAACATATATATCGCGTTGCTGAAGAGATGAACGACCAAGGATACTATATGCCAATTTGGGGTACATGTCTTGGTTTTGAATTAATCACCTGGATTGATGCGAATCGTACCGAACATCGGGCCGATTGTTCATCCGATAAACAACCGTTACCACTCGATTTTAAACCCGATTTCCGTGACAGCCGAATGTTTAAAAATGCACCGAACGATATCATCGAAATTATGACCACAGAAGATGTAACCGCTAATTTTCATCAATTTTGTACAACGGAAAAAAATCTAACCGATTTTGGTTTGGATGCAAATTGGCGTGTTATGTCAACGAATGAAGATTGGAATGGTTTTCGTTTTATTTCAACGTTAGAACATCGTCGATATCCATTCTATGGTGTACAATTTCATCCGGAGAAAAACATTTATGAATGGGTACCCAACAAAAATATTACGCACACACCAAATGCAATTCGGGCATCACAATATTTTGCCCAATTCTTTGTGGATGAGACGCGTAAAAGTTTTAATAAGTTTGCCGATCGTGAAGAGGAGGATCGTCATTTAATTTATAATTATCCAACTACTTTTACCGGTTTGGTGCGATCCATTTATATGGAATCGTATTTATTTAATAGTACGGGGCGGGAGTACACAAGGAGTTTTGTACCTCGTAAGTTACAAAGGAATGCGGCTACTGGCAAATGGGTTCCTGTTAAATAATTTAAGCAACTAAATATAAAAAAACGTTATTTATCTTTCTCTCTCTTTCTATATTTTTCTCTTTCGACGACATTCCGATTTTTTGTTTTTGATTTAGCTAGTGCCGAAGAAGATGACTGTTTGTATCCAGAATTTTAAAACAAACGACAATTGTTGGATTTTAACGTCAACTTAGTTTTCTTGCCATGAAATATTTATAAATTATTTATCCTTGTTTTATTTTCTGTAAACAAAATAGTCTGATTTGTGTATTTTTAATCGTTACTGTTTTTAAATAAATAATTTGTAATAAAAAAATGTTTACAATTTAATTTGTGTCGTAATTTAGTATGGAAACAATTAATTGATCATTGATATTTTAGTAACTGACGCATAGATGGGGCAGCCTACGCAAAGAAGATAGATTTGATAATATATCGTAGTTCGTCTATTATTTCATAGATGACAGTAGTGTACTTTTTTTTATTCCAGTTTGATTTAAGTAACTCCGTAATTGTTTAGAAACAATGTATTGATTACGGAATAATGACATTGCAGACGATTTTTGCTATTTGAATTAAATTGAATCATATCCACACCACTCAGTATTTTGAACGCTAGTTTAAAACGATTTCGCATGTTGTCATGCACGCAGATAAGTCGGATTGAGCATTAGAAACAAGAACAAGGGCTCTGTGACATAAGCCGTATAGATTGAAATGTAAACGTCTCGGTCCTTAAATTTAACTTTAAAAATGGATTGGTCCTTGTCTTGTCCCTTAATGTGGTGGCTGATATGAAGGACGTATAAGTGGGTTGTGTTTGCTGCGTTATGATTTTAATCTCCATCACGAACTCAAATTGAGCCATAGAGGTATTAAACGGATTAATAAAATCTTTAGGCAAGGTTCATTAACGAACTCACAAATAATATTGACAATAACAACATAACAAGGTACACTGTAAAGTACAAAAGCAACAATGTCTTTAATGTCAGGCAAAGGAAAAGCTTCGAAGTCGGCGCAAAATTTTGTAAACGTATTTTAGCAAATTTCAAACCTATGCCTAAAGTATATTCTTTCAAGAAATGTGGCAGATACCCAGCCATAGTAAACTTGCCAATGAAATCGAGGTGTGTATACTGATGCGTGAGGCTTTGTCATGTTACATGGTTGATGAACTGATAACATTGTCTCGGAGAACTGTTATTTTGCTGATTTGGGTAATTTGTTGAGTAGGATTTGGCTCGCAGCAAGACATGAAATTGGCACAGAAGTGTGCGTATTTTTGTGGCTCAACGTATGTTGACATAGGATACTACACCGCTTTAACCACGCGTTTAGCGCAACGGGTATTTTGGAGCTACTTTGCAGAAAACTCAATTTCTTCACAAACCGTTTAGTACCCTTAGCGGCCATTCTTCGCTCCCGTAACATAGCGGCCATTCTGCCGGCCACAAAATTTTGGAACGTTATGGGTTCACCACACTATTCCATCCCCAGCGATCTAGGGAACGATAAAATAATTAGCAGAACCGAACCGGTTTGACGATGGAACGGCCCATTCCGGACTTTTGTTGATCTACGAGGTTGAAGGTTACTCGATTTTCCGATTTTTTAATCGGTTGTTCTGTATTGGGGGGTGGTGTTGAATGTGTTGGGTGTTGAGCACAGTTTGATTTTTATTGTTTCTCGTCCGATACATCTGGAGATTGCTTGTGAGCCTCTATGAAGCATGGCTTCAATCGGTTTATTGAGACCGTCAACTCGTTGCCCTTGATCAGTACAGTAAAGTACTTTTCGCTATATCTTCTCACTGGAAATGTTCCTTCATATCGAGGTTATAGTGACTGCCGGACTGCATCTGTTCGTATCAACACATATTTACATGTATCCAATTCCCTAAAGACAAAAATTTGCTTTGTGCATTTCGAGACCCCGAAGCGGGTTTTATGTCTGTGAATTGATTGCGTAGTTGTGTGATGAATTAGGATTGCGGTTTGTATTTTACGATTTAAATAAAATCCGCTGGCAGTCGTATTATTTCTCCATAGACGAGTTCAGCTGCTGTGCTTTGAGAGTCTTCTCGAAAGGTTGTTCTTAAACCTAGTAGTATTATGGGTAGAGATTTTGTCCATTGCAGCTACGCACATTGTGGTTGCCAGCACATACTTCCCACATAAGCGCATTCATAAAGCCACATGGAAATCAAACGACGGGATAACGGTCAACCAAATCGACCACATCCTCTTGTCCAAGAGACATTTTTCTAGCCTTAAGAACATCAAAACTAAACGTGGAGCTAACATTGATTCAGACCATTTCCTGGTAGTTGCTGAATTAAAATTTCGTCTATCAACCACATATAATCATCGCTTCCAGCGCATCACCCGTTGGAACACTGCGGCATTGAACGACCAAGTTACCAGAACCACCTTCGGGATAACTGTATCAGAAATCTTGGAAAATAAACCACTTCCTGACTCCGTTCAAGAACAGTGGAACATTATAAAAGCGGCGGTAACCGATGCCTCAAAGTCCACCATAGGCCAAAATCCGTCAAGGCCCAAAAATCTCTGGATTGATGATGATTGTATTGGTGCTATTCGGGAAAAAGATCGCGCACGACAACGAGATCTATCGCAAAGAACAAGACAATCCCATAACGCCTATATGACTGCGAGGAGAATCGCTAATCGGATATGTAGACGGAAAAAACGGGAATGGCATGAACAACAGGCACGCAACATCCAAAATTCTAGCCTGAGAGATAGATATCGTTGCATAAGACAATTAGCTACGGACTTTCATCCACGTAGCAGCGCTATTCGCAACAAATCCGGTGAGTTGGAAATGGACACTAAGACCGTCCTCGAAGTGTGGCGAAATTACTTCTCCTCGCTTTTAAATAAACAGGCACCACCTTCCGAGCAACAACCTCTCTTGCTTCAACGCGATATTAACGTCGAGATGACACCACCACCTCCTCCATCATATGATGAAGTGCGGAACGTGATATCGCAGATGAAAAATTACAAGACACCTGGTGAGGATGGTATCTGCAACGAAATGCTCAAATATGGCGGTGATTATCTGTTCTGCCGCATGTTTGAGCTAATATCAACAATTTGGTCTAGAGAAGAAATCCCAGTAGAGTGGAAGACGGCTCTTATATGTCCACTTCATAAAACAGGAGATCGATTGAACTGTAACAACTACCGCGGTATAGCTTTGCTGAACACAAGCTACAAGGTTTTGGCCAACGTAGTCGCAGCAAAGTTATCAACTTATAGCGAGAGGATCTTGGGTGATTATCAATGTGGTTTTCGTCCAAATAGATCAACGACCGATCAAACTTTTACGCTGAGGATTTTGCTGGAGAAATGCTATGAAAAGGACATCCCTGTACACAGTCTATTCATAGACTTTCAACAGGCGTATGACAGCATTAAGAGGAATACGTTATGGAACGTATTGTCCTACCTGGGCATACCGTCAAAATTGGTTTCAATGTGGCAGCTTTTAATAGATGGCTCGATATGTAAGGTGCTAATAGAAGGTAGAATTTCGGATGCCTTCGAGATAACATCTGGAGTGCGGCAAGGAGACCCAATAGCTCAAACTCTATTCAATCTATCATTAGAGTATGTCATTCGTCAGCTTAATATAGCACAGCGTAGCTGCCTGTATTATAAATCAACCCAGCTATTAGCATACGCTGACGATATCTGCATTCTGGGTCGCAACATCATCTCTCTGAAAGAGGTCCTCCTTCCATTGGAATTAACAGCCCAACAAATAGGCCTTCAGATATTGAAGCAAAGACCAAATGCATGGTGACCGCGAGAAGGCAGACTCGTGGGGACTTCATTTCAGGAGATACTCAATATGAAAAGGTGAATGAGTTTAAATACCTAGGATCACTGATCACTGAGCAATACTCCGTTTCTGTAGACATTTCATCGAGGATCGCAGAAGGCTACCGAGCATTTTACGCCAATATCACAATTTTCAAGTCTCCTCATATATCGCGCAAAATAAAATTGGACATCTACAAGGCGCTGATAAGACCAGTTGTCACCTTTGGTTGCGAGTCTTGGACACTAACAGCGCAAAACATCCAGAAAATCGCTGTAACTGAGCGTAAGATGATAAGAAGAATTCTCGGTCCCATTAAAGAGGGAGCCACGTACAGAATGCGAATGAATCACGAGATCAGAAATGATCTCGATAAAGTCGACATAATAGGATTCATAAAATCGTCAAGGCTGAGATGGCTTGGGCACGTACTACGTTCACAAAATCGGACCACTAAACAGGCCTTGGAGTCGGCACCAGCGAAAGTAGGACCTCGTGGGAGACCACCTACCCGATGGATGGACGACGTTGAGAGGGACCTGTACACACTCGGTCACCGTGTCTGGCGCTCTCTTGTGGCGGATCGAAATATTTGGAGGAGCATCGTTTAGGCGGCCAAATCCCTTCATGGGATGTAGCGCCGCAGCGGAAGAAGAAGAAGCTACGCACATTATTGCGGCCTTAAAACTTCGATTCCACCGTTCTATGATACCGTTGCACTCCGGATTGTAGGCTTTGGACCGTTTGCGATCGAATCCAGAAATTTTGAGAGCTCGTTGAACAGAGTTGGCTTGATTTGTGCACCTCTATCGGTCACAAAGATTGATGGTATGCCGAATCGGCTGATCAATGTTTTGATTAGTGCCTCCGATATAGTGCGTCCGTTTTGATATCCGCGATCGGGGTGGCCTCAGGCCAGCGCGTGTGGCGGTCGATTATAGTTAGGTATTATGAATTACCTTCTGAATCGTGTGCCGGTCTGAAGGTAATTTCCAATTTTGCTCTGCACGTGTCTCGACATTTTAGTTTGGCCCAAGAGCGTGTCTCCTGATCCATCGCTGGCCATATGACTTTTTCCCCGATTAGTTTTGCCATGGCGCGTATGTTGAGGGGGTGAAAAACATTGTGGACAGATTCATATACTTGTCGACGGAATGGTTTGAGAATGAACGGACTTTGTGTGCCGGTTGACACACATATGATTTGCTTGTTTGTTCCAAATAATGGAATTTTGTCGAACTTTAAAGACGTGTTTGTTTCCATGAGTCTTGCGAGATCCATGTCGGCTGTTTGTTCATCTGCGATTGTTGCATAGTCCGTGCTGCTTCCGAGGTGGATTTGGTCGATACGTGATAACGTGTTTGCGACGACATTGTTGTCTCCGGAGATGTGACGAATGTCTAACGTATATTGTGAAATGGCGTCGTTGCCTTGGTGATGCCTTTTCGGAATTTTGCCGAAGCGCGTATATTAACGGCTTATGATCTGAGAATGATTATTTTTGATATGTTTTATAGCCGAATAGGCGGCTAATAATTCTCTGTCGTATGTGCTGAAGCAAGTTTTGGTATGGCTTAGCTGTCGCGAATGAAAGAAGAGTTATTGCCAACCTGTTTCTGTAAATTGTTGCAGTACCGCTCTCATTGGTGTTTGTTCCTAGACGAGGATAGCGAATTTAGCGTTTGGAACGGGATAAGTCAGCTGAGTGCATTCGGATAGTTTTGAATTGCATAGTTTATCATCCCCTAAATACGAAGAATCGTCGGTTGCAGCTGGTCGTGGAAAATTCTGAATTGCTTCCGTCTGCTGAGATGTGAAATAAGATAAAGGATATTTTCTCCCTGGCGAATTCACATTTCTTCGTAGGTTGATTACCATTCCCGGGTCTTTAATCGCTGAAAAACTATACATATAGGTACCTGAGGTGTTCTTCCATACATAATACGAACGCCAATGTCATTTTCATCGATGGGTACCTGGTCGATAGGCACGATCGAGGTCGATCTTTGAAAATATGGTACATGATTCGGCTTGGTGTGTGAAATCCGTCACGAATGGAATTTTATAACGGTCGGGTTTTGTTACCGAGTTTAGGATTCTGTAGTCACAGCATAATCGCCAGTTACCGTGTTTACCGTGACTTACCCAATTACTTTTAGAGGGCCGACAAATTCCTTGTGCTGTCAAAGCTTCAATTTCAGACTTAGCTATTTTCAGCTTGTCAGCGTTTAAACGTCATACTTTTGCGTGACAGGGTCGCTTCGTAGTCTCGATGCAATGAGTTACGTTGTGCTTTACAGCGTTTAAGTTGGTCGACTTGCGGGTAACAGTTTTGAATCCCTATAATAATTCCAGTATCTAGGATTGTACTGAATCGTATTTGATCGTAGTGATGCCATACGATGGGATTTGAATGGATACATCTTGGACGTTGAGATTCCTCCATTGGTCCACTGCAGCCACAACGAACTTCCATATTAGGGGTCTGCGAAGACCCTTGTTGAGTGTGTAAGATCCTTGTATCCGCACATATCGATGTTTTGTCGAAGATTTCTGTATCCGTACGTATCGATGGTTGTCGAATTTGCTGCAAACAATTTAAATGCTGAATGTGTAGGCAGCTTTTTGAATTATGGCTACCATCACTTGCCGCATGAAGTTAGGTGCCTATTCGTTTCCCGGACTGATTGAATCCGAGCAGGTTTTGTTGAAATCACATGGCTTTATGCATTCTCTAACATGCCTGCCGAGTTTGTCGTGATACCAGCAATTTTGATGTTTCACGACCTGTTCCTTTGAACGCGAACTACTGCGTTCAAGAGGGCAGTTAGCGAAATTAGGATTTTGAGATCGTCCACGATCGTCCACTCGTTGTGAAAGGATGCTGCGCTTTGAGTTGCCAAATTGTTTGATTGTGTTCCCTGTATTTTGTTTGTCGAAGCCTTTAATTTATATATACCGGCTGGTTTCTGCACGTCGATTATTTTGTCGGCCGCGTTTGCTAACTTTTGTAGGTTTGAGTCGTCAATGCAGGATAAGATTTCCTGTGTGTGTGTGTGTGTTGGGAGCTGCTGTAGCCATAAATTTCGCAATACTGGCTCGGTTACTTGATTAACAAACAACGCTTCCATCTCTCGTGAAAGCTGCGATGGTTTTTGGTCCCTAAGTTGCAGTTCGGATAGTAATCGATCGAGTTGAATTTTCGCCGATTCGCATAAACGTAATCTCCTAGAATGGCAGTCGTTCTTTGACATTTTTACATTTACGATCCACGAAAACATTTCATTACCACCCGCCCAGAAGTTCAATTATCTTAGGGGTTTGCTAAAGGGAGGCCTGTGTGATAAAGTAGATGGCACCAGCTTCATCGAGGTGTACCAACGGTTATAAAATGAAACCCCGTAAAGAGATTTTCCAACCCTTTAACCGCTCTTTGATTTTTTGTTTTACGTTAATGTATAGCCTTGCGGGAAACAGCAAATCGTCGGCATCAACATCTGATAAAAAATCTCACGTCAAACCTCAATCATCTGATAGAGCACTTCATATTTCCGCAACGATTTCTTGCTCACTTTGCCAGGGTGAAACACATCGTCTTTTGAGTGTCCAAAATTTAGTGTGCTAAATGTTACTCAACGACGTGATTTTCTCAAAAATAAAGCGAGATGCTTCAACTGTCTTTCTGTCACCCATTCAATGAACTAGTGCAAATCTAAACGAATATGTCGAAAGTGCTACTACTCATGCTGCATGCGCTATGGGAAAAGTGTAGTAGTTCTAACCTCGCTCGGTCGTATGGCGCGGCGGTCGTTCAAATTAAAAATTGATTCAACACGTTGCAAGATGTTCGTGGGTTGTCCGACTCTGCTTCCTCGCGATCGTTCTTAACAGAATCATTTGTCAACATGTTACAAATTGCCAGATCTAATGCTCGAGTTAATATCAAAAATAATGAACCAGTCCAGAGCAGGTAATTTCCGTGGGCTAACCAATATTACATTAAGGTCGATTTTAAACCACAGCTACATGATCGACGCAGCCGCATTAATTGTGTCCAGCATAACATTAAATTTTTCACAAAATGATTTGGCGGAGGTATTTCTAATTGCTGAACCTTTACCATTATCTGAACACCAATTGTTATATTGTTGGATGTGATCATTTCCTCAATACCATTGAATAGTGGAAGATAACCAATACCGTAAATAATTTGGTAGCTCTAAATTCCAAATTTGGGTGGATTGTTGAAGACGTATTCGACTCGTCAGACGGAGTTGTTTCCGACAAGTGAAGTTATTCAGTCAGTTGGTAAGAGTTTTGACTTACCACATCACGGGGTATTGAAGGAGTTCAGTTTCACCACAGGACTACGACTGATATTTGATGGCTCGGCAAAAATAACAATTGGATATTCCTTGAAAGATCAGCTGATAACTATAGGTCCTACGGTACAGCAAAATCTAACAGCAATCTTGGTATTATTCAGAAAATACAAATATGTATTTTCAGCCGACTTGACTTGGCAAAATATACTTATTTCAGGGTATAATGTGTAGATACAGTTTAACAACGGTTTCTTTGGCGAGATTCACCGATCAAGCAATTTAGCCAATATCTCGTCTACTTACAGTGCCTTACGGCACATCATCTGCGCCATTCCTCTCAACATTTAGTCTCCAACTGACTCCTTCAATATTTGTTTGGGAGCCGCAGCAGCGTGAGCTTTATATCACTTATAGACTGACGCACCCTGTATGATCAGGTCGAACCATCTATTTCAAATTAACGTACGCATAGACCAAACATTATTTAATATTGCATTACCATGACATTTCGGAGATTTACTGGTAAATGAGTTTGGTAAGTATAATTACAGGATGACCCCAAACGGCTCTCTTACTCCCTCGCCCGCTCTAATTCTTGTAATAAGGTTGTTATCGATATAGCCAGTGTCACAGGATTTCGACTTAAAGCATCCTGCCCTAATTGCTGACACTGTACTCTTGCAACTGAAGCGCCCACATTCAGCAATGCTGGATTCAGCTCGCGCTTCTTTTCAGTCATCTTCAGAACTATCAGCGAACCTCTCAACTGATTGATTATCATCTACGTAAATGCAAGATATCCTCTTTGCACTAAGGGAGGCGAAAATATTGTTGATATATCGGTAGGATTTTGTACAGTCGTACGATAGTACGATCAGACAAGTGAAACTCGATTTACTCGGACTTACGATGCGGTCTCGGATCTATTCATCAATTTAGATTTTAACCAAACCCCTTTTAGTTATGAAAGTCTACTAAAACGTTAGGTCACCGGTTTTTCATCCATAAGAACAATTTTGATCACCATATCATTGGTCGGTTGATTCTTTTTCGGATTGTAAATTGCCACCATTTTTTTTAATCGTCTTTACATATTTGTAATTATCGCCATATAATTATGAACGTTAAAACGTAACAAAAATAGGTCAGTCGTCATGAAATTAAGTAGCTGATTTATTGCCAGTTCGCGTGTCAAGAGATTTGTAGTAAATTGATAATATACACCAGCCAAAAATCCATATCCTTGCACCGTCAATGTAAGTGAGTAAGATTTAAGTCGACAAATCTATTCTTTAAATTTTTCATTATCATCGCACACATTTCGATGTTCTTTGATTGTGGTGCCAGACAACCCTTGGATATAGAAACTATGTCAAATCGATGTTTCAAGCCTTACAGCATTCCGTTTGCTAACCAGGAAGCCTTCTATCAAGATATCATACTTCTCGTTACAACCGATATTTTATGGTCCCTGAACTTTAGCCCTTGATGGGAAATCCTGAACTAGAGGTACGAAAAACCACCAAAACTACAAACCTGCGGTGATTTAGAAGAGTTGTTCTATACCAGTTGCAAGGTAACCAACCTTTTGTAACATATAACAACATTTTGTTATGTTTACAAAAGATCATGTGTTAGACCCTTGCATCTCCATAAAATGAAAGTATTCAACAATCCTTTAGGTTTGTTACGTTTCAGCGACTGAATATCTCCATCACTAAATCGACTGATAAGGAGATTAAAGAAACTGTTTCTAACACTGCAGTAGGTACAAAACAACGAACTATGCAATCAGGATTTAAAATTCAAGTAAACCACTAGTAAAAATTTGCGCCTTTTAAGGCAGTAAACTCAACTACGCACATATAGATAAATCATCAGTAATAATCTCAAGTGCGCAGGTAACCTCAAGTTATCGAGCAATGTAGAACAGATTGCGGGAAAGACCCGCTAATGACCGGTGTTCTTTTTCTATATAATTGTGCGATCCTTTCTTTTCGTTTTAATCTTAAACCATTTGTTCTTTAAATCGACTACACCATCAATATGTTCCGTAACCCTGAGAAGCTCTAAGGAAGGTCATTGGGGAATGACTATGTAGCACCAAACAAGGGCAGCAATGGAATTACAAACACCTAGATTTTATTGGACTCTGCTTCATTAGGGCGTGGCTCATTTTCGATGACGTACACCTCGAGCTGGAGTTAATTATGGGCATGGTGAGACTCACCGAAAAGTGTTTAAAAAAATGTTGTAGTCTTTCCAGGCACCACACAGGTTGAATTTATACAAAGTTTTAAATTTCATATTGGGCTCCTCTCATGAAACTTAACGTGTTACGCTTTTGATAAGCAGAGGCAAACCAAAATAAGCCTGTATCCAGCCATAAAATCATTACATGGAAATACCAGTTACTTCGGTCTAAAAACTTTTAGACTCTCACTTTTCTCGACGTTTTGAAAGTCCCTGAGTTTAAAAAAGCAACAAAAAAAAATGCCCGTTTATCTATCTGGACGTCTGAATGTCTGTACCTATGGTATCTCGAGAATGGCTTGTCCGATTTGAATTTTTTTTGGCCAATTTCTCAAATTATTTTTAGATATGAAGTTGGAATATGGTCAAGTAGGATGAAACTTCGAAGTTCGACAAAATGGGTTGGAAACTGCATTCTTGAATGATTTTAAGATTAAATTCTGGAATAATTTTTAACTGATTATGATGAATTTTGTTGAATTTTTGTTTTCAACTAATAGAAGGAAATGTGGCACAAAAATTATTTTTGGATTAAAATGTTGTCTCATGAGGTTTCTGTAATCAGTCATGCATCTATTGAAGTTTCTTTGAGATAGCGTAAACGTCTATTTCAATTGCTTAACGATCGAGATTATCTTCGAAATAATATTCAAGTTCACCTGCAAACTTTTCTCGCCAATCTCTCGCTTTAAACGTTGGGGTATGTTTCCTGAGTATTTACTGTCAGAGCTGTAAGTTTGACCATGCTTTAAACAATGAAGTATATGGTGGATACGCGCTGAAGAATTAAAATTACTAACGATAGTGTAGAATCTCGAAATTAGCATCAAAAATTTTGAATTAGCCAAATTCTACCCTAATTGGCCATATTCCAGAACTTCATCCAAAAACCATTTTAGAATTCCATTTCCAACGCACATGCCAAATTTCATAATAATCGGTTGAGAAATAGGCAAATTCCATCCATGAAATAGATAACTTTTATGCTGATTGGCCATTGTAAAACCTGTATATGTGCAAGATATTTAAACAAATTCACACGCCTTGACCAATTTGAACCAAACTTTACACAAATATTGTTTTTGGAGGTTAAGTTGAAGACTAACTTAAGAGATTCAGTTTAGGATTGATTTGAGAGTAAACTTAATTTTGAAGACCGAAGTTCTGATCACCTAATGAGGTTTCAGCGCTAGAAATATTTTTTTTGGCGGTATGAGGCCGAACGAGAACATAAAGTTCCAAATAAAGAATATTTGACAAATAATTTGTTATTGTAACAGTGGTTTAACGAACTTATGACTATAAAATATTTAGGCCACAAGATAAACAGAAAATAATTGTCCTTCCATTCGGAAGAATTACATCCTAAAACAAAATTGACTAAAAACATTTTTAATTTTCACATTATCTGTCTATAGCGAGTACTTTTGTATACGCTACGTTCGCACATAGATAACAGCAAAACTTTTCGAAAAATCAAACTTAGGTAATCAAAATGCGATATGTATCTTAAGAAAGAAAAAGAAAAATGTTTTCTCCTCATATGAGCTGATCTGTCGAATTCTTCATTATTTACAATAATTTTATTTGATTTTTATTAAAAAGTTTGTCCTAGTTATGCCTAAATATCATAATCTAATCCATAAAAATATTTTCCCATTGCTCATTCTTCAGATTACCAAAACTGTATATGTTTGAATTCGAAATGAGTTTTTTCTCTGGTTCCAGATGTATCAATAACTTTATGAATTTTGGATATTTTATTCAGTTGAATGAACTAACATAAATATTTGATTTTATGCGTGTTATACCAAAGCAACCTTGATTATACAAGCCATAATCTAAAAAACGAAGCTTTTATAAGGGAATTAGAAACGAGGAAAAAGCTAAAATTTCCATAGTAAAACACATAAAACATATGGGAAATCACTTTTTTTCCTAAGACAAATTTGTAAATGAAAACGTTACAAATTCTTAATTATGATTTCTGAAATATTTTCATAAATGTTTGAATTTCAACATATATAAATCTCGTTTAAGTAAATCGTTTTCATTTTCTTGTAATAATTGATTTATTTAAACCAAAATATAAAAAAAGTTCATAACAGCAGCATTCTGGTCAAATTAAAAAGAAAAGCTTACTACAAATCGTATGTATTAAGTCAATGTACATAGATGGCAGTGGGCAGTAAACATTTTGAAAAATCGTACCAAAATTGCCACCTGGAGAAATTTGAGTTAAAAAATTGTAGGAAAAGCAAAACAAATTCACAACATGTTAAGAACGTGTCATAATTTTGTGATTAAACAAATTTTTTTCGTATTTTTCTGTATAAATCTGAGACATCTAACGTACACTAGTAAAACTAAAGATAAATGTAGCAAGTATTATTTTAATTCGTCAGAGCCAACTTTGATGTATTTTTCAAAATGAAAGTTCGAAAAATATATTTTAGAAATAATTTAATTTTAATATTTCTGCAATTAATATTTACTTAATACCAATATACCCTTCTTGTATATTGCTGCTAAAGATATGTAGAACACTTTTGTATAAACATTTTGTAACATTTTTGCTTTTTTCATTGTAAAACTTGAAGCTAAAAAACACCATTTTTACTATGGATTCCTATGGAAATCAGTGAAAAGTTATACCACTAAAAAAGCTTTAAAAAAATACGTCATAATGATTATGGCTCTATACTCTAGAAGGCTCTGGTTATACACGTAATATGGTTTTTGATGGGAAAACATGTTTTTATGAGATGAGCGGCAATCGATTATTTTGGAATTCATTTCAAATGATCAAACCACACCTGGGTATCAGGCAAAATTTTATTTCTTGCATCACTGATTATGTGTCATTATCCGTGGGAGGTCAATGTATGATAAGATTTTTTTGTTTATAGAGGTGAGATACTTATCCCGGAAATCACTAGGGTCCATTTTACATCTATGGATAGGTTGTCACTTGAAATGAAGGCTCAGATCGTGCATAAAAGCCACTATGCCATGCATATAAGTCGGCGTGAGGCCACTGGATTATCTCCTTTTAAAAATTTTGTGTCCACCTTGAGTGTTTCTCCCAGATGTATGATACTATAACTCAAGGAATCCCAGATTCTTATATTTTTGCCCCCAACACCCATTATTGACCATGCACGCTGCTGATGTCCTCTTAAAAATTCAATTTGCCTATGATTTGCTGTTATGTTTTAATCTAATAGTATTAATTTGAATTGTTGCTTCTAGGTATGTTGTTCTTGAGCCCGCTTTTAATATCTATGGTTGCTGTAGTAGTGAGAGCCCCAACAAATTTTCAAGTGCCGCAGTGGTGCGGGTTTTCATTGCCCTGTTGCTTCTAGACAAATTAATCTTTGAATTTAACTCAATATTGCCTTTTACCACCACACAAACGCCACATAGTACAAACATTAATGTTATAAGGATCTGTGAAAGCCAAAGAGTCAATTGCGAATTCAAATCCACCGTTTTGCAATCATTCGCAATGAAATAAATTTTATTTGCGTTATTTGAAATAGGTTTTATTAGGATTAGAGATTCTCCATTGAAGGAAAAAAAATTCCTTCAGCTTGTGAGATGCAGAAATAATTTGGTTTAGATTGGCCTTAGTCACCCTCAGCTTACAAATTGTTTATAATTTAAGAGCACATTGACCTTAGTCGATCCATCAAGAGCAGCTACGACACAGATGAGAAGATTCCTGCTGGCGACATCCTCTAGTAGCCCTCCCCAACAGTAATGGGTTTATCGCCAAAGGAATCGACGATCCACCCTATGATGAAGACATTAATCCGCCTTGCTTGTGTTTGTTTATACTGTTAAGAACTCTGATTGTGTTGTCATAGCCAAAAATAAAAAACTAAAGTCGTTGTCAACTGATAAATAGCCGAAAAATTATTATGGATGCATGGATGGCATCAGGGTTTTTGTCAATATTCTTAAGTGGCAAAACATACCTCCAGTTCCTCGTGAAAAATTGTGGAAAATTCGCGAAAACCGAAAAAATATTTAAAATTGGTATAAAAACAGCAGCCACTAGAGTGTTATGTGAATAGCTATCGCAAGGAAAAATTCAGTAAAAATTTTCCTTAGGAAATGATTTTTACTAGGAAGGAGGATGTTCCACTAGACTCCCTGCAATTTGGTACTCCTTACGTAACCAAATTTAGGTAATTTAAACATATTATGTGAATCATACGTCAAGCATTATGTCGCAATTCTATAATGATTACGTCAAATAGATTTGAAATGATCTACCTACAAGATACAAAATAAGGAAATTATTCTGAAATTCTGAGAACATACCGCAGAGACAAATACAGGAAAAAAAATCGTTCGAGAGCTCTTCACTATAATTCAATATGCTTATGGTTTGTTTGTGTACATATCGATGTATTATCTCGCAGAGTTAAGCTATTCTGGTAAAAAGTATTCAAAACTAATAAAATATTTTATTGATCAAAATACTACTTTGTAAACATTTCTTTATATAATATGTAGCTGAGACAATTAGAGCGAAACAAATTAATTCAAATCCAAAACACAAAATTTGAGGATATATTTATGGGTTTATTGTTCTTTTATGCGTACTCGTACTCGTAATATCTTGTATCGGGTTAAAACTCTATAAAAACAATGACGTAAGTAAATTTCCACTTATACACTATAACCTTTTGAAATCAGATTTGATGATGTCATAAAACATAAAAATAAATTTACGAATTTGTTTAGTCTAAAAACAAAGTTTTTAAATCTTGATAACGGTCCATCCATAATATACGACTAAAAACAATTAAGATTTGTGATTGCTCTTAAGCCTACAAACTGAACGACATTACCGTTGTTGTTCAAAGTTTTTAGGTTAACTTTATATAAATATACGATAAGAGATAATCGCCTAAAAAACAATTTAATTTGCGTTGATTTTCTAATTTCCAAAGAATTGGCAATTAATGTTAATTATGGCTGATTATTATTTTCGAACCGATATTAGATACTAGACCTACATAGTATACATAAATATTCACATGAGAAATTTTGTGAATAATTTAATTAGGAGATACACAGCAAATTGGATGCATACATAAAAAGCTGAATAATGGATTATTATTTGGATTTTTATTGTTCACACTGAATTTGAGACGAGGGAAATTTGCCAGCCTCCACCCCAAACGATACGGTACCAATTTGAAATATTTATCACATCACATCCATATAAACAAATTGTGAATTATACAGCATCAAATAAATTTAAATTTGTTTTCGTGAATCCATATACGCATATGTGTATGTAGCTACTGCAGGTACACACATAAGTTCGATTAGTTTGATGTAAAAATGTTTTATTCACAGTTGATTTGGATTTTAATTGCCATCCAAGATTAATGTTAACACATTTGTTTATATACTTTACTTTTAATGGGTGTTGCTCGTGTACAATTCAATGATATTCAAACAGGTTAAATATATAGTGCAGACACGTGTGTCAAAATTTGACTTTTTAGTGCTAAAACTGGATTAATTTAGAGTGTTGAAGAAATGTCTCTTTACCCTCTTTACCCTGATATAAAAGGAGGTGTATGTGGCCAATGGATTGCTTCAAAATATTCTCTCTGCCACATTTCTAATATAACGCCGCTGAATTTCATCACCATATGAGGAGACCCAAATAATTACCTATAAAGAACAGTTTTATTTAAATGGTATATTAGAACCAACCACTCGAGCATAAAACAATTATACAAATATTTTATTATGAATTCAGTCCCACACGTTTATTGTTGGAAGTTATTTCTATTCTGCTTAAAATCGAAATTGTGCATACAATTTATTTGTATTAGTACCGTGATACGTTAGATCGACTTGATGGTCCACGCACTATTAGGCGTTTTGTACTTCAAATTCACTATTTTGTAAATTATATTCAAGCCGTTGTAGTTCATTCACAATTTTTTACTGCTCATTCTCAATTGTTTCCAAACAAATTCGTGTTTGTTTAAAGTATCTTTAAGAGTTCATCCAGAACAAGAGTACAACAAGAAATATAAAAGCAACATTAGTTGCTTTCCAATCGACCAACCGCAAGCACCCGCTAGTGAACCGCTAGTAGAATGGTTGTTGTCTTCGCTAGATTATCTATAGATAATTTAGCGAAGACAAAAGCCATTCTACTAGCGGTTCACTAGCGGGTGCTTGCGGTTGGTCGATTGGAAAGCAACTATTGAATGTGAAAATTTTACCGCAAAATTGCACATTGTGAAAAATGAGTTATTCGTATTAAAACATAGATGTCTCTATTTTATCTCTACACAATTTTCATTGCGTTTATCATTGCATTCGTAACACATAAAATTATCTATCTACGAGTATAATATTGAGGATTGTATTTGATTTGCAAAAAATTGATTTTAAACTGTAAAAACTTACAAAAATAAAATTTTAAAACTTGGATTTCTTTTAAAAATATTTGAATTTATTCTACATTTAATTGAAATTACTTAAGCAAGGTTAATCGGGCGGGAAAAGTTTAGTTCTTCAGATAACTCAAATGATGAAATGTCACAATTTTGCATTTCGTTTATCATACATGAAGACAATGTAGAAAATACAGTAAAAAATGTGTAGAGATAAAATAGAGACATCTATGTTTTAATATGTACAACTCATTTTTCGCTACCTACAAAGCGAAATTCTGCGTGGAAATTTTCATTTTCGATATCGCTTTCATTTTCTTGTTGTTATTGTATATCAGTGTTCGCAAATAGTTGGTTATTGGCTTGTCAATAAAATTATTTCTTGATTTTTTTGCGTACCAAACTAATTCCGTAAAATATTTTTATTATTGTGTAACATTAAAGATCAGTCATAATCGGGCCACAATACACCAGATTTTTACATTTGATAAAACTGTTAGCTCAGCTATGAAGCTGACGTGTCAAATTATATGTTAAATGATAATTAGTAATGTAAAATAAATGGCTAAGTATTCGAACTTCCAGTTCCAAATCTCTTCGCGTGAATTAACCTTTCTGCTAATCGTATTTCTCTCCTATTTTGATTAGATTTTTATAAACTCAGAGGAGGAGTGATCATAAAAATATAAATTTCCATACAATTTAAATATTTTATTGAAAAAATTAAACTCCACAAATAAAAATACGTTGACAAATGTGTGTGCTCCATTTGGTGCTGGAAAAGGAAAAAATTGATTGGATTGGTGTGTGGAAAACCAAAATTGGCAAATCTAGTTTTAGATTTATGATATTGACTAGAGCCCTGCGCGGATACATTTTTTCGTATCCGCATCCGATCCGCATCCGCTGAAAAAAAGAAAAATTTATCCGCATCCGCACTCGCTAAAAATTCTCATATCCGCATCCGCACTCATCCGCATCCGCAAAATGAAAACAAGTGTGGGAACGTTCATAATGTACCTTTAAATTTTTCACTTATGCGTGTATATGTGTAGTGTGTAGAAGGAAAGGATTTGTAATTTTGCAACCGGCGTAATTCTACACACACATATACCTATATACATAAGAACTATTGGAATAACTTGTATTTTTTATAACACCCATCGGTTTGAAATGTATTTACTTATGTCGAGTTCTTTCAGACCAAAAAAACTGATCTCAAGCTGAACTAAATCATGTTCTACTATGGTGAGTTCCGTCTTTTTTTTGTTCACGATCAGTTTTATTAGCCTGAAAGAATTTGACATTAGATTGACAGCGGATATGCGGATAAAATTAAATATCCGCATAATGCGGATAAAGATTGCTGATCCGCATCCGAACCGCATCCGCACAATTTTGTTGCGGATATATCCGCTTTTAACCGCGGATAGCGGATAAATGCGGATATCCGCGGATAATACTATCCGATGCAGGGCTCTAATATTGACCATAATATGGTATCATTAATATGAGTAGCATTCCAAAATACAATCATACCGTTGTGCCATGTTTCAATATACAAAATATGATCCCAGCTCAACTTTAAGGCAGAAAAAATTCTTCAGGCCATGAAATAATAGGTTTTATATTAGGAACTATTTGTATTATCTACAAAATATTTCAGATATAAAATTTCACTAAGATCCGTCAACAAATATGCTTGTTATATTTGCTGCTGAAGACTAAGAAGAAAGTCTGAATTGGCCAGTATGCAAAAATAAATTTGACGAATATAATTTATCAATTGATGTGTACCGCATGGAGGTGTTCCGCAATATTTCTTAAACTTCAGCCATGGTTTAAATAAGGAATCCGACCCCAGATTAGATGGCCGGAGGAATTGTTCAGAGTCGGAATTCATTATTGTTCTATTAGGAACTACTTAAAGAATCGATTTTACATGTCAAACCTCAGAAGTAAATTTTTATTAAAATCCATCCACAAAAGTGCCTCCTACTTTCATTTTGAGCTTGAGACGTATTAAACTGCTTGGATTGGTTGTTAATGTAAAAAACAAAAAATTGATGAACCAATTTTTAACTAATGGTACCAACCATAATATCATTAGTAGAGTTCCGCAATATTTCTAGAATTTGGCTCTTATTTTAATTCAATTTTATTTTAGGAACTACTTACTGAATCGACATAATAGCCTAGATATGAAATTTCACTAAACTCTATTAACAAAGTGCATGTTCCAATCGATGCTGGAACTGTAGAAAAGGCCTGGGTAGGGTATGTATTTAAAATAAAATTTCCAGGTTTAAATTTATGTACCAAAACATAATTAGCAGTGTGATGGAATATTTGCTGAATTCTGGCCATGTTTTATTTAAGAAACTCAATTTCTGCTCCAAACGGAACTTCTGCGATTAAGCACCAATTTCATTGAAATATAATATCTGACTTAACCAACATATTTGATAATAAATGAATTAGTTGCGGCACACTCAAATGATGAATCGAGGTGGTAGGTTTTGAAACTTTCGTAGAAGAAATTTAACTACAAATCTGTTTTCTAATCAATGGATGGTCTTCAACACCAAACCAATTTTATAAATATTTTTTTTTTATAAACACAACAAATTTCGAGACTTAAAAACTGTCTTGGGTTTTTAAGTCGAAATGTTCTACTTTTTCAAAATTTTGCAGACTTCGTTCAGGTTAATTTGCCGGCCATGGCATGCGGCTTCTTCCCGTTACAAAAACTAAGTTGCCGAGAACCATTTCGACAGCCAACAATTAACTAAGAATCCAATATAGCTATATATGTATGTCATGATACGTTAGGAAATCAATACAACAAAAAACTTGTAACAACTGAGCATCAAGCCGGCGAAGTTCAAAAATCCCTCGATTTTTTTATCAAACCATCTATTGTATCACCTAGCAGTTTTCTTTCAAGCTTTCTGTATTTCTCAAAAACGTTTGGTATTCATAAAGGTTATATTATGTTCAAATTGAATTGATGCTTTCCCGGTATGGAATGGCGAACTGATGGCGCCATAAAACCATCAACTAATAACCACAGGCAAACTGAGCGTCACATATTCCGGGGTCTCCAGGTAGTGAGTGAGGGGCCCCTTTAAACGGGTTACCCCCTTGAATGGAATGGGTCCTATTGGTTTGGGATATCCATATGGATGGGTGAATGGTTGAGTGAAAGATAAATAGGGGCGGGGGTGCTGGGATGTGATGCTTGATGAGCCAATGGGCTGTATTAAGGTGTTATGCGACACGTGCTGATGATCAGCTAGGCTGGGGGCCCATTTAACAAAGCCCAGTCGTTAACGGAGCCCTCTGGATACCTGGCTACCTCCAGTTGTATTTAGCCTTACCTGCGTATATGGATCTCTGCGCAGGTGGACCAGTATTTCTCCGACACTCGTGGGAATATTATGGATCAGTTAAATAATAAAAATAAGGGAGCCGGTACCCTTGAAAAACCGGAAACAATGAAGGAAGAAAGTGGCTCTTACCTTAAAGGTGGAGCTACCTCATCAGTGGCAGGGGTAAGTAGTACCATGGCACCAAAGCCAGGAGTCAGCGATACCAATGCCAGGCAAGAGAGCGGGGGATCGGGCAGGATCCCTCCTGCAAAGCGACGATACAGGGAGAAACGGTCGGCGCATAAAATTCTGGATAAACTGGCTGCAACCCCTGAGGGGCAGCTTACAGTAGAACAGAAGCATAGGATAGGGTCTTTGTGCCTAAAAGGCAGAGGTCCCAGGATGAGCTCGAAGTGGGCGACAGCAAACGAGCCAAGACCGTTACTGGAGCGATATCGGGAGATCCAAAGGAAAAACCGAAATTGTTCAGTGAAATAGTAAAGGAGAACGTACTGGTGCTAGCGGTAATTGACAAAAGTCAAGAAGATGGTAGCATCACGGCAGGAAAGTGGAGGGAAGTGTATAATGCACTAAACTCCATTTTCATCAAGGTCCTGAGAGAAAATCCAGGACCCCCTCCGTTCTGTAGAGATGCGGGATGGCATCAAGGGCGCGTAAAGTTAACTGCGTGCTCGGATCAAAGATCGGTGGATCTTTATAAAAAGGCAATAGCCGAAGTAGGTGAGGTATGGGAAGGCGCGAGGCTTGAGGCAGTTCGAAAGGAAGAAATTCCGAGTAGACCAAGGGCCCGCATCTGGTTACCAACCAAACCAGAAATGCCAGAAGAGATCCTTGAGATTATTCAGGCAAGTAATCCAAATCTTCCAACGAAAGATTGGAAGATTGTTAAACAGGAGGAGGCTAAAGGGGGCTTCAGAATGGCAATCATGCTGCTCAATAAGGAGTCCCTTACTCCCCTGGCAGAGACAAAGGGGGTGATCAGCTTCGGTTTCGGGTCGATCACTCTCAACGTTTTTAAAAAAGATGAGGTAGGCATGCGCTCGGAGGACGGGCCGGAGGTGGACTCGGACGGACCCAGCGGCAGACAGTCGAGCAAGCGCATGGGGTTATAACAGACGATGACGTGGAGCTGCTATTGGAGAGAGGCGGCCTTCTCTCGCTTGGATCCGATGGGGACACCCTGTCGGAATCTGAACGAAGAGAGGCTGGGGATTCTCAAGGCAGCGAAGCATTAATTATGGGGGGCGACACGGCGGATACTAGCGGCCCCCCGGAGGAAGGTAGCATTAACCTGAAACAGGGAATGCATGAAGAGGTAAGTGAGATAATGCATGGTGATTAATATTGTGCAGATTAATCTTCACCATACGAAGGCTGCTTCGGCGGCTCTCGTTCTCAGACTGACTAGATCAGGAGAGGAGCTAGTGTTAATCCAGGAACCTTGGATTAATAAAAACAGGATCTGTGGCCTTAAGGTGAAAGGGTATACAACTTTGTACTCAAGTAACTCTGAGAAGATAAGATCTTGCATTTTAGTGAAAAATACTTTACAAATTTTTCTACTTTCTCAATACAGTAGTGGTGACGTTACTGCGATCAGTATGGAGGTTGGCAGAGACAAGTTTTGGCTGGTCTCTGCGTATATGGATCGGGAGAAGGAGATCCCGCCGGATAACCTGGGGGGCCTGATCCGAGAAGCAAGGAAAAATAGGATTGGAGTGATACTCGGATGTGATGCAAACGCGCATCACACAATTTGGGGCAGCACTGATATTAATGAGAGGGGTGAGTTATTTTTTGATTACTTATTAAATACTAACCTTTCAGTCTGCAATGTTGGGCAGGAACCGACATTTATCATTAGTAATCGGCAGGAGGTTCTAGATGTGACCCTCGCCTCGGATACTATTTTTCAGTTGATTAGGGGATGGAGAGTGGCGAAGGAGCACTCATTCTCTGATCATCAATATATAACTTATAACCTTAACATACACCCGGGTACCCAGAAGCCGTTCAGGAATCCTAGAAGGACAAACTGGGAGAAATATGGGGAGGTGTTGGAGGAACTATTGCCGGAGGTCCCCGGACTTCCGGAGACTGTGGAAGAATTGAATTGCATTGTGTATGTTGTCACAAAAGCATGCAATCTTTCCTTTAATGCTTCTTGCCACTTGATAAAGCCAAGGGGCAGGCAGAAACCGACATGGTGGTCCATGGAGTTGGAAACCTTTCGGAAGGCGTGTAGGACAGCCTTTAATAAGGCAAAGAACACGAGGCATGTACGGGACTGGGACTCCTATAAGGAGGACCTAAGAAAGTACAAAAAAGAATTGAGGAAGGCACAGAGGGGATCTTGGAGACTCTTCCGTGGTAGAATGGAAGAAGTCTCTGAGACTTCCCGCCTTAGGAAAATTATATCTACTAACCCAACTAGTCCTAGTTACTTATTAGACCAGACGGGTCATGGACAGCTTCAAGTGCGGAATCGTTGGAGCTTCTCATCGATACCCACTTTCCGGGAAGCTTTGATGACTCGATGGAGCCTGGAGCTCATCGAGAAACACCTCCAATAGTTATGGAGGGCATATTGTATAGAGAGCGGATCAGGTGGGCGCTGCAGGGTTTTAAGCCTTTTAAATCGGCGGGCCCGGATCGGATTATACCAGCAGAGATTCAAAAGAACTCGGCAGCCATCATCCCCTGGCTAGAGGTTATCTTCAGGGGATGTCTGAAACTAGTCTATATTCCTAGGAATTGGACAGAGGTCAAAGTAGTCTTTATCCCGAAATCGGGAAAAAGCTCACATGCTCATCCAAAGGACTTGAGGCCTATAACTCTATCATCCTTTCTGCTGAAAACCCTGGAAAGGTTGATAGATGTGCTTATTCGATCAAAAATTGAACCCAGGAATTGGGCAATGTCGCAGCATGCGTACTGTAAGGGAAAGTCGGTGGACACAGCTCTGCACGATCTAGTACGCACAATTGAGAAATCAATTTACTTGCAAGAATTTTGCATGGTAGCATTTCTCGATATTGAGGGTGCTTTTAATAATGTCAAAACGGAGGCGATCATGGAAGGATTGTCTTTTTTGAAGGTGGACTGCTCTATAAGTAGGTTAATAAATCAGATGCTGGTAAGCAGGACTATTACCTCGGAGCTGGGAGAGTCCAAGATTAGAAGACGGGTGGTTAGAGGAACCCCACAAGGAGGTGTAATGTCCCCCATTCTCTGGAGTGCAGTGATTAATTACTGCTGGAACTAGAGAGAGAGGGGATAGGGGTTTTAGCATATGCTGATGATGTAGCGATAGCTGTCTCAGGCAAATATCTAGATACGATTAGGGATGTTATGCAGAATGCACTCCTGATTATTACGAAATGGGCCAGCAAGTGTGGATTGGGGATTAACCCTTCCAAAACAGAGCTGGTACTATTTACTAGGAAATATAAAATTCCGGTGGTTAGCCCTCCTATCATAAACGGCAGCGGACTAGTTTTTGCTGACCGAGCGAGATTTCTGGGCATAATCTTTGATAGTAAGCTCAGCTGGAAGCCTAACACTTTGGAAAGGGTGAATAAGGCTATTGTAGCCTTATACTCGTGTAGGAACGCTATAGGTAAGAGATGGGGCTTGAAACCGGAGCTGGTACACTGGCTCTATACCGCCGTGGTAAGACCTGTATTAATGTACGGGGTGGGCATTTGGTGGCCAGCTCTAGATAAGGTAACATATAGAGGTATGATGGAGAAGGTACAAAGAACGGCCTGTATGCTTATAAGCGGGGCGCTTAGGATAACACCTACACGCGCTTTAGAGGTTATGTTCCACCTTATTCCAATCGACCTTTATGGTAAACAGATGGCAGCCAACGTGGCTACGAGACTCTTGGCTGTCTCTCAGTGGAAGTGTCTTCAGTTCAGGTGGGACACTCGACGATAGGTAGATTCGCTGGCGAAGAACTGGCGAATCTGGATTATATTACACCAACTTTGTGCTTCGATAAGGGTTTCCGTACCATCTTTCCCTCAAGGGAATCCTGGAGAAACGGATCAATCTTGGAAAACGAGGCAATGCAATTTTTCACGGACGGCTGGAGGCTAGACGATAAGGTAGGAGCCGGAGTCTTCTGTGATAAACTTAATGTTAATATTTCTGTTCGTCTCCCTGACTACTGCAGCGTGTACCAGGCTGAAGTGGTGGCGATCGGGGAAGTCATGACATGGTTGAAGCATAATGTGGTATCCGGGAGGGATATCGCAATTTATGTGGACAGTCAGGCAGCGATCAAGTCACTTGGGGCAGTTTGTCTGAAGTCGCTGGTGGCGCTGGATTGCTGATCATCTCTTAACGAGATGAGCGAGTATTTCAGCATCCAGATAATCTGGGTCCCGGGTCACTCGGACGTCACGGGGAACTGCAGGGCGGACGAACTAGCTAGGTACGGTACGAGTCTCTAGATGCAGCCGGAAATGGTAGGTCTGGGGAGGCCTATGGCAGTGCTAAAATGGGCGCTCAGTAAAAAGGCAATCGCCTTGACAAATGAGAGGTAGATCAACACTCTCACGTGCAGGGTAGCAAAGCAGGTTTGGCCAAAACTGGACTTGCGGCGCTCCAAGGTACTAATATCCCTGGGAAGACAAGAAATAGGATGGGTCGTAGGGATAATGACAGGTCACTGCCTTTTTGGGGAGCATGCGAGAAGGCTGGGGATACAGACGAATGACTTTTGTAGAAGTTGCATGGACGAAGAGGAGGAGGAGACTTTGGAACACTTCCTATGCTCATGTTCGGCATTATCATACAGAAGGCATAAGTATTTGGGTGTGTACGGTATGGACAGCCTTTCGGAACTCGCGGACTGTGGAGTGCGAGATTTATTACGCTATATAAGCAGCTCTGGTTGGTTTCAACGGGAGTAATGGCGAGATGGGATCCTGTGGTATCACAACGGGCCACTGCTGGTCTAAGTGTGCGATAGCAGCCACTTCAACCTAACCTAACCTAACCTAGATCGGAATACCAAAAATTTCTAACCATCATTAGTAGATGTTATTTTTATGGGTTCAGTGAATAATGTTCATGGAATTTCTGGAATATTTGAAATTTTAATCTTTCTTCTCCAAACTGCAAAACTGAGACTAATTTAATTTCGTTTACTGGCATTTTATGGAGCCCCAGAAAACTACCAAGCAATGCTTGAAAAAGTTTCGACCAACTAGGAAGATTCAAATCGAATTGTTATTTCCAGATTCAATAGTTTTACATTTAATGAACTAAGCACATGATTTACTCAGCGAACAATTTTACAGTTAATGAATTTTTATATTGGAGATCTCGAGACGTCATGGCAGGCGACTGCCGAGAAAAAATTAATTTAAGGGTTCAATCTGCAATATTAACAATAAATTGTACTTGTAATTGCAGCAGTGAGGGTTATAGTTTACATAGAAACTACAAATTATCCCTTTAAAAGAGAAACATTTGGGCGTAGTGTGAAATGCTTTTCCACGACATAGGAGTCTTCTTTTAATCCTGCTTCCTGCTTGAAATCCTCCTTGTTATTGCAAGATATGTACGTGGACGATATGATGACAAGAAAAGTTCCGTAGCGGAAACTAAAAATTTAATAACGTAAAAGTCAAGAGAGCTTTGACAAATAATGGGTTTCAACTTCGCAAATTTTTTTCAAACAACAAAGAACTGCGAACATTCCTTCAAAGCGAAATGGGAAGCGGAACCAAAGAAATTGGGAAACACCAAAAGTGCTGGGCCTTCAGTAGGGGACACGTATGAAGACGCCTTCCTTTCTTTTTCATTTGCCGTTCAGTTATAGGAATGAGCCGTGTACAGCAAGAGAACACTTTTATAGGATGCCAGCCATAATTTCGACCTAATCGGTTGGTTGAACTTCATAATCATACGTGTGAAAATATTGTTTTAAAGCCTTTGGATGGAAAGTCTAACCTGGAATGACGGACTACCATCAAACATTATGATATCATGGCTAGCAATTAGAAGATCTAAGAATAATTCTGCCGATACTGTTTCCGATGCACTACTATGAGTTAGTTAAGTATAAATAAGCTGTGATGGGCTTGGCTAACAGGCGAAGAGCATTTAAAAATGGTTCAATCAAAGATTATGCCAGAACAAGAGAAAACTATACCGAAGAAATACAACGGTCAAAGATGGACACATTCATAACATCCACGATAGTTTGATGGCTAAATTAAAGCGATAAGGCGATCGCTGCCGAAACATAGCAGATTTCCCAGTTTGAATCTATTTCATGACGACAAAGGCATCCTATAAGTCGGAGGTGGAATCCTGAAAACATGTGAGGCGTTCACTCAGGGGAGGGCGGGGTTGAACCCGCAACCCGCTCTTCCCTACGCCGCTGAGTACAAAAGTGTGTTAAATGCAAAAAGCATAATCCGAAATTGGGGAATCAACTTTTGGGTAACCTACTAGCAGAAAGGTATACAAATACAATTCAATTAGCTGCTTCACATGGTCGATGTCGACTATTGAGGACTATATGGGATGCAGCTGACGAGAAGGATGGGACAGGTACCAATGAAGATATTCGTGAGTTTAAGCACATGGGTGGTCCACATAGAAACGGTGTGCGAACTTACCACCGAAAGCTTCCTCGGAGCGCTTACACTCCTTAATCAAGAAGAGAGAATTGTCATACCATATACTTTGACAATGCCACAAATTTTGTCGGAACAAACAACCATCTAAGGGAGCTGTGGTAATTTCTCAAGTCAAAGGTATTATAGCTGCTATGCCTTAGACAAGTAGTTGGGGATATAATACTCAACTTAGGAGATTTTTCAACATGGTTAACAAAATATGAAGCTATCATGAACTCATGACCATCTCGACTATCTATATTACACCAGCTTTTAATAGAAATATTAATTGCAGAGGCTAGCTTACCATCAACCTGCTGCGCATTGTACCAAGTTGTTGAAACCCATCCGGGAAATGATGGAAAGGTGGCGATCGTAGACATATGGGTGGCAAAACTATACAACGACCACACAAATTGTGCAGATTACCCATCCACAAATGAATCTGATAATTCATTGCCGGCGGAACATTAAATTCACATCCTAACATGAGCGGACCTGGAAAGGAAACAAAAAATTAATAATTTTTGTTTATGTAGAACATATTTGTATTAATTAAACTAGTAGATAACAGATGTCTCTGAAACTTAGTGACATCTATAGATCATGTTCAAATGTCAAATTTTTTTTAGCCGCCAGAGCTACAATCTTCCGGAAAACTCCGAAAGTATAAGCAGCTTTCACATAATGCCACTAAGTGTCACTAAATATATGCTGTCAAAAATTGTATGACATTTTAATGTGTACATTTTGTAAACATAAACAAAAATATTTGCCTGTTATAAAATGATTATTATTAATACGTTATAATTAAACTGATTTTGGTTGTCCCCTTCTGAAAAACGTCAGAATATATTTTTGATTGTGTAGTGACATCTAGTGTTAAACGCTCTGTACTTGTTCTTTGATCGTGCTGATCTTGCTGCCTCTTTCGGTAAACGCTCTGTACTTTTTCTTTGAACGTGCTACCTCTTTCGGAAAATATGATCTATTAAATTTTATTATAATATTGTAGTTACGGTGACACCTAGGGAAGAATAGAATAAGTTATTAATAGCACAAATTTACTGTAGTAAAATGGAATTTTCCATGATAACAAGAACAACTATTCTAAATGTTTCTAAACAGTACCGGAACAATCATGAAATTTCGAGAAGTTTTGGTTTGAGTATATAAGGAGCGAACGAATTCGAATTAGAACATCAGTTTTTGGTAAGCGTTATAAAATGAACATTAAAAAGGAAATTAAAATGTGATTTAAAAAGTGTTTTAGTACAAAATAGAAGTTATAAGTGAACAGTAAAATTGTGCAAAAATAATAAAAGTGATTTTGTGATACGAACCTTGATTGACAAGGTAATTACCTTAACAATAGTTTAGTTATTCATCATTACCGAAAATTTTTGGATAAGCGAAGGTAAGTTAAGATGCCAAAATGAAAAGAATTTTACAACTTCCATTTAATTTACTAAAAAGACACCATCTTATCTATAGAAACACCCCCAATATGGAAATTTGATAACTTTTCCGAATTTACCAAATATAATACCTAATTTATATGTATACCCTCGGGTATTGAAATTGGAGAAAGCATTTGGAAGTCAGTCTTTCTCGATTTTGTTATTGTATGTACTATGAAATGTAAACGGTTTCGTAGTACATTTGTGCATTTGGAAACTATTTGTATTTTGAATCGATCAAATTAAGCAAATGCTTCACAATTTTTCAGATAAGTTTTGAAAGGGGATTTTTGATATCCCCTTGAATTTCCCTCGGGGCTCTCCCGCGTCGCTTTAATTCATTGGCAAATGGCTTTCGGCATCATAACCATGGCGAGAAACGTAAATATACATGTAAACAGCAAACGAAGAAAAATCTCATTTCCTTACCGTTATAATTTTTTTTAATCAACCTTTTTTATACATTATGGTTCATTGATGAATGAACGCAATTTGTGGTTTATTTAGTAGATGGTGACTGACATGAGAAAACGTCGCTTTGAATATTTTAACGGGATTACAAAAACTAACAAGTTTTTCATTCTTCCTATATATATATAAAGTAAATATAATCGCAATCACCAGCATGGTTTTGAACTTTACATTAAAAAACATGAAGTTCAATGTCGCATATCTATATTATCATATCTATATACCATTTATAAACAATATGTACACAATACCAAAAAACGATGATGAATGGCAAAAAGGAATACATTAAGGAAGAAACAAACACTTCACTACAAATTTCAGTTTAGATAATTTGCATAAAATTGATAAATAATCGATAAAAATGTAAATAAGTTAGATTAGAAGATACACACCAACTGTTGTTTGTATTTTTGATAAACATAAATATTTTACGTCAGACATTTTTCTTATTTATAGTGTATGTATATCCAGATTAATAAATATAAGCAATGTTTTATTGTGTAATAACAGAATTAGAATTTAATCGTAATCGATTTTGTCGGTATGAACCTTCATCCTTTTTTGTAGATACTTTTACCTACTGCAGTGTGATATTAACGAAAATTTTCTTCTCCGTTTGGTATATGCACAAACCTATCTTGTATAGCGACTACACTGAGCTAAGTTATACATGCAATTAAAATGATATGCGATTAGCGGAATGAACACGTTATTGAAAACGTATTTAAATTATACAAATAAATTGCGAATTTGTAAAATAAGACGAGAATGTCAACGTCATTAATACATATGTAAGTACTGTACGTATAGTAAATACAAACACAATACAAGAATGAATGTTTTTCATTGTTGTTTGTAGCATGTGCAATCAAATTCGAAACGTTTGCTGCAACACACTTTGCTGATTATTTAACGTAAAAAAGCACATGCTAGTTGTTTTCGCAATTATTTTAAGTCACACTTTCATTATTTTCTATTTGTTCTTATGCATATACCAGGGAAGCAGAGTTTCAAATTGTATCAAAGTGTTTGTAATCTAATCTTACATTTAAAATTCCACACAAAGTAGAATCGGATTTAAAATACGAAAAAAATCGCTTTCTACATTGGTCAGACAAGAAGATCAGTCAGTCAGTGGTTTAAAGAAATTCAAGAGTATCATACATATCAATTCAATTCCATTCCATCAGCTTTGCGTTTTGTCAAATTTACAATTATTTTGTTATTTAAAACAATAAATGCCCTGGGGCAGCGGTTACTCTTTCCAATTGGCTACCTTTCCTATTGCATTTTGCATTTTAATATACCTATAGTGGGGCTGATAATTTCGGTCCTACTATTTCCTGTGGCCACATAAAGGTTGCGGTGTTATAAGCCGTATGTCTTAGTCAGCTCTAAGACAGATGAATAAAGTTGTTGAAATATTGGGTTTATGTTGCTGACTGCGTTGATACCTACATTTGTTAAATGATTTTCGAAAGGAACAATAAAATATTCATTTAAATCTAAACCTAATTGGCCTAATAGTTAGGCCCATTCTGGGGTAACAGTCTGTTGGCCTGCTCTGGACAAAACTGTCAACCTAAAGTTGTTCACAAAAGTTTAGAGACAAATCTCTCTGTGGATCAATGGTGCACTGAGGAGCACATCCACTCAGGCACTGGAGACTCTGCTATTTCTGACTCCTCTAGATATCTTGGGGAAACAGTGGGCAGATTGCACTGCCATACGACTGAAATCCACGTTAATGTGGACCTGCAACAATACAGGGTACTCATCTATACTTTGTAACAAAGGGCTTTCCAAGACCACCGACTATACTGTCCCGTCACTATCGTTTGATAGAAAGTTCCTGACTATTGTCCCATCCAGAGAGGACTGGATGATGGATGCAGTTTTGGAACCAGGAGTTTTAAACTTCTTCACTGATGGTTCAAAACGGGATGGAAGATTCGGGGCTGGGATGTTCTGCGAGAAATTTATGTTAAACCTCTCCTTCTGTCTCCTTCACTACTGTAGCTTTTTTCAAGCTGAAGCAACTGTGATAAAGGAAGTCGTGGACTGGTTGAGGTATAATGTAATAAAGACTTGTGATATTCGCATATATACGGACAGTCAGGCTGCCATTAAAGCGCTTCAATCACACCTCCCCACGTCGAAGGTAGTCCGGAACTGTCTCTCATCTCTTAACGAGATGACAGATCAGTTCAACAATCACATTATATGAGTGCCAGGACACATCATTAGTACAGGGAATATAAAAACCCATGAACTGGCTCGACGTGGTACCGCGGACCATATATCAAACAGCAAAAAGGACATTGAAATGCCTCTTACGCTATGCAAACTGCTGCTTCAGGAGGAAGCTAGTAAGTTGACGAATGACAGATGGTCGTCTGGCACGAAACATACTGAATTTTCTAGGGGCACTCCTTTTCAACGACCTGGCAGAGCTCAGTGAGAAGGACGTCAGGAGTATCCAGCGCTTCATAGCAAGCTCAAAGTGGTTTCAATGAGTTGGAGGAAAAATTTTTAATTTGTGGTATGGCTACGGACCTTTTTGTGTCTATGGCTGGTCCTGGTGGACCGCCATCCAAACCTAACCTAACCTAACCTATCAAGTTACCCTTCTGTACCGTAATGATTCATTTTTCGGACTGAAATCAATCACCTAAACATTGATTTTCGGTATAGTATGAAATAAAAAGTATTTTCTGAATTAAGGGGACATAGCACCTTCAAATTTAAATTTTTTTTTTTTTTAATGTAAATTTTAAATGAAAACGAAGACATACCTTAATTAAACTTTGCACATATGTTTTATTATGATAGTATTTAACTATACAAAAAAAAATTTTTTTAATTTTTTTGGAACCGCGTCGTTTGCTAGAATTTTTTCAAAAAGACACAAAAATATAACGGTGGGCATGATTTCTGCTTTTAGAAAAGTCTGAAACAAAAAAAAACGGAGATTTAATCAGCATCAAAGCCACTACAGAATCAACTAAAAAGTAAAAGTTTGGTTGAAAAATATCAAAATGGCGGCGTTTTTCAAAAATCGACGTTTTTTGCCCCCGAAAACCTGCTATAACTTAAAAAATTGTACGCTGATTTTTTCATCCGTAGTTCATTCTGAACGTTAAATTTTCAGAACGATCGGATAAATATTTTTTTTAAATCTTGCCCACCAACTTGAAAAACTATGTTTTGAGAAAATCGCGTTAAAGTTAAACAGACAAATATGTATTCAAAACATATAAAATATAAATGTATAAAAATAAAATGTATAAAATGTCCCCCTCTTCTTTTACATCTGTTCTATAAGAGAACAATGTATTATACTATATGTATGTAAATATAAAGCAGATATGTTACTGTGAGAAAGCCGATATAGCGAACTGAACGAAATTCATTGAAAAAACGACCTTGAAGCGCCTTGCTTATCATCACTATTTTTGTTTTTAAATGACTTTCACTTAACCATGTTCTTAAAGGTTTATTCTAACAAATTCTATCAAAGAAAAAAAAATTCGATTTTTAAAAAATTTGTAGGTGCTATGGGGGACGGAAGATAGAATAAATTGTCAATATACTGTATAATAATAAAAAGTCTTTGAAATATATAATAATAATATACAATCATATTTTCAGAAATTCGTAATACATATAATTCCCGAACAGTTTTGTTTTTTAATTAATTCTGATACTACCTTCCAAACTGCAGGGCACCTCTTCCCATAAGGCAAATTTTACCCCATTAAATTGGAAAACTTTTGAAAACATCGCGTAATTTCCTTATGTAATATAATTTTCCACTTATTTGAGTTGCATTAATCTAAATATTAAATTGTAAATCATTTCTGTTCAGCATCAGATAAATTTGAATCAAACATTTCTTAAAACCATCTAAATTTCTGATCGTTTGTATTTTCATACGATATCAAGATACGAAATAAATTGTTGTTCTCCATGATTTTTACAACAACAACAACCACCACAAAAAGGAATTACTTTAATCGCAGTTGATTAACTTAATCTACTTATTAAAGACGTCAAACAGCGAACAAATTTATCGATTCAATGATTTATGTATTTTGTTTTGATTACATCGCATTATGATTATGATAATGTATAAACATAAAACTTATTAAATTAATCAAACTAAATATTTTTATTTTTTCGTCGAATTAGATAATAATTTAATGACATTATTAAAATATTTGTTATATTAGAGTGTCAAAGGTTACGTCTAGCTCTAGCCGTATAAAATAAAGTAAGGAAATAATGAACTATTGTAACCGAACTGTTAATAAGAAATCAAAAATCATGTGACACAGATTCACATGATTTCTGTCTTCTAAGAGCTAAAAAGTAAGTAAAATGATTGAAAAATTTTAACAATCAATCAAATTTTCGCACCAACTACACAATATTTTTATGAGGCAAGATTGCAGGTACATAAAATGAAGAAAATATTTTTATTTACTCTGGCTGTTTTATGGCTTTTCATT
Source organism: Tipula helvola (assembly GCA_963556165.1). Taxonomy (NCBI): domain Eukaryota; kingdom Metazoa; phylum Arthropoda; class Insecta; order Diptera; family Tipulidae; genus Tipula; species Tipula helvola. The sequence continues at coordinate 41,969,222 of OY744483.1, read as the reverse complement.
TCTAATTGTTTTGCGGTTATAAATTGTAACAAAAAATTTTCTTTAGTTTTGTGCTATGATGACGCTGACTGAACAAAATATGTATGTATGAATTCTGTTGGATATTTACACAATGGATGTCTATATACAAAAAGTAAATGTGTTCGACTACGTCATTTAAGGTAGTCTGAAACGTGATGTTATTGTATCGATACAAGTTTTCTACCGTAAATCAATCGTAATGGTAAATATTGATGGGAAATATTGAAACCTTATGAATGCAATAAAACTGCCTGCAATCAATCGGCTGATTATAGAGCAACGTGAAATTATATCGCCTTTTGGTAATTCACGTGTAACTAATAAATGTACCTATAAGGTGTTTAACCTGTTGTTAAAATTTACTAACCTTTTTTATGTTATTATGCTACCGAGGAATACTCTCGATTGGCTGTGATACAAATTCATTCTTATGAAATGAACTTACAAAGACGTCCCTTAACCGTGATACAATTTTAAGTGCGATTGACACTATATTTGTTTGGTCCGTTTAAGTCGATGAACACATTAATTGCTGGTTCTCAGGAATGTTGAGTGCAGGAAATAAAATCCTAAGAAATCAAATTGGCGTTTATGCTTATTTGACAGAGGCCTTTATCGCCCTAAAGAACATTAGGTGCTGGAAGTAAATTATTAAGGGATCAATTATTGCTTTCTATTTTAAGATAATGCAGATAATGGAAGTAAAACCATTGTAATGCCACTTGAATTTAGACGAAACACACACGGATCTGGTGATGATTTTAAAAATTTTGAATTGAATAATCGACATCATGCCATTTTCAAACGATTTTATTTCCTGCCCTCAATAAATCAAACAAAATTTCAAATTTTAACATAAAAAAGTTTGGCCTTTAAAAGGTACACATAGTTCAAATCGTCACATATAAAAATTCTGCACATCATCATCAACGCCTAATCCATACCAAATTTAGAATTTAATTTTAGAATTCGAATGTGACTTTAACCTTATAATAGATAAAAGGCAACAATGAGTCCTACACACAAAATTTTTTATTTTATATTTGTCTTATTTAGCTAATCCATCTATTTTGACTATGTGTAGTGAACAAAATACTAAAAATAGTCTTCCTTTAATACAACAAATGACAAGAGCCAGCATTTTTTTGTTTTGTTTTGTACATTCACTGAACTTTATTATGCAAAATGTTAAGTCTAAGTTTATAAATCAGTTTATTGCACCTTAAGTTAGATAAAAAAATATTTAAACCTTCCTCTGAATCGTGATGGTTGGTTAATTGTGTATTTCCAGTACTTATAATTTGTCTGTGATTTTTGGTTTTCCGATTTCTTTTATTGTTCTGTAATTTCGGAACATTAAGCCAATTCGATTTTTTAAAATATTCTTGAAATCAAATTTTTCCAGTTTTTCATTGACGTAGTAGATGTCTGCAAATCAGTAAATTTTATTGCTATTCCACAAATAGTATATTGTGTAACGTGTAGGAAAAACGATATATTCCCGGACGAGTATGGAAGTTGCTGGGACGAGGCGTCAGCCGAGTTCCAGCAACCATAAGGCCCGTTGCACATTTCAGCTAAGCTAAGCTACGCGATGTAAGCTATGTGCATAGCTTTCGGTTGTAAATAAAGAGTTTTAATGGAACGTTGCACACTTGAGCTAAACTATGCGAGCTATGTTTTTTGTTTTGAGCGATGCAAACTATATTAGCTCGAGTTGTCTTCGCCTTGCTATGTCAGCTAACATCGCTCACATATACACTGATGTTTTTGTATGTTTTATTATTAATTCGTAGGCTACTTAGTTATATTAGGTACCGTGGCATAAATCATAATAAATGAATTATGTAAATACATCAATGTATATGTGAGCGATGTAATTAGCTCAAATGTGCAACGGAGTGAGCTAAGCGGGCTAAACTCTGCTAATATCAACTACGTTTCTCGCTTAGCTTAGCTGAAATGTACAACGGGCCTAAGAGTCCGGGAATTATAGTTTTTCCACGAGTTGCACATACGATTTTTTCTCTAATCGGCAGTATATCAGATTATCCATTTTATTCATTATATTCTTTAAAATACGCAAAATTTTCCAATTTATATTTTCAATAGATTTCACTATCAAAGTTACCTTAGAATTATAACAATCGCGTGCGATTATACATTATATCATGTATTTCTTAAAAACAGATGATAATCAGTACTAGAAAGTATTCTCTGCCTAGGCAAGGAATACTTTCCAGTACTGTTTTTAGTAAGTTGCCTAGCAACGATGTAGTGTCGTAAAATACTTCATTTTGCTGACAGATAACAAACCAGAAAACTGACGTATTTTATCCGATTTGAGAAAAATGTATTTTTTATTACAGATTCCAATAATGGATTTCAACCAAAGTCCAATAATAATTCGCATGAACTTTATGCTAAACTATCCTAACAAAAAAAATAGGATCGTTTAGGAAAAACTTCACGTGTTTGCACAAATGAAGTTTTTCTTAAATTTAAGTAGCTTTGCATGTGTCTGTGATTTTAATTTACTTAATTCGGATTAACCGATAATCACCATTATATAAAGAAGAAAACCCGATGCGTATTGGTATAGTTTTAAAATAAGTATAGTAGCCTAAAATGAGCCCAAAATTCTAAGTATAATTTTGAGTAATTGTGGAGAAAAACTAACTGGAAAACAATCATTTTGAAAGTTATGTATACAGGGTGAGAGTATTTTGTATAACAAGACCGTAATTGTTTCCGTTTATGTCGTTTTCCGATTTTTAGATAAATCGGCCTAAAATACTAAATTTGTTTTTATTAATAGAAAAACATCATCAATCCTCCGTTTGAGATGTAGAATTAATGAGCCGACTCAACTTATGCGTCAGCTAGATTGGAGATACCCAATGTGTATGTGGTCTAAGTAAAACAGTCAGAATGTCTTTTGAACCGCTCTTGCTAAAAATTTGAAAAAAACAAAATCCAAATTCAAGGGCATTCAAAATAATTTTGGAAAATATTACCATATCAAGCTTTGACTAATCGTGTCGCTGAAAAACCAATATCTAGGCTACAGGGTTGCTCGGTTACACTTTGCCAGGGAAAATGATTGGACTGAACCTGATTGGAGCCAAGTTTTATTCAATGGTGAATAGAGACTTTGTTGACGGTGTTCTAATGTGGGAGAACGAGTATGGGGTATGGCAGATTGAGCGAAAGGGTTCGAGGCAGATCAGTCATGGTACGGGAATTTTGATGGTAAGATGCACCTAGTTTTATCTAGTTTCAACGGGATCTATAACTGCCGTTCGCTATATTAATGAAATATGTGAGGAATTTGTTGGTCCCTACGCACCATTTCTAAGCGATAATTTCTTGATAATACACGATAGTGCAAGACCTCATGTTGCCAGACCTGTGAATGAATGCTTGGCAGATGTAAATATTTCGAAGTTGGCTTGGGCTACAGGGAGTCCCTATTTGAATCCTATAAAACATGTCTGGGATTATTTTTGATAGAAGAATTCGGTCTCGTATATACCTCGTAGTGCGTTATCTAACAGATTATCGCAGCAAAAAACCGAGGATTCAGTGGTTATTGAAGATCGGGAGAGCAACACACTACTAACATTTTTTTATTGGATAATAAAAGAAGACTCAAATAATCTGGTAACCTCGAAACGTCTTGAAAGTTTTGGAAAATTTCGTCCTGTTAAAAAAATTTTACCATGAGGAGCTTTTTTAATTTTTTCTTTTAATCGGTTATAAATGTTTATTGAAATGGTAATTTATTATTAAACAAATATTATTATATGTTTTAATACTTTCTTTATGTATTTATTTAATTAAGACACAATAACTATTTATTTGATAACTTTTATTTCTTATAACTTTTACACGAAACCTTTATCTTCGTTCATGCTACAACAACTTCTGACGTCTCTATTTACATGTATCTTGTCGTCAGTGTTGCCCTCTACATCATGTTTACATGTACTCGTCTAATCATTATAAAGGTAAGTTCATATTCTTACAACACCTTCCCTTTTTATTTCTTGTTCTTAAAAAATTACTTCACAAGTCAAACAAAATTAATTCAATTATTTATATGTATGTATAGTGTATACCTATATTAATACGCATGTGCAATGCTTACTATTTTCATATACCTATACATACACATAATTTACAATAAAAATTACTTCTAAATATATATAAAAAAAACTTAAAATATATTCATTTATGCCCAACCTTCCTTTCCTTCCTGTTTTAATTCCTTACATATTCATTCAAATATTTAGATGCTCTTATAATTCGACCCGCTCTTGTTATCCGATTTTCATTGTTATTAGTATTTATTAAGTTATTTGATATATTCGTAACCGGCTGTGGGGCATTGTCTGTTTCGTCCATTTCAGTCTTAATATTGAATTGATTCCGTGAAGCTCTTATATGCGTTTTGTTTCTTCGTAGAACCCTATTGTTTTCATTTTGTATCATATATGACCGAGGAGAATCATGAATGTCAATTATTTTAGCTGGTTTCCACAATCCATCTTTCCTGTAAACTATATTGTCACCAGGTAGAAATTCCATGCGAATTTTTGCAGTTTGATCATAATATGTTTTAATTTTATTTTGCGATTCGATTATCCGATTCTGTACATTTAATTGTACTTGTGGTTTGTACAACGAATTTTTCATTGGGACCAAAGACCTTGTTTGTCTACTCATCAGTAATTGAGCTGGAGATGCTTTCAAGTCCGACACCGGATGATTACGGTATTCTAATAGCACATATGAAAAATCTTTATTGTCATCTAATGCTTTCTTAAGCAAACTTTTAACGATACCAACAGCCTTCTCGGCTTGCCCATTTGACCGAGGATAATGTGGACTAGATGTAGTTATTTTAAAATCCCACTCTTTACTGAAATTTAAAAATTCCTTCGAAGAAAATGGCATATTATATCTGCAATCATTTCCTTAGGTATGCCGTGGGTACAAAAATATGTTTTAATTGCAATATTACTTCTGTCGAATGTTTTGCTTTTAATTCAATTATTTCAATCCACTTAGAAAAATAGTCCGTAACTACTAAATAATCTTTACCTCCGTAAGTCATAATATCCGCGCCTATTTTTTGAAAAGGAAGTTCAGGTACACTGTGTGGAATAAGTGGTTCTTTAATATTTGAACTAGAGTATTTTTCGCAAATCTTACATTTCCTCAATTTATCCTCTGTCTCCATCCATGCCCGGCCAACATAAAACTTGTCTTGCCCTATTCTTCGTCTTTGTAATACCTAAATGAGAATCATGTAGATAATCCAACATTTTTACCTGTAATACTTTAGGAACTACTAATCTATTTCCTACAAATACCAATCCGTTCTCGCTATTATAGTTATTGCTTGGTATTTGGGGTTTATAATGTGGTTGTTACTTGTATAGACTGAACTATTATAATTTCCACACCAAAACTAACACCAAGTAACTATAATTTGAATAATCCCTTTATAATGTATAAATTATAAAGACATTACTCGAATGAATTTGCTATACTTTGTATCTATCTAATTATTTAACTTAGATTGTTCTAATATACACCGAGGATATAAATATTGTAAAATCTACAATTATTAATTTGATAATTGTTGGTAACCACTTATGACTTTAGATTTTCTATTTAGTATACATCACAAAAATTTTAGGGTTATGATGTATTGATATTTCTGATTATGTTAAGTATTATCAGAATATCTATCAATGAGAATTGTTGTTAGTTGACTAAATGGTACATGCGATAAGGCAGATTAGCAAGATACGTAGAGTAGTGAATACCCCCAGTATCTTGTCTTTCTCTGAAGAATTAGTCCGTAACTTATTGCATGTACGGTACCATTGTTATCTAGTTTGTTTATTAGTTATATTTACCTTTTGAATGCCGGAATAAGATGAGGATTTTATTTATGTGTTGATCTATCTTCTGAATATCTTCGTATGTCTTGTTTTTCCTTTGAAATGTTTCACTAGTTACACTTTTAGTTCAAATAATAACTGCTATAATTTGGTATATTTTATATTTTATTTGTTTGTTATTATATTATAAATTTCCTTTACACTTTATACTTTTCTTTTACTTTCAGTTCAATTACTGGATTCTTATTTCTTGACTTTAAATTTTTATATTTTATTTCGGTTAATTCATATAAGATTTATTTCATTAATTATGTCACTTTAGACTTAAATTGATTTGATTTTGGCATCAACTGTGCCTCTTTAAAATTTTTATTACACTCACTAATTTGAACTTTAACTTGATTTAAATTTTGGCAGCGGTTGTGCCTTTTGGAAATGTGTTTTACAACTCATATACTTTTAATTTGAACTTTGGAATTTGAAATTTGGGCAGCGTTTGTGCCTTTTGAAAATTTACTTTACAACTCATTAACTTATTTAAAATATGATTTGATTTTGGGCAGCGTTTGTGCCTATTGAAAAATTATGTTACAACTCATATACTTTTAATGTTAAATTTTGAATATGGGCAGCGGTTGTGCCTTTAGGACTTATACGTTACAACTCATGATTTGCTTAAAAATTTATAACCTTACCTATATACTAAATTTTTTGATGATATTTACAACAACAATATGCGGTGTAACTTATGGTTACGCTGCATAACATTTTCCTAGAATTCCATATATTTCGATATTAATTTTACTCTACTCATCATAAAATCTTTAATTTCAAAACCTTTATCGATTTTCGCTCGTTTATAATTACACATGTTGCGCTAATTTTATTTCATATCGGTTTTATTTTGGGTCATTTACTTTATATTTTACAACTTTACATATTTCCATGTCGCATATTTTTACATGTGTCGGCTCATTCTCTTTTTATTTTTTAATTTTTACATAATTCTTACATACTGTTGAGAAAAAAAAAAGGCTAATACCTCTACATGTGCAATTAATGTTGCAAAGAATGTTTATGTTACTTCATCAACTGAGCGTTAAATGTTGTATTTAATTAATGCTGAAGATTTTTAAGCTATATCGTATGCTTGATGATTAAAGTTGAATAAGGTTACGACTCGTCTTAATTATAATGTCTAATGTTGAAAATGTTTTGGCTGTATTGATTGTTATTGTCGAGTTTGATAAATTAAAAGATTCTTTAAGGATTGTCGATATAATTTACGTTGGTTGTACCGTGCAATTTTAGTATTGATTGTTTTTATTTATATTAGGTATGAGTTGTTGTTGGCTTACCTCTGGTGGGGGCCAATTCTGTATTTTTTGTATTCTAGTATATTGAATTATCTAATGAGTTGTCGATAACTTACCGCTGGTGGGGGTTATCTCTGTTATGCCTGGGTCTAGTTAGTATACCTAATTATAAGTGGTGCTATGATGCACAGAGTTAGTATTGAGTATGGATACTTTAGGGGACAGAATGGTCGCTGGGAAAACGTATGCTTAACACGTATTGGTTTCCCCCTCTGTTACTAAACAGAGGTTCGGCGCCACAATGTCATAAAGCCTTGCCTTAAGTGGTTAGTATGTTGAAAATCTTTTATTTCTGTAGAAATACTCACCTTATTTGATTAAACATGATCTGTTTCTCCAGCAGGTATTTGTCTTCTCGAAATATACGGTGTTGTAATTCACAAGAGTTTTGTTTGTTTAAACGTTAAGTATATTTGACTTTATTGATTTAATGAACGTACATATTTTTGTATAACTACACGAACTATTCTAACTAACTTGACTTTTGAATTAAATTTAGCGAACGAATTTATATTATGTTTATTTTGTTAACGGCTTGATCGGTGGACTGATATTTTTAAAAAAAGATTTTTAGCTTATATACATAAAGTTTCTACGTTAATTACCAACAACATTATTTTATATTTTTTTTGTCTTCTAGTATTACAATTTTATTTTCAATTTTTTTTTCTTAAGAAAAGCGAGACGCTATATCCGTTAAAAATATTTTTTTTCTCTTAAGAAATTGCTTAGTCGGTACTTTGTATGATTTTCATTATTTTAATTTAGCTTATATGAATCTCGGGTTTCTATATTCTATTTTTTTTTATTATTTCGATAAGCAGACATGCTTAACTTGCACTTTTTGTGTGTGAATATTTTTACGCCAAAATGTTTAATAATAAATTTTTCTTATTGTTACTGACAAAAGATGTCACTGCTATGATCTCTTAAATTGGTTTTGCTCAAATGTCTACTTGTAATTGTTTAGTACAATTCGTAAAACTAATTTATGTGACTGTAATGTTTTATGAATGTACGTATTGTGGATATACATATTTACTCTTATCTTTTTAAAGTATATAAGAATTTTCTTATCTTTTATAAATTTGTTGCGCTCGTCTTTATATATTTTCTAAATGGGTCAATTTTCTCTTTATATTTATTGTTTTTTTTGTTTGTTGTTGTTGGGGATTCCTATATGGAATGCGGATTGTAATCTAATCCGTTAGTTCTGTGTATTTATATGCAGAATGTGTATGTCTTATGTATTTTGTTTTAGAATTACGTATTTAGATTTTGTAAATGGGGCAAGGTTATACAACAATACACCCAATTTCTTTTAATTCATAATTTATTGTTTACATATTTGTTATATAATTTCCGAATGTGTTCTTATTCTTGGGAATTTTCCTTATAATTTTATTCTGTACTTTCTATTTCACGCGTCACTTAATCTTGACCTACATGTATTTCTACTTTGTAATTTGATTTAATATTTTATTACTTCTGCATTTAATCTTTATTTTATCTAAAATTTGTGGGTGTGGTTAATTTCATAATTTATATTTTTTTTTGAGAATGTCTTATCTTATGCCTTTCATGTGTTTCGTTTTTAATATGGAAAATGTTTTAATTGGTTTTTGTTTTACTCTTGTGATGAGATTGATATGGGAGAATAATTCGCGGCATTTCTATATGATTCTTTTTATGTTTTAATTTATTAGGTTGTCGGAAAACATTTCACAACATTATCCTGCAACAGTACACAACCTAATCCACTTTTGGATGCGTCTGTCTGTATTATTATCTGTTTATTCGCATTAAATATCTGTAGTACCGGTGCACTTATTATTTTATTTTTTAACAACTCCACTACTTCTGAATGTTTCTCTGTCCAAAAAAATTCTGTGTTGTTTTTTAAAAGCGCCCGAAGTAGTTCTGTGTCTTTGGCCAAATTTGGAAGAAAACTCCGTAGGTAATTCACCATTCCCAAAAACCGCTGAAGTTCCTTTTTATCTCTCGGATTCTCCATATTCGTTATAGCCTTTATTCTATTAGGATCTGGTTTCATACCATCTTTACCAAAAATCTGCCCTAAATATGCCACTGTTTTTACTTTATACTGAACTTTTTCAGGATTGAATTTGATATTTAATTGTTTCGCTCTATTCACTACTTTTATTAAATTGGTATGATGTTCGACCTCTGTTTTCCCCGTAATTAATATGTCATCTATGTATATAAATGTACCTGATATGTCACCAAAATTCTTCTGGTTTAATTTTTGAAATGACTCTGGGGCAATATTTAGCCCAAATGGCAATCTATTAAATTTAAAATTACCGAAAGGAGTACTAAAAGAACAAAGCTTTGACGATTCTTCTGTCAACTCAATTTGATAAAACCCATCTTTGAGGTCTAGCACTGTGAAATATTCGACCCCTGTTAATACACTCTTAAGGTCATTTAACGTCGGAATTAAATAATGTTCCTTCATCAGCGCTTCATTTAAAAATTTTGGGTCTAAACAGAGCCTTAGTGTGCCGTTTGGTTTTTCAACTACTGTTAAATTGCTTACCCATTCTGCCGTTTCATATAATGGTTCAATAATATTTAATTTGACCAATTCCTGTAGTGTTTTTTCTACTTTTGGTTTAATAGTTAAAGGTAATCTTCTAGGTGGTCTTATAACCGGTTGTGCATTTTCTTTTATTTTTAAATTTAGTTTAAATGGAAATTTACCCAAACCTCTAAATATTTCAATATTGTTATTTATGAAATTTTCTTTATCACTTTTAGTAATTTCTAAAACTCTTTTAATTAAACCTAACTTTTGACATGTCTCACGTCCTAGAATGGGTGTGGCCATCAAATCTACTACATACTATGAATGGTTCCTTGTATACCATATTTCTCCACCTTAAATTTAAATATACACTACCTAATAATGGAATTTTCATACCACCATATGCTCTAAGCCCTACATTTGTACGTTCTAAACTAATCTCACTATTTATTCGGTTAAGTTCCTTTTCTGTATTCAAATTAACGTCCGCCCCCGAATCTAATTTAAAATCAATAATCGTATTATCAACTTTAATTTTCTCTGTCCATTTCAGGTTAGGAAGCGAAGCTTGAGCATTTACATTATAATATTACATTTGTCATATTAATACTTTCATTATCTTTTCTCTTACAATTTACTTTACTAGTTTTATCAATAACAATATTTTTATCAAAATAATTTTCAAAATTTCTCACAAAATTATTACAACTATCATCAATATAATTTTCTATTGTGTCTACCACAAAATCGCTTACCTCTACCTCCTGCACCTGCTTTGATTTACAACATCGTGCATAATGATTTCTTCTATTACATTTCTTGCACGTTGCCCCGTATGCTGAACATTTCTTCCATTGATGCACTCCATTACATTTTCCACAGCGTTGTCCGCCATTTTGTTCGCCTACTTTTATGTTTCCTTTACTCGGGGTCTACACTATGCAAAATTGCTGAGATTTTCTCTCATGAAATTTTATGTACGTGTGTGTTTTTTTCAATGTATTGATAAATATTTGTTAAAAAATTATCATAACTGGGCATTTTTCTCTCATGATAATTTCATGATAATTTTTTGTTTTTACCAGATGTTGACTATGTTTAATTCTTTTGCAATTTTTTGGAACGCATCATTTTTTAAATCAGTTCTTTTAAATTGTTTATTGGTTATTTTCCATAAACATTCATTAATTCTCAACATATGAATTCAATTTATAGTATTTTCAGTATTAATAAATGCCATTGCGAAATATTTTTTTATGCAGCTGTAAACATACGTCTCAACAATTGGAAAAAAATGAAAAACATAACCTTAAAAGCGCATTTTAATTTGACATTCGTACAAATTTCATGATAATTTTTTCGTGAAATAGCCTCCTGATAATTTGCTGAGAATGTCAAAATTTGTATAATATACTTACACATACATTGATAAATTTAATATCATGAGAGAAAATCTCAGCAATTTTGCATAGTGTAGACCCTGTGTTATTCAATTTGTTTTGATAATTATTAACTCCAGTCGTATTATTTTGATGGTTACTGCTTGATGTTTCTCGTTTATTGTAATTCCAATTACGAGAATTTACATAATTAATTTCTTTTTCTTTTTGGATTTCCATTGCTTGTGCTTTCGTCGTTTCACTTATTTTACACTCTTCGACCGTTTTCTCCAATGATGGATCTCCCATTTTAATTAATTTTTCTTGCAGCCCCAAATCTAATATTCCAAAAATTAATCTGTCCCGTATTAGACTTTCCTCCTGATTTCCAAATTCACAATTTTTGCTTAATTGTCTTATTTCGGTATAAAATTGATCAAACTTTTCTTCTTTTTGTTGATTTCTATTATAGAACTTGTACCTCTCGTATATTACATTGCATTTTGGCATAAAATATTCCTCTAATTTTTTCACCAATTCATCATAATTTTCTTTTATTTTTTGTGTTATATTTAGAGATTCTATTATTGCCATAGCATCTTCGCCAATGAGGTTAATAAGAATTGCAGCCTTTACTTCTTGATCCTTCTCATCAATACATGCGGCTTTCATATAATTTGTAATTTGTCTTTTGAATTTCATCCAATTCAATCTGCTATTACCCATGCAAATCATCGGGTGTGGTTTATTTAGGTTTACCAACTGCGCCATGTTTTAATACTTTCTTTATGTATTTATTTAATTAAGACACAATAACTATTTATTTGATAACTTTTATTTCTTATAACTTTTACACGAAACCTTTATCTTCGTTCATGCTACAACAACTTCTGACGTCTCTATTTACATGTATCTTGTCGTCAGTGTTTTCCTCTACATCATGTTTACATGTACTCGTCTAATCATTATAAAGGTAAGTTCATATTCTTACAACATTATAAGTATCCTGAAAATAACTGTTTTTGGAATTGAAGGTCAGTATAATTAGATTCCATTTCCAAGTACATTTATGGCCTAATAAACAAAAATGTTTAAAAATGTGGTTTAGGCCACTATGGTTCTGGGCCCCTCATATAGTAAATCCGTATCCATCCTTGACAAAGTCAAGCATAAGCCAGAGCAATATTAAAAAAACCTTTATTGGCTAGCTCTAAAATAGGGGATTCGTAAAAAAATCTAAATGACGAAAAATTTCCAAAATATGAAAATAATTCGTAAACAATCTTTTGAATAACCCCAAGGTCAGTTTTTCTTAGACACCAGTACGATTACATGTCACTGACCCTTAAAATCCATTTACCTATTCCGTGCAGAAATACAGTTTTATGAAACCACATCGAAACGAAACACTTTTGGAGGCATAGGGCGAAAAATTGAGTGAAGTTTTTCCTTAAAATTTCTAATAAAAATCAAAAATAAATAATTCCTGTAAATATTTGCTGCGATATTACCTGTTATACCGTTCTCTTACACCACCTAATATTTCGCAAGCTAGCTCATCGATGTGTCGCATAAAATTAAATCCTAGAGCAGTTGCTTAGTTATTGCAGAAATTGATGCCAACAAATCAACTAATCCCAACAGAACCTTTTTAACCATTGAGCTACAAGATCTAACCTTCTAAATATCTTCAAGCGACAATATTATATTCTGAGCACCCACATGATCTAGAATAAGGTTTAATTGAATAATGTTTGCATTTTAAACTTGTATATACAGGGTATCCTACAACCTACGAATAAGCGGCTCATATAGCTGCCTTCTGCCATGCTCTCCGACTTTAAATTCGGAGAGATTTAATGTACAATCCGGCTAGTTTTTTTCCAGGAATCAAAACCATAATTGTAAACTTGTCAACATTGTAATTAGTTATTGGAAATAATTAAATTACAAAATTGTCAAGTAACCATATGATTTTTGTTCACAGAAGAAAATTAGCTTGAGGATTTTTAAAATTTCAACATATGAGCACAGTATAAGGTCGGTATTATCTGACAAATTAATACGGCTTTTAAATTTTCCCAGTACAGTTGCGGCTTTACGGATTTGCTTAAGTATTGCGTGCATAAATTGCAGTGGTGGCATTTTATTTTTCATTCTTAAGAGAATTACCTGAGGTCGTCATCGTTAAAGAAGAAGAAAGCAAAGAAAGGAGAAAGTAAATTGAATAATAATTTTAGTGAGATAGAGTCCGATTTCTTGGAAAATACTGATCATGAAAAGAAACAATTGTTTATTAGCCCAAGGGAGCTCAAATTTGCTAAGACTGCCCTGAGCTCTGAAGGTATTAATCCAAAAGACTCCTAGAAATCTTTGACTAAATTTTTAGTTATTCTGCTCGACTGCGATCCGGAAAATATCTAACGTTCATTCTGTGCACAAGAAGGGCATAAAAGCCACTTCGAATTATCACTCGATAGGAATTGCCTCGGTCCTTTCTAAGGTGCTACAAATAATAATCCATTTATTTGTGATGAAATAACTGAAAGAACCCTAATTGTTTAGCGTACCACGGCGGGATTCGACGTGAATCGATCGGCGATTTAACTAACCTCGCCATATCAGCAAGGCACAAGAGCTTAAAGTACAAGTGGAGATCAATTGAACTTCCTAGTAGGTTGGTTTTTCGGATTCTTTTATTTTTCCCACAGCATCCAAGTGGTGTAGTGGATGGCGTGACTTTCTTTCCTTATAAATTAAATGTTAGTGTTGCTGCCACATTTGGAGTATCTTTTTACTGAAATAATTCAATCGCGTATTATGGCCAAGAATGCTATCGAAAATGAATTCCATTTATTCCAATTCGTAATTTTACTGTATTATCCGTGCAGAATGTTGCGGGTCCGAGAACAATATTTTATTCTCTCACTTTCTCCTTTGGAATGAAAAAACCGAAAATGTTCTAAGATACTTGCATACCTAAACCCCCACACAATCGATAAGAACATTTAAAAAAATTAGATTTCTGTTAAAAAGCACAAACAGTACTCCATAGTTTAATTGCATTATTTTATTTTTTGCGTAATTTCTACTTTGTATGGTGTAAAGAGATGTTTTAATAATAAAAAAATTCAACAAATCAACAAATTAAGTTTTGTGAATATTTTGAAAAATTGCAGGAGTGAGCTTTCAAAATGTAAAATGATTAAAATTGATATTTGATTGTATGTATCATAAATATTATACAAAAATACATGGACATTTTGTATATTTGCACTACAATAATACGTAATGTGTTAGAGATGAGTGGGCCAGGGGATGTTTAACTAACCTTGCATTCATTTAGGTGATTACCAAAGTTTTGAACCATATATTTAAATGGGATCGATGCGACATCTGGAACTTCACCGATTAAATATTTTTTTCGAATGATGGTATGGTACTTTGTTTGATTCGATTCGCTAATTTGTGATTCTTTTTAAATGCCATCGTTTATCCGTAGTTTTATAAAAACCATCGTTATATTCTTGTTGTGTTGATGTTGTTATTATACTTTAGTCTAAAGTGATGAATTTTTCCGTTTGTTCATTTTGCTTGTTTAACGTAGTCAACATATTGTTTCTTCCAAACGTACCTACCTATCGTTTGTTTTGTCAATTAAGTCATGTTATATCCATCCTTTATTGCTATGTGTTTAATGATTTTCAGTTCCTCCGTATAGTCCTTATTGTTTGTCGGGATCGTGTTTAGTCTATTTATTAAGCCACCATTTTATGTTGATTTTGGTGGTTAGATGATTTGTCTATGTCATGATTTGTTTGCGTGTCTTTTCTATATATTTTGAATGTACATATGCTTGTTGTTAATAATTTGTATTGTCAAGCCTAAGAAATTAATGGATTTGTTTGTCTCTTATTCTAGAGTATACATTTTATGTTCGGATGTTTGTTGTTTACATATGTTCTTTTGAAGATTGCTTAGTTGTCTCATTGTGCCGTTAAATTGAATCAAAGTATCATCAACGTATCTGTGGCAGTACCTCAACCACATTCAAAATCAGCATAAATTCATTAGCGTCAAATATCAGCGAATGTAACATATAGTTAAATATCTTGAAATTAGCAAACTAATTTCGGATAGATAATACGGCTTTCGTGAAAGCCGATCCACGACCGATCTCCTGACGTATGTCACGAATAAATGGAATCTCGCCCTAGAATACCACCTTTGCAATCACATTGGATATATCCAAAGCGTTTGATAAGGTATGGCATGAGAATCTTATTTGTAAACTTGTGGCATACGGGCTGGACTCGATGACCACCAGGTGGATTAAAAACTATCTCAATTACCGAAAAATCAGCGTCGTGCTTAATGGGAGTTCATCATCGACGCACTCCCCAAATGCCAGAGTCCCTCAGGGATCACCTTTGTCACCGACCCTGTTCTCCCTGTTCTTCACTAAAATCCCCAAGGTTCTCAGGAAATTTATCGAGGTGGGAATGAAAATAATGAAGTTTCAAATTCATATTACATTGAAGCTTCTGAAAGTCAGAAATCATTTTTTCAACTAATTGTTTGTAATGAGTGTTTTATTATTGCCAAGGAAATTTTGGCAATTCTTTGAGCAACTGCTTTGAAGCTTTGCCAGGCGTTTGTTTCTTTCTGATTCATTGTACTAGTGAAGGCAGTATCTCGGAACATCGTTCTGATCTGAGGGCCATCGAAAACTCCTTCTTTCAATTTTACCTCAGACAACTTCGAACATTTATCAACGAGATATTTAAAACAGGCTCCAGATTTATCGAGCGCTCTTACGTATTGCTTCATTAGATCAAGCTTAATGTGAAGGAGAGGGATAAGAATTTTGCTTGGATCAATTAGCGATTTGTGGATCACATTCTGGGAACCAGGGGTGAATGATGTTCTGGTAGGCCAATTTTTTTCACATAATGATTTTCACGATCACGACTGTCCCATAAGCTTAATAACATGGGAGTTTTGTGAATCCTGACTGTTGTCCAAGTAAAATCGTTACAATATTAAGATCACCGCAAAGTTGCCATCTTGCCAAAGTTGCCCCACAATTATGTTTTGGCAAGAACCAATGTTGAGCTGCGGACGCTTGATGACGACGCCTGCGGGCCCGCTTACCCACCCTAACCAGCCGCCGATATTGGGTATCCGATTCCTTGCATCGTAACGCACTTTCTCCGTGTGCCTGCCATGACGGCATAACAGCCGTGATCCAGGGACTCAGCCGGATAATGGGCTCGCTCCGTTGCCCGCCGTCACCGCGAGGAGGTGCCCTGGATGTAGACACGTGGGAAACGAGTTTGTAAGGAATATGACACATGTAACTTTAATTTTGTGAAATCTAGTTAGTCGAAGATTCGATGGGCGAGCGAATTTTAGGTTTAACATCGTTTAGGATTATCGGGTTTAACGGTTTTAGTGGATTTTAAAGTGTCTTTTGAGGTTATGGACAAACCCTGACGTAGAGGGATTAAACCGACCTCGGATTCGAATTCAGCGACCCCAAAAACATATATAATACATAGTCAGACCCCCAGGGCAAAACATTTTTTTGGGGTTATGAGGTCATAGGTTTTAGGGCTTGACCGTTCGAATTATACAGTTATATACTTTTAATAGTGTCGAAAATCCTTATTAACTAGGTTTTTTGAAGTTATGGCCAAACCCTGACGTGCTAGGATTCAACCGACCTTTCATTCGGATTCAGCGACCTCAAAAACATATAGAATACATAGTCAGACCCCAAAACATGTTTTTTTTTTGTGTGGCTATGTAATCATCCCTATGTAAATGCACATAGTGAGGAGTTCCATATAGAGAACTGTTAGTGAAGGGGAATAGTAGTAAACAATTTTAGAAAACACTAAATAATAATTTCAAAATTTTCCATCTTCTCGTGAAAACAGCGGGAGGTAACATTGAAGATATTTTGGCCAATCTTTGTGTACATATTGTTTCTGGTTTAAAACAAAATTTGTATTTAGGTTATGATTTTTGAAAGTTATTTGGAATTCAACAATTCAACCGTTTAAACCCTAAAGAAAATTTGGACAGACTGTTACAGAACTGGAATGTTTTACTCCAGTTTTAAGCGTAAACAAATATCGTTCATATATCGATAGGTATTGCTTCACCATCATCACTGACCATGCTTGCTTTCAATTGTTATTGTATCAAATGGAACTATGTATGTATCCGGTAGACTCCCCCGATGGAGCGTTAAACTCCAAGGGTTTAATTTCCAAATCGAGCATTGTAAAGACTCATGAAATATAGTTCCTGATTCATTATCCAGAGCGTTAATAGATGAGATTAAATCTTCGTCCGAAATTGATAATGAAAATTCACATGCAGTCCAGACGTTGATTTAAAGTTTTCAGCGTTTCTATCTGTTGAGTATATTTAATAACCAAAATTCAGTCGAAATTTAAACCTATTCAAAATTTTCAAATTAGGATGGATAGATTTTTATCAATCTGGAAAATAATCATACCTGATGGATAATTGAGCTCAATTCTCTTAAGAATCTGTTCCATAAATTTAGAGAAAAAAAATCCACAGTCAAACGCCTCAGAACGAGTTAATCGTTCAATTTTATCGGCAATTCGTACCTACATAAAAGAGGATCATCAAAATTGGGATTCTCATTTATCAGAAATCACATGTGAGTTAAGAAATGTAGTACATAATTCTACTCATTATAACTCCATTATATACTTTTTGGACAGCATATGGTAACCCATGGGGATGGCTACCAAATAAATATATTACATATGAACCAATAATTCTTTCTCAAACATTTAAGGCAAGCTTAGAAAATCGAAGTAGAAATCGAACTTCGAACGTTCGGGGCAAGTAGTGTTTGTTAAAAATAATGTTTTGAGTAATGTAGCTATTAAACTTTCGGTGCCAAACTAGCTCCAAAATTTATTTAAGGAAAAATTATTAGAATGGCGGGGAATGTAGCATTTAGCCCCTTCAAATTGTTGGGAAAAGAATCGGTTTTGGAGTATATC
This sequence comes from Tipula helvola, assembly GCA_963556165.1. NCBI lineage: Eukaryota > Metazoa > Arthropoda > Insecta > Diptera > Tipulidae > Tipula > Tipula helvola. The sequence goes on along the minus strand of OY744483.1, from coordinate 41,950,931 downwards.
ATATCAAGGATTTGAAAAGTTGATAAATCGTAATGCCCGGCTCATGAGACAACTCTCATTTGGTTCGTCTGCACGAATCTTGAAAAATTTCACTTTCCCAACGAGTTTTATTGTTATTAGTTTTTATAGCAAATCAAAGTAGCATGAACGTTCGAATATTCTGGTATAGAAACCCAAAAGGGTTTCTGTTTTGGAGCCGAAGAAATGGTATCGAGGTTGTAGAGTTTTGTAATTTAATTCCACAATAAACTTAAATGGTTACATACTATATTTATAAAAATCAGTGGTCATTAGAAGTGCGTTTTAAGTTTTCGTATAGTAAGGCAGCGTCGGGGGAAAAGCAAACAACTTAAAACCCTAAAATTTTCAGAAAAATAGAGAATCGAGTTTGGGGAGTATAATACATTTGTGTACATGTATAGACATTTTTTTTAACTAGTGTAGTTATAAAGTAAGGGGTTGTAAATGGAGGGTACCAAAAAGTACCTTTAAACCTGACCTGATCTGTATCGTTTAGAAACGTAAAAGCAAAACTAAAAACAATTAACTATAAATCAACGATTATCGTCATCCATATAAATATATCCGTATATCTGGTGATGCTAACAGAACCAATGTCGCTGGCGACGACGGTAATATCGCCGAACTTTTCTTAGAATCTATTTCTAATTTTATCGCCGGCGATACAATGTTGCCAACTGCTTTTTTAATATTTTAAAAAGGCTATACGACAGCTGTCATATTATCAACCATTTCTTCAATCAATTTGTATTCCTATTGCAAAATTTTGAAGACATTATATAAAATAAAAATATTTAGGTTTTTAGGCGCATTATGGTTTTCCTTGAACGGAAATGCAGCGTCATCCACAAAATAAAACGGAAAATCTATACCCACCAACGTCTACTTGGAAATAGTAAATTATAATATTCATATACCAAAAACACAAGATTTAGGCTATTCCGTTTGTTGTTATGTTTTTATCGCCATGCGCTGACGCTCTTGTTATGTTAACTACAGCGATATTTTTCGTCGTTGTCCCTTTTGTTCTGTTTATACCTATAGACACACATTGAAGAACCAAGGAAAAGGTCCGGACCAATTCAGTGTTTAAACTGCTAAGAATATGGCCACTCAAGAACTTATTGCAAGTTGATATCCGTATGCGTTGTATGCAGTGATCTACACACAACCAAGAGTTTCCCGAAACCAAAAAAATCCTCAACAATAAAAAAATGCAGTAACTACGGCGGAAACCACACTACAAGCTACCGGGGATGCCCAGTCTACAGAAATAGTATTCAGATGTCACGTCCCACGCAGAATAAAATACCTTCGGATGCGCCGAATGAATCTCGTTCGCCCAGAACATCAGCCGGGAAAGCAATATATGCAAGCGTTCTCTGTACGCGTGCGTACCCCAGAGAATCCGGTTGAAATCGTTGTGTTGATCCAATACCACAGATCCTTTAACGAATTTTGTGTAGTTTGTTGTCGCGTTCCCAAATATGTATTAAGTAGAAAATCGATAGCTCTCAGTGCTGATACTTTTCGATGTAATTTGCTTTTGTAAATAAAATCGCCTTTTTTTAATTGGATTTTTATAATCACTGTATTTTATTTATTTGTTAAGTATAATCACTGTTTTAATTTTAATTTTTTATTTTTATTTTTTTATATTTTTATCACCGTACATTAAATTTTCTCGACAAGTTGTTTCTAGTATGATTTATTCTCGAATGATTTTCCCTGATCACATTTTTTCTTTACAAAAATTATTTTCTTAATTCTAATAAAAATGACATAACATTTTATAAAAGTGACATCTAACAAAAATAATTATAACTAAATTTTATGTTCTAAATTTTAGTACATTATATAAATGAATATTTTAGTACGTAGTTATTATTCTATAGATTGTGTTTTAGTACATCAGTTCAACCTTTATTCCACGAGACGTCGCGACGTTACGGGGTCAAAATTTTTGTTTACATTTTTTTTATATGGATTTTAGCCCAAAACAGCTCTAACAAATATTAAAAAAAATGAATGAAATTTAGCACGACGCGAAGAATAACCAAGTGATATTTGTTAACAAAAGAAGGATTTGTTTATTTTTAACATAAAATCAACGGATCGCCGGTACAATTGTTAGAAAAACGAAATACAAAATCATCAATTATTTAAGTTTTGTATAGTAAATTTTTATGTTAAAAGAACCATTTGAACTGCCTGGAATAACAAATTTCACAAAAACAATGATCAGCAAGGATCTTCTAATAGGAATGGGCAAAAAAATTTGAAATTATTAAACAAAAACAAACATTAAGCATCTGACATAACCTCACAAAACTCAAATAATGTTCGGTGTTTAAACATCAAATTCTTGTAAACCAAAGGTTTTTCTATTTATTTTATGTTGAAAATATAATAATTATTCTTTTGTTAATCAATTATTTTATTTTTCAATTTGTATCACAGTAATTTTCTTTGATTATTTTTCAATTTTAATAGAGCTGTTTTTGATCAAACTCCATATAAAAAAAATGTAAACAAAACGCATTGACCCAACGTTCATATACTCTGGTGGTAAGTAGACATACTAATCACACCATCTATAGATGGTGAAATTAGTTCATAAATCTTTCACTAGTTTCGCTAGTCCGTGTACAAAAACGTTTGTTTACGTTTTTTTTATATGGAGTTTTGCTAAAAACAGCTATAATAAAATTGAGATAAATTGAATAAAAAATGTCACGACGTGAAGTTTAAAGTAATAATAATAATTTACAATAGATTAATACATGTATTTTGAAAAGTTAATAATCCATAACCCTTTAATATCCAGGAAAACGATAAATTAAAACAGCTAATTTTGACATTTTTATAGCTGATTTATCAACAAAACTTATTATTGAATTTATATTTTTCGATGCAATTAACCAGCATTCTGTTTATTTTATATTTTTAAATACAAAATGTTGTTCAAATCCGATATTTTGCTAGCTAATAAATTTCCAAAACAACGGACATAACCTCATTAAATACCAAAAATTGCCTCATTTTTATTTGCAATTTTCGTTAATGTTAAAGGGTCAACGGATTATTAAATTTAAATAAAATATGTTGAATACTATTTCAAAGCTTTATTATAACCATCAACGTTTCTTCAAGATAATTTTAATTAACAATTTTGCGATTTAATTGGACATGTTTTTACCGAAAATCCATATAAAAAAAATGTAAACAAACAATTTTGTACACGGACTATCTATAGATCGTGTTTTAGTACAATAGCTTCGCATACATTTTCGCAAGAGGCGCTAGTCCGTGTACAAAATTGTTTGTTTACATTTTTTTTATATGGAGTTTCGGTAAAAACATGTCCAATTAAATCGCAAAATTCTTAATTAAAATTATCTTGAAGAAAGGTTGATGGCTGTAATACAACTTTGAAATACTATTTAACATATTTTGTTTAAATTTAATAATCCGTTGACCCTATAACATCCAAGAAAATTACAATTAAAAATGAGGTAATTTTTGGTATTTTCTGAGGTTATGTCCATTGTTTTAGAAATTTATTATCCAACAAAATATGAGATTTGAGCAATACTTTGTATTTAAAAATAGAAAATAAAGAGAAAGTTGGTTAATTCAATTGAAAAATATAAATGTAACAATAAGTTTTGTTGATAAATCAGCTATAAATATATAAAAATTAGCAATTTTAATTTGTCCTTTTCCTGGACATTAAAGGGTTATAGATTATTATCTTTTCAAAATATATGTATTAATCTAGTGTTAATTATTATAATTACTTTAAACTTCATATCGAGGTACTTTTTATTCAATTTATTTCAATTTTATTATAGCTGTTTTTAGCAAAACTCTATATAAAAAAAACGTAAACAAACAAATTTGTACACTGACTAGCGAAACTAGCGAAAGTTGTTTGAACTAATTTCTCAATCTATTACATTTTTGTGTTAATCATTAATGCAGCTGTCAAATTAATTTATAAACAAAAATAAATATTTAAAAATAACAAAAGAAGGATCTCAACAAAATTAAATAATAATATAACATTTAATTTATACAAGTTAATTAATTATGGAATACAAATCGCCTTTACATAAACTAAATTTACTAAATATTGTTTTCTGTTTTCAGGTAATAAATACAAAATTATAAGATGACTTATGTTTACCAGTACGATTCCCGATCAGCTGCTTGTGTTTTTGTATTTTCAGATAAGTAGAATAAATAGTTTATAGTTCTTAATTATGATTCTTTGTGATATGTTTTTTCTTCATTTCAGCTTCCATCGTAAACATTCTCAGTGGTAAATCCTCAAATGCTGAACCTTACCTGAATAACTGTATGCAACTTATGATGCAGTTAATAACAACAATGCAAAATATGCTACAAGCAAGCAATGCTGCAAAATCAAACCATTATCATCCAGAAACTTGAATGTCTCCAATAAATTATCTGAAGATATGTCACTGGAATGCAAACGGTATAAGCCAACACAAACTAGAATTACAACATTTTCTTGCAAAACACGAAATTGATCTTATGCTGGTCTTTGAAACCCATTTAACAGGCAAACATAATTTTAGAATAAATGGTTACAAAGTCTATGATACTAAACATCCCTTGGGCAGAAGTCGAGGAGGAATTGCTATCATTATAATAAATCGAATTTGCCATTATGTTCTGAATGAGTATAGCACTGAAGAAATTCAAGCAACCTCTGTATATGTTGACCTTGATAAAGAAAGTTTAGTCATAGCTTCAATATATTGCCCTCCAAATAAAAACATTTCGGCAGATATCTATAAAACATTTTTTGCAACTCTATGGGGTTCAAGAATGACTACTCCAAGGAGACGTCAATTAATGAATGTTATTCAGGTAAACCATTACGATGTTGCATCGTGCGGCCATCCAACTTATTGGCCTACTGATCGGAAAAAATTCCTGACATCCTTGATTTTGCTGTCACGAGTAAAATAAACCGAGAAATGATCCAGGCCAAACTGCTCTCAGAAATATCCTCTGATCACTCTCCGGTCTTAAAAATATGGCAATAGAAAACTTTAATCTGTTACTGATCAACGCAGCTATTACAGCCTCGCCTAAACAAAACAGTAAACATACAGTGCACACCATAACATCCGCTGAAATAGACAAATTACTAACAGAGAAACGCCGTTTAAGACGCATATGGCAAACAAATCGATCGCTTGATGCAAAATACAACTTTAACAGGCCAAAAATAAACTTCAAAGTCTACTCCAAAAAAACAAAATTAATTTTCTGTAAAACTACCTTAAGCAGAAATCTCGCCACTCTGACACAAACTATTCATTATGGAAGGCCACTAAATAGTTAAATACCTTAAATGGCCTCAGCAACCAAACCCGCCTATTCGTCTGCCCAACGGCCACTGGGCTAAATGTGATGAGGAAAAAGCTAAAGCCTTCGCTGATCATCTTGAAGGTGTTTTCACTCCAAACTCTGGATTATCGGTGGTTCAAACAGATGTAGCAATCGAACCTGTGAGGATATTCAAGATAAAGAAGCCACTAGTTAAGTTTATTATTGCTCACCAAATTCAATTAAAGAAAGCTCCTGGGTATGATCAAATTACAGGTGAAATGCTTAAAAAATTCCCTGAGTGTGCCTTTGGTCGACTAGCTCAAATATTCAATTCAATCTATGAATTAGGATGCATTCCTGAGTGCTGGAAACTGGCAAGTATAAAAATGATCCCAAAGCCTGGCAAGGATCTCGTCATATAGACCATTAAGCCTACTATACCAATCATTTCGAAAGTTTTCGAAAACACAATTATCGAAAAAATTAAACCGAAACTCCGAAATATCATCCTTAATCATCAATTTGGTTTTAGAAATAAGAGCAGCACACGAGGAAAGGAAGTACTGCTCTGCAGTTTTCTTGGATGTTGCTCAGGCATTCGATAAAGTTTGGCACGAGGGTTTGCTTTATAAAATTAATTTTAGCAACAGCATATAGGTGACATCGAAATCTGGCTAAAAAAATGGAGGATAAAGGTCATTGAAGAGAAATCGACTCACGTAACATTCACTTTAAATAAGCTTACGTGTCCGCCGGTCACAATAAACGGAATACAAATCCCTCAGGCAAACGAAGCAAAATACCTAGGCGTCCATCTAGACCAACGATTAACCTGGCGAAAACATATTGAAATGAAACGAAGCCATATAAAATTAAAAGTAGATAAAATGCACTGGTTGATGGAGAAATATTCAACCCTTGATCTAGAATGCAAGCTTTTCCTGTATAACACAATGATTAAACCAATCTTGTCAATTATGGCAATCAACTTCTAATTCAAATATTGACATTGTTCAAAGTATACAGTCAAAAATTCTCAGAATGATTACAGAGGCACCCTGGTTTGTAAAAAACAAAAATATTCAGAAGGACCTTTAGCATCCTAACTGTCAAAGACGAATTACTAAAAATGCGGATTAACTATGCAGGGGAACTATCATCTCATCCGAATATGCTGGCGAGAAATTTAAAAGATATACCTTTGTCATCACGATTAAAGAAGAAAACGATGGCTGTGACATCATAAATTATTAATTATTGATAGCATAATTATACTAACATTTAAGATTTGACAACTTATTGTTATTTTCGTATAAAAGATTCAATAAATAAATAAATACGAGTTATATATACGGCTCATATCAAAATGACATTGAGTGATTTGAATTCCGCAATCTATACCCTTTATAACCTATATATCCACTTTATGAGCCAATCTCTAAAATTCGTGGTATTTGATATAATACTGAACAACGTCCTGACGTTTCTAAATTTTTTGCAAGATTTTTTGCACCCCTACGGCTCATATAAAAATGGCACTGAGTGACTTAAATTTCGAAATGTATACCCTTTACAACCCATATAGTCACTATACATGAGCCATTCTCTGAGATTCGTGCTATTTAGTATAATAGAGAACAACGTCCTTGTTCGAAGCGAAATTCGTCGATTTGTTAATTTTAATTTGTTTGCAAGAGCCCTACGGCTCATATCAAGAAAACCAAAATGGTGCTAAGTACTTTGATTTATTGAAAAGAAAATTGGAAATGAATGTTAGAAATTATTTGGGGCTTATTTTATTTGAAAAACTTTATTTTTGGCAAATACACTATTAAAAGATGTACACGGGCATATATACAATATGTGTCCTAAAACTTAATTTTTCTAAAATCTCAATTTTGTCTAAATACTTCACACCGGTTACAATCTAAACACTTATACAAAAAATTTAACCAATTAACTATACCGTGTTTAAATAAAGCCTATATTTAGCCACTATATTTAGAAAATTATGCACAAAACGTAAGGTGCTAGGTCATTGATCAAAAGAGCAAAAAACACAATGGATCGGGTCTCTAACAATAGGAATTTTTATGAAAGTTTCAGCCACAGCCATACATTGTAATTTTATTTTATGTTGATATCCGTATTCAAATTAGAAATTCATTTCAGCCACTGCTCAATATTAAATTCCAATATTATGATTTGAAAAAAAAACGGAAAAACCATAAAAAATTAATTAACATTTCTTATGTATACTTCAAAACAATTCACAGTTCACAACCAATATACAATGAAAATGTTGCAAAATGTGCAAATTCCATTTTCTTGGTAAAATTACGGGAAACAAGATTTTACCTCTCTTCGACTGAAACTCAAAATATATATGTATGTATTTCCAGCATTATACACACAACAAAACATTGTTCAGTATATGCTATCATCTTTAAGATACTCGTCCTTTTTATCGAACAAAAAATATTCAATTGGTGAAATGATTTATTGGAGGATGACGATGTTATCGTATTTACTTTAAAATGAAACCGCAAACAGAATTCCTGTGGTGCTAAATTGTAAGTAAGCCCCATATTTTATTACGTCATTTCGGTAACACTATTTTGCATGATTCGATTTTGTTTATTAGGAATTTATTATGTCTTTATTTGTGTGACTACAGATACGGATTAATACAAGACAACCTGCTAAGTTTGTTTGTGTGCGGTAAGTAAATAAAGCTGTGAGTTTCGTTGATGTCATATAGAAATCATATCGAATACCTGTGAATTTATTTTCATTTGACGTATTTTTACGAAAAACATAAATGAAATATGTATTAGGATTGCTTCTCGTATTTCCATGCGTACCACAACATGTGATTTTGTTTATTTGTTTAGAATTGGTGCGTGTTAGATGCGAATGCACATTACATACAGAATGTTCTGTATTGTTTGAATTTCAATTTTGTGATACATCTCATAAATGGGTAAAATAAAATCTAACAAGCAACACGTTTAGTATAATATCGCTTGCGGATAATTATTATTTGTAACTAAAAATTCTAGTAGAGATCAGAACTGTTTTTCGGGAGTTTTGCCGCCAATGATAAAGGAGCTTCATTGTAAGCAGAAGTTCTTAGTTCAGGCGGATTCTGCTTAGTTTGAAAAACAGCCTTTCTAATACTTTCAATAATACCAACTCCAATATTTGTAGCAGCGTCTGAAGTTACTTTTTGTCACAAAAATTTTGTCAATTTGGGACAAATTTTTGCGGATGTTCTGTGATAAAATACATGTTGATTTTACTCACAAAATGTTAACGTGAAGTTTATGACAGTTGACAAAATATGAGAGTGTGTCCAAAAATAAACTTTACAACAGTTTGATTAAACACATAATGAAAATAACTGGGCGTTTAATGTCCATTGACATAGGCAATCGTATATAGAGATAGTTACTCATATCTTAGTACGCCATCATATTATGTGTATCTGTAGAGATGTTTTGGGTCAGGCGAAATATTTGCGTGACCCATCAAACGGTTTTTGTGAATTTTTTTAAGCCGCCTTACTACAAAACAATTTTTTGCTATCAATTGGGCGACACCATCAGCTGCCTTATTTCCTTTGATTCCAGTATGACCCGGAGCCCACATAAGTGTTACCTTATTTGAGTTTGCCAGATGTTTGATAACCTTCATCCTTACAAAGCCTAGGAGCCTTTAAGGGGAGGTTCTCATGAAACTCGATCCGAAAATTCAATTTTTTTTATTTCATATTTTGATAGCTGATTATGTGCAGAATATGTTCCCTAAACCGTTTGACTAAAATAAATTCCATAGCAAAGTTATGGCATAATAATTCGACCCACTTTTCTACTTTTGAACTAAAAAAAATCGTTAACAAAATCTTTAAATACATTTCTGAAAAACGATGTTTTTTATATCTGTCTCCACGATAACTCAAAAACTACTCAATGGATCACAATTTTTTTGTTTTTATTTTGAAGTTCATTTAATTTATGGAGGATAAACCTAAATCCAGATAATATTGGCGTGGAAAAACGGTACAGAAAAATTGCACGTCCGCCATTTTTTTAATTTTCGACTTTTTGTTGATATTGTTGGTACAACCTCCAGCAAATATTATATATTTTATAAACATTTTTGGTTTTTTGATTTCCGATAGTATTTACAAGTGGTACCGTGGAGACCGATAAGTTACCTTTTTTTGAGACGGTCACGTGACAACACTTAGAAGCAATTCCCATGACGTTACTATTCTAATTTTTTTTATTGTTTTCATACTTTAAAACTCAATAAATAAGTATTGAAAATCATTAAGTTGTTTATTTACTTCTTTCTATGAAAAAAAATATCGAGAAAATCACCTTATTTTTTGGTCGCTTGATGAGAACCTCCCCTTAAGGCCGGCTGGCTGTCATAGAATAAAAACCTTTCCATCGTTTAGGCCTTTTGCTATGCCTACCTAGCACAAAGTTCTTTAGCATGCACTTCTGCTTGAAGAACGATAGCATTGGTATTCGAGGACTTCGAGAGGGATGTCTCTCTCCCGTGTTTTTGTACCACGCCCCATCTTCCGTTTTAGATCCATCCGTAAACCATACCATTGACCCTCGTTCAAAAGCACTCCACGCATCCCGGTCAGGCAACCTAACACAGAATGGTTTATGGAAGTCCAGTTTGGCTGGCATACATTCGGAAGGCATTTCTATGGTAGAGTCTGTTTGAAATTCCTTAAGGATTTCTAGATGGCCCATCATATTGCCTGGTTTGATATTTCCTAACGCATGCATTTTCAGGGCCATAATTGCAGCATCCTTTTCTAAATGCAGGTGCAATGGAGTCAGTTTTAGCCGTTTTCATTTCGCTGAAACCTTATTTAACAAGGTTTGCTCTGCCATCTGCTCAGTTTTAGGCCACCATACTATCAATGTGTAGGTGACCATAGCGCTAATGATTTTAAGAAATGCCCAGTAGACCATTTTTTGTTGTAGTCCCGAAGCCTTGGTGGCCCTATTTTGAACGTTCAATAAATGTTGCTTCCAGTTCAGTTTTTCATCTAGGATAACCCGTACGTATTTAAACTCTTTTCAAAAAGGAACAGTAGTACAGTTTAACGAGGGAGCTATAAGAGAGAGCTTTTTCCTCCTCGTAAAAGGGACAAAGACAGTTTTGTTTGGATTGACACTGAGTCCTTCCTGGTCACAACACTCCCCTGTCATATTATATTGGGTGCATTGCAGCGATCAGAGATGACCTCATCAAACTTGCCTCTGTTTATGATAGCCACATCATCCGCATAGCCCTGGACATCAAACCCAAGGCCAATCAGAAGAAATAGTAGTCTGTCAATAACCGCAATGACCATAAAAGAGGAGGCAGTTCGCCTCCTTGGAAACATATTGTTCAGGGTCATTTTGATCTAAAATATGAAATATCAAAATTGTAATTATTATATGTATAAACTGATCTTATATAATTGTTAAAACTTACCTAATATAATTGAATTTTCACCACTATTTAATTATTAGGACCTTGAATAAGTTCTCGCTGTTTACTAATAACGCATAAAGAAAGTAGTGTCGATGAGCTTGAACTTCAGTGTATGTTAGTTCGCTACAGTGTAAACAACATTTTTTCTAAAAAATTCTAAAAATGTCGAGTTTTGTGCCAAGTAAAGAGTATTTGCGGGGAATTTTGTTGCACTATTTTATTCAACAAAAATCTGCAGCTCAAGCACACAAAATTCTTACTGAGACTTACGGTGAGCATATCGGAAACAACATGCAGATACTGGTTTCGACGCTTCAAAAATAATGATTTTAATCCTGGAGATAAAGAACGGTCTGGCGCACCGAAAAAGTTTGAAGACGAAGAATTGGAGGAATTACTTAATCAAGACTTATGTCAGGCGCTAGCAGAACTTGCCAAATCATTACGAGTCGATGACACAACAGTTTCAAAGCGTCAAAACCGGTCGTTATACGAGCAGACACGATAAGGTCATTTTGTTACATGACAATGCTAGACTACATGTTGCAAAACTTACTTGAAAACGCTTAAATGGGAAGTCCTTCTCCACCCGCCGTATTCACCGGACTACCACTTATTCCGTTCGATAGCACATGGCCTGGCTGAGCAGGGCTAACATTCTTATGAAGATACTAAAAAATGGGTGGATTCTTGGATAGCCTCTAAAGACGTGTAATTTTTCCGACGTGGGAATTCATATGCTGTCAGAAAGATGGGAGAAAGTAGTGGCATGTGATGGGCAATACTTTGAGTGACATATTCTTTACCATATAAAGCATTAATTTCTACAAAAAACAGCGAGAACTTATTTAAGGTCCCAATAGTATTTTTAGTTAATTTTGTTTACCTGGTATTATCACTTCATTGACAGTCAGTATGTTTATACAAATTTGATATTCATTAGATGAATCGGTCAAACGTAAAGTTATCGATGTGCACGGTATTTTTTGATCGCACTACCATCTTTGTTATTATCGATAGAGTGATTAATAAATAGTGCCATCTCGATTTTGATATTATTTTTCTTTTTGTAATTTTAACAGTTTAAGTATGGAGTGATTTTGCCGCTGGTTTATTTTATAGCCTTTACGCGGCTACTTACAAATTTATTGTGAAATTTTATTGAGAAACAGCTGCGATCAATTATCCCGCATCATATCCCTTTACGGCCTTGCTGGTTACTAACTCGCCACCTAGTCTGGCTGCAATCTCACGATGTTCCAGCATGGAGCGGATCCACCCAATAGTAGGAAGCGGAAATCCTTTTTCCATCGCTGCCCTCTCTATCGATTCATAGGAGGCATTATCAAACGCTTCTCAAAGTCCACAAAGGCACAAAGGGCAATTTCTTTATATGTCACAGATTTTTCAATCTCACTTCTTATTTCCAGGATATTTTCACTTTGGTATAAAGATCACGTGTACTTTCCTCTATAGTTTAGGAATATAGTTAAAAGCATAACTTAGCCGAAACATCTGCAAGCTAGGTAGTATTTCCTCAATATCGATTTGAAGTAATGCTGGAAATATACCATCCCACTCATCGGATTTGAAAGGTTTAAAGATCCAATAGCCGATCTCACCCAGCAGCTGCGAAAATTTTCCCAGAGAGACCCCATAGTCCCCTTGGGGTCCTGCCACTACTGAATCCGGAAAGTGGGTATCTAATAGTACCTCTAAGGTTTCTTTTCGGTTTCCAGTAAACCTCCCATTTTGCTTATGAAGAAGTCCTAAACCATTTGAATGATCCCTAGAAAGGACTTTCTGGAGTCGAGCTGCAGAGGGCAATTCATTGATTCCCTCACAGACATTTCTCCAGGTATCCCTTTTGGATCTTCTTAATTCGAGGTTATGCTCCATTAAGATCATCTTATACTTGCCCCATTCACCGGTGGTTTAGCCTTGTTGAATATTCTTCTCGATTTTTTTCTCTGCTTACCCAGCATCCCGTTCCACCAAGGGACCATCTTTGTTGATTCTCTTCGCTTAATCGGGCAGCTGTCGGCTAAGCCCTCTGGAGACTCTATGTTCCCCATAACCTAGGGTATTTCTGATTAGAGTGAAACTCTACATGAGCCTCAGTCGGACAGTTTTGGAATTCTGATTTCCTTCCGCTGCATGGTCTCGGCCACCAAATCGAATCTGATGTGCAAGTGATCCGCTAAAGAGGCCTCTTCAGACACATGCCAGTTTTAACCTAAGTCACTGAAATGTGGACTAATAAATGTCAAATCTAGGACCTCTTGCCTAACCGCATTTATAAAATAGGTTTCCTTCCCCTATTGATAATGTCTACACTTTGAGAACAGAAATTTAAAAAGGTACTCACCCCTGTTATTGTTATGCGTATCTATCAGGTAGGCCAGCCCATTGCGTTTGCAATAAGCTATGAGCCGCCTAACTTCGAGTAGAGGTATCAACTCTCAGTCTCCAGGAAAGTAGGCGGATGCCATTATAGCTTCCTGTTTGCCTTTTTGTCCCAGAGCCTACACCATCACTGCAACCAAGTCCCTGGAGATGAACTCTGAAATGGGAATAAAATTAATTGGCGAGCTAGCCAAAATGGCCGCTCTTGCACTCTCAGTTCCATTATGATAAATCAACTTACCCACTTGATTTGATATACCTCTAATTTGGTTACCTGTCACCCATAGCTCCTGGAATATGTCCGAAGACGCCTTTGCATGATGCAAGTTTATCTGCAAGCAGGCGATGTGTGCCTTCATTTTAACGAAGCCTCTTCAGATGGCCCGGATCAGCGTCCTTTCGGCACCGCTATCACCCACTAAAATAGTTTGATAGGAAGATGGCCGACGTATATCGTCCACGTCCTTACTGCTACTCTCGGAAGTTTGAGCCCTCCTCACCAGTGAATTGCGTGGGTACCCCTTGCACCAAATACAATCCTGGATCGAGGAGAATTTCTCGCCTCATGGCACTCGCTCCTTCCATGGCTTAAAGCAGTGCCTATAGCCTCCTTGAGCCACTGTACAGTGGCTCGGTCAGCGCAGGTTACTATCAGCCAACCAAGCGGAAGCTGACTGCCAAAGATCTTAGGTTTAAGCTCCTTGGCCTCCTACTCCAACACCTTATCTAAGATGCAATCCTGGATAGCCTTGCCCTTAAGTAGTGATGTGCTAAATCGATTCTTTTTGTTCTCTTTTGTTTATTTTCTCTTACGTTTTTAACAAAAAAGAACCGACTTAACCTATCACTAGCCTTAAGCTGCTCTCCAGTGAGAATAACCTCAGGAAAACCAAGGGCAAGATCCCAATGATATCATACTCCGCAGCCTGCCTGAAGCTTAATTCCAGACCGGACCGCAGAACCTGAAACCACCGGAACAGATCTCTCCTTCGGATTCTCTTCGACGATGGGACCTCATTACGAGCACAAGTCTTCTTCCGTGGCCGCGTCGCCAGAAGCGTTGTCTCGCTTCCAGGCGTTTTGCCCTCAGAAAAAACTTTTTATACCGCTGTTTCGCGGCTCCACACATTTTCACGCGACGAGCCGTGAAAGGTTTGTCAATGGTGTTGACCTCACCCTTCCAGTCCTCCCAGACGTCCATACTCCCCCTGCTTTTACGTAACATCATGCATTTTAACATGCTCTTTAAATTTTTCAAAAACCCAGAAGAAAATGTTCGATATACCCACACCATGATGTAAATACTGTAATCTAAACGAACTGAGGTTGCACATCATCATACCGGAACAAATGTCTATTGAACTTTAACCATTGAATTTTTTTTTCTATATTAATGGGCTATGCATAGGAATTGTTTCCTATATTCTATGTATCATTACGCGAATAAGCAACGAAATGCAAATAAGAAAAACTTATTTGTCTTTGCAATTTGTTGAAATACAGAAATTTCAACATGAATAAGAATGAACCTACCGTACACGTATTAAGATTATATTGAGAATTTTTTTTGAAGAATTCATTGGTCACTCGAATAATTGTTCGGCTCATCGTTAATAAATTGGTTTTGGCAGTTTGTGGGTGTCCATTAATATCCTGCGTCAGTTAAAAAATTTAACTTCCGTCAGTAAAATTAATTCCATTTTAAATTAAAATTGTAAACAAAAACAATCGAAAATGCTATCAACTTAAACCTAATCCCACTATAAAATCACCCACAAATCTACAGTCTACATTTCTACTTAATTAGAAAATTATTCTAATCGTCCCGTTATATTCATTTGTTTCAAAACAAAATATGTTGTTTTGCTGTTTATCAAACATAACATAAACAAAACAAAAATCATCATAAAATTATAGATTGCAAACAGCATCACCAATTTTCATTACAAATTTTTATTTTGGAGGCTAAACCGTTCGTCATCATAAATAACTGGATATTATGTATAACAATCATCGCATATATGCACAAAATGGAACAATAACAAAAGGTACTTTTCTGTACATATACTAAAGAAGCAAGGAATAAAAAGGATCAAACAACGGGGTAATTGGGGTGGAGGGGTAGGACTACAAAATCGGATAAAACATAATAGTTCTAGGTACAAACATTTACAAAACATGTTTAACCATGAGGCTAGGTCACTAGGTCAAAATGAAAAACATACAAATCGTACGTACGTATTATAAATCCTTCTGTTTTACATGCTTTGTGTTGTACTACATTATGTTATGTAGCAATATTAAGTTCATTCATTTTATGTAATGTGTTTAAGTAACAACAACAAAAACGTTGCTCAACTTTTTTGCTTCTATATACTTTTTGATGTTGTGATTATGTTTGGTTTATAAATAACTAATTAATACGTTTCTTCGAAGAAATTGGTTTTGCAATGACCACGACTGTGTTGCGAAGTTTGTTGTTCTCAAAAATAATTGAAAAGTAATTATACAATGCTCGTACACTTTATTTATTTATGTATTTTTATGTTTATTATTTTAACAATAACAATTATAATACGATTATATTGTAACACACGTACATTTAAAATATAATGTTAGGTACAACTTTTTAATCTTATTTAATTTTAGCAATGACTTTTTACTTTTTATTTAACTCAATTAATTTTTAAGAACATTGAAGAATGACAGTCGGAAACGTAATGAATACGCATCACGAAAACAGTATGCACATCGCAATCAAATACCTTACCATAATTTACAATGGAAACCCCGAATTATTAACCATAATATTTTAATTTTGTGCGATTGGTAGTACGAATGGTATTTTTATGGTATTCAGTTGCGGCGACATTCATGTTCGTGCGTAAACATTCCCGCGCCCTTGAAATATCTATACATTTCAACAGAACATATTCTAGTTTCTAGTATACAATTTAATACATAAACTATTAGACAAATTTGATATACATGTAACTTATTTAATTCTACTTCGATTAGGATTTAGCAAAATGTCAATAATTTATTAATTTTTTTTAAACTTATAACTAAAATTTGAAATATATACATGTACATTATTTTAATTTAAGATATATAGGGTGATAAAATTGCTTGATTAGACCAAATATGAGCTTAATTAGATTCGTCGTCAATTGGCAGCATACTAATGCGATTGACTGCTCTTTTTAATGTCGACTGGTGAGTTTGGATAGTAACCACACGTACTACTCCGTCTTTACCCGGATGAGTCTCTGTGATTCGTCCTAATCTCCATTTCATAGGTGGTAAATTATCATCATGAATTAGAACCAATGAACCAATTTGGAACTTGTATTGGCCTTTCTGCCATTTATATCGACGCTGTAATTCGGTTAAATATTCCAGTTGCCATCGCTTCCAAAATATTTGAAATGTTTTTTGAAGTGCTTGAAATCTAGATAGTTTGTTTGTTTTCAAGTCAAGCAATGCAGGCTCGACCAGCGAGGTTAGTGGAGATCCGATTATAAAATGTCCTGGCGATAGTACATTAAAATCCGAAGGATCGCTAGACAATGCTGTTAACGGTCGGGAGTTCAAACATGCTTCGACCTGTGCTATTAACGTGTGGAATTCTTCAAACGTAAATGAAGATTTTCCAATCACCCGATTCATGTGATATTTAGCACTTTTTATTGCCGACTCCCATAGCCCGCCAAAATGTGGAGACCGTGGTGGAATAGTAAGCCACTCAATATTATGCGATGTACAGTAGCGAATTGTCTCATTTCGAGTATGTTGCGATAAAAATAAATCCTTGAATTCTCGAAGTTCTGAACGAGCCCCAACAAAATTGGTAGCGTTATCCGAATAGATTTTGGAACACATTCCACGGCGGGCCACGAACCGGCGAAGGCATGCTATAAACGACTCGGTGGATAAATTCATCACAATTTCTAGATGTACCGCCTTAGTGGAGAAACATATAAATAAACAAACATAAATTTTATTAATTAATTTTGATCTGATGGTTGGTTTCGCATAGAATGGCCCACAAAAATCGATTCCCACGATTACAAACGGCCTTAACGATTTTGTCACTCGGTCTGTAGGTAGATTACCCATTATTTGATTTCTAATGTGAGGCCGAGCGTAGAAACATCTTATACATTTATTTACAACCGTACGGCACAGATTTCGGCCTCCAACGATCCAATATTTTAATCGTAGATTGTACAATAGTGCTTGGGGCCCGGCATGAAGCAGCCTCCAGTGCTCGTGTTCAACAAGCAATTTGGAGAATAAATGAGTGCCAGGAAGTAAAATCTGATGTTTTTGACCATACGATAGTGATGAATTTTGAAGTCGTCCACCTACTCTCAGAATTCCATTATCGTCTAAGAATGGGGCTAAAGATCGCAATGAGCTTTTCTCGAAGATAGCCTTATTCGTCTGTAGCTGTTTAATTTCATCTTTATAATCGTGTTGTTGAACTAACTTTATCAAACAAGTAAGAGCCTGGTCAACCTCGATTGGACTGAGTTCTATTGAAGGGTGTGTACTAATCCTAAATTTAGTCCTGTTATAGAATCTGAACATGTATGCCACAACTCGAAGTAGAATCGTGAGTGAATGGTATCGAGTGAATATTTCGCAATTATTCGCTTCGCTGACAGCGGCAGTCACTGTTTGGCGAATATCTAAATTCATGAGATCAAGGCTTAATTGGCTATTGCTAGATTTCGGCCATTTGTTCTTGTCTTGACTCAAATAATTAGGACCAGACCACCACAATGATGCGTGTAGGAACTCCGACGGCATAATACCTCTTGATACATGGTCAGCAGGATTTAACGATGTATGTACGTATTGCCAACTTGTCGAGCTAGTGTACTCTTGAATTTTAGCAATACGGTTTGCTACGAATGTGGAATACTTATTTGGTTCTGATTTGATACGATACAAAGTAATCTCTGAATCAGACCATAAAAATATTGCATCCATTGACAAGTTTAGAATCTGTAAAATTGTATGGGAGGTTTCAGCTAGAAGTAGAGCAGCACAAAGCTCTAGGCGAGGAATACTCTGTTTTTTCAACGGCGCGACTCTTGATTTTGCACATAATAAGCTAACATGATGGCAACCTGTGGAATCGGTCACACGGAGATAAATTACACACCCAAATGCTTTCTCCGACGCATCCCCGAATCCGTGTAATTCAACTCCCTTGATATGTGGTGTAAGAACACATCTTGGCACGGTTAGTTTTTTCAGATTAATCAACTCAGATTTAAAATTGACCCATTGATCGGCAATATTTTGGGGAATGCGATCATCCCAACCGATCTCTTGAAGGGTCCACAGTGTTTGCATAACTAATTTTGCAGTAACGACGATTGGCGCACACAATCCTAAAGGGTCGAAGAGTTGGCAGATTTCTGATAAAATATTTCGTTTTGAGCAATGAGTGGATACGGAAAAATGATCAAAACTCATCTGAAATGTGTCAGATTCTGTATCCCACAAGATACCTAATATGAGCGAGATTGCCGAATCTGACTGATCTTCGGACGTTAATGAAGGATGGTTTGATCGAAACTTTCGAAGTTCGAAACCTCCCAAGTTCAGCAGATTCGTTAAATCAGATTTTAGTTTTATAGCATCACTTAGAGTTGAAGTCCCGGTTAAAACATCATCGACGTAAAAGTCCTCAGCTACGACCTTAGCAGCCAAGGGAAATTTGTCGTGCTCGTCAATAGCCAGTTGGTTTAATGTGCGTGTTGCTAAAAATGGTGCACTAGCCGTCCCGTAGGTTACAGTGCATAATTTGAAGGATTGTATGTCTTCGGAGCTATGATTACGCCACCAAATTCTTTGTAGATCCTGTTGTTCACCATGTACTAGGATCTGGCGATACATTTTCGCGATATCGCCACAGAAAGCATAAACATGCTTACGAAATCTGAGAATAATAGCAAATAGAGTCTGTTGAATTGTCGGCCCGACCATTAAGCAATCGTTCAGCGACAATTGCGATGACGTCTTTGCTGAAGCATTGAACACTACACGAAGTTTTGTAGTGGTACTACTCTCTTTTAGCACATAATGATGTGGCAAATAGTAGCTTTTTGTATCGCTTATATATGGTGCCGGGACCATATGACCTAACAACATATATTCCGATATAAATTCACGGTACTGCTCGTATATATTTGCTTTACTATGCAGACGTTTTTCTAACGCTATAAATTGACGAAGTGCGGATTGAGCAGATGTTCCCAACTCGTCGATATTGGGTTTAACAGGAAGGGCCACGGAATATCTGCCACATGGCAATCTCTTCACATTTTTACAATAATGCTCCTCGCAAAGTTTCCCCTCCGACGAATACGTATTTTTGACCGAAATGGTTTCCAACTCCCAAAATTGTTTTAGCTGGGATTCGAGAGTTTGCATATTACACAAAGCAACATATGAATGTTGAATTTGACGATTTACTGATGCCGTTTTTGCCTTACCGCAAACCACGTAACCTAATTCAGTATTATAAAATGGGGGAAGATCTTTAAATGGTTGGACGAAATCTCCCTTGAATAATTGGTTATAAATCTCAATCCCTAACAATAAATCAATACGATCGGGCACATTGAAAAATGGATCGGCCAATTCGATTTCAATGGGTAATGATGGTAACTCGAAGTTAAATAGCGATGATGGTAAATCATTAGTGATTTTTGAAAGTACATAAAACTTTAAATTTATTCTATAGGTGGATACTCGCGATGTTATGGTAAGGTAAATTTTATGTTTAATATGGGATTCTTTACCACCAATACCTGAAATTGTTTTGAATGTTGGATGCCTTTTAGCGTTCAAACGATTGCATGCTTCGCTTGTGATGAAATTCATATGCGATCCATTATCAAGAAGAGCTCTACATATCACTTGGTTACCATTTATAGCAGTGGCATTCACCAGTGCTGTGCCAAGCATAACTATTCCCTTTGAACCATTCACAGTGGATGACTTAGATTTAGCGGGCTCTATACTACTTGCCGAAATATGCGACGATTGGCTTGTACCGCTATTATTTACCTTCAATGTATTATCATGTTCGACCTTTGAACTTAAATGTTTGACTAAACTCGACGTTGTATCAATCGATGATGCGTTCACGTTTGACGAAGTTGTGGGACTTTGTTTTTTGTTTACTTGATAGTTTCTAAAGTGCAGAATAACATTGTGCTTTAACGAACACATTTTGCAAGGTGGCTGCATACAGTCACGAACATTGTGTCTATCAATTAGACAATTGGTGCATAATTGATTATCTCTAATAAATCGAAATCGCATTTGCGGAGTCAACTTTTCATTTGTAAATGATGAACAATGAGTTATTAAATGCGATCCTGAACAGAAGCTGCATTTATTTGGATTAACCACGAACGTAGATGACCGATTAGAATTCGACGTGAATTTCCTTGTATCTCTGTATTGTTTCGAAGCTTGTTGCGTGCTATTTGATTGCAAAGCTTGAACTAACTGTACACGATTCCTTAAAATTTGAATTAAATCAACGAAGGACAGAACCTTGTTTGTTTTAGAGTTTCTAATAACCTCTGTTCGCGAAGCAGGGTCCAATCGTTGCGTCAGATGATGGGTTAACATAAGATCCCATTCATCGATTTTTACCTTTAATGATTTCAAAGCATTATAGTTTTTTACGACGTGATCTATAAATGCTTGTAGTGATTTTGCAGAATTTTCCTGAGGAATCTTAACTTCGTAAATTTCTCGCATGTGAATTTTTTGAATAGATAACTCATTGTTATAACGGTCACAAATGGATTTCCATGCAACCTCATAATTTTCTGCAGTGACTGGTAAATTTTCGATTAAACTATACGCCGTACCTGACCGAATATGAGATATCAAATACACGAATTTTACTGTCGAGTCTATTTTTTTATTATGAATTAAATCAAGGAATACATCCCTAAATGCTAACCAATCCGAGTCGGCACCACTAAACGACGGAAGCTTCAGTTCGGGCAACCGAATTCCCATTGAATTATTATTGGTTGGTGACGCTTCATGTATCGATTCATTTTGAAATGTAGCTGAGGCATTCGTGTCTTCCGCTTTCTTAAGTTCGTGAATACGGTTGAGAATCAAGGCCTCCAATTTCCCATATTCATCTTCGAAACTATCACGATCATTGGTAGTATCATCGACAGATTCTATTTTTGATTGCACGGAACTATACTTATCGTAAACTATCTGAATTCGACGCAACAGAGACTCATACGTGCCTAGTGTCGAGGCGGATACACACTGACCCTTAAAATATGTTAACTGACCTTTAAATGCGGCGCGTTGCTTTTTCAATAAATCTAAATTAACCTCATCAGCCGACATATTGCTTTTGAGATTTTAGTTAAATTTAAAACACAAATTCGAAACGCACTGTAAATATTACCGAATAAACTAGATCTAATTGAACAATTTTACCCTTTAATGATTAGTGGACTAAGCCTTAATAATTATCTTAACTAAATATAAAATTAGATTAACCCCACTTACATGCAACTGGATGACTTACACTGCAATTGGTAGTAGTTACTTATGGGTTGACGTCTTCTGATAAATTTGGTTGAATTTCAAAGCTCAGCTGAACTCACAAATAATTATTGTAGCTTTGCGTTCTCCGATGATGACTGTTGTGAAATGAAGGTTTACCGCTCATAAATTTGACAATCGATGTGAGCGTTGATGATATTAAAATCCCGATGTATTTTTTACCCGTAATATATAGTTCAGTTGTATGCAATAACGATGGTTGATGTCACTGAACTTCTGCTAATATAATATGACGGCCTTGTGTATAACGATGATTCTCGAATAATTATGGCTGATCTAAGTTACAACAGTAATAGCTGTATTGATGATGACGTCAGTGATCCACAGTGTAAAATGGCGGTCGTACGTAGAATAACCGTTGGTGCAACAATATTCAATGACTGACTTATAGACACCACAATTAATAAATAGCGATGAATCAAATGGTTTACTGTAATACGATGATGTACTAATTATCATTGATGGCACTCGAATAATACGATGGTTTCGTCGAATAAAACCAGCTGTATGACTAATGCTCGCCTTAACCATGCGATGAATTCGCGTTTAATACGCTGCGGCTATCCGATGTATGAATTTATGTTCCTGTACGTTGTTATGTACACTATTTCGATGTAACTGTTTATGGTTTAACCTTAAGTGGACTGTAACTGTATCAGTGATATAAATCACCTGATTATTTACTGTGATGAGGCGCCCAATTTATGATTTGTTGAGGTTACGCCTTTCTTTTGCATCGACTAAATTGAGGGCCGACGAAACGATGCACTAATTTGTATAATTTCACAATATTATGCCTGGATTGTAGCTTGCCAGATTAACAATCCGGCTCGAAGGACCAATAATTAATACGTTTCTTCGAAGAAATTGGTTTTGCAATGACCACGACTGTGTTGCGAAGTTTGTTGTTCTCAAAAATAATTGAAAAGTAATTATACAATGCTCGTACACTTTATTTATTTATGTATTTTTATGTTTATTATTTTAACAATAACAATTATAATACGATTATATTGTAACACACGTACATTTAAAATATAATGTTAGGTACAACTTTTTAATCTTATTTAATTTTAGCAATGACTTTTTACTTTTTATTTAACTCAATTAATTTTTAAGAACATTGAAGAATGACAGTCGGAAACGTAATGAATACGCATCACGAAAACAGTATGCACATCGCAATCAAATACCTTACCATAATTTACAATGGAAACCCCGAATTATTAACCATAATATTTTAATTTTGTGCGATTGGTAGTACGAATGGTATTTTTATGGTATTCAGTTGCGGCGACATTCATGTTCGTGCGTAAACAATAACTTTCACACTTTTACTAACGGATACAATGTATTTACCACTATTATTCTAACATAACCTGACATTGACCTGTTCCGAGATAAGGAAGCACACGAGGATGGTTCCTTGAAATAATCCTGGTTAGCGTGGTACATTTGTAATTAATGTTGATGAATTTGGAATTATTGTTGCTTTCGTACATCTTCTGCTGTGATTTTCTGATCAACGATAAGTTTGTAATTATTATTCTTTAGTGCTCATGCGGCTATTTTACACGGAGAATTACGGATTTCATTTAATTTAATTTTACATTTACCCAAACAATAAAGATTACATTGATAATTATAAATTTCTTTTTTTTTAATTTCTATCATGGATGCACATATTTCATCACAATGCGTCTATTCTCTATCCGTATTATACAATAACTAACTCTAAAAGAAGATGCCGGAAGTCCACTTATATTTTTTTTCACTAACTCACAGCCCACTGTGTACAATCCTAAAATTAATAAACTCAGTGTGTTGCCAGAGTAGGAAAACCATTTGAAACAAATATACGACTCAACAAAGCGCACCACGTCATTGGGATGGTATTCTCAAAGAAAATTAAACATGGAGGTATTGGGGCCCCAGGACACTTATTTATGGAACTCCAGGTGATATCCTCATTAGTTGGAAGTTTCCTCTAGCTCTATATAGTTTACACCCCAGACCTTCACGCCAATTTTTTCGAAGGCTTGATATACGTCCAAGAAGGTACTTGAACACATTTTTTTGATTCAAGTGCATCTTCTGTTAAATCTGTGATTCTGTACACTTTATCTATGGTAGAGCGTCTCTCTATAAATCGAGATTGGTGAGGAGGAATGTCTTACTTCTATTACTGACTTATTATTAGTAATTTCGAGACAACGCCCCATTATTTAATTTTATTTTGTATCGTTGTATTTGTTTTGCGCTAATGATTGAACTGGGTCCAGTGATTAGGTAGTAAATAAAAGATTATTTTAGCTTAAGTTGCTGTTAGTTTCATCTTTTAGCTCACGTCTTATGTTTTGATGGTCCAATTTGCTTACTGGAATTATATTTTCTTGTGCTATTTGCCTTGGAACGAGTTCAAATATGTCTTTAAGATAGGCTGCAAACAATACAGCCTTTTCTTTGGCACTTCTATCCCAAGTTCCATCGTCATTCTTGATTGGAGCCATTTGATCTTTAGGCCTTTTAAGTTACATTCCAAAGTGAATAATTAGTATTATTTTGGCCACAAAAATCGACTGCCTGAAAAAGATGTATTCTTGATTTCTTCTTGATTCCTGTTTTCGAGTAGTACGTAGTTTTTAGACATCCTTCTTGTTGCAAAGAAATCTATCAAATCTTTTATCTTATTTGTATCCGCTGGCCAATATGTTGGTTGACGTCCAGCCACAAACAGCTCCCATACACTTATGGGTTGTTAGTCTTGATCACCAATATTTATTTTTAGCATTAAAATCGCCTTCGATTATAAAACCTGGCGATTTGAGTAACGTGACATGGGTTTCTTTAATCAGGTTATAACGTGGAGGGCAACATATTAAATATTATTTAATCGAACATTAATGGTGGCCACTTGCATAATTTTTTTCAATGTTAACTCCTTCGTAGTGTTTGATGTCTTCCTTCGCAAATATAGTTGATTTGCCTTTCGCTTTTCCTATGAAATTAGTCATTTATACATACTTATCTATCTTTTATATATTTAGGAAAATTTCTACATTTGGCATCCGGAACAACAGCTCATTTGCATTCCAACTGGCGATTTTGAATGTGTTGTTATTCATCTGCTTAGATTAGTACTTAGATGTGATATAATTCACCATTTCATATTTATTTAACAGCTTATTTAAATCGTTCAGACGACTTTCTGGTTTTTGTAGCCTTAAGTTTAAGGCCTCTCTATTCTTCAGGATTTTTCAAAGAAATGGTCTTTGGCTGGTTTTTCTTGGTACTTACTATTTCCGCTACGCTATTGTATAATCTGTGAGGAATATATGAGGTATTTTATTAACTCGGATGTAATTTTTCCACTGTTACTCAGTTCTCCACGATGTTTATTAACTCGACACTTCTGTCGCCAGCACTGTGTATAAGTTTCCGTACACCGTAAAGTTTACTCTTCACGCGTCCTCTATATTAGTTATTATATTCAGGAAACCAACCCCGGCTATATTTCTTTCCCGGATGGTGATTTAATTCCCATCTTCACAAGTTTGAAATATCTGACTCACTCTTTGAAAGTAAAATTAATTTTCATCAGACGAACTTTTGGTCAGCTTGATGGGAATTGGACTTGGAAACGAGGCATAATTAATATTTTAAAATAAAGTTTTAAAATGATGCTTGAACCACTTTGCATCTTCTGCAGCATGTTGACGGTACATTTATTATAAACGCCGCCCGCGAATCCGTACTGACATTAAATGACCTTCTAGGTATAATCGATAGTCCTCAAAATTTACCAATTTCATGCCTTTTCCAGCCCCTATTTACAAATTTAGAGATTTTCCCAGTAGAATTGAATGTATACCCCTCAACTAGGATGGTGATTCTTAGTAGTCCGAACGAGTGGATATCCAAGATAACGGTTTTTAAAAGTTGCTCAAATTTAGCGCAAACAGTTGATTCACTGGTGTATCCAGATAAAACTGTTGGTAACGACTATCGTGTGGAAGGCGAATTATAGAATGGTTTTTGGACAAAGTTTAGAAGAAAATTACACAAAACAACTTGTAGATATCCATTCTTCTGGCTTAAGGTTAGACTTGAGCTTCGAGTTTACGGTTGAGTTGGGGTTAGATTATAGTTTAGTGAGTTTATGTTGACTTAGAGTTAGCTTGAGTTTAGTCGAGTACGCATTTAGTTTTTAAGGGCATGTTGATTTGGGAGTTGAGTTGGGCGTGAGTTTCTGGTTAATTTAAGAACCGGGCTACAGGTCGAGTTAAGGTTGAATTGGGGTTGGACTAGGGCTGTGTTCTGGTTGAGTTGGAATTGAGTTGAGTAACAGTCAGGTAAAGTTGGAAATTTAATTTTGAGGGTTGAGTTGGAAGTCAGCTTGATTTGTTTTGAGTTGAGTTTATGTACGACGTAGCTCATAACGAATGTATTTTCTCACGATGAATTTGGGGTTTAACTGGGGGTTGAGTTGGGGATCATGTTAGAGGTTGAGTTAGGATTGAACTGGGTTCATAGACACATGCAGTTTTCGTACCGTGTTTGTTTACAGGGACTAAGTTTTGGGTTGAGTTCAAAGATGATTTTGGAGTTGAGTTGGGATTAAGAATTGTGGTAAAGTCGTGTTAGTGTTGAATATGGTTTGAGTTAAACTTCAGTGAGCTTAGAGTGAGGGGTTTTATTGGAAATTAATTTGGGGTCGAGTTGACGATTTTGCGGGAGGTTAGATTGGGTTGTTTGAGTTGCGCTCATAGACCCATGTAGATTTCGAATTGACCTGCTTTCGGGATTGTGTTGGCTGTAAAGTGTTGAGTTCAGTAGAGGTATGAAATTTGGTTTGAGTTAAATTGAGTTGGCTTGTTGCGGGTTCATTTGTGGATTGAGTTAGGCGCTGAGTTTGGGGTTAGGGTAAGGATTGCTTTGAACGAGGCAGTAGAAATGAGAGATGTAGAGTTGTAAATTGAGATGTATAGGTTAAGCTGAAGATTGAGAAGATAGGTTCAGTTAGGAATGCATTTGGGAGTTGAGTTAGGTTACAGCCCCTTTATATTTTTGCTAATCGGGCAGACGGTCTAATTTGCACAGACATTAAATTTGGAAGAAGTTTCTAGGCTCGAAGCTGCATTTTCAAAAATAGGAACTTTCAACAACAACATTTGGAGGTATCGAATTTTACAATCGACACTATTTACAAATCTGATAAATTCATTGAGTGTCTGCCCTTTTAAATTGTATTTAAAAGGGCAGACACTCAATTTGAAAGACATTGTTTAGTAATGCCTTTGAGGGTTGCTTTTAAAGGTGCTGTAACGAGTAACGACCCTTGGTATGGATCGTTCCGGGGAAGGCGCTCATGACGCTTAACAAGAAACACCGAGCCAGTAATACACTGTATCGTACGGAGTGGTGTCTAACCAAATCTAGTGTGTTTGTAAATAGGAAAGAAAAAATGAGGAGTAGCCTTGGAACGGTTCACGTCAAGGGTGAAAAAAAAAGAAGGGAGTTGGGATTTCGAACCGAGTGAAAACGGTTGGTGAGTGTTATAACCAGAAAACATAGATATTTAGTTCGTGAGTTGAGTGTTAATTTAAACCGGTTCATCGGTAATCGAAAAAAAAAAATATATAAAGGAAAAAAAAATCGATAGATAATACGTGTGCAGATAATAAAGTTGCCCAGCTCTAAAAACCAGGCGTAAATTTGGTTCAGGAACTGACCAAGTGAACATAATTCCTTGGCTTTCTTATTATCGAGTTATTGGTCTGTATATTTAGAGACCAATTTATACCGTTCTAATCAGTGAGAGCATTTGGTTAGTGATTTGTACCCATACCACAGGACGGTTGTGCGTCGTCGAGTCTGATAGTGGGTAAGGATTGTTATCAAAAGGAATACCGATCACATTTGGGTTGGTACACGAATCAGTGACCAGTATCGCGTCCGTTTGGACCCCGATTTCTGATAGTCTGGGGAAAAATTAGTGCGACAATTGAAGGTCGTAATCCCCAATCTTCAAGATAGTTCCAGCCGACATATTTCAAACCAGGTGATTGCAAGCCGAAGTGCCCCCTAGAGAAGAAAAAAACCATTAGAGCTGAAACAAAGGGGGAAAAAAAGGAAAAGGGAAACGCAGCTTTTAATTGGATTGGTTGGGGCTATACAGAAAGTTTTGTTTTTTTTCTTTGTGATTTATATAATTTCCTTGATCTCGGGCATGGTGTGTACTTAGTACCCAGAAAGGAAAAAAACAAAAGAGGATATACATCCGCATATATTAATAAATAAAAATTTATATAATTTTATTTCGCAGTGATCAACATTTTCAGGATTTTAAGGTCGAGTGGACTCACAAAGCGCTTTGGAGAGGATCATTCTATCAGTAAGTAAAAAAAAAAAATCCAAATTTGATTCTTATATAAGTTTCTATATATATATGTGCTATATTCCCATGATTTCTGGTGTATTGGTAAACACTTGTTCGGAGTAATCAATACTTCAAATTAATTTACTGGATGAACAAATGTTATAGTTATATTTAATAAATATTGTTAGTCGTTACAACCCATAAAACTTTGTGTCAGATTATTTTGAATTTGGTCGAGAGTGGATTGGGTTCACCCTTCAGTCAGGGTGTGGGGTATCGTTTCTCAGTTCGTTCGGGTGCGAAATTGTTATAAATAAAACATTTTTTTTGGTGAAAGTGAAAATCGTGTTTGGTCCGGCCACACATCAGTGTCATTGGAAAGTTCATAAAATTAATTGGTGTGCATAATATGTATTAAGATCGTGAAGTCTGGAGGTGCGGTGCTGAATATGAGTGGGAATTAACATCATTCCAGAACAATCCAGGTTGAAGAGAATGGTGATTCTTTATTGGTTTATTAATTCAGTAATTTACTCCCCCCCCCCCCCTAGCGGTCTACTCAAGCATAGGCGAAGTCTGACATTCTTTATCCCACACGACCCCTCACTGAAGCCTAGCCGGCTATCACGACCGCGTCAGACCGCTGGCTCATGATCTGCTAACCGACGGGATTATTATCCAGTAATCTTTCCTGTCGGTTACAGTGCATTTGATGTATTTAGAAGCGATAGCTTACTCATGCCAAACAGTATAAGTTGATACCCAAACAACAACTGAAATCTACCGAGACAGAGACCAAACCATAAATAGAAGGTTTAGTTGAAATTGATTGAAAATAGTTAAAACGCGTATTTCGTAATACAATTCTTGAAACGGAATGTCGACTTGCAAAAACAAATCCAACAGTACCTACAGAAAAACTACACATAGAGAAAGGTTTTTTTCTGGCTGGAAAGTTCGAAACCCCTTACAGAAGTCGGAGAATCACATTTTCTTTAGCAACAGCAAAATTTGTGAAAACATGTAAAAATCGTCATACATCTAAAAGAAGCTTCGTGATTAAAGTTGATAAGAACAAGCAAAAACCAAAAAAATTCAACACTTATTGAAGAATTTGTAAACTCGCCAATCACATTGGACAAGAATCTCATACATAGAATACCATTTATCGAATAATGGCTTCAAATTTTTTTAGAGAACCACATCTATTATCAACCAGAACAGTAATTCGTGATCTTACGGCGAGGGAATCTTAAGCCGTATTCTCCGAAAACTGTATTAATTTCCCCTCACCTAATCGTGAGCTTTAAAAAGCCACTAAAGAATAGAATATATCAATCATTTTTCTAGTGAAATCCAGCAAAAAAAACAATCGACTGGAATTTCAATCCGCCAACCGCTAGCCATTTGCTTACTGGAACCTGTATTTACTGACGTCGAATACCTGGTAAGTAGGAGACCCCTTATCGGTTCTTCAAGCAAAAATCAAAATTCCTGACTATTCATATTCTCAAGGAATATGATTCGAAACAATTTTTTCTGAAAACACTGAAGTATATCGATACGGTGAACCTTAAGAAAAGATAGACACTCAAACGTACCTGGTAACCAGCTAGGATCCAACTTATACATACGACCAGCCGGCAACAAATATTTACAATTCACAAATACATGATATACATCTACATTAAGAATACATAAAAAATTCTTGAGATTTCAAAGCTCATTCACAATGATGCATGTGTAATACTTCCCAAAATAAAATCCCAAATTTTCCGTATGTGGTGGTAAGTTACTCGCTTAATGCATTTTCAGAAATAAGGTTTTTCAAATAATCACCTTTTAGGAGAAATTCAATATTTTATTTTATTTAAAAGATCCCATTTAGGCAGCTTTTATTAGTCAAAATGACTAAAGCAAAAAACGTCCTTTTGCTTGGCATTTTGATTTTATGTAAAATTAAATAAATAGCAGGCCCGTTCGTTCGAACATACGCGAAATCTGTTCAACAAAAATCAAAAGATTGACATTCGACTGTGGTTCTTGGATCTTTTTTTTATAGGTCTTAAATTTAAAATGGATTATGTGGATTGTCGGGACCGCATGGTCCATGCATTATACAATGGGAGGCGATCTCATGCACTCTTGGCTCGGTGTAAATATCTGTAACTTTGACACTGACGATAAGATCTATGGCTTCAGAAGTTTCAAATTTATCTTTTGCAATAATTAAAAGGAGGGCATATAAAACTTGGTTTCTCCCATTGAAGGGTCTTAACAATTTCAGGTCATGAAATTCGCAGCCTTGTTATCTTTATAGGAAGTTACTGTTTAGTAGGTTTCATTCCTCAAACTTTCGCTTGATTCCGGCCAAAAATTATTGTAGGTCGCTAAACAAATCTTTTTATGTTAGGGGAGTTTCTCTTTGGAATTCAATTCCATTGAAAATTAAGAGATTAGGATCGGCCAAATTATTTAACTCAAAATTTTTGGAGTTACGTGATTGATGGGCAATACGTAGGGTTTTTAAATTTATTTTTAATATTATTGTTATTGTTATTATTGTTAATCTATATATATAAAAAGAAGTGTACATTTTGATTGTCACTCCATAACTCGAGAACGGCTTAACCGATTGCCATAACATTTTTAGGGAAGGTGAAGGGAGGAGTGATGATGGTTATTTGATTTTGAAATCCAAAATCGGTCCAGTCATTCTCGAGTTATGATTTTTTTCCTGAAATGAACTCGCTCTTTGTAAAACAACAACAACAAATACCAGTAAAATCGAAAAATTGCAAATATCTCGTGCAAACATTTGTGAATTTGAATGTTCCCAAATTAAATGACCAGTAAAAACATGTCTATGATACCATCATGCAAGCTGTACAAAATGAAGTCGGTGGACTTAGGGCCAGCAAGGCGGACCGGGCTCAGCTAGTTTTTAATATTATTTACCTCTTGCTGTACATTGTATTGTAAATGAGCTATTGCTCAAAATAGAATGTGTATGCATGAGGTGGAAATTGTTTGATAAAATTTAGTAGGTTTTTCTGCCTAATGGAAGCAGCTTCATTATTTTTTTTTTTTATTTTTCGTTTGTTCTGTTTACTGTTTCCATCTGTGATTTTCCTTTTAATACTAAATTATTGTTAAAGTACAATAAATATGTAAATAAATAAAATAAATTTCGGATTTGCCGTAACGGTAACGGAAAGAGCATTCAAGCCGAATTTTGTAACGGTTGACATTGTATCATTGCATCTTTCTGTCATGGGTTGGACATAAGGTTAGACATTCTACATAAGAGTGATTAGCAAAATCTCGGTTTCAAAAGACTGGTTTTCAAATGACTGCTTTTCAAAATCTTGGTTTTGAGAAATTTTTTTTTATCAATTCGGGCCTCTCCGAACCGCTCCAGTTAATGAAACATAACAAATTATTTTGGTAAACGTGTGTATGTGTGTGTTTTTTTTTTTGGTGGTGGTGGGGAATCTTTCAAAGACCTCCCATTTAAAACATATGGGAATGTGTTGGATTTCCACCGACTAAACCCCACCACCGGTACTCTATGCCGCTCGGCCCCATGGAACCACCGTCAGGTATTACTTCATGAGGCAGGCTCAGCTTATGCTGCCCCTATTCGGCTAAAGTTAGTTGTTCGCTTTCCTCGCGCTTCTATCTCTTTTGAGGCGTCTCAATTCAGTCGTAATTTTCACAGCTGCTCTACTTACGGCCTCCCAGCCATCTCCTGAATCCAACATATATTCCACTATATTATCCGGCGTTAGATGGACACCAATACTTTCTCTTTCCACTCTGAATCGTGGACACTCAAACAGTATATGATCAGTGGTCTCCAGGATGCCCGCACACATTGGACAATCTGGTAAATCGTCGCACTTGAACCTGGGAAGGTTCGCTCTAAAGCAACCATGTCCCGTAAGGAATTGCGTTAGGTAGTAATCTACCTCACCATGGCGCCTGTTCAACCAGGTTGTGTGTGTGTGTTTAGTTGGTGCGAATTGAAAACATATTTTTTCTAACAAAGATCTAGAAAACAGGTCCAACAAATTCCACATAACAAATTATGCTGGTAAACAGCAATGGTTATTAAAAACAAAGTTCGATTGTTGAAGTTGAATTGTGTAAGTTCAATTGAACAAGTGAAAATGCTAGTCGAATAGGCATAGAATCGAATTAACTATTTATTGAAAAACAATAATTGTGTCTGGACATTTTTTTCTAGTGATTTTCATTTGTCATTCTTGTCGATAAGAAGTTACACCTAAACTGTGGAAATTTAGCATAAATGTAAGTAAAAGGGCAAAAGGGCAAAGATATGCTAAAAGGGCAAAGATATGCTAAATGTGGATGCCTATAGGTATCACCTGGAAAGAAAAAGTGACACGTATCAGTGGGCTTGTGCAAACAAGAAATCCCTTTTTTGTAAAGGAAGGGTTGTTACCACATAATCAAAAAAGGAGCATCCACCCATTGTCACGATCCTTCAGGTTTCGAGAAAGCGGTAAGTGAAGCAAATACAACGGTGCAAACTCTTGCAAAAAACTCAAATTTAAAGCCATCCCAAATCATAGGAAGGAGTGTCCTTGAATGCCAACAGGATAATCGGGTGTATTTACCTAATTTGCAAGCCTAAAAACAAAAAAAAACGTTGAGAACAAGATCCAGCACAATTAAAGAACCGGACAATTTATTCAATATAGCTATACCGGAACAGTTAAAATTTCTGGAAGAAGAACAGTTCGTTCTATCAGAAAAAATATTTAATAACCAGAAGAATATTCTCCTAGGAACTTCCACCAGTTTAAAGCTCTTGGCCGAGGCTGAATGCTGGCTAATGGACGGCATATTTGAGGTCGTACCATCCTTTATGCGCCAAATTTTTACCGCTCATGGACAAATTGAGCATGAGATCGTACGAGGTATAATTTGAACTATTTTATGAGATTCGTGAATGGGCCTGCAAATAGAAAATTAATTTAAAACCGAAGCGAATTATTACAGATTTTGAAAAAGCCAGTGTTTCAGCTTGTAAAGAATTTTTCCCGGATACCGTCTACAAGGGCTGTTTGTTCCATTTCGGGCAAATAATCTGGCGGCGAGTGCAGACCCAAGGCTGTTCATCTAAATATGGTAACGATGACACTTTTAGCATGGAAATTCGTATACTAAAAAGTTTAGCGTTTTTACCTGCTGAGGAAACTTATGTTTATTACTTAGAACTAAAAAAAACGTTCGACCCTGATGCCAGAGAAATCGGTAAATGGTTCGAAAAGAATTATTTAATGGGGGTTCCAAAAAAAAATTCGAAATTAACAACAAAAAATCCAAATTATTCACCTAATTTCTGGTTAGTGGCGGATGCTGATTATTTTCCAAGGACTTAAAACACATTTGAGGCTTGGCACAGGCGGTTGAAGGTTATAGTTGGTAAGGCCCATATTAGGGTGTACCAACTAATTCGCGAATTGGGGAAAGAATTTGTAATCGACAAAACGCGAATTGAAAAGATGAAAGCTGGAGCTTTACCTTCAGTAAATAAAAACCAAATTTTTAAAAATAAAAAAATTTCAAATATTTGCAGACAGCGAAACAATTTGGATAAAATTTAATTTTTATAAAATATCGCCCATACTATTGGTTTATCAAAGTTCAACCCCTAAGTGTATTGTTTTAGTTTTATTTTTAATATGTTGTAATAAAAACACCGAAAAAATTCGATAAATAAAAAATAATAACAGAAAATTAAAAATCTTTTGAGACAATTTTAAATAAAAGAAGCACAATTCTGCCAAACTTCGGCCCATATCAGAATCAACAATTTTATTAGTTTGAAATGTAAATACAAATACTCTTAATTAGCCTGTCCAAAACTGTAAGAAAAACTTTGTATATGTATTACACAAAAAAAAAAAGATTTTTAAAATCTTGATTTTTCAAAACTGTGATTTTGAAAACCAGTCATTTGAAAATCAGTCATTTAAAACTGAGATTTCATAAACCAAGATTTTGAAAACAAGTATTTTTAGAAAACCGAGATTTTGATAAATCTAGATTTTGAATACCAGAATTTCGATACGATCCCTTCTGTCATATTCTTGGTGAACCTTCGCATGCTGATGGCAGTATCACTAAAAAAATTATTATTTTTTTATTATTATTATTATATTATATTTCATTCAATTAATGTTGTTACACATTTAGCTGTTAAATATTGAACAAACAAAATAAAATACATTAACTTACAAACTAAAAGTAACAATAATAAATTGAATAAAATTAGGTTAGTTCATAAACATACAATGTCTGTTTTGAACTACCTTCATTAAAAAAAACAGTAAAATTAAAATGGTGAAGAGGACCATATACAAAAAAATTAAACTATATAAGAAAGAAATATTATTAACAAATAAAACAAATGAATATAACTAAAATAAATTATTAAAAGCAAGACAATTTGTAAAACAAAAAAATTAATGAACAAAATTAACATACAAATAATATACTAAATAAATTAAATAAATAACAGTGATATCAACAAAACGTTAAACTAATATGTACATCAAACAGAAATTCGTCACTCTCTTTACTAAATAACCAATCTTTAACAGAACATAAAAACTTTTTAAAATTCGTTTCAGCTCTGATATTGGCAGGTAGTTGATTGAAAATCATTGGAGCTGTAACGAGGAAATATTTGCGAAAATGTGTTGTTTGAAATTCGGAATAATTTTCAAGATCTTATTATTTTTCCTCAAAGCATAGGCATGAAATGATACCATACGGTTGCCGCAAATAACAAAATATATCTTTAAATTTTTAAAAACGTATAAAGGTGCCTGAGCGGAAGAAGTGAATTCGATGAAAATAAAGGCCAAGATTCCGTGAACTTCCGTTTAAAAAACATAACCCTGATTATATACTTTTGAGGTAGAATGACTGGTTTTATAGTATTAAGGTAGGTGCCACCCCATAAACAAATACCATAACGTAGTCTGGAATCAACTAAGGCATGATAAATAATTTTGCGAACTGATGGTGGACAGTGATCTCTTAATAGATACATTTTCCTAATAGTATAAATAAGTTGGATAGTTATTGCTTCAACATGTAATTTCCAATTTAAAAAACAATCAACCGTAATTCCCAGATATTTGATTCTATGGACACTTTCAATAGGGAAACAATGCTGCGACCAGTTATTAACCCCAGAACAGCGGCTGTCATGAAAAATGATATCATTATTCAAGTTTATATGGCTCAATAGAAAGAATCCTCAGATCGTGATTAATATTTGAAAGTGTAGTAGTATAACTATCACTATTATAAGCAAACGCCATGTCATCAGCAAAGGCCACCAACTTACTCTGAAAAGTTTGTGAAAAAATAGAGTTGGTATAAATAAGAAATAGGATTGGCCCGAGAACCGACCCTTGAGGGACTCCCGCTGATAAATTTTCACGGCGACTTAAAATCCCATTGACCCGAACACGTTGCGAGCGATTAGCAAGATAAGATTCAAACCAAGATAACATAAACCCTCTAAAACCAGCAAGCTCAAGTTTATTTAGAAGTAATTTATGATTGACATATCAAATGCTTTTGTAATATCCACAAATAAAGCGGCAACTGAGCGCTTTTCATTAAGGCCATCATGAAGAGTGTTAAAAAATGTTAATAAAGCATCTTCAGTATACCCAAACCAGAACGGAAAGCAAATTGCACGTCATTAAAAAAATGTTTACTCTCCAAAAAATCAATCATGCGAAATTTAATAGCTTTTTCGAATACCTTAGAGATAACAGGCAACAAAGGAATAGGCCTATAATTACCAACATGCGACCGATTGCCTTTTTTATGTAAATGAATAACAATAGCCGACTTAAGAGAGTCTGGAAATAGCCCACGAGTAATACTATTGTTAAAAAGAATACATAAAATATCGACAATATTGAATTTAATATGTTTCAGTAGTGTGTTACTCAAACCAAATTCATCGACAGAGCACTTGGTAGGAAGTGAATTGATAATAAATAATAATTCACGTGAAGAAAAAGGACGAAAAAAGAAACTAGAGTCCAGTGATCTTTCTTGAGCTAACAAACCTACATTCCCAGATGATAAATGCGAGTTGGATTGACTAACACCACTCGTGAAATAAGAGTTAAAAACATTAGCAATATTATATGATGAAGTTGATTTGGCATTGGAATTATCTAAAATTTCACTAAAATACTTAGATTTATTCTTTGAATTTAATATTTCATTAACTAAAGCCCATTGCTGTTTAATATTACCAGACTTCTGATAAAATTTCGTCAGGTAACACTCGGCCTTAGCTTTTTTGATGTCACGTTTCAAATTTCTAGAATATTTATTGTAGTAGATCCGTAAGCTAGTATTCAACGGTTGGTTATTCACTCTTTTAACAAGCTTATTTTTTTTATTCACACGGCGTACCAATAAAGAGTTAATCCATGGTTTAATTTTAAAATATTTCCTAGTAATGGAGGATGAGCTGGTACAATAAGAAACAAAATGGGCCAATCTAGAAAGAAAAACAGAAAACGCCTCATTAGGATTTTGAATAGAAACAAGGTCAGCCCATGACTCAAACAGTAAAATATTATTCAACTTTGCGTAGTCAATACTCTAAATCACCTTATCTTATGATTTTACCATTGCGGAACCCCAAATATTTATAATGTTTACACTTTTTAACTTTTTTTGCTTTTTTGAATAAGTTATATTTAGTTTTAGTCATACATACACTCATTTACAAAAATTGGAATATATTTAAACACCCGGTTGATAATTTTTTTGTTTTACGCTTGGCTTGTAAAACACTGTTACGGACGGAACTGTTAGTAAATTCAACAATTACTCTACCAGATTTATTAACATCACTCGATTTAAGTTGAAAAACAGATTCAATATCAGCTTCGTTGACAGTTACATTTAAACCAGATGTAAATAACTGCAATTTATTTTTTGCAAGTTGCTCAAGATTATCGACTTTAGATTCTAATTACACAATTTTAGATTTTAAATTAGAATTTTCTTGTTGTAAACTATCAAATGATATCACCAAATCTCGAATTAAAGGTTGATGAAATGATGAGCATACATTTATTTTGTTACATATGAATTTGAAAGAACCAGGAATATCATTAAAATCGCACTCGTCGGTAATTGCAGCAGGACCAGAATTTGAAGAACCACCCTTCTTTTTCTTTTCGACGCAATTGCTGCAGGACCATGCTTTTGTATCTTTGTTTAATAAGTCGATTTCACTAAGCGACATATTGACACAAGATGCATGAACAAATAAACTGCACTGTTCACATTTTATTTTTAAATCATCACGACTGACTTTCGAATTGCAAGCAATACACGACATAATTATTAGAATAATTGAATTAACAAACAGTTATAAGCACTTAAACATGTAAAATAATTATTATATTTTATTATATTATGTATCGACCGTCCTCTTCAACAGACAAAACACGAAATGACGGTCTGAACTTACAAATTTGCACTTTGGTTAGCCATCACTGAAAAAAAATCGACTTTCTTATTGAAAAATTGTAATACCAAATTGTTGGTATAACATTGTTACTATTATATCAATAGATAGTTTTCAATAACACTAAAATATGGCACAATTGAGCCACATGTGATCATATTGATTGAGAAATTGAACAATTTTCCCATTAAATGTTGAAGTTATTATTTTGAAACTAACGGTTCATCATTTTGAAAAATATACATATAATTATGAGTTGTGTCTTTACGCGAACATAAAAAAAATATTTTATTTTCAATTTTTATTTAACTTTCAATGTTACACGTTTGGTTTCTAAATTACTAATTTTTTAATTCTAATCTAAAATTATTAAAAATGCTGCGCGTGCGTCTTATTCTTATCCGTTGGCTCAGGTGTCAAGTATTTTATGATGTTACATTTCCCAAGTGTGGGAAATGCAATTAAGCATTTTCTTTATGTTCGTCTTTTACATGTGACGAATGAGAAATGCTATTATGCGCTTTGTTGTACCGTAATTCCTCCGGGGGATGAAAAAGGGCGTCCTCGGTCTTTGGGTTGATTCCATATTTCTTTAATAACTCCGAAGGTGGCGTGGTATGTTCGGTGTTTGACTCCTCCCGTGTTGGACCCTTTGAATTTTTTATTGTTACTGTTGCTTTGCGTCTAACGATGCTGATATAGATTACTAATATTAAAATGCACAGTGATGATATGGATGTTCCTCCTGATAATGTCCAAATCCAGGTTTGTTGGTTTGCTTGCTTTAGGTACACATGTTCTAATTGTTTTCTATTCTGTATGTTGTCGTGGTTTATTTCTTCAAAATTCAGGGTTGATATTAGTTTCCGTGTTGCTTCAACGTTGTGTAGTGCTCCCTGCATTACTTGCATTTCGCTTTTTATTTCGTATGAATGAAACATTTTATTGTTGAATGTTATCGAGCAATTGAAGAAATCTATTAGGAAATTTCCTGTCAATTCTCGGTTACTTGGTCCGCAATTTGAATATAGGATTTCGTTCTTGGCGTTGTTTATTAGAATTTTGTCCTCGGAGATGTACTGGACCGTTGTTTCTGGCTCTTTTGTGACATTGCATTGACTTCTAGTTCCCATTACCAGTGGCTTAATGCAGCTATCTTGGAATTCTTTTATTTGGGAATGTTTTTGAACGAAGCTATTATGTCTCAGTGTGGTGAATAGTCTGTTTTTGGATTTAACGAGATGTTGCGGGTAGTCCTCTATGATTGTTTTGTTGATGACTAAAGGTCTAATCCTAATTATTGTTGATTCTTCATCCTCTAGTTTGGGTACTTCAAGTATATACAATAAGGTTTCTTTGTTTATTGCGATTTTTGGAGTCACATATTGGAGTGCCTCGTCTGGTAATGTTTTTCATTGCATTATTTACGGTATTTGTTATTAATTCGATTCTTTTGTTGATTTGTTCGTTTATCTTGACTTGCTGGTTGTTTGCGCTGATTAGTTCGTTCAACGAACCATTGA
The DNA here is from genome assembly GCA_963556165.1 of Tipula helvola. Classification (NCBI taxonomy): domain Eukaryota; kingdom Metazoa; phylum Arthropoda; class Insecta; order Diptera; family Tipulidae; genus Tipula; species Tipula helvola. The sequence goes on along the minus strand of OY744483.1, from coordinate 41,911,537 downwards.
TTGCACGTAGATCTTCGGCATCTGGATTCCCCGCCAGCCATTTCCATGTTGAGCCTAAGGTATCCCAGCGTTTGTGCCTTGTACTTGAGCTTGGTTTTATTTGGTGGAAGTTGTTGATTAATTTTATATATTTTTGTTCTATTATATTATCTAATTCTAGTTTGTCATTTAATTTATTGGTAGTAATTTTGCCAATTGATTCTATAGTTATTTCTAAATTAGTTAAGTTTATGGGGTATATAATTTTTATGACCCCTGTTTGAATTTTACATGTTTTTACTTTAATCAATAAAATTGGATCTTCTTGTAGATCTCTGATTTCTAGTTTTTGACATTTATAAACTTGTATAATTATCATTAATATCATTAATTTCTTTAAAAAATACATCTTAAAAAATAAACAAAACAGAAAATTTGAAAGATAATTTTTCTGTTTTTTTTTTTTTTTATTATTTTAATGTTTTTGGAAAATTATTGAGGTACGACTAAACGTAATTTACTCTTAATAGCTCTTATTTTTAATTTTAAATTTGAGAAGAAAATTTTACAACAATATTTACTACTTAATATCTATTCTTATTTATTTTTTTTTATTCTGTTTAAGGTGTTATTAAAATTCTTATGTCTAAAGGTAAAAGTGTATCTTTGAAGTCGTAATTAAAATTGTGCTATAATTTTGCCTGGAATGATAAAAAAATTTGGTTTTAATTAATCTTTTTTCAATCTTTTTATTTTATTTTTATTCCGTTTAATATTTTTGTTTATTTTAAATGTTCTAGGAGTAACATCTTTAATTTCAGCTTTGACTCCTCTAGGTTGTGTTTTCGACCTAACGTTCGGTTTTACGTATACTAATTGATTTTTCCGCTAAATTTGGCGGATTTTCTTTATTAATGTTTTGTTTCTCCATATTTTTAATCGCTCCTTCTATATTTACGTTTACACTCTTAAATATATCTTTCGCTTGTCTTTCAATTTCGTAGGGGTTTATTAGATTATTTCGATTAAATATAATCTCGTTAGGCGTGTAGCCAGTGGAAGAATGTGCTGAGCCGTTATATAACGCTACTGACAATTCGATTGCTGTTGGAATACTGGAATTGGGGAATTTATCTTTATTTGTATTGAAAATCTCAATCACCGTTGCATGAGTTTTTTCAACTTGTCCATTTGATTCGGACGAAGAGGTGTATTCCAATTTAACGTTTAGTTTATTTAAATATTCTTTGAATTGAATAGATTGAAATGTCGTCTCGTGGTCCGACATGATAGTATTGGGAATTCCGAATTGTGTGAAATACTTGGTTAGGGCGCTAGTTACATCCACCAAGTTTTTTGTATTTATTTGAATCATCTGCAGATGTTTCGAAAATGCGTCTACTATAGATAAAAAACTTGTTTTGCTAATATTAAAAATATCTATATGTACCCTTTCTAGGGGATACTTCGTAACCGGTCTAGGGGATATTTTTATATTGTACGGTTTTCAGTCGTACTTGTGTATATGGCATATGTTACATGCGTTTATATGACTTTTTATCTTGTTTGTCATATTTGGGAAGAAGTAGGAACGTCTAATTTGACTTTCTACTTCTTTTATGCCTCTATGGGCTCGTTCGTGCTCCTTGACGATGATGGAATTTTGACGGTGTTCATTCGTCACGTCTTCGATCATTTTTGTGGTGAAAACAAAATGACCGTTTCTTGAGAAATTCTCGCGGAATACTTCCTGGATTCTCTGGTACAGTGCCTCCGGTGCTAGGATGGCTGACTGTTTACCATTGTGAAATTCTTTTAGATAATTGAAAATATCTTTTTTCTCGAATACCTCTTTTGAAATAATAATTCTGTTAAAATTTTGAAATATTTGTTCTGTGATTATGGTTTCTATCCTGGAGATTTTAAATATAATTTGGTTTCTGTAGTAGTTTACAGGCCGTTCTGAGAAATGTATGAAATAATGGTCTGAGGTATCTGCCGAATGAACAGTTTCTACCTCACTCTCTCTGTTGGACGGATTTCCCTCCATACTTTCTGGTTCACGTAAAGTGTTTTCCATTCTTTCATTGATATTGATCTCATTCATCGTTGGTATGCGGCTGAGCGCGTCTGCTACAACGTTGGCTCTACCAACTCTAACCTCCATCGTAGGATTTTGGAGTTTTTCTCCGAGGATTTGATGAACGTTAAAGGTTTATGGTCAGTTACTAGGGTGAATTTCCTACCGTAAAGGTATGGTTGGAATTTCTTCACCGCCCATATTATGGCTAGCGCTTCCTTTTCGTTAGTGGCATATCTCGTTTCGGTTGTATTGAGTGTTCTCGAAGCGAACGCAATGGGTCTTTCGATGCTGTTTTGGATTTGGGATAGAACTGCTCCCAATGCAAAATTTGAAGCATCTGTAGTTAGGATAAAAGGTCTCGTAAAATCTGGATAGGTCAAGATTTGGTCTGTCGCTATCGTGCTTTTTAGTGTTTCGAAAGCCTTTACGTATTCTGGATCATTTAAGTTCAATATAGTTTCTTTTTTTAGATATTTGGTCATATTTCTTGCTATTTTGGAATAGTCTTTAATAAACCTACGGTAATATCCGGAGAGTCCCAAGAATTGTTTTATTTCATTTTGATTTTTTGGCAATGGCCAATCCAAAATTTTTTTTACTTTGTCTTTGTTGGGTTTCACTCCTTCTTGGGTGATGATGTGCCCCAAGAATTCCGTCTCTCTTTTCAAGAATTCGCACTTATCAAGTTGAATCTTGAGATTGAATTCTGAGAGTCTTTTAAATACCGTTTCTAAATTGTTTAGGTGGTTTTTTAGGTTTTCACCAACTATGACTATGTCATCTAGATAAACATGACAAATTGTGCCTATCAACCCGTGTAGCACGTGGTTCATTGCACGTTGGAAGGTAGCTGGGCCGTTTTTCAGGCCAAATGGCATTCTACAGAATTCGAAGTGTCCCTTGTCCGTAGAAAAGGCAGTTTTGCTTTCGAATTCTCGTCCATCTGTATCTGGTGAAAGCCAGATTTTAGATCCAGTGTAGTGAAATAGGTGGATTTTCCTAAATTGTCTAAAATTTCTTCAATTTGAGGTATAGGGTACTTATCGTCAATTGTTTTCTCATTCAACTTTCGATAATCAATTACTACCCTTACTTTGCGTATCCCAGAAGCGTCTGCTTTCTTGGGAACGACCCAAATTGGAGCGAAATACGGACTACTTGAGTGTCGTATAATGCCGCTGTTTAACATGTCTTGGACTTGTTCTTCCACATCATTTTTGAAGTGATGTGGGTATCGGTAGGTTCGTGTGTATACGGGTGTTTCATCCCGTGTAAGGATTTTGTGTTTTATGATTGTCGTTGCTGATAATTTTTCGTTTGTTTTCAGCAGAATTGATTGATTTTTGTATATTTTATCAATGAGGGCATTTTTCTCGTTCTCATTGAGGTGCGTTGTTCGAATTACGTTTATTATGTCGTCTTTACTGATCGAATCATTATTAAAAATTGGGATTGGTTTTAAAGTTTCAAAATTGTTTACTTCTAATTTTAGTCTTGGGAGCTTTTTTGGGGGTTCTGGTTCGTTCGTAAGGATTTTTACTATAGTTTTACCTTTATTTGCTTTATATATACCTGGTTGAACTATAATTTCTTTATTTAGAGCTTCGTATTGGGGACGAACCATTCGCCTTCTTTGTCTGTCTCGAATAAGACTACGTGATTATACACGTTGCCAGTGGGATAGTAACGCAGAAATTTAAATTTAATGTTATTTAGAAGGATCTCATTATTCTTGTAATCAATTTTGGCATTAAGTTTTGCCATTGATTGAGAGCCCAAAATTCCGTCGAAGAACTTATGGAACTCTAACTCATAAAAAGTTTGATCAGGTAAGTTTTTGTGAAGGAAATTAAATTTACATTTTTTATTGACGACGTGGTTTCCAAGGATGTTTTTGATAGAAGTATCTTGGGTTTCTAATAGATTTATTGGAACGATACCGGGTTTGATGATGTTTTTGTTCGCGCCCGTATCTATTAATAATTTTATTTTTTTATTTGGTTGTACGCTTTCGCATATTAGATATGGAAGGAAATTTAGTCTTCCGTATCGCTTCCCTGTTCCTCTTGAAAATTTGAGTTTATTTCGAAATTACTGGGAGGATCTTCTTCGTTTTGGTTGTCTGACTCATAGTCGTCTTTTGAGCTAATCTCGTGGGTTTCATGATTGTTTATCATATTTTTGTTAAACGAGTTTCGTGATCTCATAGAGTGGTCTACTTCCATAGGTGTTGGTGTGCCACCTGTTTGCCATTTTGGTTTTGGGTTTGGCATGTGAAAATTTTTTTCTGAATTTTGTTTCGAAAATTGTTGAAACTGTTTAGATTGTTGAAAATTTGTAGGTTGGTTATTTGGTTTTTGATAAGAATTCGACTGATTAAACCTTTGTTGGTTTATTTGACTCGTTTTCTTTGAGTTGTTTGCAATTGATTCATTGCAGCTAAATTTACACAGGAATGCATATACGCTTCCTCTACATTTCGTGGTTTTGCTGCTTGCGCAAAACCAAAATATGGTTTACTTAATCCGGACAGAAATGCTGCCAGTGCGTCTTCTTCTATAAATGTACTGATCGCTTGCCAGGATTGGTTGTAAATTTCCTGTTGCCTTGCTAGCGATTTTATACTCTGGACGATTTGTTTCGTCTTAGTGTAGAAGTTATGAATTGACATGTTTTCATTTTGTTTATTTGCCCATAGTTGGGACTTATAGTATGTCAATTCTTGTTTATCTCCCAGGGTATCGAGAAGTATTTGCTTCACTTCTTGGAATGTTTCTGGGTCTCCTGCTAGGCATAAAATATCCCTAGCTTTACCTTCTATTTTGTTTTTTATAGCTTGAACATACATTGTAAATTGAGCTTGTGGGACTAAATGTTCGAAGAGTCTTAACGTCTCTTCTGCTGTCTTAAACCAGGCCGTAACCTGTTTTCTGTTCCCGTCGAACGAAGGCATCGACTTAATGGGATCAGGAATGCGGAATATATCAGCAATCGGTCGATCCGGTCTGATTTCTTCCTTGTTTTGGGGTTTTGGTTCCTCGATTTTTTGACCGAGGTATCTGAGTATTTCATCCTGTTCATTTTGTTTCTGAACTAGGTTACCCAATTGGCCGGCAATTGCATTCAATTGCGCGGTTATTTCTTCCAAGTTTTCCATTTCTTGGTTTGTTTCTTCTATTGAGCTTATATTTCTATTTAATATAAAGCGCTCAATATTTTTCTTTCTTTCAGTGTGACTTTTTCCTTTACAAAAAATCTTGTCACAATTATGTGCACTGATTTAAGAAATTTTAACTGTCTTTTCGCGTCTATCTAGTAGTGCGCGATGGTAGACTATTCCCGTGGAATTTCCCAAATTTCGTGTCTATCTCGTAGTGCACGTTAATATGGTTCAATTCCAGATCTTCGAATTTATCTTAAAGGTCCGAAGAAATTAGGTAAAAAGATATATAAAGTTCTTACCTGGTTTGTAGTCGTGGATGTAACGGTTCTCAAAGTGGTTTTGGTGTTGATGCGGTGGAACCTCTAGTCTTCTGGACGATTATAAAATTTATAGCCCGAGATATCACGTTAACTTTCAAACACTTTTTTCTTTAAAAAAAAAATCACTGTGTTAAATGTCCGTAATGGATTCACTTTAAAATAAGTTTTTATTTGCTTATTTTTCTACACTGTTACAACACTTTCACTTCACTTTGCCGTACGGCTGCGCCAATTATGAGTTGTGTCTTTACGCGAACATAAAAAAAATATTTTATTTTCAATTTTTATTTAACTTTCAATGTTACACGTTTGGTTTCTAAATTACAACTAACTTAATTATCAATTATATTTTCTTAATTCTAATCTAAAATTATTAAAAATGCTGCGCGTGCGTCTTATGCTTATCCGTTGGCTCAGGTGTCAAGTATTTTATGATGTTACATTTCCCAAGTGTGGGAAATGCAATTAAGCATTTTCTTTATGTTCGTCTTTTACATGTGACGAATGAGAAATGCTATTATGCGCTTTGTTGTACCGTAATTATATATTCATTACGAATAGTAAGCAGTCATTCAATAAGTTTTACTGTAAAAAATGTTTTAAACCGTAATTGAAAGCATCGAAATGTTTGTAATGGTATAGAATACAAAATATTTTCAAATTGAAGAGAAAAACTGCACTTCGAAAATATTTCGTATTCAATGTAATGGTATTGTATATCAATAATGAGAACTTGTCAAACTTATTCATATTGAAAACAGATTATTTCTATATGACGGAATAAAATATAACGCTACTTCATATTGAACACTTCATATTTCATCACCAACACAACTTTCAATTTGAAAGAAATCAAAAGTTACATTCACATTAAACACTGTATTTTTCAATATAATTGAACCACATCAAATTGAAAACACATAATTTTAAATTGAAGGGATGTTCTCAATATGAAGACAAAATCGAAGAGTTCTTCATTTATTTTAAAATAAGCCTCATTCTCCGTATTTACTTCGACTTGTGCAGTGTTAGAGTTAGACAAAATTAAGGACGCAACCAACAAACATCTTTTGGACAAACTGATATCCAACCATAGTTTATCGCAAGGTAAGATTCTCGAACCAAGATACCAAGATGTGTGAACTTATTATTTCATAATTATTTAATTAAATCATTGTTAATTTTTTTTTTTATTCTACAGATGCTACAAACCTATTGTGCTATATCTTCTTCATACAGTTATACCACCTGTGACCAAAGAGATAGGAGCTGCACCAAGCACTTCCAAGCAGGCGTGTGTTAAATTTGCAATTAAGGATTCCCAAAATTCAATTTTTTTGATAGGTGGTGAAACAGTGATGCAAATCGAAGAAAAAATTCAAATAGAACTCAAATTAAAGGCTCCTTTGTACTGACATATTTTATTATTTTATTATATTTTTCAATAAATTTGAATTAGTTTATAATAAAGCAATTGAGCGGTTTTTTTAATTTACACAAATGCTTAAATATTTGATGGTACGAGTTATGTATATTATAGGTATATTGACCGAATTCAGCTTTCAATGTGATAGTTTATTCATTATTAGTATGATAATTCTTATTTATCAACATACTGACATCATCAATACCCATGAAATTTCTTCCATCATATTGAATAATATGTACTAGTATTGATATAATAAATAACGATCATTTTCACATCGCTAATCATATCGCTAAAACATGTTTTCAAAAAGCAGATATACAATTTTTCATTTTAATCAACTATGTGTTCATTGGTAACAAGCAATTTTCAAAAGGACAGAATTGTTTTATTGATAATAGTATGTTATCGGTTGTATATTAAATACAAATTTAGTAAATAAATTGTAAATTTATATCAATATGACTACGTCTTTTTTTTCAGTGCACATGATCTGCAAATCCTTGGTATAATTCTGTTTGCAAATAATTTGCCTCAACTTGCAAATAGAAATCTACTATCCGTTACTGAGTAAGACGATCAGCATTTAAAATAAACCTTTAGAAGTCAGTTGAAAAGCCTTAGACTGCAGTATGCTAATATTTTTTTCAGATCCGTCGTATATCGTCATATACTGCCGTGCTAAGCATTTTTGACCAAATTGAGTTATTTATACCAATTGATAGCTAATAATAATAAGTAATAACAAACTTTATCATTAAAATTAAAAAAAATAATTAAAACTAAATTAACAAACAAATAATAAGAAAAACAGTTTTTACACTAATTTCAAAACTTTAACATTAATTTTCTCAAAATGCGTTTTCTGTAGTTATGTAAAACATGTTTTGTACGGCAGTATAGATACCCCCCCCCCCCTTCCCCCCCCCCCCCCCCCTCCAGTTTGGTTGCCATCCCGGCTCTCCGTATGAAAATAAAAATTGCATCTCCATTATTGTGAGTTGAGTGTTATAGTATTTGATCTGAGCGATAAGCTATCCATCATTTCTGCTTTTGCAAGATGAAGATGGCACGTGAAATAATAAATCTGTGCATCAACATGACACACACAAGGGCCGGAACCTGAAGGTCTCTGAATTTTCGCTCCCATTGATGCGAATGCAACAGAGCTACTGTGAGGTCTGATGTTTTTTCGGAAGTTTTGTTATTCCGATGATGAACGACGATGGACTGTATGGTAATGGTGGATGGCACAGATTTCGTCGTTGAAATTTGATGCAACATACCGTATATATTGCTTATTATTTATATTGCTGACCCCTAGGCTAGGATTGACCTTGTGACATTTAGTGTACTAGTTACTATTCAATATTTAATACTTCTCATTTCAAGTTAAACTTTTTTGGGATTTATATGCAACATTTGATGCACAAAATATCGTCTCTGAATGAAATCAATTTGTACAAACACATACGAGTATCTACAGACATATTTTTTGTTATTTGGGCAAAATTTCATTTCGGTTGACAATGTTTCCCAGAAAATTCTGTACCCTTGAATTTTAATTAGTGGTTAATGCAAAAGAAAACAAAAATAAATAATATTTGATAAGTGAAGAATTTTCCAAGCCTATTTTTAGAAATGATAATTACAAATTTCCATCGAATTTGATGGAAAAAAACCGAACAATTAAATTTTTTATTTAAATTTCTACAAAATACGATTATGATTTTCTTAAAGTATAAAACTTTCCCCATTTTCCAATATTTTTTATTTTCACCTGATAGAATGCTGTACTATCAAGAAGTAACAAACAATATTTAATAAAATTGTTTAAGCGCAAAGAAATGTTAAAGGGGGAAAAATATAAAGGTGACGTCAGCGCGCGCTATTTGATTGTAATTGGTAATTAGATTTTTAATAATTATTATTAAATTACATTTCTCAAATGTTTAAGGTAAGTTTATTAATGGATTTTTTTTATCTAAATATGAAAATTGATTTTTCACTCGCGACGTTGGGTGTGTACGTAGAGCAATTTTCATTGTATTTTTCCACGTTTTGGTGTAGAATAAAACGTGTAATGATGATGTGATCACACTTCTTTAGTCATGTATTCATGTATCGCGAGTAATAATGACGTCTCACGGAAATTTCTACTCACTTTATATTGTTATAATAATAACGTGAACATGATTGGATTTATATTGGAGACGCATTGTGATTTATATGGTACGTATATATAAAACGTGCGGTACAAGGTAATCTAATTGAAGAAGTTGCATGTTTTTTTTATTACGGTTTCGACATTGGCAAAAAAAGATTATTAGCAAATTGTTTAGGACAAACTGTCGGTTATTTTTTAATCATAATTATTTGTCGTTCAAAATATTTCGTATTACTACCATTTACATTCCAAATGAACAGTGTTTGATCCACACGAAAATTACAAGAAGTGTTTCTCTAAACACTCTCAATATTTTATGTTTGGAGAAAATTACATTTTTTTGTTAGTAATACCAGAACCATCTTGATGTAAATAAAGCCGGCATGTGAAAAATGAACTTAAAATAGGGGGCATAAAACACTTAAAAATTAATTTATTTTCATACAGTTTGTATGAAAAAACGCGATTTTCATTGACGAAGAAACCTGAATTAAAACTTAAACCCAGTTAAATAATTTTTTCTGAAATCGCTAAAAAACAACTTCACGTCTTACTCATTTAAAACACAGATTCACAAATTTCTCTATTTTCCAACAATAATCAAAAGAAAAAACGGGAAATTAAGTTGAAGAACACAAATTCTTGAACCCAAATTCAAACTAAAAATTATAACGAGTACAAACCCTTCTGAACCCGGTGAGGGCAGGCAGATAAAAAAAACTCGTGCTAAACGTGCGGAACCTCGTGCACAAATTATGTAAAATGTGCGGAATCAGTGAAGTGAAACCGGGTGTGTGTCAACCTCGTGTCGTCCTCAAAACATGGACAAAGAAATACTGGCTTTGCGAAAGCAGAAATCATGCGCGAAATAAAAGGTGACGAGAATCGCTAATTTCGTAAAAGCAGTGAATGAGGAAACCTCAATAGTAAAAATCCAGTCAAGGTTGGATAGATGTCATATGTTATTAAAACAATTCAATGATTTCGACATGAAAATCATCATGCTCAAACCAGGCAAGGATGGGGTTTTAACTTTTGTTCGTAAAAAGTCAACTGCAGAGCCAGCATTACCACAGCCGGCAGATCAAACATTGAATTTAAATACGTCACAATTTAACTTCGGTGCGGAATCCGAATTGAAACTGCCAAAAATAAATATTCCGAAATTTACTGGCAACTATACTGAGCGGCCTTCATTCTTTGACCTGTACTACAAAACCATCCACGAATCCAACAGATTAAGTCAGGCTCAGAAATTTAAATACCTCAAGGGTCTTCTTGATGGGGAAGCTGCCGCACAACTTCGGCACATTCTACTCTTACAAGAATATACGATCGCAAACGTCACATCGTTACTGCATTTATTAATCAATTTGTAAGTCAACCTAGCATTCAACACTCTAGTGCCGGCATGTTAAGAAGGATGATGGATACATCGGATGAGGTAGTTCGCGGGCAACAACGCAGTCAGCAGGGATCCGAGGCTTATTTATCTTCTACTCGAAAAATTGGACGAGCAATCCAGAACAGCCTGGGCACATCACTCAACTGATTTGAAAGATGTTCCAACTTTTAGCGACTTGATTAAATTTTTATCACAACATATCGATGCATTTGAAACAGCAACGAGCAATTCAAAGCGCAGTGGGCCAAGGCACGAAGGTCCAACTCATATCACAACCCAAAGCGAATCAACAACATCTATATTGCGATCAGAAGGTTATCTCAATAAACGTGCATACTGTGCAAGTGCGAAGCATTCGCTGTTATAGTGCAACGAGTTTGCCACGTTGGACGTGCAAACACGAAGAGGGTTTATTCACGACAATCATCGTTGTTATAACTGCTTGAGCACTCACTCAGTATTAAGATGTCCGAATCGAGCAAGATGTCATAAATGTAATAGGCGCCATCATATGCTGTTACATTTCACTCAAAATGTAAATGCAGCAACGTATGCAACTGCGACCGAAGAAATGTCCTCAAAGCCCCAGAAAACTCCAAGTCTCACAGTGGTTTGTCATTATGCAGAACAGAGTTTAGCCGTTCTGTCGACCGTCTCATTACATGTAGAAAACTCTGTGGGTGGCTTGGTTGGACTCTAGGTCCCAACTCAGTTTAATTACCGAACACTCGAATATGCTGGTTAGTGGAGTAGGGCACAATATTGCTGAACGAACAAAAGGCATTGTAAAACAGAAGGTCAAAACGGATACTCAGCACACATTGAACATGGCTGCCTTCGTTCTACCATACGCATAACCTGTAGACTACCCGCTCAGCCAATTAATTTAAACATGAAGGAAATTGAATCGGTAACGCTGGCTGATCCAACGTTTAACAAGCAAGGTGATGCCGACATATTGATTGGTTCGGATGTTCTCTTCGAAATTCTTCGTGATGGGACCAAGCTCATAAGAAATTCACAGTTGTTCTTAAAGATCACCGATTTTGACTGGGTGGCTGTTGGGAGGAATAAAACTGGAGCAAATGAAACCGATGACTGCTTAGCATTACCTATCACTGTGAATTTAATTCAACTAGATGCAACGTTGAAGAATTTTTTTTTTAGCCAGAATTTATGGACGCATATACTAAGTTTATGAAAAAGTATATCTCTCTTCGCCACATGTCAGACGTTGCAGCAACACGTCAAGTCGCATCATTATCCTATTATTTGCCACATCATGGAGTGCTCAAGTCGACCGATGCGGGAAATAAATTACGAGTGGTATTTGATGGTTCTTCCCAACCATATGACGGAAAATCGCTTAACAGTTGCTTAGCAATCGGACCAACTATCCAAGCTGGTCTATTTAATTTTTTATTGCGTTTCCAAGAGAAAAAATATGTGTTTTCTGCGGACATCGAAAAGATGTACCGTCAGATTAGAATCGCTGAGTCTGACGCTGACCTGCAACGAATTATTTGGCGAGAGAGTCTGTCCAGCCGCTTGAGACACTATCAACTCCGAACGGTAACATATATGGGCTGTAAAGTAAATTGCAATTGATGTATAGCACAACACCATCCAAACATTGCAGTAACCATTGACGAATGCGCATACGTGCGGATGACATCATGACTGGCGCAAATACTTGGAAAGAAGCGCAAGTGATCAGTGAGTGTTTTTGGCTGCACAAGTTCCACCTTAAACGTGTGATCGGAAATACAATTCTTACGCTAGAAGAAATGGTTACCTTATTGACAGAGATCGAGAGCATATTAAACAGCCGTCCACTCTATGCACCACAACTAACTCGAATATCGAGATGCTAACACTATCGCACATTTTGCTTGGCCACAGTAATTTGAAAATTCCCGAGAACGACTTAAACGAATCAAAATGTTCATATCTAAGTAGATGGCAAATGGTGCAAAAAATGTCTCAGCACTTTTGGGAACGATGGCATTCTGAGTACCGCACCACACTGCAAACGAGAGCTAAACGGCGCAAAGTGGGTGAATCAGTACGCATTAACGACATAGTCATTGTACATGAAAAACATATTCCATCGTGTAGCAGGCCGTTGGGAAGAGTATTAGAGGTGCATTCTGGGCCAGATGGTTCTGCCAGTTTCCTCTCACGTATACACGTATAGTGAAAGGGGATATCAACATAGAGCAAATTCCGTGCATTGAGATCGTTTCTGTTGAGCTTAAAGGGTGATCCCAGTTTTGTTCGTCCTATTTGAGCTGCCAGCAAAGCTTTTTCCTCACGTCCTGGTTCAATCATGGTTCGCTATTGATGGGGAAGGTGATCCGGTAGTCTCATAACTGCATGTGAGCGATCGTTTATTGGAGTTTCCAGCATACGTCACATTGCTTCAGGACCACTGATGTATCGAGCTTTGATGAAGTTCTGAATTTCGTTGTGACGAAGTTCTCGTTGACCACCTACTGTAACTTCAATATTTTCGCAATCGAAGCCTTTAAAGACGTACTTGTAGATGTATCGGGTTTTCTATTTGGGACTTCACAACTTTGAGCTTTCACTGTGAATCCACCCTTAAACCAATAAGCAAACTGGCAGTGTCAAAACTTTCAGTAAAGACAACATTTTTATCATGGTGAAGTATACTGACATGTTGCAACGTTATTTCTTTGATCAATTGCATGAGCTAGACATTAGTGGTAAGTGGTTTCAACAAGACGATGCGATATGCCACACAGCGGGTCTAACAATCGACTATTGAAATCTATATTCGATGAACATGTTATATCCAGAAATGGTCCTGTCGATTGGCCGCCTATATATAAATCGTGTGACTTAACACCTCTCGACTTTTTTTTAACGGGCTACGTTAAATCATTGGTCTATATGCCAACAAGCCGGCGTTGTTAGAGGAGCTCAGAGCCAATATTGAACGAGAGATAGCGGCCGTTTCCATCGAAATGTGTGGCCGAGTCATCGAAAATTGGATTCAACGAATTGACACATGCACACATTCCCGTGGTGAACATATGAACCATGTCGAAGTTTGCAAAATGGTTTGCGTTTTATTTAAAAAAGAAGTTGTGAAGTCCTTATTGGAAAACACTTTGCTTGATGGCATATAACGAGGTACAAACTTCTACATTGATGTATGAGCATCATAGTTAAAAGCTAGGAATGGAATATAAAAAACAACATTTTGATTTTCCATTCGTACTTCTCCCATAGATGCAGACTCCTTCACGGTGACGACACGGTGCATATCCTTTTTGTTTGGCACTGCCTTGGTGTTAAACAATTTTCGTCGTTCATTCATTTAGTGACGATTATGTGTAAGGTTTTCTGATTTTAGAGGGATTTCGCAAACCTCAATAGGTCCAATCACCTCCAACCCCCCCCCCCCCGGGGTCATCGGAAACATTCACAGGGATATCATTAAATAAAGTGATGCTAAATGGTCCTACACTCTCCGGTATTACTTACTGAGCTTACCTGAGCTCTAAAATCATTGACCCTCTAGGAGATAGCAGGCTTTTTTTAGGATCAAACATTACCTCAGATATTTGCTGCTTAATAACAGGATTTTACAACTTCACTTCCTTCTTTAAAAATAGATCGGTCAGTTTACATGGCTTTTGCAATGCATCTGAAAAGCCCTATGCAACAGTCGTCTACGCTAAGTAGGGGCATCAAAAATAATGGAGATATCAACGTGACGCTGGTTTCATCCAAAACCAAACTCATGAAACAAGTGTATGAAGCATTACACATGCCAGATATAGAGATGTCATTTTGGACAGATTTAATGTACAAGACATTCGTCGCTAATATAGGATTACTGAAATACAAGGAGGATCAAATCTAGGACAATGGCGCCATGAAAAGCACCAAGGAAAATCCTGCTGGTCTAGAGGGATTCCTCCAACACAGTTGAAAGCCCACAATTTATGGTGGACGGGTCTGAAGTGTCTCCGAACCCATTCAAGTTAGTGACACCGAGCTAGAATTAAAACATGTGATGCTAATTGCGAGTTCTGTAATAGTTAATCTATTTGGGCAGCTAGTAGATAGATATTGAGACATCAACAAGATATTCCGTCTATGGACATTGCTTGGCGACAGCCAGCTAATTCTAGCTCTTTTTAAGGGAAAGTATTGGATTACAAACGGCAGAAGTAGAACTCGGACAGAAACAAATATGTGTATATCATGTCATCGCTTCAAGTTCTCCAACAAGTTACAGCTAATGGCAAACTTACCTCAACGACTAGTAGTAGGTACCGTCGCGTCCATTCACAAATACGGGCAGAGACTTAGGAGGACCTGTTTAGTTCAAAATGTCTAAAGGAAGAGGCCCGAAGTCGTCTAACCGTCTTTCCGAGTATTTAAATCAAGATACCCTATATCTTTAAAAAATGTTAGCTAGGAATATCGAAACGTCGTCGTAAAAGAAAGAGTTTTATTTTCAAGGCTGTAAACCCGAAGGTAGCATAAAATATAATATATCCAGCCGTTAGGAGATTTTTGATAACATATACTTGGGTTGAAATGAATTATACAAACGATATGGAACATCCACATGAAGGTTTCTTTAACTATATCCGGCAATATTATAACAACGCTGTTTGTGTTATAATAAAGGATTATATGAAGACGAATGGGAAACTCGCCAGTTTCACTGCAAGGAAAGTATTTTTGACAAGATGCAGAAGGTATGGCGTCTTTCCCAACCACATTATTCAAAATATTAAATTTTGGGGGTGGTTAGTTCTCCCTTGATTATTTTATACTATATATATATATAGCTACGATATATATTGGTGGGTTGGTAATGTTTACCCTACCATAATAACGGGTGCTCCCCCAATTATTGTGTGCTCCAAATACGGCATTCAGTTAATATCCGTAATTAAAACTCTGCCCCTTTTTTTACGAGCACTTTTTATTTTATTTTATATAAATTTTATTTTTATAAATGCTTTTTAGATTATTTTAATATTAACAAACAATTAATACTCGCGCAAGCTATGGCGTCTCAACTTCATTAATTTTCTTTTTTCGTTTTTTTTTTTTTGTTTTTTATTATCGGGCTACTTAAATATTATTTATTTTTTTGGTCAAGTACGTGTCCTTCTGTTTTTCAACGCGCTCTACATACAAGCACCCCTAAAGACATCAGGACACTCCCAACGTTACGCCTCGTCGCTACAGTACTCCCCTTCCAGTGAGAACGCGAACGAGATCATTTACCGAAAACGCGCAGGCCGCACTATTGCTCGGCCTCCCCTAGTACAACTCGGAAATAAATTAATTGTTGGAATCGGATTGAATGTCACCCTTTTCGCCGGCCTCGAACTCGCTGGTGTCGTCGCAGGTAGAGACAATGGGATCGATTGGTTGGATGGAGGAACAATCCGAGACGTTGGTTCCCCAGCATCGAGCAATTCAGCTGCTTCGTGGAAACAGGGCTTAAGTCGATCTATTGAGACATTGACTTCCCGATTTCTAACTTTGACTTTAAAGAACTTTTCACCCCGACACAATACATGAAAGGGTCCTTCATAAGGTGGTTGAAGTGGACTGCGAACGGCATCAGTGCGTATGAAAACATGAGTGCACTTGTCAAGTTCCTTAAAAATGAATGGTTTGTCCCTGCTATTATGTGAGGGAGGCACTGGTCTAATGGTATCAAAATGATGTTTAAGTGATGTAACGAAATCCGATTGGTTTGCAGAGGTCGTAACTGGATTAATGAAATCCCCTGGCAATCTCAAACTTTCGCCGTAAACAAGTTCTGCTGCAGTAGCCTGAAAATTTTCTCTATACGCCGTACGTAGACCCAACAACACCATCGGTAAAACTTTTGTCCAGTCCGGTCGATCATGACACATTATCGCCGATTTCAAGGTGCGATGCCACCTCTCGATAAAACCATTCGCCTGCGGATGATATGACGTTGTTCGTTTCCTCTTAAAACCCATTATTCTCGACAGCTCTCCGAATAACTCGGATTCGAATTGTCGTCCTTGATCGGTAACGACGTATGATGGCGTGCCGAATCTAGCGATCCAACCACTGAATAAAGCGAATGCTACCGTGTCTGATCTAATGTCGGCCAATGGAATGGCTTCTGTCCAACGCGTAAACCTATCAATAATGGTCAGACAATACCTTTTGTCTTCTGAAACCGTCAGAGGTCCAATCAAATCTATGTGTATTTCATCAAATCTTTTTGATACTACTGGAAAATGATCCAACGGTGATTTGACGTGTCTACTAACCTTGCACTTCTGACACGATACACATGATTGCGCCCACAGTCTGACATCCTTCTTAATAGATGGCCAAACATACTTTTGCGTCACTAACTTAATTGTAGCTTTGATACCCGGATGCGACAAATCATGAACACTATGAAAAATTTGCTTGCGAAACTTATCAGGAATGAAAGGCCTGTTTACTTCGGTTGATGTATCGCAAAGGATATGCGTATGAGATCCAAAAATAGGTATCTCTATAAACCTCAAACCTGTGTCTGGTGGCATAAGAGTTTGCAGCTCTTGCATGTTTGGTTGATGCTTTGCAATGTCGGCAAAATCGATATTCGGTGGAATCTCCACTCCATCGATGCGCGATAAAGCATCAGCTACAACATTCTCTTTCCCGGCTATATGGCGAATATCCGTCGTAAACTGCCCAATAAAGTCTAGATAACGGTATTGACGGGGCGACGCCTTCTCCAAATTCTGTCGAAACGCGAACGTCAGTGGCTTATGGTCCGTGTAAAGAGTAAACTGCCGGCCCTCCAACAAATACTTGAAATGCTTCACTGCACTATACGCAGCTAGCAACTCTCTATCGTACGCACTGTACCGAGTTTGAGCATCTGTGAGTTTCACTGAAAAAAATCCCAGCGGCCTAAATTGTCCTTCAATCAATTGCTGAATTACCGCGCCGATGGCAATGTCGGATGCATCGACCATTAAAGCGAGAAGTGCGTTGCAAGACGGATGCGTTAGAGTTGTCGCTTCAGATAGCTGCTGTTTTGCCATATTGAATGCCGTGATTGAGTTATCCTGCCACTCGATTTTCCGCCTATCATTCTTCTTGGCGCCCTTGAGGAACTCATTGAGTAATATTTGGTTACCTGCTGCGTTTGGCACAAACCGACGGTAGAAATTTATCATTCCTAGAAACCGTCTCAGGTCTCTAACTGTTTCCGGCCGTTTGTACTCATTGATTGCTGTAACCCTTTCAGGCGACGGTTTAATCCCTGCCGAACTGATTAGGTGCCCGAGGAATTTAACCTCGGTTCTTGCGAAAATACATTTCTCTATGTTAATCGCCAAACCAAACTCTGCGAAACGTTCGAAAACTTTTTCTATATGGACTAAGTGTTCCTCAAGGCTTCCCGAGGCTATAAGTACGTCGTCTATATATGGAAATGTGAAATTTAGACCATCCAATACCGTGTGCATAAACCTTTGGAACGTTTGGGCTGCGTTCCGCAACCCGAAAGTCATACGTTTAAATTCAAACGACCCAAAAGGCGTACAAATCGTTGTCTTTGGGATATCCGCTGGTTCAACCGGTATCTGGTGATATGCCCTAATCAAGTCTAATGTTGTGAAGAACTTACATCCATCCAATTGGTAAGTGAAATCCTGTAAGTGTGGGATGGAGTACACGTCTGGTACAGTATTTGCATTTAATGCCCTGTAATCGCCGCAAGGCCTCCACTCCCCGTTTTTCTTCTGCACTAGGTGGAGAGGGCTAGACCATGGTCCTTTAGTCCTGGTACAATACCCCAGTTCGATTAAATGTTGAAACTCTTTTTGAGCGGCTAATGTTTTTTCAGCTGACAATCTCCGAACTTTAGCTTTTACGGGAGGTCCTTTCGTTACTATATGATGAGTAACTTGATGTTTTACTGGCTTGAGTACTGAAGATTCGATGGTTATTTCTTTATATTTCATAAGCAAAGAATATACTTCCGAATTTTTGATTGCATCAGAAACGACTGTCAGAGAAGATGATGGACCTACAATCATTTTACCCACTGCGAACAGAGTTGTAACTGGATCTATTAATCGGCCATTCTTGATATCGACAAGCAATCCAAATTGCCTAAGGAAATCTGCGCCTAAGATGGGCCTTGAAACGTCCGCTATAATAAACGTCCAGGTAAATGTTCGTCGAAGTCCAAAATGAAGGTTCAGTATTGATGAACCATACGTGCGAATAGGTGTATTGTTTGCGGCAAAGAGTGGAAAATTGTTACTTGGGCGAGACCTCTGATCAGCTGTTGCCGGTAATACCGATACATCCGCTCCAGTAGCTACCAAGAAGTGTCGTCCACTGGAGGGATCAAATATAAATAAGCGACTTTTGAGTTGGCCAAGATCACATGTCGCTAAATGTGATTGGCCTATTTGTTTAAAGCCTCGTACTGACAACCTTCCGGGTTACCGCATTTATGCGCCTTCTTACCAAATCGATTATGGTACCAGCAATAATTAGTATTGCGAGGTCTACTCTGTGATCGATTTCGTGATCGGAACCGTTGCCTTTCGGAATGTTGATGTGAACAACATGACTGACTTGACTGAGGCATGTTTGGTGCAGGCGACCTAGATCTTATTTGATCCAAGTTATGATTAATTGACGGTAAAACGTCGTTTATTTTGTCGGCCAATACTGCCAAGGCATCGAGGGTCTCATTACTAACCGCCAATATCGCCTGCATCTCACGTGGCAATCGTTGCAACCAGAGGTTGCGGAGAGCCTGGTCGGAAAGATCGTTATTACTGCTCATACGCATAACCGATAACAATTGGCTAGGTTTCTGTTCACCTAGTACCATTCCTCCCAGCAATCGCTGAAGTCGCGCAGCGTCTGATTCCGACAAATGTTTGGTTAACTTGTCCCGAATGGCGGGATATTTATCGGTCTCAGGAGGATTTTCTAAAATTTCCCCAACTATTTTGAGATACTGTTCGTCAAGTACTCCAACTACATAATAAAATTTAGTTTGGTCATCCTTAATCCCTGATGTTCTAAACTGTGCCTCAATGCTGTGAAACCAAAGTCTCGGGTTCGAAGTCCAGAAAGGAGGTAATTTTATCGATACCCGATCAACGTGCGCTGACCCCTGCTCATTATCGAGGCCAATATGAGGTTTCGGTGCAACATCCGGCTTGACGAGTGTAACGGATGGAGGATCCATTTTTAATTTCGATCATCAACAACACTACACATACACTACACAGAAAGACACGTGCGAAACGAAAAATAATAATTATATATGTTTATAAATACCGCACGGTTTGAATTGAGTGCCAGCTGTAACAATTTGTATTAGCGCATAAATATTCTTTACGTTAAAGAAAAATATAATAAAATGACAAAAATCAAATAAAATTAACAATAATAAAAATTTAAGATAACTTGCTACAGATGTGGTACTTCTCAGGATACTTCTGCTTGGTTTTTGTACACGTGGTAATATCTGGTACTGATGTTTTTTGTTTTTAAATTTTTTCTTCGATATATTTCTGGTTGATTTTTACCCAATATCGTTTGATAATTTGCTAGTCCTTATCGGGGTCACCTTTTTGGGGGTGGTTAGTTCTCCCTTGATTATTTTATACTATATATATATATAGCTACGATATATATTGGTGGGTTGGTAATGTTTACCCTACCATAATAACGGGTGCTCCCCCAATTATTGTGTGCTCCAAATACGGCATTCAGTTAATATCCGTAATTAAAACTCTGCCCCTTTTTTTACGAGCACTTTTTATTTTATTTTATATAAATTTTATTTTTATAAATGCTTTTTAGATTATTTTAATATTAACAAACAATTAATACTCGCGCAAGCTATGGCGTCTCAACTTCATTAATTTTCTTTTTTTGTTTTTTTTTTTTTGTTTTTTATTATCGGGCTACTTAAATATTATTTATTTTTTTGGTCAAGTACGTGTCCTTCTGTTTTTCAACGCGCTCTACATACAAGCACCCCTAAAGACATCAGGACACTCCCAACGTTACGCCTCGTCGCTACAAAATGTTTATTTGTAAATGTTGAACCACACATGCCATTTACCAACAAAATTCAAAATTTGATGGAAAACTTTAAACGAAAAGTTTTAAATGTTGAAATTGAGATGACTTTCTGGCGTATTAAGGAATTTGATCGGTACATTTCCAATTACAAAAACAAACTGGAAAATTTTGGCATTGACATACGATTTTTAAACAACTTTTTTGAAACGCAAGCTTTGTTTTTTAAGAATTCCCTTGAATTTCAATTGATCACTGTAAATAGAAAATTTAATGCATTGCTTAACCAACAACGACCTACGTTTGATATTGCAAATAACAACGCGTGTCGCAATATCAGCAATGTCGACATACCAAATAAGGTTATGCAAGTTATTAGTTTGGGACCAAAGTTTAATTTGCCTTATTTCAACAAGGCAGATATTCCAAATTTCAAAATGTTAGCCCAAACGGAATCAATAATTCAAAACATTGACAACGAACACCAACGTGACATCGTACGATTTAGGATTTGTCATGTTTTCCAGAATTTTTTATCAAGAAATCTCTGTCTAAACATGAAAGAGAAACATTTGCGGGAACTAACTCTGGAAGCTAAGAGTTTCTTGAGGAATAATCAGAACATTATTGTGTTAAGTGCTGATAAAGGGGGTATGTCGATGGTTATGTTGAGGTCAGAGTATGATACAAAGGTTGTGGAGCTACTGCAAGACCAAGATACATACCAAAGGTTACATAGGGATCCGACAACGTCATATCAAAACATAAACAATAAAAAGATTCAAAAATTATACTCAAGTAACTTTATAGACAAGGAAACGAAACAGAAACTAACTACCTATACATCAGTGGCTCCGAAGTTTTATGGGCTTCCGAAAGTACACAAGGACAATCACCCGTTGAGACCCATCGTTTCGTTTATCAACAGCCCCACATACAATACATCGAAGTATTTGGCCGATCTCTTGAAAGTAGCAACGGATGATCGGAGATACAACTGTAAAAATTCGTATGATTTAGTTGAGTTTGTTAAAGAGCAGATTGTCCCACAGCGACATATGTTGATTAGCTTAGACGTGGTATCACTCTTTACAAACATCAACCTCGGATTAGCTTTAGATACGATTTCGGGTAAATGGTTAACTATAGAGCCCTACACCAACATTCCCAGAACAGAATTTTTGGATCTTGTGGAATTTTGTTTAAAGTCGGGATACTTTACGGCATCGAATAATTTTTACAAACAAATTAACGGTGTTGCGATGGGTTCTCCGCTATCGCCGATTGTAGCCGATATAATAATGGAAGTGTTGCTCGACACAGTACTCAGCTCCATTAATGTTAATATTCTGTTTGTTAAGAAATATGTTGATGATCTGTTGTTGTGTGTCCCGGAAGATAAAATTAATGAAGTACTGTCAAAATTTAACTGTAATTATTTTGGCCTCAAATTTACTTTGGAGATGGAAACAGAGAGCAAATTACCTTTTTTGGACACGTTGTTGATCCGTAAAGATAATGGCCAAATTGATACTGTCTGGTACGCAAAAAATTTATCTTCCGGCCGTATTCTAAATTTTAATAGTTTCCACCCGTTGAACCAAATTGTTAATACTGCATTTGGGTTTGTTAACCGAGTGAAAAAATTAACCACGGATGCAACTGTTGACACCGATGAAATTATCAAAAATTATTTGTCTAAAAATAAATACCCAAATTATTTGATTAGTAAATTGATTAATCGGTTTAACCAAATTAACCGTAATAATAATAACAGTAATATAGTGAATCGCGACGCCGCTACTAACCAAATTGTATCGTACAAACCAATCGTTTACGTGCAAGGCCTTAGTGAGCATATTGCTAAAGTGTTGCGTAATGAAAACATAAATTGCAAAATCACTCTTTCGGCAGCTAATCCACTGAGGAAAAAGATTTTCAGTCAATTGAAAGATAGCACACCGGAGTTACTCCGATCTAACGTAGTGTATTTGGTTCCGTGTGGCGCCTGTGGTCTTAAGTATGTGGGAACTACGAAACAACTGTTGAAGAATCGACTAAGTCAACATAAATCTGACTGTAAGGTACCAATAAGGAATCCTCTAGCCACCACACTGTGCCAACATTCCCATATTACGGGGCACAAATTTAATTTGAATCAAGCGAAAATTCTTGAATATGAAAAATTTTATAAAAACCGTTTGTTTTTGGAAATGGCTCATATTGTCGGCAAGCAGGAAACTTTGGTGAACAAGAAAACTGACACGGATGACCTCAGCAAAGTTTATTCTGGTATTATTAATACAATTTCCAAATTAGTATGTGAAAATCCATAACTCTAAATTCTATAATCCACTAACCAAAATAATATTTCGAATGTAGTTAGCCTGAAAAAAGTTTCGGACAAAAATTATTTGAATGTTTTGATTCTACGAAAATATTTTGGAAGATATACACAAACATTTACGGATTTATTTTTATATAACTATATACATACTTTATATAAAGTAATACAATCTGAAGTGTTTGTGTGACATTTTGCTTTTTGGAATATTTGGGGGGAAAATTATCATTTAACGGTAGGTTCAAAATTAAGCATTGCATGAAATTTTCTATAAATTGTCTTATTAAAAAATATTTTTGTGGTTGTTTTATATATGTATGTATACAGACCTGAAGAAGATATAATATATATCGAAACGTCGTCGTAAAAGAAAGAGTTTTATTTTCAAGGCTGTAAACCCGAAGGTAGCATAAAATATAATATATCCAGCCGTTAGGAGATTTTTTATAAAGAGGTTCAGCAAAATTTAGTTGAAGCGGTTCAATACAATAAGGTAGTTAGTACTGCCCTTTTAACACCACTACAACACATTCACAACATGTGGATGTAAGAGTGCCAGGACCTCGGGACCCTGAACAAATATTAACCTTATATCAGCTGTTGTCTAGCAATGGACATCTGAATGGATCATACGCTATTTTAGTGCTAAAACTACCTCTATTAAACTATAAAAAATATCAATTGTTTAAGCCTTTATCTTTTTCAATCATACTTAGGACCAGGGCCTTTCAGAGCTAGCAGGGGGCCTGGGCCAAATTATTAAAATGGGTCCCCATAAAAATAAAATAAAACAATCTTAAGTTTATATCACATGAATTCATTTTAGTATTTATTAGAATTTATTAGAAATTATTAGATTGGAGCTTTTCTCGCTTTATTATTAGAAAATTCTCTAATGATTTGCTCAAAATTAATTTTTCTTGCCATGTCGTGGTTAATGTTTAACATTGCCAATCCATTTAACCGTTGTTCTGCTATTGTTGAGCGATGCAAATTTTTTATTCTTTTAAGAACACTGAAACTTCTCTCGGCTGAAGACACAGATGCAGGAATACTTAAAAATATTCTTAAGACAATGATAAGATTCGGAAATAAACCAGCTAAGTTTTACTGAGAATATTTTCTAATAAATTTGTTGGTGTCGGATCTGCATTGAAATTAGCTGCATACATTTTTTTAAGGAATTTTACCTCATCTAGTATCTCGTTTGATAACTCACTCGTGTATTTTGAATGCAAACGGTTTACTGCAGCTTCAATTTTTTCATCAGTTAAATTTGGAAATGACCAAAGAAAACCGAAAAGATTGCAGATATTTTGTAAAGATAGAAATTGTCTTTGTAAGCCAGCTATTACGGAATTAACTATTACGTTAAACACATTTATCCTGTAGTATTTTTCAGCATCCGATTGTGTCCGTATCATTCTAATAATGACAAAATCACATGTAACTCCATATTCACGTGCTTTAGCTTTTGCTTTCGCAAATATTTCATTCCACATTCCGCTTAAATTGCGAAATCTCATTACTAGACTTTCAATATTATTTTGCTCAATATCAAGTGTAGCATTTTGAGCTTCAATTACCAAATTTGTCTGATGCAAATCTGTCAAAATTTCGAGCCATATGATAGAAAGCAAAACACATTCAAATTTATTTAAATATTTCTCAATTGAGTGTAATTCAACGATTGCGTGTGGTGGTAAATTAAAGGAATGCATTTCATGTAAAGCATCTCGAATAGATAATAGATTTTTGGCTATTGGTTTTACTGCATCTATTCTAGCAGACCATCTAGTTTTGGAAATCGAATGAAGAGACATACGGATATGTTTCTTTAAAACCTCCCATCTCCGCGGACTACTGCTAAAAAAATTATACATTTGTTGTATAACTCCAAAAAATTGTACAGCTTCTTTACACGATTCAGCTAAATCAACTCCAACAAGATTTAATGTGTGGTTCCCACAGCTGGAAAAAATACAATTAGGATTACGCTTCGTAAGAATGGCTTGCACACCGTTTAGCTTGCCAGCCAAATTTGCACCATTATCATATGCTCGAGCAATACATAAATTATAATTTAATTCCATATCCGACAAAATTTCAAGAATTCTGGCAGCAATTTCTTCTCCGGTTTTTCCAGAGAATGAATCGAAGCAAATAAAACGCTCTTCAATGTCAAATTTTAAATTGTCACACATCTTGTTTTTGTTATAAAGACAAAATACTATCGAAGATCAAGTGCAAATGAGAAATCTATAGTAACAAAAAATTCGGGGGCCCCTAAAAATCGGGGGCCCGTGCCGTATGGCCCGGCTGGCCCACCCTCTGATTGGCCCTGCTTAGGACTATAGCTGGTTGTTCTGACTAGAGGACCTGACTACGTTAACTACTCCAATAAATGAAAAAATTTCACTCAAAGGAGGGATACATTGAACGTTGGATTAGTTACACTATAAAAAGTTATAAAATCATCAAAAGCATGGAGTTAATTTATCATTACTATACATTAGCAGTCTATCGACTAATTGGACAAACTCATACAATACAACTACTATTCAGGAAATATTAAATGAAGGAGATTTTAGAGTTATCCACAGGAAAATAGCTGAATTACAAGATGCTTGTTTAAATACATATATCAAAGCATGACATGCACCACTACACAGTAACGTATACCTATGAAAGGTCAGAAGAAGGCACCACAGTAAAACGACTAAAATCTACAGGCTACAGTAACTACCGGATAGAGATGCGAGCTCGGAGAGTTATGTACACTATACAAACTCAATGCGACTCCGTAGTATGTCACCAATAAATTCAAAAAGCTAGGTTTCACCAAAACAATTTTTTGCAACTTTTAATTCATTTTCGTCCACAATGAAACGATAAAAATTCGAAACCAAGTACATGCGGTATACATTAAAAAGTTCAACAAACTTGTCTATACAGCTATGTCCTATAACGCTTCATTTCCATATTTTATGTCTTGCCCTCATTTATGGTATAAAGCGCCTAAACAACAATGTACACATAAATCGAAAATATTGCATCAGACCAAAAATTTCTCTCGTCTTAACACTATAAGTAACCCATCCGTAAAAAAAAAAAATCAGATTATTGTTTATCACAAAAATTGATTAGGGAAAATCGAATTAAGGACAATTTTCATGATTTTCCTCACAATTGAGAGACATCAACGATCAAGAAAGAAACAGAAACAAAAACCAAAACATAATCTTGTAAATCTTCTAAATTATGTATTTTGTTGTAGATTTTCATGAATTTTAATCATCTCCAATCTTCAGCAACAACAAATCATCATGCAGTGAAGAAAATCACATAAGAATTGTTTTCTTGGAATGTCTACGAGTTATTTTGTATGTCGAGATGGTATAATGATGATGAAATTGACAAATTACGGGAGTATTAGCGGTTATTTCGATAGAGATTGCAAATTGTATATTATGTATGTAGATAACGATAATGGTTGCAATTTAAATAAAAAATAAAATTTGAAAATGTAATGCATCAACTTGTTATTTGGTATACGAAAATTTTGGGAACCTTGAAAAATACTTTTACGAAAACTGCTTGCACATACAGGCCTTTCTGTGAAATTCACTTTTTGTTAAAATTAATGTGTGACCTTCCATTTTTTATGACGAAGAAAAAGAAGCTGGTCTATAATGAGTTATATGTTTGTAATCAACATAACTCCTAAACAATTAACAAAATCCCTCCCCCCCCCCATGCCAAACTAAATTTGTAGATGAACTCAAGTGAATCTAACCTCCAAGTCTATTTAAAAATAAATTCCCAACTGAACTCCTCACTCAACTTCAAATCAACTTTAATTCAACTCAAAGCTCAACGCTAAACTCAATTCACTCGCCCACAGTAAATAAATTCAACTCAAATAAATTCAATCTAACCCTCAACTCCACCCTTAAATATTACCCTAACTGAACCCTTTACTGATGAACTCAAGTTAATATATGTAAGTTCCAACGCAACTCTCAACTTGCCGCAAATAAATTGAACCCGTTATTAAATTCTAACTCAATCCCAACTAAACTCCCAACCCAACCTTCAACTTAATCTCAAACATTAGACAATTGAGCCTTTGGAAAAATCGAATCAACCTGTAATTCGACACATCATTTCTAATTTAAATTTGTAAACATACGTCGAAATAAATTAGAGTTGTTTTTAAAAAAAGCCAACTACTACACTTTGTTACAAACCATTTCTATTTGATTAAATGAGCTAACATAATTTTATTATTATTATGATTACAATAAACGCTTTCATAAGACTTTATATAAATTATTTCTGAATAATTAATACGGTTTTATTTCAATTGGTTTTCAAATGTATTATAGGAAACATAAAATGCATCAGATGTTCAAATAAATTCTTTCACATTAAAATAAATCAAATTTGTTTCAATTACAAATAACAACTTACAAATTACCAATTACAAACTACACATTACAAATTACTAATTGCAAATTATAAATTACAAATTACAAATTATAAATTATCAATTATAAATTACAAATTACAGTACACATATTACAAATTACAAATTATCAATTACAAATTATAAATTCCAAATAATAGATTACAACTGATAGATTACAAATTGCAAATTACCAATTACAAATTACAAAAAAAATTACAAATTACCAATTACAAATTACGAATTACAGATTGCAAATTATAGATTTCAAATTACAAATAACTTATTAAAAATTACCAACTACCAATTACAAATTCAAAATTATAAATTACACATTACAAATTACCAATTATAAATTACCAATTACAATTATAAATTACAAATTACAAATTAATAATTATAAATTACAAATTAAAGAATGCAGATTACAAATTACAAATTAACAACTTCAAATTAACAATTACAAATTACAGATTGCAACTTACAGATTACAAATTACAGATTACAAATTATAAATTACAAATTACCGATTACAAATTACAATTAAAAACTACAAATTACAAATTATTAATTACAAATTAGGTACATGTTACAAATTACAGTTTACAAATTATAAATTGCAAATTACAAATTACCAATGATAAATTACAAATTAGCAATTACAAAATATAAATTACAAATTACATATAAATTACAAATTATAAATTACAAATTACAGATTACAGATTACAAATAACAAATTACAAATGACATATTATCAATTACAAATCATAAATTGCAAATTAAATTTTACAAATTATAAATTACAAATACAAATTACAAATTACAAAGTACAAATTAAAAATAACAACAAAGTACAAGTTATCAATTACAAATTACAAATTACAGATTACAAATTACAGAATACATATTACAAATACCAAATTACAAATAACAAATTATCAATTACAAATCATAAATTGCAAATTAAATTTTACAAATTATAAATTACAAATACAAATTACAAATTACAAAGTACAAATTAAAAATTATCAATTACAAATTACACAGTACAAATTACAAATTACAAACTAAAAATTACAAATTACAGAATGCATATTACAAATTACAAATTAACAATTTAAAATTATAAATTACAAATTACAGATTGCAACTCACAGATTACCAATTACAGATTATAAATTATAAATTAAAAATTACAAATTATCAATTACAAATTAGGTACAAGTTACAAATTACAGTTTACAAATTATAAATAGCAAATTACAGAATACAGATTACAAATTATGAAAAACAAATTACAAATTATATATTATCAATTACAAATTACAGATTATAACTTACAAATGACAAATTACAAATTACAAATTAAAAATTATCAATTAGCAATTACTAATTATAAATTACAAATTATAAATTACAACTTACAGATTACAAATTACCAATTACATATTACAACTATAAATTACAAATTATAAATCATCAACTACAAATTACAAATTAATAATTATAAATTACAAGTTAAAGAATGCAGATTACAAATTACAAATTAACAATTCCAAATTAACAATTACAAATTACAGATTGCAACTTACAGATTACAAATAACAGATTACAAATTATAAATTACAAATTACCAATTACAAATTATAAATTACAAATTAGATATTTCAAATTACAATTTATCAATTATAAACTACAAATTACAGAATACAGATTAAAAATAACAAATTACAAATAACATATTATCAATTACAAATTATAAATTACAAATTACAGATTATAACTTACAAATTACAAATTACAATTACAAATTTCAAATTATATGTTACAAATTACAAATTACAAACTACAAATTACAAATTACCAATTATAAATTATAAATTACAAATTACCAATTACAAATTACCAACTACACATTACAATTATAAATTACAGACTACAAAGTACAAATTATCAATTACAAATTACAAATTATAAATTACAAATTACAGAATACAGATTACAAATAACAAATTATCAATTACAAATCATAAATTACAAATACAAATTACAAATTACAAAGTGCAAATTACAAATTAAAAATTACAAATTACAGAGTAAAATTTACAAATTACCAATTACACATTAAAATTATAAATTACAGATTACAAAGTACAAGTTATCAATTACAAATTACAAATTATAAATTACAAATTATAAATTACAAATTAAAAATTATCAATTACAAATTACACAGTACAAATTACAATTTACAAACTAAAAATTACAAATTACAGAATGCGGATTACAAATTACAAATTAACAATTTCAAATTATAAATTACAAATTACAGATTGCAATTTGCAGATTACAAATTACAGATTACAAATTATAACTTACAAATTACCAATTACAAATTACAATAAAAAACTACAAATTATAAATTACAAATTATCAATTACAAATTAGGTACAAGTTACAAATTACAGTTTACAAATTATAAATTGCAAATTACAGAATACAGTTTACAAATAACAAATTACAAATAACAAATTATCAATTACAAATTATAAATTACAAATTACAATTACAAATTACAAATTATATATTACAAATTATCAATTACAAATTACCATCTATACATTAGAATTATAAATTACAGATTACAAAGTACAAGTTATCAATTTACAAATTACAAATTATAAATTACAAATTGCAGGTTACAAATTACAGATTACAAATTACAAATAATAAATTACAAATTACCAATTACAAATTGCAAATTATCAATTACAAATTACAAATTATAAATTACAAATTACAGAATACAGATTACAAATAACAAATAACTTACAGATTACAACTTACAAATTACAAATTGCAAATTACAAATGGCAAATGACTAATAATATATGACTATGGGTAAGATGATAATGTAAAATGTTGTGCAAAACGATAATGAAAGAGGTGAAGCAGATGAATGGAGCGTTTGGTTTCTTGAACAATCTACGGTGCTAAATAGAAATCCTTGACAAAAAATACTAATCTAAGGTGAAACTAAATATGCCGATGAATGAATGGCTGCCATAGGTTAATCAGTCCAAAGTATGGGGGCTCTGGGTACCAGGCAGCCTCCAGTTTAATTTAGCCTTTCTTTAGGAAAGCTGCGTGACCTACAGGCGACTTTCCATTCCCAGCAACCCGGAAGAGTGAAATCAAAACGGAAAACGGGGAGGGGTAGGAAAAAAGGGAGTGGAACTGCCCTCCCGAAGTCCTTGGGTACCAATGCTACGTCTTTCCAGTAGAAGTACATGCCACAGAAAATACCTAGGAGGGAGATCAATGAGCACAGATAGTATATAGCGCGTACCGACCGCTAGTATTATCTGATTCATTAAGTAACTGAATATTGACTGTCCAAGCACGAAATATATTTTATGTCACAATGCGAGGTGCCTGAACGCCCACATGGCCAGCCCTTCAATAATAATAATAATCCATAGATAAAGGATTATGTAATGGTACATTGCTAATAGAACGATCGTTAAGTGCAAATGTTATTTGGGTAGCAGTTATTACTAGCGCAAATACGGGAAACATAATATTGTTTATTAGGGATAACATTCGTCAGATGTCAGTATTCCATTCAATTTCAGTCGACGTTAATTTCTGTTTAAATTAGCGTATGCGTTTACTATTAACTAAGCTGAGGGCCAAACTTTTGAAAAGATTGGAATATTTCTTCAAGGACCAGTTTTCAAACACGGCCAGTACAGACTGAAGGTTCGTCAAAAGAGATTTTTCTTTAAAAACAACTTACTTTGACGTTGAATCAATGAAACGACAGATAGTCACATATAATCTATTAATTGGCGATTTAAGTCTATGTATAACCTGTCTATTCCGCAATATGTCATATAATTGAAATCCCCACACTTGATAATATCGGAATACGTTGTGCAATAACTCGATAGTATATCATCGAGATTTGAACAAATTTTGGAGGTCGGTATGCAGTACCCATTAATATTTTTTAACGTGAAAATCTTAGTTCAATTAATAATAGTTGTATATTAGGCTTCGAAATAATACAAACAGACTCGTCTCCCAATTTTTCAGAAGCACATAAGAGTATTTGTCATTGAGTCAATTTTCAGAGCAGCAAATACTATCTAGTTTTACTCCGTACAAGCAATTGGTTATATATTGGCAACCGCTTTGGTTTGATCAAAAATTACACGCATTTGCCCCCGTTTTGTATATACGCTTTATGAATTTCTTTGAAGTGTTGTATTTTTGTCTGAACTCTCAAACAATCGGTAAAAAATGTCAATTTACCTTGATAAACCGTCGCAAATATTTACGATAAAAACGGTAAATTAATGTTGACTCAGGAATGCGGTAAGATAATATTACAAAAATGTATTTATAGATTAACCTCTAACATTTGATACAGCATAATAAAAGCATCGCAATAAAAATACAAAAGAAATATTTAAAGTCTTTCACCATCTGCTACATTTCCTAGCAAAAATTCTTAAATAAACGAATATTAATTTGAAAGAGTATCCTGAATAAACTCTGATTACAAAAACAAACCCACAACATTTATTGTAATTTTCCCAAAATAACTAAGAATGAGATGTTTCGATAAAAATGATAAATTAAGGTTGGTAAAATAATTTTCGATTGCACCATTTTCACCACCACACCCCAATTTTAGCTGCAATACACGTTGTGTTATACTTTCGCTCAAGCTTTTATAAAAAAAACACTACTACTACTACAACATATTCAAAACATACATAAATAGAGATGAGGTCAAAAGTTCAATGTACTTTGAGTGTGTATATGAGATTTTATGTACAATAAACTTGTTTGCGATTTTCTCTATTTCCATTTTACATTTTTTCGTTTTTTCTCTTCCGCCCCTATAATACAAAAAAGGGTTTATTCGTTGTATTTACGTCATTTAGATGCAGAAGAAAATGCAATGTACAGTTAACTCATTTTAGTTTTCATTCATTTTTCATTGTAATATGGGTGTGTAGTGGTGCTGAAAATGTAGGACATTTTTTATTATGCGCTGATGTGTTATTGTTGCAATTTTTGAGTTGAAGGTAAATAGCCTCGTATATAGAAACTGTTATATTTAGTTATCTTATCATAAGTTAAATGTTTGGTTAAATGAATTGAACTACTGGTTACAAATCGATCTCAGTTAATAGTTAAACATTTTATCTTTCTCTGAATTAATCCACCATTGCCAAGATTTTTATTATCACAGACACTGATATTAATGTTTTACTAAACGAGGATTTAGCAACTCCACATCTGAGACAAGAACACAGGGACTAATAGCACCTGCCGCTTCAAACATCAATCAACATTCACATTAAAACCATAACAGAATGAAAACGGTCTAACATACATATTTCTTAAAAATATGGGTCCCAGCGTATAATACGTTTTATGCCTACAGTGTAGAATGATGAATGGATGTGTGTTAAGAATTGGGCTTCGAATTTTTATTTAATTATTTTTACTTGATAATACATGCCAGGATTTTGTGCATGCATAAATATCACCTGGGATATATGTGCCTGCTTTTCCCGGTGTAGGCAAATATAGTTCCACCTGTAAACTATCCAGAACACGGCATTGCCCGGACATTCAATTTTAATTTTTTTTTTTTTGTTATGCGTTGAGCAAAAGTAGACAAAGAATAATACAAATTTAAACTTACCCAAATTTTTTAATACATTATAGGATTAGTTTGCTACTGTCCAGCGACATAATTCGAAAATTAGTTAATTCAGCCAAAATCAACCCATAACAAAGAATTTTTTTGGCTGCAATGCTTAGTTTTCGAGTTATATATTTGGGTCAAGTTAATTGGTCCCACTATATCGTAGCAAACTTCTTCCATATTGTACTACCCCGACCTTGAAATGACCTGTAAATGCCCTATACTTTTTAGATAAATTCTTTAGACGAAAAACTAACAATGCTTGCCTAAAACATATTTTTACCCGCCCTTTGCTTTCTAATACGTTCGTAGATCTAACTTTATGGTCTGCTTGATGCCATCGAAATAGGACGCCGATGCAGTTAAAAGTGTTGGAGATGGCAACTAAGAGATCCTGACAGAAATCGATTAAGTCAAAACCAACTCCAAGTAGAGACTAAGAAGACTCAAGCTACGTTGAATACATCTAATTGGAGTCGACAGACAGACCGACAGACATACTGACAGAAAAAGCGACAGACAGACCGACAGAAAGACCGAAAGAGCTAGTTTTATTAGTTAGAGCGATAGTCAATGTTTTAGATAACGAAAGCCACAGCTAATTTTGTGAAGGAGTACTATGTTCAAACGTTTAGTCTTCGCCAACAAAAGACCAATATGCATATTGGAGGGACTGGAGCAACCTCAACAACATTAAAAGCAACTTGTTTTATTATTATACATATCGGCATCTGGTCTAGACAATTTAAAATATTTCGGCGGGAACAGAAGATGATTTTAATTGAAAATTCTTTTATTAAGAATAGGAAACTATTTCAAGAAGAGAGTTTTTCATCTAAACTTTAGTTTATTTTTCTTCCTAACAATTAATGTACCTAATATTCCCCTCGTACAACGATTGTATCATTAAAACTGAAATAGAGCCTGTGTCCTCTAAGGTAAATTACTGATGCCATAATTTTCCAAACGAACAAAGTTATTAAATTAAAGTGACACAAAAGCAAAACAAATCCGAAAAAACTTATAAGTATAATAAATAGGTACATACAGGTAATAGGTACGTACATAAATCTATTCCTACGCAGGTACATCATAATATCCAAACAAAATCTCACGTTTCCAATTTTATTTTTCCAACCTAGATACTCGAGGTAAATACTATACACTAGAAAGAAAATCAAATTTTTTGGATTTTGTATACTAAAATCTTGTGTACTTATTGTCTCAAGTAGATTTCCATACGTAGATATAAGTTTGTAGTTATTAACAAATTAAATATTCAATTATTTCCATATCGTCATTGAACGGGAGTCGTATAGTATAATGGATCGGTTCATAAAAATATTGGAAATGAAATTTATTTTCGCCTAAATGTTTATTACACACATAAACCTAAATTCTACAATATCTAGTACAAGTTAGGTTGTTGAACTCGATGTTATGCTCTCATAACGTTTTTTTTACTGTATTAATGACGTAAACGAAAAGGAGAATAACAGGATAACTAAAAAAAGGGAATTCTATTGATTTTACCCCCGTTGCTTATTTTTCTTTTAGTTTCCTTGAATATACATTACATACATATTCAATACATAAAGGAGAGATAGATATACCCGATATAGTTGCCTGCCATTTCCCGGTTTTCCATTTTCAACGTTATAGGGGGAATTTTATTTTTAGAATACTGTACATTTCATTCATATTTTATTGGATATTATAACAATCTGCAGAATGAATAATTTTTGAAAGAGCATGGGGAGGAAATAAAAATCCTTGAGAATTTGATTTTTCGTTCCAATTTAAATGCGAATTCATAAATACAATTGCACACGTATGTATGTGTGTGTGAACCAAAGGAAGTTAAGATGCGATATTTTCGAATCGTAGATGCTCTACATTTTGTTTTTGTATTTTATATATGTTAAAGGTTATGTTTATGTTTACGAATCTTATAAAAATATTATGGTAACAACTCGGTTTTAATTTTATTTTGACTTTTTGATTTTATTTTTAGATTACGAACGATAAATTTAATGATTCATTTTTTCAGATGCGTAATAGGAATCTTTTGGATGTATAGGGAACATAATACTATCGAATTTATTATTTTCCTCTTATTAATATGTTGTAAATAAAACTAGCAGTAGCCCTTTAAAAACGATAAAGTCTTGTTGTGAGTATCTTAATTGCCGTTCGGAAAGTTGTACTCGATGGGCAGTTGAATTTTTTTACTTTGGACAGAGCTATCCGTTTTTTTGTACTGCTTATCGGCAACTACATTTTTGAAAATTTCTATGATTCATTCTGTTAAAATAAAAAAGAAAGACACTTCTTCCATTCGTGCTGCACTAAAATGCACTCATTATTTCTTTACCTCAAACTTTAAACCTCAAACCTTAAACCTTATACCTTAAACCTTATACTTTAAACGTTAAACCATA
Source organism: Tipula helvola (assembly GCA_963556165.1). Lineage (NCBI taxonomy): Eukaryota > Metazoa > Arthropoda > Insecta > Diptera > Tipulidae > Tipula > Tipula helvola. The sequence goes on along the minus strand of OY744483.1, from coordinate 41,875,912 downwards.
AACCTTAAATATTAAACCTTAAACCTTAAACCCTACACCATAAACTTTAAACTTTAAACTTTAAACTTTAAACTTTAAACTTTAAACTTTATACTTTAAACTTTAAACTTTAAACTTTAAACTTTAAACTTTAAACTTTAAACTTTAAACTTTAAACTTTAAACTTTAAACTTTAAACTTTAAACTTTAAACTTTAAACTTTAAACTTTAAACTTTAAACTTTAAACTTTAAACTTTAAACTTTAAACTTTAAACTTTAAACTTTAAACTTTAAACTTTAAACTTTAAACTTTAAACTTTAAACTTTAAACTTTAAACTTTAAACTTTAAACTTTAAACTTTAAACTTTAAACTTTAAACTTTAAACTTTAAACTTTAAACTTTAAACTTTAAACTTTAAACTTTAAACTTTAAACTTTAAACTTTAAACTTTAAACTTTAAACTTTAAACTTTAAACTTTAAACTTTAAACTTTAAACTTTAAACTTTAAACTTTAAACTTTAAACTTTAAACTTTAAACTTTAAACTTTAAACTTTAAACTTTAAACTTTAAACTTTAAACTTTAAACTTTAAACTTTAAACTTTAAACTTTAAACTTTAAACTTTAAACTTTAAACTTTAAACTTTAAACTTTAAACTTTAAACTTTAAACTTTAAACTTTAAACTTTAAACTTTAAACTTTAAACTTTAAACTTTAAACTTTAAACTTTAAACTTTAAACTTTAAACTTTAAACTTTAAACTTTAAACTTTAAACTTTAAACTTTAAACTTTAAACTTTAAACTTTAAACTTTAAACTTTAAACTTTAAACTTTAAACTTTAAACTTTAAACTTTAAACTTTAAACTTTAAACTTTAAACTTTAATTAATTAATAATTTTTAGTATTTAATTTTTAAATTTGAATTTTTAATTTTTAATTTTTAATTTTTAATTTGTAATTTTTAATTTATAATTTATAATTTCTAATTTTAAAATTTTCATTTTTAATTTTTAAATTTTAGATTTTAATTTTTAATTTTGAAATATTAATTTTTAATTTTCAATTTTAAACTTAAATTTTTATAATAAATTTTTAAATTAAAATTTTTGATTTTTAATTTTTAAATTTTAACTTTGAATTTTGAATCTTGAATTTTTAATGTTAAAATTTAATTTTTAATTTTAATTATTAATTTTAACCTTAAATTTTAAATTTTAATTTTTAAATTTAAATTTTTAATTTTTAATTTTTAATCTTTAATTTTTAAATTTTAATTTTTATATTTTAACTTTTAAATTGTAATTTTTAAATGTTAATATTTAAATTTAAATTTTTAGTTTTTAATTTATTTTTTTGAATTTTTATTTTTTAATTTTTAAATTTTAATTTTTAAATTTTAAGTACCGTATTTAATTTATAATTTTTAAATTTTAATTTTTAGTTTTTAATTATTAATTTTTATTTTAAAATTAAATTTTAAATTTCAAAATTTATTTTTTTAAATTAAAATTAATTTTTAATTTTTAGTTTTTAATTTTTAATTTATAATTTATAATTTTATAATTTATAATTTTTAATTTTGATTTAATTTTAAATTTTTAATTTTTAATTATCAATTTTTAAATTTTAAATTTTTGAAATTACAATTTTTAATTTTCTATTATCATATTTTAAGTTTTTTGAAAATTAATAATTAAAAATAATGGAAAACTAAAAATTTATAATTTAAAATAATTTAAAATTTAAAAATTGTTGATTAAAAATTATAAATTAAAATTAAAATTTAAAAATTAAAGGATACAAAAACTAAACAATAAAAATTAAACTTTAAAAATTAAAAATTAGAAATTAGAAATTCTAAATTGTAAATTAAAAAATAAAAATTAAAAACTAAGAATAAAAAATTTAAATTTTAATAATCAAATTTAAAATTTAAAAATTAAAATTTAAAAGGAAAAATGTAAAAATTAAAATTTAAAAATTAAAAATTGAAATTTAAAAATTTAACATTAAAAATTGAAATTTTAAGTTTAAAATTAAAAATTAAAAACTAAAAATTAAAAAATAAAATTTACAAAATAAAAATTAAGATTTAAAAATTAAAGATTACAAATTAAAAATTTAGATTTAAAAATTAAAATTAGAAATTCAGAATTATAAATTAAAAATTTAAATTTAAAAATCTAAAATTGAAGTTTAATAAGTTAATAAAAATAATAATTAGAAACTAAAAATTAAAATTTAAAAGTTAAATTATAAAATTTAAGAATTATAGATTAAAAATTTAAAATTTTAACATCAATAATTTAAAATTTTAACATTGATAATTTAAAATTTAAGTTTAAAATTAAAAATTAATAATTAAAATTAAAAATTAAAATTTAAAAATTAAACATTAAAAATTCAAATTGATAAACTAAAAACTAAAAATACAAAATTACAAATTTTAAATAATTGAAAATTTAAAAATTGATAATTAAAAATTAAAGATTACAAATTAAAAATTAATATTTAAAAATTAAAACTTAAGAAATTCAGAATTATAAATTAAAACTTAAAAATGTAAAATTTAAATTTAAAAATTAATTTAAATTTAAAAATCTAAAACTTAAGTGTAAAAATAAAAAAATTAATAATTAAAAACTAAAAATTAAAATTTAAAAATTAAAAATTAAAATTTAAAAAATAAAATACAAAATTAGAAATTTAAAATTATAAATTAAAAACTAAAAACTAAAAATGTAAATTTAAATATTAACATTAACATTCAAAATATAAAAATTAAATATTAAAAATTATAAATTAAAAATTAAAAATTGAAAATTTAAATTTACAAATTAAAATTAAAAATTTAAAATTTAGGTTTAAAATTAAAAATTAATAATTAAAAATTAAGCATTAAAAATTCAAATTTATAAATTAAAAACTAAAAATAAAAAATTGAAAATTAAAAACCTTAAATAATTTAAAATTTAAACATTGATAATTAAAAATTAAAAATTAAAATTAAAAAATTAAAAATTAAAGGCTAACAATCAAAAATTTAAAATTAATAATTAAAGTCTTAAATGTATAAATTATAAATTAAAAATTAATATTTAAAAATTAAAATTAAAAATTTAAAATTTAAGTTTAAAATTAAAAATTAATAATTAAAAATTAAACATTAAAAATTCAAATTTATAAATTAATATATAAAAACTAAAAATTAAAATTTAAAAAATAAAATACAAAATTAGAAATTTAAAATTATAAATAAAAAACTAAAAATTAAAAATGTAAATTTATATATAAACATTTAAAAATTAAAATTTAAAAGTCAAAATATAAAAATTAAATATTAAAAATTATAAATTAAAAATTTAAAATTTAAATTTTACAAATTAAAATTAAAAATTAAAAATTTAAGTTTAAAATTAAAAATTAATAATTAAAAATTAAACATTAAAAATTCAAATTTAAAAATTAAAAATTTAAGGCTAACAATCAAAAATTAAAAATTAATAATTAAATTCTTAAATGTATAAATTATAAATTAAAAATTATTATTTAAAAATTAAAATTAAAAATTTAAGTTTAAAATTAAAAATTAATAATTAAAAATTAAACATTAAAAATTAAAATTTATAAATTAAAAACTAAATATTAAAAATTAAAAATTTTAAATAATTTAAAATTTAAAAATTGATAATTAAAAGTAAAAAATTAAAATTTAAAAATTAAAGGATAAAAATTAAAAACTAAAAATTAAAATCTTAAATTTATAAATTATAAATTAAAAATTAATATTTAAAAATTTAAATTTCAAATTTAAAAACTAAAATTTAAAAGTTTAATTATAAAAATTAAAATTTAAAAACTAAAGATAAATTAAAAATTTAAGTTTAAAAATTAAAATTTAATAATTTAACATTAAACATTGAAATTTTAAGTTTAAAATTATAAATTAAAAGCTTATACATAATCTAAAATAAAATTTACAAATTAAAAATTAAATATTAAAAATTCCGAATTAGAAATTCAAAATTCAAAATTAGAAATTGAAAATTGAAAATTGAACATTGAAAATTAGAAATTAAAATTTAAAAATTCAAAATTAAATTTTAAATTTAAAAATTAAAATATAAAAATTAAACCTTAAAAATTTAAGATTAAAAATTAAAAATTTAAATTTAAAGATTAAAATAAAAAAATTTATAATTTAAAATTTAAAATAATTTAAAAATTAAAATTTAGAAATTCAAAATTGATAATTAAAACATAAAGATTAAAATTAAAAACTTAAAATTTAAAAATTAAAATTTAAAACTTAAAATTTAAAATTAAAATTTATAAATTAAAAGTTAAAAATTAAATAGTTAAAATTTAAAGCTAAAAATAAAAAATAAATTAAAAAATTTAAATTTAAAATTTAAATTAAACTCAATAATGAAAACTGTCGATTGTTCGCTTTTTAGTGGTCGTGTATAACTAAGGGGATCCTCCCTTTTGATTGAGTTTAAAATTAGAACATAAAGTATCAAAAGGACTCACGTCAATATTAAAATTTATTGAAACGAAAAATTAGCTTCAGCTCTAAAGAAATATTGATAACTAAGATCATGCGCGAAACATCTAGGCCGAAAATATAAGTCTATAACGAAGTACCCAACACCGCTAAAAAAACGCCAATTTTTAATAACACGACTTTAAGTTATTAACGCATAAATTTGTGAAATTTTATAGGCCATTATTTTGATACCATCAAGGATAGCCATTAGTAACAATATGTCCGGAATGTCATTTTAAGGAATGCATATGAAAAAACTAACCAACTACCCATATTGGGTTGGGAGTCCGACCAATTGGCTACGTTTCGTGTATTTTGTTTATAAAGAGAGCGAAAGATCTTGAAACCTCAATTAATTTATTTGTGGTCAACTGTAAGTCGAATCAGATATATACTAACGAATAATTTGTCATAAAGCATATAACATTCATCGAAGTATCCCTGTATGTTGGTTCATATTTTAACCAATTGAAAAATGCCTTATAGACCGAAAATAAAATCATTAATAATCGAACAGACGTAGAGCTTTGTAAATAAAAATTTCTTGGAATTTAATTTCCCCCAAAAAATAATAATTGGCCCAATTTTATTTATTTCAATTATACTTGGTTAAAATTATATTTATACAATCAAACAGCACCATTCTCCCCATCGTTTAAATAAAAATCGGGGCAAACAATTATAAAATAAATACATCAGCCATGAAAAGTCTAATGAACTTTGTAACTTTGTTTAAAAAATACACAATAAATCACGCAAAGGAAATCATTATTAAGCTTTTGTTGGTCTTTTCATCTTTTCTATATACACAAAAAGGCATTACCATACAAATCACATTTGTGATTTGAACGTAATGTGAAACAAAAACTTTTCCCATTTATCTCTTTGTATGAGCAAACATAATTTTCAAAAAAAGGCTTTGTTTAGTCGTTGATGTGTGTTTGTGTCTTATGATTTGTTTGTTGTGTTTGTTTGAGTGTTTTTTGTTGTTGTTTAATTTGGGTAATTTCATAAGGTAATATTCTGTTTCTTTAACGTAATAATCAAATTGCGGGGAAAAGAAGCAAAAATTAATTTTCCGGTGATTTATATGCCTGATACGAAATAGAATTGAAATGTAGAGGCTAAAAAAAATTACTGTTACTGCTTTGGTAGTGGGATCCTCAATCACTCAATTGTAATTGATGCAGGATTTTCAAATTTTATTACAAAGTATTTATATGTTAGGTATACTTATGCGTGTTAAATAAAATCGTCACAGATCACGAGGCTACTCCAAAAATAAATTTCGTATAAAACTAGTCCATAAATAAATTTCTGATAATAAGTAGGCGATTGTGGTTATACCAAGAACTTAAATTTGTATATTGCGGCGAACAATACCAATCGACAAGAAAACGAAGACTTTCATTACTGAATACTGAAAATTTTTGTAAAATTAATTAATAATGCCTTGATGAATGAAATTATATTGGCATAAAACCTACAACAGCTCCTTGTCTACAACAACAGAATGGGAAATGTAAAAATAACGCAAGGATATTACCGTGTCATATACAAATTGATGACCAATTATTTGGAATAACATAATATTTTGTTATTTCAAAAAAATTTAATCCTTGCAGTAACATCGGTCCTACTAAGCCCACATTTTTTTTTAATTTATCTTCATCGAAATTCTAAATCCATTAAAGCTTTGTAACATGTGTTGAAAATATATAAAATTCTTTCGAATAATCTATTTTTGGGAATTTTTATATTTAGATACATACGTACTACGTATGTATCTAAATTCAATTGTATCTCGAATTCATTTTCTTCAATAATAATGGTGTGTGGTGCGATGATAAGAGCTTTCTATAGTACTCGAGTAAATGAGAAATGTGTATGACTAAACATAATTTTTTGATTAATTAATTCAAACTATTTTTTTATTGTTTTAGGTATTGTATATAATTATAAAGTATTATTATTAGATGAATGGGTGACATAAGGTTATTTCATGCGGACTTAAAGTAAATTGTCATATTCTTCAAAAGGGAAATAATATCCAGCCACTAAACAGACAAAATGCCAATTAATCTTAAACCCTACTCGAATATTATCCGAATTAACACATTATGTACTCCCCTATTTTTTCCAAAACTAAGAATTGTTTCAGATACCTAAGACCCTAGAGCTTCCCAGAATTTTGTGATTATAACAAATATGGTTATTCTAAACACCCTAATCCACCCCAACTATTAAATTCATGGAAATATTGATTCCGAAAGTTCTCTTCAGTAAATATTCCGGAGAAAAAGTTTTTTTTTCAGATGCGGACATTTCAATTTAATCCTGCAAAAATCGTAGGAAATTTAGTGTTTAAAACTTAAAAATGCGGAGTTAACGACGTTTCTTTTTCCAAACAAAATCAAATTTGGAACTTTTGTACTTTTTATTTATAAGCAAATTTTCGAATTTTCAGTAAATTTTTAAATTTTCTTGATTGGTGATAAAAGTGTATTCTATAATCCTAAAGGTCTCTGATGATTCAGAACTAAACTCTAGCTTTGAAGTTATCAGTATGTTATTGTTATCCAAAAGTATCCTAGCACGGATTTGAATTTACGAAAACATTTTCAGGGACTGTTAATTCCAAAAGGCCTTTTCATACAATATTATTCACAAAAGGCCTTTTCGGAATTTTTCTAAAACAAATGCCCAAGATAAAATATAACGAAATTTCCATTTTATCCTGAAAAAAAATAGAAATATTAGAATTTAATGCTTAGAATTGCGGAGTTATAAAGTTTTTTATTAGGACATTTTCAAACCAAATTTTTATTCAAATTTGGGACTTTTGTAATAACGAAATTAACACCAACGCTTTAGCGTTTCAATTTTTGACGGTATTAAATTCGGAAATGTCTCAAAATATGAAAATATTATAGATTTAAAAGCCTCAGCCCGCAGATGAAAGTGATACAGATATATCTTAATCACTGTGAGGCAGCTCATGATCTTCTTGGGCAAGTTGCCATAGAAACAGAAGCATATGTGGTCTTAGTGTCGGAACCACCAATACTCACAAATAATATACGGATAGCGGACGAGGAAAGGCTGCAATATGGGTTTGTGGAGAATATCCTCTCCGAGAAGCTAGTGGACGGACATGCACTGGCAAAGATCAATAATATATATTTCTTTAGCTGCTATGCCCCTCCAAGTCTATAACTGTCAGAGTACGAAGCAATGCTAGCAAAAATTGTGGCGGAGGCAACAGGGCACCATCCATTCGTTATTGCTGGGGACTTCAATGCTTGAACCGAGGAGTGAGGTAGCAAATATACCAACAATCGAGGCAGCACACTGTTAGATGCATTTTCTCAACTGGACGTCATTCTAGTCAACAGAGGGAACATCAGCACCTTCCGTAAGAATGGTCACCAATCAGTGATTGATCTTACCTTTACAAGTAGTCAACTAACGAGGGAAATCAAGTAGCATGTCAGTGACTGATACACTCACAGTGATCACCAAGCTTTGTTTTTTGAAGTAGGAACTCAGAGCCAAGTAAAGCTGAAGCCAATGACTTGAAAAAGATGAGGCTGATTGCCCAATGCTTTGAACGAAGAACTCTGACTGGAATTGGTCAGAGACATCAGTATACCAGCAAGTACAGCGGAAGATAAATTTAACCATGTGGCCAGACAACTTTACATGACATGTGACGCGTCTATGCCAAAAAGGACATCAAATAACAGAAGGAAACCAGCCTACTGGTGGAGTGAGGATATTAAGAAACTAAGGGCTAGAAGTAACAAGGCCAGAACAAAAAGTCAAAGATTTGCAAGATGCCTAGAATATTAGAAGCTAAACCGAGAGTACATAAGGCTGAGGAAGCTGCTCCGTGATGAAATAAAGAGAAGCAAGATTGAGTGTTTCAAACAGTTGTGTGACGCGGCAGACGCTTGTCTGTGGAGCAGCGCCTATAGAGTGGTCATAGCCAGGATAAAAGGCCAAAGAACCCCTCACGAAGGATGTTCAGAGATGTTGCAAAAGATCGTCAAGGTGCTTTTCCCGCAGCACCTTCTAAAACCTGGTAATCGCGAGGATAATCATACAAATGGGTGTAAACAACGCCCCTGGTCCGGACTTGGTACCCAGCAAAGCGTTAAAAGTAGCTTTATGAAGTAACCCTAACTTCTTCGTTAATAAAGCGCAGTCTTGCTTAGAAGAACGAGTGTTTCCTAGAATATGTAAGAAGCAGAGATTGGTACTCTTGCCAAAAGCAGAAAAACCACCAGGTGAATCATCCTCATATCGCCCGATCTGCCTGTATCTAACAGGGGGGGGGGGGAAGTTACTGGAGCACGTTATTCAGACTAGTTAGTCTCTCATCTCAACAATTCGGATTTCGCAAGGCATGCTCGACATTGGATCCCGTTAATGAAGTGGTATCTAAGGCCAAAGAAGCGTTACAGGGAAAAATATGGAAAGGAGGAACTAAACAGTACTGTGCGGTGGTCAAACTTGACGTTAAAAATGCTTTCAACATGGCTAACTAGGCCCACATTATGAATGCCCTACGAAGGATGAACGTTCCGGCCTACCTCCTGAGGGTCCTGGATAGCTACTTTAAGGATAAAGTGTTAGAGTACGACACTTAGGATGGTCCAAGGGAATCTAACGTAACAGCTGAAGTCCCACAAGGTTCTGTCCTGGGACCAATCTTGTGGAATGTTATGTACGACAGTGTCCTAAAGCGGCGCATCCCAGATGGAGCAGAAGTTATAGGCTTTCCCGACGACATCGCGACAGTGGCATCTGCAAAGCACCTGTATGAAATCGAGATGGTCGCTAACGAGGAGATTGCAATAGTAAAGGGCTGGCTGTAATTCGTTGACCTGGAACCAGGAAAACAAATTACCAATGATTAAATTGGTGTCAGCACACCTTCGGCAGCCAAGTTCTTCTATTATATCGAGAGGAAGATTGTTATATTTAAAACAAAATTATTCGAAGCTATCCTCCAGCTTTCGAGTCATACGTATATAATGATTAACTGAAGGTTTCCATACCAGGAATACGAAGTTACCAAGCAATTTGCATTACTCCAAGTCTTTTCAGAACATGTTAATCCCAAAAGGTTTTTCAGTAAACAACCCCTGGCATAGGTGCTTTTAACTCAAATATGTGTCCAGGCTAAAATATAATGACATTTCGATTTCATAAAATTAGAATTTAACTGACATTAATTTTTTTAAAAATATTTTCAAACGAAATTTTAATTTCAAATTTGGATCTTTTGTAATATCCGAAATATCATTGAAACCAAATCTTCGAATTTTCGGTATAAACTTCTAACTATCAAAATTCACGGTGTTTGGTTAATAAGAAAAATTGTTTTATAAAACCTCAGTTAGTTTTGTTAATTCAAACGAAATAACTGATTGCAACAAACCTTCGACAGCCAAGCGTGTCAAATTTTCTCTATTATTGTTACATTTAAAAAGAAAATCGAAGTTTTGTAGACATCAGTATGTTACAGTTAACACCAAAAGTCTGTAACACGAATAAGGAAATAATAATTTTGAAAAGCCTTTTCAGAAAATCGCGACCACAAAAAAGCCTTTTCAGAAAATATTTTTTTATAAATGAACAAGCTAAAATATAAGGATAATTTCCACTTTGTCCAGCAAAAATCATAGAAAAATTACAGTTTAATACTTAGAAATGCGAAGGTAAGTGATTTGTTTTTTAATTAGGATAATTCTAAACAAAATCTTAAGTATTTTTAAGTAGCGCAACATCGTCAGCCATGCGTTTCATTTTTTAACTACATATTATATAAATTCTTAACCGTCTTAGATAACAAAATATACTAGATAATAGATTTAAAGGCTTTTGTTGGAGTAAGAAAATATCTTTAGAGGAAGATTGTTACATACATTTAAAATTATATTATTCGAAGATAAAATATGTATGTATATCAAGACAAAACAATTAACCGAAGGTGGCAATATCATGAAGGAACGTATCACATTATTTTTTATTCGGACACGTATTTTCAGGTAATGTTAATCCCAAAAGGCCTTTTTGAAATATCCCTCTACAAAGGCCTTTTCAAGAAATTGTCATTCCGATAAGCGTTTTAATAAAATGTAAATCCCGAAAGGCTTTTTAGAACAGTGTCCAGAAAAAGGCCTTTTCAGGAAATTTATATTCCCGTAAAATGTTTAACTAAAATATGAACCCAGTCTAAATTATAACGACATTTCAGTTTTATCCTGTAAATAAATTTAGAACAATTTTTACAAACATAATAGCCGCATTTCTTGACGCATTTGTGATCCGGATCAGATCAAAGTTTACATTGAAAACAACAGCAAAAATTTAATTTTTGTTGTTGTTTTCAATGTAAACTTTGATCTGATCGGGATCACTAATGCGTCAAGAAATGCGGCTAATATTCAGTTTGATTGATGTTCGATTTTAACTAAATTTGGCCTACGCTTAAACCTAGGAGTCCCTGTGTACTATGCTCAATTTATTTTATTATTATTACAACTGGTTTTGCTCGCCTTTTGAAAATAGCCGAACATGGTGCACAAAACTAAAATATAGTTGGATGGCTGTACTATGGCAAACAGAGATATTTACACGATTAACTGTGGTTAATGCAAAAAGATGGCGTTCATGTTGTCAGTTATCAAAAACACAAAAATTATTGAAAACGTTCTTATTTTTATTAATGTTGAAATTTGAAGAAATCGTCAAAGCAGAGGTTTGGGGCCGCATTGCCCTTATTCTTAGGTATACAGCAAATTCAAATAATATTGACAAGAACACATTTTTAAGGTTAACGAACAAATGTGACTTGATGTAGCAATTTAGGCTTCAAATTCGTGTTCAGAGACCCAAAAAACACCTAGTACTTGTAATGATATTCTTGTGCATTTAACTTATATTTTTTGAGGTTCTGTATTTTTAATTTTGATTGGCGGATCCAATTTGGTCACTACAAAATACTGGAAAACGATATTTTTAAACATTTAGGAAAACTACTTTTTGGAGTCGCTGTTCATGATTTGATAGACAACATACTTTATGAACACAATTAGCCTCATAATTTCAAAAAATTTTATTAAATCAGTTATTTTTCACATTTAAGCGGCCATATGGATCCGGCCGCTATTTTGAATTTAATTTTTTTAATCTCAGATTGATTTTTCAAACTACTTTAGAATTTTGGCAACTTTTTGAATAAATATGACACAGTTGATAAATGAAGGTTCTCTCTTGAAATAATTTGCAAGCACCAGCCATTTAAATGATTGTATAAAATCATTGCCAGGTACGAGTAAAATCTTTATTCCTTGAATTGGTTCTTTATTCGTTTCAACAGAATATCAAAAATCATTTAGCATACAAAAAATAATGTTTTAGAAGTTTAAAGCAAACAGTATTTATTTTAGTGAGCAACAGTATTTATTTTAGAAGCAGCACTTTCAAATCTTGATTTTGCGATTCATGATTTCAATAAACTCAGACACGACCGGTTCAAAAGGCAAGTTAGGGGTTATTTCAGGGACAATATCTTCTGATTTAAAAATATTTTATAATTTGAAAATCAAACTCAAACACCTTCCAAAATACAAAAAGTTCTTTAACATTTTTAAATTTATAACCAAAACCCATCCTTTGATCCTAAATGTTTGGCTTACTTTCTGTTTATTCTTTGAAATAAATGCCTCAATACCATTTTTTACTTCCGATCAAAAACACGATTAGCCAATTTAAAACAAAAGACAGACCTAATATAACTGGCGCTTAGAAACCGGAACTAAACCTGACCTATCAAACAACAAATAATTTTCATGTCATATAATCAACTCTCTTAACCACTGCTCGATATACGACAGCAATTTACAATGCTAAATGTAATTAAAATTAGTTTTGAATTCAACAAACAAATCACAACAAAAAAGTTATTCTTCGAAAAGTTCAAACAGAATTCTGCAATGACCTATATTCATGTTACTTTTATTTATAGAGTTAGTACAACAACGACTCGAAAGGTTATCGTTTGACATGATTACCACTCAATCAAACTGGAACAACAAAAGAGAATAAACAAAATGCAAACAATAGGCAAATCGACCAAACAAATATGCTACATTTATACATATATAAAGAAAAGGTCAAATCACTTGAAATTCATGTTGCCGAGATAAACGCAGTTGCTTTAATGTTATACGATACAAAAACAGAAAGGACATGATTCTGGAAAGATGAGTTCGCCTTCAAAAACAATAAAAAAACATTTACGACGTTTGGTTTTTAATTTGATTAAAAAAAAAATTAAAAAAATGTTGAGAGCTTTTCAACAGAATATTTTAAGCGATGTTTTCTATACGTGTATATATTTTAAGGGGTGGGTGAAATTGGGGAAACAAAACAAAAATTTTAATTATTTCATTTGATTATCATAAAATGAAAAAATTTGTTTTGCATTTACGTCACTATATTATGATGTTTACGTCGAAATTACACAGATGAGTAATTTATCGTACATTTGGTTGGTAATCAATACTTTGACCTAGATTTTTTTTTTTTGAAAATTATCCAAAAGTGTAGCGGTGGAAACATAGGTTCTGCATATATTGTGCTTACCAAGAAATTGTATTGTAATATTATTATTGGTATTGTATATAAAAAGCTCTCAAGCTTCATCAATTATTATTTCGTTTCGTTTCTCAAAATTATTTTTTGAATTTATTGTTTTGTTATTATAAAATTTGTATAGAAGCGGGGGAGGTAAAATTTTCATTTTAAAACCAAATCAAATAAACCTTCCAATAAAAAATGTAAATGTTTAAAAGTCATTTGGGTTCAAAGTTTCTATGGGTAAATAATTCATATTGAGAATCTTTGCTTTTAGTATATAATTTTAAGTCGAATCGTATATTGACTGATACCGAAGGTAACTAACTGAATAATCAATTCATCAGTAGATGATTTCAGTCAAAGGCCTCTAAAGAATTCGCTTTATTCAATTTGAGCGTTGCAAAAGGGCTTTGAAACTTATTGTTTTAAGCGAAGCTCAGTACAAGTTAGTCAATATCCCAAGCCGCATTTATGGAATATTCTTGATAAAACGCGTTTGAGCATTAATTAGTAGTTCAGCATGAATTAAATTTTTAGACGGGAAAGAAGATCTCGAATCACAAAACAAAATTCACAATTCATACGTAGATACCTACCTATACCGGCCTCCTCTGGTTGTTTCTCCTCTGGTTACCTGATTACTGCAATTCTGCTAGCGCTTTGTCTATATAAGTTTCAGAAAGTTAGACCATCACCATATGTACTCTAAAAATGCAGCGTTGACAATTTGAATACCTTCCCCTAAATCATGATTTAGAAAGTATGATTTCTGATAAAAATTCCTCTTAGACAAAATCCAATGCCTTTTTTTCGGGGTTTTGAGGTATTAGACCAACAATAATCAATGAGCTCGGCATAAATGGTGTACTGAAATTAGAGTCAAAACTTAAAAAACATATGTCAGAAATAAGTATGAATTATATTGTGCCATTGATCAATATCGAATTTCAATCTGTAAAATTTCAATTCATTATTTTCCAACTTATCAAAGTTCAAGCTTTCCAATCTCATCCTAAAAGGTTCAATCAGTCGAATTTAAATCTAACTAATTTTATCAAATAATGAGTATGATAAGTTATGATCTAACGAATTAACCAATCTATCGAATTCCAAACTATCGAATTTCAATCTGCCAAATTTCATTCTATTGAAATTCGTTTTAATCTATTGAATCTGGAACTGCTAAATTTTAAACCAATAAATTTCATGGTCGTATTAAATTTTATTCTGTCGAACTCTAAACTGTAGAATTTCAATCTATAAAATTTCAATCCAATGAACTTATCGAAGAATTTGTAGAAGACAATAAGATTACACGTAAATAAGATTAAATTTTTAAAATTTAAGAACAGTGTCGATTTAACTAGGTTAACCTTTGAGACATTATATTATTGAGTTTATGCTTTGTGAATTCCCAAATATAAATCTTGATTAATTTTGCATGTTTGGAGTTTTTTTTTAAATTAAACCAAAAGTCCAAATTTGAATAAAAGGTACTTGTACGCGTTTTATACTGGTTTCACACCGTAAGTAGTATAATATCAAAATAGTATAATACATACCATCAACCATAGTCGGTTTCACACCACACAAAATGAAGTTAGATGAAATTTATATTTTTCAGTGTGAACTAAGGTATAATATATGTTTTGACATTAATCATCATTACGTCATTATAAAATAATCAAAAAAAAAAACAAGCGTTCGAGTTAGTTCAGTTGTGTTTGGTTTGTGATAAAATCTTTTATTTTAAAACTTTAAATTTAAAATGATATCTGAACAAAGTTCATTTTACTAACTACGACGTCGGAGAAGACAAAGACGAATTTGTCAATTTTCTAATTTTTTCTTTAAGAATCAACTGCTCTGGTGTTATTCAATACATCAACAGAGAAACAGAAAAAAACAAGGAGTTGTTGGTCGAAACCCAGAAATTCAGCTTGGTGGGACCAAGTTGTTTCAAAAATGTTTACCGATCGGGATTGGGTAAAAATTGTTCGAGTGGATAAATCTATTTTGAATGAGATCTGTGACATGATGCGTGAAAATTTGGAGCCCAAGCCTAATCTAGTAAATTCGAGACCATCAATTCCAGTACCTAGACAAACAAATTGCCACAGCATTATATAAATTTGTCTCTTGTGCTGAAATGAGAGTAATTGCAAATAATATGGGGGTAAGTAAAGTTATTATAATACTAATAAACATTTCTAAGTTATTTTTTTAAATTTTATATCAGTGAGCGTTCATAAATGCATACACAGGTTTACGGATTCAATGAACCAATGAAGAAGCTGACCAACAAAATCATATTTTAAAATTTGCAAAATCCCGCAGGTTTTATTAGTTATCAACGGAACCCATGTTCCAGTTCTTGCGCTTAAGGAAGACCATGGAGATTTCCTTAATAGAAAAGGTTGGACGTCATACAATGTTCAAATTATCGCAGAATGTAATTTTAATGTATCATTCTCCATTTCGTTTCAGAATAAGAGATGTAACTTGTGGTTCCCCGGATCGCCACACGACGCTTGTATTTTTAAAAATACCGGATTGTTTGAAAGCGGTGGAAATATTTTGCCCAAGGTAATATTGTGTTTAATAAATTTCACATATAATTTATCATACTTAATTAAATATTTTTAGTGTCCAAAAATAATTAACGGCGAAAATATTGATTATTTTATACTTGGTGATCCAGCATACCCCTTAGGTAGGGAGGAATCATTTAACGCTTATCTGAACTCAGCTCGAATTACTGTTGAACAGACCATTGGGTAGTTGAAATCTAGATGGAGCATCCTCAAGAAAACCAATGAAATGTCTTTTAAATGTGACCCAATAACTTTAAATCTATAAATTAAATTGTTCAGATAGTTGTAGTATGTTGCATACTGCATAATATAATGCAAACTAAAAAAAAATCGTATCTCACAACGTTGGAGGAAGACACGACAAGCGGGGCCATTTTAGAACAGCCGGAAATCAGAGACATGACACATCTAGTACTCCCTCAAAATTCGCAATATAACGAAATCAGACAGCAAGGAGAACGAGTCAGAGATGCTCTTAGATTAGAAATCGATAAATTAGATTTAAGAAAACAAATTGCAATTCAAAGAAAATAAATTTAATATTTGTACTCAAAAAATACATGTACATATGTATTTCATTTCAAATATTTTTCTTGGCATAATTCAGACTTCATTTTAATGTTATATCATAGAGGATAATACTAATAGAGAGATAATTTGTATGAGCGATAAATGCTAACTAAAAATAAAATAAATTTTTTATTCAAAATCAAAATATGTCTAGAAGAAATAAATATACATTTTGGAATGCCTCTTTCTACCTTATATGTTTGTATCAGAAAAAAATCAAACGATCAAAACATTGATCATTTTAAGGCGGTACCAAATTTTACGAAGAAAATAAAGGAAAAAAATATGAAAAACGTAAATTTATCAATGAACTATGTATACATGTGTGTCATTTCTATAAAATATGTATTCTCTACAGTGTTAGTATTATTTTATTTTGTACTTTTCTGATCAACAATCAATCAGCAAAGTTTTTATTTTTCATATTTTTTTTCGTATCGCAGGTACACGTATCCGTAATATTTTGTGTATTATATCGTCACTATTTCTATTGCAATATACATAGCTACTTGTAAACATTTTTTTTTGTTTGGCTTGTACCAAAACAAAGGACAAAAATAAAATTTTGATATTATGTGTGGGAAACACACATACTAATTGGCTTGAATAGAAATTAGTGAATAAGCGAATTTTAATTTTTTGTATCGTTTCATAAAATAATGAAAATTTTGAAAAATAGATTAGGTTATCGAAAAAAGCATTACAGTCAAACTTGTTTTTGTGCGGCCTCTTTTTATGCGATTTCTTTTATGCGATATTATTTGTGCGATTTTTTTTATGCGGTCTATTAGTTTTTTCTGCATAAAAAAAATCGCCCAAAAAATAACGCATAAAAAATAATCGTATAAAAAAAAATCGCATACAAAAAGACCACACAAAAAAGGTTACTAAAAAGTAGTTCTAATAATTTAAAAAAAATAATTTGTGGAACTCAAACGAAAACGCAAATTAAAATAAACCAAACATTCAATTGTATTGTAAGTAACTTAAATTGTTACATGTATTTTTATGTGCCAGTTAAAATTTTAAGTTTTTTGGACGCTTGAGTTGGTCTTAACCGATTTTTAGTTTTTGATTTTAGAAAGTCTCCTTTTAAAATCGACCACTTTGAATTTTTCCTTGTTAAAACTAGTATAAAAAAATAAATTAATTGTTTTATGTGTTCGTAGCAGTAGGATATCATCTAGGATATCATCTATCATAGGATCCATCACACCTTATTAAATCGGCTCGAAATGCTTTTCTAAGTATGTAATCAAATTTCCCACGGACAATTTGGAATAGCGGATGTAAACGTAGTACGTAAAGTATTTGATCATGATACGATTCAGAAATGCAAAATACTACCAAAATTGACACGAAAACACCTATATCCCAACTATTTCGAAAAAATGAATGTATCATTGGCAACTCAATTAATGAGTAATACGGTATGTTGCGCAATAAAAATCGCAGTACAAACATGCTCTACCAACTGCCAAGTTTATAGAGAGATTCAATAATTTATTTGATTGTCTAAACTCGAGACACTTTTCGTCGAAGTCGCCATTTGAACAACCACTAAGGCTAGACAATAATGTTTTTAATTATTTAAGTGATAGTTTAATATTTTTGGAAAACTTGAGTATACTTTCCAAAAATGAAAATTACTTTAAATTTATTAAAGGATTCCAGGTAACAATTAAATCTCAACTAATGTTATTAGAAAGTTTAAATACTAACTACGGTGTCGAATATATTTTAAATGGCAAAACGGGGTATAGTAAAGGAGGATTTAACTATAATCCCACCAGCCACGAGATAGGCGTTAATTTTGCCAATATTATTGTAATCAAATTATTATTCAATAGTGAATACGCAAATTGTCTAGCAGACGATGGGGAAATGGTAGATTTGGAGTGGAATACCTTTCGTGAAGATTTTAAATTAAGTTTAATCAATACGGATCATAATGAAGCTGATATTCCTGAAGAAATGATGTTTGAAGTCACAAATGAAAGCAACATATTAAAAAAAAATGCGTTACTATATTATGCGGGATATTGTGCATATAAATAAATAAACTGCGAAAAATGCCGGACTAAAATTTTGAAAGACAATGATGAAATGACAGCAGCAGCTGAAACATTCATAATAATGAAAAATTTTAAAAAATCTTTAAATTTTGGATCCCTTAAAGCACCAACTGAGGAATATGCTGAAGTATCATCTGTTTTACTGGCAATTTTTGAGCAAACATTTAAAAATACGTGCCATTTAACAAATATTTGTTCAAAATTGACAGATAAATGTTTAAAGGTCGTGGGACAGAGTTTTCCTGAATTTTTACCAGCAATAGAAGATGACTGCTACGAACACATAAAAAAATTAATTAATTTTTTTATACTAGTTTTAACAAGGAAAAATTCAAAGTGGTCGATTTTAAACGTGACTTTCTAAAATCAAAAACTAAAAATCGGTTAAGACCAACTCAAGCGTCCAAAAAACTTAAAATTTTAACTGGCACATAAAAATACATGTAACAATTTAAGTTACTTACAATACAATTGAATGTTTGGTTTATTTTAATTTGCGTTTTCGTTTGAGTTCCACAAATTATTTTTTTTAAATTATTAGAACTACTTTTTAGTAACCTTTTTTGTGTGGTCTTTTTGTATGCGATTTTTTTTTATACGATTATTTTTTATGCGTTATTTTTTGGGCGATTTTTTTTATGCAGAAAAAACTAATAGACCGCATAAAAAAAATCGCACAAATAATATCGCATAAAAGAAATCGCATAAAAAGAGGCCGCACAAAAACAAGTTTGACTGTAATGCTTTTTTCGATAACCTAATCTATTTTTCAAAATTTTCATTATTTTATGAAACGATACAAAAAATTAAAATTCGCTTATTCACTAATTTCTATTCAAGCCAATTAGTATGTGTGTTTCCCACACATAATATCAAAATTTTATTTTTGTCCTTTGTTTTGGTACAAGCCAAACAAAAAAAAATGTTTACAAGTAGCTATGTATATTGCAATAGAAATAGTGACGATATAATACACAAAATATTACGGATACGTGTACCTGCGATACGAAAAAAAATATGAAAAATAAAAACTTTGCTGATTGATTGTTGATCAGAAAAGTACAAAATAAAATAATACTAACACTGTAGAGAAAAGAGAATACATATTTTATAGAAATGACACACATGTATACATAGTTCATTGATAAATTTACGTTTTTCATATTTTTTTCCTTTATTTTTTTCGTAAAATTTGGTACCGCCTTAAAATGATCAATGTTTTGATCGTTTGATTTTTTTCTAATACAAACATATAAGGTAGAAAGAGGTATTCCAAAATGTATATTTATTTCTTCTAGACATATTTTGATTTTGAATAAAAAATTTATTTTATTTTTAGTTAGCATTTATCGCTCATACAAATTATCTCTCTATTAGTATTATCCTCAATGGTTATATCACAGATATTTTTATAGTTTGTATAAAAATAAGTAAATTCGTTATTTTAAAATAAATATGTACATATTTACAGTATTTAATTTAATTTTGGTAATCCTCTTCAATCAGATCGTCAGAATAATATGAATTTTAACAAATGCCTGATTTTACGGAGGATGAATTACAACGTAACTTTGCGAACTTTTATGCGGTTTTACTCTACTGACGAAGTGTTGTTGGTTATAGCCTTGTTGGTTACAGCATCGCTGGGTTGAATTTAAATCGTCAATTTTGAAAATAAATAATTGAAGAAACCGCTCGTCGCTTTTTTCTTGTTGATCTTGCAATACTTGCACTTTATCAAGCAATTTCTCCTAAACTTTTAGGAACATGGCACTAAACTCGTCCATTGTGTCACTTTTTCGTCGTTTTGCTGGGGTTATACTATGCGTTTTCGGTGTTTGCGACGGATTTGTTGAAGCTTTTGGTATGAAGGATAATATCGATGGCAATGACCCATCAAACGCTAAACCATGAAAATGTAGAATATAAATAATAAACTCAATATAAAACTTATAAACCAAACCATTTAAAAGAGGGATACAAACGACTTCCTCCGTTACTTCATCAGTATTGATCACTGAGTCCTCGCACGATTACCGCATTTTCATTTTTGCAACATCGATGAGATGATTTTACGGAACAACCAATTTTTTCTATTGCCCCATAGCTCGTACATTTCTTTGTCGTATATCGTATCAATACCTCTTCCATGCCACTTTTATTTAAATCAAGTTTGCTGATACTAAAATTTCGGCGTAAACATTCAAATTTTAATTTAATTTGATTTTCATCCTAAAATAAATGCTTCTCTGCAATTCTTTTATAAATATTTGCCGAACTGATTCGGTGAGAATCAAACATTTCGTTTACCTAAAGTACACAACACTCATGTTAAATTTATTAAATTTATTTAAATTATTGTATCACTCACATTTATTTCAATAGCAATTCCTAACATTGCTTTTATTTCTTCGTCGTTTTATTTTAATCCTCTTCTTTTTTTTTTTTTGATTATTTTCAATATGGTATATTTTTAAATTTAATTTATTTTTATTTAAACTAGAATGAATTCAAATTCATACAAAGATATTTCTTTATTAACAAAACAATTGACAATACAATGAAGTTTACGATTTTCGTAAAATATCAAAATTCAACATACACTGCCACAAAACTTTTATTTTATACCGTAAAAAATATAATATAATAGCTATAAAATATTTGATAGGTAGTAAATCAAAATATTTTTATTTGCTATTATAATATCCAGCTTTCATTTCCCACCGCATAGCAAAATATGTATGTATTATTATACTATTTTGCTATTATACTACCTACGGAGTGAAACCAGTATTAATTGTTGCTGTTTAATCTAAAATTAATTTAGGATAAGCTCTATCTGCATCAACAAATCGTATTTCATCACGTATCGAATTCCACCCAATCGAATTTTAACTTGTCGGAGTCAACAATCTATAGAATTTCGAAGTGTTAATTTCAATAAATTGAATTTATTTTCAGTCGAATTCCTATTCTGCCAAATTTCGATGTACTAAAGTAATCATTATTATTTATTTATTTATTTTAACTTATACCTTTATACAAACTAAATATAGGTTTTTTCAAAATTATGAGTTGTTTGAAACTTATTTTAATGCCGAAATAATTAGAAATGCCTAATGAGCAATTTATTTAGTGGCAGATATGACTTCACAAAGTAGTAGACAATTTTAAGTTTTGGGATGAGAGTTAATTAAAAAATTATACATTTTAATAAATCTATATATATGTATAACCAAATCAGTAATTTAAATATAAAATTAACAATCAAAGTTACATAATAAGAAATAACCAATTAAATAAATAAAAAGTATAAATAGAAAGTGTTTTAAATGTTAAGTTTCAAGTAATATTAATTAATGTGATATTAATAATTAAATATAATAATTGAGAGAAATTAATTACTAAAAATAGAAATGATTACAATCATGATGAAAATAATTGTTGTTTACGCTTTGAACAAATATTACTAGTAGCTATTAATATACATTAGCATTGGAAAACTATCGATAATTTCAACTATCGATAGTTTCAATAGTAAAATAAAAAACAATCGATAGAAATCTACCGATACAAATTAAAAGACTATAGATATAATATCGATATTATCGGATAATAAATAAATAAAGCTTTATTCAATTACATTGAAGTTAACTAGAACAAGAAAATATAAACTCAAGACAGGTAAATTAAAAAAAAATACAGTTAATTATGTATAACTCAATAAATTCTTTTAATTTCGAAATTTATAAGTTTCTCAAAATGTTTGTAAATTCTCTCAACTCAATAAATTTGTAAAATCTTTAAATTCTTTAAATTTAATAAATTTCTTAAATTCCAAAGTTTTTAAAATTTGTAAAGCTTCTATCAATTTTAGAAATACTCAATATCCATCTCATTAAATTTGATGAAACCTATAAAGTCTTTAAATTCTACAAATTCAGCCAATTTTCGAAATTTTATAGGATATTTTTAACTCCTTAAATTCTTTAATTTAACTCTATTCTATAAATTTCAATTTTTTTTTTAATGTTACCAAGCCTATTTTCTAAATTATTTGGGTTCTGCTAATTCTGTTCTACTAATTCTATGCAATAAACTACACAAATCGTACACATTTTAAAAATTCTATAAATTCTACCAATTTTTTAAAATTTTTAAATCCTAGAATTCACCAAACTTTTAAGGTTTTTAAATTCTTCTAATTCTATCAATTTCATAGAATTTTGAAATTCTATAAATTCTACAATTTCCACAAACTCTAAATTCTAAAAATTATTTAGGTTATTTATAATAAATTGGATAAGTTTACCAATTCCACAAATTCTATATTTTTTTAATATTCTACCTATTCTACAATATCTATAAATTCTAGAAATTCTATTAACTTTCCAAATTCTAATAATTTGATAGATTTTATTTTTGAAATCCATCCTTCTTCATTTCTAATAATTCAATAAATTCTTTTAATTTATAAATCTTACAAATTTGATAAATTAGGTCTCAGCATTTTTTTAAATTCTGTAAACTCAATAAATTTAAGTTTAGAATTTCGGAAAATTCTAAAATTCTTTCAATTCCCTTTACAACACCTTTTATACTTAAGAATTCTAGAAATTTTACAAAAACTTAAAATTTTTATTTTCTTTCAATGATAATTCGAAACCTGTTCAATCCTGTATGCTTTGAATTGCTGCTTTAATTTATGTAATTTCTTTAAAAAAAATGTAAAAGTTTTTACAGCAGCCAATCATGTTTCTGTAAGCAAATCAGCATATCAACATTTTTGGCTTTTAGACGAAATCGTCGTTCACTAATAACTTGCCGAGCAAATAAAAGGCATGACGACAAGTAAAACGTAACTATAGTAATATCGCATATGTATTAGCAAAACTCTCTTGTACGGATATAACAAATCAATATATCGATAGTAGGTATATACAAAGTGTTGTTTTCGATAGAACGAAACTATCGATATATCGATAATACTATCGATAGATTTCCACCACTATAGGCATATTTTTTTTTTAAATAATTGCAGTCTTACTTTGGCAATTTTACAACAAAAATGCCGTGTATTTTCATTCCGGAATGAAGAGATTCATTCCGCTGAGAAGTTGGAATAGTAAAATTCTCTTCTTCTCGTAGTTGTAGTGTTTACCACTAGAGTAAAACTATTACATATGAGTTGGTATTAAATAACAATTTTCAATTTTTCGATAAATCAGAATATTAAATTTTATTAATTATCATTTGGAATAATTATACCTTATTCAATAATTTGATATCATTATTTTATATTTGTTAAAATTCTAAATAATAAATATATTTTAGAGCTTGGTACCAACTGTTGAAAGTAAAAACAAAAAATTATTCTGAAGAAGAATTGCTCTTACTTTGGGCAAAATTTCATTCCTATCCGGATAGGAATAACTTTTACCAAAGTAAGACGGCAAATATTTCAACATTCGATATTTAAAGTAAAGATTTTTTTTTTTCAATATTTTGTCTGATTAGATATTTTGTTTGGTGACATTTCAAGGCGATCCCCCAATGAATTGGTATCATTATCCAAAATAAAATAATCTCAAAAGAACGAAAATTCCCAAAAAATCAAGTTTAATAACTTTTAGAGGATGATGGCTGCCGCCACCAAACCCTCGCTTTGACGATTTTTTGAAATTTTCATATATCATACATAGAAATAAGAACATTTTAAAAAAAAAAAAAAAATTTTTTTAATAATTACTCACATACTAAAATAGGAACTCCCCAAAGCCGCTTATCATTGGACTTTTTGCGCGAGGATGACAGGAAACGTTAGAAAAATTGCAAAAATATTTGCGTTATATTAACTTAAAATAATTAATCTCAACATCCTATAAACGTTATCACGAAAAACACATACCGCCGGTCTTGTAGACAACACAACCCATCCCGAATTTTTATTTTAGTATATCAAATACAAACGTAAATATTTTCCAAATATAAATATAATTTTTCTGACATTTTCCTGTTATCCTTACGCAAGGGGGTCCAATGCTAAGCGGCTTTGGGGAGAATTTTAGTATGTGAATAATTATTAAAAAACATAAATTTTTCAAAAATGCTCCAATCTCTATAAATGCTAGAATTTGAAAAAACGGCAAAGAGGGGGGTTTGGTGGTGGCTGCTACATCCTCTAAGGCAGCGTTTCCTAAACTATGTTCCGTAGACGATAAACAGGTGTTCCGTGAAGAAATTCTAAATATACTAAAAAAGATCAAGTCATCTACAGGGTGGCCATCTGTTAGTCCTTTCCTATTTGTAAATAAAACACACATTTTGAGATGAAAAGTCAAAATTTTTTATTGATAATAAAATGTGGTTCTATGCCATTTATGTATGAAAAACAATTTCATTCATATACCCACCATGGCTTCATCTACACGCCTGAATTCGAACATCAAAATTGTCGATGACTTTTTCCAATAAAAGCGGATCAATGACCTCAATTTCAGCTCGAATGTAGTTTTTAAATTGTTGAATTGTTTATGGCTGATTAGCATAAACCTTATCTTTCAAATAATCCCACAAAAAATATTCAAGTGGTGTTAAATCAGGCTTATTGGTAGCCAAGGAGCTTCACAATTTTTTTAAATTATGCGATCAGCAAATTTTGTTGACAATAAATGAATTGTTGCACGATTTGCGTGGCATGTCGCTCCATCCTGTTGAAACCAAAGGTCGTTGACATGCAATTCATTCAATTTTGGCCCCAAAAAACAGTTAACATATTGCGATAACGTTCCTCATTCGCTGTAAGGGCATTTTACTGCCGTTTTCAAAGTAAAACGGCCTAATGATGCCACCAGCCCACAAATCAGACCAAAAAATGACTCTTGGTAGATGTATTTCTGCTTCGTGACTAACATAAGGATTCTCCGCTCCCCAAATTCGACAATTCTGCTTATTGACGTACCCATTAAGATGAAAATGAGCTTGCTTCATCGCTAAAGATGATTTTTGATGAAAAACCTTCATTTCGTTCAAGCATCCAATTAACAAAACGACGACGATTTAGATGGTCTGATATGGCTTCAATTTTTGAGTTAGTTGAATTTTTTATGGATGCAAATGAAGATCAACAAGCAAAATGTTTAGTTCTTGTGAACGATGCCTGGTTGATGTGCTTGATTCATTACGAACACTTTCACTAACAGCTGCTACTGCATCAGGAGTACGAACTGGATGAACCTGTTAATACGGTCTACGACCTTCCACTGAACCAGTTTCTTTAAAACGATCAATAATTTTGCCAATTGCACGCTCAATAGGACGTCCATGTCGACCAAAACTCTCAGGTAATTTAAGAAATGTTGTTGTTTTTGAACGATTATTTTCATAATAAATTTGGACAATCAAAATGCTTTGTTGTGTTATTAGCAACTCCATGATGATAAGTGACATATTTTTGTCTTTTCATATGTCAAAAAAAATTTTACAACAGATAACATTAAGTATTATATAATTCGTTGATTGAAAAAGGGACCAACAGATGGCTCACCCTGTATATATATACAAGATAGCATAAATGACTTTTTCATGATTTTTACTAAAGAAAAAGTACGTTGAGAAATAATAAAACAAAACTGCAATAGCAATCGAAAAGAAATGGTAATATACTGGGTGATTTTTTTAACCTGAAACTTTGATATACATATCTCGAAAAATTAATTATACGGGAAAAACGTCCATAATCCAAATTAATTCATTCCGCAGGGGAAATATGTTAGTGCGAAGGCCATCATTTTGAGCACTTACTTAAAGCTAAATGAAGCTTATTCACAAGCCATTTACATTATTGAATTGAATTGAATCGTAATTGAAAAGTAATTAACAATTTGAGAAATATAATTTGTTTTAAGACTTATTTCTAGTATTTACAATGAAAACATGGTACATATATTCTATTGCAAACGTGTTGCAGAACCCTATGCATAGTTACCTCCGTGGTAGAAATATAACAAATTTTAATCCACCTACAGGGAGGGAGGATAGAGGACTAATTTTACAACCAACGTATTTCCCTGGCGGAATGACTAAATTTTGAATATGGACGTTTCTTCCCTAGAGTGCTTATTTTTCGAGATATTTGAAAGTTTCAAGTTAAAAACTGTAAAATAAAACTATATAACCTTGATTTCTCGTTTTTCGGGAATATTTTATTCTGGATAACGATACCAAGCCATTTTCAAATCGGGCGTCAAATTTTAAAATGTCACATGTTAGACGAAATTCTATTAAATCGATTAATTAATTGAAAGTTGATGTGTTTCCTTTCGACTAAATTTTTTCGGCATTTGTGTTTTCAATCAAATATTTTTCGATATTTTATCATTCGATAATTTCGTTTAGATATTTTTGGCAATGGTCAAATGAGCCTAATCCAATTTTAATGTATCGAACTTTAGAGTTAGGATCATTTGACTGTTTCCGAAAACATCGAAAAGAAATTATCGGACGAAAATATCGAAAAATATTTGATCGGAAAAGACTAATCGAAAATAAAAATTTCGAAAAAATTTTATTTGAAATGAAAAACTTCGACCTTCTTTTAATAGATATTATCGGGGTTGGTGACAAAATTTCGAATTACAAAATCCCGAAAAACAAATCCGAACAATCAAGTTTCTTAAAGTGTTGGCTCACTAATCTAGAAAAAAATAATACAGAAACAGAGAATACAAAAATTCAGAAAAAAATCCAGAAAACTAAAATCTAGAAACGCAATTCTCAAAGTGCAGACACAGATCAAAGGAATCGTTAGGCTCATATCGCTTCTACTGATAGTTCTACCACAAATATTTCAAGTTATTTGGTGGTTAGCTTAATTCGTTGGGTTTCATGGTACGACAGCAAGCGACTTGCTAGTACGGTTCGCCAATAATAAAATAAAAGAGACCGCCAGCACTACAAATAAACACCCAGCAGGGATAATTAGGGACACCTAATAAAGAAGCACAGAAATTCAAGATAAAGCGAGCTCGACAATTCTAGTTAAAGAGCCAACTGCAGTCCGTGATATAAATATTCCTGAAATTCTAAGAACAGTAGACGGCGAAGTATTTATTCTATCTGAAAAACGGTTTGGCAGTGAGTATAACTTACTTACGGGCACAATTAAGTCATGGCGAATGCTCGAAAAGACAGGCTGTTCGCCGATGGATGCAATATTTGACGTTGTTTCATGTATATTTCGTCAACTATTTACGATTTTTGGAAAAATTGATGGCGTTACCGTACCGGTGCTTTTTTGTTTGCTGACGTCAAAGTCGCGGAAATGTTGTGACGAAATGATTTACTAAGTATTACCTTAAAATTGCGTCTTGTTGATGTTGTATTTGTGATTTTACGCTTTTTCATAATATTTTCAAATACGAGGGAGTCATTTTTGAAAAAAAATTTAAACATTTTAGGACCATCTAATCTTGATTCATTAAAAACGAGACCTTGAACCTCCTTTTCTCCAAAATCTCGTCTTTGTAGCCAGTTCCTTCCCTATATCGTCCTATTTTTAATTTTATATCGCTTTAATTTTCTGTTGTTAGTAATTGCAATCGTAATTGCGCATAATCCGATAAACATTAAATTTGTTTGGCTTTTCATTCTGAATAAGTAGAAAATTATTGTAATTTTTTTGGGAAGCTCATTCAATTTTTAGTTGTACGGTGTAGACAACGAAAAATTCAGATCTCATCAAAATTGCGGGGAAAATTGTATACGATTTATTTCCCCTATTGTGTGTAAAATGACCTTAACAGAATACTGAGAGGGAGAAAGAAACTAAAACGAACATAAATTAAAGGAGAAAAACAAATTTCGTATAACTATAGCGTTTTGAAATTTTGTACATACCCATGTACGTCAGGACGGAGAGGGCTAAAATTAATTTAAGATAAGCTTCATCCGCATCAACAAATCTATTTCATCACGTATCGAATTCCACCTAATCGAATTTTAACTTATCGGAGTCAACAATCTATAGAATCCCGAAGTGTTAATTTTAATAAATTGAATTTATTTTCAGTCGAATTCCTATTCTACCAAATTTCGATGTATTAAAGTAATCATTATTATTTATTTATTTATTTCAACTTATAACTTTATACAAACTAAATACATATAGGTATTTTCAAAATTATGAGTTGTTTGATGTAAACAAATTTAAAATTGAAAACAGTATAATTGAACTTACTAGGAAATGCCTAATGAGTAATTTATTTAGTGGCATATATGACTTCACAAAGTAGTAGACAATTTTAAGTTTTGGGGTGAGAGTTAATTAAAAAATTATACTTGTACATAAATCTATACATATATAACCAAATCAGTAATTTAAATATAAAATTAACAATCAAAGTTACATACGAAGAAATAACCAATTAAATAAATAAAAAGTATAAATAGTATGATATTTAAAATGTTAAGTTTCAAAAAATATTAATTAATGTGATATTAATAACTAAATATAATAATTGAGATAAATTAATTACTAAAAATAGAAATGATTACAATCATGTTGAAACTAATTGTTGTTTACGCTTTGAACAAATGTTTCTAGTAGCTATTCAAGCTTGACATCTAACCTTCAAAAAACTTGCATTATCCGATTGAAAACAGTTGATACTAACGGCATATAAGTAAAAAAGTTGCAAATACTGAGAGAGTTCACAATATTTCATCTATGTATGTATATTGTATATACGTTAAATACTTTGATCAATTAGCTGCCGATATCGCATTGCCTGATTAACGGCTAGTGCTACCCGTTTTTCACCGAAAAAAATGCCCAGGCGCTGTAAAAATAAACAATTTTCAATTTTTCTACCGTTCGAGAGATAGTAGTAAATTTAGAAAAAATGAAAATTTGTGAAGAAAAAAATTATATACTCTAAAATTCAAATTAGATGTGATCACCCAATATCAAGCGAATACCCCTGGATATGTATTTGAAGCATTGGCGAAGAAATTTAAAATTACGTCATCGACTGACAATACGTGGTTGGCACAAAACTAAACAAAAACTAGTAAAATGTATAGAAGATATATCTAAATCTACGAGAATCTCGCGACGACTTGAGGTTGGCGGACGAAAAGAAGCTTTTTCAGAACTGGAGCTTATTTTATGCAAATGGGTTAAACCAAGAAATTCTGATGGTCTTCGAGTTAAGGATTTATATATCCAATTAAAAACAAAAGGAATTGCTGTAGAATTAAATATAAAATATGAAAATGAAACATTACTGCAAAAACTACCATTACAGAAAAGGGATCCAGAAATATCTTAATGAGAAAAGTTAATACGTCGCATAAAAGAATTACTGCCACATTTGCTGTTTGCGCACATGGGAAAATTCTAAAGCCACATTTGCTATTTACTAATTTAAAACAAATTCCAAAAACTAATAACAAGTGTTTTGTAGATATTAACATTACGGGAATGTGGAATCTTGACGTACTCGAACGTTATATTAATAATGTCATATTAAAACGCCATTAAAGCAGCCTGTTACGAGAACCCGTGTTATTAATTATAGACTCGTACGGATTACATATTTCACTTAAAAATAACTCTACATAAAGAAAAACATAATTATGAGTGGGACAGTTAATTGTACTAATCCAACAAACACAAATTCTTTAATTTTAACAGTTTTTATTACAAAATTATTAAATTAAAAAATTAAAATTACAAAAACATGATATTTCGTCCCATGAGGACATTTTCAAATGCTACAGAATTGCATTGAAACTAAAATTAAAGATAAAAATAAAAATAAAATCAATATAATACAAAGAATAATATAAATAATAAAATATAAATTGTAGAAAAATTAAAAAAATTAAAAAAATTAAAAAATTAAAATTAAAAATAAAAATAAAGCGTTAAGAAAGAAAAAAATGGAACTTACTATCAAAGTTTGTGGTTTGAAAATATTTTTAATTTGGCTCAAATTCCATATTGGAAAATGATACCATTTTATTATTATGTTTTAGCCAACAAATAAATAAATACATAATTTAATTTTGGAACCAGCACTAACAAATTATTATAAATAAATAAATAGATTTAATATAAATAAATAATTTAACATAAAAAATGAAAATGTAACAAATTAGGAAAAAATTCACACCACTACAAGTGTTGTCTTTCAGTTAAAAATTTTTAAATAAAATGAAATCTGAAAAATGAAATCTAAAACTAAAAATAAAAATATCTATATATGTCCGAATAAGAACCTTTTCCACGAAATCGAATGTATAGCAACAACACTCTGTTTAAAAAATTGCCAGATAATGAAAACACTTATTAAATAAAATTAGTACAATCTACATTAAACAATTAGTACAATCTACATTAAAAAATTAGTACAATCTACATTAAAAAACTCCCCCTAAAACAATTAAACATTATACATTATGTAATCAATACAGCATCTGTTGATTGGTAAAAACAATAAAATATTATAATTCGCCTATAGAATCTGTCAAAAAATTATTAACTAAGAAGATATGGAAGCTCTGAACATTATGGAAAAATTATAAAAAATTATAAAAAATTCTTAAAAACCTTCAGAAAACCTCTCATAAAAACATCTATTAATATTAATTGGAGTAAGTATGTCAATATGTAGCCAAAAAGATAAAATAATTTTTACATTCTAGGTATAAATACTGATGCAAAAAAGTTCAAATGATTATTGTTTAAAATATTGTTTGTATAAATGAACGACAAATTTTTATGCAGAATCAATTCTTTTGATTCTGCATACAAATTTGTCGTTCATTTATACAAACAATATTTTAAACAATAATCATTTGAACTTTTTTGCATCAGTATTTATACCTAGAATGTAAAAATTATTTTATCTTTTTGGCTACATATTGACATACTTACTCCAATTAATATTAATAGATGTTTTTATGAGAGGTTTTCTGAAGGTTTTTAAGAATTTTTTATAATTTTTTATAATTTTTCCATAATGTTCAGAGCTTCCATATCTTCTTAGTTAATAATTTTTTGACAGATTCTATAGGCGAATTATAATATTTTATTGTTTTTACCAATCAACAGATGCTGTATTGATTACATAATGTATAATGTTTAATTGTTTTAGGGGGAGTTTTTTAATGTAGATTGTACTAATTTTTTAATGTAGATTGTACTAATTGTTTAATGTAGATTGTACTAATTTTATTTAATAAGTGTTTTCATTATCTGGCAATTTTTTAAACAGAGTGTTGTTGCTATACATTCGATTTCGTGGAAAAGGTTCTTATTCGGACATATATAGATATTTTTATTTTTAGTTTTAGATTTCATTTTTCAGATTTCATTTTATTTAAAAATTTTTAACTGAAAGACAACACTTGTAGTGGTGTGAATTTTTTCCTAATTTGTTACATTTTCATTTTTTATGTTAAATTATTTATTTATATTAAATCTATTTATTTATTTATAATAATTTGTTAGTGCTGGTTCCAAAATTAAATTATGTATTTATTTATTTGTTGGCTAAAACATAATAATAAAATGGTATCATTTTCCAATATGGAATTTGAGCCAAATTAAAAATATTTTCAAACCACAAACTTTGATAGTAAGTTCCATTTTTTTCTTTCTTAACGCTTTATTTTTATTTTTAATTTTAATTTTTTAATTTTTTTAATTTTTTTAATTTTTCTACAATTTATATTTTATTATTTATATTATTCTTTGTATTATATTGATTTTATTTTTATTTTTATCTTTAATTTTAGTTTCAATGCAATTCTGTAGCATTTGAAAATGTCCTCATGGGACGAAATATCATGTTTTTGTAATTTTAATTTTTTAATTTAATAATTTTGTAATAAAAACTGTTAAAATTAAAGAATTTGTGTTTGTTGGATTAGTACAATTAACTGTCCCACTCATAATTATCAATTGAAAAAATAAACCAACACTAAAAAATAACAAAGAAAAACATATTTATTGAAATTATTCCACCAAATATGACAAGTATTCTGCAAGCAACCCTTGGACTTTGCTTTAAATAAATCCTTTCAATCTTCGTATAATTCAGCCTACGATGAGTATATAATAGCAAACGCAATTAAGAATCCTGATTTATAAACAAAATCAGGGAATGCAAAAGTGCCAAATACAGAAATGGTTTCTGGGTGGGTGACTAACTGGACAGATACTATTGATCCTGAGCGAATATCAAATGCATTTATAGTTTGTGGAGTCGGGCTTAAAAAAAATTTCAACATTGATAAATTGCACCCGCCATTAAAAGAATTATACGAAAATTTCAACATGAATGATTGGTTAATGAAATTTTCAAATTTACTTGACCAGGATGAAAATTATTTTCAAACAATTCAAGAAAGCAACTGTATGGAATGGATGAGAGACGAAGATAACATTAACAAATAAAATCGGACATTCTATTATAACATGCGTGGACGTTTTAGCGGTATACAGAAATGAAGATCTATAAATTACGGTTATGGAATTAAATGAAAATTGTGTGGTCATAAATCAACATGAGTGTATTGAATCTGGAACACAAGATGTAGTATTGTTAAAGCTAAACGAGTTTTATGGATTAAAACGAAATAATTTAAAGTAATATTCATACAAATGTATACCAAATATTAATAATTTGTAATAATTCGTTACCTAATTATTTGAAATTAAGTTGTGATAATTTTCCTATAACAAATTACTTATAATGTGTATTATTATTTTATAATAAATAAATATTGAATTATTTTCGACAAACGAATTTTGAATTTAAATTTCTTTTATTGCAAAACAGCTGATATCGACACTACCGCGAATAAAGCGCTAGGCGTTTTATTCCAAGTAAGAGTTTTAATCGATTTTTTTTTAGTAAATTTCTAAAAACGCTAAATTAGGGTAATCTCGTAATAAACGTAATGATAAACACTACATATTAATTAAGAAGCAGTTTAATGGATATGATGAAACTCTTTGAACATGTCTGAGATTGGCCGAACAAAACTAATTCATCAAAATTGATAACAAAAGCATTCTGTAGAATTTTCAAAATAAAATTTACGAGTTTTATTTTGTGGAAATTCGAATGATTTGTTGAATTATATACTGTTCAAAATATTTTGCACACTGGCATATTTTTTATTTTTTTCAATAATTTTTGTTAAAAACGTCACACCGGTTGTTACTTTATATTATTATCCTTTTAATAAAATAATTGCAATGGTTTTAAATTTCCTGAAAACGGATTCGGTCTTGCTCCGAAATTTGTATTTAATTAGTTGGAAAAATTTCCCATAAAAAATAATAAAATCTCATTACACATCAGTAAATCATGAATGAAGATTTATTTAACTTCAAATTATTTAAATTATTTTAAATGTGTAGTTTTAATAATATTTCAAAATTCGATATTTACAGTAAAGATTTTTTTTTTTAAATATTTTGTCTGATTAGATATTTTGTTTGGTGAAATTTCAAGATGGATTGGTATCGTTATCCAAAATAAAATAATCCCAAAAGAACGAAAAATCCCAAAAAAATCAATTCTTTAAATGTAACAAATTTTTCAAATATTATTTTAATTCGTCTAACACTTTAGAGCAGTCCTTCCCAAACTGTTTCATACTGCAGCTTCAGGGCTCCCAAAAATTTTATTCAATAATAAAGAATTTACAGCTAAGCATTTTGGGCATTCCTGTTCAAGGATCTCAGATGTCCCACGCAGATTATCAATAGTAATCCATATCCGTGTCCCGCAATTTAAAAATATGTTCTACCTACCCAAAATATTCCTTCAGCTTCATCCGATTTGAAGGATTAAAAAATGTATAAACGCAAAAATTCTTAGCGTCAAATGATTTATACTTGGGTATTTAAGACCAAATTTGGATTTAATAAAACATTAAAAAAAATGAATTTTTCTGTAGAAAATTCAGAGTTAAATATCCAAAGTTTTTTAAGATTTTCTCAACTACCGAATTTCAATGTATTCAATGGCGAGCTCTTAGATGCTAGTAGTTTAGTTTTTTTAATTGGACACTTTTTTGGTCCCAAAGAACTAGGGAACCGGTTAATAACCGGTTTTCGGTAATTTTTGATTTATAATATCCGTAATTTACCGAAAATTTTAGTAGTAAACAGTTAAGAATATTCCTCCTTCCCTTATAAATTCTAAGTGAACACATAATTTGTCAGAATTGAAAGTTCATTTTTTTCATTGTTTGTATTAGTAATTTGACGCACAAACTTTGGTCCTTAATTTTTAGAAAATTGAGCGACCTTATTATTTTATTAATGTCTTCATTCGCTAGAAACAAAAATAAACATTTAATTTAAATTTTACATATGGTCATTTTACACCTTAAACAAAGCTTATCAATAGTTAGTGCAGTTTTGTACAAAACTGTCCCAAGGCCGGAAAAACACTTTCGATATTCCACGGGAGTTAGTTAAAAAAAGGCTTTTATTCCTCAAACCTGGTCCCTACTTTCCTTAATTGCCAACTTTCATGATAAACTGTTCGAATTAATTAAATTTTCTTTAGATTTGGTAGGTTTGGGTAGATTTGCAAATCAATCAAAAGATTTTTAGGCTGAAAATTAGAATGACACCAATGACGAATATGAAATGTTCGTTGATATGATATATTTTTGTGTAAAACTAAGGTAAAGGTTTCAACAAATTTATAAAACTTATTAATAATTTGTGTTTTATAGGCATTTTGTGTGAAGATAGTTACAGAAATGTTCGCTATATAATAAACCGTTTTACCGGAAATGGGTGTTGGATTCCCTACAAAAACTAGGCGTTATAATCCTGAAATTTTTAATTTGGAGTTCTCAAATACCTGATATACAATTTAACCAAGCTGCTATTTGACATCTTACATAAAATTAAAGTACGAGTAACTTTTTAAAATTAGAATTACTTGCTAAATACCTACTTAATAGAACTAATTTCCTATAGCTTAACTTTAAATTACTTTAAACTTAGTTTCTAAATTTTCAATAATTTACATCGGATATCGACCTCTGATTTAAAAATGTGGTTGCTTCATAAAAAGCCATATTTTAACCATGGTTTTTTGTCTGCAATTTCCATTCATGTTCATTGTAAAAAAAATAGCTTATCAACGGATACGGTAAGAACTTGCCTACCTAAATCCTCGTGTTTGTGAAATTTATATACACATCACATATCTTACAAAAACCATTACCAGCGCAAAAAATTGTAGCGTCCATTGTAATAGGTAGATTCAAAAATGTGTATGCGAGGAAGTTGTGCTGTTCATAAGAGATATTAAGGCGAGCTTTTAAGGCTCCCCGATAACAGCTCCACGGCCCACAATTTGAGAAGCACTGCCTTAGAGGATGGCTGCCGCCGCTCCCAAACCCCGCTTTTAAGATTTTTTGAAATTCTAACTTACTACCTACGAGTACATAGAAATTGGAATATTTTTAAAAAAAATTTGTGTTTTAATAATTATTCACATATTACAATAGAGAACTCCCCAAAGCCGCTTAGCATTGGCTCACTTGTGCAATGATGACATTCGTCTGGATTTTGCAATTAAAAGCACTGTGTACTTTTATGTCACTTCCTTGAGTTAACTTTATTTCATTGTAATTTATACGCTTTGATATTTACTTTTACGCGCCAACCGGCTGAGCTATCGCTCTTCTTAATGTGAACTCGTTGTATGATGGCCAAAATCGTCACAATATTTACATTTGTAAAAATATTTACGTTTGTATTTCACATACTAAAATAAAAAACTCCCCCAAGCCGCTTAGCATTGGTCGTTTCCGCACAAGTGGGACATAAAATTATGTAGATTCCTTCTGTTTTCATATTGTAGTTAAAAAAAATTTAATGGGGTCTCCTTTTCGATGGGGCAGTTTATTTTGTATTTTTCGGGATTTTTGCTTTCGGGAATGTGATGGTATTCCAATCGAATTAATAGATTTACCGAATTCCGGATTTTCGAATTTCAATTTTCGATTTTCGGTCGAATTTCAATTTTTTGAATTCCAATGTACCAAATTTCAATCTTTCGAAACACCATCTAATGAATTTCAGTCTGTCGAAATAACTAATCTAACTTCTTTCATTAGATCGAATTTCATTCTACACTGAATCTCAAATAAATGAAAAAAATTCAATTTCATAGGCATTTTTAGGTACATCTATCAGTAGAAGCGATACGAGCGATACAATTCCTTTGAGCTGTATCTGCAAGGTGCAATATGTACATTCGTCGATGCCATACTAACCCAACGAATTAAGCCAACCACAAAATAAATTGAAACAATTGTGGTAGAACTATCAGTAGAACTGATATGAGTGATACGATTCCTTTGATCTGTGTCTGAAATATGTATGTATCGAATTTCGTTCTACCGAATTCAGTAATATTTCGATTTTCAATCAATTGAATTTCATTCTATTTATCATATATACAGGGTGAGGAAAAAGTATGGAAACCCCTAAAAATTTCGCGGAGTTCGGTCAAAAAAAAAATCAGCAAGGTTTTTTCTTAGGTAATTTTCACCAAGGAATTTAATGGTGAGCATGGTTGTGACCTTGACCTTCATCTTCAAGGTCATTTAGGGGTTCAAGTTTTTTTTTTAATTTGGAACCCTCATTTTTGATGACAGGATGTCAACGTAACCTCTACTGGTCAAATATAGGTCAAATTATGGTAGGTGAGAATAGTGTGAATAATTTTGAGAATCCTCATATCACCCAAGATTTTCACACAAATGTTGTCAGGTTTGGTCAGTTCGATCTGGGCCCGTATTCCTGAAATTCGATCAAACAAAGTTGCCAGTGAGTTTCTTGTAAAATACGTCATTTCAGTCGAAAATATAAATTATTTTGTACTAAAGTCACCGGCAACTTTTTCGGTAAATTTCAAGAATACGGGTCCAGATTAGCTTTTGAAAGTTGATCTTGAAGTCAATCTTCAAGGTTCATTATTTTTTAATGAAAGTTTTGATTTTCAGCGCAAGCATTCTGCTTTTGGCGCAACCCGGGGACAACGACGTGGAGGTAAAAAGATTCTGCTCCCTTTGGAGTGCTTTTTGAAGTGAGTACCCCTTGCTCCTCACTGTTGGTTTGTTGTTTAGTGGGAGTTTCCCTTGCCTCCCACTTTCGGGGTACTTTGCCTCTCACTTCTGGGTGCTTTTGTAGAGCGTCGCAATAAATGAATGAATTTATAGTAGATGCACGAATTGTTCTCCATGAACTTCTTGACAATAACCAATCCTATAAAAAAATGGTTGAACTGCACTTTGAATAACTTCTCTTGGAATGAGGGCAGCTTCTTGAACAATTCTGTGTCTCCAAGATTTAGAGACTGGTTCTGTAAACATGATATTTAGGTCTGGAGATCTTGGAGGCCACAATCATTGGTGAAATGTTGCGTCCAGAAATCGTCTGACATTAACTCCATGATGTGGCGGAGCACCATCTTTCTGAAACCATGTACATATTTTCAAAATCATCTCCTTTTACAGCTTTTATTGCCGGAACAATTTCGTTTCGCAATATTTGTTCATATTTTTCTGCGTTTAAATTTTCGTCAATAAAGAAGGGACCACTTATTGTGTCATCTACAATGCCTGCCTACACGTTCAACTTTTGAGGATATTGGGTAATATCTGCGGTTGTGTCTGTTGACATTTCCATTCAACATAAACGTTGCCTCATCTGGAAAAACAATATTCATTAAAAATTGTGGATTTTGAGTTATTATTACCATCATTCTATCGCAAAATTCTCTACGACGACCAGGATCATCTTCATTTAATTCTTGCACTAGTTTTATTTTATAGGGATGAAACCTATGTATTAATCTTTAAAAATTTTAGTAAAGATTGTTGATCGATTTCATTTTGTAAAGCTATAGAACGAGTTGATTGATGTGGACAAAAGACAATAAAACATCTAATGATTTTTCTGCATTTCTTGCTGTCGATGGTTTATCAGAAACAGGACGATTTTGAACATATCGTGATTTTGAAATTGTTGCTTTTGATAAATAAGTACCCTCATTTCGAAATGTTCTATTAAAAAGATTAGTTACATTATTATACGACGTTTGTTGATCACCCAAGCCCTCATCATCAAAATAGATACGCGTTCTTTGTCTGACAAATGAAAACAATTTTGATTATAAAAATAAATTTACAATACTTTGACGATTTTCAACATATCTGTCAAACTCTTATCCCTCACAACCACTAAGGGCTATTCCTTATCTAATATCAACAATTTATTTTTCATAAGTTGAATTACTTTTATGAAATAAAAAATTGTTTATGTATCTACTTGGTTAAATACTTGGTTTTCGAAAAATCACTAATAAGAAAATAAACAAACAAAAAGTCCGAAAAACAAGATCAAGGTCACAACCAAGCTCCCTATTAAATTTTTTGTTAAAAATTACCTAAGAAAAAACCTTGCTCATTTTTTTTTTGACCGAACTCCGCGAAAATTTTAGGGGTTTCCATACTTTGACCTGGCAATGTAAATTCCATCAGATGACCTTGGGAGGTCATGGAAAATACATATTCGGACGAACAATTGATTACTCTTTTCGATTCTGTCATCAAAAATAGGGGTTCTAATTTAAAAAAATGACCCTGACCTCTAAATGAGCTTGAAGATGAAGGTCAAGGTCACAACCAAGCACACCATTAAATTCCTTGTTGAAAATTACCTAAGAATAAACCTTGCTCATTTTTTTTTAACAATCTCTGCGAGAATTTTACGGGGTTTCCATACTTTTTCCTCACCCTGTATAATAATTTTGGGTTGGTGACAAAGTTCCGAATTACAAAATCCCGAAAAAATACCGAAAAATCAAGTTTTTTAATTATAACAAATGTCTGAAAAATTATTTTAATCCGTTTTATACCTTAGAAAATGAGGGCTACCACTCCAAACCCCCGACGATTTATAAAAAATCTAACATTCATAGAAATTGGAGCATTTTTGAAAAAATTGCGTTTTCTAATAATTATTCACATACTAAAATAGAGAACAACCCAAAGCCGCTTAGCATTGAACTTTATTCGCAAGGATAACAGGAAAACGTCAGAAAATAGAATTGAATGAATCTAGACTTTTGTCAAAACTTGAAACATTTGTGGTACAACTATCAGTAGAAGCATTATAAAAAAATTGTTTTTATTGGTTTGTTTTGTTCTTAGAAGAAATCGCTCAAATGTAAAAGCCGTAAATCTAAAAATGCGAAAAAATCAAAAATTTATCGGGAACCAAATAATTTAGCTGAAATTAATATTCCCGAATACCTTAAATACTGCGATGGAGAGCTGTTTGTTTTAAAAGAATCTGATTGTAATGATCCAAAAATTATATTACTTGGAACCCGTTATAATTTAAAACTTTTAGGTGAATCTAATTGCTGGTTGATGGATAGAACTTTTAATGTAGTGCCACAAATAATGCGTCAACTGGTTACGATTCATGCTTAAGATAAGCAGCAAAAATAATTAATGATATTCTCAGTTTTTTTATGAATTTTTTAAATTAGCATGTGATTGGAATATTAAGCTTAATCCAACTCGCATAGTAACATGCTTTGAAAAAACTTTGAAAGTTTTTTCCCTGATACAGAGTTTCGTGGATGCCTTTTCCACCTAAGCCAAATTATGTGGAGAAAGGTACTGAAAGATTGACTTGCATCAAGAATTTTTAGTTTTCAAATTCGAATGCTAGAGAGTCTGGCATTTGTACCCAGTAAAAAAATCCCTGAATATTTTTTAACTATTATTAATATTTAGTATTACCGACAAAGATGTAAAACGTATAGCATCTTGGTTCAAAAATATATACATTTGTGATCCAACAAATAAAAGAAAGCCTCAGTTTGAGCCAAACTTTTGGTATGTTGCTGACGCTATTTTTGAAAACTTCCCACGTACATAGAATTGTGCTGAAGCGTAGCATCGAAGCTTAAAAGTATTTGTAGGAAAGCAAAATGACGGCATCTATCAAATTATTCACGATCTTTCTATAGAATTGATCATATCCAAAACTAACATACAACGAATACAAATGGGTGAAACCAAGCCGTTGAATATTGAAAACTTTAATTCTAGGAAAAAATACAGAAAACGAAAATCCAGGAACACAATTGTGCGATCTAAGCTAAAATTAAAATTTATAAAATTTCATTAAAATTCGATATTTCTGAATACTGAAAATTGGTTCTGCAATCTTGCAGACATAGATCAAAGGAATTGTATTGCTCGTGTCGCTTCGACAGATAGATATATCACAAATATTTCAAGTTGTGTTTCGGTTGGCTTAATTCCTTGGGTTAGTATATATAATCAATGAATGCTTTAAAATTCAAAGCACGTACATATTATGATACAACTGATAAAGACTTTGAGTAGCAAGCACTTAAAATTGGGTAGCAAGCATTTATTTTATTTCTGAAATAATTTTTCAAGGAAACAGCTACTAAACCAAATTACCACCCGCATATGAGATATAGACATAATATGTATTATGCTAATTTCGGCCTACAAAAATTTACTATTTTCTATATGTGTAATCCGTAACGTAACTTTCCCTCTACATATATCACTAAAATATACACGTCAAACCCACAAACGTCTTTAAATAGACCATTCAAATAATTGATACAGACACAAAATACGAATACATTATTTTCCACTGAGAATATGCACACCAAGTAAGTTTCAAATTCTTATCTAACCACCGTTACCCACAAATCATAAATTTTCGGTATTTTTTCTTTTCACCTCAACACGATATAACCTAAATACATATCAATTGGCCTACGTGCGTATTATCACCACACACTTGTACATATTCAAACTATCAAAATTCTACTCGTTCCACACATTAAAAAAAAATGTTGTGTTGTTGTTATTAAATATATTCGCATATTACATTATTGTTCAAAATATTTTGCTTTATCTACATCGTTCGCAGAGCGCTTATTTTATTCCCATTCCCATGTATATACGACGACGTGTACAGAGAGCATGAACAAAAAAGGAAAATTCTATATTCTATAAAGTACAGTTACCTTTTGACCTATATTTCTAAAAATAGAAATGAAAGAGACAACTATGTAGTATAAATAAAGGAGACATACAAGTTTCCAGAAATTTCTCCTCAAAGCCAATGCGGATGATTTTTCTTTCCCATTAAAATACACAAAATTTACAACAAAAAAAAAACGTATTCCCATTAATAACAAGAAAAATCCAGGATTCATTACGTCATCGCCGAATTCTAAAAATAGACCAATGACATTTTAACTACTCTATGAAAAAAATTCTCCTGTTACATAAATACATATACACATACATAATATTTTCATTCATAATGTATCGTTTCATGTTTCGTAAATGTGTCTGTGACCTAGTTTCTCATCAATAGGATATCCTTCAAAAATACAACAAAATATGCGGTGTTTGCGTATATTAGGATTATTTTTAGGGAACAAAGAGAATACCAAATCGGGAGTGGTATATTTTGTGCCTGTGACGTTATATTGACGTCATCAAAATATTTATTTTCACAAGGGGTTCTTAATATTTTTTGTTTTTGTTTATTCCCTATTTTATATTTGTAGAAGGATATAGTGGATACACAAAATAAATTTCGCATAATATGTAGGATACAGTTTTCTCGTAACGAGGTCATTCCATTAATAAACATTTCACATAACCGCACAAATTATGTTTATAGATATACGAGTTTGTACATTACATTATAAAAAGTTCAATGTGTACTGCAGCTTTTTGTACTGCAAAATTATATTTTCAATCTTTATCATGTTTTGGCATATAACCAGCGGGCTTTTATTACAATTAGCAGATCATAATTCTCTGATTTCATAACATTTGAACTTTATATAGTGTTTCACAAGCCACTTGGTATTTTAAGAAATCGTTATTTTTATGGTGGAAAATTTA
This sequence comes from Tipula helvola, assembly GCA_963556165.1. Lineage (NCBI taxonomy): Eukaryota > Metazoa > Arthropoda > Insecta > Diptera > Tipulidae > Tipula > Tipula helvola. The sequence goes on along the minus strand of OY744483.1, from coordinate 41,833,451 downwards.
CGTTGTAATTATTTATCATGGTAATGTCAAGTATTGTGTAATCGTAGAGGAAATCCAAAGCTAGGTAAATATCAAAGTTGGGTAGATATTTTTAGAATATTTTGACCATCGAAATGATGCTATTGAAAAGTTTTTGTCTTTGGAAATTTATTAAAACTGAAGTGAGGAAAAAGGTTTCGAGAAATTTAAAAGTTTATTGATATATTACTTGTAAATAAATCAAATGTCATTTACAAACCGTAGAATAAATTGATAAAACTGTTTTTGCGGCAAGCCGAAGGTATAAATTTTCCTAACTCAAATCAGGTTTTTGTAGGCATGTTGAGAATGAATGAATCAAAACGTCCGATTAGTTTTCAATTGTTTACAACTCAATTTTCAGATATTCCTGATCGAACTATCCGAAAGTTTGCATATCAAACGTAATTAAATGCTCACCAACTATAAGGCCATTAAATTACGGATGAAAGTTACGTATAATTTTGCCAATATTTTGGCCAATTTTTAACCACAATTACACTTTCGTAGAGTATACGCCAAATTATAGCACGATGAGTTATTGTATTTATAATTAAAATAACAGAGGAACAATTCGAGAATTTTAAAATAAAGGCTCAGGCGAACAAAACAAAAATGAATTGACACTAGCTAACCTGCCACCTATCATAATTATGGTTACACAATTTTTTTATCGCTGTCAAATCTTATTTAAAATTAAAGAATAAAATAATATTTAAATATTTTTATTATAGAACATTTTCTTCAAAGTTGATGACAATTGCACTGAAAACTAAAGGTTGATCCGCACGATATGTTTTTAGTTATGGTTTAACAAACTAAAATATGTCAAAAAATACAAGTGTATTTTAAAACATTTGAAAAGTTGAAAATCGCATTCACACGATGATATATTAATCTATGGCGAGGCGACTTTCATTTCTTTAGATTCATTAATACCTGAAATTAAAAACAAAAAAAGGAAAAATTACGGGCGAAACCATGTTTGATGACATTTGTAAAATTTTTTGAGGTTATATCCTATGTAAAAACATACCAAAATGGATAAAAGTTATTTGCGCATATTACATAAGTATGGAAACATAATCACAAAAGCAAAAATACAACAAGTGGTCAAAAAAAAATGTCTCAAATGTTGACACGTTTGTGAAAGTACATGTAAAAACACGTCGTGCGGATCTTACCTTTAGCTGTCATTTGATTTAAGTCTTGATTTTGCGGTTTTGGTTTTGATTTTGATTTAGATTTAGATTTAGATTTAGATTTTGGTTTAGATTTAGATTTAAATTTAGATTTTTAGATTTGAATTAGATTTTGATTCAGATTTAGATTTGATTTAAGTCTTGATTTTGATTCTGCGGTTTTGGTTTTGATTTTGATTTTGATTTAAATTTAGAATTAAATTTTGATTTTGATTTAGACCTTGATCTTGACCTTGACTAAAACTTTGATTTAGATTTTGATTTAGTTTCAGAACCAGATTTAGATTTAGATTTAGATTTAGATTTAGATTTAGATTTAGATTTAGATTTAGATTTAGATTTAAATTTAGATTTTTAGATTTGAATTTAGATTTTGATTCAGTTTTAAATTTGACATAAGTCTTGCTTTTGGTTCTGGTTTTGGTTTTGATTTTGATTTTGACTTTTGGTTTTGATTTAGATTTTGATCTAGATTTAAATTTAGGGTTAGATTTAGATTTAGATTTACATTTACATTTACATTTACATTTACATTTACATTTACATTTACATTTACATTTACATTTACATTTACATTTACATTTACATTTACATTTACATTTACATTTACATTTACATTTACATTTACATTTACATTTACATTTACATTTACATTTACATTTACATTTACATTTACATTTACATTTACATTTACATTTACATTTACATTTACATTTACATTTACATTTACATTTACATTTACATTTACATTTACATTTACATTTACATTTACATTTACATTTACATTTACATTTACATTTACATTTACATTTACATTTACATTTACATTTACATTTACATTTACATTTACATTTACATTTACATTTACATTTACATTTACATTTACATTTACATTTACATTTACATTTACATTTACATTTACATTTACATTTACATTTACATTTACATTTACATTTACATTTACATTTACATTTACATTTACATTTACATTTACATTTACATTTACATTTACATTTACATTTACATTTACATTTACATTTACATTTACATTTACATTTACATTTACATTTACATTTACATTTACATTTACATTTACATTTACATTTACATTTACATTTACATTTACATTTACATTTACATTTACATTTACATTTACATTTACATTTACATTTACATTTACATTTACATTTACATTTACATTTACATTTACATTTACATTTACATTTACATTTACATTTACATTTACATTTACATTTACATTTACATTTACATTTACATTTACATTTACATTTACATTTACATTTACATTTACATTTACATTTACATTTACATTTACATTTACATTTACATTTACATTTAATTTAGATTAAGATTTAGATTTTAATTTTGATTTAGATTTTGATTTTGGTTTTGATTTTTGGTTTTAATTTAGATTTAGATTTAGATTTAGACTCAGATTTAGATTTAAATTCAGATTTAGATTTGATTTAGTCTTGATTTTGGTGTTGGTTTTGATTTAGATTTAGATTTAGATTTAGATTTAGATTTAGATTTAGATTTAGATTTAGATTTAGATTTAAATTTTGAGATAAATGTAGATTTACATTTGATTTAAGTCTTGATTTTGGTTTTGATTTATGGTTTTGATTTAGATTTAGATTCATGTTTAGATTTATATTTAGATTTAGATTTAAGATTTAGATTTAGACTTTTAGATCTGAATTAGATTATGATTCAGATTCAGATTTGATTTAAGTCTTGATTTTGATTTAGATTTTGATTTTTGGTATATGTAGATTTAGATTTAGATTTAGAGGTTTAGAATTAGATTTTGGTTTAGATTTAGGTTTAGATTTAGATTTAGTTTTAAAATTAGATTTTGGTTTTGGTTTTGATTTTGGTTTTGATAAAGATTTGGAATTAAATTTTGATTTTGATTTAGACCTTGATCTTGACCTTGACTAAAACTTTGATTTAAATTTTGATTTACTTTCAGAACCAGATTTAGATTTAGATTTAGATTTAGATTTAGATTTAAATTTAGATTTTTAGATTTGAATTAGATTTTGATTCTGATTTAGATTTGATTTAAGTCTTGATTTTGGTTCTGCGGTTCTGGTTTTGATTTTTATTTTTGGTTGTGATTTAGATTTAGATTTAGATTTAGATTTAGGTTTAGATTTAGATTTAGAGAGTTAGATCTTTGGATTTAAATTAGATTATGATTCAGATCCAGATTTGATTTAAGTCTTGATTTTGCGGTTTTGGTTTTGATTTTGATTTAGATTTAGATTTAGAATTAGATTTAGACTTAGATTTAGATTTAGATTAAGATTTGGTTTTATATTTAAATTTTGAGTTAAATTTAGATTTACACTTGATAAGTCTTGATTTTGGTTGTGATTTTGATTTAGATTTAGATTTAGATTTAGACTTAGACTTAGATTTAGATTTAGATTTAGATTTACATTTTGAGTTAAATTTTGAGATAAATGTAGATTTACATTTGATTTAAGTCTTGATTTTGGTTTTGATTTATGGTTTTGATTTAGATTTAGATTCATGTTTAGATTTATATTTAGATTTAGATTTAAGATTTAGATTTTTAGATTGGAATTAGATTATGATTCAGATTTAGATTTGATTTTCGTTTTGGTTTTGATTTTGATTTAGATTTTGACTTAGATTTAAATTTAGGGTTAAATTTAGATTAAGATTTGATTTAAATCTTGATTTTGGTTTTGATTTTGATTTTGATTTTAGATTTTGATTTTGATTTTGATTTTGATTTTGATTTTGATTTTGATTTTGATTTTGATTTCACTTTTGATTTTGCTTTTGATTTTGATTTTGATTTTGATTTTGATTTTGATTTTGATTTTGATTTCGATTTCGATTTTGATTTTGATTTTGATTTTGATTTTGATTTTGATTTTGATTTTGATTTTGATTTTGATTTTGATTTTGATTTTGATTTTGATTTTGATTTTGATTTTGATTTTGATTTAGATTTAGATTTAGATTTAGATTTAGATTTAGATTTAGATTTAGATTTAGATTTAGATTTAGATTTAGATTTAGATTTAGATTTAGATTTAGATTTAGATTTAGATTTAGATTTAGATTTAGATTTAGATTTAGATTTAGATTTAGATTTAGATTTAGATTTAGATTTAGATTTAGATTTAGATTTAGATTTAGATTTAGATTTAGATTTAGATTTAGATTTAGATTTAGATTTAGATTTAGATTTAGATTTAGATTAAGATTTAGATTTAGATTTAGATTTAAATTTTGAGATAAATGTAGATTTACATTTGATTTAAGTCTTGATTTTGGTTTTGATTTATGGTTTTGATTTAGATTTAGATTCATGTTTAGATTTATATTTAGATTTAGATTTAAGATTTAGATTTTTAGATTGGAATTAGATTATGATTCAGATTTAGATTTGATTTTCGTTTTGGTTTTGATTTTGATTTAGATTTTGACTTAGATTTAAATTTAGATTTAGATTTAGGGTTAAATTTAGATTAAGATTTGATTTAAATCTTGATTTTGGTTTTGATTTTGATTTTGATTTTAGATTTAGATTTTGATTTTGATTTTGATTTTGATTTTGATTTTGATTTTGATTTTGATTTCGATTTTGATTTTGATTTTGATTTTGATTTTGATTTTGATTTTGATTTTGATTTTGATTTTGATTTTGATTTTGATTTTGATTTTGATTTTGATTTTGATTTTGATTTTGATTTTGATTTTGATTTTGATTTTGATTTTGATTTTGATTTTGATTTTGATTTTGATTTTGATTTTGATTTTGATTTTGATTTTGATTTTGATTTTGATTTTGATTTTGATTTTGATTTTGATTTTGATTTTGATTTTGATTTTGATTTTGATTTTGATTTTGATTTTGATTTTGATTTTGATTTTGATTTTGATTTTGATTTTGATTTTGATTTTGATTTTGATTTTGATTTTGATTTTGATTTTGATTTTGATTTTGATTTTGATTTTGATTTTGATTTTGATTTTGATTTTGATTTTGATTTTGATTTTGATTTTGATTTATGGTTTTGATTTTGATTTTGATTTTGATTTTGATTTTGATTTATGGTTTTGATTTTGCTTTTGATTTTGATTTTGATTTTGATTTTGATTTTGATTTTGATTTTGATTTTGATTTTGATTTTGATTTTGATTTTGATTTTGATTTTGATTTTGATTTTGATTTTGATTTTGATTTTGATTTTGATTTATGGTTTTGATTTTGCTTTTGATTTTGATTTTGATTTTGATTTTGATTTTGATTTTGATTTTGATTTTGATTTTGATTTTGATTTTGATTTTGATTTTGATTTTGATTTTGATTTTGATTTATGGTTTTGATTTAGATTTAGATTTAGATTTAGATTTTGATTTTGATTTTGATTTTGATTTTGATTTTGATTTTGATTTTGATTTTGATTTTGATTTTGATTTTGATTTTGATTTTGATTTTGATTTTGATTTTGATTTTGATTTTGATTTTGATTTTGATTTTGATTTTGATTTTGATTTTGATTTTGATTTTGATTTTGATTTTGATTTTGATTTTGATTTTGATTTTGATTTTGATTTTGATTTTGATTTTGATTTTGATTTTGATTTTGATTTTGATTTTGATTTTGATTTTGATTTTGATTTTGATTTTGATTTTGATTTTGATTTTGATTTTGATTTTGATTTTGATTTTGATTTTGATTTTGATTTTGATTTTGATTTTGATTTTGATTTTGATTTTGATTTTGATTTTGATTTTGATTTTGATTTTGATTTTGATTTTGATTTTGATTTTGATTTTGATTTTGATTTTGATTTTAATTTTGATTTTGATTTTGATTTTGATTTTGATTTTAATTTTAATTTTAATTTTGATTTTGATTTTGATTTTGATTTTGATTTTGATTTTGATTTTGATTTTGATTTTGATTTTGATTTTGATTTTGATTTTGATTTTGATTTTGATTTTGATTTTGATTTTGATTTTGATTTTGATTTTGACTTTGATTTTAATTTTGATTTAGATTTAGATTTAAATTTAGATTTAGGTTTAGATTAGGATTTCGATTTTTAGGTTAGAACTAGATTTTGATTCAGATTTAGGTTTGATTTAATTCTTGATTTTGGTTTTAGTTTTGATTTTGATTTGATCTTGAATTTGATTTAGATTTAGATTTAGAGTTAGATTTAGCTAGATTTAGATTTAGATTTAGACTTAAATTTTGATTTTGATTTTGATTTTGATTTAGATTAAGATTAAGATTAAGATATAAATTTAAATTTTATGGTTTTGATTTAGATTTTAATTTTGGTTTTCATTTTGGTTTTGATTTTTGGTTTTGATTTAGATTTAAATCTGAGATTTAGATTTAGGTTTCGAGTTAAATTTAGATTTTGATTTATATTCATAAATAATTTTTGATTTAGACCTGGACCTTGACTAAAACTTTGATATAGATTCAGATTTAGATTTAGTTTTAGAATTCGATTTGGATTGATATTTATAATTAAATTTTGATTTTAAACTGATTTTGAAAAATAAATTACGGCTAAAATATCAAAAACGGTTTGGCCTATCAAACCGATTTTGTTATTGTCTTTGGGAAATTTAAACGAACAATTGGGGTATAGAGTGGGCTATAATTAAGTGAACCATTATTAGGTGGCGCTATTTTCGTATTCTGGACGTATTACTCAGTCCGGTTTAATTTTTTATAATGTTGAGTACAATCTGTTATAAGGTATCACCCAAAATAGCGAGCAGAATCGCTTACATTATTGTATGAAAATAAACCTTGGAATGTTTACAAAGTGCACCGGATTAGATAATACTGAGACGTTTGCTTGCAACATTTTTTAAAATTGATACCTCATCATGTGTCAAGCGTAATGGCAGACAGCAAACAGATCGCTCTACTGAGAATATTGGTAGAGTGCATCAAGATGTGAATGAAAAGAAGGACGTAACAAGACAGCATGCATTACCATTGAGATCCAGTAGCAGCAATTTGAGTTGAATTTATCAATTTGAAACGAATGTATACATATTTTAGCAGTAAACCATTATGAGCGACGAAGCGCAATTTTGTTTGCAACAGCAGTGGCTAACTAGTTTCTGTAAAAAAATTTCGCGGTTTTGGTACGTAAATTACGTTATCTGTAGAATAATAAACATAAAATGTCAATATTAAATAAAAACTAACTTCTTTAGAAATAATTATGTTCTAAGAAATGTCCTACACATAATTTTGACGTAGTAATGGTTTCTCAGAAATAAATCACAATGGTTTCGCAATTGTAAAATATTTATTTCCGTTCTACAAATACATACAAGAGTACACTAAAGCCCTTAAAGTACATACCTAAATATTCCATAGTTCCGTTGACCAAAATAAATGTGTTGGAGCTATTATTACCTATATCTATTCTGGACTTCAATCCCACAGAGTTTTTTCTTACATCTATAATGTATCTTTCACATATTTTATGTATAAATGCATTATTGTCACATAACATTGAAAATAACATAAAAAATTAAGAAAAGCAACAAAAAATATTCCAAAAGCATTGAACCCTTAAATATACACAAAATAAATGTCAACAGAAAATTTATCATCATACTTATTCATTTTTATGTACAGCTTCCGTTTTTTTTTTATTCTTGTTATTAAGCTCTGTTATTTTTGCTATCATTACTTTCAATCTTACTTGCCAACAACAAGAAAATTTTCTTATCAGTTTCCTCACCCGAAATATTTTTTGTTGTTTTTGTCTTTGCACACAAATATTTGTTTGAATATATCATTTAATTTAACGTGTTGCCTCCCAAACTAAAAGCTTTCATTTAAGCTTCATATAATTCGTGATCAGCAGCATGTTTCATTTAAGAATAGAAACTAACTTGTTTTTTTTTTTTTATTCAACTATGTAAACCGACACTTCCGGTGTGAGTTGAGATTGAGGAATTTAGTGAACAAAACAAAACTCGAAAATCTATTTTTAGGATGTCTTTGATAACAGAGATATTTAGATTAAAATTATTTCAGGATATTAAAGTAATCAAATCTAATTTAAATGTCTCTTGCGGTACCGATCAATTATTTATGTTTTAAAACAAACAAATTGAATTTGAAGGTCAAGGTTAGCTGTTTACATTAAACAAATCTTAATATGTGGCACAAGTAAACAAATTACGTTAATGCATAGAAGAGTACAGACTACGAAAAGTACCTAGAACTCAATTAATTGGATTTATCGGGAAAATTTATAAACCGAAGGATTCATTTATAATTACACAGATTGTTGTTTCATAATAAATTCTGTTTATGAAAAGCCATATTTTCGAGAAAAAAATGACAAAACATAATTAACTAATAATTGGATATTTTTGCGGTCGCGTGTTCCATTAGTACGTGAAATAATAATAATTGACAAAACCAATAGCCAAGTAATTTACAGTAACAATACTAAAATAGTTTGATATTTAATTCCATTGCACTTTGTGCTAACAACTGTAGTTGATATCACATTAATGGCTAAAAAAAGTTCTAAGAAAGTTCTCAACTTAGTTTTAAGTAATGAATCAATAAAGCAAGCAGTACACTCTCGATTTGGCTATTGCACCAAGTAGTTATGGACATAGCTTGAGCCCCCAGGAAAAATTTGCAAATATACCAACAAACAAACCAACAAATAATTAAGACAGGAAAAGCAAACTATAAAAAAACAAGTTTACTCAAACCCAAGAATTCACAAGTGATAACAAGTACAACTCGTCAGAAAGGTATCCCAAAATGAGACAAATAAGCCTAAGCCCATTGCTGCGGAGTAAAATAATTCGGCGAGCATTGATTCCATCCATAAAGATTGTTTGAACAGCTTCGGAAAGTACTGCGTTAATTTCTATACCTTTGCTTTTTTCCATTACAGAAAGTTGAATCCATTGGAGTTGATTCACAAATTTACATTACAAAATTAAATATTTATGTTTTTGGGTTAAAAAAACGTTTTGAAAAATTGTTTTTGAGAATTTTCGTTTCAAAACAATTTTTTTTTTATATTTTAGATAAAATAAATCCGTCTTGTTGGAGAAACTATATAAAGTAAATAGGATCACAGAAATTCATAATCGACCTCTTCCCATTGACGTCCAAAAAGACCCGATGACACCACCAATTCACAATCCGTTTAACTCAGTGTCAATCAACGGATGTGCCAAAAGGGTGGCCATGGCTAGAGCACACTTGGTATGAAATTTTGTTTGCGCTTCTTGAGTAAAATGACCAAACGCCGATAAATAGACGAAAACAGTTCGGCTAAACGTGATAAAAAGCGGAGGTAATAGTTCACTATACTTATACGAACTGCTGTTTTTGGCGGATTGACATTGGCTGTTGGCCCCCTGTCTTTTTACAGCAGAATACCATTTTTCGAGATTGTGTGAGGCTATCATCGATATAAAAAAAGACGAAAATGAGATACCTGATTGACTATCAACGATTGTGTGCCATAAGTGGAAATTGGGGTACCAGTTTTGAGGGGTAACAATGCAAATGGTGTCGTTTACTTCAGTCAGAATCGGTCAGAAATTGTAAATAGTTCTCATGATCGTTTATGCGCAGACGGCGAAACTAATATATCCCACTCTTTGCCGTAGAGGCATCAGAATTTATCTGTTTTTCGAAGGCGTAGAGAAATTTAATGAAGAAACTTCGCTTTGCAAGGCAGTGGGACAACATATTGCGTGTACGTATAAGCCAAAATGATGAAAATAGTAACAGAGTCAGGATGATCTATGCCGTGATCTGATCGATGTTATTGAAATTCCGTCTGCCCGGCGATCTTCCACGAAATTCAAAACCTATGTTGGGGAGAGTCCCCTAAAAATCTGTTAATAGACGTTGCGTCTGATTCAATTATCGTTGCATTTTGGTCAGGTCTGATTCAAAGTCAGCAGTTACGTGGTCACTGGACTGTTCAGCAATTAATAGGGTTGTTCTTGATTTAGCATAGATCCAAATTTGGTCAGCAACCGATAGTAGCTTCCGAATGTATTTCTTATTCTCCCGCGCTCGGTTTGACTTGAGGTCATATCTGGTAAACGTTTTTGCTAGAGGTTTTTGAGTAAATCGGTATTTACTAAAGTGGAATTGCCTTCTGTTTGTTCGAGCAGATGATGAAAATGGGACGGTCGCCGCGAGTTGTGAATGTTTGCTCTTCGCTAATTGCGTCGCAATTGGACTGCTCAAAAGTGTTTTTGGGGACACTGCTTGATCACCAATTTGAGGTCAGAATTATACAATTGAAGGAACAATTTTTCTACGTTCATAAAAATCAATAAAAAATTGATCTATGGGGATTTGATCTAGGGGGGCTTGCTGTCGATGAACTTAGGGTGAACCCAAGATGGCCACCTTAAAGGGTTAATTTTTCATTGTGCTATGACTACCTGTATCAGCGTCTTGATATTCTGCATCATTAGATCCACAGTTCTTTCCATCATCGCCATGAAGCCTTGCATTATATTAGTCAACTGGTTTAAAGCTGTTGAGATTTGCTCTTCACTTGCTTCCACTTGCACTTAAGGAGCAGTACCATTTTTGATACTTGCGCACGAAACCCCTTCTGGCCGTGCTACTTTTCCAGCTGAAGAATGGAGATTAAGATCCTCCTTCCAATTCTAGATAAATTGGACACCCCCTATAGTTTGCTGTCTGATTTATATCACAGCATTTTCTCACTGATGCTTCCTTTTTTTTCTTTATTTGCAAACCTTTGAGTTGCGGAGTTCACCACATATAACACAAACATCGTTTAAAGTGCAGTATGCTCAGGTGTGTCCATATTCTTTGCACTTAACATACTGTACCGGACCATTTCTTTTCCTGCGTTCCTCGATGGTAACCCTTCTGAGTAGTAGATATTTAGGTCAAATATTGCTTATTTGCCTTTGATCATTTTATTGTCTGGTTCTAATTTCAGATGGAATAATGGCTGAGGCGCCTTTTCCCGACTAACAATGTTGGTAATATGTTTGCATTGTTAGCCTTTATTAGCGAGAGCAGCTTGTATTTCGTTTGCAGCAAACAAAAATACCTTCAACGGTGCACAATAAAGGCTAAATTAGCAACTCAAATTGAAATTTACTTTTAAAATTTTTGGTAACGCTAATAATCGATAAAAATGTATGTTGCCACATCGAAGGAGAACTGACGGTAACTTTTCTGACTGGTAAACGTACCAAAACCAGTGTTGTTATCCAAAGGCTTTCTGCTTTGGGATTCTCACTTCTTACAGCTGTAAATTCCTTCAAAATCAAAGGCATCTTGGACGTTTGGGAGATCGACAGAGATGCAGGCTGAAACAAAATGAGATGATCAGAACTGCGGGCCTGAAAATTAATTCTACTCCCAAATCAATCCCAAACTGAACCTCTTAACTCAATCTTCAGCCCAACCTCCAACTCCACCTCCAACTCAATTGCAACACAATTCAATCACCGTACGTCATCGTACAGTTTTGTAAATGCTTTTTAAGTCACCGCCTTGACAATAGAAACAGAATGGCTAAAAGAAAATCCAAATCGGACAAGCCATTCTCGAGATATCATGGGTACATACATACATCCAGAAAACGAGACTTCCAGACAGATGGACGGACATTTTACTTCGGTCTAAAAAGACGAAAGTATTGAAATCTTGTCAAAACTGACGAAAAATTTGGTTGGTCCAAAACCGTTGGTCCGTCTGTTTGGGCGTCTGGATGTCTGGATGTCTGGTTGCCTGGATGTCTGGATGTCTGTACCCATGATATCTAGGTAACAGCCTGTCCGGTTCCTACTTTTTTCGCCAATCAGTCGAGGTGGGGATTTGAATAGCTTTTGGAATCTATATGTCAAGTGGGTCGGGTACCTGCCATACGAATTAGCACAAAACACCTGGTTATATAAATATTCACCAATTTTGTATACATGGTGTCCGGGTTTGGGATGCTGATCCATTAAGGGGTGATTCCTTGGTTCATTCTGAGAAAAAAATCCAATACCATAAGATCGGGGGGTCTTGCATTCCAATGAATTAGACTATTTCTTCCAATCCAATTATTTGGATAATTTTCGTTAAAAAAATTCTTAACATTATTATCGGAGCGACAAGGTGCACCATCATGTTGGTATGTATGCGAGAATCTACCTAAAATTGGAACATCATCAAAAAAGAGTGGCAAATCGTTTTGTAAAAATTGTAAATAACGTTCACTATTTAATCTCGGTGGTAAAATGAATGGTCCAATTAACTTATCGCCAATTACACCAGCCTATACGTTTACACTGAATTATGGTGCTGAAATGACGTTTGGTTATTCGAATGAGGATTTTCAGCAGCCCACGTGTGTAGATTGTGAAAGTTTGTTATGCCATCTCTTGTGAATTGAGATTCATCCATCCATAGGATATCTTTCACAAAGCTTGCATTGTCCAAATTCCTTTCCATCAACAAATTCCAAAACTCCAATCTTTTAGTGTGGTCTATCAGTAATAGTTATTGAACGGGTGTTGTATGATATGGATGAAGATTCTCCTTGTGCAATACTTGATGAATTCGATAGCGAGAGGTGTCCAATTGTAAAGCGAGCCTCCTTATGATAATAGAAGGATTTGCTGTTACATTATGAATTATATCTTCGTCGACATTCAAATGGTTTGGTGACACTGAATGGGGCTTCGCCCGGGTATTCGATATTGTTACGATATTTGGTAGTCTCCTATGAATATTTATTAATACTCTTTCGTCAGGATTGCGATGTGTTGGAAATCTGCGTTGATATTCATTGCGAGCTCGTGCTGCATTACCATCGCAAAATTCGTAAACAAAATGGATATCAATGTACTCCTCACCTGAGAACTGTGCCATGAAAATATTAATTTTATTAAATTAATTAAAATTTTGATTCACAACACTGATACTAATGTCTAAATCTTAAAATATCTAAATTTTTGTTTTTTCAACATTTAAACAAATGAGTTTGTAATCATCGCCTACTGTTTTACGGATCAAAAAAAAATTGGTACAATATTAACACTATAACATCTCTTAATGATTAAGAATAAACGGAATACGAAGAAAACTATGGCACGTGGAAACAAATAATGTATTGGGGGATTGTAGGGGAGAAGATGCATGGCGAATTAACATTAAGTAAAAAAACAAAAATTATAACGGTTTTTTTTTTTGAGAAAAACTCAATTTTATAAAGAAAAAATATTTCTTTTTTACTTTAAAGCATCATAGCTCTCAAACGGGTACAGATGCAAGATAACCAATCAAATCTTAATAATAGCATATACAATTACCATTCAATTAAGACTAGGTTGGTTACTCTCCGATGAATATATTGGAAGTTACAGTTTAATATTTAGGTGTACTTTTTTCTGAGCCAAATCTTTTAAACACCCTGTATTTCAAAGGACATCAAAAATGGACCCCCCCCCCCCTCCCCATACGATTTTTTTCTGAGAATAAACCAAGGAATCACAACGGATCAGCACCCCAAACCCGGACACCCTGTATATGCTGGTTTGAATATTGCGTTGGGCATTGAGTTTGGGGTTGATTGAAGTTTAAGTTAGGGGTCAATTTGAGGGTTGAGTTGAAGTTGATTTGGAGTTGAGTTGGGGTTGGAGTAGAATATTTTGAGCAGTTTAACAATTTTTTTATTCATATATAATGGTTTGAGGATTGTGTTTGACGTAGAGTTTGCAGTTTAGTTGAGGCTCGAGTTAGGTTCCGTCATGGGTTGAATTTTGGTTGAGTTGGGTTTGAGTTAGGGTAGGATTAGGGTTTAGTGAGAAGTTCAGCAATCGATATATATGTATATATAAATGTCAATATTTGTTTGTATGTTTAAAGGCTTTACACTTCAAATTGAAATTTTTTACATTTTAAGTTGAACATTTAGCAAATTATATGTATGTTTAGTAACATTTGACATCCGCGATTGAAATGGGATTCTAAAATGATTTTTGGACGAAGTACTGGAATATGGCCAAGTAGGATGGAACTTGACTATTCCTTAACCGATTATGATGAAATTTGACATGTGAGTTGAAAATGGAATTTTTTTTTTTGGGAAACGTCCTGTAATAAGGCCAAGTAGCATTTAATTGTTCTATTCATTTTTAAATTCGACAAATGGATATAGGAAACGGCATATTTGGAATAGCCATTTTTATCAGATTATGATGAATTTTGACGTTTCCAACGAACACAAGAAAATGTGACCCAAAAATTATTCTAGGATGAGGTTATGAGAAATATGTCAATATGGCTTTTAAAATGTTGCCTGATGAGGTTTTTGTAAATCAAGCAGCTGTTGAGGTTTCTTTTAGGCTGCGTAAACGTCAATTGCTAACCGATCGAGATTTTTTACGTAATAATATTCAAATCGCTTTAAAAGCTAGGTTATGTTTTCTGAGTATTTACTGTCAGAGCGGTAAGTTTGGCCATTGTTATAATGGATGTTATAGTGTTATGGTGTTATAACATACATTATATCTTATTAAAACTATTCTGGCTAAGAAATCTTTATATTAACGAGGTTTAATAAGAGATTACCTTGAGTGCGGTTAATATTAAAGTTAATTTGTGTTCTTGTTGATAGTTAAAGATGGTAAGCCGTTTCTATGTGTTAGGTTTGAAACGGGCTTACTGGAGAAATAAGTTTGTTAATTGCTTAATGAAAAGAACTTCTGTATTCGGATAAACATTTAATAAGCGTTTCCACCTCTCTTGATATTTATCTGATTGCATTGGTTCTCGGGCTAGCAGTGTTAGTTGGTGTGTTTGTTAGTTTATACTTACCCTTGGTTGTTATAGTTGATCAGGCAGCAGGATAGTTTCACGAATGTTTTAAAGAATACTAGTTAATTTGTTTATTTACTTCTTTTTTATTATTTGAATCTAATGGAGAGTAACAGTGTCTCCTTTGAATATTGAATTAATAATGAATTACGAATTACGAATGATCTTGAATTACGAATTACGAACGAATTCTTGTTACAATTTTTCGTACTTATATACTAAAATATTGTGTGTTTCCAACAACAACACATATACAAATATAATTGCTGATTTTCAATATTCCGAGAACTAGATCATAAATTTATTTTGGGTCATTATATTGTATTTGATATTTTTGTTTTAATTGCATTCCCAATATTCTACTTATTTTAGGTCAATATATATTACACATTTGTATGTCATATGTTTCACAACACCATGTTTAAAAAGAATTAGTATGTGGGGGACATGCACAGGATAATTGAAATTAATAACGGTACTGTAGAGTCTCGGAATTAGAAGCATCATTTTAGAATCTCCTTCCCTTCGCAAATCTCGAGTTTTATCATAATCCAGTAAGGAATAGCAAAGTTGCATCCTAATTAGCCATACATATAATTTGCTAAAGGTTCAATTTGAAATGTAAAAAGTCCATCTTGAAGTGCAAACCACATGGTGTGTGGTTTGAACCACATCCGGTGGTAAATTTGGTAAATCTTCTGATTCAAACATTTTGTTCGCAAGAAAGAAAATATTGTAATTATAGTTTTGCAGTTTGACGCGTACAATAGTCAAACCAAACAAAAGTCATGATCTCCTTAGTTTCACAAAATATTTCAACAAAATTTGTTTCAACTTTGAAGTTTTAATTACATAATATTGTACATAGCTACTCGTATAATTAGTAATATCCAACCGTCACGACATGAACTCTTCGTTGGAGAAAAAATAGTATGTGTTATTCGGATTAAAAGTGACTTTGTTTGACTTGCAATCATTGCTTTTGCTCGGCTAAGCTACGTTTCGCCTCGCATGCAAATATAATTGCTCGTCAAACAAAGTATCACTTTTAATCATAATGACACAATGTACTATTCTATGAAGAAAAATGTTTATATTGACAAAATGTGTTGCTAAGGAGAAAAGTAGCTGTTTTCTTTACTGTTTTCAGCCAAGAAATGACGCTGTTTTCCATTAAGCAATGAAACAAATTGCACTTGAACGGGAAATTTTAATAACTGGTTTACCAGCCAATATCACTCAAAAGGATGATGTCATCAATAAATTGAATATATTTTTCAAGTTTGGATTAAATAATTTGCAATCATCACATTTTCGCACTATACAAATAAGGTGTAGCGGGCGTAGCGGTAAAGGTAACATCACCCAACTCAGGAAAACGGGACCTTTTTTTTTGAAACAATTAAACTTCAACTCAGCCGGTGATGATGACAAAATGATGATTCGAGATAGACCTGCACCATTGAATAACGTGATTCTGAAAAAACTGTTTGACATGAAGAAGAATAACAAAATTCTTTACTGCTGGTTTCGTCATGGCAATATTTATTACAAAGCAAATGAAAGCAGTAAACCGAACATCGTCCGGAACTTAACTGACGTCATCAACATCAACAATTAAAGTATAGTATTCTATTATGGCATTTATTTTATTTTTATTTTATTTCTCTTGAAACTTATTTCTAAGCATTTTCCTATACTATTTACTATTTATTTATTAATTTATTGTACACTTTTTAATTTACATATAGTTTTCGGCACACTCTATTTTGAGCATCAGCTCATTCATAATAGAGTGTAACAAAGAGCTGGATAGCTTAACAAAAAAAAAAAAAAAATAACAAAATCAATACTTTCACCAAGTAACATCCCCAATTCGCAGGCTCACTTGAATCTTTGCTTGAAACAAGTATGGGCATCAGTTTTTTTTTGGTTTCACTGGAGCATTGCTTTAGAAAATAAACTTAGAAAGGTGTATATTCATCTGACATCACCTTTTCTATTCGTTTTCGGGATGATATCTGCATGGCTCGAGCGTTTATGTAAATTTTAATTTGGAGCAAAAAAAAAAAATTAAAAAAATGAATTTTCAGAAAAAAAAAACATGTCCACTGACGTGAAAGTCAAAGCCTGCAACCCATTCAAACATTAATATTATCATTATCATAATTCATTTGTTTTCTTTATTTTAGCGGCAGTACAATTCAATTTTGATTTACAATCGAGGATATATTGGCACATCATAACAAAAACAAACACTTTCTGAGTCTCGAAAATTTTTCTAAAGAGTCCAACAATTTATTAAGCATACACTTGTTTTATTTAAACATTAATAGGCTTAAGAACAAATTATGCCAATTGGAATTACTTATGGCAACGTTTAATCAAAAGTTGGATGTTATTGTGCTAACTGAAACATTTTTGTGTGAATCAGAAACTAAATTTGTTAACTTCAATCATTACATGTCTTTCCATAGTAGACGTCCAAACAGAAGTGGTGGAGGTGTCTCGATTTTTACCAACCAAAATTTTGATTTTTCCCTTCATCATAAGGAAATTTTAGATGAGAACGAATTTATTGTGATTTATTCTAAAATTTTAAACCTGATTAATTGTATTGACGAGAAATTTTCAACACGAGTTACTTCTCATTCACAAACTATTATTGACCTCATGTTTTATGTTTACTACGGCGATACAAGTTTGAGTGATCATAGGTTCTTACTTTTTAAATTTGTTTTAAATAAAAAATCTGTGATTAAACCAGTACTCAAACTTGCAGTGAACTATAACTCTATGTTATTAATAGACTAGTAATTGCCCGTCAAAACTGACGGAAGTTTTTGAAAACTCAATATAGCCTGAAAAGTAAAATTTTTGTTCCTAGAGGAATACGATATCATCCTAGAAGAATACGATTATTTATTATATATCGTTTCTTGTAATAGTACGGGTAATACTGCGCCTTGGTATGAGGAATTGTTGATCAGCTCCCATGATTTCGTACTCGCGTTAAAGCTACATAAAGCTGTCCATAAGCAAAAACAGATTCCGGCAAAAATCACCTGACATTATGAACGATTGTTCCTGAGCCTTGTTAATCATCATTGCAAAAGCTAAAATGATTGAAAATTGTCGTCGCTTCATTCGAAATTCTAAGTTGCTCTCGCTTGGAGATTTATTTTTCAATTCGTTATGCCGCCATGAAATGCCGTTATAAAAAAAAAATAAAAAAATAATGCAAAACGTCCTCGGTGCGGATCGAACCCGAAAGCTTTGTGGCGGTTCACGCATTTTTATCTTGCGCCTGAGTTATGCGTTCACCACCACATAGTACATTCCAACGCGAACAAAAACAATACACCTATTCGCACGCAATAAACAAACGCACCTATTTGTTTACGCAAGCATACCAACAGAACAAACACAACAAAAATTAAAACGATGATGACAAAACAAAATAAATAAAATCAATATCATTCACAATCAGTCTCGTCTCGGATTTAGTGCGGAGCGCACGCGCGCTCAGTAATTAAGTACATATGTATATACGCATAAATACTATACACAAAATGGTGGTGTACAAAAATAATTAATTATATAAATAAAATAAATAAATAAATTGTTATACAATAATAATTTAAATTGAAATAAATTAATTAACAAATTAAAATTAATTAAATAATAAATTTTTGTAAAATAAATAATAAACACACGACCCAACATTTGGTGACCACCGACGTCCGTTTTTACGGAACACGAACACGCCACGCATATACATATAAAAATCGGCGCAACCATTTTGGTATATTTTTTTTTTTTGGTGTCAACATTTTGTTTTGTACAAATTACACACACATATACCAGAAAATATGGAGTCAGCATCACCGCAATCAGCATAAATTCAACATATACACATCAAATAGACATCTAAAAACACACGAAACAAGAACTCACACCATCAACTACCACCACCATCGCATCATGATTGCTAATACACCAGTAGCATGACTAATAACAACGGGACTAGCAACGGCGACATCAACGCTATCACAGCCATCGCCTATTAACAACAAAGGCGACGAAGTCAACATTATTTTTATCACCGACGGGATCAACTACAACACCGCCATCATTTTACGGCGTGCACTTTCGTCATCACGGCTATTATCGTGGCCACCAGTGCCAGCAACCACGTTGTCATTAACACCATCATCGTCGTTATCACACCATCATCATCACGCAGCGTGATCATCACCGCGATCACTGCAGCCGCCATCATTTCACGAGGCACATGTTCCTCGCCTTCATCATTGCGATCATCATTATCATTGCCGTTATCGCACCAACTGGCAGATATTGTATCACTGTTGTTGTACGTTGTGTTACTGTTGTACCAACAACTAGGTAGACAAAACAATAGCAGAAACACAAGCCGGAAGTCATATCGTCGCCATCATCATATCAGGCGGCATAATTATATCGGTGTCATCATCGCCATCGTCATCGTCGTCGACACCATGGCTACCATCGACAACAACAACAACAACAGCAGAAGCACAACATCATCACATCACCTCAACAATTTTTTTTTTTTTCTCTAATTAATGTAAATTGTTCACCACCACATTTTATTGTTATTTTTTTTTCCGGTTTTCTCTCATTTTTAGAATCAATAAATTTCTTTTGATTTTGTTTTATTCAAATGGCTACACAAAATGTCGCACGGCAAAGCGACCACCCAGCCATTCCCCACCACACCCCCCCGACGGACACGACACAACAGAAACTGACCTCACAACAGGTTACGTAGATTACAGAATATCCTTCTGGTCTACGCATGTTGTGAGGCCAGGCAGGGACCAAAACAAAAAAAAACTTAAGCAAGAAAACGCCATACATAAAAATGGCAAGCTGCGGTTTTTTTTGTTTACGGTCGACAAAAACGCGAGCATCACAAACACTTGCACACACACGCAAGAATCACACACACACCCACGCGAGCATCACGCACACACTTGCACACGCCCGCAAGCATCATACACACACTCGCACATCATACACACACACGCAAGCATCATACACACACTCGCAAACCACACTTGCATACGCACGCAAGCATCACAAACTCGCACACAGCAAACAACACATACACACATTTACAGAGGGGGAAAACTAACTCGTGGGGGAGTCATGTGGCGGTTCACGCATTTTTATCTTGCGCCTGAGTTATGCGTTCATCACCACATAGTACATTCCAACGCGAACAAAAACAATACACCTATTCGCACGCAATAAACAAACGCACCTATTTGTTTACGCAAGCATACCAACAGAACAAACACAACAAAAATTAAAACGATGATGACAAAACAAAATAAATAAAATCAATATCATTCACAATCAGTCTCGTCTCGGATTTAGTGCGGAGCGCACGCGCGCTCAGTAATTAAGTACATATGTATATACGCATAAATACTATACACAAAATGGTGGTGTACAAAAGCTTATTGGAAAAAATTGAACATCGGAAAATAATTTGCGATGCCAGCCTAAATGGAGATTACAGTTTTACAAAATGTATTATTACATATTACATATAATCATTGTGTTACAATACAAAATTGTATGTTTTTCAATTCGTATTAAAACTATGAAATTCCGTTATGGAAAAAAAATCTAAAATTAATAAGTACTTCACTTCGTTGATCATCGAACCCGAAACATTTTCTATTCGATGTTCCTTGTTAAAATGCCAACACCTATATCACTCAGACTACTCAGTTATAAAGTTCAAGCATCTAAATTGGAAATTTAAGAAAATACAAAGCGTTCCGCTACACACTGTGAATTATATATTGGGCCAGATACTCGATACTCTAGCAATTCGCAACTCTGCAAATATGGCGGATTTGCTAATCGAAAATTTGCTTGCGTAAACTACTCGATTATTTAAGCAAAGTAAAATATATTTTTGTATTCAGCACAAACGTTAAAGTGCATTAAAGTAGGCCATTTTCTGAAATTCAGAAATAAATTGGATTGCTAAATTATCGTGTATAACATTTCTAGCAAATTCGTAAAAAATAACTGCTTATCTGCTTATCTGAGTATCGAGTATCTAGCCCATTATGTAGTAGATTTTGAAACGTTTTATGATTTCCTTATTGAAGCTATTATGATTAATACAAGTTCTTCCTATTATAGTGTTAGGTGCTCGTCTTTCAAAAAACCGTGGTATAATACATTTCTTGCAAAAAAATTTCAAATACGTGATAAATTCTACAAACTTTCGAAACAATTTCCGCAAAATTTGTTTTTTAAAGATAAGTACGTCTCCTTATTTGCATTGTTAACCTTTATCAGCGAGAGCAGCTTGTATTTCATTTGCATCCACGTAACTTCTATTCCTTTTAGCATTATCACCAATCCTTTTTGGCTCTTTAGTTGGTACGTGTAGTGATGTTTACCAACTTGTTCAAAATATTTAATTAACGCTCAATATAGTTGAATTTTTTTTCTTTTATTG
The DNA here is from genome assembly GCA_963556165.1 of Tipula helvola. Lineage (NCBI taxonomy): Eukaryota > Metazoa > Arthropoda > Insecta > Diptera > Tipulidae > Tipula > Tipula helvola. The sequence continues at coordinate 41,811,798 of OY744483.1, read as the reverse complement.
TATATAACCTCTTTTAATCCCGGAAATGTAATTGTTTATACTACTTTCGGTGTAAAGTTCTAGAATATGATTTTTCGTTGTTAATTAATGGTTTTTTGTTGTATAAAGCTGATCTATAATCAAATATATAAATTTCATACGAAAAGTTTTATTAATCATAATTGGCTAAACGATTTTCTGTTAAATTCATAGAATTATTCGGAAAGACCGAAGTTCTGATCACCTCGTGCGGTTTCAGCCCTTTATATTTTAAAATGATTTTTAGATACAATTCTGGAATATGGCCAAGTATGATGGAACTTCCCTTAGCCGATTTGGAGGAAATTCGACAAATGGGTGGGAAACTGCATTCTTAAATGATTTTATGATTAAATTCTAGAATATGGGGAACTAGAATATACCTTAGCTATTTTTAACCGATTATAATGAATTTTAACGTTTCCAACTAATAGAAGGAAACTTGACACAAAATTAATTTTTGCGTGAGGTTGTTAGGAATATGTCAATATGGCTTTTAAATTGTTGTCTGATGCGGCTTCTGTAAATCATACAGCTATTGAAGCTTCTTTGAGGCAGTATAAACGTCTATTTTAATTGCTTAACAATTGTTGGGGTTATGCCCAGTTGCAAGGCCAAAAAAAGTCGTTTTTTTCCGATTTTTTTTCTGAAAACAGATATTATTTGACAAATACAAGAAGTATCAATAAATGCAGCGGTATCTTTTAACTTTATATCGGCATTTTTTACTTTTAAAAATATTAATTTACACTGCTCCTGCAGACGGTCTCCTGGAGGTACTCCAAAAAAAGTTGTCTGGCGGTGAACTAAATATCTCAGGTTTAGATTATTTGAAAATAAAAAATTTACAAGATTCTATTAGTGGATAGATAAATCAAGGTATTTATGTAAGGAATAGACGAAAAATCAATTTTGACAAAATAGCAAATCCGAAAAAAAATCCGATTTTCGACCAAAATTTTTTCGTTAAATTGTTTAAAAAAATAGAAATAATTATCGGAAATCTTATTACTTCGATCAATACCTGAAAAATATATATGAAAAGGTTGTGTTAAAATTTCAGACCGATCGGTTGAGCCGTATTTGAGAAATCGTGCTCACCGAGTTTGAAAACACCGTTTTGAGAAAAGACCCATTCATAGTTTCAAAAGACGTTTATATTTACATTGTTAAATTTTTTTTTCATGCTTGTATCTCCAAGAATATTTGCCGCATCGATTTAAAATTTTCAGAGAATATACTCAAATATATGTATATCCGAAAATGCAATAAAAAAAAAATCGATCTTTTGAAATTTCTAACTGGATATAACCCCTTAAACGTTTTGGTATGTTTCCTGAGTATTTACTGTCATAGTTGTAAGTGTGGCCATGCTTAACAAATAAAGTGTGTGGTGGACACGCGCTGAAGAATTAAAACTACTAATGGTAGTGTAGATTCTCGGAGTTAGTAGTATCATTTTAAAATTACATTTCCATCGCAAATCTTGTATTTCATCATAATAGATTAAGGAATAACCAAGTTCTATCCTAATTGGCCATATTCCATAATTTCATCCAAAAACTATTTTATAATTCCATTTCCAAGGTACTTGCTAAATTTCATTAAAATCGGTTGGGAAATAGGCAACTTCCATCCCACTTGGCTTAGAAATAGATAAGTTTTATCCTAATTGGCCATTGTAAAATCTGTATATGTGCAAGATATTTAAATAAATCCACACACCAATTTGAACCAAATTTTACACAAATATTGTTTTGGAGGTTGAACTGAAGACTGACTTAAGAGATTCAGTTTGGGATTGATTTGGGAGTAGACTTAATTTTGAAGACCAAAGTTCTGATGCGGGTTGGGTTGGCAGTTAATTTAGTGATTTCGTTTAGGATTGTGTTGTAATTGAGTTGGAATTTAAGTTGTAAATTGAGTTGGAGCTTTAGCTGAAGATTGACTTAAGAGGTTCAGTTAGTAATTGATTTGGGAGTTGAATTAATTTTGAAGACCAAAGTTCACCTCATCAGGGGAGGGGGTTCAGCCATTTATATTTTCAATGAACGTATCGTGATTTTTCGAACTAGAGAGCGAAGCGATAATTCTCATTTTGTGACCCAACAGTAATTTCTCTTCCTGTATTTCCATTCCTATTGATTTTTAATTTTAGCGTGACATCTAAATGTTATTTTCTGAGGGAGAGCTACATTATTAATTCCTACTGTAAAATTCGTCAATTTGTTATAGATAACTCAAAATTTTGTATTTAATGTTACAGGAATAATTTGTGTTTATCAAGAAAAATTATTGAGTTGAAAATTTTCCGCTTCCCTGCCAAGTTTGCATGTATGTATATCGAATATTCGTAATTTGGTATTTCCCAAATCATACATATCCCATAATCACAATATAATACCACATCTTACATAAAATATACCAACATGTTGCTTGTATGTACATACATATAGTCGACATATTCATAAGATAATTTGGTTTTGAGTCGTAATACAAAACAATACGACAAATTTATGGAATGATGAATTTTTGATATGTAACCGAACTAGAATTACCTGCAATAAAACGACAAGCGAAATTTCGAACCCAAAATTATTGACGTCAATCGAATTTCCACATAATACAAAAAAAAAGTTAATTATATTTTTAAAATGTTTTATATATTTTGGTTTTTTTTTTTAAAAAAATTAATTTATAAATAAAAACTAAAGTTTATAACAATTTACAATAATATACAATAATAATTATAATTAAATATTAAAAATTTTAATTTTTGTTTTTTTTTATTTTTTTGTTTGGTACAAGTGCACAGAATTTTATGACCTACAGTTTTTATTTATATTGTATGTATGTGAGAGTGTGTGTATTTTAATTAATTTATAAAATTGAAATTTAATTAGTTTTATTAATTATATGTATATCGAAATAAAAATTTATTCCTGTTTTTTTTATTTAGTTAGGGTAAAGTGATATGAATTTAATTTTTTTTTTTTTTTTTGTATTTCCGAGAAAATTAAAATATTTAATTATTTATTTTATACGTTAAATTAATTTAGAATTTTTCTCTTTATATTTAGTATTATTATATGTACAATTTTTGTCTATCTAAGTAAAATGGAAAACCATGGAAAATTAAAATGCAATTTAATTAAGGCTTAATAAATTAAAAATAAATTGAATCAGTTAAATTATGGGAAACTAATGAATTTATTTATTTTATTGGGAAGGCACATCTACCAACCACACTTTTAATCTCACACCTTAATGTTTTGCGTTTTCTTTTTTTTTTTTACTTAGAATAATCCTAGAAATATTTTTTACAGTCTTATGTTTTTTTTTATGTATATAATTTTAAGGATCCATTTTTTTTTTTATTTTGGTTTAATTCAAAAATAGGAATTTAATATTGCAAAAAAAAATTTATGTAAAACTTAAATTCGTTTCTATTGTAAAATAATGAAAAAATGTTTATCGTTGGCCATAATGACAACACAGTGATGAGCGCGGTACTCGTTGTGTTGGTAGGCCAGAAATTCCTTTGAGATACGTATAGGTGACGGGTTGCCGTAAAATCCGTTGCGGTTGTTTTTTATTTGATTTTTGTTCGGCGCTTGGTCCAATTTTTGTCGGTGAATTTGAACACGATAGGGAACGGGATGAGATGGTTAAACTTTTTAGTGCCCGTTTAATTGAAGATGATGAACGACGTTTTGAATTTCGATCTGTATCCTTATTTGATTTGCGCGTCGATGTTGTACTTGTATCACTGGATGAGGTTTCGGACGATGTTGATGAAATTTCTAATTTTAATTTTTTATCACCAGAATTTTTTCGATTACTATTTATATTTAGGCTATTACTGTTGTTAATGTTACTATTATTATTATTATTGTTATTAATATTATTATTGTTACTGGTGCGACCAGCCGACGTTGATGAACATGAATCAGTTGAGGAGGAACGTGAATCTTCTTCCACATTCAGATGTAAATCCTCTTGGGATCGTCGACAAAATCGACGGCTTAACGCATGAAAAAATCCTAGGTTTTTGTCGCGTATTGTATCGCACGTTGACATTGGCGATATACTACGCGAATTTACATTTGGCACATGAATAAAAATAACGTGATTTGTATCTTCCATATTTCACAGATTTAAAAGTTTTTTATTTTGTATAAATGTCACTACAATATTCACTATAGGTATAAATTCACTTAATAGTTTTTTTTTAGTTTTATAATTTTTAACACTTAAATGTTTCAAAAATATCCACACAGTTTGTTTTTCAAAATTAATTTGAATTACGTTTTATATACGTGTATTTAGCTTGCACAAGAGATGTATCTCATTCAAACAACGAATTGTAAATACGAATATTGAACCAATTTCCACCGCTTTTATAGTTTTTCCGTTTCGGTTGTGTCATGTGCATTTTCGTCCTGACGTTCGTTATGTTGCGTACGATAAGGATGAAAAATGTGTAAACTTTGGTAACATAAGCTAAAACAGATCAAATACATAAAAAGCTATTCTTCTCTCTCGTTTGGATAAACACAAGATTTTTTTTTTTTTATTTAGTCGTCTGTCTGATATCACGAGTACTGAAACATGGATTTATCTTACTTGCGAATTTTCTGTTTTTCCTTTAGGCTTTTGTTATGTGGTGGAAAACGTTGTAGAAATTTTCTTTTCTTCCGATTTCAATTTTCTTTTTGTTTTTGTTGTTGTATTTACACGTTTTAAACTCTATAATATGTGTATTGAATTTTATTGTAATTGAAATCTGCAGATCAAAAAACCTGATTTGGGATATATAGGAAAACACGGATTTAGACACGTGGAGCAACAAATTTGCAAGTTTTGTGTTTAGCAGATTAGTCTTGTACTTGTTAGTCGGGAAATTTTATTTGTGAATGATGTGTGTGCAATTGCCTTCAGAAATTTTAATAATTTCAGCAAAATAGTTACTTGAAGTATAGTTAGTATGTTAATAGTTTTGTGGATATATTGCAGTGTTACATTTATTACGGATTACTTCGAGCGAATTATTGCATCTTACGAAATTGTGTAGTTGTAGTTAACAATTTTGTTTAATGCCTTAACGTTACCATACCAAGAAAAATGGAGAATTGATATTTTTCACCAATATGTATGTATTAGGAAATTAACAAAATTATGAATACAACTTAATTTCAAATAATCAGATTGATAAAATAATTTTAAAATGTACCTATAATCAAAAATATCTGGATAATTTCGTCAATACAATACGGGTTAAAAAAAAACTTCTGTAATATATTTAAAGCACTCACTAAATTTTAGGCAGTTTATTTTAGAATTTTTATTGATCCACGCGAATCTAATAGCATTCTACATCCCATTTTACAAACCAAATAGTTACTATATGAAGTAACAAAAGCATTGCACTTAACAAAACTCAAAATTATTGAAAAACATTCGCAAGCGCCTCATTTTTCTACTAATAACAAAATTTAACAAAAAATGCTGCATCTTCACAATTTATATGTGCTCGTACGGGATGATAGCTAACTTTTCAATTAGATAGCGAAAATTTAACAAATAATTTGGGTTTACACTTCGTAGGATGCCAAATTATTAGAGGTAGGCTGGCATTGGGTGAACCACGACAGGCAATATTCAAACTTCTAAGTAAATGTGCCAGACTTATTGTTTGTCCCAATGAACACATTTGTGAAGAGAGGTGTATTAGCGCGATTTAGAAGTCAAATAGAAAGGTATCAAATTTACAAAAAAAAAAAAACATTTCTAGAAAAGTGTAGGTGGAAATTCGATGGTCAATGACAGGCAATCGCAGAGATGGCTTAGTAAATCTGAGTATGCCACCATGTTGTATGCCTCAAAGTGAATATTTGCTATAAAGGGTATATTAGCACGACCTTTAGAGGGCGAGTTATCGAATTAACAGATAAAAAAACACTTTTAAAAAAGTGTTGGTGGAAGTGTTTTTCTGGTTGATATTCACCCATACGATTTTTCACTTACTCCTGACCAAAATAAAGTTATTCAAATAAAATAAGCCTCAAATAACTTCTAACATGCTGTTCCAATTTTCTTGATACAATAACCTATTTTCAAATTTTCTGCAAATCAAAGAACTCAGAACCATTTTGATATGAACCATAGGGAAACAAATTTAGCGCTTCACCCACTGAAAAACGAAAGGAAAATCGGATTTAGTTTTTTTGGTATAATTCCAAAATTATTGCTTTATTTTCGATAAAATCTTCTGGTTCTTGGCCGAATGTACCATACAATCCTTCTTTCAATTTAAAAAATTTAAAAACATTGAACACATTTGAAATTGAATGTTAGATTGTATGGTACATTCGGCCAAGAACCAAAAAATTTTGCAAAGCAATAATTTTGGAATTGCATTAAGCCAAGAAAATAATAATATTTTTTAACTTTCCAAACACCGACTTAATCGATGTTACTATTATGTTAGTATTGGCCTTACATTTGTATTTAAAAAAAAAAAAAACAGCAAATGTTTAGGATTTTGCAGTGCTATAATTAGCATTTAGAAATTAATTAATTTATTTATAATTTCAATTATTTGAACTAAGATAATTTAAACTCAAATATTGTCAATTTCCTTGATTTGATAAGTTAGGTATGGATGCCTCTCCTACAATTAACTAAAAAAATTTATTCGAAAATTCGTTAGTACGAAGTCCTTAAAATGGATCCTTCAGAAATAAGCAACAAATTAAAAGATAAACTTACCGACCAAACGGCGCAGTGGTTAACGCTGCGCGACGCACAATGCGGCCAAAAGTGATACAAAAAAGTTTCTACATGGGTTATGTTTCCAATTGGGTTAGCTAAAGTACAGGTCTAACGTTCAGTAATCACTCATAGAAGATTATATTTCCTTCAACCTCCTCTAGAATATTCGTCACACTCACAATGCTACCTTTGTTCGAGTAGTATCAACATTGTTACCGAAATGGTAAACAACGCGCATGTTAAAAGTAATACAGTAAATCAAAAGCACAACCAATTCTTATCGGATACAATGGAATCAACCTCTGAAAGTAAGTAAAACATGAAAATAAATTGTAATGCACTCAATCTATAAAATACGATATGTTATTATCAAAAAGTTGTGTTGTTCTATCGTGTACGATTGTAAAACCTATCAGAGGTTGTAGGTGAAAGTTTTATCTTCCGAGTACAAAAAAAAAATTCTGCTTTAAGCTGCTTTTTAGGATTTTATTGAAATTTTTGAAAAATAGGTTGGGGAAAAAGTATAAGACAGAGTTTTTGTCATTTTTTGATTAAATTTGTATTTTATTCAAACTGAATTTTATTTAAGAACATGTTGGCCATTATTATACACGACCTTCTGCCATTTTTCGGAAAGCTTTATAATTCCATCGGTGCGTAGAACTTCTGGGGTTTATCAGTGTTAAACTTGGCCAAGTGGTTTTCACAGTCCTGTTTTTCAAGCCACTTTTAGACCATCAAGGGAGTTTTGCAGAGATCGGAACAAATGGTAGTCAGAGGATGCAAGGTTTGAACTATTCGGTAAATGCATCAAAACTTTCCAGTCTATAGCCCTCTCAATTTTTGTCGGGTCATCAAAAATGTGTAAGGTCTGGCATTGCCATGGTGGGAGACCACAAGCTTTATGTTGATCAATTCTGGCAGTTTTTGTTGAATTGCTTGCTGCAGTCTGGTTAATTATTGACAGTAGAGATTAAAATCAATTGTTTGACCAGGCTCTATAGAACCTCACAATATACATACGATTCCCTTCTAATCCCACCATACACGCAGCATAACCTTATGGGGCGTAAATCCTGGCTTTGAAGTCATTTGTGGTGGTTCACCTTCCTTTGACTATGATCTTTTTCGAACGATATTCTCGTATTTTACCCATTTTACATCGCCAGTAAAGATTTGCTTTAAAAATGGGTTGATTTCATTGCGCTTCAGTAGCAATTTAATGATGGAAATTCGACCAATTAACCCTTAGCGGCCACACGGGGTAAGTAGTTACCCCATGCTCAGAAAAAGTGAACTTAGAGATCTAAAACCTTTGAAATTTATACAAGTAACGACATCTGCCGGTAGTAGACAAGTGTAAGATATGACACCATTACATAGGAAGCCGAAAAAACGCGTGGCGGCGCTTTGAGCGTTCGTTTTCTCGACGTGGGGTAACTAGTTACCCCAGTGTGGCCGCAACCGTTGCTCGGCACAGATTTTTTTTTTTCAAATCGATTTGTTTTTGGTGTTAATAGACAATGGAATCGGTTCATGTGAAATAATTGAGTTTCACTTTTATATGATATTGTTTATTAATAAATCTATAGGGGCCTATCCACTTCAGTATTTTTAACAACCGTATTCACCCTCGTTTCTTTACCTCTCTGCCTACAAACCTAAATTTGTGGTGAGGATTTGTAATGCACTTTTGCATTATGTAATTTCTGGTATTCTCGCGTGTTGTTACACACTAATACAAATATGAAATAAAATAAATAAAATAATTGAATGTGCATTGGCACGTGTGGATTTTTTTCGCGATGCTCGATCAAGCAGCCGTCAATTCCCGCATTACGTCGAAACTCGAAGTCGGCGACGCGACGTACGGGAATCCACTTCTGCGATCATCGTTTTGAAGAAACTGATTGCTCATCTCACCTTATCGATGCTACACCAGAGATTGGCAGGATCATTTTTTCGAAAAGAGCTACAGATGGTCATCAAGAGCATCCTACAAATTGACAACAACCAAAAAATGGGCGACCTGGAAAAAGTTACCTTCGACTAAGCGCGGAGGTGCTTACTGTGCGACCGAAGACCGATTTGCGATGAACATCGGTTCCCTTTGTGCATGACCAGTGCCGGCTCTAGAACACTTTGCGCCCTATGCAAGTTCTTCTTAGGTGCCCTTTTTAATTCAGGTACAAAAATTTAGCTTTTCTTGCCTTTAAAGTGGCAAACTTATCAATCATGTGACTTAAATCGATTTTGTCACCAATTTCTTTTTCAATTGCTATACTCGATAATCCAATAAATAAAATTCAATTAATCCGATCAATTTATCATGAAAGTTGACAAAAAGTAGGCACCAGGTATGGGGAATAAAACCCTTTACTATTCAATTCAACTTAGTTGACTAGCAGTTTTGTTTATAAGCAATTACGAGGGATTCTTTTTAGTTAGCCTGGCAATACTTTTTTAACTATAAAACTTACTTCCATGGAATCCAAAGTGCCTTTTCTGCTGTAGGGCAGTTTTGCACAAAATGTTAATTTTTTCCTTAGAACAGTATGAAATCATAACTATTGATAAGCTTTCCGATTTTTTTCTTTTTTTGAAGAATCGTTATAAACAAAATTTCAATATTTGGATATAAAATTGCTAAGAGGGCCAAAGCTTTCAAATTGGTTGATTACGTTGAAAATTGGTAGTTGAAACAACCAAAAAAAAAAAAATTTGAATAACTCCGAATTTTCAGAAGAATAGATTAAATCCAAAATTGGTTTTAAATACCTAAGTAAAAATAATTTGACACAAAAATTAAAAACGAACCAATTTCGAGTCGGGTTGCGACCAAATTGGAAAAACTTGCAAAAATGAGTTTGGACAAATTTAGAATCGTCGTAAGCTCAAAAATGTTTAGCTTTAACTTTAGTTTAGTCATTTCGGAAACTGTTCGGCTCCACTCATATGTCCAGCTGAAATATTCATTTCCTGAGTTTTCACAGCTATATCTAATTTTTAATCATGTTTTCTAAAATCCAGCTTAATTTTCTGGAATTCTACAATTTTTGCAAATATGAATATTTTTACCAGTGGTTAGCATGCTTGCTTTAAGCTCCGGAATACTCCGGGTTCAATTCCCGGCGAGTGTTAATGTTGGATCAATCAAATAATATTACGAAACTTCATAATGAAGCGGCCAAATCGCTCTATGGGATGTAGCGCCAGCGAAAAAAAAAATATTTTTACCTGTAAATCGGATGAAGCTGAAAGAATATTTTGGGTTGGTAGAATATTTTTTTATTTTTTTAAATTGGCGGGACACGGATATGAGACATCTGAGGTCGTTGAACAAGAATGCTCAAAATACTTAACTGTAAATTCATTATTATTGAATAACATTTTGGGGAGTCCTGGATTTTATTTTGTCGATTTCGGCGGCCGCAGTATTAAAAAGTTTGAGAAGTACTGCTTTATTGCATTCGAGTAAATGTATTGTAATATAAAGAATAGGTTTTAGTATTAGTATTAGTACAATTTTACATTGTGCGCTTTAAAATCTTCAATTCGTTAAATAATTCTACCGCAAAAATATCTTTGTCATCGCTATCGGTTAACATATTATCTAACGCGTCACAATGTGCTTTTAGTTCCTCATGCGATTTACAAATTCCTTCAGCGTCGATTAAAATCTGAAAATTATTGATATGCGCATTTATGACCTCAAATCGTTCATCTAACGAATTAAGTACGTATCCAGTATAGGAAACAAAACGAAATTTTAAATATATATTGTGGAGCAGTGGGAGTTTTGTCGTAGGTCGTAGCATTCGTAATCAAAAAGCCTTTTTCTACTTTTTCGCAGAGCATTATTTTTAAACCGAGGATTAATTTCTAACTCAGTTGCTAACTCTTTTGGTGTTTCTTGAACACAATTGAAACGTATTAACTTATTTCAGCCTTGGATTGCCACATTTATATTTCGGTTGGGATTTTGAAAAATTATTAGTATTATAACCACCAATCTGCACGTTTTGAGAGGTGAGATATTTTTTGGAGTGTTTACTATTCTCGTACGACGAGTATTAAAACTATTACTATTAGCATGTTTCTATGTAGTTTGAAAACGAGTAGTAGTTCATAGAAACAGAGTTGAGTTAGGTTTTCGTTGAGCTATTTTAAACTCGATGAAACTAGTATATCGATGAGTTGAAATTCAAAATTTGTAATTTTTTTTTTTTTTTTTTTTCATTTTATTTTATTACGACTGAGACTGCGCTCATCTAGCAATTTTTCTTTCAAATACAAATTTTTATATATCTAGTAAAATTCACGTTTGTTGGGGTGTAACCCACTGGTTAGCCCCATAATCAATTAAACCTATTTACTAATTTTAGTTTGGTAAGTTCACTAGGTCAAGTGGCCTCGTTCTTTGGAGTCTTCTTTCAACGACAGGGTTATCTATCATATGGCGAATATAGGGGTTTCCATGTTCCTGGAGCCTTATTTCGTGTTTTGCGGCATGCATTTTTATTTCCTCTTTGATGTATTCCATCCGTAGGTCCCTGTGAAGGTCTTCATTTCTTGCGTACCACGGAGCATTGACGATGCTACGAAGAACCTTGTTTTGAAACGTCTGTATCATTTTGGCGTTTGTTTGCTTGGTACATCCCCAGAGTTGTATACCGTAGGTCCATATCGGCTTCAAAATTTGCCGATATAGCAGCAGCTTATTGTGAATTGTAAGCTCAGAGCCTCTACCTATGAGCCAATAAATTTGTAATGAAAAATATTTTTGTAGTAGTAGAATTGGTTAGGAAGTAGAATTGGTTAGGATTCGTCGGCGCCCATATGCGAGGCATAATCTGCTTAGTAGGTAAAGCCGGCCCTGTGCATGACGTGTGTTGGTCAATAAAATAGCATTCAAAATAAAATTTTTTTGTTCAAATATCATACAAATAATATTTTTTTCACTTTTTTGTAAGTTGTGTGTTCTGTAAGAACCTAATAAAACACAAAAACAGCAAATTTTATGATTTGTAATTTTTTATTTCATTTTTCCCTCCAGTAATTTTGCAAAATAAATATACTTTTTGAATGATCAGCGGACTGTTATTTTTTATGGTAGTGGTATATGTTGTGCGTACAATCCTAAAATTTTAGCCCTTAATATTTAAAAATGGCGGAGTCGATAATTAATTCCTTAGTAATATCATGACTGCTTATGTGTCGGCCTTCTTTTGGATTTTTTGTAAGATTTCATCGACTTTTTCAGTGATTGATCGACCATAGCGAGGTGCATCTTTATTCTCGAAATTTGATTGTTTCACGAATAAGGGATGTCAATAGGGGATGAATGGGGCTCAATTTTGCAACTCTGATTGTAGATTCATAATCAGCGACCCAAACAGCCATGAAAAGATATGCATCTTAATTGTAATATGACATATAGGCCTGTTTTATAAATAGATAGAGGTTGTCAATAGCGGATAAAGTGGTTTAATTTTGAAATTCTGCCCTATAGGGGCGGGATGCAAAAGGGATTTTTCATCATCTGATTACGATCGGTGATGAAAATGAACACAAATATGACCCCTTGTTGCGAGTGCAGAATCCATCGGCTGACCCACCTTTCATGTCAGCACTATATAGGCTGGCATGAAGTAATGCAATGTGCAGGTGGTTTATACAAAACAGGTCTATAGCCGTACGTCCTCGATTTGGCTACTATGGCGTCAAGTAGGACGGTAAAATGAACTGCGAAAGAATTGGGGTGCCTTGGGCTCCAGAAAATATTGTACAGATGAAAACAAAAAAAAAGAAGATAAACTTTAAAATTCAGGCCAAAACAAAAAGCAGAAGGACGGCATGTCCGGTATTTGGAGAGAAAATCACCGAAACAAATAAAGTCATACCAAAATTTGTAGCGTCTCGCTCAAATTTAACATTCAAATTTAACAAATTTAATTGAAAAATATCATTTAAGTCAAAATGCGTTTCTGGAAACGGCAGAAATGAAAAATGCTCATTTTAAATATGCTGCTTTACATGCTCATATGTGAGATACAGTGCGTCAAAGAAAACAAACTGAACGACTTTGATGTATAGATTACCCACATTAGTTTAAGTTGAAAAATTTACCTTAATTTTAAAGTATCATACGCATACCCTACCAATATATAATGAGATATAAATGCGTATTAAAAGTAATGAGCTTTGTCATAAGTTTCTCTCAAAACCGTTTGTTTTTTGGTTGATAATAGTAATAATAAGCGGTTTTTGTAAGGTCAAGGTCCAACCGTCGCACCCACATATAACCACAGTCCTGATAAACAATCTATGCAAAATGCAACATCAGCTTGTCGAATTTTCAAGATATTTGAAATTTAGCAGTGTACTTATGTAGATGACACAACGGTACGAGATCCTAAATATTTGAATCTTTTGAATCCCTTAAATATGTATAGTTACCACTGCAAAATAAAATTGCGTCATGGCCTCCAAAATCATAGATCACATTAAAGAGTATACGCGACATACATCTCCTTGTTGAATTCCGGAGCTAATTGCAAAAAATTTTCGATAGCTTGTTCTCAACTTTACAAATATTTTGCTTTAATCGTTTTTTATAACAAAGAAAAATTACCTAAAACCGACATATTTACAACAAAAGTCTAGTGAGAATATATGTGCTGGTGTAATTTCTCTTAAAGCCTCTTTGGCCTATACTTTTTGAGGATATTCCAAAAGGATCGACGGAGCATATTATGTATACACAAGACGATGCTTCAACTCATTTTGATGGCCAAAGAAAATACTGGTTTGATGATAATTATAACAAGAAAACAATTATTATAATCGACACTATTTTGAATTTCTTTGTATGGGGTAGAACGAACGAAATTAAAAAATTAATCTCCGCTAACGAGTCTTCAATATGCCAGTATGATATCAACAAAATAAAGGTAATAGTAAATCCTACAACTTAAACTAAAGACAGTTGATTTACGTTTAATAGTTTAAAAGGTAGTAATTAGTAAAATATGAATCTAGGTATCGCCTCGAACAACTTTTCTTTGACACACTGTATCTCAGTAGATATTGAGCATGGGTCAATAGTTTGCTCAAAATTATTCAACGCGAAGCATCCCTTAAAATAATTACAGTGAATTACTTAAAAACCTGCTTAATGAAATGAGTGGTCTGTTGTTGCTTACCGACGTAGGATTATTAAACCATGCCAAATTTAAAAATAAAAAAAATGGAATTTCGAGTACTTTCTACGTGAAGTACACTAAATGACTGCATGAAAAGAGCACTCTACTAGAAGTTTGTTAGTTTTACGGATAGTGGTGTACGTTGCAATTCAGTTTAACTGGATAATCTTCGAGTCAAAATTTATACTAAACGGACATTATGTGACGCAGCGAAACAAGAAACAACCTCAACAAATTTATAAAATTTTTCGTATTATGAGCAGAAATGTATTAGATAAATAAATTTAGGAGATTGCAACGCGACATCAATATTATAAGAAAATCAAACAAAATAATCGGTTGAGAAATAGGCAAGTACTTGGCCATATTCCAAAATTGTATCCAAAAATCATTTAAGAATCCCATTTCCAACACACATGTCAAATTTCATTATAATCGGTTGAGAAATGGGCAAGTTCCATCGTACTTAGCCATATTCCAGAACTTCACCTAAAGATAATTTGAGAATCCCATTTCCATTGGATTCAGTATTCCCAATTTTCATCAAAACCGGATAAGGTATAGATACAATTTTTATAAAAAAAAATTATTTATTACTATAAAGAAAATAGTTATAAAAATGGCGGTGCATCCTCCTCAACCGCAAGCGATGCATCACAGTCCTCACTCAACGTAACGAATTCTTTGATCCTTTAGCTATTGAATGGTGTAATTAAAGTTTGGATATAGATGATAGATATATAGCTGCAGCATCAAACTGTATCCCCCGTTGTTTTGTTGTCATCCGTTTTCTGTATTGCCCCCCATATGAAAGCTTATTTAAAGACGTATTCACGTCAAAAAGGTTTCTAATAAGCTATTGAATCAGACACTGGAATGATAACGTCTCTGATTTCTTTATGAATTTGTAGTAAAAAATTGAGCCTATCTGACTCCTCGGACGACACTTTTACCAAAAAGCATCCGTTAGAGATCACCAAACCAACCATTAACAAACATTTTCCGTTATTTTGGGCAGGCAAGGTCCTTAAAATATGTCACGGCTTTTCTTAAATTTGGAGACCTTTCCCCAATATGACAAATTAGTGCCGACAATATAAATCTTCTACCCTTATACCACCAAATCATAGACTCGCAAATAATGTTAGATTATTTAGAACTGAGACGTGTTGAGCAGCAAAGTGGCATTTGCCATTCGGCCATCTTCGACCTTTAATAATTAGATCAGTTATACATCTCAACTACTCTAGTATACTATTGAAAATCCTTAAGAATTGAATTTACTCCATTCAGGAAGCATCCACAATGTTTAAAAATGTATTTTCTGAAAATTTGTACCGTTTGTTCAGATCACAATATTATGTGAGCAACGAGAGAATTGGTCGATATAATTCTTTACTCGCAGCGCTTCAGTCTGGACGGGACATCGCTGTTGACCATTCGAAAATACAAAATAATAAAACAAACAATACAAAATCAGAATTAACGTTAATTATCATTTATTACCGAATCCCACCCCCTTGTCATATAGCATTTCATTTTATAATTTTATTTTAAAGTAATTTGCAATTAGGGGATATATACGACTTTGAATACCAAGAGTATTTTTTACTCAGAAATAATACCTTTAAAGGCGATTTTATGAAAGCAATGCACAAATAATGTATCGATCAACAAGTCGTAGCAATTTTAATCATTAAAATGTCATAAAATGTCAATAAAACGTCGCAGAAATGTCAATGTCAAAAATGTAATTGTTATAGAAACGGGATAAGCTCTCTAGATATAAGTATTCTATTCATTTTATCTTAAAGACACCTAGGGAAAAATTGTTGGAATTTATTGGAAGGTGTTTTAACTGTAGAAAAATATTTCTTCGAAAAGTTCGACGTTACCTCGGTAAACAGAT
Organism: Tipula helvola; assembly: GCA_963556165.1. Taxonomy (NCBI): domain Eukaryota; kingdom Metazoa; phylum Arthropoda; class Insecta; order Diptera; family Tipulidae; genus Tipula; species Tipula helvola. Next base: position 41,795,892 of record OY744483.1, on the reverse strand, counting down.
AAACAAATTTGTATTACACCTTTTTGTTAAAATGACCCCCACGCAATGCTTCAATCGACTTCAAATTTTGTGATTAATTAGATGATGAATTATTAAATTTATCATCAACATAAGAAACAAATTGTCAGCCCCGTTTTTGAGAAAATCTGTTTGGCAGTTTTCTCTTTCACTGCAACCCCCTCTATTCGATACTCGAATGGGCCTAAAAGTTAACACAAACTGCTTATTACTAGAAGAATGGGAGGCAAAATAAAAATAACAAAAATGGCCTACTGGAAGGACGGAAGGAAGGATGGACACGATATTTTTCTGATCGGTCTTTCGGAGTCCTGATAACCTAATTCGTTGACAAATGTGAAAATCTGGAACAAATTTTTTTTCGCGATTACAATACTTACTCAATATAACTTCGTTATAGTCGGAAAAGTAATTCATTACTTTCGAAATTTAAGCACGGCAATGTCCCCACGACCAAAGTGATGAAAAACAAGGAGGTTAAACAGGGTGCCCACTCTCGCTCAGAATTTTTAACTTCATACTTACTGCGATACTTGGGAGGATGTGCAAAAGTCCTCTTACTGGCGCGGAATTCCAGGTTTGCGACAGGCGAAGGAATTTATTTCACCTTCGTCGGCCAGGGCCAAGGAATGTCTTGTACTTAGGAAACCTGAGTTGAGGCTGCTTACCGGCTTCCTCACAGGTCACATCCCCTTAAGGTATCACCTAAAGAAAATGGGCCTAAGTTCGACGGATAGATGTCGCTTCTGTGACATGGAAGCGGAATCAGCGGAACATATTCTGTGCCATTGCCCAGCCATTTTCTGCAAAAGGTTACAACATCTAGGAGGGAGAGTAATGAGCCCGGATGGTATGCATCATGTACCGGCCGGCAGTATTGTCAGGTTCATTAAGAGCCTGAATATTGACTGGACGGCTCATTAGGTAGGGTCCATGCACAAAAGATCTTTTAGGTCGCAGTGCGGGGTGGCTTGAACGCCCACATGGCCCTCAACTAATAATAATAATAATAATAATACTGCGATACTTTGCCACTCATCATACTGCGATACTTTGGCACTCATCTAACCTTAGGTCTAAGTCGACCTTATACCATGCGAACTACTTGGTGTCGTCGAAAAATAGACATCGCTCGGCAGATGCAACTTTTTGTTAAGAAACAGAAAATACCTTTCAAATAAGCCTAGAATCATTGCCAAAAGGACCAAAGCACACAGAATAAATTACTGGGGTCACATCCATCATCGTGGTCTAAAAATGGTCTCGAATCTAAATCCAGTGACTTATTTGAAACCACAGAAGTAACCACAACATAATTTGGATAAACTCAGCCACCTTCACACTTCATTCATCAAATTTTGGACAATAAAATTTAATACAATCCCAAAAATAGTTTATTCAATGAATAGCTTTGCACAAAAACGGCAAACTGAATCATTCATTAAGTATTTTTGGTCTCAACCGAAATTGCCCCAACTCAATTTTTTGACATGCTTCCAAAGACAAATTTTTCGAATGATAGCCGTTAACAACAATAATCATACATTCCCTCATAGATTCAATCGTACCATTATACCATAACACCATCAGACTATCATACCATGATACCACTATACCATAATACAGTCATACCATCAAATATCCACACTATTGTACCATGTTACCATCATACCTTCAAAAAAAACATTCATACAATCATACTAGCATACCTTCTAATCACTAGCATACCTTCTAATTATCAGAACCATCACATAATATATTCATACCATCATAACATCATACCATCAAACCATCACACTATTGTACCATGTTACCATCATACCTCCATACCATCATAAAGTCATACCACCATACATTCATACATCATAATAGCATACTATCTAACCATCAGAACCATCACACAATCATTCCATCATACCATCGTACAATTATACCATCATACCGTCTCACCATATTATCATCATACCATCAAACCATTTAACCATCATTCCAACACACCATTATTCCATCATGCCATCACTCAACCATACCATCAAACCATTACACCATCATAACAACAAATAAACATAGCATCATACCATCGTAACATCATATCATCGTACCATCATACCATCTTACCATCTTACCATTATACCATCACACCACTATATTATCATAATACCACCATTCGATCATACAATCGAACCAACATACAATAATACTATCTTCCATCATACGATCATAACTTCACACCATCTTACACACCATCTTAGGGAAGCTGGTGGTTACTTAAGACCATATAAAAAAATATTGGATAATAATAAAGAAAAGAGAATTAATTAAAATAATTATAAAACTGTTCAAGGCGAAATGTAAGATTAACATATGCCTTAAAACACGCAAAAATTGAACTTCAGGCCACCTTGTTAAGTATTCAATGACCTTCACGTCCCTGCTCAGGCGCCTTTTTGTGACTGTCACGAGTTATATATATTTCTCTCCAAAAATGTGAAAAATTCTGACGGACTTTGTGACCCCCAGTACTAAACACTGAAAATCTCGATTTACCATAGTAAGGCCAAAATGTACAATTCGGTTCTTAATTAAAACATTTTTACTGGCCCAAATCCGCATAATAACTCTATCGATTTTGATAAGAGTTTAACTTTATCTCTCCAAAAAGTTAGGTAAGCGAAATGCCGAAATGTAAAAGTCGATGTTAAATTAAAACATTTTTACTAACCCAAATCTGCATAATGGCTATATCGATCAAGATAAGTATTGAGCCATATCTATCCTAAAATTTAGGAAATTCTGATGAACTTTGCTACTCTTCGTATTAAAAATGGAAAATCTCGATTTACCATGTAGACAATTATATTGCCAATAAATACCCTACTTAGACAATAATGTGGCTGATTTTTATTATGAATTTATTATACTTAATATCTAAATAATGAGCCATTTGGTTGTAACGGATGTGGGGGATCACATACAAGGTCATCATGTCAATTCAAAGATACAACGTGCTCTTTGTGTGGTATAAAAGGACACCTACAAATAGTTTGTCGATCTGAAATCTGTCAATTCACACAAACAGCAACGTAAAACGAAGCCGAAAGATTGATTTGAAAAAAAAACAACCACAGTTAAAATTACGGTAATCGTTGCTGTCACCGATTAGAATTTGTCAGATATACGACAACGATAACGCCACCAATAAATAAATTTGTTTCAATAAATAGATTACATCTGACAAAGATATAATATCGTCCTGAATAGATGTTCCTTATGCCTTGTAGACAAACAGTATTTGGCAGGGCAACAACGTTTAAAACGAAACCATTAAAATGACAAACCTATTTAATGCCTTGTAGCGAAGTAAAATATGGAGGTGAAAATATGAGCAATCAAATTACCTGTATATGAAAAGAGGCTTCATTCACACAAAATATATGTAATTATGCAATAAGGAAATACAAAAAAAATTGCGTGGGCATGCCAAAAATACAAGTCACAAGTTTTGTGTTAATACATAAACACACACACACATACTCTTACAAAACGTTCTGATTTTATTTAAAGAAATGTAACACGTTCTGCATTCGCATTGATTAGCGCACACGTTTCAGGCAGTGATAATCAATCGCACATGAAAATTTATTATTGGAACTCATCATATTTTCCAACAAATAAAACATACAAATACATATTCTAAATTTATCTAAATATTATGTGAACGAAACGGAAAATTTTCCTTTCACTTTCATTACCATAAAAATTTAATAATAATAACAGATAACAATATCAATGCAAATGGAATTAAAACATTGCAGGAATAAATTAAAAAAAAGATTTTTTTTTGATTTAATTAAACGAAAATACTCGAGGTTGAGAAGAAAAAAAAATTTCCACTGCTTGGAAAACACAAACAAGTACATGAAATTCTTGGGAAATTTTCCATAATTGACGATTTTCGCGTTCAGCTACGATTTTGAACATTGAACATTGTACAGATGATTTTTGCTGCAGAAATTCTTACCCAATTTGAGTGGGTAAAATATTTACAAACACAACAAATTCTTCCAATTTATCTACAAACCAAAATAATTGTCCATTCATAAATTATACGAACCTGAGATATTTATAAATAGCAATACAAATCGTAATTATTTCGCCACAATAAATAATCGAATTAAATACAAAAATCCTACGGTAAATAGGAAGGGTTACATTATAATCCTACGTATATACGATTATTGCTAGTAACATATCGAACACCTTTCCATCTATTTTTGCTGAATTACTAATTAAAAAAGTTCTTACATCAAACGTGTATTCGTATTTGAAAGGATGATTCATGTGACTCATCATAAAGGCAAACAATTTTCTAAGAATTTTTTCCTACGTCGCGTTAAGTCAATAGGCAACAAAAAGAAGATTGTATCGTAACGTAACCTTTATATATCGAAAATTTACGTCTTATACAATAAATACGAATATTTTGTTTACACAAGTGATCGCTTCACAATATAAAAAATTTTAACATGATGACATTTAGGCAACAATTCAAGAGCTTTTAAGTTTTTTTATTGCCCCTTTAAATTGATTTTACGAATCATAGCAAAGCAACCTTGATTATACAAGCCATAATCTAAAAAACGAAGCTTTTATAAGGGAATTAGAAACGCGGAAAAAACCAAACTTTTCATAGTAAAACACACAAAACATATGGGAAATCACTTTTTCTCCGAAGACAAATTTGTAAATGAAAACGTTGCAAATTCTCAATTATGATTTCTGAAATATATTCATAAATGTTTGAATTTAAACATATATAAATCTCGTTTAAGTAAATCGTTCTCATTTTCTTGTAATAATTGGTTTATTTAAACCAAAATATAAAAAAAAGTTCATAACAACAGCATTCTGGTCAAATTAAAAAGAAAAGCTTACTACAAATCGTGTGCATTAAGCCAATATACATAGATGGCAGTGGGCAGTAAACATTTTGAAAAATCGTACCAAAATTGCCACCTGGAGAAATTTGAGTTAAAAAATTGTAGGAAAAGCAAAACAAATTCACAACATGTTAAGAACGTGTCATAATTTTGTGATTAAACAAATTTTTTTCGTATTTTTCTGTATAAATCTGAGACATCTAACGTACACTAGTAAAACTAAAGATAAATTTAGCAAGTATTATTTTAATTCGTCAGAGCCAACTTTGATGTATTTTTCAAAATGAAAGTTCGAAAAATACATTTTAGAAATAATTTAATTTTAATATTTCTGCAATTAATATTTACTTAATACCAATAAACCCTTCCTGAATATTGTTGCTAAAGATAAGTAGAACACTTTTGTATAAAAATTTTGTAACATTTTTGCTTTTTTCAATGAAAAACTTGAAGCTAAAAAACACCATTTTTACTATGGATTCCTATGGAAATTAGTGAAAAGTTATACCACTAAAAAAGCTTCTAAAAAATACGTCATAATAATTATGGCTCTATACTCTAGAAGGCTCTGATCATAGTAAATAAAATGTAATTCAAATTTTAAAGTTCAAAAAATTTGAAATGAAGATTTGAAACACGTTTTTTCGGAAAAGTAAAAAAAAGGTTAATTTAACAAGATTAACAATATTCTTCATGTTCTTTTCAAATGTATACCAAGAATATATTGGAAATTTCAAATCAGGCGAAACAATGTTTATAGTTGAAAGTTATTTTATTTGGAAGTGGAGAAATAAAACGACATTTTAATCAGAAGTATTTAATTTTAATGGTCATTTCAAGATCAATGTTGAATCTTTAAATTGTAAGCCATATTTGTAAATATTTAAATGTGTAAATGTTTTCTAAACAATATAATAGTTGCACTAGCTAGTCAAATACATACTTTCAGGGGTATTTCTGTTCAATCACAGATTTGAAACATAAATTACGCTTATCATGCAAACCAAATACATTGCACTAATCATGGCACGTTACAACTACAACAACTATCGATACAATAATTGTCAACTAAGTGTCTTTAAGTAAAATTGTTATTTACGGATATAGAATCCAATTTCTGATTTATACAAATTGTTTCATATAATTTTTGCTATTTCGGCAAATTATTTTTGTATATATGTAAACACTTACATTTTGGGCAATAAATTAAGTTATAATTGAGCAGTCAAACGTTTTGATTCATTCTCAGCTAAAGTTCCCCTACACTGGCAAGTTCTTTAGCTGCAATAATATTGTAATTTATCGCTTGTTCAAATTTATGAGCTGGATACTAATGTGAAAATTAACATTGGTCCGTCGAGCCAAGCAATAAACGGCTACCAGTTGAATCAAAAAAGTGCAAGAATATTCAAAAACAATTTTCGAAATTTAAAGTTCGTCGCATTAACCCCGCATAAAAACAATAGGCAATGAAGCAACTTTACAAACAACAGAGTGCTCGTTTTGATGAGATACAAAAAATCAAAACGAATTACAACAAAGATGGCGAGAGCAGGAAAACAAAAAAATACCTGCAGAAAAAACTTAACACCATTAAAACCATATGGGAAGAAGTCATCCTTACCGATAGAGAGATGAAAGATACATATACCATGATGAAAATCCATCTCATAATTACTGGGTGGAACGGAAGTCGTTTGAGACATTCTTCAATAACTTTCAACAACATTTAAATAAGAAATTAAAAGCAGTAACGGAAATGCCGGCAAATGATGATAATTATCTATTCATCAAACCATATGCCAATATGCAAGCAACAACAAATATTCTAGCAAGCCTTCCTACCACACCAGCCAACATCGACGTGGCAAGCAACTCTAATGCCAACGAGACTACAAACAACAACGATAAAGAGCAGAAGGTCAAGATGCGTTTGTGCTATAGATTAATAGCAGACGCTGAACAATTGTTAGAAGCTGAAGGTTGCAAAGATCAACTTAACACAAGCTAATCCAGCTCGATGACAGAGTAGCAAAAATCGAGCAACTTTTCATGAGAAACTATTAGTGGACGCTACTGCTGATGAAGAAGTTACGATGCCGTACTTCATCGAGGATTACTACTCAACATTCATCAACAAATTCGAGATACTAAGATCCAGAATCACCAACGTGCTGAACAAACAAAAATCAATGGAACATGAAGTCAAACAAAGGCCGATTGAAATTCCACATTTTCATGGGAAGCCCTTCAAATGGGCATCCTTTTATGACCTATTATTCATGAAAACGACGACATAAGTGACACCATAAAAATGCACCAACTTAAAACTACGGTACTTGGGAGCGCGAGCAGACTAATAAGCCACCTTGAAACCACTGGTGATAATTACAGAGACGCATGCCAGCTGTTGATAAACCGATACCAAAACAAAAGGCAAATGGCGTCAAACCATGTGAAAGCGATGCTGAATTTTCCAGCAATACACTCGGAATCAGCAACATAAATTAAATCATTACATGATTTATTAACCGAGAGCCTACATGCCATTAAGAACTTAGGCATAATTACATTATAATTTCAATAATAATAAAAAAGTTGAATAATGAAACATCAAAACTATTCGAGATGTCAATAGCGGATCCTAGAGAAATTCCAACACTAGAAGAATTTCTCAATTTCCTAGAACAGAGATTCCAAGCCTTAGAAGCAACAAAATCAAAACCAATAAGTCGCCGTTTTGGAGCACCCGCTCCACAGACAGCAAGGGTCAACACATGTAGAACGCAACCTAAAAGAAGCTGTGTATTGTGTAAACAAGAGCACGAATTAAAGGACTGTATCAATTTCCAACAACAGTCTACCTTTGAACGTTCCAAATTCATCGCTCAAGAGCGGCTTTGCAACATGTGTTAAAAGGAGGACCACCACCCCTGTCCACATTCTATACGATGTTTAGTTTGTATGGGACGTCCCAACACTTTATTACACTCCAACAACCCACCACAACGCACGATGCTCACCACGAAGATAGATGACACTCCAAAAAGTGAAACAACCGTTCAGTTAAAGATAACGAACCATCTATTAAACCAGTACGAGAAGTTAACGTCCACATTATTGGCCACAGCATTGGTTGAAATACAGACTGGAAGCCAAGAACCAAAACTCTTACGAATGTTAATAGATCCTAGCTCACACATTTCAGTCATTACCGAGTAGGTGTCCAAACTAATTAAAATGAACGAAGAAAACATATATGGAAATAGGAGCTATAAACGAAAGCGAAATCACAACTGCCACAAAATCAGGCACCTTCCGTGTACAACCGCGATTTTCATCGAACTTCTCCATGGAAATGGAGGCAGTAGAATTACCGAATATAACACGACCACTGACCACTGCCTGACCAACATTCTGACTGTAGAAGATGGCGTCACTTAAACACCTTGATGTGGACTGATCCGAATTATAATTAACCAAACAAAATCGACATCTTATTAGGTGCTGATTATTATCCAAATATTGTGGTGAACCAGTTGGTCAAAGGAAAACAAAGAGAACCAATTGCCCAACAAACAGAACTAGGATAGATTATATTTGGTAACACCCCCAACAATAAACCTTCCAATATCACGTCATTGGTTACATTAACAGACATCGACCAGCAATTAAATAAATTCTTGGAAGTAGAAGAGATGCAACCCAAGAAGCTGATGACAGAGGAAGAAACTCTATGTGAAAACCATTATCATCAGAATTATTGTCGAGATACGGACGGTCGTTACACGGTACGAATTCCTTTTATCCAAAATTTACCATCTCTTGGATCATCCAAACAAAGGGCCGTAGCCAGATTCATTCAATTGGAACGACGTTTTTCAGTGGCAAAGGAATTTTTCAAGCAATATCAGGAGTGTATAGAAGGGTACTATAATAAAGGACATATGATTGAGAGTAAGGAATATAACGACAACGAACATTATATTCCTCATCACGCGGTGCTCAAATCAACAAGTACCACAACAAAATTAAGGGTCGTATTTGACGCATCAGCTAAGACAAGCAACGATATCAGTTTGAATCAAATACAACTCGTGGGACCCAAGTTACAAGAGGACCTGATGTCAATTCTACTACGTTGGAGAAAATACAAAGTAGCATACACAGCGGACATAGAGCAAGTGTATCAGAAAATTTTATGGAGAACATCATCCGACAAAATTATAAAGTCGTACCAGCTGACAACCGTGACATTCTGTCGTACCAGCTGACTCTGAGTGTGAAGTGTCATCGGTTTAATGCTAAATCCGGAACACAGTTAATGAGAAATTTACCAGAAGTACGTATTACACCCAGAAGACCATTCTTGAGAACCAGAGTCGATTTTGCAGGACCACTACTTATTCGTACAACAAAGGGAAGAGGTCATAAAGCACACAAGGGTTATTTATCAATCATTGTTTGCATGACAACTAGTCAGTGATTTAACCACTGAATCATTCATCGCAGCTTACAAACGATTCACTGCACGGAGAGGATTGTGCAATGATTTATATAGCGATAACGGATCTAATTTTTGTCGGGGAAAAAAACCAGCTTGAACGAGAAATGGCTACATTACTTCGTAAGTCATCTAAAGGAATCGCTCAACTATTGATAAACGATGGGACAACATGGCATTTCATACCACCAGATTCACCACATTTTTGTGGACTTTGGGAGGCTGCTTAAAGTCAGTAAAGAAACACCTAATTAAGGTCATAGGAGAAGCAACACTTACATTTGAAGAACTTAAATCGATTACAACATAGAAGAAAATGGTCACATAAACAACCAAACATAAAAATAGGTGACCTAGTGCTTGTCAAAGACGACAACACTCCACCTTTAAAGTGGCTGACTGGACGTGTGATTGAAGTACATCCAGGCTTAGATCAAAAGATTCGAGTAGTATCACTTCGAGGTCCGGGAGGAGTTCAAAGGCCAATCCATAAACTATCTCGTCTATCCATAGAACCCGAGAATAAGAATGACACAACACCAACACAGATGCCAGATAACCAAGTAATGCAACCAACGCTTCCACCACGTGTTCAACCTGGCCGAGAAGTCAAAAAACGAAGAGTATACACCACATCAGGACAATATGCAAGAAACTAACAACTATGCAGCTTATTTTATTACTACTCGGAATGTTACAGTACAGGGGCTTTTTCTCCTATAATACAGTCGTTGCCAGCAGATACCAGTGTATATTTCCACAACACCGGTACAATCAACCTAATGGCATTACGGTGGGAGATTATCATAAATTATAATCTATCAGGATACTGGGAAGACATCGATTCGTTAACATACTACATCCATTATTTAAACCGGACTTGTCAAACGAGGACTGTGTTCAACTTTTGCGACTTCACCATATACACCAACTACATGAAGAGCTGCAGGAAATAATATCACAAAGCACACTGCTCATGTCAACCAATAAAGAGAATTGTTGACTGTATTCTTTGAACAATGCCAATATTTGAATTTGAAGTTGATTGCCATAATTGACAGCCATACGACCAGATTGGTTGAATCATTGTGTTATACAGGAGAAGCTTGTATTCTAAATCGAGGGTTGAATATTTCCCATCAACCATGCATTTTATCCATTTTTAATTTGATATGGCCTCGTTTCATTTCAATATGTTTTCGCTATACATATTGAGGGATTTGTATTTCGTTCATTGTGACCGGTGGACAATTTCGATGTCATCTATATGTTGTTGCGGGGTTGTAGACGTCATAGTTTTCGAAGATGTTGGTAGATCAAAAGTGAAAATTAAATACAAGGTTGGGCCAAGCACACTGCCTTGTGGTACTCCTGCCAGGACGTTTTTCTCGCCTGATTTAGACGTATTGTGTTTAACATAAAATCTGTGATTTGACAAATATGAATTCATAAGTTGATAGATTTCTGACAATTTAAAATACATTTTATAAAGCAAACCCACGTGCCCAACTTTATCGAATGCCTGAGCAATATCCAAGAAAACTGCAGAGCAGTACTTTCTTTCCTCGTGTGCTGATCTTATTTCTGAAGCTACTTGGTGCACTTGCTCAATGGTTCCATGTTCTGCTCTAAAACCAAATTAATGATTAGGGATGATATTTCGGAGTTTCGGTTTAATCTTTTCGATAATTGTGTTTTCGAAGACTTTCGAGATGATTGGTATAGTAGGCTTATTAGTCTTTATGATGAAATCATTTTTATCATTTTTATACTTGACCGTTTCCAGCACTCAGGAATGCATCCTAATTCATATATTGAATAGAATATTTGAGCTAGTCGACACTCAGGCAATTTTTTAAACATTTCACCTGTAATTTGATCATACCCAGGGACTTTCTTTAATTGAGTTTGGTGAGCAATAATAAACTTAACTAGCGGCTTCTTTATCTTGAATTTCCTCTTAGGTTCGATTACTACATCTGTTTGAACCACCGATAATCCAGGGTTGGGAGAGAAAGCACCTTCAAGATGATCAGCGAAGGCTTTAGCTTTTTCCTCGTCACTTCTAGCACAGTCACCGTTGGACAGACGAATTGGCGGGTTTGGTTACTGAGGCCGTATTTAGTGGCCTTCCATAATGAATAGTGTCAGAGTGGGGAGATAGTTGCTTAAGGTAGTTTTGCAAAAAATCCATTTTGTTTTTTTGGAGTAGGCTTTGCAGTTTATTTTTGGCCTGGTTAAAGTTGTATTTTGCATCAGGCGATCAATTTGTTTGCCGTATACGTCTTAAACGGCGTTTCTCTGTTCGCAATTTTTCTATTTCAGCGGATGTCATTGTGTGCATTGTATATTTGCTAACAGATTAAAGTTTTCCATTGCCATATTTATATCGTTTGCCGTCTCCAGTGTAGATGTCAAATCGATATGCGAACTGATGTAGATCTTGAATTTCAACCAGTTTGTGAAGTTGTTCGTGAGGAAGTTGAATGTAGGATATGGCTATTGGTCAGCCCAGTAATATATTAGTAAGACCGGAGAGTGGTCAGAAGATAATTTTGAGAGTGGTTTGGCCTCGATCATTTCCCGGTTTATTTTACTCGTGACAGCAAAATCAAGGATGTGAGGAATTTTTTCCGATCAGTAGGCCAATAAGTTGGATGGCCACAAGATGCAACATCGTAATGATTTACCTAAATAACATTCATTAATTGACGTCCACTTGGAGTAGTCATTCTTGAACCCCAGTATAGGTATGTTTGGTACTGAAGTCTCCGGCGACTATAAAGCGCTGACCCAGAGTTGCAAAAAATGTTTTATAGATATCTGCCGAAATGTTTTTTTTGTAGGGCAATATATTGAAGCTATGACTAAACTTTCTTTATCAAGGTCAACACATACAGAGGTTGCTTGAATTTTTTCAGTGCTATACTCATTCAGAATATACTGGCAAATTTTTTATAATGATAGCAGTTCCTCCTCGACTTCTGCTCAAGCCTCAAGGGATGTTTAGTATCATAGCCTTTGTAACCATTTATTCTAAAATTATGTTTGTCGGTTAAATGGGTTTCAGAGATCAGCATAAGATCAATTTCGTGTTCTACAAGAAAATATTGTAATTCTAGTTTGTGGTGGCTTATACTGTTTGCATTCCAGTGGCATATCTTCAGATAATTTATCAAAGACATTCAAGTTTCTTGATGATAATGGTTTGATTTTGCAGCATTGTTTGTAGCATATTTTGCATTGTTGTCATTAACTGCATCATCAGTTGCATACAGTTATTCAGGTTAGGTTCAGAATTTGAGGATTTACCACTGAGAACGCTTGCATATGTTGGTTTCCCGGCTGATGTTCTATGGGCGAACAAGATTCATTCGGCGCATCCGAAGGTATTTTATTCTGCGTATAATCGGCACACCCCTTAATCTCTTTAACTAATCTATGTTACTGAGTCAATAAAGTCTGTTCACGATAAAAAATTAGTTTACGCGTCCAGATACGCTAATATTACGACTCATGAGCCTCTGAGTTCTGTTTTTAAGTAAACAATTTGATGTTTCTGAAGACGTTATTGACTGTCGATTACTGGTTTCTGCTGTTAAGGATGTTACCAGGCTCAATTACGTTTCCTTCGAAATTGGTGTGGATCCTACATTGTTTCATCGGCTACTTCAACCCAGTCTGTGTCCAGCTCCGTCCCGCCGTGTGCTTCTGCCGCCATTAACGTACGAGTCGAGCTTACATATTTATTACCACAACAACAGTGGGATGTGCACCAAGGGACAATTAACATATACATCATTATTATGCAATGATTACGATGTTGTGATTCCTACCAAAACCTGGCTGAATGCTGACTTCAAATCGGAGGAATATTTTCCAACCTGCTATTCGGTATTTCATCGTGATCGTAAGCCCACAAATATAAAGAGCATTGGGGGTGGCGTTATTATTGCGGTACAGAATAATATGGAGATTGATCAACTCAACTTAATTTGTGTCTCTGGAGAGTCACTTGTCGTCAAGGTCAAATGTGGCTTGTTTTGGATATTTGTTGTGGCGGTTTACATACCTTTTGGAAGCACGATGTATATCATGGATTTATGGAATTTATTCACAATACTGTTTTGCCATTTCTTAATGGTGATAACCAGGTGATGGTGATTTTAATCTACCAAAAATTTCTTGGTGCTGGATAAACGAATGCTTTTTGGGTTCTACTGTCGATGCTACTTCCAGCTATGTCGCCGCTAGTTTAAAACCAATAAAGACTCATACTCCTATTGTTTATGGAGATGAACGCCATCAATGCCATGAAAATTCACAATCCATTGGTTATGAAGTAGAAAGGGCAAATGAACAAACGCCACGTGAGCTATTAGCTAAACTCGACGTTCAAATTTCACATTAGAATGATCGAGCAATAAGACTGAAAAATTCTGTTGTTTCGTCTAATGAGTTGAACAGAATTTTAGTAACAAATCACAGATCTATGAAGCTATTGGAGAAATATCTAAATATTGAAACGAAAAGCGACAACTCCCAAGAAGCTCAAAGCAATAGAGGTGCTATATCAAAAGTCCAGTCCGAATCTATACTTGCACAAAGATCATCGGTGCAATCCATAGAGATAATAAGGAGTCATACCTGCCAGATGAAAACCTTGGGGAAAGTGCTTCATCACCTAAAACATTAAAGGAGAACATATCTCAAGTCCCAAGTCGTGACTCAACTGCTGTAAAATCAGAAACCGTTCCCTTTCAAGTTCTTGAAAATAATGGAATAACAAATAATCAACAAAGGTTTGATTTATATCAACCACAGTCATTTGCATACCGAAATGGTCAAGCAATTGGCATTCAGGAAACTCAAAATATTCCTCAATCTCTCTATGCCACCGATCATTACAGGGTAATTTCTTAGGCAGATACCTTTTTATGGAACTTCGTAAGAAGTAATTCAATGGCAACTTGGAGTCAGATGAAAGAGGCAATGTTATCCTAGTTCTCCAATCCTGAAGAAGAAGCAGAAACTCGCCGTTATATTCACCGAAGGATAGAATCCACTCGAGAAACAGTGCATAATTTTATATTAGACATAGAGATCAATAACAATCGACTAGTAAGAAAACTTAGCGAACCACAGCTTCTCGACTTTTTGACCTAAAAATAATAAATATTCAAGTTACTTCAATCAATTAAGAATTCTGGCTCAATCTTATGCAAATTTGTGTACACAGCCTGGTTATGATTCTCGAACGATCTATCAGTCGAAACGAATGTCGTACGTGAATGAAATTCAAGGTGTCATACAAACAGCTGATGGCAATGGCTTTGGTTGTATCGATGCTCTTAACAGTTCAAATAAGAAAGTTCAGTTTGTCGTATGTTGGAACTGTATGGATCTGGGGCATTATAATCAGGGTTGTCCTCGTGATCTATTACAAGTTTTTTGTTTTGGCTGTGATCAACAAGATGTAAAAAAAGATAAATTGTTCTAATTGTAGGTTCCATAATAGCTCGGAAACTATGAAATCGGGTTTGCCCGAGCTGGGATGCAAAGTCCACGTCAAAACCAGAATGCATCCAGATTCAACAAATTTTTACAGATGGCAAAATCCCACTAATAACTCCAACAACTAGTCTCAATAATTCAAGTTTTCCCGAACCACACCAAGATCCCGAATTTGTCCAAGATAAATTTAAATTTCGTAACGCAAAACCAATTATAGAATCGGTTCAAACTAAACCTTCCAAGAAATCATCACGTGTGCTTAAATATTTCACTGCTAAGAAACAATTATATCGCGAATACACGGCTACCACCCTAGCATCACCTCCAGTGGAAACTGATATTAGGCCCTATTTAAACGTTAGTATCTGTGGCAAAACAGTGTCCGGATTGCTGGATAGCGGAGCGAGCATCAGAATTTTGGGTAAAAAGTCAATTAATTTTCTGTTGGATATCAATCAAAAATACCATAAAATGAATGCGTCAGTTAAAACTGCTGACGGCACCAAAAATTCCATCGAAGGTCATGTAAAATTGCCCGTGCAATATAAGAATAAAGCTCCATATATAGCATTTTTTATAGTTCCTTCGCTTCAGAATTATTTATACTTGGGTATAAACTTTTGGCATTCATTTGGTATAGCCCCTATAATAGTCGATGAACTTGGTACTACAGAAATTGAAGATAAGATGCATAAATTAACGGCGGATCAAACAGCAAGACTTAATCTAGTGAAGGATCCGTTTCCTTCGTTTACTAAATTGGGTCTTAACGTGATAGAGTTAAGCCAGAGCCCATGGTCTTCACCTGTGGTTTTGGTCAGGAAGTCTAATGGCAAGTCCAGACTGTGCCTTGATTCTCGGAAGCTAAATGCGGTCACGGTGAAAGACTCGTACCCGCTTCCTATTATAGACGGTTTGCTATCTCGATTAAAGAACACCAGGTATATAACGGCCCTCGCTTTAATAGATGCCTTTTGGCAAATTCCGTTGGAACAAATTTCAAGAGAAAAGACGGCGTTTACGGTTCCTGGTCGGTCGCTCTACCAGTTTAGAGTGATACCGTTCGGGCTCTGTAACGCTGCTCAGGCAATGTGCCGCCTAATGCACAGAGTTGTTCCAACGGAATTATCATACATGATCGGGTCTTTGTGTACTTGGACGACCGATTAATCGTGACTCGCTTTGACGAGCATATTCAGCTCCTATCTCTTATAGCTAACCATATCGCTAATGCCGGATTGAAAATTAATGTCGAGAAAAGTTTATTTTGCATGAAAGAGATTAGGTATCTTGGGTCTGTAGTTGGAGAAGAAGATCTCCGAACCGACCCTGCGAAAGTAGAAGGTATTGTCAATTTCCCGATCCCAAAGTCGGTGAAACAAATAAGGTGCTTCCTTGGAATGACGGGTTGGTATCGGAGATTTATTCCCAACTACGCTCAAGTAGCAGCCCCGATTTCAGATCTTTTGAAGAAACGGATAAAGTTTGTTTAGAACAGTGAAGCCCAAAATGCTTTTGAGCGATTAAAATGTCTGTTGTCTACTGCTCCTGTGCTCACGAATCCGGATTATTTTAGACAATTCTTCATTAGCTGCGTAGCAAGCACAGAAAGACTTGGAGGGGTCTTGTTTCAGAAGTGCAAGAACGGCACAGAACAGCCGATATCTTTCTTCTCTCAGAAGCTCAACTCAGCACAGAAAAACTACACGGTGACTGAACTTGAGTGCCTGACTGCCGTACTATCAATTAAAAAATTCCGCCAGTACGTGGAAGGCTATAGATTCGTGGTGATTACTGATTATACTAGTCTGAAGTGGTAAGATGGAGTCTTTACCTGCAATGCTGTCATTTTGAAGTTATTTATCAAAAAGGTAAAGTCAAGTAGAGGCAGATACCCTTTCAAGGATACATTGTGATACAAGTAAGGAACTGGAGTTGTGCCAAACAGTTTGCGTAGAGAAGATAGGCCTCGAATCTCCAGCCTTTATTGATGATGGTTACACCACTATCAAAAATAGTGTACCTGATAAACCTCTTCAGTATCCTAATTTACGGATTTCAAAAGACCGCCTTTTAATAAGGGTAGAACCTAAATCCAAGGATTTGATTCTTGATGTGCCCGTTTGGAAATTGTGGATACCTAAGCCTTTGATTCTGGAACTAATTAAAAATGAACATGATGAACCAACTGCAGCTCACGAAGGTGTAAAGAAAACGTTGACCAGACTAAGAAAGCTTTACTATTGGCCAAAAATGGCAAATGAAGTTTACGATTATGTGACAAATTGTGACGTATGTAAAACAACAAAATTTCCCAATACGATAACACGACCAGAAATGGGACGCACAACCTTTGTCGAACGTCCATTTTAGAAAATCTACGTGAATTTTCTTGGGCCGTACCCACAGTCAAAGAACGAGAAAACTACAATATTATATTTATTATATTAATAAAGGATCAGCTTCGAATGTAATTAGTTTCCTAAAAAGTGAT
The DNA here is from genome assembly GCA_963556165.1 of Tipula helvola. Lineage (NCBI taxonomy): Eukaryota > Metazoa > Arthropoda > Insecta > Diptera > Tipulidae > Tipula > Tipula helvola. The sequence goes on along the minus strand of OY744483.1, from coordinate 41,778,422 downwards.
GTTATATCTTTGTTTGGTTGTCCTGAAACTATCTTCTTATATAATGGGGCTCAGTTTCTTAGTAAGGAGTTTCAAAATTTTCTCTCACGTTATGGTATAACTCATGAACGAACCACTGTTTATTCTGTTCAATCAGGTCGTACCTAAAACCAATCCATAAATTATGGGATGAACACCTAATGTATGTGTTCAGCGGTGCGGTACACCGTTCTACAAGTTGTTCTCCTTATTATAGACTGTTTGGATATGAAATGATGCATCATGCAAACTTCTCAGGGAAGCGAGTTCTTTAAATGAATCGGAAGTTGAAACCCTACCAGCAGGCATAAAATTACCGATTATCCATGAAATTATCAGGAATTCTTTTCCTTGTATATGTATTTGATAAAAATCGAAAGAGAAATTTCTTCTCAATCGAAGAAAATCACAAGGTTATGCAAGGGTTATGACGTATAATAATGACTCCGTTTCGGGTTCATCTGAAATTTGTAACGCGTTTGCTAATTTTTTTAAGGGCTCGCATTTGACAGTTTCGATTTGTTTGAGCCTTCAGGTGACGTCTATATCTATAAATCAAATGTCGTAATCCAACTTTCTCCCTTTGGAAATTATAAAGGGATTAAACAGTTTTAATACTGCAGATAGTGCGGGTCCAGACGGGGTGGCACCTTTGATCCTAAATAAGTGTGCTCTTTCTTTGTTGAAACTGCTTTGTTATTTAAGTCGAAGCCAAAATCATTAATTAAGGTTTGTCGAGACCAATTTTTAAATGGTCGGGTAGTCGAACAACGCTGAAAACAGCTAGTTGTAAGCTTAACAAGCATCTACTTTAAGAGATTACATAATCAAGTAATCTGGAAAATTTAAATTGTGTATCACTCTTTCCCAAACAAAACTTACAATTCTTAAAACAAGTCGATGCCATACCATAACTATATGGTTAAATATTCTTCGAAGTTAATTATTGTTTTAAAGATAACTGCGATAGACGAATGTAACATAAAACCAATCACAAAATATCCAGATTTGTCCAGTCCTTAATATTTACTACATTAATAGGCGTAGTGTCAATCAATCAAAAACCTAAATACACCAAAAATCAAATCTGTATACAATATACGGCCTATAATGTATCTAAATTTGTCTCGTCTCATCTAAAAAACTTCAATTAGAATAAAAGAAAAGCGTCTGTTGCCTTATCAACGTTATCATTATTTAGTCAACGAAAAAGAAACATTTTTGTAAGACTTAGCCAGTCAAAATAGAATGTTTATATTATGTATTGGCTGTTGGAAGTCTTATATATTTACATTGTAATTATACGCTTACGAAGCTAAACAATAAGTTAAGTTCAAGGTAAGGCGAGTTCAACTATTACCTGTATAAGATTGATGAGGATGAATCAAAACCTTAATATAATTCAGATGCTTATAAATAAATTAGATCATTCAGCATGTACCAAACAATTCAAAAGATACTGTTTATTATAGGGGTTTGTTTAACCAAAGCACATGTGAAAAGTGTTATCCTGTTGTCTGTGCGCCTCCCCAATATTATAATTATGGTCCAAAAATATGATATCATGATTCGAATTCGATTGATCTAAATTTTACGGATTCTATAATCAGTTGTCACGTATTTATAAATGATTGAATATATTACACAGTTCTATAGTTAGAATAAATTACAAACCAATGGGCAAGACATCTTCCCTTAATATCAGCCAAAATAAAAACCAAAAAATGTAAATAAACAACAAAACGGGGTTAGAACGTAAAAATTAAACGCAATATATTTTGTTTTCCTTTAACACCCCAACGCTTATCACACCTACTACTCAACATCATTTTTATTTACAAAACAATGAAAATAAATAAATTCGGTTTGGTTAACTCTGACAGGCGCACGGATGTTTATTATGGTCAACTTTTATGCAAGTAATCCAGTGACAAGTTTGTCATACATTTTACGTTAGTAAAATAAAGTTTTGTATGGGTTTTGAATTGGTATATGTGTTGGTCTACCTGGGTCCTCTCTACACCTAGATGATTTAGCCAATCCACCTGAAACTTCAAATTTAGGGATTTTTCATAAATTTAAAGGTTGCAAATATCTCAAACAATATAATATTTGTAGAAAAACGATTTTAAGTTCCTTTAAGTATCACAAAATTGTCGTTCGTAAAAGAAACTCGTGTATAGCTGCTTTAGAGCCCTTGTTGCGAAATTTCAAACATGTTGATGTCTGTTCTCCATCGGCTGATTCTACCCCACCCGATTCGGCAGTTTAATGACAAACTCTCATCATGTTCCCAGTACTATTCAGTTCGTTGTTATTGTCGCAATCGTTCTTGTCGAAATGTTTGGCCAACTACCATATGATCTTGAATATTATTTTAAACGAGTTAAAAACCAACGGATATTTGGAAAATTGTATTATACATTTTCAAAATGTATTTCGTATTTATTTTTAATCTTTCGTTTCATGCCGTAACCATTGAGCGTAAAGGGTAGTCATTTTAGTACAATAAAGTGTCTACAAATTTCAAAATTATTTTTTTTTTCGAATTTTTCTGGAATTTTGTTTGCATTGTTTGCATATTTGTATTATAAAACAAACCGGCCTAAACGAAAACCGAGTGGAAATATTATTTAACCGGGGCGGTTAGCCTTCTTTTTGTCCAGCCACATGATTATGGATCTGCTTTAGTAGAAGAGCCCAAATAACGAAAGTATGATAAAGGTGAATAGCGATACGGACGGTGTTATTTATTAATTGAATCGTTTATTCGAGAAAGGGCTCATGTCCACTTTTTGTCAAAATTAGTATTATGACGGTTTTGTATCACAGACAGGTATATACGTTTTATGGCAAGACGACATTACCATATGGTTAATGGAACAGTACCTACCTTGCAAAAAAAAGTCATTTATTCTAGAAAGGGCTCATGTCTGTGCTCTTTAAATACTAAACTAATATTTAAAAAGTAAAATATTGTTGTGTTTTTACTTTTTCGTTTATTTTATAACATGCTTATACTACTGTGCAGTATTGTGATATACATCTGTGACAAATTTTATTTCAAAACATTCATCAGTTTTTGTTTTACGCTTGGTTTTGTACGACGCTAAAAGTGCATTCGGATTTTTACAATTTCTAATTACAATGAGCAAAGAAAAGTTGCATTAAATTTTGTTTGCGAAATGAAATTTCGGGTGCAGAAAGCCGATTATCGTGGTGTTGTCCATTCAGAGTTCCTTCCATCCGGCCAAACCATCAACAAATAGTATTATTTGAGTGTTATGCGTCGTTTGCGTTACGCTGTTCGCAAGAAGAGGTCAGAATTGTGAGCAGACAATTCTTGGTATTTGCACCACGATATTGCACCTTCTCACACTGCGCTCGTTCTTGTGACTTTTTTCGCCAAAAATTCGATCTATATCGTTCCACAACCTCCGTATTTGTCTGATTTAGCACCGTGTGACTTCTGGCTATTCCTGAAACTCTACCGACGACAACGACTACTGCGGGAAATCATTTTGAGACGATAGAAGATATAAAACGTGAATCGCTACGCGCTGTGAAGGCTATCCCGGAAGGCGACTTTAATTCTTGTTTCGAAAATTCGAAAATACGTTAGCATAAGTGTATTGTGTCGGGAGGGGATTACTTTGAAGGCGACGAAATACAGAAGAATAAATAAATATTTTTTGAAATAAATAAAAACTGGCTTTACGTTTTGGCCACAGTAGTATATAGCGACAAATCACTAATCTACCGCAATATATCCTGTGTGTAGAGACAGCAAGGCTTGTATAGACATTTGTGTTAGTTTTGAGTAAACTCAGTTTCGCTAATTATTCTATTTAGTGCCATAATGCATATCGGCTTTTTAAGAGTAATGCCCTGGGCCCTATTGCAACAACTACTTATCACTTATTACTTATCAACTTATCATAATTTTTGATAATTTTCTGTTGCACTAAATTTAAAAGTGATAAGTATTTTATTGAGTTATATTAAGTAATAAGCACTCACTTATCAAAATTATGTTGCACCAATTCGCGAAATGATAAATGATAAGTAATATTTTGATAAGCGATAAGTTTGAGGTTTTTGATAAGTTTTTCGTAGTTCTGTTGCACCAAAAGTTTTAACTTATCAATAATCGACTCCATTTATTGATAATTATCCAAAATATCAATAAGAAAAATTTCACTACTCAAAAAAATTGATAAGAGCTACAAATTATACTGGCATAACGGGTCTGTTAAAAACATTTTTTTCCCTGTTACTGGTAAGATGAGAACTTCTGTTTTATTATTATAAAATTACACATATGATTGTGATACAAGATTAAAAAGTGGCCAATTAAAGTGGAACTTACCTGTTTCTTGACCGATTTTGATGAAATTTGACGTGGGCGGTGGAAATGGGTTTCTAAAATGATTGTTCGATAAAGTTCTGGAATATGGCCAATTAGGAAGGAACTTAGCCATTTATTAACCGGTTTTGATTAAATTGAGCATGTACGATGGAAATGGGATTCTAAAATGATTTTTAGAGGAAGTTCTGGAATATGGTCAAATATTATGAAACTTGACCATATTCCAGACCTACATCTATAAATCATTTTTAAGTCTCAATTCCCCTTGTACCTTTCAAATTTCATCCTAATCGGTTGAGAAATAACGAAGTTCCATCCTACTTGGCCATATTCCAGAACTTCGTCTAAAAATCATTTTAGAATCCCATTTTCATTGTACCTGCCGAATTTCATCGTAATTGGTTGATAAATATCCAAGCTCCATCATACATGGCCATATTCCAGAACTTCATCTAAAAATCATTTTAGAATTCCATTTTCATTGTGCCTGTCGAGTTTCATCCAAATTGGTTGAGAAATAACCAAGTTCCATCCTACTTGGCCATATTCCAGAACTTCATCTAAAAATCATTTCAGAATCCCATTTTCATTGTACCTTTCGAGTTTCATCCAAATTGGTTGAGAAATAACCAAGTTCCATCATACATGGCCATATTCCAGAACTTCATCCAGAACTTCATGGCCATATTCCAGAACCTTCTCAAAGAGCATTTGATACTGTAAACGTAATAAATATTAAAAAAAATATGTAACTTGCAAAAAGCCCTAAATTACAAATTTGAAAAAATGGACATGAGCCCTTTCAAGAATAAACGATTTGTTTATTATTGAAAGGGCTCATGTCCATGCTCTAAAAATGAGCATACCAGCTGAAATAATTGACAGATAACCCCAAAATTCAGCCTAAAATTTCATAGCGACTCACATATTCATCAACAAACTCAAATTCCCTCCTAACCTTATTTTTGCTGACAATATAAAGTTTTTTTTATTTCCTGAATAATTTGAAAAAGTGGACATGAGCCCTTTCTCGAATAAACGATTCAATTGTTTGTGTTCATTGGAATATCGAGGTTCTTGTTCTTAATCGATACGTTCATACAAAACCTACTTAATAAATAAAGCCTCCATGATGAAAAGAAGCTTTTTTTATGGTAACAAAAAATCCAAAAAAAAATGTTTATTTCATAGTTTTTGTATGGAGGGACATGACCTCAGTTTATTCAAAATATATTAATGAAAATTAACTCGGAATTAATTTTATTTTAATTCAGTTGCATCTCTAAACTTCCGTTTCCACCTGACTTGGAGGATTTTTCCGTGAGCTTTTCCAATTTACGATAATAATGATAACAAAATAAGATATTTTTTATTTGAAAAAGCTTAAAAATAGAGTACATATATATAAAAAAGAGACAGACATATAAACGGAAAGGCATGACATTTACAATACTAAACATAACAAACAATATGGAAACACGGTTAATATACGGAAAATGAAGCAAACCTATAATATGAAGCATATTATCATATGCAGTAAATAAAATGAAAACAAAAAGTATGAAAACAAATATTGTTGATTTAAAATTTTCAAAATATTTATTTAATTGTTACATATTTATTTGTACATTAAAATATTTTTGTCAAATTATTATTATTGACGATTTTCAGCCAGGAATAATGAAATAAAATATCTTGTTATGGATCTGAAAAAGCTTAAAAATGAGTACACAAATATAAAAAGAGATAAACATATTATGAAAAATAAAATGGCGCCCGCACGGCATTTACAATAATAATGATGAGAAGATGACAAACAAAAAAACAACAACAAATTATGAAAATAAAATTTTTATTTAAAATTTTTTTCAATTTATAATTTTAAAATACATAATTAACGATTAGGCATCGTTTTTTGTTGAATTAGTTATGATAACGATTTCCAGTTTTGCGTATTTTATATCTTCAATGTACCTAAATAATGTTGGTTTGGCAACTAAAAATAAAATTAAAAATCAAAGCAAAAACAGCTGTTTAGAGAAATTTTTTTGAACATATTTGAAGAAGATTATTTGCGTATTTTGGTGAATCCCATTATATGTATTATGAATCGATTAAATATTTCTTTAAATGTGCCTTGGTAGAAAGAGAACAAATGCCTTATGCATGCCCATAAATATTTGTTAAACTGCCAAAAATACCAAATATGATCAGATTTTGGACACGAAAGGGCCACTTTTTCTACCAAGGTACAGATTTTATTTTCTCTAAGAAAAAGAAAACTAAATGTTGGTTTGCACTTCTTTTTCACTTAATTACACCATAAAACACAATAATCTTGAAGATATAAAATACGGAAAACTGGAAATCGTTATCATAACTAATTCAACAAAAAACGATGCCTAATATTCGTTAATTATGTATTTTAAAATTATAAATTGAAAACAATTTTAAATAAAAATTTTATTTTCATAATTTGTTGTTGTTTTTTTGTTTGTCATCTTCTCATCATACTTCATTAGTGTTTATTTTCCATTATGTGTGTTGACCTTGTTCCTATATATTTTGTTCTTTTATTATTGGGCGCTTTCAGATCCGCCAACTGTTGGCAACATGTTAGTAAAATAAACATGTTGGGTTCTGAAAGCTACCGATACATCAAAAATGAAATGCCAACACTGTTGGGCTAAATGTCATATTTTCCATCATAGTTTGTGTGTCGATACATTTAGGTATCAGTTACTATATTTCGATTTTGTTAGTTTTTTAATATAAAAAAAATAAAATTAAATAAAAAAAATGTAAATATATCTGCATATAATTTAATATATATATATATGTATGTACATACTTTTAATTAATATTCTGACATGACATACGATAAATTTACACTCGCTAAATATTATATTATAAACCGAACTAAATATTATATTATTCAACAGAACTTTTAATTTAATTGATTTTATTTTATATTTTAAATTTATTAATTTTAAATACTGAAAAACTACAATATTTTACAAAAGTATAAAAAATTTTGACAAGTGATCCATCAGTTTCATACAGTCACATTTGTGATGGGAGCATGTATCATAAGATGTGATACTGATCTGTAGCGGCAACATGTTGGCGGATCTGAAAGCGCCCATTGTAAATGCCGTGCGGGCGCCATTTTATTTTTCATTATGTTTATCTCTTTTTTTATATTTGTGTACTCATTTTTAAGCTTTTTCGGATCCATAACAAGATATTTTATTTCATTATTCCTGGCTGAAAATCGTCAATAATAATAATTTGACAAAAATATTTTAATGTACAAATAAATATGTAACAATTAAATAAATATTTTGAAAATTTTAAATCAACAATATTTGTTTTCATACTTTTTGTTTTCATTTTATTTACTGCATATGATAATATGCTTCATATTATAGGTTTGCTTCATTTTCCGTATATTAACCGTGTTTCCATATTGTTTGTTATGTTTAGTATTGTAAATGTCATGCCTTTCCGTTTATATGTCTGTCTCTTTTTTATATATATGTACTCTATTTTTAAGCTTTTTCAAATAAAAAATATCTTATTTTGTTATCATTATTATCGTAAATTGGAAAAGCTCACGGAAAAATCCTCCAAGTCAGGTGGAAACGGAAGTTTAGAGATGCAACTGAATTAAAATAAAATTAATTCCGAGTCAATTTTCATTAATATATTTTGAATAAACTGAGGTCATGTCTCTCCATACAAAAACTATGAAATAAACATTTTTTTTTGGATTTTTTGTTACCATAAAAAAAGCTTTGAAAAAAATATCGATATCATGGAGGCTTTATTTATTAAGTAGGCTTTGGTTCATACATGGAACTTATGCAATTCTTTCATATCCTTACGAAAAAAAAACTGTGACATTGTCCTGAAATTTGGGGACAGAGAAGAACGTCACAAATGTAATGTAGGAATGTCAGGTTTTGCCTCCATCTTGTCGTTTATCCTATTATTGAAGCCCCATAAAACATTTTATCGATATCATCCAATATTTACCAAACGCTTACCTACTGGAACGTATGTTTTCGTACGCATAATAATATCGTAACTAAATCATCGAACTTCTGATAAAGTAGTTTGCCGAATCGTAAAAACGTTAAGAAAGACACCCTTGTAATTCAATAAATAGGGTAAGGTTGCTCAAGTTATACCCCTTAAAAAAATGTTTACAGAAATCAGAGAATATTTTAGTAAACACATACCTATGAATATGATTATTTATAGCAACAAAATTAAATAGTCTGCGCATATTTTCTTTAAACTCATACAATTAAAACAGTTGAAATCGGTACGACTAAAGAAACCAGTACCTTAAGTCGCTACTTAAGTCATGTCAGTTCATAAAACCCGAAAACTATTTTGAAAAAACAAACGCATTTTTTTCATAATAAAGTCAACATGTTCAGATAATTTCAACTTCTCATCTAATATAACTCCCAGGTATTTAAAACTGGATACTCTTTCAACTTGAATACATTTATAATTGCACATGGAACGTGAGCAATTTAAGGAGTGACACACAAGGCTGTTAGCAAGATCATCAACACTTCTTAGATTAAATGCCATATAGCGTGATTTTGAACTCATTATCATATTATGGTCTGCATTAAACCATCTTCTAAGAATATATAGGTCACTTAGTATGTTCTCAGAAATATTTGACCAGTTATTTGAACAATAAACATAAGCGGTATCATCAGCAAAAGCTACAGGATAACTATGCAGTTCAATATTAAAAATGGAATTAATATAAATTAAGAAAAGAATCGGACCAAGAACTGATCCCTGCGGAACACCAACTGAAATAGGCAATGGATCACTAAACACATCAAGTAACTTTACCGATTGAGTTCTGTTTGTAAGATTCGATTTAAACCAATTCAAAACGAGCCCCCTAATACCAATATTATGTATTTTTCCAAATAAAATTGAGTGATTAACAGTGTCAAATGCCTTTGTTATATCAATGAAAAGTCCGGCAACTTTCTTGTTTTTATTTAAACTATCATAAATTTTATCTAGGAAACAAAGTAAAGCATCTTCAGTATTTAGATTATTTCTAAACCCAAATTGGGCATTACTAAGGAAACCAATTTTATTTAAAAATGATATTAATCGTGACTTAACAGCTTTTTCTTAAATTTTTGAAAACATCGAGAGCAATGAAATAGGCCTGTAATTAGCTATGATTGGGCAATCTTTTTGACCAAAGTATTGCTGAACCCATCATGCCCACATGCATTGGTAATTTTCAATTAATTTATCAAAGAAAATATTTCATCGATCGTAATAGGTGATAGGAAGCAATTTGTCGACTCATGGTTATTTGAAAATAGTAGATGATTCCTGTCAGACAAACTTAAATTATTACTTTCAATATTTTCAGCCGATAATGTTATTGGAATCATTGTAAAAAAGGAATTAAAGAGGGAATCTACTTTGGGAGGATCATCGTGAATAATTCCTTCGACATCAGTTACTTTAATTATCCGATTATTATCGGAGTTTTTTCCAATTGCGCCTTGTTAAAAACAGACTCATAATATTGATCTCGAGTTTTGTTCACCAGATTATGAACAAATTGTTTTTTTAATTTATAGCAATGTTACAATTTTTTGTTATTTGGATGAGATTTGCACTTTTTATATAAATTAATTTTTTTCTTTATTTCATAACTAAGCTTTTTCGACATCCAAGGTTTTAAAAAATTACCAGTAGGTTTTAAAATTTTTTTTTGTGTATTTTGAATGTGATTATCCAAAGTAGAAGTAAAGCTAGAATAAGCCATACTTCCACAGACGCCGACTTATAAACTTCTAGCCAAGTCTCTCTGGCTAGTGAATCTGAAAGTCTGTTAAAATCAATCGACACGTACTCGATTACATCTTTTATTTTATTTTTTGTTTTGGGAATGTTAATAGAAAATAAAACAGCCGCATGGTCACTAATCCCAAAATCAAAAACTGAAGAAGTAATGTTATGGTTGCTATTGACACTCTGCCTTATAAAAAAATGATCTAAGCAAGTCGAGGAAATGCTACGAGTTATTTCATTGACCATTGGCAGAAAACCATATGAGGACATCATAGATAAATAGTTCACGATTCAATCACGATTAAATTTTTAATTCTTATATTATCCAAGAAACCGGCAAACTCTTCAATAAACATGTTGACAACATACGAGTGTAGTCGGTACAAACAGATTATAGTATACAACTGATTATCTTCATGGAAATCAAAACGAATGCCATCAGCCGTATGGAACGAGAGGTAAGAAACTTCACAATCAGAAACAATAGTCTCAGAGACGTAGACAGCAAAGCCAGCAGCTCTCTGATTACCATTGCAATTAGCAAAACAATTGTAACCATCAATGCCATAATTACCAACAGCTTCCTCACCAATCCATATTTCCGATAAAAAGATCATCGTTGGAAAAATATCCCCAGCTTGTAAATGTGCCAAAAAATGAATTTAAATTGGCTTTAATACTTCTTATATTCTGGTGCAAAATTAGACGGTTATTAAATTGGTTTATCACTTCCACAGATTCATTTTGATTCTTGTTTCCCCTAGAAGATTCAAAATTTGACTTATTAATATAAATATGACCTGAAAAATTGTTTACAAAATTCATTTTTTACTTATAAAAGACAATACGTCCGAAACGTCCGAATATATTTGATTGCATCTCCATCTTTTTTATCATGATTGGCCTCTTCAGTTTTTTTGATTAACAAATCGAAAAATGTTGTGAATGCCATTATTGTTAATATATTTTGTCTATAAAAAGCCGAATGAATCTTATTTGATAATTTCCATCATACATGTCGAATTTTATCACAATTGCCGAATTTTAGAATACTATTTCTGTAACACGCCAAGTTCCATTACGATCAGCCATATTCCAGAATTACTCCTAAAAATAATTTTAGAATCTCATTTCCATTGCACATGTAGAATTTCACCATAATCAGTTAAGAAACGGCCAAGTTCCATCGTGATTGGCCATATTATAGAATTTCATTAAAAATCATTTTACAAATCCCATTCCATAGAAGATGTGAAAATTAAGAAATACAGTTTGTTTTGATAAATATAATTAGCAAAAGGTTGAATTTGATTTGTAAAAGGTTCAAATTGAAGAGTAAAAGGTTCAATTGTCAAAAATGAGCAAACATTTGGTTGGTTACTTGGACCAAAACCAATTTTCTTGACGTTTTGAAAGTCCCTGACTACAAAAAGACAAAACAAATAAATATCCGTTCATCTGTCTGAATCTCTGGTATCGCTAAAACGGCTTATCTAATTTAAAAAAAAATTTGCCAATCTGTTTCTATGGTCAGTTGAGTTCGAGTTAGGGTTGAATAGGGTTTGAGTTGAAGTTGAGTTGGATTGTAGTGAGGGGTTTCTTGTAAATTTGGTGATTGCGTTTGCGATTGAGTTGAAGGATGAGTTGTAAATTGAGTTGGAGGTGAAACTGAAGATTGGCTTAAGAATTGATTTGGGAGTAGAACTAATTTTACGGACTAAAGTTCTGATCACCTCATGAAGTTTCAGCCCTTTATATATCCATATTAAAATGTCACAAGCGAAATCGAAAATGAAAATTTCACCGCTGAATTTTAATTTGAAATACCCAGTTTAGCTAGCGAAAAATCAATTCTTTATCTCTATTTCATGACTACGATCAATGTGAAGCTAAATTTTGACATTTCAATATTTAAGCTTTTCTTGTTAATTTAAAATTCGGTAAACTAATTTTTTCACGTACCGTTTATCTTGTATGTTTTGGAGATCAGTGAAAATTTCACTTCAACTGCTTTAGCTTTGCTTATGAAAGTAAAAACGCAGTGAAAAAAGTGAAAAGTGTTAACGAATTTTAGGCAACTGTACTGATCGACACGATAATATCAACAACCATATCAGCAACAGTAAAATCAACAGCAATGCCCGCAACAAGAAAATTACTTTGCAACACCACCAGCAAGGCCGAAACCACCGATACCAATGTACATAAAACCAAGAAGAAAAAGTAGTCCTGGTACTCACTTATGACCAAACGCAAGCAACAATGAATAGTTTATATCGAACAACAGGATGGTGAACAGGAATACGAAGAGTATCTTAACAACTACTGCGACATCGAGGATATAAAAGAAAAGGCAGAGAAGAATATCCAGGTAAATTTTATAACGAGTGTCTCTCAAGCATACCTTACGTAGAGTACCGAACAAATAACAACAAGATCCTAAGATTCCTTGTCGATACCGGTTTTATAAGAGCAGAAATTACCAGAAATTCTAAACTCATCAACAAACAATTCAACATTATATCAGCGGGAGGTGATGTCAAAATCCGACAAGAATTATCCATACGGTTCTTTAAGAATTTTGGCAATGATATTTTGCTGGATTTTTATATTCTACCAGTACTACAACATTTGACGGGATAATCGGATACGATATCCCTACAAAATTTAAAGCACTAATCGACAGGAAAAATAATATTCTTTAGCCAGATATCAGGATACTTTTGAAAGACAAAACATCTATTCAAGCAAGTGACCCCATGGAAATAAAAAATGTTCTATGGACATTAACAACATCTTTGAGCATATACAAATGTGACACCCCAATGGTGTCTACCAAACAAGGCAATAGAAACATACTAAGCGGAAACTTCAAAATTATACATCAGATCGACTTGCGCATCAGATGTGGAAATATTGAAGAACATCAAATCGGAATTAAAAGAAATCAATTCAGCAAGCATCATAAAATCCCAATTAATATACCAAAATAATGAAACAGAAAAACTACTGGGAAAACTTCAACTGGACAGACGTAACTGATTGGGACGAGATCCTTAAAAGTCAAGATCGGATAGATAGAAAAAATAAAAGAAATCATAAGAGCCTCGCAACTATAGCTAAAGGTGGGATAATGATTTCCAACTTATTGGACAAAGACGAAATTGTACGTCTAGTAACATAAATCGAAACCTTACCCTACTGCAATGAAATCGAAGCCATACGTCATCTCGATTCCTAAAATTCCATCACATCAAAATAAGGTCCACAATAAGAAGTTACAAATAAGTTCATTTGGAACACAGCAAAATCCTTATAAACCAACACAACATATACGGAATTATTGACAGATGCCAAACTAGGAGAGAAACCATTATTTGTTACCTTGACCAGCTACAAGAATTGAAAGAAAACCATTGTATCACCAAACTATGTACTGAAGAGATTAGATGCCGGGTTTAAATTTATATTTAATGAAAAGGAATTAATAGAACCCGTATAACCGACGACACTATTTCCCTAAACAACTTTCATGGCACAATAGCATAAAACAATTTAGTCAAACATCTAGAAAGTAACTATTTGACTCGATTCCAAAACGAATCAATTGAAGTAAAAGCATAGATCTTCACCAACAGGGAAACGAGAACATTTCAAATATTACCGCCAGTATTGCAAACAAATATTACAGAACACGGGGCGAGGATTTTTAGGGTGGGAAGAGTTAAGATAACATTACACATGGCATCGTCATCAACATTCAATATCATTCAACGCGTGTAATAAAATCGCAACATTGCATATTTGCATAGAAGTAAATTCCGAACACTTAAATTTCATTTGTAATTTTCCATATAATTTCTGTAATCAGCATTTTCATAAGATAGAACATTTCTAACAACAGATTTAAGTGCATAACGGTGTTACACTGTAAAATTATTTATTTTATCATAAAAACGCATATAAATTACAGCACCATATACCCGCTCACTGGTGTCATTGACACCATATAACTGTATATATTGTGGACATTAATATGCATTGAAAAGCCTTTTAGCTCAACCAGCTGAGTTTGTCTATTAAATTGGTTCAATTCGCATGGTGCTTCATAGGAACTTTTAAAGACCAAATCCTTTGTAGAAAGATTTTTTCCAACACTATGACAGATGCGACAAAACTTTTAGACATTAATGCTGGCAAGTTAAGAAATGACTTTTCTTTTTACTTTCATAGCTATCTGAGCGTTAAAATTATTTAGTGTATGCAATCACCATCGTTAATGTGCAACAAAGTTTTCAATCTTCTAATGAGGTGTCAACTGAAACATTAAATTGTTTGAACCCTGTTTTATAACGGTCATTCCAGCAGGAAAATGGAGAAAATTGATGATTTTAATCTGGCGGCCTCTTCAGCACAATTAGAAGTATCTCCTAGAAGGAAATCCTTTGTTGTGCTATAGCACGAAACATCATGGCATAGCGTTGGTTTGCATTGGCTGATGCTGCGGCGACCGTACATACATATGTATAGGATGATGTGTCCTATTACATATCGGAAAATGCTTTCAGAAGTGGCGCAATGCAAGATTTCAGACAATTTTTCTAGAGCTTAAGGATCTTTATTAAAGAACTTAATTATTTTTAAAATTCTTGTTTTTGTTTTACATTAATTTTAAATTTTAATAATTTAATTTTTTTTATATAAAATCATAATTGTTACTGACAAAATCGATTTCTTTACTTTAATAAATAAACAAAATAAATCTCAACAATCTTTCATCGTCCACTCAACGACATTAACAGAAATTGATAACGTCGCATGATTAAATTCCCATTTTTCCATTCAGTTCGCAATGACAGACCTCCGCAACAGTCAATGAAGTAGCTTTGCGTCGAAGGAAATTTTGTTGTATTGGAGTTTGAGTTCGCAGTGTTGAAGAATATGTTGAAGGAAACGACAATGTATCTGGTTGAATAGCCGGAGGTGTATCCTTCTTAAATCATTTCATCTAACGTAGGTCTCAAATTATGAGTGACAACGGGATGAATGTCGGATCCAAAATTTTCATCCACAAAGATGCTGACTCTAATTTGGTTTTAACTTGGAGAATTCCACTATAGTTCCTTTAGAGAAGACGCAAGAAAAGGAAAGGGACGGAGAGGACGGAGCAAAACCGTTTTTGTCTTTAAAAAGTATGCTTAAATTTTATTCGCACATAGTCATGAACGATGATCCTAATTTTTACCTTGCGGCAATACAATTTTTTTTTTTAAATTTACTCAAGAATTCGACTAGGTTCTTAAACCAGGAAGCTTCACAGATACATAACGTAATTCCGCCCAGAGGCATCGTGCCAAAAAATATGCCAACAAAAATGGTGCCGGGCTTCTAGACCTAATTTTGGGAACCGCTGGGAATTTAGGTATAAATGGGTCTAATTTTCATACGTGCTTTAACTTTTTGTCAGAACAAAAGTTTGGAGCTGGATACGGACACAAAACAGGATCAAACTAATGGAAGTTAAATATTTGTATACTCGTAATGTTATTTAATTACTTTTTACACTATATGCCGTGGGCACTTGGTGAAACACACTTAATACACACATTTTTTAGTCGTTCTTGAAAATGTGTGAAGTAGTGGAATAGAAACGATGCCATCATTATTATACGGAACAGAGTGTTGTGAAAAAATAGCGGCCTTGCAATTAATAGAATTCGGTTGTTTTCAAAAATTATTTTCTGCAAGCCTACAATTCTTTTGTTTTTAATTAAAAACCACCTATTTGGTATATCATTAGGTAATGAAAATTCATTAAAATTAATTTTGTTCTAGGTTCCATCTCGAATTTTATTTCTAAGCATTGGTAGATTCTTTTTCAAAGGTTTGTATTTATTTATTCTAATTCTCCCATCCTTCTAGCCGCTTGAGCCAATGGGTGGGATCCAGTGCGTAACACTGGAAAATTTTCAAACGGGTGAGAGTCAATTTTAATTTGTGATGTGCGCCATATAGTTTATTACGAAAGCTCTTTCATCTGTTCTTCTATGATATTACATTCAGTTTTTAGAAGGACGGTACAATTAGAAATATACTCTACTAACATCGTGCATTTCAAACACCCATGTTTGCCATTAAAATAAGTAACGCCTATTAAAAAATGCAAATATTTGGTATAGATGTGAGGCAAGTTATTTTGATTTACACATTTTAACTAACTTACGTTTTATAAACACTCTAGCCGGAGAACAAAAATGAAATATCTATATTAATGTTGATTTTGTGACCTTTAACTACTATCCCTTTTTGAAGAATCTCTTGAATTTAATTTTAAACTGGTTGAAATAGTCGTTTAAACTAGAAAGTTTTCCTTTCCCGCAATAGATACCAATCAATATTGGTTCAAAATTTTGCATCGAGGCAAAGTTGTTGATCGTGAGATAGAACGTGGTATTCAGAATCATCTTTACCTACCTTCGAAATACATTTAGGAATTATTTTAAATAATTTCCAGAAATCAATACCTAAATAAAGGGATTGTTTTAAACTTGGTATTAAATAAATATGCATGCGACCCTTTAAAATACCCGAGAACACGTTGACTTTGACCATCTGCTGTTTCAACTTCTGACGAAACACCGTAAATTATTAGATTAGGCTTCAGGAGATATTTTTCACAACTATATCCAAGAGCCGTAATGGATGCATCACTATCCAGTAAACCTTTATAAGGTACTCTGTGATACAAGTTTCCGAAATATTAAGATTTACCTGCTTGCGTTCATTCCAATATTTACGAACTCGAGCTTTAGCTTTATCCGAAAGAATATTTTTGAATTTATTTGAAACGGGAATTTTATAATTTCCAAAATTAGCATTTAATTTAGACTCCGAACTATTGCTTTTATTTGCCGAAAGCTTTAATTTGGATTTTGCGCTGAATTGCTCATGATTGTTGTCGGATAAGGTTGTTGCTGCCGGCATGTGTTTCGAGGATGGTTCAGGGCAGCCGATTGAGTCCTGGACTGTGCGTTTCCCGAAGTACACTTCGGGCAAGTATTCCTAGTACACCCATCCTTACCACATCTACGACAAAACAAACGCAGGGGTTTTGAACATCTTGGAAAAGTATGTCCCATATCACGCCAATTCCAGCAAATAAAATAGTCCGATGAGTTTCCGTTTTGATTAATATTTTGCTGATAGGCCTCAATTTTACCCTGTCATTACCGTATTGTGTCAATGGATTATAGTTTGGAGGTTCAAAATTAGGAAAAGGTAAATTTGGAATGTGACCTGAAATAAAATCTGGATTTACATAAGCAGTGGTCATAACGTTTCGATCTTCGGCGTTTTGCATTATTTCATTCACATGATACTGTGGTTTGCAAAATTTGTCCGGAACAAAATTATTTCGTTTCCACGTATCCTCAAGCACGACAAATCTCCTAACTAAGGTGTTAATGGAATCAATCTCTTGATCAGCGAGATGATTCTGAAGACCAACGTTCATAATATTATATCGAAGAATTCTAAGGATGTCCGAATCCGGAATGGGAGTTCGGAATCTGAGAGTAAGAAAAAATTCAATGAAAGCTTCACCTGCTCTTTGTTTACGTGAATCAATGATGCGTCGAATATCATCATCCGTACACCGGTACGGCCAATACCACTCGAAAGCAACTCCCTTTAGTGGGACACCAAATTGATCTCTCAAAAATATTTCAGAGACTTGGTGCGTACGAGCCAAATGTTCCACTCTAAAGAGAAATCTTTCCACTGATACACCATCCGGAGTTCCACTAAATTCAATTTTCCAGTTCGATAATTGCGGTTTTCTATCATTCGCAATATATGCCGCGTGGATTTTTTTAATTCTTTGAGCTTTATTAACGGTATTGAAAACGGACACTCAAAATCCTAAGTTGTGCGGGTAACTTTAAATACCGTGCCTATTCAAATGGAGATTGATACCGGTGCGGCGATTACAGTGATTTGTTCGGCTGGTTTTAGTGACAAATTTCCAAAATTGTCCTTGACCAGAGTTTCAAGGAAATATACGGTAGCAAACGGTGAAACATTGGACGTTGTGGGAAAGGCAGTCGTGTGTGTTAAGAGTGGAGTAACGGAACAACAATTGGAAATATTTGTTTTCCATGCAGGACATCGTGTACCTCTCTTGGGTAGATCATGATTAGATAAATTAATGCCTACCTGGCGCGAAAAGATTCGTGAGTTTTCTACGGATGGTAACGGAGTACAGACGCTCTGTGATGGCGGGGAGCGTTTGGAGTCCCACGTGTTGGGTCTAAAGTGGAAATGTCCCTCTGTATTTTCAAGTGAGTCTTCTTCCATGAAACATTTTAAGGCAACCATTGTCTTGAAGGAAGATACTAAGCCGATATTCTGTAAGCCATATTCGGTGCCATACGCGTTGAAACCAAAAGTGGAGGTGGAACTGAAAAAGATGGTCAAGACTGGTGTGTTGATTCCTCTGCAGCACAGCGAATGGGCTAGCCCCATTGTGATAGTGCCAAAACAGTTAATAAGTGGGTTGATTTTCATCATTACCCCTTACCAAACCTCGATGACATTTTAGCTATTCTCTCAGGAAGCAACTATTTTACAGTTTTGGATTTGGCCGGCGCATACCAGCAAGTTGTAGTAGATGAAGACTCATCGGAACTTTTCACAATCAACACTCATCTGGGATTGTTTAGATATACTCGGCTCACTTATGGTATCTCAAGTGCTCCTACCATATTTCAGTAAATAATGGATAGAATTCTTCAGAAGTTACCGAAAACTGTTTGCTATCTCGATGATATTTTGATAGCTGGTGCAGATCAAAATAAGTGTCAGCGCAGTGTGGAAGCAGTGTTTCAACAGCTTGCAAAGTATAACGTTCACATTAATGAAAATAAATGTTTATTTTTTAAACGTGAAGTGGAGTATTTGGGCCACATTATTAGTTTGCGTGGAATAAGACCGAGCCCAAGTAAGATTGCGGCTATTTACAATGCTCCAGTACCTCAAAATATCACGCAGCTCAAGGCTTTTTTGGGGTTGGTAAATTTTTACCGAAAGTTCATGCCGATGATGGCGTCGGAACTGGCGCCACTGTACGCTTTGTGTAACGATGCATTTGGAAGATGCAAAAACGACCTGAGTGCGAATAACCTCTTAATCCATTATGATTCAAGCAAGGAGCTGTACCTCATGTGTAATGCCAGTTCTTTTGGAGTGGGCGCCGTTCTTAGCCAAGTATAACTGAGGAAGGCGATCGACCGTTGATGTTCGAGCTGAGAAAAACTCTTCGCAGCTCAACAAGGAGGCGTTAGCAATAATTTTCGGGGTGAAGAAGTTTCATAAGTTTTTGATTGGTCGCTCTTTCGTCCTAGTGAGGGATCATCAGCCTTTAGTGTCGCTGTTTGATAGTAAAAAAGGCGTTCCAATTACTGCTGCTAACAGACTTCAGCGATGGGCCATTATATTGTCTGGATATCATTATACAATTAAATATTGGAAGGGGCAAGACCTTGTGGTGCCTGTTGCTTTATCGCGATTACCTCAAAAAGACGAATTTAGCGGAGATGTGTATATCCAATCAGTCAATGCGTTTTTGCAAGATGATGACCATTTGCCAATTTGTCATGAGGATGTAGCTCACGTTACCAAGCAGGACATAGTGCTAATCAAGATAATGTCAAATGTGATGAAGGGGTGGCCTAGTTTTATTACTGATCCGGAAATGAAGCGATATTTCATTCGCAAGAATGAGCTAACTATCGAGGGCGGATGCCTGGTGTGGGGTAGTTGTGTCGTTATACCATGGTCACTACAAAAACATGTTCTTCAATTACTACATGAAGAGCATCCGGGGGTCGTAAGGATGAAAATGTTAGCAAGATCTGTATACTGGTGGCAAAATATGGAAGAAGAAATTGAGAAGGTTGTCAAAATGTTTGAAGTTTGCCAAAAATATCAAAACACAAACACAGCTGATTTCAAATACTCAAAGTGGCCAAGGAATGAACGAGTGTGGTATCGATTTCACGCAGACTTTTTTCATTTTGGGGGAAGACCTTTATTACTAGTAATTGACTCAACACCGAAGTGGATTGAAGTTCAAATAATGCATGGAACAACTGGTGCTGACGTAATCATTAAGCTTCAGCAAATATTTTCGACGTTTTGTTGTCCGGTAGAGCTAGTAACAGATAATGGCCCACCATTTAGTTCATCGGAATTTATAAAGTTTTGCTAATGTAATGGCATATCACCGTTAAAGAGTCCGGCATACGTACCTCAAGCAAATGGTTTGGCAGAACGAGTTGTGCAGACAGTAAAGAATAGCCTTCGAAAATCATTGGGAGAGGAAAGAAAATCAGTAGACGAACTGCAGCGAGCATTAACAAACACCATCGAGCTATGTACTACGGTTTGAACCAAGAACCCGTTTGACGCAGTTGAGACCAGCTTTTGAAACAACACCAGTAAAAAGTATACCGAAACTAATAAATATTAATCTTTCTAAATCATTCGCAGAGAACGAAAATATACTTTTCCGTTTGAATGCATCATTCAACTGGGAAGCTGGAATCATAGTTAAAATTTTGGGCCTGCGACGTTATGTGGCCAAAGCTGGCGATCAGATACGTATATTACATCAACATCAGATTCGGTCTAGAGAGATCGATTCCCCTAAATATGATCAACCGGTAGAGACACCTAATCCACCTTTTAAGAAACAGACTGAATTGAATGATACACAGCCGACGGGGTCACTGTCAGATGAACCAGCTGCAACACCGCCGAGCTCCATAACCCTAGAAAAATGTATCATGGATTCACCTTTGAGACGCTCGACTCGTGACAAGAAGATGCCGAATCGACTTCAATATAAACCTTAGTCATAAGTGTCTTAACTGCATTTTATTTAAATCTCATGTAAGAATCAGTTTATATTTGGATTTTGGATTACAATCTCGTCTTTTATTTTATAAATATCAAACTCAACAGTTTCGAAATAACAGCAAATTGAAATACGCTGATTATTCATAATCGTGATTCTTTTTAGTAAATGTCCACTGGCCAACATAAAAACCATATATCCTGAAAGTATTAATATTATGATGAATTTATGTTGTCATTTTCTAAGTAACCGATTAAAAAGCATAGTCTCTAGTATATACATAATATTATTAGAATAAGATTAGATTTCTTTCAATGAAAACAATATTCAAACAACAAAATAAAGAAAAGACAACAAAACAAAAAAAAAACCGAAGACAGACATTTTTGTGTGGTGATATGCGACAGGACATTGTTTTGCTTTCAAGATCTATAAATAGCTCACGCGGCAAAACACACGTACTAAGTTTGTTATCATTTTTCGATGTCTAACCATCGTAATTAAAAAATCATCTCCTACGATTTTTCTGTCAAACTTTTTTTTTGGTTATTTACTACATCCATCATAATAAAGAGTGTAATCGAATGGAAATCAAGCCCATTTATTAATGTATCCGCATTTAGGTGCTAACACAGTAAAATACTACGACTTAATAAATCAACATACACACGATATACGAGTGCACAGTTACACACCCCCATTTAACCAAACTGAATTATTCATTATCATCATCACCATCATGCAAAAATATAATGTGGTACATTATACAATTGTGGTGTTCAATTAAAAACGTTCGATTATTATGTCGATATAGTAAATATGATTGGAATGGGGGGCAATATTTTATGTACGTACATCAAAATTATTTTAATTGGGTCATGTACCAATCAAATTTTCTTGAACGACTGTTCTCTGTATATTGTGTGTATAGGGATTCTGTTCGTATTTTTTTATTTTTTTTAAAACTGTGTTGTACGTCGGTACAAATAAATGCTCTACAAAATCTAGAGAGCATAACAATTATGATTTCCTATATATGTACCTATATACATAAAAATTATAATCGATTTACATATTTGTAATGAAATGCGAAATACGTTTATGCTTTGCATTACTATGGTTGCTGCGTAGCATAGAAATCATGCCCATGTTTAACATTTAATTCATAATTGGTTAGGGCTTATTGTAAAAATTGCGTGCATACTCGATAATTGGGCAAAATGTAAAATTGTTTACCATACACAAAAAATTTTATAATTGGAGGCTGAAAGCACTGGGAAATAAAAGTAACAGTATTTTCGAGAATTTTCGATTTGTGCGGGCGGTTTATCTGTTTTGTTCATTTTTTTTGTTTTCTTTGCGATGCGGCATTAAAATTTTATTCTATGGTGTATTTGATATGTTTGGAAAAACAAAACGATTAGTGGAATATTTATAATGCGCGTCCTTTGAATTTTTAGTACTTAAATAATTTGGTATTCGATTGCTTATGTAGAGGACATTGAACGATATTTTCCAGCACGTGGCATACCTGAATTTCAAATATGTTTACAATTTTAGAGGCTTTTCGAGATTGTTTTGTACCTGTAGCATATCCCCTGGGGATGGAGGGAAGGGAGGGATTATGGCCAAATTAGAAAAAAAAAATATATTTAATGGGTAATTACGAGTGAGAGATGTAGAAGATATTTATTTTGCATTGGTGAAGCACTGAAGCCTATTATATGGTAATCGTAATAAACAATATTTTTTTGATCCTCACCACTGCTCGATTCAATGTCACGTTTTAACCACGTAAGCTCAATTTTTATAAAGCACTTTATTCAATTACCGCAACTAAACTTATGGTCATTCTATAACTTCTTATATGTTCTTGCCTCACTTACAAAGCTTTTCAAAAATTATATTTTGGGTTGTTTTGATATTGGGCTTTCATTTTTTGTTTCTACAAATTGTACATAATACTGCGTATTGTTTAATTCTTTCATTTGTATTATGCATGTATTTATACATATTTTACAACAACATTAGAATAATATAAACAATAATGTAATTAAGATTGGATTGTAATTGTAAGTATGAATGACGGCATAAAATTTTTAGGCTTCGTTTATTTTGTTTTGTTTTACTTATGAATAGAAGGAAAAGGTCATATTGGTAAATTTTGTTACAATGTATTGTACATACACTACATTAAGTACTTTCAAATATTTTCAGAATGGGATGCATAACCTTTGTTATATACTCCTAAAAACTCTAAATTGGAAACCAATATAATGTGCTAATTATTCGTCTCGGATGATCTAAGACCATCGACATTGCCTACATTAGGATTTTGGTCTGATTCGTCTACGCTGACATCTTCAGAAACAAAATCATAGTACGCTCTCATGTATTCTGCACATGTGGATGTTTCGTTCGGCCCCTCTGAATGCCTAACTGTTTGTACATCGTAACGATCTCTTTCATTCACTTGAACAATTTGATGTGTACCTAAACATTTTCTTAAATGCTTCATGGCACCAAATTGCGTCCGGTTTATTAGTAACAGATCGCCTGGGCTTCTATTATCTTCCATCTTGACGTAACGCATTCTAATACTAAGCAATAGCTCAAATGATGAGTTAAGTAGTAATGATTATACGGTTTATGCGCTCCATTTGACCACTTCCCGCTGGCATTCCCGCAGTACTCTTGAAACTCTGAAGAAGTGAATGCATCCCATTTATTACTTATTATATGTAACGAGTTGCTAAACACTGCCTTTTGGATATCAAGCTTCCTTATTACCACTTTTGATGTTGTAGACCTGGATGGAAACAGCCACACAAATTTAGACCGTTTTAATGATACACAGAAGGTGGTCCGACTAAACAGGCTTGGCTTGTAATATGTATGTATGTACATATATGCAATTAATTAAAAGCAAACCCTTTAATGGCCATTGCATTCATCAGATTTAAACTCCTGTGACAATTTTGTATGGGTTTATTTAAAGATCGGGTGTACGTTGATAATCCACGAGATGTGAGCGAATTACTAGTACCATACCTAAAAGGCTACAAAAAATCGTATTGTAACCTTAGTACATGTTTTTCTAAAATTTAAATATGCATTTTTATAAATTTTTTATAAAACTTAGAAATCTGAAACTTTATTAACCTTGCCCAACCAACAATGTTATGAACAAACTATTTGAATCCAAAAACTCTTCACTGTTGACGACTAAAAAATATTTTTAAATTCCAAATTTCAAATTCCCAATTACAAATTCCAAACTTTAAACTCCCGATTTCAAAATTCAAACTTCAAATTTCTAATTCAATATTTCAAATTCCTAATTCTTAATCACAAACCTTTAATTTCAAATTTGAAATTTCAAATTCCAAATCCAAAATTTAAAATGTTAAACTTCAAATTTTAGAATTCAAATGTTTTTCAAATTTCAAATTCCGAATCCCAAATTCTAAATTCCAAATATCAAATTTTAAATCTCAAATTTCAATTTTCAAATTTTAAATTTTAAATTCCAAACTTTAAAAATTTCAAATCTAAACTTCCAAGCTTTAACTGTCAATTTTCAAATTCCAAATTTCAACTTTTAAGTTTCAAATTCCAAATTCCAAATTTTAATCAAATCTTGAATTCCAAATTTTAAATTCTAAATTTTAAATTTTAATTTTAAATTTTAAATCTCAAATTCCAAACTCTAAACCTCAAATTTCAAATTCGAAATCCTAAATTCCAAATTTTAAATTCCAAATTTCAAATTTTAAATCCAACCTTTAAAAATTTCAAATTTCAAATTCCAAATTTGAAATTGTAAATTTTAAATTCCAAACTTTTTAAAGTTAACAAGTTTCAAATCTGAAACTCCAAATTTCTACTTTCAAATTTCAAATTTGAAATTCCAAATTTCAAATCCCTAACCTTAAATTTCAAATTCAAAAATTCAATTTTCAAATTGCAAATTTTAAATAAATCTTAAATTCCAAATTCCAAATTTTAAATTCTAAATTTCAAATCTCAAATTCCAAACTCCAAATCTTAAATTTCAAATTCCAAATCCCAAATTCCAAATCCAAAATTTAAAATGTTATTGAAGTTTTTTAGAATTCAAATGTTTTTTAGAATTCAAATGTTTTTCAAATTTCAAATTCCAAATCCCAAATTTCAAATTCCAAATATAAAATTTTTAATCTCAAATTTCAATTTTCAAATTTTAAATTTTAAAGGCCCCTATGTGATATGTAGTGAAAATTGGGCCCCTCGTTTTTGTACTTTCGCATGAAGATAGAGCCTTGAAATTGAAATATATGTTTAATCACATCTTTCGAAACCTGTCTGCAAAATATGAGCGGCAGCCTTTTCTTCGTTTTCCAGAAACTGAATTTTTACTAGACCAATTTTTACATGTGTAAGCATAGGAAAGCATAGAACAATGGCATTTTACATATGTTCGCATTGAGATACAATTTTGATTTTTCACATATATGTTATATAAGAATCGTAGAACAACATACTAAAAATTCTCTAGCAGCCCCTTCTTTGTTCGCATACAATTGGACTAAAAAAATTATTTTTATGCAAGAGATGTCAGATACACATTACACATTACTCTCAATCTCAATCAGTACAATTTGGTTCATAACTTTTATGTTTATATAACAATCACATATATAACAGACTATACAACTCATTGGAAAATAGACCAATCAGATAGTTCAATTTAACACAACTAGTGGTGTTTCGGCCACAAACAAGTAAATCATATTATGTTATAATCATATCATCCATGAATATAAACAAACAATTAATATTTTTGACATTTCGCAAAAATGAGTTTATTTGGTGCAGTTTTTATTTGGTTGTGTAATATATTTGGTTGATTCGTTGTATAGTCTTAACGTATACAACTCTAGCTTCGAAAATCATCTGAATATACAGTTGCGGGCTCGATGTGTTACCTAGGAAACACATCTCGTCCTCTTAACTGTATATTAGATTATTTTCGAACCTCTTGTTGTATAACTACTGTTGTATAAATCGTATTTCAAGTCTTGTTTTGAGTAATATAACTTGTGTGTAACATAATCTTTAATACTTTTACAATTCGTTAACTTGTGTGTTCATCATCATTAGAACTGTTTGACTTAACACTAATGGGTCCAGAAGGTAAAATGTACTTTTTATATTTATTTTGCATGTAATCTCATAAAATTGTTTATTGTAGTTGAACGATCTCATATTCTCTGTCGCATATGTAAGTCACGCATATTGAAATGGCGAGGAGTTTGCACTTTAGGAGCACCTTCTTTATGGATAAATGTTACTACATACTCAAAAAGCGTAGGAAAGTCATATAATCCAAATAGTTATGCCTGTTTGAAGTGTCATTCAAGATTAAAGTTCAAAAGATATCACTTACTGCCTGGTAATACAGCTGAGGGTAATACTGTGGACAATAATTTGCATAATTATGAAATGGATATAACTCCTGATAGTTCTTGTTGCACTACATCTTCAGAGATTGATTTCCAGGCTTCAACCATGAATAGTACAACTTCATTTTCGACATTAGAAAACACAAGTACTGAATCTCAATCTGAATTTACATCTGAATTTCTCAATAGTCAAGCTTCTGTAACGTCAAGCAAAGTTTCTTCTGTTCCAAGAAATGGAATTATAGTCAATCTTCCTAGCTGCTCTGGTACACAGAGAATCGATACAGGCAATATGGTGGGCCATCTGGAGATCCTTAAGGAGTTTCAGACAGACCCCACTATAGGAATGCCTTCCGACTGTATGCCAGCCAAACTGGATTTCCACAAACCATTTTGTGTTAGATTACCTAACCGGGAGGAGTGAAGTACAGGGGGACCATCCTTTGAGCGAGGGTCATTGGTGTGGTTTACAGATGGATCAAAAACGGAAGATGGGGCGGGGGTAGGAATACATGGGAGTGGAGTATCACTCTCGAAGTCCTTGGGTACCAATGCAACCGTCTTTCAAGCAGGAGTGCATGCTATAGAACTTTGTGCTAGGATAGGCATTTCTAAAGGCCTAAACGACGCAAAGGTTTATATAGTATCAGACAGCCAATCGGCCTTAAAGGCTCTTAGGTCTTTTACCATTGAGTCAAGGCTGGTATGGGATTGTCTGAAGGTTATTAAATTGCTGGCAAGCTCAAATAAGGTAACACTTGTTTGGGTGCCAGGCCACACTGGAATTGTGGGAAACGAGGCAGCTGATGTCCTCGCCCGCGAGGGATCTGCCTTTCCATTAATTGGACCAGAGCCCTTCTGCGGCGTCTCTAAGGGGCACCATAGGGCAGCAGTTAAACGCTGGGAGGATGTGCAAAAGTTCTCTTACTGGCGCGGAATTCCAGGTTTGCGACAGGCGAAGGAATTTATTTCACCTTCGTCGGCCAGGGCCAAGGAATGTCTCGTACTTAGGAAACCTGAGTTGAGGCTGCTTACCGGCTTCCTCACAGGTCACATCCCCTTAAGGTATCACCTAAAGAAAATGGGCCTAAGTTCGACGGATAGATGTCGCTTCTGTGACATGGAAGCGGAATCAGCGGAACATGTTCTGTGCCATTGCCCAGCCATTTTCTGCAAAAGGTTACAACACCTAGGAGGGAGAGTAATGAGCCCGGATGGTATGCACCATATACCGGCCGGCAGTATTGTCAGGTTCATTAAGAGCCTGAATATTGACTGGACGGCTCATTAAGTAGGGTCCATGCACAAAAGATCTTTTAGGTCGCAGTGCGGGGTGGCTTGAACGCCCACATGGCCCTCAACTAATAATAATAATAATAATAATTGTCCGCTGAAGATATTGAAGAATTTTTCAATGCCGTTTACTTTAGTAAGGCCAACTCATACTCTAAAATCGATTTCGACAACGGCTCTCCAATAACTCCATATAATTATCAGAAATTCACTGGGATTTCACAAAAAAATTTCGATTGCCTTCATGCTTTTGTAAAGCCACACATCAGAAATAGTTGCAACAGATTTACGAGAAATGCGTTAGGAATATTCCTAGTAAACTTGTCACAGGAATTTTTGGCATATTTATTCAATGTATGTAGATGGTCAAGCAAGAGTGTCTGCAATCTTTGAATCTGTTCGAAAAGCTTTGGATGAGCATTTTGTCCATCTTCATTTAGGTTATAATCATCTATCACGAGAAGATGCAATGAAACATCAAACTAAAATGGCTCATAAACTTCTGGGTGCAGATGAAAATTCTATTGTAGTTATCATTGATGGTACTTATCTATATGTTCAAAAGTCATGTGATCAGGAGTTACAATTATTGACGTATTCCAATCATACATACAGAAACTTATTGAAGCCCATGATTTTGGTTTTCCCTGACGGATACATTCTTGAGGTTGAAGGTTTGTTTTTGCAAACAACGACAATAGCGATTCAAAAATTTTAGAATACTTGATTTCTACCCCTTATGGATTTAAAAAATATTTCTTAGAGAATGATGTTTTACTTCTCGATCGTGGGTTCAGAGATGTCATAGAAAAGTTGAAATAGCTAAAACTTAATTCAATAATGCCTCATTTACTAACCAAGGGACAAAAGCAGTTTTGCACAAAAGATGCTAATGAGTCCAGAGCTGTGACTATGAATCGATGGATAGTGGAAAGTGTGAACAGCAGAATCAAAAAATACAAGTTCTTTGCTTCAACTATTGAAGTCACTTATTTCCCCAAGCTGTCATCTTTAACTAAAATTCCTTGTGCCTTACTGAATGCATACAGTCCTCCTATGTTTATAGAAAACGAAAATCATGCACGTTATGCATAGAAGGCAATGAGCAAAATGAATGATGGCAATTCTCTTCAAAAGAAGATTGAAGAGCTAGGCCTTGAAAACAAACGAATTTGTTGGGAGGAGGCTACTAATCAGATTCAAGACTTTCCATGTTTATCAGAAGAAGAAATTAAAAATATCACTTTAGGTATGTATCAGTTAGACCAAGGAAAATGATATACTTATGAACACATGAAGGCAGATTCTAGTTACAAGATCTTTATACATAACGAAATGAAGAATTTGATAAGACGCAAAATTGAATTCGTTTTTCGTCAACTCGGATTCATCAGTTATGGTTAGAATTCTTTCCTAATGGTAGTGGAGCCGAATCAATTTTAGGATATTACTGTAAGTGCAAAACTGGGAGCAGAGTTGTCGGTACATGCAGTCATATAACTTCAGTGATATGGTATTTGGGCTACGCAAGACACAACCCACATGTATTATCAAAGCACCGCAAAGGTCTAGCAGATAATATTATAAATGCTATGAATTCTGGTTGTCAAATCTCAGACTCCGATTCAGATTGAGTCTCTACATAACTTGTTCTAAAGTTACAATAGTTTAGTAAGGAATGTTTCTATGGATAAGTTTGTTTTGCTCCTTCCAAAATAATGTGAATTTTTTATGCTGCTTATTTTGGAATAAGGTTATTTCTGCGCTTATCCAAAAATTCTCCGGTAAAATAAAAACGATAATAAATGAAATACCAATTGAATACAATTTTTAGATTTTTTATTAATAATGATCGCACTTCTGTTTGGCTTGGTAGTGTGCAAATTAATTATACAGTCAAGTACTAAATGATAGCCGCACTCCTAATTTAAGATTTATTTAATTTCAAATAAATTCTTTTAAAATTCTTCCTTTGCAAAAATAATACTTTTCACTTTACCAACTTTATTCTCTGCGGCGTCATGGAAAATTTATGGGTAACCCTCATTTAGTATGGTAATAAAAGATAGCCGCACACAATATTTTATTGTTTTTAATAGGAAATAAATATAAAAAGCACAGTTATAAAAATGATTTTTTATTCCAATTAATATTTTGTGTTTCGGCCATTGTTTTTAATTATTTCGAAAATTCGATTTGGCATACTTTTGTACAAGTTTTGGCATATTAATTTGAAATATTAGCCAATTCGCGTTGTACTGATGACTTTAGTTCATGAACGCTGCTGTATTGTGTTCCTTCAGCATATACAACTCTGCTGAGTACACCCCATATGTTTTCGATGCTGTTAATGTCGAGTGACCTTGCTGGCTGTTTCAAAACTGGTATCTGAGCCTCCGTAAACCAATAATTTACTATCCCGGCGGTGTGTACGGCTGCATTATCCTGCTGGAAAATAAAGTTTGGGTCGCCATTTTGTGCATCAACAACTGGTAATGTTTCGGGATAGCATGGATTTATACCGGTTGCTGTTAAGACGACCGGACATAAACTTCACATCCATTCTTCCTCCATAGCCAATTGCACCCCAAACAATCAGAGATCCTCCACCTCGTTGACGCCTCGATAGCACAAGAAGTTCTTTTCAAAGGTCGTGAAAATAATATTGCCATTAATCAAGGCTATCCATATTCAATTTTTTTCGTCACTAAAAATAACGCGCTGCCACTTTTCTTCCACGACATATGTTCCTTCGCGAAACGCAATTTGGCATCTTTATGATTTGATAACAGTTGTGGTTTTCGTTGTAATTTTTTGATTTGTATATTATCTGACTCTCTTAATACTTTCCTCACATTACAAATCTTTGTATTATCTCAAGCTTTTAACGCAATTTGTTGCACGGTGCCAATAAAATTAGAGACGTTTCGTAAAATTAACCGTTTTTCTCTATCAATAAGTTCCACTGGCCGGCGGCCTGCACTTTTATGCGAACCGTATAATTGCGATTTTTTTAAATAATTTAGCACTACCTTCTCACTCCAACTAATATTTTCTGCTATTAACGGATACTCATATTACTTTTCTTAATAACGTCAATTTATCAAACTCGTTCAAACTATCTTTTCCACCCATATTTAAAAAATAACAAAAATCGGAATAATATTTAACGGCTATAATACTTAAGCGGCTATCTTTTATAACCATACTAAATGGGGGTTCTCCAATTGTCCATGATCCCGCAGAAAATAATGATTTGTATTTGTGCACGCATTGGTAAACTGAAGAGTATTATTTTTGCATATATAGGAACAATTTTAAATGAATTTATTTGAAATGAAATAAATCTTAAATTAGAGGTGCGGTTATCATTTAGTACAGGACTGTACGTCACTGTAGTGTGCAAATTAATTATAATTCGCATAATTAGGCTAACATACACCATAATTACTGTTTGGAATATTTTTTTATTCAAAACAAAGCAATTTATTGAATTTAGAAAAATATAAAAATTATAAAAATGACAAATGCATAAAACTGCTGTAACACCCTGTAAACAAGTGGGAGGGAGTTGCGAAATATTTTTGCAATTATAAAACAATATACTAAAGAACCACCAATCCTAAAAAGTCGCAAAAAATATTTAGAAATATCGAAAAATGATGTATATTCAATTATGTAATATTTGCATTCAAAACCGGAAGTGCGTCACTGTAGTGTGCAAATTAATTATAATTCGCATAATTAGGCTAACATACACCATAATTACTGTTTGGAATTTTTTTTATTCAAAACAAAGCAATTTATTGAATTTAGAAAAATATAAAAATTATAAAAATGACAAATGCATAAAACTGCTGTAACACCCTGTAAACAAGTGGGAGGGAGTTGCGAAATATTTTTGCAATTTTAAAACAATATACTAAAGAACCACCAATCCTAAAAAGTCGCAAAAAATATTTAGAAATATCGAAAAATGATGTATATTCAATTATGTAATATTTGCATTCAAAACCGGAAGTGCGTCGTAACATACACCATAATTACTGTTTGGAATATTTTTTTATTCAAAACAAAGCAATTTATTGAATTTAGAAAAATATAAAAATTATAAAAATGACAAATGCATAAAACTGCTGTAACACCCTGTAAACAAGTGGGAGGGAGTTGCGAAATATTTTTGCAATTATAAAACAATATACTAAAGAACCACCAATCCTAAAAAGTCGCAAAAAATATTTAGAAATATCGAAAAATGATGTATATTCAATTATGTAATATTTGCATTCAAAACCGGAAGTGCGTCACTGTAGTGTGCAAATTAATTATAATTCGCATAATTAGGCTAACATACACCATAATTACTGTTTGGAATATTTTTTTATTCAAAACAAAGCAATTTATTGAATTTAGAAAAATATAAAAATTATAAAAATGACAAATGCATAAAACTGCTGTAACACCCTGTAAACAAGTGGGAGGGAGTTGCGAAATATTTTTGCAATTATAAAACAATATACTAAAGAACCACCAATCCTAAAAAGTCGCAAAAAATATTTAGAAATATCGAAAAATGATGTATATTCAATTATGTAATATTTGCATTCAAAACCGGAAGTGCGTCACTGTAGTGTGCAAATTAATTATAATTCGCATAATTAGGCTAACATACACCATAATTACTGTCTGGAATATTTTTTTATTCAAAACAAAGCAATTTATTGAATTTAGAAAAATATAAAAATTATAAAAATGACAAATGCATAAAACTGCTGTAACACCCTGTAAACAAGTGGGAGGGAGTTGCGAAATATTTTTGCAATTATAAAACAATATACTAAAGAACCACCAATCCTAAAAAGTCGCAAAAAATATTTAGAAATATCGAAAAATGATGTATATTCAATTATGTAATATTTGCATTCAAAACCGGAAGTGCGTCACTGTAGTGTGCAAATTAATTATAATTCGCATAATTAGGCTAACATACACCATAATTACTGTTTGGAATATTTTTTTATTCAAAACAAAGCAATTTATTGAATTTAGAAAAATATAAAAATTATAAAAATGACAAATGCATAAAACTGCTGTAACACCCTGTAAACAAGTGGGAGGGAGTTGCGAAATATTTTTGCAATTATAAAACAATATACTAAAGAACCACCAATCCTAAAAAGTCGCAAAAAATATTTAGAAATATCGAAAAATGATGTATATTCAATTATGTAATATTTGCATTCAAAACCGGAAGTGCGTCACTGTAGTGTGCAAATTAATTATAATTCGCATAATTAGGCTAACATACACCATAATTACTGTCTGGAATATTTTTTTATTCAAAACAAAGCAATTTATTGAATTTAGAAAAATATAAAAATTATAAAAATGACAAATGCATAAAACTGCTGTAACACCCTGTAAACAAGTGGGAGGGAGTTGCGAAATATTTTTGCAATTATAAAACAATATACTAAAGAACCACCAATCCTAAAAAGTCGCAAAAAATATTTAGAAATATCGAAAAATGATGTATATTCAATTATGTAATATTTGCATTCAAAACCGGAAGTGCGTCACTGTAGTGTGCAAATTAATTATAATTCGCATAATTAGGCTAACATACACCATAATTACTGTCTGGAATATTTTTTTATTCAAAACAAAGCAATTTATTGAATTTAGAAAAATATAAAAATTATAAAAATGACAAATGCATAAAACTGCTGTAACACCCTGTAAACAAGTGGGAGGGAGTTGCGAAATATTTTCGCAATTATAAAACAACATACTAAAGAACCACCAATCCTAAAAAGTCGCAAAAAATATTTAGAAATATCGAAAAATGATGTATTCCATTTCATGCAACTGGGCCCAAGCTTATCTATGGGGAAAATAGAAAATACGTTGTTTTGGGCCCAATTTACTATGCTTATCCTATAGGGTCCTTTCAAACTTTAAAAATTTCAAATCTAAACTTCCAGCTTTAACTGCCAATTTTCAAATTTTAAATTTCAACTTCTAAATTTCAAATTCTAAATTTCAAATTTCAAATAATTTTAAATTCTAGATTTCAATTCTAAAATTTCAAACTCTAAATCTCAAATTTCAAATTCCAAATCCCAAATTCAAAATTTCAAAGTCCAAACTTCAAATCCCAAATCGTGGATTTTAAATTTTAATTACATATGTATATCCTAAATCCATATTCCAAATTTCGACGATAAATAACGATTAAAAAGATAAATTCTATAAATATTAAATCTCAAATTCCAAATTTCAAATTCCAAACCCAAAATTTAAAATGTGTAACATCAAAGTTTAGAATTCAAATCAACTGTCAAATCTCAAATTTTAAATTTCAACTTCTAAATTTCAAATTCTAAATTGCAAATTTCAAATCCCAAACCTTAAATTTCAAATTCTAAATTGCAAATTCCAAATTTCAAATTCTAATGAAA
Source organism: Tipula helvola (assembly GCA_963556165.1). NCBI lineage: Eukaryota > Metazoa > Arthropoda > Insecta > Diptera > Tipulidae > Tipula > Tipula helvola. The sequence continues at coordinate 41,744,066 of OY744483.1, read as the reverse complement.
TCTTAAATTACAAATTTTTAATTTTTAATTTCAAATCTCAAATTCCAAATTTAAAATTCTAAATTTTCAATATTAATTTAAAATTTTAAATTTCAAATCTCAAATTCCAAACTCTGCACCTCAAATTTCATATTCCAAATCCTAAATTCCAAATTTGAAATTTTAAATTAAATTCCAAACTTAAAAAATTTCAAATCTAAAACTCCAAATTTCTACTTTCAAATTTCAAATTCCAAATTTCAAATCCCTAAGCTTAAATTTCAAATTTTAAAATCCAAATTCCAAATAGCAAATTTTAATTAAATCTTAAATTCCAAATTCCAAATTTTAAATTCTAAATTTCAATTCTCAAATTCCAAATCTCAAATCTCAAATTCCAAATTCTAAATTTAAAATTTTATCTTGTGTTATCTTGTGCATGTCTTGAGTTTCATCATGAATTTAAGTGTCAATTCAGGAATTTTTCCGTTAACCTTAAAACGAGCTGTAGTTGTCTCAATTTTCAAGAAAAATGATAAATCGAGTTTAGATAATTACCGACCAATATCTCTTCTTTCCATTTTTTCTAAAGTTTTTGAAAAGGCTATGAAAAGTTGGTTGGTACTTTTCCTGAATAAAAATAATTTTCAGTTTTCACTGCAATTCGGGTTTAGAAAAAATAAAAACACGGAACAAGCGATTTTAACAGTCCTTGAACAAATAAGCGGCAGCATCGATCTAGGACTGAAGTCATCTGCTCTGTTTGTCTACATGACTAAAGCTTTTGATAGAGTGGACCATGCGGATATTTTAAGAAAACTTTTTTGCTGTGGATATCGCGGAATGATTTACAGCTGGTTGTGTAGTTTTCAATCTGGTCGATCCCACCATCTGGTCGATGGTGCGTGTGAATCTCATCTAAGTGGTTAACTATCAATTATGACAGGAGTTCCTCAGGGTTCGGTGTTGCGACCAATGTTATTCCTTATTTACGTGAATGGAATTTACGGTCGTCCTTTTACAGGCTCCCTGACCACTTTTGCTGACGATTTTTCGTTTGTGTACTCAGGGATCGAGCACTATTTAATTTTACTGGCGGAATGGCTTAAAGCCCACAACTTACTTTTGAGTGAGAAAACTAATACATTTTAGGGATAACCAGGATTTGCCTGATGCTCTTTCTTACCATGGTTTTGACTGTAACAGAGCTCAGACGAGTACTTCGTTTGCATGTTTTAAGATTAGTGTAGTGAAGGAAACTAGATATTTGGGTATTTTGATTGATTCACACCTAAATTGGAAGGCCCACATTGAAGGCTTGAAACATAAACTTTTATTAGTTTCAAGGAAGATGTATGTTTTACGCCTCTTTTGTCCGTTATACCTACATAGGCTAGTTTTTTATGCCCTAGTGGATTCTATTCTTCTCTACGGGCTAGCGTGTTGGGGTGGTGCCTGTAAAACACTTATGAATTAGCTTTTGGTTCGACAGAAACATATTATCCGGTTAATGAAGTTTCATGATGCGCTATCTCCTTCTTGGCCCATCTTTCGGGCACTTGACATCTTGCCTCTGCAACACATGTTTGTCTTTAGGGTCTTGAAGATTTTCTATATCATTAGCGGATATAACTTTAGCTCTTGCTCTGGCTATAGGCGATTGAACTCTCAATACAGAAATACAGAAAACCTATACCCATCTGGAGGTCAGGTTCAATTTACCAATTGAAATTAGAATGGCTGGCAGTTTTTCTGTCTTCTCCAAAGCCCTCAAACAGTATTTAAATGCAACGCAAGATTGATACGTAGGAAAACTATTTGCAATCCTAAGATAAATTTAAGTATTTTATGTAATTTACTGTATTTGTTACTTTTCTTTTTTACATTTAATTTAATATTTGTTGTCTTTATTATTTTTATATTTAAGGAATCATTGTCCCCGTCACGAGCTCTATGAGCCAAGGGTCCAATTATCTTACCTTACTTTTATATTATTTGTTTTGTATTTTCTTTTTGTAAATTTGTTTTATGTATAATAAAGTTGGAAATTAAAGAAAAAAAAATCCAAATTGCAAATTTTAATTAAATCTTAAATTCCAAATTCTAAATTTCAAATTTCAGATTCCAAATCCCAAATTCCAAATTTTAATCTAAAATTTAAAATGTTTAACTTCAAATTTTAAATTCTTAATTTCAAATTTAAATTTCAAATCCTCAACCTTAAATTTCAATTTCTAAATTTCAAATTCCAAATTTTAAATTTTAATTTCAAATCTTAAATTCGGAACTCTAAATCTCTAATTTCAAATTCCAAATCCTAACTTCCAAATTTAAAATGCCAAATTTCAATTTCCAAACCATAAATTTCAAATTTGAAGTTTGAAATTCCAAACTCCAAATTTTGAAGATAAATGACGATTAAAAAAATAAATTCTATATTTTAAATCCCAAATTCCAAATTTTAAATAAGAAATCCAAAATTTAAAATGTTTAACTTCAAATTTCGAACTTTAAATTCTAAATTTCAAATTGTAAATTTCAAATCCAAAACCATAAGTTTCAAATTTTAAATTTCTAATTCCAAATTCCAAATTTTAATTAAATTTTAAATTTCATATCTCAAATTCCAATCCTCAAATCTCAAATTTCTAATTTAAAATTCAAATTCATTTTTAGCATACCATCATAAAATAGTACCGTCGAACCATCGTACCATCATAACATTATACCATCAACACATTATACTCCACTCCATCATAGCATCATACCATCACACCAACATACCATCTACCATCATACCATTGCACCATCGTACCATCATACCATGATATAACCATACCACCGTGCTATCAGGACACCATATCATCACACCATCACACCATTATTCCATCATAAAATCATACAGCCATACCATAACACCATTACAACTTTACACTACCATTCCATTATTCCATCAACATTACCATCGCATTACCATCGATTCACACATACTAGGAAGTAAATTGTTGGTTTTTCATTGTTAGGATAAATTTAGGATAAACTTCACGTTGTTCAGAATGCGGCGCTTACCCTTTTGTAATAAGATTGCCCATCTTCTGTTCCATACCCTAATTATCTGAGAGACTTGAGGATAAAAACTGGCATTTTGCCAGGTCCTTATACACTCTTAGCTTTTTCCATAAATCGCTGAAACATTGAAATTACAATTAAAAAATGCATCCTTAATGGTCTAAAGGGTGTTACAAATGCTGTATATTTGACAATGTCTCCCGCAAGACTATGCAAGAAACTGTTACATTGATCTAAAGTTGAGAAAATTGTTGCTCCTTAAAGTAGATAAGTCGATCTGTTCTTCAACAATAATGGTAAAGCGTACTTACCTTTCACTATAGCCTCATTTAGTTTCCTAAATTCAACACATAATCGTTTCGATCCATCCCATTCCGACTAGCATATTCCGATTTACTTGACCGTATAATGCATTCCGCGATCCATTCATCTATCCGTAACATCGGTATGCCTGTATCTTGGCGTCTGGTTTTAGGGTTGTAATTACTAATCATGATCTTTATGCGTGCATCCAGTTCCTTATTGGTAAAGCAATGACAATTGAATAATTTTTGGGTATAAATTTCTTCATTGTTATGTTGTAAGGTGACAAGATTGGTATCGCTTGTTTTATAAATTCTTTCTCCAAAATTATATCCATTGGTAAAATTTTATCTAGAACGATGTAGGAAAGTGTATGAAATTGGTCACCGTCTATTGTAAGCTTTGTATACAATCTCCCCATCCTGGACAATCAAACGGAACCGACCAGCTCCTTTATACGAGGTAGTTTGACGAAAAAAATCCGGTGTCCCAAATACCAACTTAAACGACCGTCTGAAGAACTTTGAAATTAACAAAACGCCGCATGATTTAGTAGTTAACTAGCCTATCGGCGGATCAGATACGACATTGATTCGCACTAATTTTTGGCTTTTCGCACTAAAAACCACAAACTAAATGAAACGAAATTCCTCCTACATAATTAGCTAATTTAGATTTAAATTAGTAGCATCCGAATTGTTTGCTAAATACAGACAAATTAAGCCTCTCACCTGAGGCTTAAGAATAATTCGCAAATCTATATTAACGGTTAATTAACGCCCAATAACATAACTTTCAATGAAGCTAAAAAGTTGAAAATATCGTGGCAAACTATACATAAGCGTTTATCAGATCTGCTTCTGTCTATATCATAAAAATCGATTGTTGCACCCCCATTAGTAATCAGTGACCGTATTCGAAATTTTAAATTAAAAAATCTTCTCATTAAATGGATCCTTGATTAATGTTGCTACTCGTGTAAGTAGCTTTCATCCACTTGTATTGATCATTTCATTGTCCGTCTCAAGCCAATTGATCTTCCATGTTTGGGAACTTCAGAAATTGATCATCATTTTATTGAGATACATATTATTGGAGATTCCTATAAAGTTTAGTCAACTCAGACGGAATAAGGTGACATAAACACTCTAGTTAGAGCAAGTCTTGAAACCAGCTGCGCTAAATTATCCTTCTTCGTGATTTTAAATTGTTGTTAATCCAAATCCCGTTGCGACTGAGGATTATTTCGATATATGTAGTCTTTATGAAGCTACAAGAACTATAAGATGATACGACGCTATTGCAAATGTTCATCCAATCTAAGAATTATTTGTTATTCGTATTTATAATAACCACCCCTAAAGGCAAAAAATCAATATACATAAATAGAACTGTATAGGTATCACTATTACCTGATCGGCCACAGATTATCCATGCCCTTGATTCAACATCACTGCACTAACCGCAACAGCAACAACAACAAAACATTAAATGTTAAAGTTAAATGTAATTGATTTTTAAACAGCATTTAAACCAGTTTTACAATGTATTCATTTTTTTACTTTATAGCAATCTTAAGACAACGTACCATAATGCAGTAACAACAACAACGAAACGTACTTTTGTTTAATCTCATTTTGCAAATTTCAAAGTCAAGGTAAACGAATAATATTGTCCCAAGATGTTGAACTTGTTTAACTTTTACTTTTCGTTTTTTTATTTCTTTTCTGTAAACAAAATGCACAATCAGACGAACACGCAACGTTGTTTCATACCATTTCTTTCAAATTCAACAATATCTTATCAATTATCTTAATTATGTAATTGTTATATTTTTCTTGTTTAAACAAACAAACAAAAAGTGAAATTACCGTGTAATTATGTATTTTTAAATAATTATCGCGGCGACGACGACCCAAAAGGTCGTTACACACTTAGGCGCGTTGTTCGATGCATAAAAGATTTATTGTTGTAATGCGACACCCTTTTAAAATTGGAGGTAATCAAAATATTTGATAATTTGTACCATTGTTTGCACCTACTTATTAGTAGCTTGTGGCCATTTAATGGTGAAAAATCGATAAAAATATTATTATTTGTCGTATTCGATTGCATGACATGAAATCATTTTCTTTTTATTGTTACTTATTCGAACTGTGCCCTACGGGTGGTACAAAAACATTTTTTTTTGTTTTTGTTTTTGGCCAGCGATATGGAGTAAGTCGCACCCATGTATGACGTTTATTTTTTGGTAGTATCGGATTTTTAAAATTTTATTTTACGCAAACGACGACATGCTGTTTGATTTGATTCGCTAGAAATTTGTTAGACTGATAGAGACGTTAATTTTCTGCATTAAAGTGTGTTTAAAGGGGACATTTATTGGGTTTTTTGTGTACGTGGAATCGTGATGAATTATTGTGCCTATACATATTTTATATAAATTCCAGCGATCTCTTTATTTATCTGAATTTATCTATAACGAACCAATCTACAACCTCGTACAATACTGTACTACCGCACAGTGAGCAAAACTTGACTTTTTGTAGCCAAAAATTTTGCTCCACAACCTAGTATGCAAATTATTAACCCATTAGTTGCGTCAGCCCAACACCAAACATGCTTTACGTTTTTTCCATTTGCGAATAATTTACAAAAACCTAACAACAATTTTGCCGTATAACAGTAATCCGTGTTTAGGTACAATAAGGATAACTGCTATGAATTTAGCAGCGATATCGTCAGCGATTATTCAGATTAAACCCCAGGTATTTAACGGTGTTGACTATTTCGATTTTTTTTTCTGTTAATGGTAATGGATGCCTCTTTACTATCTTAAACCATTTTGGGCATTTGCCGGATAGTGGCCTGATAACCATACACTCCGATTTCTTTTCTTTCATTAGTAAACCACATTCTTGATTAAATTCTTGTATGATTTCTATGTGCTTTTGTATTTTTTTTTTGTAGCTGCTTCTACCTTAATCGATGATGCTGCGATAATTGTATCATCTACACATAATGACTTCAGCGCCGTTTATGTTCTTCATCGGTTGATCCGCCATATAAATGTTAACTAAATGGGACTCCAACACTGTACCTTGCGGAACACCTCTAAGGACAGGGAAGAAGTTAGACTCTTCTTTGTTTATAGTCACTTTTGCCCTCCAGTCGCTCAGAAAACTGATAAGTAGTCTAGCTATCCTCTTTTCCACTTTTGATTCTACTTTGATTCTACAAATGCCTTCTCTATGTCTATCTCTTTCTCTTTGATTTTTCTGGTAAATTTCCTCGCAAAGCCTATCCTTGATTATTTTTTCCAGAACCTTCCCTAAATTAAAGATTAGACTAATCGGTCTAAAGTCCTTGATGTCCTCTGCCCTGCTCCTTTTGGGAATGGGAAGAATAATGGCCTCCTTCAATACTTTTGGAAAGTATCCAATGTTTATGCAATTATTAAACAGTATCGTCAACTTATCCAGCATTGCCCTTGGTAGTTTTTTTAGAATGTAGTTGGAGATTCCATCTATATCCCTTGATTTTTTTGTGTTAACCGCCAAACTCGTAGTATCCTCTATGTTTAGGAATATGTCGTCTCTTGGCTCCGATGCTTTATATGTATTGTCGAAATTTACCAATGACCGCCCTGCTTCCTTTGCTATATCGTATGTGTTATATTTCCAACCCCTTCCATTTTTTCCGTTCCTAATTTTGGTCCTCGAATCGTTCCTTGTAGTATATCCCTAATTCTTCTGCCATTCTCTTGTTTCCACTTAATTTCTCGTGTCCCACTTCGATTGATTGTGGTTGTAATCATCCCTTCCTGCCTGTTCCTCTCGTGATTTCTTTGAATACGTTTTGTCCGGGAATAACTTTTCCAATCATGTTGTGAAATTTTTGGTTTAAATGCCGACTAAGCTGCTGTTTAATAATTGCGGTTATGCAGTTGATTTGGCTCCTCACCGTGTTGTAGTTGATGCAGCTGTTTGGTAGGTGCAAAGTGTACAGCGTTCCTGCTACATTTACAACTCAAACATCAGCACAGGGTCATCCCAAAGCCTCTGTTGACGAATATCATTATGATGGTAATAATTTGGATAAGACATTAATGAAAACATTTAAATTTCTCCGGGATAATTCAACCTATTTTACTAATCGTTTTGACGAACTAGGTGAAATTCTAAATAAATTAATAAGTGAAAATTAATCATTGACTTGTAAAGTTAATCACCTTGAAGCCTGATTGGATTATTTTGAACAACAAAGGATCAACAATTCTATCGAAATATTGGGTGTCCCTAATACACCTGATTTCAAACCGGTTGAAACTGTCGCTAAGATTTTAAATGATGAGCTGGATCTGCCTGAAGCATGTAATTCAATAGTATAGGTTGGTTTGAAATTAGGTTTACGTTAAATTTCAAAATAACTTATCGCAAATCGAACCCAACCTCGTTGAACTCTGCATGGAAACAAAATAAAATATCCTGGTAAAATCATCGCTGTTTTTAATAATATCAAGTTTAAAAATCCAGTATTGGAAAAAGTTCGTAAAATGAAAAATTTGTCGGCTAAAAAATTTGGCTTTCCTGTTCAATACACCCGTTTATGTTAACGAGAGTTTAACACCATACAAACTCAACTTATTGAAAAGAGCAAAAGAAGTGTTTAATGAAAAAACTATAATAAGTACATATTTGGTTGAGGAATGCGGTCTTGCTACATTAACCCATTGCCGCAAACGACTGCTATAGCCGTAATTAAATTGCATATCACTAAAAAATTGAACGGCCATAGCCATCGTTTACGGCAATGGGTTAACAAATAAATGCAGTAGTATAGTCCGTTATTAATAATGTTTCTTTTTTTATTACTGAAACCGGTAAAAGTCAAGGAGATTTATAGTGATTATTTGGAAGTTGTAAATGGTGTACCACAGTGGTCGGTGTTATAACCTATTTTGTTTATTATTTATATTAACTCGTTGCTTAATTTAGAATTTAAAGAGCAGCCAGTAGCATTCGCAGACGATACCGCTTTCTCATATTTTGCACTTCGTTCCAAGATGTATAAGAGCGCATGGTAAATGATTTAGATACTACTCTGAGAAAATAGTTTACTTTGCATTGTATTTATGATTCTTATCAACATTTCTATATGTTTCAAACGTTCCTAAGAATGTTTATATTGGTAATATACCGGATGAGGAAAAAGTATGGAAACCCCTAAAAATCTCGCGGAGTTCGGTTAAAAAAAAAACAACAAGCAATTTATTGGTGAGCTTGGTTATAATCTTGACCCTCATCTTCAAGGTCATATTGAGGTCAAGGTCATTTGTTTATAGGGGAACTCCTGCTTTTGACATCGGATTCGAAAAGAGTGATCAATTGTACGTCAGAATATGTATTTCCATGACCTCCCAAGGTTTAACAATGTCGAGCTGAACGGTTTGCTGTACGACATATTTCTGACCGCATTTTCAAATGGCGGTAATTCAACTGAAATTATTACCCGCCATATAGATAGAAATTTGTTTGTTACAATTATTACACACCTCACCAAAACAATATCAACAGCAAAAGAAAAGGGAAGCATAAAAACTCAAAACAGCAAAAAAAATCACCCCAACTGCAAGAACTAGCAATCAAAGATTATCATTATTGTTGATGTCAAAAGCAGGAGTTCCCCTATAAAAAAATGACCTTGACCTCAATATGACCTTTGTTGGGGCAACGATCGTGTATACTTAAGTCCACGCGGTTCGGCGCGACTGATCTTGCCAAAATTCCCAACGCTGTTAAATCCGGTTTCATAAACGGTCTTCCTTTTTCGCCTTTCGCAAGTTTTTGAATAATAGCGCACAACGATGGTTAGGCTGGCGTAATTATTGGAAATAAAAAGCGACGTCAACTTTAAAATACAATTAATCTTATTTTTTTATAATAATTTTCTTATTTTTAATATTCACTTTGACACTTGTACAGTCTTGAACGTAATGAAAAAGTATTCTTTGTTACCACAAAATTTTGAATTTAGTACTGACGGTAGCAATTATATTTTAGTACATATTACAGAAATTTTGTTTTGGTAATACTCATGACATTGATTGATAGATGTCACTACTACAAATATTTTGATTTTACGTTTGAAATTAATAATTAATTCTAAAAAAGTAAATATGGAATAATTATATGAATAGCGGAAAAATTTACCATCACCGCGTATCGTAGCGGAATGACCAACCAAAAAATGCGCCGGCGTTAGTACATCAAGCTCATCATTACTCGCCTTACATAGAGGCCTCGAATTTAGCATTGCCTCGATTTGGGTGAGTACGGTGTGCAATTCATCGTAGGTGAGTATTTGTTTACCGGTCATCCTTCTTAAGTGGAATTTGAGCGATTTAACCGCCGCCTCCCACAGTCCGCCGAAATGTTGTGCATTGGGTGGGTTGAACTGCCAGTTGATTCGTTCCTTTAAAAGAAAATTTGCTATAGTATCGGAATTATTATCTAAGAAACGGTAAACTTCCTTTAGCTCACGATTGGTACCAATAAAATTTGAGCCGTTATCGCTATAAATGTCACTCGGCAAACCGCCACGGGAAATAAATCGGCGCAAACCTGCTAAAAATGCCTCTGTTGTGAGATCATTTACCAGCTCTATGTGCACTGCCGTCACACTGGTACACACAAATATTGCAACGTAAGCCTTATGTGGCCTTTGTCCTCGGCCTCGTCTCTGGTATATAAACAGCGGTCCCGTATAGTCGACTCCTACTTTTAAGAATGGTCTTTCGAAATTTACTCTGCCCTCGGGTAATTCGGCCATGGTTTGATTTTGAATACGATGTTCATATCTGGAACATATGGTACATTTACCAATAATTTCTCGAACTACAGTTTTCACTCTCGTTATCCAGAATCGTTGCTTTAACGTGTTGCTTAATAAAGATAAACCCGCATGACCTTGCTGAATATGAACGTCTCTGATCAGCAGTTTTATTAATTTGGCATTGTGTGGAAGTATCAACAGATGTTTAACTTCAAATGGAGCAATTGAATTTTCAATTCTCCCACCAACTCGCATAATACCACATTCGTCTACAAAAGGTGCCAAGGTTAGTATTTTGCTCCCGTGGCATGCTGCAGCTATCGGGGGGGTCACAGGTGGTGGATAGTGGACGACCTATCGATAGATAGGTTAGCAGTGAATATTAAATAAGCCGCCCCCAACCGCAGCCCTGCTGGGAGGAGAGTCTCAGGAAACTGGGGAGTGGTTAACCTCAGTTTAATAAATTCTGAGTGCCTATGATACCCGGTATGGAATGGCGAACTTATGGCGCCATAAAACCATCAACTAATAACCACAGGCAAACTGAGCGTCACATTTCCGGGGTCTCCAGGTAGTGAGTGAGGGGCCCCTTTAAACGGGTTACCCCCTTGAATGATGAAATGGGTCCTATTGGTTTGGGATATCCATATGGATGGGTGAATGGTTGAGTGAAAGATGAATAGGGGCGGGGGTGCTGGGATGTGATGCTTAGTGAGCCAATGGGCTGGATTAAGGTGTTATGCGACCCGTGCTGATGATCAGCTAGGCTGGGGGCCCATTTAACAAAGCCCAGTCGTTAACGGAGCCCTCTGGATACCTGGCTACCTCCAGTTGTATTTAGTCTTACCTGCGTATACGGATCTCTGCGCAGGTGGACCAGTATTTCTCCGACACTCGTGGGAATATTATGGATCATTTAAATAATAAAAATAAGGGAGCCGGTACCCTTGAAAAACCGGAAACAATCCGTGGGGTCTCAGGATGAGCTCGGAGGGGGCGACAGCAAACGAGCCAAGACCGTCACTGGAGCGATATCGGGAGATCCAAAGGAAAAACCGAAATTGTTCAGTGAAATAGTAAAGGAGAACGTACTGGTGCTAGCGGTAATTGACAGAAGTCAAGAAGATGGGAGCATCACGGCAGGAAAGTGGAGGGAAGTGTATAATGCACTAAACTCCATTTTCATCTAGGTCCTGAGAGAAAATCCAGGACCCCCTCCGTTCTGTAGAGATGCGGGATGGCATCAAGGGAGCGTAAAGTTAACTGCATGCTCGGATCAAAGATCGGTGGATCTTTATAAAAAGGCAATAGCCGAAGTAGGTGAGGTATGGGAAGGCGCGAGGCTTGAGGCAGTTCGAAAGGAAGAAATTCCGAGTAGACCAAGGGCCCGCGTCTGGTTACCAACCAAACCAGAAAAGCCAGAAGAGATCCTTGAGATTATTCAGGCAAGTAATCCAAATCTTCCAACGAAAGATTGGAAGATTGTCAAACAGGAGAAGGCTAAAGGTGGCTTCAGAATGGCAATCATGCTGCTCAATAAGGAGTCCCTTACTCCCCTGGCAGAGACAAAGGGGGTGATCAGCTTCGGTTTCGGGTCGATCACTCTCAACGTTTTTAAAAAAGATGAGGTAGGCATGCGCTCGGAGGACGGGCCGGAGGTGGACGTCGGACGGACCCAGCGGCAGACAGTCGAGCAAGTGCATGGAGTTATAACAGACGATGACGTGGAGCTGCTATTGGAGAGAGGCGGCCTTCCCTCGCTTGGATCCGATGGGGACACCCTGTCGGAATCTGAACGAAGAGAGGCTGGGGATTCTCAAGGCAGCGAAGCATCAATTATGGGGGGTGACACGGCGGATACTAGCGGCCCCCCGGAGGAAGGTAGCATTAGCCTGAAACAGGGAATGCATGAAGAAGTGAGTGAGATAATGCATGATGATTAATATTGTGCAGATTAATCTTCACCATACGAAGGCTGCTTCGGCGGCTCTCGTTCTCAGACTGACTAGATCAGGAGAGGAGCTAGCGTTAATCCAGGAACCTTGGATTAACAAAAACAGGATCTGTGGCCTTAAGGTGAAAGGGTATACAACTTTGTACTCAAGTAACTCTGAGAAGATAAGATCTTGCATTTTAGTGAAAAATACTTTAAAAAATTTTCTACTTTCTCAATACAGTAGTGGTGACGTTACTGCGATCAGTATGGAGGTTGGCAGAGACAAGTTTTGGCTGGTCTCTGCTTATATGGATCGGGAGAAGGAGATCCCGCCGGATAACCTGGGGGACCTGATCCGAGAAGCAAGGAGAAATAGGATTGGTGTGATACTCGGATGTGATGCAAACGCGCATCACACAATTTGGGGGAGCACTGATATTAATGAGAGGGGTGAGTTATTTTTTGATTACTTATTAAATACTAACCTTTCAGTCTGCAATGTTGGGCAGGAACCGACATTTATCATTAGCAATCGGCAGGAGGTTCTAGATGTGACCCTCGCCTCGGATACTATTTTTCAGTTGATTAGGGGATGGAGAGTGGCGAAGGAGCACTCATTCTCTGATCATCAATATATAACTTATAACCTTAACATACACCCGGGTATCCAGAAGCCGTTCAGGAATCCTAGAAGGACAAACTGGGAGAAATATGGGGAGGTGTTGGAGGAACTATTGCCGGAGGTCCCCGGACTTCCGGAGACAGTGGAAGAATTGAATTGCATTGTGGATGTTGTCACAAAAGCATGCAATCTTTCCTTTAATGCTTCTTGCCCCTTGATAAAGCCAAGGGGCAGGCAAAAACCGACATGGTGGTCCATGGAGTTGGAGACCTTTCGGAAGGCGTGTAGGACAGCCTTTAATAAGGCAAAGAACACGAGGCATGTACGGGACTGGGACTCCTATAAGGAGGACCTAAGAAAGTACAAAAAAGAATTGAGGAAGGCACAGAGGGGATCTTGGAGACTCTTTTGTGGTAGAATGGAAGAAGTCTCTGAGACTTCCCACCTTAGGAAGATTCTATCTACTAACCCAACTAGTCCTAGTTACTTAATTAGACCAGACGGGTCATGGACAGCTTCAAGTGCGGAATCGTTGGAGCTTCTCATCGATACCCACTTTCCGGGAAGCTTTGATGACTCGATGGAGCCTGGAGCTCATCGAGGAACACCTCCAATAGATATGGAGGGAATATTGGATAGAGAGCGGATCAGGTGGGCGCTGCAGGGTTTTAAGCCTTATAAGTCGGCGGGCCCGGATCGGATTATACCAGCAGAGATTCAAAAGAACTCGGCAGCCATCATCCCCTGGCTAGAGGTTATCTTCAGGGGATGTTTGAAACTAGTCTATATTCCTAGGAATTGGACAGAGGTCAAAGTAGTCTTTATTCCGAAATCGGGAAAGAGCTCACATGCTCGTCCAAAGGACTTGAGGCCTATAACTCTATCATCCTTTCTGCTGAAAACCCTGGAAAGGTTGATAGATGTGTTTATTCGATCAAGAATTGAACCCAGGAATTGGGCAATGTCGCAGCATGCGTACTGTAAGGGAAAGTCGGTGGACACAGCTCTGCACGATCTAGTACGCACAATTGAGAAATCAATTTACTTGCAAGAGTTTTGCATGGTAGCATTTCTCGATATTGAGGGTGCTTTTAATAATGTAAAAACGGAGGCGATCATGGAAGGATTGTCTTTTTTGAAGGTGGACTGCTCTATAAGTAGGTTAATAAATCAGATGCTGGTAAGCAGGACTATTACCTCGGAGCTGGGAGAGTCCAAGATTAGAAGACGGGTGGTTAGAGGAACCCCACAAGCAGGTGTAATGTCCCCCATTCTCTGGAGTGCAGTGATTAATGGATTGCTGCTGGAACTAGAGAGAGAGGGGATAGGGGTTGTAGCATATGCTGATGATGTAGCGATAGCTGTCTCAGGCAAATATCTAGATACGATTAGGGATGTTATGCAGAATGCACTCCTGATTGTTACGAAATGGGCCAGCAAGTGTGGATTGGGGATTAACCCGTCCAAAACAGAGCTGGTACTATTTACTAGGAAATATAAAATTCCGGTGGTTAGCCCTCCTATCATAAACGGCAGCGGACTAGTTTTTGCTGACCGAGCGAGATTTCTGGGCATAATCTTTGATAGTAAGCTCAGCTGGAAGCCTAACACTTTGGAAAGAGTGAATAAGGCTATTGTAGCCTTATACTCGTGTAGGAACGCTATAGGTAAGAGATGGGGCTTGAAACCGGAGCTGGTATACTGGCTCTATACCGCCGTGGTAAGACCTGTGCTAATGTACGGGGTGGGTGTTTGGTGGCCAGCTCTAGATAAGGTAACTTATAGAGGTATGATGGAGAAGGTGCAAAGAACGGCCTGTATGCTTATAAGCGGGGCGCTTAGGACAACACCTACACGCGCTTTAGAGGTTATGTTCCACCTTATTCCAATCGACCTTTATGGTAAACAGATGGCAGCCAACGTGGCTACGAGACTCTTGGCTGTCTCTCAGTGGAAGTGTCTTCAGGTGGGACACTCGACGATAGGTAGATTCGCTGGCGTAGAACTGGCGAATCTGGATTATATAAAACCAACGTTATGCTTCGATAAGGGTTTCCGTACCATCTTTCCCTCAAGGGAATCCTGGAGTAACGGATCAATGTTGGAAAACGAGGCAGTGCAATTTTTCACGGACGGCTCGAGGCTAGACGATCAGGTAGGAGCCGGGGTCTTCTGTGATAAACTTAATGTTAATATTTCTGTTCGTCTCCCTGACTACTGCAGCGTGTACCAGGCTGAAGTGGTGGCGATCGGGCAAGTCATGACATGGTTGAAGCATAATGTGGTATCCGGGAGGGATATCGCAATTTATGTGGACAGTCAGGCAGCGATCAAGTCACTTGGGGCAGTTTGTCTGAAGTCGCGGGTGGCGCTGGATTGCCGATCATCTCTTAACGAGATGAGCGAGTATTTCAGCATCCAGATAATCTGAGTCCCGGGTCACTCGGACGTCACGGGGAACTGCAGGGCGGACGAACTAGCTAGGTACGGTACGACTCTCCAGATGCAGCCGGAAATGGTAGGTCTGGGGAGGCCTATGACAGTGCTAAAATGGGCGCTCAGTAAAAAGGCAATCGCCTTGACAAATGAGAGGTGGATCAACACTCTCACGTGTAGGGTAGCAAAGCAAGTTTGGCCAAAACTGGACTTGCGGCGCTCCAAGGTACTAATATCCCTGGGAAGACAAGAAATAGGATTGGTCGTAGGGATAATGACAGGTCACTGCCTTTTTGGGGAGCATGCGAGAAGGCTGGGGATACAGACGAATGACTTTTGTAGAAGTTGCATGGACGAAGAGGAGGAGGAGACTTTGGAACACTTCCTATGCTCATGTCCGGCGCTATCATACAGAAGGCATAAGTATTTGGGTGTGTACGGTATGGACAGCCTTTCGGAACTCGCGGACTGTGGAGTGCGAGATTTGTTACGCTATATAAATAGCTCTGGTTGGTTTCAACGGGAGTAATGGGGAGATGGGATCCTGTGGTATCACAACGGGCCATTGCTGGCCTAAGTGTGCGATAGCAGCCACTTCAACCTAACCTAACCTAACCTAGTATTTTGCTATGCTTCCCCCACTGACCTGTTCTTGGTTATATTACTTGGCTACTTAATTCTTCTTTGGTTAGCTGTCCGACTATCTTATTTCGTTCCCGTCTAGCATTGTTAACGAATCTGTTAATCCAACTAATTATAGATATAATTCGGTGATAACTAGAATTTCTATCTATTAGGTTTCCTAGAAAATTGTTAGAATTCGTGGTTACGGTGAGTGTATATTGATTCGGCGGTTCTCCTTCCTAATTGGTTCCGTAACTATCCTTCTGGTTTGGCCAATGACTTTGCTCTTCAATCAGCCAATCAGGCCCAAACCACCACAGTATATATTGCCGTAGCGTAGCTATTGATATACCCCTAGATGCACAATCAGATGGGTTGAACTCTGTTGGAACGTGACGGCAACTGGAACGACTGATTGACTGGATAATGCGCGATGTTCTGTTTCCCATGAAAGTAGACCACTTTCTCGGGTGGGACGATAACCAGTCCAGCACTATCTTGGAGTCTGTCCAAGTTGTAACGGAACCAATAGCCAAAGTGGTAGATGATTTGATGGATTCCACTAATCTGGTTAGGAGAACCCCGGCACATAATTCAAGCCGCGGAATGGACACCTGCTTGATATGCGCTACCTTTGTTTTAGCCACTATCAGTCTAGACGTACAACTTCCATCTGTGTAAGAAACCCGTAAATAAGCCGCTGCAGCATACACGAACTCACTGGCGTCACAAAATGCGTGAATATCAATCGTTTTAATCTTCTTACCCACAAACAGCCATCTGGGAATAGTAATTGAACTAGCTGCATTCATATCCTCTCTCATAAAATCCCATCGCTCTGATCGAAGGATTTTGAAACGTATTGTACTCGGAGCCAACCATCCCAACGGATCGAAAATTTGGCTGCTCATTGAAAGGATTATCCGCTTAGTAATCGCTGTGGAACTGGGTAGATGGACAGTGAAACCGAAATTGTCCTTGTGGGGACTCCAATTAATCCCTAGAACCTCTAGACATATGCCATTATCCTTTATTTCTTTTGAATTCGACGCTTGTTGCTCTATATCGATTGTGTTGAGCAATTCACTGGAATTGGAACTCCACTTGCGTAACTGCATGCCCGCTTCGGTTAATATTGAGATAATGTCATCTTTTAACTGTATTGCTTCGCCCAAACTATTCGTCCCAGTCATTAAATCATCCACGTACATATCGCGATGAAGTGCAACCGAAGCTTTAGGAAAACTCTTTTGATTTAACCTTGCTAATTCCTCAATGACTCTCGTTGCCAAAAACGATGCAGGCGCCATCCCATAAGTGTCTGTCTGTAACTGAAAATAATTAATAGGCTTTGAAAGGTTATCTCGCCAAACGATGCGTTGGTTCTTTTGATCTCGCTCATCGACCAGTATCTGACGTTATAATTTTTACGATATCGGCACCGAAGACATACGTGTGCTCTCGGTATCGTAATAAAATTTCAAAAATATTCGATTGTATGCTTGGGCCGACTAAAAGTGTATCGTTAAGTGAGACCATGTTGCTTGTTTTTGCCGAGGCATCGAATACCACACGTAGTTTCGTAGTGGTGCTCTCGTTCTTAAAAACACCGTGATGTGGTAAAAAGACCCGATTGTCCTGAAAAGCGATGTCTTGCGTAATAGGTAAACGCATTTATCGTATGCTTTTTGCGATCGTATCGGTCACGCAATTTTTTAAAAGCTTCGTTATAATTTGTTTCTGTGATAGAGAAATTTTTAATGAGCGATGCTGCTTCTCCTTTCAATAAGCCCTTCAGGTATTGAAACTTTTCGTGAATCGTAGACATAAACAAGTCGTGAAATGACTGTCACTCCATGTAATCACCGCTAAATGGCATGATATTAATTTTTGGTAAATTAATTTGAAATGTCAGCAATCGTTATATCAGGAGATCCATCTATGCTCGCTTTTCTGCACCACTTATTTAACCCCGTAATTATTTCGTAATGTCCTCAACAATTAAAATCTCTGACGGCTGCTCAGCGTCTATTAAAAACATCTCTTTCTCGGTTTCATTAACACTGCTAAATAGTTCCTTCACACGTTTCTGTCTTATCACGAGCTGGTCAATTTCGACTCCTGGTTTAAGATCCCGGACATATTGCAGCATTTTTTGCATTTTTTTAATTGTCTCTCACTTAACACTCAAATTTTAGATAACTTCCCGAAATGAATTAATAACTACCGTATTTAAATTACGCCGATATTTATAAGAAATTGTAATAGAATACAATAAATACTTTTATAGCGGTACTTATCTGGCTTGATACGATTTACTGTTGCACTCTGGCGTGATACGGTTTACTGTTGTACACGAGGTTAAAAATTCGGCGCTCTCTTAGATCCGAATTTAATTGTAATGACGGCTGACTGATATATAAAGACCGCAGATCCGGCTCGAAGGACCACTATGTTTGGGCAACGATCATGTTGGCGAGTCAGCACTCTTATATCTGTAATCTGTTTACCAAATATTTTGAGTCAGTGTATGAAACATCCGCGACGTCATTTCTATCACATAACATGTATCCACTTGCAGTACCATTACAACTGATTATAATTTATTAAAATTCACTGACACAGAGGTTTATGACTGCTTCACTCTTCTTGTTGTAAATATAAGGAGGCTACAATTCACCCATCCTCATTAAAAATTGTGCTGAAAGTTTCTCTCTTCCGCTGACTCACACCTTTAATGAAAGCCTTTGGACTTGGATTTTTCCTGATCCCTGGAAAATATCTTTCATTCGTCCGATTTTTAAATCTGGCAAAAGATGTGAAATTAGTAATTATCGAGGAATTGCTATTATTTCTACCATACCCCATGCCGATATTTTTGTTTACCATTTGAAATCTTTCATTTTGCTTGCAGATCGTGGGTTTTATCCGGAATGATCTACAATTACCAATCTAACCTCGTTTCTCTTTATGTGGACATTTATACAGTAGGTTCGATTCCCGGCAACTATTGGATGTTGTTTACACTGACTTTTCAAAAGCTTTTGATAAAATTGAGCATTCGATGCTTTTTCATAAGCTATAGACAAACTATATCGTGAGTTCATATCGTTGCAATCTTATCTTTCTGGCAGGTCACAATACGTTAAGATTAATGATTTTGCTCACGGCAAAAATTACAATGACAATTAATCAGAGTCGACACAAGCGGGATCCAACCGTAATCAATTTTAGTGTTTGCTTGATAAATGAAGAACGTATTAAATTCACAACATAAAATGCTCAAAACAAGAACTGCGAATTTTTCAAAAACCGCATTGATCGCATTTTTCCACAATTGTGTGAGAACAATTCATTTTTAAGAAAATTATTCTACTCAGAAGTATCGAAATATTACAACTGGAATACATCGACAGAAACGTTTAGTTGAGGAAAACAATTTGCTGAAGGAAGGATATCCGGATGTTCGGGCATCCGACGCTTTGTGGCGGGTATACTTTGTACAGAGAAGCATCGAGTGAATTTCTTCATTGAAATAATGGAGAATGCTTCTATCCGACTATCTGAGAATTCTCATTCAAACAGTTCATTTACCAATGGTAATGAAGACATTATGGGTGGAATTACTGTCATTTTAGTAGAAGATTTTCGTCAGACTGGCCAATACACGGTTTTCTTTTACGAACTGGGAATTTTGTGAAAGTTATTGTGGAAATTTCTTATAAATTTCCTGAACAATTAGAAAGAAATTTGCGTAGTAACTTTCTCAAAATTCCAAGTTGGTAAAAGAAAATTTTTTGGTTGGCCATTCTTCAATATTTTTACTATCATAAAAGTATCATAAAAGAAAGTAAAGTGGGATTAACGGCTAATATGAAATTTAATTTGCCAACACTTTCTCAAATCAACTTTTAAGCCTTGGTAACAGAAAAGAATGGCAGTCATTGCAGCAAATACAAGCACCATAAATGTTTGTGAATGGAAGCTATACTTGTGTCAATCAATGAATTAGTGAAATTCAATGTTTGCCATCGTTTCGCTTTAGTCTTATTGCTTTGTTCCAAAATTAGATTTTCCCTTCTTTTACAGAATTTAGCCCATTGGTAATATTTGTGGCCTGTGGAATTTATTTCTGTTGTAATTTTGAATTGTAGCCCACCATAGAAAAGGAGCACTGGCCGGTGGTGTTGGAAAAACGGTAAATTAAATTTGAAGAAAAAAAAAGTTCTAAGCAAACCATTAAACATGAATAATCTCCAACTTTTTTTTTTGGGCGATTCTTCACTTTATGGCTTTGAGTGATTTTGAATTTTATGTGTTCGTGATTCGTCCCGTTTTTTGGGCGATTTGGCATAATGCATATTTTTGCGCAATTATTCGTTTCATCAATTTATATTTTTCGAGTTGTTGAGATAATGTATACCTCTTCTGCAGTTGAGCAAGATTTTCACTAAAATTCACTGGGATCAAAACTATTCTGTAACTACATAGTTACATAATTTTGTTTTATACTACGGCTAACCATTTAATACACAAATCAATGTAATCTTGTCGAATATTGTTGGAACGTGATGTTTATACATTTTAGGTTATGAAATCGTTCAACTCGCCTCACCCACGCAAATAAACAACTCAATACAACAACCCAAATTGTACATAACATTTAAGCTTATCAGGCAATATTTTTGGACAATCGTTATTGGAAATTGTATAATTACGTCCTGTCCATCCTTCTGTTGTGGGTGATATTTTAGGGTGGTAAATTTTAATCGTAACAAAAATTATCCGAGTTATAGTATATATTTAGGATTATATATAACAATAGTTATGCATTTTTGTTATATAATCAGCCATTGCGGATTTAATATTATCAATTTTAAATTAGATTTTAATCCCATTCGGATAACATTTGAAATTATATGTGAAAGTACGTAATCTAGAATACTAGCCGAAGTACCCGACGCTGATCGAAGTTTTTGCTTGTGGTTGTGGATAAACAATGTTTGATGTTTTGCCATCTTTTGAGTGGAGAGTCCAAATTTATTCCGGCAATCTTTGGCATAATTGACCTATAACGCCTTATTGTTAGTGATAAAATAACAAATGGAACTCGATCAGCAAATTGTAGTCGTTTGAACTCGATTAGGATTACATATGGAATGAACGCATCCTCGCCTTTTGCGCAAAATATTGATAGCCTCTAACACATGTGAAATTTATGTTTAAGTTTTATTCAAATCAAAATTCAATATTTACTCATATTTATTAACTTCGAACTAAGTACAAACTTTATTTAGCTTTTACAAATTAAGCTTTCAAAAGTACTTTCATAAATTTACTTAAATTTGATGAATGCGTATCAAAACCCACTGAAATATCCAAAACTTGTACCTAGGTATATAAATAAATTTTAGTGCCGCCCTCAAATTATTTCAATCTGTCACTAGTTTAATATTATTGATGCCCAACTCAGAACTCACAAAATCTTTCTTTGTAATTTCAAACAAATTTTAGGTTTAGCAACAAATTCTTAGCTAAAAAGTTAAATGTTAATCATTTTTCAAATATTATTCAAATTTGTGTCAACTTCAATATAAGTATTAATTTTACACTTATTTAAAAATTCGATTAGCTTCAACAGTAATTTACAATTGAAATTTTATTGAAATTTCTCCAAATTTAGATTTCAACCTCATTTCAAGTTTTGTAAAATTCGCATCGAATTAGAACAAAGTTACTACTGAGCAGCTGGATAAGAATTTTGAAATTTAATGAAACCGAAATTTAATACTCATAAATATTGGTTTCAAACTCATTCAAATTATTTTCAAATTTAATAAAAAATACTTGTTAATTTAGTTTCAATTCAATAGAACTCTAACCCTCTATTCAGCATAAGCCAAATTATAGAAACCGAACTCACCACAAAACTCTTATGCCTTTAGGACATTGGGATTTAATAAAACCGATACAGTGAATACTAGGTAATCAACTTGGATTTGCAAAACAGCTGTCTATCAAGGGTATTAGTGAAATTTAATAAAATAACTTTAAAGCTGGAAGCGAATTTAAAAATTCAATTTATCATCAGTTTCAACAAAATCATTTTAAAATCATGTTTTAATTGACAGAAAGTAAACTAAAGTTACAGTCCAAACTTCCCCATGGAATTTGTTGAAATTTGAAGTTAAATGAAAATTGAACCCAAAATTTGAAAAAGTTATTTTTGATTCAAATTGTGGCGATCACAAGTTGAAACAGGAAAAAAAAAAATTTTTTTTTAGTACACATTAGAAAAATTTTATGTCACAGACTGTAATTTTGAATTAAGTTACCTGTATGTAAATTGGTTACTTGCCAATTAGGATTACCATAGTAGATAAATAAAAAGAATAAACAAAGAAACAAATAAAAAAAAAACGAAAAAAAAATTTTGCGAAAATCGAGAGATGGGGATTGTTAAATTGAATTTGGTCCAAAGATGACCAATGGCAGAAAAAAAATAAATAATTATAAAACAAAAACGAGAAGCAAATGGATTACGGATTTATCAACGATAATTAAAATGAGTGTTCCCAAATTTTTTTTATATAAAAATTCAATAAATAAAAAAAAAATAATAAGTTCAATAAATGTATTCTGTACATAATCTTAATATAATAAACTTATAAATTTAATCAAGAATAATAAAATAAAAGTGTTCTATGGACTAAAAATGTGGCCAAAACAAAACGTGCATTTTAATGGTGGTTACATTTGTCCCATGTGGGATTGTAATATCAAATACGAATAAAAATAAATGCCACCACCAAACAAATACAAAAACTACAAACTTAAAACACGCGTAATATCAATAAAAATAAATTAAAGATTAATTAATAAAATAATAAGTTGTAAACTAGAGACAGTGAGAAAAATCATAAAGTGCATAAAATTGTACCGGTGTTTACATTTGTCCAATATGTAAAATAAAATAAAAAAAACCTAAACGACACAAATAGACAAAACAAGAACTATTATAATAGTATAGTGATTGGTTAAATTAATCTAAGTAAAGATTAAAAATAATAATACATAATTCTAATAATAAAATAATAAATAAATAAATAAATAAATTTACATTCCGGATTATTTTTGTTTCTTGAAAATATAAAAAAAAAAAAAAACAACAACATCGGATCCGATACGGTATTTAGTATTAAGAATTTTCATTATATAATTTAATTAGCGGTTAAGAATTTTTTTTATAGTTTTGGGTGATGGGTTTTTCGTACTATAAGTTTTCTCTGTTTAAAATTAACTCAATTTTAAATTCATTCCGGACATTTGTCTTTAATCAAACGCCTAAATAATAATCATATTGATTATTTTTTATTCCGTTTAAAATTGAGTAAATTTTAATTGCATTAGCATTACGGATATTTTTTTTCCCTTTTCTTCAATCTAATTAATACAAATAAAAGTATATGAATCAATTATTGCTGTTACAATATTATTATTGCTTTTTATTCATTTCATTCATATTCATTGCTATTTCATAATAAATGTTTAAAAATCATTCGTTTTTTTTTTATTATTATGATTGAGTAAATATTTTTCCGTTATATTGGTGATGAACCGGTGATGCTGAAGCTTAATACGTTGACGTTTTTTTTTCCATTCATTCATACCGCATTCTCAAGCTCTCCTGTGGTCCAGGAAAAAACCCCCCCGATCCACTGAAACCTAGCCGGTTACAAAATGCGGTCTGGTTAACCACTTGAGAGTCTGTGGTAGCTTTCGACTGAAAACTCAAACTTTGATTTTCTTCGAAAGTTGTTACAAAATTTAATATAAAATTATTCAAATATTCCATTTAAATTTTCAACAGTTCCAATTTGATTGTTAAAGTCAAACATATTTGTGGGTCTCTAAATTTGTAATTTAAATTTGATCAAAGTTAACTCCTTTAATTTTTTATTTTGAATTTCAAACTCAATCAAACTTACCGTTACATTTGTTGAAAATTTATGTTTAAGCTTCATTCCAATCTGCACCGATTCATCCACATTTAAATTTTGACTTCAAACTTAGTTTAAACTATGTTCAGATTTACTTTTTTTGTGTAGCTGGTATAAATTCATTATTTATACTTTTCAACGTAAGCCAAATTATAGAAACAGACTCAATTTAAACCAGGTTTTCGGAACCGAACCCGAACCCGAACCTCGAGCTCGTTCTGGTTCAAATATTTTTAGTAATTTTTTCGAATCCGAACCTAAACCCGAACCCAACATTTCGCGAGTTCGATTCAACCGGGTTCCGAGTTGACTTTGAGCTAAGCGTGAAACAGGAATATGGTGGGAAAACCATAAAATTGAAATTCCACTTTTATATGTTAGCGGTAGTTTTATATGTTAGCGATTCCTGCAAATGCAAACCAGTGTGGAATTAATGTGGAATTTAGCACCACAAAGACTACACCAGAGAGGAGAATCATTAAGAGATATCCTATTCGTCAAATTAAACGAAAATTTTTTAATGAAATACTTGTGAAGTATTATTTTTTTTAACACGAACCCGAACCCGAACCTGAACCCGAACCCGAACCCGAATCCAAAACTGTGTGGGTTCGAAACCCTGATTTAAACTCTTATTTCAAGCTGGAAACGAATTTGAAAATTTATTCCATTTCAAATTTATTTCAACCAAATCATTAATTATGAAATCTTGGTTTAATTGGAAGAAAATAGTGTATTAAGGATTTTAGATTGAGATTCAGTTCAAATTTAATGTTTTCCTAATTGGATTTGTTGAACTTTGAAGTTAAATGAAAATTGAACCTCAAACACTTTGAAAATGTTATTTTTCTTATAATTCAAGATAAAATTATTCAATTATTGCATTCAAATTTTCATCAGTTTCAACTTAATTATTTATGTGAAATATATTTGAACATCCTTAAACATATTAAAATGAAAGGTTAACTTGATCAAATATAACAGTATTTTTTTGGATTTCAAACTTAATCAAATTTACTTTCAAATTTGTTGAAAGTCATTTTTACATTAAAATTGTTCCCAAAACGGTTTTAAAATATTGTATCTAGGAAATTGAAATATTTTATTGTTCCAAAATAGACTTTTAAAAATATTTCAATTTCCTAGAAATTTTAATAAAATTTCACGAATGTGACATCAAATTCCACTGAAATTTCCAAAATTTCAAGTATTTTTGAATGATTTCAAACAAGCACCAATTTGAATATATGGCCACTTTCTTTGGAAAATCTAACCTTTTCATAATTAAAAATTTAAATTGAACTCTATGCTCCACATATTATTCAAATTTACGCCAATCGCAACGTAATTGTTCATTTCAAACTAAGTAAAAATCTGACTAATTTTTATAAAAGTTCGTTAATATTGTTATAAGTTCAAACTCATTCTAATTACGTTTAACAGAAATCTAACCCCCACTTTAAAGTCTATTCTTTCGGATTTTTTTAGATTCCTCTAATTTATGTCGGTATGTATGTCAAACCCAACTTTCAAATTGTCTTAACCAAATCAGATTATGAAATTATATTTTAATTAGCATAAAATCCGAATTGTATTAAGGATTTCAGATTCAGACCCAGTTCAAACTTATTGTTTTCTCCATGAAATTTGTTGAAATTTGAAGATACATGAACATTGAAACCCTTTAAAAAAGTTATTTTTGCTTATAATTATAAAATTATTTAATTATTGCTCTTAAAAATATTCAAATCGGTTTTTTTGGGTTTCAAATTTAATAAAACTTATTTTCAAATTTGTTGAAAGTTACTTTTAAATTTAAATTGCTCCCAAAACGGTTATCAAATTTTGAATGAACCGAAATGTATGTCTAAGTTTCATTCAAACATGTACCGATTTAAAAATATTTTCTGAATTCGAACAAAATTCAAGCTCTATTCAAATTCATCTTTTTGCTGTTATAAAATAAGATTTTACAAAGTACTTTAATTTTAATTAAATCTGATGAATAAAAAATCAAAATCCACTGAAATCCCAAAATTTCAAATTTTCCTGCCTGGTTTGAGACTAGCACCATTTTCAAGATATACCTCGTTTGGAATTTCGAACAAATTTTAGAATTTAAAGTAAATTCTGAACAAATATCATTAAAATTTTCGCCAATCACAATGTATTTGTTCATTTCTAATTAATTTCGTAAAAAATTTACAATTGAAATTTCATTCCAATTATTTCGAATTTAATTTTTCAACTTAGATAATTACTGATATTATCAAACTTATTTCAATTTTCGAAAATTCTCATCAAATTTGATCAAATAACTTTGAGGCTTATAAATCTTGATTTCGAATTAAGTTCAAACTAATTCAATTTTAGTGAAAAATACTTGTAAATTAAAGTTTCGTTTCACTAATTTAACCCTTTTTAACGTTAACCAAATTATGGAAACCGAATTGACTTGAACAAAACCACTTTAAAGCTAGAAACGAATGTGATAAATTATTTGATTAAATTCTTTTATTATTTGAAACTAGGTTCTACCTCAATAAAATTCTAACGAAATTGTGTGAATGCTCCAAGCTTATAGATATTACACCCTTCGTTGTTTTCAATTGTACATAACGTGTACACTTGAGTCACCACCTAGCGAAATATTTATAACCCTTCCCAGTAGCCAACGATGAAATGTTATCATTCACTAAACAAACGTCTCCTATTCTATGATTATTTTTCGATGCCTTCCATTTATCTCGAGTTTGTAAATTGTGTAAATACTCGACGGAATACTCTTTCCAGAATAATTGAACTAATTGGGTGACTCTTTGCCAGCGCGATAAATGGTCCGACGCTAGACTAGTTAGAGAGGGTTCTGGCAATGTAGTTGATTGCCAGGTGTTAATAACTGTAGGGCATTTGGGTCATCAAATAAGGAGTAAAGTGAGCAGGAATTGGGGATCCTTGCAATCTGTTATTCAATAATGGTATTGAATTTTTCATAATCAAAATAAGCATTAGCCGAAATTTTCTTCAACTGGGTTTTGAATGATTTAACTGCCAATTCCCAGATTCCGCCTAAATTTGGTGAGCTCGGATGGTGGAATGAAACGCCATTCAATCTTTTCAGTTACCAAACATTTATTAACCTTTTCAAAGTTCTGCTCCGGGGAAATTTGTGGCGTTGTCAGACCAATGCTTTCAACATTTTCCACGATGAGCTGTAAATCGTTTTAAGCATGAAATAAATGATTCTGTGAATTGCCTTACGTGCAATTTATCTGTTCGTATCTGGACTCTTATTTCTTTGATATTTTCGTTTTATAATAAATGGCCCATAGAAATCGATTCCAGTAATGTTGAAATGCAGTCTTTGCAACTCTGTTGGCTACACATGTTTTTAACTTGAATGAAATCTTATTACGATCGGTGATGACAATGAACACAACTATGACCCCCTGTTGAGAGTGCAGAATTCATGGGCCGACCCACCTTTCATGTCAGCACTGTAGACAACTGAGTCAGGAGCAATGCAGCGTACAATTCAAGTCTATCAATGGTAATTGTTTTCGGTGGGGCCACACGTGATTTTCTACACACCAATATAACATAAGCTTGATCTTGATGGTTTTTATAATGATTCGAATACACTCTGAGACGCATCCCAAAATCCATGTAATTCATTCAAGCTATACATCACAGTTTACTTGTTCGATATTGAACCGAAAAACGTCTTTAGTTGGAGACCAAAATAACTTGAAACTTCCTTTTGCCAATATTGACGTTATATCTTTGTACGGAACTAATACTTTTTCAATATTTTCTGCTCCGGAAAGTAAGTCTTCGACGTAGAAATATTCGTCAACTGTTTTTGATGATATTTGGAAAATAATGATTCTTCAAATGCAAGTTCTTTTAGCGCTTTCGTTGCTAAATATGGTGCGGAAGAAGTCCTGTGTGCTACCGTCGTGAGCTCGAAAATTTCAATGGGCTTATTAACACTATCTCTCCAGAATTTATTGTCGGATATGGTGTGTCTGAATCGTTCACTCTTATTTTATGATACCTTTTTTTTATATCTGTTGCAGCAAAATGTTCCTCGCACAATTGTTGTTCCTTAGATAAATGCTTAGAAGGCACGGATTCAATTACATCTGCGTCCTGGTCTATTTCTTCGTTCAGAATGGTTGAAAAATTATAAACAATGTCTTCCAACAAATATCCATCCGAATTGCGTTTCCAGCAATATTGGTTGAGTTTTATTGGTATGGATTTAATTTAATTTCAATATCTCGTAGTAGATTTTTGCACCTAACAGGATATCAATATAGAATTCGGTATATTAAACAAGGGCTTTGCTAAGATTACATTGGAAGGAAACATTTCTGTGATAACTGAAACTATTTGAAGTCCTACCTCTTGCTGAAATTTATTTATTCTTGATTTTATTTCGTTAGAATTTTATGAGAAATATCAGATTTATTTTTATTCACTAGAGAAATTGAATTTTTAATTTTAATTTTAGCTAATTTTAATTTATAGGCTAAACTACTGCAAATAAAATTTGATTGACTTCCGGAGTCTAGTAAAACTCTGCATTGTGAATATGGCCCTTTACTATTAGTAATTAAAATCATTGCAGTTGATAACAAGACTGAGCTGGAAGGTTTACTATGATGGATGGGTTTAACAGTGCAATATGGTTGTGACTCTGAATCTGACGCTGATCAGAATTTATCTTATTATTTTCTAATGGTGCAGTGCATGTGCTTATTGTTGAACAATGTGCTTGGTTTGTAATATTTGCGGATTCGCTGATGTACAACCGAGAATTATGTTTATTTTGACAATAATTACACACAATTGTCGATGGACAATCTTCCATCTTCAAAAGGTTTTTGCACGACTCGATGGATTCTAAAATTAAACATCTACGCTGGATAAACGAAATCACAGATTCCCATGTCGAAAACTGACTCATATTTTGTTGCTCCTTCCATAGCCTACGAATAGCTGAATCTAACCTACTTTTAACTATGTTGATAAGCATCCTTTCACTCAGGGAGCTACATATATTGAAATTCAAGACATTAAATGAAGATGTAAATATACAATAAAATTTCAGCCTATTTCCTGAATGATTTCAAACCAACGCTAATTATTAATTTCAAACTATGTGATCGTGCAAAAATAAATGAAACAATAAATTTGAACGTTCGCTAATATTATTAAAATCAAACTCATTTCAAGTTTTGCAAAATTCGCATCGAATTTGGACAAAATTACTTTCAAGCTGATACATTTTGTTTTCAAACTAAGTTTAAACTCATTCAAATTATGTTCAATGTTAGTGATCTCCAAACGTGCATTGGATTTTAATTCTTTGGTTGCCATATTATCCACAAATATTCTGGTATAGTGCGCTTGGGATGCAAATGCTTGACACACAATTCCAATATAAAGCATTGGGATGCTGAACCCAGCGGTGCTCTGATCTTGTGATTAATTCTTGTGGTTGATACTTGAACTGAACTTAATATAATTTTATTTTTAGGTTGGTTGAGATTGCTGGGCTCCAACACTATAGGTTCAACTTCATTCAGTTTTTTCAACCTTTTTAGATTACTCTAATTTATGTAGCTATGTACATATGTCAGGCAAAACTTCGAAATTGTTTTCAAGTTTTCATCAGTTTCAACCAAATCCTTATAAAATCTTGTTATAATTGGCAGAAAGTATTATATAAATGATTTGTTTTGTTTTGTTTAACATTCACAATTATTCAAATATAGCTTCAAATTGACATCAGTTTCTACTTGATTATTTGTGTCGAAAATGCTTGTTGATCTTTGACCCTTAAATTTAAATTTGATCAAATTTAACTGAAAACTCCTAAAATTTTTTATTTCGATTTCAACCCTAATCAAACCTCCTTTAAATATTTTCACTTTTAAATTTAAATTCTTCCAAAAACGAATTTCAAAATTTAATTGAACCAACATTTATCCTAACCTTACCGGTTTAAACACATTTATTGACTTACAAACTAAATTTAAACTCTATTCAAATTTAATTTTTAATTTTTGCAAAATAAGGTTTTATGCAAAGTTTAATTAGAATTAGAATTAACTAGAATGAAATCAACATCACAATCCACTAAAATTTCCAAAATGTATAAACGAATTCTAGCCCTTTTCTAAATGATTTCAAACTAGCGCTAATCTCATTATATGCCCTCTTTCTTTGGGATTTCCAACAAATTTCATTTAAAATAAATTTTATCATTTTCTTTGAATTGAACATTAATCTTTCTTCAAATATTATTCAAATTTGCGCCAATCCCAACATAATAATTATTGTAATTTCAAAAAGAATTCTTTTCATTTTAATTTAACCCAAATTTAGAATTACAGTAATATAAAATGCGAGTTTGATAAAGATTTGAACAGCTAACCACCAAATTGCTATGATTAGTTTGGGTTAGAAAGGAATTTGAATGAAAAATTACAATTACGGTGTTTATGTGCCGTTTCTTTATAAAAATTGATTGTAAGTAGAAGTTGCGTCTTTAATGCCATAAGCGTTTACCATTCCACGTATCAGAATATCTAAATCCACAATGAAACAAGAATAGAGTCATTCATATTTAAAAGGTGATAATTATTATACCCTAAAGCTATGCGCCACTGTTAAATTGCAATAAAAACAATAAATTTAAACCGCACAGTGATAAATCGAAAAACGACAGCCAAGACGTAACAAAACAGATTTTCTTTATTCTTCTTAAAATTAAAGTTGAATACAACAAACACACGCACAATCCGCAACCAGATCAAAGGCTTCATTTTCAACCAATTCCTGTTTTGTTGTTTTTGTTTACTTTTTTACCATTTAATACATCTCCAAACCAGTTATTAAGATGCATTTTTTCTACTTTTCTGTGATGTTATCTAGAAAATGAATCCAAAACAAGATTTTCCTATATTATGTTGCCTTGTATTCTGTATAAAGAGAACTATTTCGTATAAATAGAGGATGTAATTGGGTTACCATCATCATAAGTTAAACACAAGTTGTAACATAACAAAGTGAAAATTCAGAAAACATTAAAAATCTTCTCAAGATGTTCAAATATGTAAGTGAATAGTATTATACATTCAAGAATTCAACATTAATATTTTATTCTGAACTATTTAGATGATTCTGTTCGCATGTATTGCCTATGCCACCGCACGGCCAGGAAATTTAATTGCTACTGCGGCCGGACCAACTTTATATTCGGCTCTTCCATCTGGACCATTATCATCATTGCCGTTATCATATGCGGCCGGACCAATTGCATTGTCGGGCAATTACTATAATCCACTTGCATATGCCGCACCATATCCATATCCATCGGCGTATACAGCATACAATTTTAAAGCACCGATTGCATATTCAGCACTTCCAGCCGGTGCCACTATAATTCACTAGAACTTAACGAGATTATTTGGATTTAAGACTGATTAAATGTGAGACATAATTCGGATTCGATTCAGGGCTAGAAGATGTAAAAAAAAAAAAAATAATTTGGAAAATAAAACTTTTGGATTGAATATTGACATTTTTATCGTTCTAAGAGTTTAAATCTACCCAATTGGTGTCTAAATTTGATATGCTGGGTTAAGTGTTACGAGACCTCTATTCAATTGTTTGCTTTTATTTTAATAATTATGTAGTACACTTTGTCACGGTTAATGATATATGCATGTAAACTACACATATATTTACGTAATTTGGCAAACAAAACCTTTTTGTTAACGTAATCATTGTGTTTCTTGAACCGATGCCAAATACGTAATATTTCACTTTTGATAACAAAAAATATTATAAGGAACACTTAAAATTGATTAAATTGACTTACCCCAAAATATCAAACTGCCCAACACAAAACAAATTTCACTTAACGTCCGCGCACATCAATAAATAAATCATCCGCGAAATTCATTTTGATGTCGCGGTAAATTATATGCATAAATTGTGCATTCCGAATAATAATTTTTGCGCATTAAAGTCACAACACAGAATTGGCTTTGGAATCAATAATTTATGTATGTGCACTCAGCACGTTAACAACCACGGTACGCGAATATTGATTGATAAAAAAGAAACAAAAAATTATTTAAGCGAAAGTAAAAGTTTTAATTTTAATTTTGATTTTATATAAGGAATTTAATTAAATAATTTAATTATGGTATTTAAGACAGTTGATTTATGTGTGCGGCGATTACTTATTTGTGGGTGGTACTTTCCCACTATAAACAAAAATTGTAAGCAAACATTCATTTCATTTTCTTTTTCGCCAAAATATGCTGTCTAATTTGGCGATCACCACTGCTCCTGTTTTCATTATTTGATTCTATAAGAAACTGGCTAATAAAAACGGGCGTCCATCGATCATACTTCTTCGAAAAGCTATACTTAATAGGAATATCCCGGTATTACATACAATTAAATTGGTCGTGAAGCGCTTTTCACTCGGTTAAAAAATCAATTTTATACGACATTATGCTAGCCTCTAATATATCAATCCACCAGATAACTTCAAAATTTCAACTAAGCTATAATCCATCAAGTTTTGGATTCCATTCTTGTAACGAACGTCGAATAAAAACACATAAAACCAAAAGTGGTTATTTTTACCTTCATTCCCTTAGACAAGGCTTTCCATTTTCGATATCCGGATTTCAAAATTTTCAAAAAATGTAAAGAAATGGAACTAATTTGGTTCAGATGGCCGCCAAGTCTTTTATGGCATAAATAAAGCTCCACAGTTGCGTTTTCGTGTCTTGTGCTTTAGCTCCTGAATCGCTCTTGGCTTATTGGCAAAGACGAATGACTTGACATAATTCCACAGAAAAAGTCTAAAAGTGTCAAATCACACTATTCTTGCGGTCAATTAATGTCACCGTTTCATGAAATTATGCTTACCTGGAACCTTTCATATAATAGGGCGATTCCGTAGCGGCACTGAAAAACGTCTAGC
The DNA here is from genome assembly GCA_963556165.1 of Tipula helvola. Taxonomy (NCBI): domain Eukaryota; kingdom Metazoa; phylum Arthropoda; class Insecta; order Diptera; family Tipulidae; genus Tipula; species Tipula helvola. Next base: position 41,711,247 of record OY744483.1, on the reverse strand, counting down.
CATTGTCCAACCATAATGGCATCTTCCATAATGAATATTTATGTAACTACTGATACAGTGACACCATAAAACGCTTAGGATTGCGAGTGGCCACAGTTGGTGGTCTACAATTACTTTTCTCGACGTTTTGAAAGTAGTTAAGTCCGAAAACAACAGCAAAAAAATCCGTCCGTCTTTTTGGATGTCTAGATATCTGTCTGTGCCCATGGTATCTCGAGAACGATTAGCCTGATTTGAAATTTTTTCTCGTCAATCTGTTTTTAGAAGATGTACGTCAAGAGGACACTAATTTACCACTGCCATACGAATTGACCCAAAAAACGTGGTGATATTTTCATATTGACCAATTTTTTACATATGGTTGTGGATAGAGTTGGGGTTGAGTTTCCGGTTGAGTTGGGTTTCATTTGCGGGTTGAGTTGTTGTGGTTTTGCGATGGGGTTCAATTTGGGATTTATTTGCGGATTGGCTGCTGATTACTGATTATATATATTACATACGTAAGTCGAGTTCATGTACGAATGTAGTTTTTGAACCGTGTTGATTTAGGGTTTGAGTTAACATTGATTTTGGTATTGAGTTGAGGGTTGTGTTGGGTGTTGAGTCGAAAATTGAATTAGGATTCAGTTATATGGTTGGGCTTAGGGCTGGATTGAGTAAAGCTTGAGTTAGTGTTGGAGTTAAAGTTGAGGAATCAGTAAAGGAATAATTTGGGGTTGAGCTGAGAGTTTAGTGGGAGCTTAGATTGAGTTGATTTGTGTTTGCATTTCGGGATTGATTTGGCCGTTGAGTATGGAATTGAGCAGAGGTTTGAGGTTTGGTTCTAGTTAGGTTCATCTACAGTTGAATTGTGGTTAAGTTAGCTTGCGTTAGCGTGGCGTTGAGTTTCAGGCTAGGTTAAGTGTTAGTTTGAAAGTAGATCTGGGGTTGAATTAGTAATTGAGTTGTTGGTTGGGTTGGTGCTTGATTTGATCATTGTGTTGGGATTGCATTATGATTGGGTTGGAGGTTGAGTTGTAAATTGAGTTGGAGGTTGAGCTGAAGATTGAATTAAGAGGTGCCGGATTGATTTAGGAGTCGAGTTAGTTTTCAAGTCCGAAATTCTGATCACTTCGTGAGATTTTAGCCCTTTAAATTATATTGCTTGATATTGTTGAAACAAACATCAATAGTCAGTAGTATTTGACAGTCAAAATTATTTACACACATCAACTTCATAATTGTTCTGCCATTAAACTTGTAATTTAGAATAAAATTACACGAAGACTCGATCAACACACACATACACACGTTTTGAGGCATGCAAATTTTGTATTCAGAGCTTTTACGTCAGCACGTTATCAAGGCAAGCTCATGGGCCTCACTGCTTTGTGCATAAGTTCAAAAGGGCTGGAATAAATCACCCAATTGACATTAAGGCAGATTTTCTTGTTGTACCTTCGTGCGTAGCGAAAACATTTTTTTTCATTGTGGTCTACCGTTTCAACTTGTTTGTTAGGCATCACGGAACTACATCTCCATATTGAGGGCTTTTCAATAACAACCAAGGAATTCAAGGATGTCTTTTAACAACTCAATCATCGTATATCGATAAAATCATCGTTCTTGTAGCTTTAGGTTTAGCATCCCCCACCAGATATTGCCGAGATTTTTAAGGATAATCAATTTTATTTAAATATCATTATTTTCATGGTTAGTTTGATTTTCATTTGAAATTTCTATTATGTATGATACTGCGGCGGATACAGTCCGGCTTCTTGCTGCTTTTATCTTTTATAGTTCTTCTTTTATTTGCTTTTAATCCTTATGCCAAAAGTGGGTTTCCAACTCCACTCCTTTTTTCCTTGGTTGGTTGTCCCTTAAAGTATCGCTCACCTTGGTCCATGCGCTGATCGCCACGTTGTCTGAAATCCTCCCTAAAAATCCCTAAAAATGCATCTTGTACCTATGAACAAATAAAGCTTTAAGTGAAAAACATATTTCTTCCTATTGTCTAGTCTCGCATTAATTAAAAGTATCGGATTTCGAGAGTAGATGATACGATACATTTTGCAACTCAATGCTCTGACGATTTCTAAATATATCGATAAAGCATCACAAATTTCGAATATAATTTGAAAAATATCAAGAATTTCGAAATAACCTCAATAATGTGAAATTTTCAAAGAATATTGAAAACTCTTGAAAGTTCCCAAATATCGTATTATCCGTAAGTTTTGTTAAACAATGGTATAAGCATAAAATATGTATGTATTTGCAAAAATTGGCAATTAGTTTTAAGTTTGATAATTAATTTGAACAAGTTTGGGTTTTAACTTAACTTTTAACGTTGAACCTTTTTTATACTTTTAGGTTTGCGCTAAAATGTTTTATGTACTTGCAAAAAATCAAGAGATTTTAATTTTATAAGCTTTCAATTATCAAAGCTTTTTAACCAAACCATTTTATTCAGAAATATGATTTTAGCAAGAGTAGCGGAATTTTATCTCAAATTTAGAGTATTTGATCTTAAAGTTAATCATTAATCATCAAAAGCTTTTAGTTTTAAGAGGTTTTCAAACCAAACCATTTAAATAAAGGAAGGTGGCATTTCAGGATAAATTTAGAATATTTGTATTCAACGAGCTTTAAGCTTAATAATTAAATTATACTTTTTTGGTTTGAACTTAACATTTGTGAGCCTTTTCATAATTTCAGGTTTTTGTTAAAATTGAGCAAAAATTATGTTTTGCAAAAACTATCAAGCCTATTAGTTTTAAGCTTTTTTAACCAAACCATTTTACTCAGAAATTCGATTTTACAAAGGATAATTGAATTTAGGGATACTATCAAAGCAACCTTGATTATACAAGCCATAATCTAAAAAACGAAGCTTTTATAAGGGAATTAGAAACGACGAAAAAATCAAAATTTCCATAGTAAAACACACAAAACATATGGGAAATCACTTTTTTTCCTAAGACAAATTTGTAAATGAAAACGTTACCAATTCTCTATTATGATTTCTGAAATATTTTCATAAATGTTTGAATTTCAACATATATGAATATCGTTTAAGTAAATCGTTTTCATTTTCTTGTAATAATTGATTTATTTAAACCAAAATATAAAAAAAAGTTCATAACAACAGCTTTCTGGTCAAATTAAAAAGAAAAGCTTACTACAAATCGTGTGCATTAAGCCAATATACATAGATGGCAGTGGGCAGTAAACATTTTGAAAACCGTACAAAAAATCGCCACTTGGGGAAATTTGAGTTCAAAAGTTGTAGGAAAAGCAAAACAAATTCGCAAAATATTTAAGAACGTGTCATAATTTTGTGATTAAACAATCTTTTTCGTATTTTTCTGTATAAATCTGAGACATCTAACGTACACTAGTAAAACTAAAGATAAATTTAGCAAGTATTATTTTAATTTGTCAGAGCCAACTTTGATGTATTTTTCAAAATGAAAGTTCGAAAAATATATTTTAGAAATAATTTAATTTTAATATTTCTGCAATTAATATTTACTTAATACCAATATACCCTTCTTGTATATTGCTGCTAAATATATGTAGAACACTTTTGTATAAAAATTTTGTAACATTTTTGCTTTTTTCATTGAAAAACTTGAAGCTAAAAAACACCATTTTTAGTATGGATTCCTATGGAAATTAGTGAAAAGTTATACCACTAAAAAAGCTTCGAAAAAATACGTCATAATGATTATGGCTCTATACTCTAGAAGGCTCTGATACTATAGTATATTTGTTCTCAATGTAAATTATCAAGAGCTTTTAGTCAAACCAAACCATTTTACTATAAAGCTTGGTTTTATAATATAAGCTTTCGTTTATCGACACTTTTTTAGCTTACTTAACATTTCTGAGCCTTTTAATAATTTCAGGTTTTTGTTACAATGTTTTTCGTGCAAAAATATGTATTTGCAAAAAATATCTAGAGTTTTTAGTTTTAAAAGCTTTCACTGCTCGAAATGTTAAATAATTTATCCCAAAATTTCGTTACTACAAAGAGTTTTGTATGTTTGTTTCCAATGAGCTTTAAGATTGATAATTAATTTATACTTTTTGGGTTTGATCTTAACATTTTAAAACCTTTTCATAATTTGGGGTGTTTGTTAAAATGTATTTTGTATTTGCAAAAAATGTAGAACTTTAATTTTAAAGAGCTTTTTAACCTAAATCATTTACTTTTAATTCTGAAAATTGATAGTTTAAAGGAATGTGGGATTTTGGAATAAATTTAGAATATTTGTTTTCAATAAGCTTTAAGCTTCACAAATAATTCATACTTTTTGGATGTGAACTTAACATTTTTGAGCTTTTTAATAATTTCTGGTTTTTATAAATAATGTTTTATGAGATGTATTGGAAAAAATTGTCAAGACCTTTAGTTTTAAGAGCTTTTCAATCCAAACCATTTGACTTTTAAATTTGATATTATCAAGGAAGGTTGTATTTTGGGATTAATTTAGAGTTTTTGTTTGCAACGGGCTTTAAGCTTATTAATTTATTTATATTTCCTCGGTAATTTTTGTGCCTTTCTAAAAATTCTGCCTTTCGTTAAAATGTTTTACATATGTGCATAAATGTACTTTTAGTATTTCATTTATCGAAGCTTTTCAAACGAAATGCCTTGCAACTCTATGCTATGACTAGCTCTAAATATATCGATAAAGCATCACAAATTTCTAATATAATTTGAAAAATATCAAGATTCGAAATAATCTTAAAAAATGTCGAATTTTCAAAGTATCTTGAATATTCTTGAAAGTTCTCAAATATCAAAGTATCCGTAAGTATGTAAAACCAAAGGAAATCCTATATGTGCGATTCACCGCAATGTACAACGCAAATAACCAGGACATTCTTGAATAATTTCCAATAACCTATACAGGAAATCGATATTATTAGATTTATATGTCTAGACAGACTATTGTTTAATAAATCCGATTTAGTGAATTTTGGAGATAACCCGAAGTTAGATTTACTATATTAATGCTTTATTTTGAGTTTAGTGACTAAATTGATGTAATGGGAGTGTATTAGTTTCACAAATATTATGAAAACTAGAACAGTTTAATTTATTAACCACAATTTAAAACGGGTTTAAATAAATCGATTTAATAAATCGCAGTCTGTCAATGGTATAACTCTGCAAGTCCTTACAACTCAAAGCTAAGCGCAGAACATTGCCTGACAAAATTTGAATAAATTCGAGAATATTTAAAAATCTGGAACTGGAATAATCCTATATTATGGAAATGTCGATTGATCTCGAACATTTCAGTAATACCGAAAAATTTGGATATTAATGAATAGTTAATAGATTTGGCTCAAGTGAAGGAAACAAGAATTTTTTTTCAGCCGCATTTTTCTAGTTTCTTCTTAATTTTTATTAACATCACAATGATACATTGCAAGCTGGTAATACCAGCAGATTACTATATATAGTAGCTTATATAAGCTCCCTTTTATAAATCAAACTTAACATTTTGCAAAATAAATTTTATCTGTTGGCAAATCCAAGTCAACTTTTTCTAATTTAAACTTGTTTGTAAAAGTTTGAGTTTGCTTGACTAAAGGCTCAATTTGATTTGTAAAAGTTTGAATTTTAAATGCAAAAGGGGTAAACTTGGGGTTACGCAAAACACTAAAACTGTTATCGTTTGATATAGAAAGGTTCGATTTTAAACGAGTTTAGCTTATTTTCTTCTAAATCTAAATATCGTTCAGAACCTAAAGGCATTTTTATTTCTCTATGGTGTCAGAACTGAGAAGGAATGGTTGAACCTGTCTTAAGAAAATATTTAATAGCAACAGGAACGGTTTCTCTTTTTCTCAAAACAAAACCACCGCCTTTTCTTAAAAATTTCCTAGAATGTACTGTTCTGCAAATTTGAAAAAGTGGTCTAAATCTGAGCTGTCTAATCTTAAATTTGACCTAATAAAGGAAATCTCGTGGGCCCCCTGCGGCTAGGGGTGCTGCGGATACCTAGGTACGTCACTGTCTTTACTGGGTTCCTGGAAGACTTCATATATCCTAGAATCTGCTTTTCTTCTTGTTCACTCACATGTTGATTCTGAAACTGCCGGATATCGATATTCGGTAGGGGCCCTAATATCAAAAAATTTAGTGACTTCCGCAGTTCCAGTAATATTCCAAGCCTTCATATGCCAATGAAATTTTGTATAGGTGATGTGGGAGTCTTTCACGTTAGTTCCAGTACTAGTCCTCTCGTATAAATATCTTTAAATTTGTTAAAGCTTTTATATCATCCACTTTTAATTTCAATTTTATAGAATGACTGTAAGCGTTCAAGTTCATCCATACAATTATTGAAATCACGCTCTATACCACATGGAGCACCTGGCATATTTTCATCTTTCACAATAAGTTTCTAGGGGAAATTTTGTTATTTCGCAACATTTCTGCTTGATTCGCTCCTTTTATCACCAGCCCATAATTGACTTGTTCTTCATTCAAAGCACTTGCATCTAATTGAAAACCACTTCATCCACTCATACTGAGCTTAATTGCTAGGCCCTCTATCTATATTAATGAATACCTCAGTATAACCTAAAATTGAATATTTATTTGTGGTGTGCTTTACAAACAACTTAAAGTGTTATATTTGAAATGCCCGTTTACTAATTTTCCAGAGTAATGCGTCTCATGGATGAATAAGGAGAAAAACTAAATAGGAGAAAACCGACGCCACCAATTATCACCAATAATAAATTATGAACAACAGTAAATTTGCACCAATTAATATACGATAAAATTATATGCCAAGGTTAATAACTACATATATAGGTAATGTCTGATAAATAAAGAACCATCTCCTTTCGAATAACAGGTAACTGTGCAAAGTCTGGCACTTTACGTCTTCAAACGTGTTTAACTTCAAATGGAAAGTCCCGGAAAACCATCGTTACGCTTTTTCAGTAACGGTTTACCAAATTCTACGAACCAAATTCAAACGGTTTGCCAATTAAATTTGGTTAAACCACGATTTTAATGGGTCGGCTAATACAAATAAGCAATTGACACGCAAAGCACAAATTTTGAAACTCTTTTTAATTATACAAGACAAACACAATACAATCAGGAGAAAATACCCTTCAGAACACGATGTTCCCAAAACTGCTTGTGAAAAAAATCAAGTCAACAGAAGAAACATTTGTGCTACCAGTTTAAGGGATCTGGAAAAAATATAGTCACTAGTTGGGGTTGAGCCATATCTACCAAACGAAGTGTCGAAGTCAAATTAGGGTCCCGAAACGTCTTCAATTTTTGAATTTAGTGCCGTCAACGAAACCATTTGTTCGTAGGTACCAAAAAAATAATAAAGCAGTCATACTTTTGTTGACTAAGCACTCCAATGGCCGTCTCAACGTAAGAGAATTTAATGCAGTTTCGAACTGACAAGCCAAAAATATCAATAAAACCTATATAACTCGTAAAACCTATATAGTGTAATGTTAAAACATGAAGTAACTGAGTTACCTCAGCTCAACATTACGAAGAAATTGTCTCCTTATCTCTACACCCGCAGCAGTTTTTATCCTGCTAGCTGCAGTGGGAGGTAAATCAGTCGTAGGTTTTGGTGCGAGATAGAGGGAGACCTTGTTATGCTGCTTGGGAATTAGGAATTTCGGTGATCTTTGAAATCACAAAAGGATTGGGGATACGATTAGAAAAGTTGGACCTGCCTACGGCGACCAACAGAAAACTAAGTTATTTGTCCAGCATGAATGGACAGTTTTGGGCCTTAGCCGCTCATTATTTGAAAATACAACAAAAACAAAAAAAAATTAATTAATAATTCCCTGGATGAGGGTTTAATTAGTAAGTAAACCTGATCAGTAGCAGGTAGTCAAAAGAAAGGGTGAATGACGCGGTTTATAGCTGTGCATTCACCTGCCTCTAAAGAGGCTATTGACTCCCTACTACTGATTGTACCTCTTTTAGTTAGTTATGGGTTTTTTTTTTTATATTTACCTTTTTTTTCCTTGATATAGATTACCGAAAGATAACAAAAAAAAATAATTAATTTATAGATCGACAAAAATTATTTATTTTTCCGAAAAAAAAATTTTTAACATAGATCAAAAACAAAGCAAATCTACTCAAGACTTCTAACCTGACGGTTAGCAAAAATCAACAGTCTCGAATAAAATTTTTGCGAGGTTTTTATACAATTTTTCTGCTGATCGGTGAAAAAAAAAAACCATATTTTCTTTTTTTTTTTTTTCTCATCCAATAAACTTGAAAAATCCCATAATCACCCCACTGACATCTTATCCGAATTTCCGGCCAATATACAAGACGGTAAACATGAGGCACGTTTTGGTTGCATGTGTAACCACATTAACTGCCCAAGTTGCAAAAAAAAAACAATTATATTTTCACGCTTATCTACCTTGAGGAATTCAATTTCATCGACAATGACCCAATTAGATAAACGAAACGAAAACTGAGACTCAACAAAAATAAATTTGTCTACACACTGATAATAAAGAAATGTTTTTATGTTTGTTTACCGAAACTTGAGCTTCCGCAAATAAACATAAATGATAACACAAGTCATATGGGAACGTGCCATTGGAGATATTTGGATTTTACATTAATTTAGTTGTTGGTTATGTATCTGGCTTATGTGCATGTTTTAATATGTACAAACAAGATGGTTCCAACACAACTAATGTAAAAATATAATGTGACCTGTACCCGGATTTAGTCATGTAAATTCGTATTTTCTAGAAGAAAAAATCTTCAAATGTGGGGTACAGTTTTATACGCGAATTTGATGGATTAGAGTATTTTGTGACGGGGATGACAAGCGCCCGTTACAAATTCAATTGCCGGTTTAAATTGTTGTTTGTATCTTTTTCGTTAAAAATTAGCTTGGCTCCTTTAAAGTCTTAGGGCAGTTGGTTACTGTTCCGCCCTCTTTACCATAACAATATATTCGGCTTCTCGGCTCCGGGCAATCAAAGTATCTATGACCTCGCTGGTGATAATTCTATAACATGAAAATCCTCTTCTTTGGAACTTGTTATTAATGAAGATTTTGGCTTTTGGAGTTTCCATCTTTTCAGCTCTCTGTTTTTCATTTTGAGCTGCTGTTTTCATGCCTGAATAAATTTAGCATCGTCCAACTTTTTGCATTTTATGATGAGATCCGCTACTGTGTTTATATTAGACAATAAAATCTGCATTGCATATTGCGCCATATTTCTCTGAGGTAGATACAGTGTGTAGGCTTCCTCTAGAGGCGGATAAATTTGAGCATGAATATGCCTCTAAAATCGTCAATTTTACTGAATCCTGCGATGCCCTTGCGTGCATATCTTCCTTCAAAAAAAGGTCCATACCGTAAGTGACGTATTTTTATCCCCTGAAAACTGAATTTCCTTTCTGCTAAATGGGAGCTAGTAGGGGATTATTTTCTCTCTATACTGGGCTCCTGGAACACGGATTCTCGTCCTCATCCGCCAATGAAATTTTGTTCAGGTGATTGCCGGGTGATAGCCTGGGAATATTTTTACGTTAGTTCCACCTCTACTAGCCCTCTCGTATAATGACTCATCGTGCATTTCAAATTTTTTAAAGCTTTTATATCATACACTTTTAATTTCAGCTTTATAGAATGACTGGAAGCGTTGAAGTTCATCTATACAATCATTGAAATCACGGTTTGAGCACTTGGCACATTTTCCTCTTTCCCAATAAGTTTTATGAGAAATTTTCTTATTTCGTAACGATCCAGTTCCGAACCGATAAGCCAAAAATTTCCTTACAAATTTTTTATTCCCACAGCTCTATTTCTGTGTAAGCAAATTTAATAATTACAAATTGTTTTACTAATTATTGGTCAGCAAGGACAAAAGTTTTTACATACCTTCCGAAAATAACCCAAAATTTTGTATAAACAGTCCCTGGGCCGGAAAAACCAAAATAAAGATCTGAAATTTCAAGAGGTGGTCAGAACTTTAGTCCTGAAAGTTAACTGAATTCTCATAACTCAACCCTGAACACAACCCTCAATTAAACGCTCAACTCAATCCACAAACCAACACGATCCGAAAAACTATACATGAACATATAACTGAACCCGCAAGTCAAGCTAATTCCCAACTCAACCCTCAAATAAATCCTCGACTAATTGAACCATCTCTCAACCCCAATCAACCCTAATGAACCCCAACTCGACTATAAATTCAGCCCTCAACTCAAGCCCAAACTCACTGCCCCACTCAACCCTCAAACCCAACATTGTTTGGAAAAATACAAGCTTACATTTACTCAACTCAAGCTAACATTAATTCAACCGCCAATTCAACACACATATAAATTCCCAACTAAATTGCTCACTAAACCCTAACCTAAACCTAACTCAACTCTAACTCAACCGCAAACTCAATGTCCAGCTCAATTCTCAAACCAGTACATATAAAAAATTGGTCAACCAAAAATTCCAAATCGAGCAAGCCGTTCTCCGAATACCATTCCTGGCCACGGTATCTCTAGAAGGGCAGGTCCGATTTGTTTTTTTTTTCGCCAATATTTTTCTATGGTCAAGGCAGAGTATTGAAAATTAGTTGGAGCCTCTGTTATCTGCACGTCAAGAGGATCATTTATCTGCCATGCGAATTAATCCAAAGCCACCTGTTTATATTTATAAAAATTTCCAATTTGGGGTAAAATGATTTGGGTTCAGTTTATATTATGGGGACTGAGTTATAGGGATAAGCTGAAATTGAGTTGGGGTTGGGGTAGGGTTCAGCGAGAAATTCAGTTGGGGATTTATTTGGGGGTTGAATTAAAGTAATTTTGATTTAGAGCTTAACTTGAGTTAATTTACGCTTTAAATTATAAGACCATCTGATTTGGGAGTTGAGTTGAGCTTTCAATTTGAGGCTGAGTTAAGTGCTGAGTTGGGGTCAAGTTGGCATTGATAATTTCGGTCTAAAAAGACCAAAGTATTGAAATCCTGTTAACAATGACGAAACATTTGGTTGGTCCAAAACCACTTTTCTCGACGTTTTAAAAGCCCCAAGTCTAAATAAGCAAAAACAAAAAAAATTCCGTCCGTCTATCTGGATGTCTGGACATCTGAATGTCTGGATGACTGGATGTTTGTACCCATGGTATCTCGAGGACGGCTGGTCCGATTTGGAATTTTTTTTCGCCAATCCGTTTCTATGGTCAAGGCGGAGATTTGAAAAGCTTTTGGAGACTGTACGTCAAGAGAATGGGGTACCTGCCATACATTTGACCCAAAACTGGTTATATAAATATTTACGATTTATTTATATATGTTCGTTTGATTATTGAATTGGGATTGGTGTTGATTTGAAGGTTAAGTTAGGGGCCAATTTGCGGGTTGAGTTGAAGTTGAGTTGGGGATGGATTAGGATGTAATGAGCAGTTAACCAATTTTTTATCTATGCAGGTTTGAGGATTGAGTTTGGTTTGGTGTTTGCGGTTGAGTTGAGTGTTGAGTTTATTTCCTTTTGTGGGTAGAATTAGGGCTGAATTGGTGTTTGATTAAGGTTTAGTGAGCAGTTAAACTGAGGATTTGTAATTTTTATTAATAAAAATTGTTTTGGGATTCTATATCTTATCCGATTTTGATGAAATTCAGTATTTCCAATGGACATGTAATTCTCAAATTATTTTTAGATGAAGTTCTGGAATATGGCTAAGTATGATGGAACTTGGCTATTCCTTAACCGATTATTATGAAATAAACGTTGTGGTATGTTTCCTGAGTATTTACTGTCAGGGCTATAAGTTTGGTCGTGCTTAAACAAATAAAGTAGTGTAGAGCCTCGGAATTAGCAATATAATTTTAGAATCACCTTTCTATCGCAAATCTTGAATTTCATCATAGTCAGTTAAGGAATAGCCAAGTTCTATCCTAATTCCAGAATTTCATTCAAAAATCATTTTAGAATTCCATTTCCAACACACATGCGAAATTTGATAATAATCGGTTGAGAGATGATCATGTTCCATCATACTTGGCCATATTAAGTTTATCCCAAAATAATTTTAGGATCCCATTTCTATACCGGATGTCAAATTTCACTAAAATCCGTTATGAAATAAATAAGTTTTCTCCTAATTGGCAATTGTAAAACCTGTATATGTGCAAGATATTTTAAAAAAATCCACACGCCTTGCCCAAATAACACAAATATTGTTTTTGGATGTTGAGCTGAAGACTGACTTAAGAGATTCAGTTTGGGATTGATTTGGGAATAGACTTAATTTTGAAGACCGAAGTTCTGATCATCTAATGAGGTTTGAGCAGTTTATATTTTATGGTTGAGTCAGCTGTTCAGTTCGGGATTTATTTGGGGTTGTGTTGGGAGTTGAGTTGGAAGTTCGCTTGAGATGTTTACTTCGGCCCGCAAATACCAATATTGCAAAAAATGATTGAAAAATTGGGTTTGTCCAAGGCCACCTTTTTAGGTGTTTTAAATGCCTCAGAGTTCGAGGACGTCTGGATCTCGGGATCTTCAAATATTTTGCTTTTCCCATACGAAAACTGTTTGCTTGCAATATTTGTATAAAAAATATTGCACGAAAATTGTCATTTCATCAGAAGCTGTGCTATCGGCTTATGGTTCTTCATTGGGTTCAATAGGTCGAAAAACTAGCGGAAGATCCGAATAATAATAAATGTATATATGTATAACAAACGGATGAGTGATGTACAAGTCGCCCACTACAAAGTGGAACTTTTAAATAAAATCGTCCAGTTTAACCGAACGGAGTTGAGGAGAGGTGTGCTAAGTTGGGGAATTGCCATTTTGTCCCACTATGGCTTTCGCAAAGATGACCCCTCCATCTAAATTCGATAAATTTATTGAAGTATAAGTGACTTAGTTTCATTATTCTCTGTTACCAAAATGTGCGGTTGTGAAGTTTGATTGAAACATTCCATTTGGATGATGAAGTAACTTTGAGTTGAACTTTCTGGGGATTTTCAAACTCAATCTGAAATGTAATGTAATATTCGAAAAAGCAATTTGTGCAAATTTGATAAGTCTGATTTAGATAGCAAAGGGAATTTATATAACTATAAGGAAAGTTCTCGTACTAGTTGGATACCAGACCCAAGCTGATTTTCCAATATATTTTACGAAAATTATCACTGGATTACGTATTGTCTGAAAACAAGCCTGTTAGATAGTAAAAATGTAATTTGTTACAATATTTATGATAAAGCATTCTGAGGCAGCCGATAGATATGTTAGAGCCGCATAAAAGAAGAGTATCGCTGACTACAATGATCTCTCGCATTGACCGAACGAATTTTTAGATGAAAGTGGTGTTTTGATGGCGTTTTAAAGGTGGTATTCGAATTCCTTTAGGGAATTTATAGAACTTATTATGCAAATTTCGTTGCCCTAAATAGCTGTTTTGAAAATCATATTTTTGAAAAATTTGCAAAATACATTTTCTGGGGCATGGAAGCTGTCATTTCCGATTGGGCAATTTTCACTGAAATTTACTGGGATCACCCAGTTTATGGAAAAACTTTAAATACAGTTTCAGTTCGATAGGTTAAACAATCTGAGCTGAGTGAAGAGTACATAGATGAAACAATCGTCAGCCACTAGTTCGAAACTCAGTTTTTCGGACTCAAGGGACCCCAAACTACTAAACTTTTTTTAGAGGGGATGACGTGCAAGGTCTTTTCTACTGATGCGTTGTCGATATATTAAATAAAGAGCCAGCAATTTTTAAAACAAAATGCGTCAGACAAATATAAACGCAGAGTCTGCCGCAGCGCTGAGAAATCTTCGAATTGTCTACAACAGAATGTTTATATGGAATCCGGAATGCAGGGGTAAATATTTAATCTTGGAACTCAATAATAATCTTCATCTTGTCTAAAAAACTGGACAACGAGTCACGATAATTGTATGAGATTTCCTTGGCAAATCCAAAGGAATTCCAGTAAACAACGGAATTTTTAAAATTCTTGGAAGGAAGATTTAAGTCATAAATTCCTTTGAGAGTAAGTTTGAGGCAATGGTGTTTAATAAATTAATCTATACAATGTTCCAGACATCGGCTTTGATACCAACAAATAGACACATTTGAAGCATTTGCAACAAGGCAGATCCACAATACAACAAGTCCAGTGGCATCGATGTCATAATCGGCGTTGACTATTATCTCTTAATTCTAAACAGTAACATCATTAGAGGACGCAGACAAGAACCAATTGCCCAAGAAACTGGTTGGATCATAATCGGAAGCAGAGGCAGCAGCCAGGAGGTCAAGAGTTTGTTAATAATCACAACTACAGCAATTGAGCAACAATTAGATTTATTAATAGAAAATTATACAGGCGCAGAGAAACTATTTACAGAGACAACAGCGCGACTAACAGATGTAAAATACATGTTACACTTCCCTTTAAAGGTACAACCATCTTTACTTGGAGAATCCAGAAAGAAATCAGTAGCACGGTTACTGCAAGTTGAGAGGAAATTCCTGAGGGATTAACCATTCGCCAAACCCTATCACGAATTTATGGAAGGTTATCTAAGGCAAGGGCATATGCAGCTAGTGTGAGATGAGCCAGGTGATAGTCCGACATACTACATATCACATCAAGGAGTTATCAACCACATAACTACTACAACGAAACTGAGAGTAGTATTCGATGCATCCAGCAAAACCTCATTGGGATTATACCTGAATGACATAATGATGAACGAGCCGAAACTTCAAAGTGACCTAATTGATATCATCTTGAGGTGGCGAACACATTTATTAATAGCAGATGCGGAAAAAATGTTCCGGCAAATCTGAATGCACCATAGTCACCAGAACCTGCAGCGTATATTGTGGCGAAAAAATTCTTCACAACCAATAGAAGAATACAGACTAAAAACGGTCACCTATAGAACGACAGCAACGACGTTTCTCTGGGTAAGAACTTTAATGCAATTGGCAGCTGATGCAAATAACAAAGATAGCAGCAAAACTGCTAATGCAAGAGACTTGGAGAGCTGATATAAAAAGAAAACTGACAGTTCCAAGGGTAGAACTAAATGCAGCGCATCTATTATCCAGGCTTCTAGTATATGTCAAGAATACCATGAACTACCAAGATGTAGAGATGTTCGCTTGGACTGAATCCACCATAGTTTTGGGCTGGATAAGAGCTGACGTTACAAAGTTAGAAACCTTTGTAACCAATCGAATATCTCAGATTAGAGATAATTTACATCAGCTACAATGGAGTTGTAGCAACAAGAGGATCAGCTGATAGCAACAAGAGGATCAGCAGCTTCTATCATCACGCCACAAGACTCAATGTGGGGGGATGGGATCAACGTTTTCGCAGAAAAATTCAGACATATGGCAATCAACACCCTTATTCAAGGGTCCACAGTTACAATCCGACAAAGACAAGAACAGCACAGAATATATCATGTGCCGCCCAATTGTAACGCGTGGATTTAGGTTTCTTCAAAAAAAAAACAAATGAAACTCCAAAACCCAGAAAGAAAAAAATACAAACAACCGAATATCTATCGTTATAAAGCTTATACGCAAAAGTTTGTTTTTATTTTAATTATATAAATCAATTTAAAAAAAACATAATTAAAATACAATAATTTATCAAAAAAAAAAAAAAATCATTAAACAGAATAATTACTGTTCACTAAATAACAAAAAAATAAATTCCGTAAAATAGTAATAACAACAAAATCGGCAAATGGCTTGTTCTCCGTGTTTCCAGCATGACACGACATCTATAAGAACCAAAAGAAAAAAAAAATGTTAATAATAACTAAATAATCAAAATTATGAATAATAAAACAAACAGAACCCGCATCTTTTCTTTAATTCAAAATTTGCTCAATTTGGTGAGTTTTTAATAAATACTGTTGGGCGCCATCTTCAAAAGAAGAAACCTTCCACACGTAATAGTTTTTCCGGCTATCTCAAAGAGCGATTTGAAACTTTAGGGGTGGATTTTAGAACAAATTCTTTTATTTAGAAAAGATGGAAAAAAAAAATTTTAATTATTAAGAAAAAACTTTATAACTCAAAACAAAAATCAACAGAATAATTGAAAATATTTATACAAAAAAAAAATTACAAATATCTGGATACGCTCACCCAAAATTTTCCTTTACTGCATCTCCGCAATATAATGTATCCCACGTGGTCCAGTACCAAATATCCAAACTTAAAAAAACGTGCCGCACAGCAAATAAAACCAATACATTCCGATTTATTTATTGCCTCAATACAACAAGATAACGTCTTTTTTCGGTACTCTACTCAAAATGGCTTACCACGGCTAACACACGTGTCTCCAGATTATTACACAAACAAAATCTGGTTTTGGATTCAATTTATCTTTTGAATTTAACCAATAAAAAAAAACACCATCAAAATCACTGATCCCGTATTTTATGCACTCAACAGAAAGTTATATATATATATTTATATTATGTTTTGTCTTTTGTGACACAAATAATCATAAAAAAAAATCCATACTTAACTCAAAACCAGTTGTTGTACATGCAGCAATAAATTTACTATTCTTTAACCAGGTGAATTGTCCAGTGTCCATATCCCTCGAAATCACGTTGGTCAAATCAAACAACCTCGAACATGTTGTATCCACCAAAAAAAATCCAACGCCAATCCGAAATAAATATATTTATTTATTATAAATAATGCTGGTCCAAAACTCGAGATGTGTCTCGTTCAAAAATCCAAATCCAAGAGACCAAATCCAATCACACCAAATTAAATTTACCAATTTTCATCTTCTTCTCATTCCATTTCGTTCTTCATCTCTTGGGTTACCCCTCCAATCCATTCTTCTTTCTTCTCGTTCGCAATACAAAAAAAATTGGGTTCGCGAGAGGTATATACATATTGGAAATGGGGAAACGATAAACATTTTCATTTCTGAAGATGATCATTTTAAAACAAAATAATTATTGCGATCGTATACAATTACAAAAAAAATTCGCTTATCATCCAACAAATAATTATTTCAAATCAGGGCTTTGAAACCCAAAACAAAACAAAATATTTGCTCCAGAGACTAAATTTATCTGGTTCTTTTCAACCCGCTACAATGCATATTTACTTTTAGAAAGAAATTTAATCAATTTTTTAATCAAAATTGATTAAATTTCTTTTAAAAATCTTCAACAGTCTCGTAAAGCAAATCCTAAACCAAAGAAATAAAGTAGACTAAAAAAAAAATATTTAGAAAATCGTTATTTTATATACATACAAAAAAAATAAATCTTACCAAACTACATGTCGTCAATACTGGAAACAGAACGAACCATTTACATACACAAGTTATACTCCAAGCAAAAAAAAAATGACCAACAATTCTTTTTCTAAGATCTTCTTCCATATGACATTGTTCAAATAAAAATGATTCAGCGTAGTATAAAACCAATCACTGACCATAAATTAAGGTGTAACCACCTACTTACTAAACTGGCACTATTATTTGGCCTAAATAAAACTAACCTTAAAGCTATAAGGTCTAATCATCAAATTCGATTAATAACAAACAAAAAAAATAATAATAAAATGCACAAAATGCTAACCCTTGATAGCGTATGGAAAATGTCCTGAGCAAAATCAAGAGAAAAACAAATCGCCAAAAAAATAAAAAATTACGACATAATCGAATTTGGAAAAAAAAAACTGAAAATAGTAATGCTTAAGCCCACAAAAAAAAATTGAATATCCCATGATAGCGTATGGAAACAATTGTCCTGAGCAAGATCATAAGATATCTACAATAATGTGCGGCCCAAACAAGACTGGAAAAAAAAAATTGGTTATAATAACCAAGACAAAAAAAAAATCCAACCCTTACGGCTGACTATAAACTATAAACACGTACTCAACTTCATTGAGTGCTAAAACGTTAATTTGAACAATATCAACAGAAAAATCTCAAAGAAAAAAAAAATGATTCAAAATTTAATTATTAGACAGGTAAATTAAATCTAAATGCTAAACTCTAATTAATATTAAATTTGGGTGATGTTTATTTTCTTAGCCACTAAAATTAGTGCATTTGTGTTATAAAGATCGAACCCACTTAACTAAACTAAAATTCATTTTGGATGATATATATTTTATCTGCAACTTTAATATGTAAGTGCAATTGTGACGGGTATTTATCCACATCCATAGCTCAACTACAAAAAAAAATTACCTAAGATTACCAAACTAAAACTATCCTAAACTAAAATGAATTTTTGGATGATATACATTGTTGTGCAACTTTAAAAAAAATTTAAGTGCAATTGTGATAAGGGAATTGACCTTATCCATGGCTAAAAAAAAATGTTACCTGAAAATTATAGATCTAAAGAAAATTATTTAAGAAACTAAATTAATGATTAAATTTTTAAACAACCAAAAACCATACTTTACCACAATGAAATGCTTATTGAGTATTAAGTGACAGCATCGGCTTTAAAATCCTTCGTATGGAATACGCCAAGATCTTTTCCATTGAGATCTTGTAGTAGATAAGTGTGTGAGCCCGTTTTTTCTTTTATTTTACATTTTATCCATTTCGGTGCCAATTTGGCACTGAAATTTGCAGAAGCTTTGGACAATTGAAAATTTCTTTTCCAAACTACATCTCCAATGTTATGATTTCGCACAGACGTTCTTAAATTATAATGGTGCGCATATTTAGTGTAAGCTTTTCGTAAATTTGATTGCACGATTTTATTAATTATCTCAAATTCGCCTTTTAAATATCTCACTCTTTTCTGAATAGGGTCTTCGTCATTACTAGATTCATTTGTAGAGGTATCTATATTTGCGGTATATCCGAAATGGTGGATTTCACGACCAAAGTTCAGAAAGTAAGGGGTGTATCCAGTCGACTCATGAACAGCAGTTCGAATGGCACAAGCTATTTTATGAATATGCTGATCCCATTCTCTATGATCGTCCTTAACATACGATCGGATTGCAGCTAAAACAACTCGATTTACCCGTTCCGCTGGATTGTTTTGAGGATGGTAGTTGGCATTTCGATAGTGAGACACTCCATTTTCCTTCAAGAAAGTTTTAAATTTTTCTGCAGTGAACTGAGGTCCATTATCCGAAATTAAGGTACATGGAGTTCCAAAAATTAGAAATACATTTTGTTCCAAAATTCGAATGGTGGACTTTGTGTCAGAATTACGAAGCGGAAACAAAAGTACAAACTTCGTAAACACGTCAATTATTACGAGCACAAATATGTTGCCGGATTTGGATCTGGGTAAAGGTCCTAAATAGTCTACAGCAATAGTTGACCACGGTGTAGTAACAAATTTCGGTGCCCCCATCGGTGACTTCATTAATGGACCATCTTTAGATGCTTTGCAAATTTCACAATTTCGTATGTATTCCTTCACTGTACTGTCTAAATTAGGCCAAAAATAATTTTGTTTTATTCGATAAGCCGTTTTTGAGGTTCCAAGATGAGCTGCCATCGAGTCATCATGGCACTTTTTCAGAATATCTTCACGATTTTTTAGAGGTACCACAAGTTTTAATTTCGATCCAGGGAATAGCTTAAACAACTGATTATTAATTATTTTAAAATCCGGGTAATCATCGGGATTAATAACCAATCCACTTTTGATGTTCTCATACCATTGATCATCAGATAATGAAAGAGAATCACAGCCCATTGCTCGAGACAGAGCGTCTGGCACAACATTAAAACGTCCCTTTCTGTGTCGTAAGTCAAATTTATACTGCTGCAGTCGAAGGGCCCAACGACCAAGACGACCACTTGGATCATTTAGATTATTCAACCATAGAAGAGAAGCGTGATCCGTTATGACAATAAAATAGCTTCCCTCAATGTATGGTCTAAATCTCTCTATGGCTAAAATTACAGCTAAACATTCTTTTTCTGTGGTGTGGTATTTTCGCTGTTGTGTGGTTAACTTATGACTAAAGAACGAAATAACCTTTTCTTCATTTCCTTCACCCTGAGTGAGAACGGCGCCAACACCCACGTCTGATGCATCGGTTTGAATGATAAACCTTTTCGTAAAATCTGGGTTAGCTAGAACAGGTGGAGCTACAAGCAAAGATTTTAATTCTAGAAAAGCAATATTGGCTGCTTCTGTCCAAACGAATTTTTTCCCCTTTTTCAAAACATCTGAAATTGGCGAAGTGATTGTGGAAAAATTATGAATGAACCGCCTATACCAACTCGCCATACCTAATAGTCGGCGAACATCCTTAGGACAATTCGGAACCGGATAATTCAATACTGCAGAAACTTTGTCAGGATCGGTTCTCAATCCTTCCTGCGAAATTATATAACCCAGATATTTCATATGTTTCTGTAAGAATTTTGATTTTTCTAAATTAATTGTCAATCCTGCAATTTTTAAACGATCGGCCACCTCATTTAAAAGTCGGATATGTTCGTGGTAGGTCTCAGTAGATACTATAATATCGTCCAGATAGACAAATACTTGTGGTTCGAGATCTACACCTAGCACCTGGTCCATTAACCGAGCCTGCGTTTGCGGCGCGTTATGCAATCCAAAGGGCATAACCGTAAATTGAAAGTGTCCGCGCGAAGATATGGAAAATGCCGTTTTCTCTTTTGAAGATTCTTCCAGAGGAACTTGCCAAAAGGCATCAGAAAGGTCTATGCTGGAAAGAAAGTTGGTGCTCTTAAAACGGCCCAGAATTCGAGCAATATGGGGAAGCGGATATGCATCCTGCTTCGTAACATTATTCAATTTTCTAGAATCTAGGCAGAGGCGAATTTTACCATTAGGTTTAGAAACACAAACGAGAGGATTACTCCAAGGACTGGTAGACTTTTCAATTACTCCCAGATTTATCATGCGGTCGAGTTCTTTGTCTACTTTCTCCTGGACATAGGGTGACATTGGATAATTCCTCTGTTTTATGGGTCTGGCGTAGGCTGTATCAATGAAATGAGATAGTACATTCGTACGCCCTAGTATATTATTGTCAGACAATTTAAATTTGGTTAAAACCGATTTTATCTCACCAATTTCAAAGTCTGACAAAGAATGATGTACCTCCAAAATTTTTTTGTCCAGCTCGGATGAAGAAATGGTTTCGACTGTAGGCTTAATATTGAACATCCTCCAAAAGTCCATGCCTAATATCAAAGTTGTTGTAATTGAGGGTACAATTAAAACTGGAATTACGAAAGTTTTATGGTTATATGTAAAGGGGACATTTACATATCCGTTTATTTTGTGTTGTGTTCCATCAGCAGTTAAAATAGTGGAATTAATTTGGTAAATTAATAAATTTAGAGATTCAATCAATTTTTGCGAATTTACCCCAAATATGGTACAAGAAGCTCCGGAATCTAGGAGACCTTCAACTTTAATATCAAGAATTGTTACTTGAATTGTTGGCCTTCCGTCAGATGAATATTTAACAACAGAATTTAAAACATTTGAAAAGTAAACATAATTTGAATAATCGGATAGTTTTGATTTAGGAGTTTTAGGTTTTATGGAATTAGTAAAACTCCCACTACTAATTTCCACTACTCGTTTTCCGCGACCGACAGTGAACACTTCGGACATTTACGAGTGATAACCCCAGACCTTCCGCATTTGTAACAAAATAACTTGGTCTTTTCCTTTACACAATTATTAAATGTATGTCCGGCTTGCGAACAATTCCAACATCTAACACGAGTCGTTGCTAAGGCTTTTACTGTCGAAACTGAAACCGCTTGTTCCTGTGTAAGCGACACCTCTTGCAACTCTTTTGCGACTGAATCTTTTACAAATGCATTGACCCTCGAATACCGTGTAACGCGATTTAAAGACGGTTCTAAAACTTGGCGATTAGCGGATGATCGTCTGTTCAAATTATAACGTAAATCTTCTATCCTCTTACAATATAAGCAAAGTTGTTCAATAGAATTTACTCCTGCAATGGGAAGTTTTTCTAAATAAACTGACTGTAAATTACGGATTATTGTTGGTAATTGAGCTTTTTCAGGGATTGGCTCAATTAAACTTTGATAATAAAGTTTCATTTGAGCTAGATACAGACTAAAACTCTCATCCCGCCCTTGCATTCTCTGATCAATTTCTCTCAACAACCAATAATCATGATCTGAAGGTAAAAATTCTTTCTTCAGTGCACGCACTAGCTGGTTCCATGTATTGAACTTGTTTTTAAATGCTCGAAACCAAGTTTTCGCGGGACCATCGAAGAAATAATACGCAGCAAGGAACAACTCTCTCTGCGAAACTTCTTCAGTTGCGGCCTGCATTTCTATCTGTTGCAAGAAATCGTTTAGAGTTAAACCTTTCGAATCACCTGAAAACACTATTTTCCACTTATACACGGGGCAAATCCGTCTAGTCAATCTTGCACGCTCAATAAGCGGTATTCCGGATGATCTACCGACTGGTGGATCAGCTAAAGACTCTCGAAGATTCGTGTCAAATTCTAAATCGGATTCGGAATCAGAATATATATTATTATCAAGACCTACAGGCTTATTGGTATTTTTATTTTTACCATCGCGAACTTGAGCAGTATTCAGTTGTTCTAAAGCACCCATCGGATTGCTCTTATTGGTGTCTTTGACTGTAAAATCGGCCATACTGGCGCCAAGATCATCTTGAATACCGGAAACTTGCTGATCATCGGATGTTTCAGTTTCAGACACAATTAACGAAGGATCAATTAACGAACTAATTTGAGCTAACATATAACTAATATTATTCTTCCAAGGAGAATGAACTGGAAGGGTATTATTAAGTCTCTCTAGGCGAAATTGTAGATGTATTAATTTGGTATTAATGCGCTTACCATGTTTTTTCCGTTCAGCCTCGGGCAAGGAACTTAAACTCTTAAACTTCCGTTCACATTCGGCATATTCTGTGTCAACCGGATCATTCACTGTTCTTGGAGGGTTTACATTACCCTTCGCTTCATCTCTTAAACGTTGTCTCAGAGAACGCTGATTACTAACTACTGATTGCTTGTCAATTATATTGCGTATACGTATTTCATACGAAAGCTCACCGTCACTCAGATATGCAGCATTCATTGTAACAAATAATAAATCTAATTAAATAAAAGATAAAATAATTATGTAAATAGGTGAATTTAGTAATAAAAAAAATATTCAAGAAAATTTAGTTTCGTATCAAGATACTGAAAACAAAAATATTAACTAGAAAAAAAAACTAAATTAAATTAAAATCAAAAATATATAAAAAAATTCTAGAAAAAAAAATTAGCAAATGTACGCCATTTAAAGGGCCCCACGTTGGGCGCCAATTATGTAACGCGTGGATTTAGGTTTCTTCAAAAAAAAAACAAATGAAACTCCAAAACCCAGAAAGAAAAAAATACAAACAACCGAATATCTATCGTTATAAAGCTTATACGCAAAAGTTTGTTTTTATTTTAATTATATAAATCAATTTAAAAAAAACATAATTAAAATACAATAATTTATCAAAAAAAAAAAAAAATCATTAAACAGAATAATTACTGTTCACTAAATAACAAAAAAATAAATTCCGTAAAATAGTAATAACAACAAAATCGGCAAATGGCTTGTTCTCCGTGTTTCCAGCATGACACGACATCTATAAGAACCAAAAGAAAAAAAAAATGTTAATAATAACTAAATAATCAAAATTATGAATAATAAAACAAACAGAACCCGCATCTTTTCTTTAATTCAAAATTTGCTCAATTTGGTGAGTTTTTAATAAATACTGTTGGGCGCCATCTTCAAAAGAAGAAACCTTCCACACGTAATAGTTTTTCCGGCTATCTCAAAGAGCGATTTGAAACTTTAGGGGTGGATTTTAGAACAAATTCTTTTATTTAGAAAAGATGGAAAAAAAAAATTTTAATTATTAAGAAAAAACTTTATAACTCAAAACAAAAATCAACAGAATAATTGAAAATATTTATACAAAAAAAAAATTACAAATATCTGGATACGCTCACCCAAAATTTTCCTTTACTGCATCTCCGCAATATAATGTATCCCACGTGGTCCAGTACCAAATATCCAAACTTAAAAAAACGTGCCGCACAGCAAATAAAACCAATACATTCCGATTTATTTATTGCCTCAATACAACAAGATAACGTCTTTTTTCGGTATTCTACTCAAAATGGCTTACCACGGCTAACACACGTGTCTCCAGATTATTACACAAAAAAAAAACATACAAAATCTGGTTTTGGATTCAATTTATCTTTTGAATTTAACCAATAAAAAAAAACACCATCAAAATCACTGATCCCGTATTTTATGCACTCAACAGAAAGTTATATATATATATTTATATTATGTTTTGTCTTTTGTGACACAAATAATCATAAAAAAAAATCCATACTTAACTCAAAACCAGTTGTTGTACATGCAGCAATAAATTTACTATTCTTTAACCAGGTGAATTGTCCAGTGTCCATATCCCTCGAAATCACGTTGGTCAAATCAAACAACCTCGAACATGTTGTATCCACCAAAAAAAATCCAACGCCAATCCGAAATAAATATATTTATTTATTATAAATAATGCTGGTCCAAAACTCGAGATGTGTCTCGTTCAAAAATCCAAATCCAAGAGACCAAATCCAATCACACCAAATTAAATTTACCAATTTTCATCTTCTTCTCATTCCATTTCGTTCTTCATCTCTTGGGTTACCCCTCCAATCCATTCTTCTTTCTTCTCGTTCGCAATACAAAAAAAATTGGGTTCGCGAGAGGTATATACATATTGGAAATGGGGAAACGATAAACATTTTCATTTCTGAAGATGATCATTTTAAAACAAAATAATTATTGCGATCGTATACAATTACAAAAAAAATTCGCTTATCATCCAACAAATAATTATTTCAAATCAGGGCTTTGAAACCCAAAACAAAACAAAATATTTGCTCCAGAGACTAAATTTATCTGGTTCTTTTCAACCCGCTACACAATAACCGCTGGAGACAAAGCATATCCATACTACATGAGTTAATTGATAAAATTTCAAGCATTCATAAGTTGAAGCGTATATTTGTGTACTGCCAAAGGTTCATAAACAACGGCAACGGTCGAAGGAAGTGACAATACTAGAACTGAAGCTCGCAGAAGCTCAGATAATTAGGATTGAACAACATCGGTACCTCCGTAAAGAACTTCAGACATTGATGAAAGGGACAATATTGGATAATAAATCCAAGCTATCGGCTTTAAATCCAATCATCAGCAAGGATGGGTTATTATGATTACAACTATAATGCGTTTGTAAAAATCACAACTATACCAATGAGTCAAAAGCTGTTCATAATCCTACCGAAGGAAACCTCAATCAGCAAACGAATAATTGAAGATGCGCATAAGACAATAATACTTCATGGAGGCATACAAATAATATTGGCAAACTTTCGCAATAAATTCTGGAACATTAACAGCAAAAATCTGGCACGGCACATTATACAGAAATGTGTTACATGTTTCAGATTTAAACAAACAACGCTTAAACAACTAATGGGCGATCTACCGACCTACAGAGTAACTCCTTCACGGCCGATTCAACTAAAGAACGAGATAGGAAGAGATCACACCACGTAAAAAGGATGCGGTATTTGTGAGCATGGCCACAAAGCATGGGTTTGTGTACAGCCATCTATTCGGACAATGGGACCAACTTTGTTGGTGCCGACCGAGTATTCAAACAACAGAGCAAGAAGATTGCAACTCTAGAACCAGAAATTGTAAGGTTATTACAACAGGATGAAATAACCTGGCACTTTATACCTCCCGCTGCACCACATGTTGGTGGAATATGGGAGGTAGGGGTAAAGTCACTGAAGATGAAGACTCACATGAAGAAGATCATAGGGATCCGCACTGATATTTGAAGAAGCAACAACAATGATTGCCCAAATAGGAGCATATTTAAACTTTCGACCACTGACGGTGTTGTGCGACGATCCGGAAAACTTTGAGTTTTTAACACCTGTGCATTTTCTAATATGCGGGCCAATGAATGCAGTTCCAGAGAGTCCTGGCAACCATTCTTAGAATGGTAAAAGGGGGAATCAAGATTCATCTGGCATTTTGGGCGTTGATAAGCGTCTGCTGTCCCATTGTTAGCGCTAAAGAACCGATACAGATTGAGAACTGCATACATCCCACTAGTATCTGTCGTAACGAAATCAGTAAGATGATGCTAGTTGAGATGAGATGGACTTTAATTGTGCGATATAATCTGAATACATATTGGGAAGAAACAATTCAAGCATGCAATTATGTGTGGCAAAATACATTCAACAGCAAGTATGGAGAAATTTAATTGTAAACTAGTAATTCAGCAACTACGATCCCAAATGAGTAGAATAAATACGGGCAATCAGTTACTACCATCATCTAATAAAGAAGTAACAAGAACAAGCGGTTGATAATTTTCAAAGTTTCAGCAAATGCACATTTTATATACCGGTTAGTTCTTTCTACATCTCTATTTAAGCTTCTGAAGTGTTCTACTATAACCTATAAACCAGTTAATGTTGCTTAATGCGATTACATTTAATAATAAATTGAATCCGGGTTATAAGAACACGTAAAATTAAGTTAATTATTTAACATTTAAATGAAGTTTTGTATATGACTGGTGGGTATAAGACAACCTTGTCAATGCTATAAATTCCACAAAAAAAAAATGATTTTATGAATTTATTATCATTTGTAGTTTAATAAATTGTCTTCACAAATTGATATTACAATTATTACGTCATTCGCAAAACAAACTAGCCATTCCATTGTATACAGATCTTAATCTGTAAATAAAATAAATAATGTTATTGACCCTTTATGTTTTGGTCAAGCGTTGACACACCTTTGCAACAAAAAACCAAAAATCCGATTAAAATCGACATTAAAAGTCATTTATATTTCCTAACCCTTCAACAACTGAACACGATTTAATTGAATTCCTCTGTACAAACAAAATATGTATGTAAAATATAATTGATTTTAAATTCAACACCCATTCAGCTCAACCGCGCGCACCGCGCGAATATATCAACAGAAACAATAGCAACTATAAATACATTAAATTTTTGTTCGATAGGTTTCACTCACGTTAAACGACAAATTTTGAATTAATTAAAATCACACTAACAAATTTGGTAATTAATCGGATCAAAGACAAAAACAACAACAACAACAAAATTGCCAGACAAACAACAATTATTTATTGTATACTTATATACCAACATTGAGACATCGCCATATGATCCATACTCTAAATAGCAAGACTTCGCACGATTTTTTTTGGTTAAACAGACAAAACGAGTAACGAGTACATAAAACTACACCACAAAAAAAATATTTTGAATTTTTGGTAGTATAAATAGATCAGCAATTGTACTTCAATTTGTCATTAATCAAAAGCTTGTCTCAAGATTAAGTATATTGCAAATACACAACAAAAAATTTATCAAAATGTTCAAATTGGTGAGATAATTTAAAATTTGGTAATATTTATTATTTTATTCTATTTATTCCATATATAGTTCGTATTGGCTTGCATTTTGGCTGTAGCTGCCGCTAAACCACATCAATCAATTACTACCGTTGCTGCTGCTGAACCAGCTGTTATTGCCGCATACTCATCACCATTATCGTATACCGCTAAAAGTTATGCCCCAGTTTCATATTCAGCCTACTCAGCACCTGTTGGTTATGCCGCTGCACCATATACAGCCTATGGCGCGTCACCATACGTAGCACCATACTCAGCATATACGGCACCATCATACGCTTACTCAGCCTATTCAGCACCATCACCATATACCGCTTACAACGGTGGATACGTACGATCATACTCAGGCTACCCACATGGATATGTACTATAAACTGAACAATGTGAACACTGTGTAAAGATTCCCTCTCTCATCCATAAACAATAAATTTAGAAACATGCACACCGTTTTGTAAATTTTTTTCACAATTTTTATAATAAACATAAAATATATTTTAAAGAAAGCCTTTTTTATTGTTGTTATTAGCGTTCGTGATATACCTACTTAGCTGCCGGTACGCAGCCTCACTGTGTTGTAAAAAAGTATCAAAAATTTGTTCGATTTAGTAATCAGCTTTATGATGAAAATTTCAAAACCACTAAAATGGTTAATGAATGGATTATTCCACAGAGTAGGGTCAATTGCAGTGTGAACGCTATAAATACTACAAGCGGTATAGAGTTCATAAAAGACAATTCGGACTTGCGGCAATTATCTGCTTGTAGATATCGTTTTGCCCAACGAATCCAAAAAATTAGTGGCTTAGGTGAGCCGAAGAGGGATGTGAAATTATTAATTTGTGCTATAGTAGTTAGTTCATCCACTCAATCATTCCAAATTTCGTATTCATTTATCGCAACCACAAATAAAATGTAACAAACAAAATATTTGTTAACCATAACGCATTTAATTTTGAATTTCGTTTTTAACAATCGACACGCCATCTCATAATCGGCAATCACACTGCATATTTTATATACAGCGGCACAATTCGTACTTCCGTATCATATCATTCAACTTCATTTGTAAAGCATAATTCACTGTTCAAGTGAAATGAAATTTTCAGTGGTCTCCAAAAATAGGAAGATGAATCTGACGTGAAAATTTACTTTGACGAGTTTCGTAAATGATATATTGCGTATAAATTCATGTTGTCTCTGACAACATATTTTATACAATAAAATTCACTTCAATAGTTGATTACCCTCAAAACGCAAAAAAACAAATGAAATTGTCAAAAATTTTCGTTCAGAAAGAAAAAAATTAGGTGAAAAATGTGTACAGATAAAATAGAGACATCTGTATTCTAATACGAAAACTCCTATTTCGCTAGCTAATCTGTGTATCACAAAGTGAAATTTATCGGTGAAATTTTCATTTTCGTTTTCACTTGTGTAATTTTTATACAAAAAAATTTCATTTTACTTCAGCAGAGTACAGGGCTTTCCACACAAAACCAAACCAAAAAAAAAGCAGTAGCGTACCTAGCAAGGGGGGTCCGCACCGGGTGCTACCTGTTTTGTGATGAAACTCGCCATTAAAAAAAAAAAAAATTACATAAACCATCAAAATGTTTGTAAACGACCACTTAGGCTTTAAGCCATTTTAACCAACTTATCCATAGTAAATAACACCACCCTGCAAAATTTTGCCCCTGGATAATGAATAGTTGTTTCCGAACTAATTTTTCAAGCTGAATCCGAATATGGGCTCAGAATTGCTCTATCACGTCAGGTTTATGAGATATTCTAACCTAAATGTGCAAAAAACACTGTTTTATGACATATTTGAGGTTATCTAGCACCGCGATTTTTTTTTTCTTCAAAATCCATA
This sequence comes from Tipula helvola, assembly GCA_963556165.1. Lineage (NCBI taxonomy): Eukaryota > Metazoa > Arthropoda > Insecta > Diptera > Tipulidae > Tipula > Tipula helvola. The sequence continues at coordinate 41,681,786 of OY744483.1, read as the reverse complement.
TGTGGAATCTAATAGTACAAGTCTTCTTCTTTCAAATGCCGTTAAGTTTGCTCATATATCTTTTCTCTCGCCGAGATATCGCATTTTCGAATTTGCATGATCGTGAATTTTTCGGTATACGAAAATTTTATATCGTAGGTATAAAAGGCGTTCGATGTCGAAAGGCCGAATGTCGGAAGGCCGAATGTCGAAAGGCCGAATGGATGGGAAGCCCGAATGTCGAAAGACCGAATATCGAAAAGCCGAATGGGTCGAAAGGCCGAATGTGTCGAAAGGCCGAATGTGTCGAAAGGCCGAATGTGTCGAAAGGCCGAATGTGTCGAAAGGCCGAATGTCGAAGGGCCAAATGTGTCGAAAGGTCGAGTGTGTCGAAAGGCCGAATGTGTCGAAAGGCCGAAAATATTTTCGTTTTCGTATAAAAATTGTTTGGTTGCATCAATGTCTACTGTAGTGAGGTGTCAGTGTATATATACATATATATTCATAATAGTGGTTCTTTTGTTTTATTTTTCTTTATTTTGTAATTTTTAAGGGTGAACGAAATTTAAACGTGTTACAGATTTTCTTTTATTGTTTATTAAGTATGTTTACGAGAAGATAGCATAAGATTTTGGAGAAAAGATTTTAGAACCAGTCTTTTGAAAAACAGTGATACCCGATTGGGTTGAAAGGCCTAATTTTCATTAAAGTTTCCTTCACTTAATTGATTGACATCTATATTTAAAACCACTGAATTTATTTCGTAATGTAAAATGTAAATCCTGTGTATTTAGCATACATATTAATGTGATGAAATTTTGTCGAAAAAAAATTTATTTATTTGTCTTTTTTATTATAATTAATTAAATTTTATATGACAAAAAAACTTAAGAAGATTTTAATATTTAACGCGATTTACTATTAAACATTATACAAAAATTTTGATGAAAATATGAATTTTGTTTTTTCATAAAAATATAAATTTTGAAAATTTTCATTCATAAAAAGATGAAAAATTAAAATCAATTTCGACATCAACGGGGAACACATCATTTGAACGAAAAAAAAAAAATCGACACATGAAAAATCTCGAATTAAAATCAGTGATCGAAAATGAATTAAAGAAATTTTTTACATCGATTTATATTAGTCGAAAAATAAAAATCTCGAACATAAAATTTCGATTTTCTAGCCAACTTTATGGTCGAATTCGAGATTTATAATTATGTATTTAACACAGATTGAGTGTAGCAGTTAATTGGGTTATTTATTAGTATTTAACAATGAAAACCAGTAAATTTATAGTAATTCAATTTTTTTTTTATTAATAATTCTTAATTTTTATTAATATTAGCAAGTCTAAATATAATATTTTAATTTAACTGTATGTTGAATGCCAAACCTTTCAAAATGTTAATAGGACTCAAAGAAGGCATGTTTGTTAAAATATTTTCTATATTTTTGTTCTTCGTAGCATCTTCTCGTCTTCTTTTTTTTGCATTACCAGCAATGGTTTTTTCGATTAGTGACATACTGGTAATATACTCTTCTTGTAAATGGTTTATTAATTTATATACGCCGACATGCGAACCACCTACCACAACCTTGAGGCGTCTATGCCATGCTTCTACGTTATTCTGTGTGCGAGGCATATTATCTGTTAAAAGCTCATTAATGGACCGTTCAGGTGGAAATCGCGGACGAGCATTTCTGGTGCCATACAAATAATTTTTCTCGAACCACGGTAATATTGTTCGATTGTGCCTGCACAGTTCCGGCTTAATCTTTTCGTAGTAGTCAATAATATTATTTATTGGTAAAAATGCTAAACATTTCAGCATTCTCATATCCAATGAAAAATGTTCATCAGTCCCATATCTAATTGAGAGCTTTTCACGCTGAATCCTTCAGTACAAAATCTGCCCAAAGTGAAAATAACACGCTTTGTGAAGAGCATTTGGAAAAAAACTTTTTGATGCATTGATCATAGCTATCTCAAAGTCTGTCATCATAAATTTTGGTTCGAGTTGAACATTTTTGTCACAGACAATTCGTAAAATTTCATAAAACACTTCGCTATAGCACTCCTGTGTTTTAGAACTCATGAGACAAAATATTAGGGGTACAATAACGTCTCTGATTCGGCCATGGATGGTAAACAGTTGTGTCATTATTCCTGGAACAACTTTAAATGTACCATCCATAAGCCAAATTTTAGTTGTTGATAGTTGGTGTAAACTTTTGATTGTTCCCATTAAAATTATTTTGTTGGTACCGAAATCCTTTTGTGATAATACAAATATATCACCTAAAATATGAGTGTATTTATAAAATTTCAGGACAATATAATTTTAGTAACTTGAAAAATTTTACCTTCGACGTAGGATAAATGTGTCGGAATAGCAATAGCATCTAAAGATGTAGGCTCCTTTATAATGCTTCGTCTAGCATATTGAATTTTATTTTTCAATGAGTCTTTACATGGTAAGTAAACCCGACAGTTAGGTTTACAACTAACTAATCCAGTATTTATTATTTGTGATGGTGGTCGGGCTGTCTCGCGAGCCATCTGTTTGATTTTTTGATTGGTTTTGAGTACCTCCAATCGGTTTGCAATAGGCTCATGACAGTGTTCGGTTGGTACTTTAACAATTTGGTGTTTATCACCATTCAGTATAGATGTTAATCGCCCTCGACAGCACATTTTTTTTTTTTTCACAAGCCCATCGAAAAATTTCGCAGGTTTTTTTTCTAAATTGTATGAAAACCCATTCAATACCAATTTGTCGTAATTTTTGTTATTTTTATGTAATTATTAAGCGCCGATTCAGCCTACTGAATAATGCTCAGTTAAATCGAATTATTGCACAAATATCAAGCCATAAATAACTGCAATGACTATAAAATATAAACAATTTATACTTACCGTTTCGGTTTCGGAAAATAAGTTAAATAAATTTGACAACATTATTATTCACATACGTACGAAACAAACAATAATAACAGTAAACAAATGATCGATTTTGGATCAGATTTGATATTTATAATCGGGCCGCCGGCGGCCCGATTATAAATATCAAATCTGATCCAAAATCGATCATTTTTTTTTTTCGAGATTTTCAATTCGAGATATTTTTTTTTCGAGATTTTTTGTTCGAAATAATATTTTTTCGACATTTTCAAAACGAAATTTTTATTTTCGATCATTTTTAGTTCGATATTTTTATGTCGAGCATGTGACTTTCGGTCATCACTACCTAATCCCATCAACGGCCTTTCGACACATTCGGCCTTTCGACACATTCGGCCTTTCGACACATTCGGCCTTTCGACATTCGGCCTTTCGACATTCGGCCTTCCGACCCATTCGGCCTTTCGACATTCGGCCTTTCGACACATTCGGCCTTTCGACATTCGGCCTTTCGACGTTCGGCCTTTCGACATTCGGCCTTTCGCCATTCGGCCTTTCGTACCTATTCCATGAAAGGTAGTGTTATTATACCGTATACCGGGAAATTCACGAACATGCAAATTCAAAAATGCGATATCTCGGCAAAAAAAAACAAGATATTTGAGCGTTGCTAGATAACCTCAAATATATCATAAAACAGTGTTTTTGCACTTTTAGGTTAGAATATCTCATAAACCTGACGTGGTAGAGCAATTCTCAGCCCATATTCGGATTCAGCGTGAAAAATTACTTCGGAAACAACTATTCATTGTCCAGGGGCACAAAATTTTTAAAATTTTGCAGGGTAGTGTAATTTAATTTATCAATTGTGGTAATTTATAAATGTTCGTAGGGTATGAAATAAAAGCAATAGAGAAATTATGTGATCAGAAAAACAATTTAGACAACAAAAGTGCTGCACAGAATCTTAAGCTTGCTGTCTGTGTGTAGAGATTGCGATCGGAAATTCCTGTCTCGAGAATTCTCGAAACCTTATAGGAATTTATATTTCTCGTTTCTCGAGAAATTTCATTTACTAATTTCCAGGATTCTTGTTTTTATCTTGTCGGGAATTTTAAAAACACTAATTTTATTTGAATTGCCCTAAAGCATTTTTCCAAGAAAAAAACAACAAATACAAACTTTATAGAGGATGTCCAGAACTGAAGATATTAAATTGGTGTATTTACGGTTTTTGGAACATTTTAAAACTCATAAGATTATTTGTAAAACTATGGCAAAAAAAATCGATATCAAAAATTCGATAATTAATTTAGAAATTAATTAAAACACTCCGATTTTGTTGAATTTGAAAAATTGAGTAAATGCATGAATGTTCAGAAATTGGTGAATCTAATCTTTGAACAATTGAAAAAATTAAGTTTTGAAATATTTATTTATTTAGTATTATTTCACCAATACAAAAAATACATGCGATGTAGTTTTTATCTGCAATTTTAATGGACGTATTCAATCGGGCAAAATTGATAAAAAATATCATGATATTTTATCTCACCCTAACTTCATTCCTTAATAATGTACGTCAAAAACCGATTGAACCGCAAAAATTGAGAAAAATTGATTTTAAATGTCACATTTTGTTTTAAATCGCTTTGTAAAATTCAATGAACTGGTTTTGTCGTTAGGTTTAAATGTTTTTATTTTTTTTAATGTATATGATTTTTATATGTTCCGAAGATTGTAAGAGAACTTATGATTATGAAAAAATCAATCTTCTCATTAGGGCGCGGCGACTGGACTGACTGTACCACAATTTACATTCTATGTATACAGAATGTACTGTGCAGGTTGTGTTAGCGAATTTTACCATCTCAGCCAAATTCTCTTATAGTTTTTATTCTTCACGATATTCACACAGCTCTATTTCTGTCTAAGCTAATTCTACTTTAATTTTGAATGTTAATTAATTAATTCGTGTAATTTCTAATATGCAACCGGCCCTTAGACCATTTTTAATGTGATTTACAGAAGAAAGAAACAAATTGTAAGAGAATTTAGCTGTGATATTAAAATTTGCCAATACAACCTGCACAGTACATTCTGTATATATAGAATGTAAATTGTGGTACAATCAGTTCAATCCCAGCGGCCTGATGAAAAATTGATTTTTCCATAATCATAAGTTCACCAGTTCGAAACTGGATTAAATGCTCTTACAATTTTCGGAACATATTAAAATCATATACAATAAAATTAAATACCAGTGGGATAAAAATCATAGAATCCTCTCTATCAGTCGGTTTCGTTGAATGATTGTTCGTAAATATTAATTACTTCGTACCAGAATTAATTAATTAACATTCAAAATTTAAGTTTTTATTTTTTTAACTAATTTGAGAAATTAACTGTACCAATCTGACAGGTTCTACATAGGTTTTCTCAAAAAGTTGGAAAAAAATTTAGAAGCCTCCTGAATCCAGTCAAACGAACGGCTCTGGCAAGAAGACTTAATCCAGTTTTGAAATGAACCCGAAACTCTAAAATCGATCAGAATTTGACTTGATGTTTGGCTCGATCTCTAAAATGCAAATATTCTACAGAAATCGGTTCAGATATACATATATTATATATGTACAATACTTCTTCCTTAACACGATTCTTCCTTAGCAACTCAACTGTTTGTTTTGTTGTATAATAAAACACGTGTTAAAATAAAATGTCACGAATATGGGCGACGACTGGGCTCCAAGTCCAACTATTTGACACAAGTATGTGTTATGATAGTTTTAGGGAAAAGTAGCATGTCACATAAGTATGTGACGTTTTGTCGTGAACATGTTAATATTATAATAAGAATTGTAATTAGAAAGATTTGGGGACAATTCTTCCTATGGGCATTATTTTTGTAATTTTTCAGGTTAGACAATTGATTATTATGCCACGGTTCGTTTTTAGTCCGTAAAATGATATATTTATTCCCAATACCTTAAGATCAAGAAAGACTCATCTAATATTGAACCTAAATCATTATTAATACCAATCGTGACTAGCGAGAAATGTATTTAAACAATCATACTCACCTTTTATAAACTAATAACAGCCAGCTGATGCGCCAGGATCATCAACACAAATTTTAGAAAATTATTAGAATTAATTTGGCAAATTATAATATTTGCTTTGTAAAGTTTAATAGAAAGATTTTAAAGTCAGTTTTCAGAGTTTTGGAGGTTTCATTAAACTAATAAAATGTTGTGGATCTTGCCAAATTTTTTCAGCATTCTATAGAAATTCAAAGAATATGAGAAATTTTAAGTAGTAACAGACTTTGGGGAATCTCTCCGTTTGGTTAAATTTCGAAGTTATCAGTGCTTGTAGATTTGAGTGAATTTAATCGAATTGGAAGACCAGTTTGGACAAATAAAATAATAATTGGTCGAATTTCGAGAATTTCGGAAATTAGAGAGATTTTGGGTAATTATGAGTTGACAATTTTAGAAAATTTCTAGAATTTTTCCCAATAAGCTAGTTGAATTTGAGGCAATTTTTAAAATTTAACTATTTAGCATATTTAGAAGAAGTGAAAGACGTTTTCGGAGATTTTACTTTTCAAATATATTAGCATATAGGAAAATTTACGGAAATTAGAGATTAATAATTCTGCCAAATCTAGGAATTTTAAGTTTACTTAAATCTAAAAGATTTATAAAATTTTAAAATAGAAAAGTTCAACGAAACGGTAAAAATCGTGAACTAATTAATTTAAATCTTAAGCCTAGAACTGCTAGATGAGAATTTTTAGAAATTTGAGACATTTCTAGCATATTGTTAGTATTCAAAATAATACAAAATAAATATTTCAAGGATTTTAAGAACTTAAGAAACTAAGAATATACGGGATTTATAAGATTTGTGTTTGCAGAGCTGCACCTTACAAAACTTGATTAATTTGAATTTTTGGATGAATCTATGTCTGAACTAAAGGGGGCAAATTTTGAGTACATATTTAATAAATTTCCAAAAATTCTTCAATTTCTGCCACACTTTAACTAATTAAACTTTTCAGTCTCGTGCAAATATTCACATTCCGCAAATTGAATGATTAAAAGGTTTTGTCAAACTTCAAGATTTAAATTGATGATTTAGCAAAAAATTGAAGAAATTGTTAAATGTTGTGAAACATTTAATGAATTTGTGAGGTATTGCAAGATATTGAAGAATTTTTGTAAAATTTTAAGAATTTAATGTTTGATAGAATTTAAGCGGAACAAATTGTGGATCTTAAAAAAATTAACGAATTTGCAAATTTTGAAAGAATTAAGAAAATTTAAAGAACTTGCAGGCTTTGAAGATAGAGCTTAGTAAATTGAGAAGAGGTTTTTCGAGGAGTTCTAAAGGATTTTAAATGTAAATAGAAATTTTTTTTTTTTTTTTTTTTTTGTTAAAAATAAATTTTATTTATTTATTTAATGTTATTACAATCTAGTCTCCTGGACTAATGAGCAATTTGTTTCTCACTTAATTTACTAACTTAATATTAATCTATGGCTTCTTCCCATTGGCGTTCCATAGAGTCTGGTAAATTGAATTAAACCACATCTTTGTAGTGAGCTTTACACAGCACAATGCTGTTTAAGCTAACAATTACACCAACTCAAAAGGTTTGGTTCTTTTAAGTCTACGTATTAAATTCGTGTTGCTTAGAAGCTGAGTTGCCTCAATGTTCACATGATGCCGGAGCCTCTCTTCATGTCTCCGCGCTTTCTCCTGAATTTCATTTACGATGAGGTTCACTTTAAGGTCCCTATGGAGATCATTGTTCCTGACATACCAAGGTGCATCAACGATGTTCCTTAATACCATATTCTGAAATCTTTGGATGATATTTACGTTGCTCTGTTTGGTACAACTCCAAAGTTGAATACCATACGTCCAAACGGGTTTCAATATTTGCTTATAAAGTAGCAGCTTGTTGTATGTTGATAAAGAAGAGTTCCTTACCATCAGCCAATACATCTTTCTGTATTTAATTCTTAGTTCTTCACTTTTCTTCTTGACATGTGCTTTCCATCGCAGTTTAGCATCCAGGGTCATGACGAGATACTTAGCTGTGTTCGCATACGGTACTATTTCTTGATTTATGGTAATCGGGATATGTTCGAATCGCCTGTTTGTAAAGTTGATGTGAACTGATTTAGTTTCATTTAGTTTTATTCGCCAACTTTTTGTCCATTTATAAATTTTAGTTATTGCTGTTTGTAACTTTTGTGTTGACTCTTCGTTGCTTGTGCCAACAGCTAAGATCGCCGTGTCATCTGCAAAAGTCGCCACTGTATTGTTTTCTAATACAGGAAGATCATAAGTGTATATTAGGTATAAAACCGGCCCTAATACACTGCCCTGTGGAACTCCTGCGTTGATTTCTTTCAATTCAGAGAAAGTGTCATCTAACTTAATCCTGAAGAATCTATCTTTTAAGTAAGATTCCAGTATATTAGCAAATTGGATTGGTAGAAGATTTCTTAATTTATGGTTAAGTCATTCATGCCACACTCTATCAAATGCTTGGGCAACGTCTAGAAATATTGCTGAACAGATTTTTTTCTACTCTAGTGCTTTCTCAATTATACCGGTTATTCGGTGAACTTGATCAATTGTTGAGTGTTGGTTACGAAAACCGAACTGATGATTTGGGATTAAGTTTTTACTCTCGATTATCGGATTTAACCTTTTTACCATAAGCTTCTCAAAGAGTTTGGACATGACTGGCAATAGCGAAATTGGCCTATAAGATGAGGTTATGTGTGGTGGTTTCCCAGGTTTTGGGATCATGATTACTTCTGCAATTTTCCACAAGCTTGGTACATATTTGATTCTAAATGCTGCATTTATAAGATTGGTGAGCTTTACCAGAGCTTTCCTTGGCAGTTCTTTTAAGATTTCTGCTGTAATAAGATCATAGCCAGGAGCTTTTTTCATATTCATATTAGTTTTTATCTCACACGCGACTTCTTTTCGTGTTGTCGGTAGGATTTCTTTACTTTCTTGCACAGCTTGTTCAGATATTATCTCGGCTTCTAATGTTTCATCTTGATGTGGCTGGAATATTTTTTCAAGATGTTCAGCAAATTCTCGAGCTTTGTCTTCATTATTCCTAGCCCATTTATCACCTGCTACTCTTATTGGAGGGTTCTGTATTATTGGTCTTTTAATTCTTTTGGTTGCTTTCCAAAGAGAATAATCAGTACTGCTATCATTAGTTAATTTTCTTAAATAGTTGCTGACTGATTCATTTTTCAATTCTTTGATTTCTCTTCTTAATTGTTGAGTGAGATTGTTCAAATTAGTTTTATCTTGAGGGGCCCTTGTTTGTTGCCATACTCTTCTCGCTCTTCTTTTTTCTGCTAGGAGTTCCCTAATTTCCAAAGGGTAGTTGTTTCCCTTGATTTTCTTTTTAACCTCAGGGGTATTTTCCCAAGCTGATTGCTGTATATCGACTACAAATTTGTGAACTTCTTCGGTAGTAGAAATTTAAAAATAAAAGACCCTTGATGACGATGAAAACCAAATAATATGAAAATGGAACATGTTTCAAATTCCATTGTTGTTCTTAAATAAAATATGAATTATTGTTATTGTATTTATTAAGACTTATCTTGTTTATATTATTGTTTCGATCGACTTTTTATTACGTCAAAAATGATTATATATGTATATACACTAGTGCCACCTTAATATAATATTGTTTAGACTTAGTTAGCTATTTATTAAGAGAGGTCACATTAATCAAATAAAATCAATAATTTTAAGATCAAGTTCGACCCAACTCATAAAAATGTCAGAGAAATTTCTGTACAGCTTTTTCAACCAGCTTAAAAACCAGTTGGAACAATAAACATTTTTGCAAGTCACTACTGTGGAATAGAAGCCATTATTTAAAAAATTGTAGAGTCGTCAAGACCAATACTAAAATTGTAAAAAATATAAATTGTGAAATTATTAAAAACAAATTTATAAAGTAGATGCTGAAATAATTTTTTTATTTTTTTCCATCAATAAATTAATTAAAAGTTAATTTTGGAGTTACAAATACAACCCTAATACTGGCTTAGTATTTATTGGTTAAAGAATAATTTGCAAAACTTTTATAATGAGCAGAATTGAAAGAATTTTCGTTTCACAGGATGATTTGAGTAAATGAAGAGTTGCAACAATTCGTGGTGTTTACAATTCGAATTTTCCACTGGTTGACTTTAATATTGACGAAAAACGTTAATTGTCAGTTAATGGCTGATTCCTTGGAACCACTCCTGAATGAAAAATACTAATTGGATTTTTTGAAATTCGTTATCGTTACGTATATAATAATAAAACATTATTTTATTTTTGTTACCAACAGCCAAATTAATAAAAATTAGATTTTCATGAAATTGATGTTTAGTCGATACGTAATTTGACGGATATACATAGAAGTATTCTTCAAGGTCGAAATAATGAAAAAATTAAGTGCATCTCATAAACAGTGCCGCTTACCAAAAACTCAAATATTAAATGGTAATTTCACGTGTTGAGTACTGCTTCTAGATTTACATAGAGTTATTAAACTCTTAGATCTTCCATATATTTTCCAATCTGTAGATCCGCCAGGCAACAATAACAAAGGAAAGTTTCTTCTTGGTTATTACTCGAGATTCTACCAGTTAGTGTGGCCAGTATAAAGAGAGTTTTGTCAAAAAAAAAAAAAAAAATACGAACGTTCACGACAAAACCTCAGCAGGAGCATCCAGCGTTTCGTTAAAAACTCAAAATGGTTTCACTGAGTTGGAGGATAAACAATAAATCATGGTATGGCTACGACCATTTTGTGTCTATGTCTGGTCCTAATGGACCACCACCTATCCCTAACCTAACCTAAATTTATGGATTCCAAAATGTTGTCAGTTTTCAGGACCATCAATGCAAAAAAACTGCTCTGTTTACGCTTCGGCCTATACTTCAAAATGAAAGAAACGTTTCTTCGTTAGGAAATTATAAATAAATCAATGTAATTAAAGTATTTTTTCGTAAAATTTTAGTAATTTAGTAAATAGAAAAATATTCGAGAATTTCCGAGGTACTCGCGAAAAAATTTGAAAATTCTCAATCTCGGGAAGCGTATTTCGTCGGGAAATCTCAATCTCTAGCTGTGTCCTGTGTGATTTATCTTCTCGTTTGGGATGATGTATAAACCAAGGGAAATAAATTGTAAAGTAAAGGCAAACAAGGACAATCCTATTCCGAATGGATCGCTAAGCTAAAGGGATTTACTCGCGATCGTGTTTTGCAGAAACGAGATATGCAATAAGTTATATGCTATATGCTGACGTCATTATCCGCGCCGTTATTATATTTCACATGCCACACCGCCACACGAGCATGTTCGGAAAATGGCTAAGAGAAGTAAAATCTAACAATACATCATGAACTCTATAAGAAAAATTAAATACGTACGAATCAACAGAAAGGGCTCTGTCGGTTTTGAAAGGAGGCGATTAACAAAGTAGTTTCTCGAATCGAAAATATTGCTCAGGAAACGGTATAAATCATAATCACAGTCACTGTTTCAAATCCAAATCAATATGTAAAAACTATTGCAATGACAAGGTCATATAGAAAACCGTCGCCTGTCTCTCCAGAAGCAAACAAGAGTACAAAATAAATAAATCAAAATCAGTTGACTCAGCCACGCATTTCGTTCGTAACTCAAGATCAACGGCTCATAGAGTATATCAGCGGGTACAAGGCAGGCTCATAAAATAAGAAATAATTAAATACCTCGTATTTATCCAGAAAGTTCCGAACAGCCTATCGCATGCATTGAAGTAAGTCATTAATATACAGTCAAATCGATAAATAAGTTCATTTTAATGCGTATATTGAAGGGAAGGCGCATGTATTTCATAGCCACAGGCATTGATATTTTGAAAATACCTTTGTCACAACACAGTCAAAAGGGATAGGTACATCGTACATCCGTTACATTTTAATCGGTTTTCTAAGGTTGAGATTAACTGTTAGCTTGTCTTTGTGTTTACCATTAATCATCGTCCATCTATTAGTTATTTCAGGTACAAAATTAGGATAGGAGATCAGCAACTTAACTTTTTGTCAGAAAAAACTCGTTACAAAAATTGATAATTGAAATGCCAACACTAAAAACATTTTTCTTTAGAATCCTTGATTCAAGGTATTCTAATATCTCGACCCAAATAATAATGTGGTGCGGTTTAGGGTTGAGGTCCACAAAATTATGAATGATGCCTGTATGGAGACGGGCCATCGATGTTGCCGACTCTTGGATACACAGTAACAAATTCAACATAATCGATACATATACGGATAGTTGAGGAAGCTGCTGTTCTAACTACATTTCAATATTTATTTAATTAATTCAATTACTCAACCACCTTCTCACAATTTACTATTAGATCTATTTCTTCTGTTCCCCATTGCTAGTAAAACCAACAAAAATTTGTTCGCAAATCAAAATAAACATGAAAATTGACCCTGAACATAGCCCAATTGAGATCTTACCATTTTTACGCTATACGACACATGTTTAAAAAAATGTAAATCAATTTAAACATAATGCTGAATTGATCGAATTAATTGTATCAATTACCATAAAATTATCATATTGTCACATTCTGATTCAATACAAGAAATTGCGTCAATAATAAAGTGTAGAAGTAGAACCCGGAATTAAAAAAAAATAAAAAAATTTACAGATTAAATTATTCAATTTAACAACAACAACAAAACAACATTAAATAATCGGATCGCGATACAGACGAAATTTGGTGATTTGGTGGGTGCGCTAAAAATCTACGAACAAAAAAACAAGTTAAACAAAGTTCACCTATCAGGTAAATTCATCATAATAATTATTTTATAGGCGAATTTAAGCATTGGTATTTATATGAGGCATGATTAGCCCATTTATTAATATTCAAATATATCAAATAGTGCAAGTTTGAAGGTCAAAGTCAATTATATTTAATTACTACTCACAAATGAATTTGTAAAGTGTGTGATTAATTTGCTTAAGTTTATCCCTAATCACAATAAATAATACACCAGCTGAACAAATCCAAATAGAAATGAACTCCCATGGAATAGCAAAAATTATGTAATTTGGATTTAATAAAATATGTCTAAAAATATCCTTTTTATTTTTGTTTTGGATTATAAAAGCGTTCAACTCGAATAAACTAGCTGAATACCATAAAATACCATAATTGTGTAAATAAAACAGCTAAAAATAGGTGCAGCATTTACGGATAATTTATCTATGGAAAAATTATATAATGGTAATGTCCTGTGCATCCTTTTGATAAATAACTGCAATAATCATTTATCGGTTTTGTATTGTTAATTCGGTATTTGCAATAGGATTATGGTTTATCCATTCGTAATAATTTGGAAATGTAATTTAATCAACAGTGCAGAGTTATCGTTATAATTTTTGATTGTGTTTTTGACGATTAAAATATTGAAAGTATGTGATGTCACAATCATTTATGTACTTACCCACAGGTTAGGTTAACTTCATCACAACAATAACACAAAAAATATAAAGGGTTCTGAAATCTCACGAGGTGATCAGAACTTCGGTCTTTAGTATCTTCAATAATGTCATAAAGTTGGTGTGACAGTTTTGACATTATTGATTTCTAATTTAACCAACATATATTTACTTATACAACAACAGCCAAACAGGTCAAAAGCTTTACAGGCATCCACTTTAAAACGAAAAATCGTATTCTAGAACTTTATACCGAAAGTAGTATAACAAATTATATTGATACTTCTAACCGTTTAACTGACCATATTCCAGAAATGTATCCAAAAATTCATTTTAGAATATCATTTACAAAGCACATGTCAAATTTCATAACAAACGGATAAGAAATAACTAAGTTCCATCCTACTTAGCCATATTCCAGAGCTTTATTCAAAAATCATTTTAGAATCCCATTTCCAACAAACATATCAAATTTCATCATAATCGGTTAAGAAATAGCCAAATTCCATCCTAATTGCCATATTCCAGAGCTCTATAAAAAATTATTTTAAAATTCCATTCTTAACACATATGTATAATTTAATGATACCCGCGGTTAAGGCATAGCCAAGTTCCATCCTATTTGTCCATATTCCACACATATCAAATATTCCCATTTCCATACACATATCAAATTTCATTATAATCGGTTGAGAAATGTGCAAGTTCCATCATACTTGGCCATATTCCAGAACATGATACAAAAGTCATTTCAGATTCCCATTATGAATATACATGTCGAATTTCATCATAATCGATTGAGAAATGGGCAAGTTCCATCATACTTGGCCATATTCCAGAACATGATACAAAACTCATTTTAGAATCCCATTTCCATTACACATGTCGAATTTCATCATAATCGGTTGAGAAATAGCCAAGTTCCATCATACTTTGCCATATTTCAGGACTTCAACCAGAAATCGTTTTAAAATCCCAGAACTTCATCCAAAAAACATTTTAGAATCCCATTTCTAATACAAATGTCGAATTTCATCGTAATCGGTTGAGAAATGGCAAGTTCCATCATACTTGGCCATATTGCAGAACTTCATCCAAAACAGTTTTAGAAACCCATTTTCAACGCACATGTGATGAGAAATAGTCAAGTTCCATCATTCTTGCCCCATATTCCAGAACCTCATCCAAAACTCATTTTAGAATCCCATTTCTAACACACATGTCAAATTTCATAATAATCGGTTGATAAACAGGCAAGTTCCATCATATAAAATATTTGTTAACTATTCACTACATCCAAATCCAACCCCAACTCAACTTCAACTCAACCCGCAGATTGAGCCCTAACTTAACCTTCACCCAATTCAATGCCCAATTCAATAATCAAACCAGCATATTATATAATAAAATCGTAAATATTTATAAAAACAGGAATTTTGGGTCAATTCGTATGGCAGGTACACCACCCCCTTGACATACAGTCTCCAAAAGCTTTTCAAATCTCCGCCTTGACCATAGAAACAGATTGGCGAAAAAAAAATCCAAATCGGACGAGCCGTTCTCGAGATACCATGGGTCCAGACATCCAGACATCCAGCCATCCAGACATCCTGACAGACGGACGGACATTTTTTTTTTTGCATTTTCAGACTCAGGGACTTTCAAAACGTCGAGAAAAGTGGTTTTGGACCAACCAAATTTTTCGTCATTTTTGACAGGATTTCAATACTTTTGTCTTTTTAGACCGAAGTAATTCATGGAATTGAATCCAACGCTGTCTCGTGCTCCAACTTTTCCAACACGTTGGATGTCCAAAAGTGCTACCAAAAAATAACCAGTTATTAACCGAACACATCGATTTGCAGCATCGAATCTTGGGCAATACCTTCAAATCTTAAGGTATCCGATCCTGAATTTTTTAAGTTCCAAGACATTAACTTCCAGCTGGGAGCAGAGATTTGTAAAGAATAACTCTCGTAGCTCCAATGAAGCTGGCTGATCATCTTCCATAAACGTAATCACACGTTTGATGAAGTTGTCGATAATTCGAGGAAGTTGCGATTCAGAATTTTTTAGCTTTATTCCGATTTTAGAATCTGGAAAGACGACTCCACAAGTCACAGGCACTATTATCCAGCTATACGAAGTTTATTGATGAGTACAAATCGTTAGGCTATATGGCACACATCGATTCAAAATCCATCGCATCATCGAATTTTTACCTTCCACTCGATATTTAAGCTGAAAACTATGATATAGTACGTCCTACATGCCGTTCTCTTCGCTAGATATCTGAAGCAATTAGCTATAGACCCAGACATACATTCCCTGTCGCCGCCGATGCTATAGAAAGTGATATTCATATGTGTCGTTGATCTGCTCTATTGAGTTGAATTGCACAATTTCGAAGATATTGCAATCGGCAGGCATGAAACTAAGAAAGTGGTGCGTCAACATCCCTGAAATTATAAAATACATCCCATCAGAATTCACAGAAACACTGCTGAAAACTAGTATATCTTGTCGCACATAAATTGCGACCACACCAGATATATGTAGGATATAAGAGATATAAGATTGGTTCATTTTTGGGATTTTTTCACTTTTAAGATTGGTTATTTTTTTTATAAAATTTGACAATTCTAGCCCCAATAAAAATTGAGTTTTCTTCCTCTTCGTCGTCATCATCATCTGAGAGTGCATCATGGAGTGCCGAAAATAGCTCATCTTCTGCGTCTTGTTCGTTGGTATCGTCTTCATGTCTGAAGCCTTCCGGATTTCATCAATTTCCATTTTGATAATCTCCTGCTTGATGATGTCGACCAAATCAGGATCAATATCTTGAAGGTTTGGAAGTCCCTGGCGTGTTCCTTGGTCCTTGATGTAGACTGTAATGTTGCGCTGTCACGGCTTCTTAATTTTGCAACATACAGTTGACCATGCGAGAATACGACATCGTTGAGGTAAATGCCGAGATTCTCGATGGATTGGCCTTGCGATTTGTTGATGGTCATCGCGAAATCCGAAATCAGAGGAAACACTGTTGACATTCCAGCTTCACCAGCATAACGGAATCTTCGCTCACAAGATCCATTCTGAAGATGAAGGCTGTTTCTCTCCGATGTGATTCGCTGATGATTTGACCGACAATGGCATGTAGCAAGAGGTCAGTAATGATGAGTCGTGTACCATTACTGAGAGCTTAATCCGGATCCAGATTGCGGAGAAGCATCACCACAGCGCAAACTTTCAAATTTTCAGCTCATGTGGTGGAATTCCCGATGGAATCTGGTAGTTAAAATAGTCCACGGGGAAGTTGAGTCGGTCGTTTGCATCATCAGAAATGATTTCATCAGCACTCAGATAACAAACTGCGTTACCGTTGAGTGTGGCAATCATGTGATGGTTGACTTTCATCACTTCCTTCAGATTTGTTGCGAGGATCGTTCTTGACGTCTGTTGTTGACCTTCAGCTCGATAGGCATGTTGTCATTGTTGTTGTTGTTGGCTGCTCCTGGTGTTGGTGGTGGAACTTGAAGTAGCATTTCTTGTGGAATCTCTACGATGTTTCGATTTAATTCCATCACATCAGGTAGAGATCCGCTTCCGAGTTGCAGAAGCCATTCGACAAATGTTGGATTGCCTTGTGGCTTGGGCACGCATATTCTGGGACAGGCTGATGAAGAACACTTTCGGCGATGATCTGTGGTCCTGATCCGCCGGGCATAACAGGTAAAAATTGACGGAAATCTCCACCGAAAACGATCACTTTGCCTCCAAACGATCCGTTGTTGCCTATGATGCTTCGCAAGAGATGATCGAAGATGTTGATGCCATGTTTAATCATCATCGTGATTTTGTGGATGAGAAGGATGTCGGTTTCTTTGAGATTTTGGCACGCAGCTGATGCTAGGTTTCGCGCGAAGTTCGATTGTGACTGCGGGTTCATGTTGAGTGGCAGTCCGAAACCTCGATGAGCTGTCAATCCTCCTCCGGGCATGAGAGTTGCTGCGATGCCAGTTGTTGCAAAGACCTTTGCTTTCACGTTCTGTTGCTGACACGCATCGATGATGTGTCGGTAAAGCGTTGTCTTACCTGAACCGCCAGGTCTAATGAGCACGAATGTTCGCTGATGTTGTTGCTTCTCCTTCCATGCTATCACTGCACTCATCATTCGGTTGAATCCACGTGAAAATGATGTCTTGCAGTGGTTAAGTTGCCTGGTCCAATTGTGTTGTCAGGATTGGTGCCGTTCCTGTAGGCGTCGGCAGATCGAAATTTCGGTTGCTCTTTCTCGAAATTGCAAAGCGCTGGTTGAGTGCATGCAATGCCAAGTTGTGGAGCTCTGCAAGGGTGTTGTTTGCAAATTGTGGCATTCTTCAGAAATCTTCGATCATTTCGTCTTTGTATCGATTCCAGAAGTCGAGTCCGACGCTGATGGTGTACTTGAGAAGCATGTTTGCAAATGCCTCACGGAGTTGTTGTGGATTTCTCATTGTTACCAAGTTTTCGAACGTCTGGAGGAAAACTTCATCGTTGCGAACCAAATTCAATGTTGACCGTTGACGTTGCAAATTTCGACAAAGCTTCATGCTCCTCGGATGTCCAGAAGCAGCATTCGAAGTGCGAATCGCTCTTGACTGTTAATGCTGACAATATGAATTCTGCCAATCATTCTGTCTCCTCGCTGTTGATGCTCATTCGTAATGCTGTAGAATTTGGTCGTAAAGATGGGCTCGAGCATTCTCATTTGTCATGTTGAGTTCGAAGTATGCTTCGAGCATGGTGATCGCTGTTCTCTATTTGCGTTCTGGTGCGATCTCCTATCCTCCATCAAACTTCAGTTCGGTAGTATTTTCGAGATGGATTGGAAGTCTTGTGACGGCATGTGATCGGTCGGGCATTCCGAATTCACAGATTCGCCAAATGGCTTCTGGTGCGCTGACGACAACAGTTTCGTTTGCGTAGGCTTTGGAAAATGCTTCCTATATTTTCCTCAACGATGCAGAGGCCTTCGCGGCATAAATCATCGTTGATGTCACGATGTCGAAAAGCTGTGGATTTTTCTGGCGGTTTGGAAGTTCGGCGCAGACAATTCGATCGATTGATTCAGCATCGGCAGGTTTGTAGCCGTTCTGCTGTGTTATCAGGATGTGAGCATGTGGCAATCCACGTTTCTGGAACTCTGTTGGTGTTCGGTACGATGATATTTGCATAATGTTGTTGCAAATATTAGGCATTGTTGATGGCTTGTTGCTGTCGGTTTTGTCGCATTTTTTCGGCATTCTGCTGTCTGATCTCAACAGCACGTTCAGATGGTTGTTGCGAACGTTGAGTATGATGTTGTTCTGCAGTCTGTTTGTCGTGCGCGATAATTTCTCATTCGCTCTGCTGGAGTCATCGCCATATGAAAGAACTATGAGCCACAGCAAACCGAATAGAGTAATAGAGAATTTTGCATTTTATAATAGAGTATTTGTTTGCTGCCCATAAATCTAATTTTTACATTTGCTGAATCTAGAATCTAGATGGTGCTATTATTTGCATGGTGAAACGGTCCGATTTGACTATCAAGCGTGATGGTCGCTTATAATTTTTAGTGAATTATTCCTATATTTCTGATGGCAGCTAAAAGTCTTACATTGTGACCCCTAGTCGCTGGTTTTTCTAACTTCTTGGTGAGTGCCCGTGCCAATCTCAACTACGCCCATTTTCAGGGTAATTTCAGTTGCTGTAATACATTCTATATGGTTGACAAACTTATAATGGTATCATATCCATTCGACACAAAATTTCTGTTACCCTATTTACCACCGAATCCGTTAGAGAATGCATTCTAAAAAAATTCTAAAATCGAAAGCCAAAGAGTTATTAGGAGATATTTTGTTAAGTGAATTTTATTTAAAAACCGTTCAACTTCCGAGAGAAATAAAGAATAAAAAATGTAAAATGAAAAAGTGCGCCTAATTTAATATAATTTTGTATGAAGGAAACCAAATAGAATGAAGAACATGATGGATCCTATTTAACAAGTATGCATTTAATATGTTTTGTGAAGTAATTAAAATGCAGAATGTAACCGGAAAAAGTTTAAGAAACTAAAAATAAACGTCTAAATATATGTAATAGAATAAGACATTTGCTTTGCTACCTGTTACAATTATTGCAATCAGTTGTTCCTCGGCATTTAAAATCCTTAGAATTCCCTACGAGCTTCTAATTCCCCTCGACGATTTCAACTTATTCTACAATACAAATAGCTGCTGCTTTTAATTTTATTGGTTCATTTGTTAATTCAATCAAGTGGCTTTGAGGTCAAATTTAGAATCAACATTAGAATTTAGTTGGATCAAACGAAGCAGCACTAGCAAGTGGTATTCGTTTAGCTTGTTTTAACTGGCTGTATGTGCCGTTTACTACGTTGGTACAGTTTAAATTCCAATTTAACATTGCTAGTTTAGCAGTTGTTTAAACACACCAACTGTAGCTGGCTAGTTACTTACCATTTTTAGAGAAACCATGTTCTTCGATTCATTTGATAATTCTGGTGGCACTAATTACCTCGACGAAGATGATTGGAGAAGTTTCACGCGCTAACTTTCTTTAAAAGCTATCTCTCTTTATTGAAAAATGCTACTCCTGGCATCAAATTGTTACGATTGGGAAATATTGATAACACCAAATAAATTCACTTAGCCCTTGGGTTATTTATTATTTTGAACAAAAAAAAGCAAAAATTTATAATTTCGTAATTCTTGACCGGTAGATAATCTAATATTCGTCCAACAACTATTTATGCATGTACATTTATACATATGAAAAACGCTCATTGCCTCAAGGCTAAATGCATAAAACGACTCGTTCGCTAATTACACAGAAACAATTATCATTGCTTCAGATGTTGTTTAATGTTGTCAATAGATTACGCGATCGAGAATTATTTATGCTGATGTGTTTTCGTTTCAGGATCACAAATATCCATTATTACAGAATGTTGTTAAACGCGACTAAGCTTCCCAAAAGAGGTTTCCACTAATTGTATTAGACAGGAATGATTTAGATTAATTAAATTCAACTCTATGTTTAATATACGCCAATTACTTTCTGCACAATGTTTACAGTCAGCAAGGTTGCGTCAACAGGAATTCGATTTTCAATCCATATTATATTCATTACAACTGCACAGGCTTCTCTTTCCCAATTTTGCAGTGAACAGTCGAGTAAGGGGTGACCGACAAAATATGAATATCACAAAACACTGAAGCGAAATATTCTTTTGAATGCGTGTTTCAACCTTCGGTTCCCGTCACCAGGACAGTTACTTCATGTTGCTTTGTATAATATGGAAATTCGCTGCAAATTGCATTCAAATTATAGCAGAAACCTAACACTGTATTCGAATTACTTCAATGATAGACGAAATACTTTGGTATTTAACCTATATCGAAGGTCGAACATCTAAATTTAAATTTAATCGTTTTGTAATTTAAACAATCAATTGGATGTTTAACTTTTGACAACATTTTAAATAGACATAACAGTGTGCGGCGTGTGTACTTAATCGATATAATTAGTATTCAATTACGATAATTCGATATTTGACAATGAATTGTGGACGTGGAGGGGTAGGAATGCGAATTTATTTTTTGTATATAAATTAAAAACCAACTAGTTTTATATACCAGTTTAATTAATAACTTATATAACAAAATGTATAAAGTAGTAAGTGTAACAAATTATTAGATAAATTTGGTTATAATCTAATAATATATTATTGTATTACCTATTTAGGCACTTTTCGTTCTTTTGGTCATTGCCGCCGTCTCAGCCAAACCAGGAGTAATTGCCCCAGTTGCATATACTGCTCCAGTTGCGTATACTGCACCAGCTGTGGTACTCGAAATTATAATGGATATGCAGCCGCACCACTAGTGGCCGCTGCTGCACCAATTGCTGCATATACTGCTGCGGCTTATACAGCTCCAATTGCGTACGCACCACCTTATGCTGCTTATACATACGTCTAGGATTATATTTCTTTAGATTATTGTTTGTAAATATAAAAAATGTACAAAAATATAAGTTAATCAGTGCAATTGAATATTTTTGTGTTATTTCAATAGCTTCTTAATATTAGACTCAACGTCAAATTTTATGTTTCAAATTTTAAATGATAAAGAGTTGAGATTCATGATCCATTTTATATGTTGTACACATTTGTTTTGACGATTTGTAAAGTCCACGGAAAGCAAACCGCCAACGTCGATTTCCTACAGATAATCCCCTAACGTAAAAGCCATTATTCGTAAACTAGGAGAATCTTTGAGTCTTGGCAAGTTTAGAAATTTCAAAGTATCGAGAGCACCTCTAGAGCGCTCGATTTGATTTCAACAAGATCAATTACTCAAATATGGATCTACCAGTTGCCAATTAGTTGGATTTGGTGGATAAATATCTTACCAAGACAACCGTTATGCAATTCACACTTTGGAAAAACTTTGAAACGTTTTCTGAATTAGGAAAAGGACTAGACAAAAATATCGAGCTAATGGGAATGTACACTGTTTCATCACTGAGTGAACAATTTAGAAATTGTTCGTGATTTTCATTCAATCGTTTACGGTTCTGATTCCAGTACAAAGTTACGTATGGTTTTCTCTCCATCTCTCTTTACAACATTTTAAAATTAGCATCCATAACAGTCACTATATGGCCAAGTTTTTCCCGAACCAACTGACAATAATTTTCAGATATTCGGGGTACTGCCGTCTACTATTCTCTTGTTATTAAGACTTTGTACAGTCTAACAAGTGGCGAGCAAGCAGTGTTTACCATCGTTGTTCAAGTACTTCGAAAAAGTTCGGTAACCATAATTATGAATGAAACTTAGATCGACTTTGAAGATAAATAGTTATGAGCAATTTTATGGATTAATACGCCAATAAGACCTTGAAACTAATTTTGCAAACAATTACACAGGCGCAAAAAAAAAAGTCGTGACGAAGAGAAGAGAGCTCTCTATTCCTACGATTTCGAGGTCGCTGAAACCGAATATAACCATAAAAAATTATTCCAATTGCCCGATTTCTCATTACCACACGGGAGGTCAAAATTTCAATTTCCATGCAAAATTGAGATGGATGTACATATCCATGATTTTTGGGTCGCTGGAACCAAAAATAACAACAAAAAGTAAATTTGACCCCTTCGTCACCCCTAGCCACCTCTTACTACTTCCCGATTTCGGGCGCTTACTTGTCCTGTGGTACCAAACTGTCTTGCTTTCAAACGATCTTCTGAGAGGTTTCCTCTTGTTGGCTCTCCTTTGTTCTGGCAAGTCGCTTTTCAAATTCCAGCAGTAGCGAGCAAACATACTGACATCCCATTTACCTTGATAGCGTCGTTCCATTTCTTTAAGATCCTGGTGAAACCTTTACCTTGCTCCTCGCTATAGATCCCTAAATTCTCCGGAAAATAGTCTACATACATAGGAGCAAACTGAAGGAAGTGCTGTTTCAAATTCATCAGACAAACAAAATTCTTAAAGTTTCTTAGAAGTGTTTTTATTTCTCTCTTGTAGTTCGGGCTATTTTGATTGCCTAGGAAAGGTTCTACCACACTTTTAAAGCTGAGCCAAGCATTTTTTTCTTTGACACTCATTGATTGGATGAACTCAGAGTCGAGCAGAAGCTTCCTAATTTCTGGGAAAGGGATTAAAGAGGCTCTAGCAGGCCATTTATGGTTTTTATAATGCTTCTCGCGATCTCGACTATTCCACAGGCACAAGAAACACGGATGCCTTGTGAAACCATTTTGTTGTCCCAGGAGGATTGTTAGTATCTTCAGATTGCAGCAAATCTACCAGTTGTGTTCCGTATACTTTTTTTTTCAAGCAAAAACTTCAATGAGTTATACTCTTCTGGCATATTTATCGAATATGCTATCGTTATCGAAGCTAACTCATTGGTATTGTGTAAGAGTACAACTTTCAGATTGCGGGTAGAAGAATTGATGAAAAGCCTCCATTCTTCACTCCTGTAAATGTTTGGTTTCAAACAATTCATGAGGCCTTATGAATCATGTTAGGAACTCTTTCTCCCGATTCTGGAAAGTTATACCACATGCACCTTTTGCCAAAAGTCCATCCTTTTTCATGTTTGGCGCAAGATATTCTGCAGCATCTTTTGCTAACTCTAAGTCCCTCACGATATCATTTAATTTTTTCTGATCCCATGGCTTTATACGTCTATTTCATTTGGAGCAACCATCTGCTTTATCGCTGTCAGAATCTGAATCAATTTCACTCCCAGCTTCATAACTGTTTAAATCCTCAGTTGGCTCATCAATATCCATCTGACTTTCATCTTCAACTATATTACCAGTGGGATCCATTTCAACATACCTTTACCACTTGCAACCTGCAAAGAGAAAACGGACTCAAATGTATCCTCATATTGCGAAAACTCTCTACGAAGTTTATCCGTTTGAAACTTACCACATATGTAGCAAAACATGGAAATGTCCTTGTTGTAGATATGAATGGAACATTCTGATATGTCCATATCATATTTCGTAGATAGACTCATCGCGTGCTTTCTAGGTCCATCATCTAAAGCTGCTCAAAGTCTTAAGTCGAACCGATTCAGAACTACAGTTGAAGTCGTTTCCCTTCTTGAAGCATTAAACCCTAAAGTAGCCAAGTTGCCCACTACCCCAGAGTTGCTGTTGCTTGATGACGACACCTGCGGGCCCGCTTGCTGCTCACCCAGATCTGGGTTATCCCTCCCCTGCATCGTAAATTTCTTCCCTATATTTTTGCAATGAAGGCATCTTTTTTACCTAGGAACTAGCCGGTTACCCGTCACCCCGCTTAACCACGTGGAGGTGTCCTAGTCGCAAAAGTAGGTCCGGAATCAGTTCTACTATGTAATAAAATTGAGTAGCTTTGAAGTATATATAAGACAGATCCCTGTGTAGCAGAAACAGTAAAACCAAAGAGAAACTGAAATACAAACCGGAGGCAAAAATATTAACATATCTTATTGAAATGAAATGCCAAGTTCAAAATAAAAATAGGAAGAATAAACACGGATTATGATTTGGATGTTTCAAATATGACAACCTAGCTTTGACAGTTTCCTCCACCCTGAGCGGCAAATACGGAACCTACAATGTAACCATGGCAATCATGTTAAACTAGTTTAAGCTCTCCAAATATACGTCGATTCTACATTGATCTACAGAGGAGCGTCTCCGTCCTACTTGAGGGGTTTGTCACGAGATGCTAGGTGTAATTGAAGGGTCAAATTTGTGTTTTATAGTCAATTTCGTTTCGAGCGACCAAACAGACGTGGCAATATACATTCAACTCAACTTGAAAATTGAAATATCAAAACTTTTCAGGGAGTTGTAAGGGAGTGCCTGGGGTGACGGAAGGGTCAAATTTATTTTCGCTATCATTTTCTGTTCCAGCGGCCCAAAAAACATAGAAATGCACATCCATCTCAATTTTCCATGAACATTGAAATTTCAACCCTTTTATGGAGGTAGTAAAGGGGCGCTAAGGGGTGATGGAAGGGTAGAATTTATTTTTTGTTTTCATTTTCAGTTTTAGCATGCCAGGAACGTTGGAATGCACATCCATTCCAACTTTGCATGAACATTGAAATTTCGACCCCCAGAGGGTAGTAACGGGGTGATAACGGGAAAATGGACAATTGGATACATTTCTTATGGCCATATTCGGTTTCAATGACCTCGGAAATGTAGAAATAGTGGGGTCTACTCTCTGGGTCACGATGTTTTTTTTTTGTGCCTGTGTTATGGGCGTAGAGTAAGAATATTGAGATTTTAAAAATCTTGTGAAATTCATAAAATTCTTTAAAACATTTAAATTTCCAATTAGTGATATATTTGATTTCAGTTTTAAACAAAAGTAACCCTTTATTAAAATTTGAACAAAATTACAAAATTATGTGGGTTTTTGAAATTTTCAAAATTCAAATGGTTTTAATCGATTAAGTTATGTACAACAGGATTTTGTTTATTTCTTATAATCAAAATACTGAAATTCATGAAGCTCCACGTAAATGTAATAGGGATAATTGAGGACTGTGTGCCATTCCATTTTATTTGCTTGAAAATGGAAAAAATCGCCCGAATTTGACTATTTTCAGGAAGAAAAGTTGGACTAGAATTTTTGGAATATTACTTTAGAATTTTGGATTTAGGACTTTTTATGTTTCAAATTTTGTCTTAAACCCGATTATAATATTATTGAAGAAACCGAAATATCAAAACTTCCTCAGTTTCTTAAAATTTGTTAAATTTTCCAAACTGACTGTTTAAATTTTTTAAATCTAATTAATTTTTCTGAAATTTTGCAGTTATCTCTTTCTAGGTCGGACAAACAAAAATTATTTATTCAGACATACTACTGGTCATGATACAATTAATACAAGATAAAGTAAACCAAAACACGCTGGTGCGCCAAGAATGATATATTACAAGATTATTCAACTCTAAAAACGTTACTCTCTTTTTTTCGAATTTAATAAAGCGTAGGGACCAGTCTCTATATCTTTCTTTTTTTTCGTATCGTAATATAATTTTATTTCACTCATAGCTGGTTCATCTATCATTTCGTTTATTTTAATCGGCTTGATTGAATGAATGAATGAGATACAAAATCAATAACGTGCGATCAATACAAATGCACGTGCTATTATTTACTTTCCATTGTATTAAACATTTGTAATTGTAGCACTCACACAGAATGATTATGAAATTTATTTTAGTTGTATTTGTTCTACAGTCAAAATCAAAATAACCGTTCTGCTCATAGTGTGATGAAAGCAAATCGATGAATTTCTGTGCAATATTTAATATCACTACTGTGTAGTATATAAAAGCAAATGAGAAAATAAAAATCCAAAGAGAAAATAAAGCGTAGGGACCAGCATGTTTACTCTACATAAGAGTTGGACAATCTTGTAATATATCATTCTTGCTGGTGCGCCAATATTTTTTTATTTTCTCTTTATCTCTATTTTTGTTTATTTGCTTTGCTTCATTTTTATGTTTTTATACGATTACTCGTGCCGATGCGATCCGATGCGCGACAGTCATTACAATTTATAATATTGAAGATCAAACAGGACTTGCTTTTTGATACCTTAATATTCTAAAATTTAAATACATACATAGGTGTGTAACATGATACAAAGAATTAATAAGGTATGATCAACAGCTGTAATTACGTCATCCGGTGACAAACATTTGTTTTTTAGTTTTTGTTATTTCTCTATTTTAGTGCTAAAAAACAAAGTAAAATAGAGAAATTTGTACAAAAAACAAAAACTAAAAAAAAAATTTTTGTCACCGGATGACGTAATTACAGCTGTTGATTATACCTTATTAATTCTTTGTATCATGGGTGTGTAATGTATACAGTTCTCATAAAAAAATTTGCTGCCATCGATACGACGTATATTGAAATAAGTTAAGTTATGCGGTTATACGTCGTTCTATTGTCTAAATAGATGCAGATGTCGTTTTATACGTTGGAAAAGTACAAGAAAAAGGAAGTTTTTTCGTATAAAATTTTGCACACTTATAAAACATTGTATTTAAAGCCTATTTATGTAAAAAACTCAAAATCGTCAAAAATGTAGATATCTCATTCTACGTTGCTGCCATCGAAAGTTTGATGTCGCTAAAAATTAAAAAACTCATAATCGAAATTCTCAATATTTTTAAAATTCTGAATAAATAAGTTTCAACTTTTAATATTTTGGATTTTTAGATTTTAATCAATTTCTTTAACAAATTCGTCAAGACAACCAATTCCATAAAGCGGCTTTGCACATTTTTTTAGTCAAAACTTCTGCTTTCACAAATTTTTTTCGTCTAATTTTTTTTTCTGAGTTTCCGTAATTTTTTAAATTGTATTTGAATTTATTAACGAAATTTTATATTCGTGAATTGTAGGATTCCAATATTGTCAATAATTTTTGGAGTTATATTAGTAAAATTCTAAAATGTTAACCTTAAACAACCATAATTCCTAGAATCTTTAAATGAGTTACATATTTTCAAGACCTATAAATTCATAAAACTCCACAAAACATTATCCTACAACTTCTATAAATTTTAGAAAATTACTAATGTAACTGAAATATCGTAAAAATTCGATGGTCTCTTAAAATTTGTGTGAATTCCTAAAAATAACCCTGTACATAGCTTTCTTAAATTCAAACAAAATTATAAAATTATTCAATTTCTTAAGATTCTTAAATATAATAAAACTCGTTTTTTTCGCTGGCGCTACATCCCATTGAGGAATTTGGCCGCTTCACAGTGAAGTTTCGTAATCATTTTTAGTATGGATAATGAGTGATTATTTCATTGGTCCTTACATTAACATTAACCAGCCGTGATGTTTTCATCACCCGCCGGGAATCGAATCCGGGACCTCCGGAGCTTAAAGCAAGAATGCTAACAACTGTGAAACTTGGGCGGCGAAAACTCTTAATATTTCTAAAATCTTCGCATTTTTAAAATTTGTAAACAATATTTCTAACATTATATTACTTTTCACCTTAAAAAGTACTGAAAATTCAAAATTTCTTAAATTCTGACTTTAACTCTGTAATAAATAACGGAAATATTTGGTTCGAATTTTGGAATATTTTTAAAAGTTTCTTGGAAAATAAGAACAAATTTAATGAATTTCTAAAGTATTTCCAAAAATTTCTAACATAACTCAACTAACAAAATTATTGGAATTTCGATTCATTTTTTTGAAATTTTTCCAATTTTTTTTTGGGAAACTAACTCATTGATTCCTAGGTGTTAATAAAATCCATGCAGCATCTTAAATTTTTAATATTTTCTCGATCGAAAAATTTCTTTAAAATTATTAAACTTGACTTTATAAGGGTTTAATAATTCATTAATTAAACGCGAATTTTCAAAATGTTCACAAAGTTATAAAATCCTGGAAATTTAAAAAATATTTAAAATTCATTAAATTTGTAGAATTTTCAAAATAATGAATTTCCTAAATTTGTTATTTTAATTATGAAATTTTTAAAGATTTTTAAAGTGGCTTCTGTGTTTTTTTTTATTTGTGTATCTTCATCAAAAATCAGTTCATGAGAATCAGTGTAGTAAATGAAAATTAATACTCGATTGGATTTTTGGTATTTGTCAAAAAATTTTAATACGTAATTCTTTCTTCTAGAAATTTTCGAAATTCATAAAAATCTTCAATTCTGGCCAAAAATGTAAAAAATGTAGGAATTACAATACTTTAAGAATTCTAACTTAAATTTTGAAGTTTTCCTTAATTTCCTAAATTTCATGAAAATATTTGATTTAATTGAAGACACTTTATTCTTACCCCCCCCCCCCCCCCCCCCCCCCCCCCCCCCCCCAGTTAGTCTCGACGTTGTAGCGCAGTAACGCAATCGCGCAAAAATTAAATTACTTGAAAAAATATGCGAATTGACAATGTCGACGGACGGGGCGCATTAGATCAAATACTAAAGTTAAATTATTATTATCAAATTAAATTATATTGCACGGAAGAACGGATTGAAGTGTCAGTTCGTGATGTGGAAACCTAAATATATGTACCTAAATGTTTAGTTATTAATTAGATTAATAGATTTTATACTACGAAGCAAAATTTAAATCGGCCCGAAAAGACTTTTACAAAATAGAATTTATTGGCATCGGATAGTTTAACATTATGTATATCAAATAGTTTTAGATTTCTTTTAATATCAAAAACGTGCATTGAGATTGTCAGCAAAAATTTTATTTGTACAGTACTAAATTAATTTTTGCGTTCTGTCGTGATTGTCTCCACCTTTAAGTTCGCGAGACTGTAAAATTTAAACCTCTAATGATTTGTAAAATACTATGATTGAAATGTGGAGAAATTTTCTGAATTAACTTTTTAATATTCTAGAATGTTTGTTCACTTTAAATAACTATAATTAGTAGTATTTTTGAGATTCATTAATTTGTAAGACTGGTTACAATTCTAATTTTGTTGTCAAAAATTATTTCAATGGTATGAAAATTTCTAAAATTGCAAAATTTCAAAGTTCTTTTGCATTTTTATAAAATTTTTTACAATATTCTGTTTTTCCTGAATTTCCAAAATTTTATAGAAATATTTGAATTAATTAACGAACTTTTATTATTTCTTAAATTCGTGAATGTGGATAGTTCCAATTCTGTTAATTTTCGGAATAACGTTCGTGAAATTAATTTCAAATAAATGTTTAAAATGTCTGTATTAAACGATTCTTTCGTTTTAAATTATCGAAATATTTTAAATTTGTTTAACTCTTGTGGAGACTAATGGGCCTAACCGTTACATCATTCATCACCGTTCTTAAACAAATTTCTGAACAGAATGAATTAAACATCTTAGAGAGGAATGAGTTTTAGGGAATTTTTAATATCTAGCCATATTGGTTACCAAAGGGTCTAGCCAGACCCCATATATTATTAATAGGAAAATGTACTGATTTTGTTTGTTCATGAGATGAAATGCACTAATTCTTTTATTTATAATTATTTTTATATCTTTATTGTTAATGAGGACCGTTATTTATTTCGTTTTCAAAATTCTCGTGCCATTATTTGTACACGTGTCATATCGAGAGCAAGTGTTGCAGCAAGTGTAATAAATTTATGTGTTTTGATAGTTTTTCGAGTTTATGCGTGCAGTTAGTAGTTAGTTTACATAATTTAGTTTATAATCAGTGAGTGATATTCCATTTTTTAATTCAATGAAAAGTGTTTTTTGCGTTATTACGGTTTTTGTAAAAAAATTAACCAATTTGGCGAACATGTTGATGAGGTCGAAATAGTGTTTCAGACATGTTAATGCTCCGATCCTAGATATAATGAACGGATCGCAGAAGCGTTGGCGAATTATATAGAACGTGAACGTGAACAAGAGCCACAAATGGATTTGATGAGGACCCTTTCGCAGTTGACGACGATGAAGACGAAGATGAAGATTATTTGCCAAATGAGGACGATACATCAGACATTGAATCAGAGCAAGAATTCAAGGTACAACTGGAGTATGATAGTGAAGATAAAGAGAACGAAGTGCAATCGACTGTTGAAATGCAGCTGGTAGTCGAACTACAGTCGGCAAATGAAAATCAATCAGAAATGCAAGAAGTATTGACCGATTTGAATACACAATATTTTGTCGGGAAAGACGGAACCAAATGGAATAAATCACCACTACCAACTGAATATACACACCTTCATAACATTATGCGGGTTCCCGGAGGCCCTGTTCAGAACAATTCTGTGCCCATCGAAGTATTCAAAAAGTTGTTTACGCCAAATATCGTGTTTATTATCGTGAATGAAACAAATCGATATGCTAATAGCAAAATACACCAATGGAATACAAATAATTCAGGCAAAAAGCACAAAGTGTGGAAGGCGTTAACGGAGGTTGAACTGAATGCATTCATTGGAATCCTTGTAGCGGCTGGTGTAAGCCATAACAATCTTCAATACGCATCTGTTCTCTGGAAAACAACGAGATTTGATGGTAACCGTACTCGCGAATTTCGTGCAAAATCGGATAAAGCTGCACCTATTCGAGATATCTGGAACTTTCTAATTGAAAATTTAGAAAAAAATTATCGTCCCCATAGCCGATATAACCATTGATGAACAGCTGTTTCCATATCGTTGCAGGACCAAGTTCACTCAATATATCCCATCAAAACCTGCGCGGTACGGGATTAAAGTCTGGTGGGCATGCGAAGCTAAAACACATTATCCATTGCACGGAAACATTTATACTTGTAAAGATCTAGATGTAGGTCGGGCTGTAGACCAAGGAGAAACTGAGTTGATACGTTTGGCTTCCAAATATGCAAATTCGGGCAGAACGATCGTAGCTGATAATTTGTTTACAACACTACAAGAACGTATACGGCTAATGGATATTGAACTAGGGTATGTTGGCACGCTTCGAAATAATAAAAGATGTGTTCCGCCAGAAATGAAAAAACATCCCTCTCGCCCTATACATTTAACAGAATTTGGCTTTCACGAAAACAGAGTTGCAATAATATCTTACGTGCAAAAAAAAAATAAGGCCGTGATTCTCCTATCGACATTGCACTACGATAAAAATGTAGTAGGTGAATTACAAAAGCCAGAAGCGATTTTGTACTATAATAAATCTAAAGGTGGAGTCGATGTTATGGACCAAATGCTCAGCCTTTATAGTACCAAAAGGCGAACAAAAAGATGGTCTTTGGCCTTTTTTTATAATATGGTTGATGTAATGGCAAATTGAATTGTGCTGTAACAATCGGCAAGTGATGAAACATTTCGTCTGCCGATCAGCATAATAGAAGCATTTTTTGACAAAACAATTTATCACCAGTGCCAGCGGTGCTGACGTTATGGGAAAGAGAAGAGACTGCCGATTGTGTCATGTATATATGATAAGGTCCGCCGCAAAACTCGATACTACTGCGAGAAATGTTTGGACCTTGTATGCCAGCAACACTCAAAATGCTTCTATAATTGTTTCAAATGCCATAATGAACAAGAAGCAACATCCAACAGAAATAATGAATAAATAAAATAAAATCTACATTTAATTAACTATTTGAAATTTATTAATTTACCCCCCTTTATTAATATTACGTACTTACTATTTTATTATAACATGCTAATTTTAATCAAAAGTAATGAAATACAATCACAAACCTCAATAAAATCAAATAATTACTTATATAAGCTCATATCAATATGTCAGGGTCTGGCTAGGCCCTTTGGTAACCAATGTGCAAAAAACAACATTGGTTCACACAAGGGTTAAGGAATTAAATATAAATTTCTAAAAATATTGCTGAATATTTCTAAAACTTATAAGCAAACTTATACAATTATTGAAGTTTCGACTTTAATAATCGTGAAAGTTTGCTAAAGTTTGAGAAATGCTCAATAATATTCTTAGGGATTTATCAAATTTTTTATTTAACTGTCAGACAAATTTAAAAAAAAATTCAAAATTCAAACCAAATGTTTCAATGAATCGTTTATTACATAATTTGGGGAACTTGGAATATTTGGCATTTTTAAAATGTAATATATATATTACATTTGAGAAATTTAGAACATTTTACCGAAAATCTTTGAATATTTCCAATTTAGAAAAACGTTCTCAAGTTTCGAAGAGCGAAATTATCAAGAATTTTACAACTTCAGTTTCGATCTGAATGAGAAACACGAAAAATTTAATTATTTTCCAGTCAATCTCATCAGGGCAGGCTATAGCGACTGAATTGTTAATTACATGATTGATTATTTTCTATATATAGAAAGCAACATGTACTTTAAGCATTAGCGATTCAGGTCGAAACTGAAGTTGTAAAATTCTTGATAATTTCGCTCTTCGTAACAAATCGTAAAATCGTAATGATTATCTGGTTATTTACCGGAAGAACTTTAAATTCGTTCTCAAGTTTATTTAATCCTAGAGAGAAATGTCTAGGATTTCTTAAAGTTTTAAAATTTTCTTCAACGGAAATTTCTACACAAAATCAATTTAAAATCTACATTTTAATTTTGAAAAACTGAAACTCAGATAAACTTTGGATTAATAAAGGTAAATGCAAATTTATAAAGTTTTTGGCTGAATTGTAAAATAATCTAAACTTATAAAAATTTTAAAATCTTTGAATTTAGCAAAATTTTCAATTACTCTAGCCAAAATATTTGACTAAGAATTTTGGAGACCAGAAAGATCCGTGAAGATTAGCAAACGGTGCACAAACAAGTTCGTTGATTATGCAGCAGCCCTTACAAATGTTTGTTCCATCACTGCACTCGTCGGTTGCCATTTTTTCAGCCACGGATGAAATGGTATTAAGAAATAATTGGTTTGCTAAAGTCAGCTCATGTTCCCGATACTGTTAAGAAATAGGCTTAGGAATTTGTAGACAGCTCCACCTAGATTCAGCATCGTAGTTGAAAGCCTCTTTTCCGAATAAGAATGTAATCGGGTTTCATTTCTGAAACACTGTTTTAACGAATCGGCTTACTTTGAGGAAACTTTCTGAAAATTTTTTGGAAATCATTTAAAACGCAATGAATTTGAATGCTGTGAATTCTTCACCTATCTACAATTTATTTCTAAAACATTTTGTTTTTTTTTTATTTACATGTATGTCAGTTACCTTCTTGTTTTAATTTTAATTTTATTTTAATTTAATTTAAAATTACGGATGTCCATTTGGCAATATATAGATATTTCAATAAATTATAAAAACAGGTTTATTACAACGAATTTGGTTTGTGGCTGGTAATTTTGAATATGTGACTTAACCGTCCAATTTTAACGATATAGAATTGGTGCTGTATAACCGGCAGAATATGCGTATGGTGAATAAGCGGCAGCGTATGGAGCCGAGTAAGCAGCGGCAACTGGAGCTGTGTAGGCAGCATATGGTGATGCAACATACGATCCGGCGGTATATGCTACTGGTGCGGCAGCAAAGTATTGTGGTTTAGCGGCAGCCATACAAGAGGCAATAGCCATGAATACAACAATCAACTAAAAATTAATAAATTTTATTTAATTATATAAGTAAATACTATATAATTTAGTCTGTATGGTAAACTTACGAGTTTGAACATTTTGAAATTTAGTTTGTTTGTAATATTACTTGTTACTTAGCAGGAAGATAAAATTGAACTGATACCGAAACTAACAAATCGATTGACTTTATATACAAATTATTTTGTACCAACACAATATAATTACGGTGATATGAATCAAATATATTCAATTATACTAAATTATAATTTTAATTAATTAATGCGGCAGATACCTTGAATGTCATCCAAAAAAATGTCAAATCAACCAGCGCAATATGTGCTCCCAATCGTAATGATTATCGTAATTTGTTGTTTATTATGTACCTAGTAGCGTATAGTATATACGATTTTGATAGATAGACTTGGATATCAATGCTATAAATAAATAACCAACTTAATATGCAAACCATCATACAAAATTCTGTGTTATTGGATGAAGAACGTGCTTTTAATTAATTTATTATGTAACAATTTAATTTATTTATTGTGTATTGGGCTCTCAATGAAATCGAAAAGAATTTTGCACTCAAAATGTTGTTTACACATAGTAAATTTGTAGGTGAATTAGACAATGTATACATTTAGGCAACAACATAATGACCTATATACGTATATACGATTGAACCTTGTTGTGTAAACCGCAAATTTTGTATATAAAGTGAATTGGTTTGTTGTGTTAGGTATCAGTTAAATTGTATCTTCTTACTAAGTAACAAGTAAATCAACCAAAAATATTACAAAATGTTCAAACTTGTAAGTTATTATTATCAATAATTATATTACTAATTAAGTAATTAAATAATTTTATTTGTTCACAGTTGATTGTCGTATTCATGGCTATTGCCTCATGTATGGCCGCCGCTAAACCACAATATCTTGCTGCTGCACCAGTAGCATATACCGCTGGATCCTATATTGCATCACCATATGCTGCATACACCGCTCCAGTTGCTGCTGCCTATTCTGCACCACTAACGGCAGCTTATGCTTCACCATACGCTTATTCAGCCGCATACACAGCACCAATATTATACCGTTAAGTATTCATGAGATATGAGAGCTGTAAAGCTAAATTGCCAGCACATTTAACATACAATGCACCATTCTGTATGATTTATTAAATATTGTAAATATAGAAAGAAATCACAGCATCTAAATTATTGAGTTTTAGTTCGGTAAAAAGACCAAAGTATTGAAATCTAGACAAAAATGAAATGTCCGTCCATTTGTCTGGATGTCTGAATGTCTGGATGTCAGTAACCCTGTACTCATGGTATCTCAAGAACGGGTTATCCGATTTGGAATTTTTTTCGCCAATCTGTTTGAATGGCCAAGGCGAGGATTTGAAATGCTTTTGGAGACTGTACTGAGTTGGGTTTGGATTATGGTCTAGTGAGCAATTAAACTGAGGATTTATGATAATTTTTCTAAAAATTTTATTGGGATTCTATATCTTATCCGATTTTAATGAAATTTGACATTTCCAATGGAAATGGGATTCTCAAATAATTTTTAGATGAAGTTGTGGAATATAGCTAATAGAGGTGAAATTTGGCTACTTCTTAACCGGTTTTAGTGAATTATGACATCTGCGATGAAAAATGGGTTCTATAATAATTTTCGGATGAAGTTCTGGAATATGGCCAAGTATGATGGAACTTCGCTATTCCTTAACCGGTTTGGACGAAATTCGTCAAATGGGTTGGAAACTACATTCTTAAACGATTTTAAGATTTATTTCTGGAATATGGGCAATTAGGAAATAATTTAGCTACTTTTAACCGATTATGATGAATTTTGACATTTACGAATAGAAGAAAAGTGACACAACAATTATTTTTGGATGAGATTTAGATGAATATGTTAATATGGCTTTAAATTGTTATATGAAGAGGTTTCTGTAAATCATGCAGCTATTGAAGTTTCCTTGAAGCAGCGTAAACGTTTATTATAATTGCTTAACGATCGACATTATCTTCAGAATAATATCCAAGTTCGCCTGCAATCCTTTCTCGCCAATCCTTCGCTTTAAACGTTGGGGTACGTTTCCTGAATATTTACTGTCAGAGCTTTAAGTTTGGCCATGCTTTAAAAAGTGAAGTGTGTGGCGGACGCGCGCTGAAGAATTAAAGCTACTAACGGTAGCTTAGAGTCTCGCAATTAGCAGTATCATTTTTGAATCACCTTTCCATCGCAAATCTTGATTTCATCATAATCGGTTAAGCAACAGCCAAGTTCTAACCCAACTGGCCATGTTCCGGAATTTCATCCAAAAACCGAAAGGCCGAATGTCGAAAGGCCGAATGTTGAAAGGCTGTGTGTGTCGCAAGGCCGATAGGGTCGAAAGGCCGAATATCTAGAAACCGAGCATCGAAAAGCCAATTGTGTCGAAAGGCCGAATATCGAAGGGCCGCGCTGGTGTCAAAATTGATTTTAATTTTTCATCATTCAAAAGAATGAAAATTTTCAAAATTTTTATTTTAATTAAAACCAAAATTTATATATTTGGGTTGGCTACCTTATCTAGAAAAAAAAAATCGAGAAAACTAAAATCCAGAGACGCAATTATCAAAGTGCGAACCAAATTTTATACAAGCTTTTCCTCAACACCATCGGTGTTAGAACATATTATCACAGATATGATTAAACAAACATTTAGCATTAGTCTCTTTCATTCCCCGGATTTTGATCATATAGGAGTATCCTGATATATACGTCAGATAATATACCCAATAGTAAGTGCACTAAACATCAGTTTAGGATAATTGATTATAACGAAATCTACACTAAATTGACATCTTTTACCTATCAGTCGAAATCCTTTGAAGAGATCATTCAAACGCTGTCTCAATTAATTAAATGCAACACATAATTGATAAGGAAGCAGAAATCTGACACATGGATTACAAAGGAAATATATTGTCAATAATCAAGAGTAGATTTTACTCTCTGCATGTCAAATATCCAATTAATTCATATTACCCAGAAAGATTTAAATACTTTCAAAACCAAGCCGTGTACAATAAACGGAAACTCTAGTCAGATTTTAATATCAAACAATTGCAAAATTCAACTGGCAACTCCAAAGCAACATGGGCGGTTTTAAATAAAATGATCTTCAATAAAGATTATAAGAGCAGTATTAATCAAATTATTGGAATTCTTGATAATTCTAAGATTATACATGATTCTTGTAGTATTGCCAATATCTTCAATAAGTATTTTGTAAACATAAATAAAATCATATTTGAATCACAACAAAGTAAGTCCATTCCTCATTTTCCCTTGAAATATGGTAGTTTGCCAAGGCTCGATTTCTCAACAACTAATGATCTAGAATAATCAACAATAATTGGGAATCTTAATGCGTCAGCTGCTACCGGATCGACGACATTTCTATAAAATTTCTTGGAAAATATAAGCACTTTCTGGTTCCTGAACTCGTTGAGTTAATATATGAATGTATAGTCCAAGGAATTTTTCCAGACTCGCTGAAAATTGCCAAGGTACATACCATCTATAAATCGGAAAATAAACTACTTACGGTAAATTATCGTTCAATCTCCATTTTAAATGTATTCTCAAAAATCTTTGAAAAATTTATTGTTGATCGTATGCATAGATATTTTTTAATAAATAAAATCATAAATTCACATCAATTTGGATTCGTGAAAAATCTAAGCACAGAGTAGAAATGTTCTGCTAACAAAACTTGAAAAACTAAACCCATCTGAAGCTAATAGCATTTAATTTTTTCGTAAATGATATTTTTAATTTATAATTGTTTGGTAAATTGTTCATGTATGCAGATGGTTCAATCCTAATTTATAAATCTGTAGATCCTATTAAGCTTCTTGATGAAATGACAAGTGATATTACACAAATTGAAAATTGGTTGTATGCGAATAAAATGTGCATAAATTTTTCAAAATAAACGCTTTCCTGATTACTTTCTATCTTCACTGATGGCCAATAACAATAAAGTTTATCAAGTCAAAACTGTAACTTATTTGGGGCTTATTATTGATGGGAATCTAAACTTGAAAGAACACATACATAAGTAAGATAAAAAAGTCAATTTGGCCATACGCTTTCGCTGTAAAAAGGATAAGGAGTTATATTGATGAAAATATAGCATGGACTGCATATATCAATTCAAGATTAAGCTATATGAGTTCTACATGTATGGACAACTGCGTTAATTAGCAACTTGAAAGCTTTAAAGGTATTGCAAAATAGAGTTGTAAAATCAATTAAGTGCTTACCAGTATTGACTTCAACTAAATTGATTGGTTTGGGTACGAAATCTCTCATTACAAAATTTTTTTTACAAAATCTCTACTAAAAAAATTCTTAATTACAAAATTTCCTAATTACAAAATCTCTATGTCAAAATCTCTTAATTACAAAATCTCGCATAAAATGTTCCCCGTAAATATATGAAATCGTGCGATTTCATATATTTACGGGGAAAATTTTATGCGAGATTTTGTAATTACGAGAAAATTGTGTGTGTGTGTGTGTGTGTGTGTGTGTGTGTGTGTGTGTGTGTGTTTTTTTTTTTTTTTTTTAAAGGAAGGGGAAAATGCTTTTACGCATTACCAGTACAAGACCATCTCAGCACTGAACCGGCGTATGTGGGACTCGGCCAAAAACCCATACCCACTAAAAACCCTACTTCCAACTCCGCTACCATTCTATGGAACCGCCGACAAGTATTACTTCACAGAATGGGATGGGGCTATATTAGCCCTTCACCTGCCCTAGTTTCATCTAGCCGTCACCTTCAACGAGTCCTCGCCTTTCGCGCTCGTAGAACCTCAGCTTTATCAGAATTTTGGCTGCGAAGCTGCTTACCGCATCCCAATTCTCTGTCGTGGCCACCATAAGAGGGACCGTGTTCTCTGGTGTCAGCTGCTGGTGGAGTACACCGAATAGCTCATCTCTCTCTGTTCTGAAACGTGGACAAACATAGGCCGCGTGCTCCACGTCCTCGGTCACTCCTGGACATGCTGGACACTTAGGGTCGTCCTCCAGCTTAAACCGGTGTTGATAAGCCCTGAAGCAGCCATGTCCAGTCAACAGTTGGGTCAGGTAGTAGTCCACCTCACCATGCCTCCTCTTGGTCCATGTTGCTAGGTTTGGAATGAGGCGATGGGTCCATCTACCCTTACCTGAAGCATCCCAGCAGGTTTGCCATCGTCTCAGAGACTCTTCCTTCTCTTCCTGTTCAATCATGCGGTGGTCCGCATGGGTATCTTGCCTCCTTCGGTTGTACATTCGCTGGCGCTCGCTAGCCAGAATCTCTATAGGCAGCATACCAGCCACACCGCATACTGCATCACCTGATACCGTGCGAAATGCGCAGGCTACTCTTAGCGCAGACCTACGGTACACCGCTGTCATCTTCCGTCCATAAGCCTTCGTCGTCATTGCCTCCGCCCAAACTGGGGCCGCATACAGTAACGTAGAGCTCACGAGGTGACCTTGGCCGCCTTCTCGCTGGTTCTGCGCAGGTGCTCATCGAAGCACAGTCGGGCGTCAATCCAAACCCCTAGGTATTTTATTCGCGGTTGAGAATGGATCTCATGTCCGCCTATTGTCAGAGTAACAGTTTCCCGCTGTTTCCTACTCGTTATTAGGACTGCCTCCGTCTTGTGGTCCGCCAGAAGCAAACCCACTGATGAGAGCCACCGTCGGATAATAACCAGGGTGATGTCCTCCAGGTGCTTGTCCGTCACCACTAATGCAATGTCATCAGCAAAACCAATAGTTTTAGCTCCATGTGGCAGTTCTAGTCTGAGCACAGCGTCGTACATAACGTTCCACAGTAAAGGACCGAGGACCGAGCCCTGCGGAACACCGCCTGTGACCTTGTAGATCCTGTTAGCGTCATCCGATTGGTACTTCAAAATCCGATCCTTAAAATAATCCTGGATGATTGCCCTAATGTACATCGGTGCTCTCAGTAATTGAAGGGCCTTCAAGATGCAACCCCACCTCGCTGAGTTGAAGGCGTTTTTTATGTCCAGAGTTACAATAGCGCAGTACTTCTTGGTCCCTCTTCTCCATCGTGTTCCTGCGATAGCCTCGCTAGCCATTCCTACGACTTTTCTAACCGCATCCACAGTAGAGCGTGCCTTCCTGAACCCATACTGGTTTTCCGACAGGCCTTGGTATTCCTCGATAAAGGTTTCTAGTCGATTGCATATGATCCTCTCCAGCACTTTCCCTGCCGTATCCAGCATACAGATCGGGCGATACGATGATGGCTCAGTTGTTGGTTTACCACCTTTTGGCAGAAGCACGAGCCGCTGTCGTTTCCAACAATCAGGGAAAACTCCTTCCTTAAGACACTTGTTGTATACTTCAAGGAACATATCTGGGCGGGTTTCTATGGCCGTCCTTAGCGCAGAGTTGGGCACTCCGTCCAAACCTGGGGCTTTACTATCCTTGATTCTGCGGGAAGCTGCCAGGAGCTCCTCTATACTAACAGGTGCTACGTCCTCGCCTCGTGGGATTATAACTTCATCGCTGTTTAGTTCCCGTTGTTCCGGAAAGAGCGTGCTTACGATGTTTTGTAGCAAGGCCGGACAAGTCGGGCTTGCAGCGGAAAAGTTTCTCAGCTTTGCCATAACAGTCCTGTACGGTCTGCCCCAGGGATCCTCATCAACCTCTTTGCATAGCTCCATCCAGCATCGACGCTTACTTATTTTGATTGCTCTTTTCAAAGCTTTACGATCCGCCCGGTACTGTTCCTGGGATACATTGAAGCCCGATCGACCCCTTGCTCGCTGGCACAATCTTCTGCTTCGGTGGCATCTTATACGGAGTTCGGCGATGTCTTCATTCCACAAATATACTGGTGGTCGGTGGTTCTTTGCCGACGTCCTTGGCATAGAGGCATCGCAGGCATTGGCAACGTGTGACATAAGCTGAACCGCCTGGTCGTTCGGCGAACCCATCTCAACTGTATCATCCTCCAGCATGGCTATGAAGGTCTCTCTGTCGAATGCCCTTGCCCTCCATTTGTGGCTTGGCTGTCTCGCTACCCTTCTTGGTTTCCCAGCTTCGGCAATATTGAAGAGGATAGCCTGGTGGTCACTATGTGTATAAATATTGGAGACCTCCCACCTTAAGCCTGGGTGTGCTAAACACTCACTCGTGAATGTCAAGTCTATTATCGAGCTGGCGCCACCGCGTGTGAAAGTCGGCCGGTCCCCGGTATTAGCTAGAACGACGTCCATTAAGGCAAGGTAATCCAGCAGTGTCTCCCCTCGCTGATTTGTTTCTCTACTGCCCCACTCCGTAGCCCAAGAATTGAAATCGCCCGCGATGATGCGTGGTCTGCGTCCTCTTGCGTCACCGGCAAGATGGTGCAAGAGCATTTCAAACTCCTCTACTGGGTCGTTAGGTGGAGCATAGACACTGTAGATATATATTCCATCCACCTTGACCCACGTGAAACCGGTCCGTGGCACTTTCATGGATTCCTGTACTTGGCATAGGCCAAGTGTCCAGATTGCTGCTCGGCCCGAGGCGTCGGAAATCTAAGTTGGGCTTTCAATGTTCCTATACTGCTCGCACACTATTGCTACATCGATCTTCAGCTCTCTCGTTGTCTGCACCATCAAATCCTGTGCCGCCTCGCAGTGATTTAGATTCAACTGGAGAATCTTCATGCTTTCTTTTTAGTTGCCGCCCGGAAGGCCTTCTGATACACTGGGCATCTACTGCTGCCAGCAGTATGCCCACTCTCAGTTTTCCCCTGACACAGCATGCAGCTCGGATCCACGGAACATTCTTTAGCCAAGTGTCCTTCTCTACCACATCTAAGGCAATGTTTTGACCTGTCGGGCCCTTTACAGGAGCTAGCACGGTGACCGTACTCCCAGCATTTGTAGCACTTTGCCACTATGGTAGTTTGTCGAATGCGACTGACGACCCATCCGATCCGAACTTTACCAATCTCCAATGCTTTCCTGGCGAAAGCCGTTGGGAGGCTGACCACTGCCGTCTGTGTTCCTCTAAATCCGGCTCTGAGGGATCTAACCGCTGACTCACCACAGTCCGATACCCCTTCTAGAGACTTCAAGGCGTCGCATATCTCTTTCTTTGTCGTGAGTTCGTCGAGATCTTTCAACTCAATGACCGTTTCGTCTCTGAGACTTTTTACTTCGGCCGAACTCCCCAGCTTGGCAGCTACGGAGCTGCGGAATAGTTCAGCCGATTTCCCGCCTGACCGGTCCAGCTCCAATAAAAGTTCTCCGGCAGCTGTTCTCCTGACTTTTTTGACCATGGTGCCCAGTTGTTCCATTTCTTTGTCATTTCTTAAGCTGCGAAGAATATCCGCGTACGACTTTCCTTCTTCAGCCTTCACAACCAGAGCGTCAGGGCGGGCCGGCCTTAAACGCGGACGCTGTGACTTTTATTCGGCTTTTTTTCCGCTGTTTCCCAACCTCCTTCAGGAAGACCCTCCTTGGAAGTTTTAGCCTTGGGAGACTTCGCCTTGGGAGCCGCGGGTTGGTCTGCTCTACTGGGAGTTACTCCTTCCCTGTACGCCGGTCTTTTGGTTTTTTGCCTGGCTAGTCGAGGAGGCGACTCGCTTTGTTTTCTTTTGTCGGTTGCTTGCAACTTCGGCTTCTCCGGTTGAGCTATAAGCCCCGGTGACGTTTGCGTCTCGTTCACCTTACTTTCCTTTTGTGGTGTTAATCCCAGTCTTTCATTACACTGTGTGAGCATCTCAAAGATCGAACACAATGACCTCGAAAAATCCTTTATCTCCTTGTGGACGTTATTTTTGGGCTTGGCATAATCGTGTAGGCCTCTAATCTTCTGGCCTAGCCTATCCCACAGCTCTCGTCTCTTCTGTTCCTCACTTGTAGTTTTTAATGCACCAGTGGCCAAGTCTGCCACCACTGGTACACTGCAGTCGTTGGATAACGACGCTTGGGAGCCTGCTTGCTCACTCCCGAAAAGCGCCGGTACTGGGGATCCGACCCCCTGCACCGTACGGTTTGCCATATTGTTGTGACTCGCCATATTTGGTTTAAAATCGGGGTTCATTCCCCTAGTCTGTTTGGTCCACGAGAGGTATTTTATTTCCCTCTT
Source organism: Tipula helvola (assembly GCA_963556165.1). Lineage (NCBI taxonomy): Eukaryota > Metazoa > Arthropoda > Insecta > Diptera > Tipulidae > Tipula > Tipula helvola. The sequence continues at coordinate 41,638,557 of OY744483.1, read as the reverse complement.
ACCCTCTAGAACTAGCGGGCATTCCCATATCCGCCACCTGGGGACGCGCTACGTAGGGGTTACAGACTCCCCCCGTAGCGTGTGTGTGTGTGTGTGTGTGTGTGTGTGTGTGTGTGTGTGTGTGTGTGTGTGTGTGTGTGTGTGTGTGTGTGTGTGTGTGTGTGTGTGTGTGTGTGTGTGTGTGTATGTGTGTGTGTGTGTGTGTGTGTGTGTGTGTGTGTGTGTGTGTGTGTGTGTGTGTGTGTGTGTGTGTGTGTGTGTGTGTGTGTGTGTGTGTGTGTGTGTGTGTGTGTGTGTGTGTGTGTGTGTGTGTGTGTGTGTGTGTGTGTGTGTGTGTGCTGGGTGTATGTTTTTTTTTGTTTTTTTAAGGATCTGCGAAAAAAATTCATTTACGAACCCCTGAATGAGCAACCAGGGAGTGTGGCGGCGAAGTCTCAATTACCTTCCGACTCCAGCATGAGCTTAATACAATTGTCCGGGCTTACTTGCACACGCAGCTTTTCAAACATTTCTTTCCCCGGTAACGAAATCGAAAAAAGTAAAATATCTCTCCGCATATAAAACACAAAAGATAGGAGAGGAGAGAAATTTTATTTTGTTGGATTTCGTTCCGGAGGAAAGAAACAAAACAAAATATTTTTTCTTTTCTTTCGCAAAAAGAGAATAAATAAAGGAACGAAATGTGAATTTATGTAAACACTGGTTTTAGGAGATTTTGTAATTAGGAGATTTTATAATTTGGTGATTTTGTAATTAGGATATTTTGTAGTAAAGAGATTTTGTATTCAGAAGATTTTTTAAAAAATAGAAGATTTTGTAGCTGAGATTATGAAATGAGGGATTACATACCGATCCCAAATTGATTTACTCATCAAAATTAATTCCAATAGACGTTCCAGGCAAGTTTGAGCTACTGCTACTTCAAACAAAGAGTATTGTAATATTTCTTTTATCCCACTAAGTGAGATTCATTCACATAACACAAGAATTAATGTAAATAGTAACTTTTGTATCCTTGCTGTAAGCACAACTCGTGCGCAAAGTAATCCATTTTAAACAAGTATCATTCTGTTCAATAAACTCGCTGAGGCCCTAAAATCTGAAAGAAGTATTCAAAAATATAAATTGTTTTTAAAAACACATTTAATCGCAAAGTAGTTAGAGGCATAATTAAGGGGTTCTAGCTTTAGAAATAACACGTATTAGCTAATCATTAAATTTATCTTATTATTGGCTATGTGTAATTACAATATTATTGTGTTTCCTTTGAATGTTTCATTTATTTAATGAAGTCTGTTATTGGAAGGTTGGAGTGGAGAAGGAAGGGGTCAGAAGAGAGGGGAGAGTGAGGGGGAAAGGAGGAAAAACTAATTAAAATATTAAATTGATTATTGTATGATGTACTAGAAGTAGATATTACGTACTGAAGAAAGCTTTATTGATATATTTGATATTGAATTGCCAGGCATAGTCTTTTAGACTTTTTTGGCAACTCATCCTAGTAAACAAGTAAATAAAATAATTAAAATTAAAATTTATAAAAAGTCTATCGAATTTTAATTTTTCCGTAAAGTTCTTAATATTTCCGATAATAGAAATTGCTTCTTAAACCTTTCACACACAGATTTAAGGTATCGTATTGCTCATATCGCTTCTACTCTTAGTTCTACCACAAATGTTTCAAGTTATTTTGTGGTTAGCTTAATTCGTTGGGTTAGTATGGCATCGACGAATGTATTGGAGCGAATTGCGAATTAATTGCTTCGTCAACCTTGCAGACACAGATCAAAGGAATTGTATTGCTTGTATCGCTTCTATTGATATATGTGCCACAAAATATGTGTGTCGGCCTTTTGACCCATTCGGCTTTCCGACATTAGGTCTTTCGACACATTCGACCTTTCGAGCCATTCGGCTTTTCGACATTCGGCCTTTCGACATATTGCCCATTCGACTATCAGCCTTTCGCCATTCGGCTTTCCGATCCACTCAACCTTTGGTTGTTTTTTGGACGTTCGGGCTTCTGACATTCGGCCTTTCAACATCGAGCGTTTAGAATTCCATTTCCAATGCTCATGCCAAATTTCATAATAATCGGTTGCGAAATAGGCAAGTTTCGTCCCACTTGTGCAAGATATTTAAACAAATTTGAGCCAAACTTGACACAAATATTGTTTTTGGAGGTTGAACTGAAGACTGACTTAAGAGATTCAGTTTGGAAGTAGATTTAATTTTGAAGTCCGAATTTCTTATCACCTAATGAGGTTTCAGCCCTTTATATTTTTTCATTTTTAAGATTATACTGCAATTGGCACATCATGGGTTCTACCTATAATAGGTTTCGTAAACCATTAATTTCAAATGAATTTATATTCTGTTCCGAAATGACATAATTTAATACATTTTATTGCATTTTACATCTTCCGAACACTAATTAGTAATTATGTACATGCTTTCTCGTATTCATCTAATTCCATTTTGTAAATTTCTGTACTCCAGCGCCAGTAAATCAATCAGAATTTCTCAGGACCACCTACCAGCCCATCGGTCTCTTGAGATAAAATCTCACCGTAAACTCTATCGCAAGACTTGCGAATATGTTTATAGTAAGTTAAACGATTACTACACACATTTTTAAAATTTTTTAAAAACACTTGTTAAATATTTCGCAAAATTACAAAAGGTTTTAAAAATCACTCCGAAATCGATCGAGTGATTTTTTAAACCTTTTGTAATTTTGCGAAATATTTAACAAGTGTTTTTAAAAAATTTTAAAAATGTGTGTATTAAGTGTGTTTCGCCAAGTGCCTACGGCAAAAAGTGTAAAAAGTATTAAACGATTACCTAACGTCACCCGTCTGTAGTAGCAACCATCGTAGGGATAACAGTTGAAATAATTCGAATAATGGTCACAACGGTCTCAGTTTTTGAAATCGCCAACTGCAATCCGCGTTTCTCAACGCAGGCGTTGATCCTCCTCAACACACGGAGTAAGCTTATATTGGGGCAACTGAGGTCTTTGGAATGTTATTATCGCAGCAGTTTTGTTTAATTTTTTGTTTTGTGCTTGTTGACGCAAGCGGATGCTGATCGAGTAAAACTAGAGTGTACTAAGAGGCTGAGTACCATACTATAAAGCCGTATTTGTGTAGAAGTGTAAAACATTATAGAATATTTTAGTCTTTTCCAGTTTATTGGGCCAGGAGATGACCTTCTCAACTGAACTATAAAGCCCACAACAAGTTGGGCACATAAGCTCGTCGAAGCTACTTTGCTAAAAATGGAGATGGACTTAAAACAATAAGAAATCGAGCTTTTAAAATAGGAGGTAGAATTAACAGCTACAAACCTGCAACGCCCATCCTACCTGTCAAGTTTGGCGAAGGTCTATTAAACTCAAATACGACAAAACGATGTCTTGGGGCAAGAACAAGGTCATAATATGAAAATTGGTGCCAGAGTTGACCGCAATAACTGAAGTAGTCCATAACTCACCAGTTGATCCAACTCACATCGAAAATAAGCAGCTGATATAAGAGGCAGTCGCTTTGGTGGGAAATTATTACCCAAGAAAAAAGGCGGCAAGTGACAAGATAGACAATATCCTCTCAAACCACAACCCCATAAACTGTAGACCTAGAAGGCAGGCGCCGTTAATGTTGGAGTAGATTGATGAGTGTTTTAGGGAAGGGACGATTCGAGTTAGTATGCCGAGATATGCAAGCCCAGTCATATTAGCAAATAAGAAGGATGGTTCAAAAATATTAGGTTTCGATTACGATAAAATGGAATTCGTAATGGTAAGAGAACGTTATCCTCTACCATTAGTCGACAATCAGCTAGACCTGTTATAGCAAGCGAAGTGTTTCCGCACACCAGAATTGCGCAATGGATTCTTTCAAGTACCGATAGGTGCCGATTCAATTCAATATACTTCGTTTGTCGCGCCGGTTGTACAATTTAAGTTTTTCAGAGGATCCTTCGGATTGTACAATGTTCCAGAGATTCGTCAACAATATTTTTCGTAACTTATGTATATAGCGATGAATAGGCTAATACAGTACTAGGGATGGCGCAGCACGACGGATTACAAATTAACCGGAAGAAATCCAAGCTATTGATAAAGAAGGTTGGCGGGCACCGTACAACCCATTAGAGATAAACAAACTGCCATTTTGTAATTCCCGGAGCCTAGTAATGTTTAACAATATCAACGGTTCCTATGGGTTTGACCGGATACTTCTAAAGATTCGTCGAAGACTATGCTATCGTAGCCATGTCCACTTCAGAAGAAGGTGGTAAAGAGGTTCTGACTGCAAGCACAGTTTTTCAGATGTATTCTATGTCGGCGAAAATAGAGCTACAGATGGGCTTCAGAAAGCTAAGTGTAGGGGCCATATTAGTGCAAAAAAACTCAGACGACAAACAGTTCCACCCGGTTTTCTACTTTAGTCGCAAAACAACAAAGTGCGAAAAAAATTATTGCAGCTATGAGCTAGCGTAGTAGTAGCGATGCACTAAAAAAATTCAGCGTCTGTTGAGGGTTATCAAAACTGTATCAGTTGCATCATGGTTAATCGGAATGAGGGAAATGAAGGTGGGTTTTTGAGCCTGAAGTCAAGCCAATCGCTACTAACGGTACCAGCACATCGTTTGTGTGATGGATGCTGTTACGAAGCTTGTGTGGTTATACCCAACAAAAGGCACAACATCCAAAGATACGAATCAGAAGTTAGAGGTCCAGAAGGCAATATTCGGCAATCAAAAATGTATCCAGATGTCAAGATGAGTCCAGATGTACATAAACAATCCGTACCAACGCGCTACCAATCGATCGCCATTTGACTTATATTTTGGGACTGATAAATTCTAAAAATCATATAAACCAAAATCGCCAGTTTGTTTGTGTGATATGAGAGACGAAATGCGGGAAGGTGTCCGACGAGTAAACATTTTAATTCATTTTGCATTTATGTGGTGTATATGTTTAATTTATTGTGCATTTCACAACTCCAGTTTGTTTCAGGTTTGCCCTCAGAGATTGTGTTGGAAGAGGGCATCTATTACGTTCTCCATTATCCCTGGATCCGTCCTGCTACATATGCTCATAGAGCTGAGTTTTAGAGTGACAAATTTATACCTCATCACACATGGGCTTGCTCATACGGATGGTTGTACCAAGTTCCTTTTATTGCAATCTTGTATTCGGCTGCTTTGAGAACTGCCTCAGGTTTTCTTTCGAGTTCCAGGATCTCTAGGTCCACCAGCTCTAGTCGGATGCTCCTGCAGAACTGTTGAGAGAAGCGATATGTCAGAAAGCTTAGATCTAGTCTCGGGGCATTCGATATGACGAATTTCCACGTAGTACCATATTGTCGCATGCCCCGTTCCAACGCACGTGCATTGAAATCACAGAATTCATGTTATTTCGGTAGCTCAAGACCCAGCTAATTTACGATATTTACATGATTTATCGGCACTTATTAAACCCTCTTCTTCATCCCTAAATTTCCTTATTTTATCGTGGCCTCACGGATGGCTAATCGCCTTCGACCACCATCTCGGCCAGAAACTCCACCGAGGCGAGATGCAACTACCCCGCAGCACCTATGATCGAGGACATGACTTGTAGTAGATTTTGCAATAGGGGCCAAGTGGTCCACCCCTAAGACATTCCAGTCATTGGATAACGACGACCTGGGACCATCCTCTACTATGGGCATACACCCTTCTGCATCATAGCTATTCATATTTGATTTATTGTTCTGTGTGTCCATTCCATAGCATGTAAACCTAAATAAGGTTAATCAGCGTAACTTCGTGATCTCCCAGCACCTGTTCATCATTAAACATTCACACAATCATTCAAATGAAGATTCCAAACAAATGGGATCGATTTCATTTAACACAAAGCGCGCTCGATAGCTGCAACTTGGCATAGGCCATCACCCTTATTACTGCATTTCCGTCTCGAGATATTAAATTCCAAAACGGTTAAGATAACTTTCCCACGACACTTTTATACGGTTTAATTAGTGATGCAGGCAGGAAAACAATCTGAACTATGGCTGCTATATGTTGTCTTGTAAAAGTGAATACCTTTGAAACTCTGAAAGGAAACTCCCTTATTTGGATTTGTTGTGATGAGAATTGCAATTCTTCAGAAAATTAAACGGGAGAAAATCATTTTAAGAATAAAGTTTGCTAATTAAAGTTTTCAAAAAATGTATTTCTAAATTTACAAATAACAATTTACTTTTTAAACAAATAATGCGAATATGGTAATGCATAGAAAGCTGGTGTAGCATAGGCTACAGATGTGTAAGCAACTGGTACATGAAGAACAGGTGAATTGTATGCAATCGGAGCTGCTAGTGATGTATAAGCAACTGGAGCGGAAACGGCGGACGATACATATGTTACGGGGGCATTAATTATTGCAGAATCGAACTCATGATTAACAAAATATTCTGGATTATTTATAGGCCCAAAAACTGGTGTTGCGGGTGCAAACTGTTGTGAGTACGTAATTAACCATGGTTTTGAATGTACGGTTGTTAAAGCCAAAAGCAACCAAAGTATCTAAAATATAAAATGAAAATTATTGATTGATTCTGTGTATAAACGAATTTTTTTTTACTTACAACTTTGTACATACCGATGAGATGAGTTTGTTATGGAATTCTCTGTTAAAATGAAGATCAAAAGTGGCAATCACATGTATTTTATACAGAAAGAAGACAACACAATGACAAAAAATAAGAAAAATTGTCTTAAAATATGTTTGCGCGCTTATACTAGCATAATGATATTCATACTACATATTTACACTACTTAGTTGACGTTATTGTTTGCCAATCAATTATTATCGGTATGTGATTCGGCCTTCGTGTAATGTATAGTTTTAAATACTTATTACCAAATAAGATACTTGATGTTTGTTTAAAAGTGGTACACAAAAATAGTGCACTATGGAACACAGCTTTTTAGTTATATGCAGAGGCGGTTGGTTCCCAATTAAAATAAATACCCAAAGCAAGAATTTTTTGTTAATGCTTATTTTCCAATTAACGTTTTGGCAAACTAACTCAACAAGTATTATCTCTGTAAGATCATGTAACTCTATTAACTGAATGCTTCATTCAACAAGAAGCTAAACTCGGGAAATCTCGAACAATGTATCTAGTACAAAGTACTAAACACCTAATCTCAAATAAGCTTCAAAATCTCAATCTGTCACTCGTTTTATAACACCACGCAACTGCAGCGCTTTGTAAATGTAATAATCTCGATATTCTAAAAATATTACGAGTATTCCCTAAAATCTCAAAAAACTCATAATCTTAGAATAAATCCTAGAAAAATGTTAATGATATTGAATGTTGATGATTTGGAATATAAACGACTTACTGCGCTAAAATCAATATCTATACCTTTGACCTTACAATGTCTTAAAATGAACTACACTACTTTAAGGAGTCGCCATTGGGTGTTTAGTTCTTTATCAGTTCATATTTGGCAAGCGTACAGCCAAAACGTAACAAATTTAATATGGAGCGGTATTATTCTAGTATACGAAAATCAGTTTTTCATTACAGTGGATTTAAGAAAATTATGTGATTTATTGAGTCTGAGTCCGGGATGTTGTAATCTACGAATTGCGTGTGGATTTTCGGGCCCTCCAATACGGCATTTTTCGTTTCACACTTTTCAATATTTTCACTCCTTTGGCGGGAAAAGAAAGTATGAGTGAGAGAAAGTAAAAGAGAGTAAATGGTCGCTGAGTTGAAGTTCTTATTTCAGTTGAATAGGGAATGCCCTGTGGCTATTATATGGATTGAATTATGTTAGCATTTGTATAAGCTGTGTCGAGAATTTTTGAAACAGCTTGTGATTGTAATGTCTTGTTTCGAGTTATCGTATTGCTCACACAACGACATTTTCTCGCAATTAAAGAAAATAAAATTTAAAACGCAGCAGCCACCACCGTTTGTACAATTTAAATGATTTCGAGAGCATGCACATGTTTAAAAATTCCCACCGAATAACCAAGATAAACTAAGAAAACCACTACAGTATACATTACTTGTCGCAGATAAAAATGGAATTGCTGCATTTTAAAGCAGTTGCAGATAATCGAATATGTTTAAGGGATTTTGATTTTTGGCGTGAGATTAGCCAACCGACCAATTTATTGTGTTCACGCGTAGTTAGACAGACAACAGAGGACGACCAGAGTTGACGGCTGTCGATCTGGAAAGTAATCCGGAGGGAGGCGAAAGCACCTTGCCGCTTTGTACTGTTTCGGTAGATTACTTGCCCAAAGACAAACTGAGCCAACCTGGATACAGGGTGAGCTACAAATTCGGTCTGATCCAGCTTCAACAGAAGGGTAGCCAAAAAAATATTAACCAGACTGCCAAAGATAGGACGACAGTGGTTTGGGCTGTAAGGGGACCGGTTACGGTTCCTGCGGGTAAAACCCCGATTATTCAAGGATAATTGTAGAAAAGGACGAGGAGGGCATCGGTTATTGCATCATTGCCTGTGGCAAACTCCATATCGCTAAAATTACCAAAGAGGCCTAGTTAAAATGAGGCTGCAAAGAATAAAAATGAGGAAATGGAGGTGAACAGTCCGGAATATGCCAATGAGGATCAATAAAATATTCTAGATTAATCCGTATGTCCTTAGCCGCAGATTTATCTGCCAATAAATAGACATGGTCCTGATTCAGTTTCCGTCGACTATATGTAATCAAGTTAAGGGATTACCCAAACAAGTGAGTGAGTTAATTATTGATAATGAAACTCAGAGTTCTTTATCGGGCATCTTGGCAAGCTCACAAATAAATCTTATTCTCATTACAGAGTTCATCTCCAGCATCTCGGTGGCGGTTATAGTGGAGGTTTTGGATTAAAGGAGCAAACAAAAGGATGTAATGGCCTCCATCTACTTTGTTGATGAGGTTAGGCGGCTCTCTGATAGGATACGATGCGAATACGCGCCATTTGTGGGGGTAGCAGTATCATTAACAACAATAAAGGTGAGTACATTTTTGATGGCTACTAATGTGGACATTATAAATAGAGAGGAAAAACCTACTTTCAGAAAAGAGATTAGGCAAGAAGTAATAGATTTAACACTTACCATGTCGCATTTGATAACTTAAATAAGCAATTGCAATTGGCATATATATGAAGAGGCCCGAGCAAAAAATCGGACCAGAAATGTCCTCTTTTATGGGAAAAGTATAGTGTCCTCGAGGAGTTGGTGTACACTCAGCGTTCCAGAACAGCTCGCCTGTGAAGCAAAGAGTGTCCACAAACATGGTCATGGAATGGGGCGAGAATAAGTTGGCATTGACTGAATATAATCTCAAATTAAGGAGCTCAAAAAGGGCAACTTGCAGAAGCTTCAGAAAAGGAATCAATGAATAATCTTCTACAAGGTAGCACCAAAAAATCCTGACAGGGATCATTCGTATGGTATTATAGGGAAATTTTAGACACCTGTTTTCTGGAGTCTATAGTGACAGAATTACAGGGAGGCTCCTACAATAATGTCAGTGAGGTAGTTTACGCGCCACACAACAGAGTCTGTAATCTTTCTCTAAGGATTTTTCCTCCCAGTAAAATGAGATGGGCCATTGGCTCTTTTAAATCGTACAATCTGTTGGAGGAGCTGTTATTTTCCCGACCTTATTGCAGAAACGCATTGAAGAAATTCTTATGTGAGTGTCAGAGCACACTGGAATAGCAGATAATGAGGCTGTGGATGACCTTATCCACTTGGGTTCTGCCAATAAATTTATTAGGCCAAATCCCTTCTGCGGAGTCACTAAGCACCACCTTTAGGCAGTGGGCTATACTGGAATCCTGAGTAGAGGCTACTAATCGGCTTCCTCAAAAGTCATGTTAAGGTTAAGATTTCAACTTAAGAACATGGATTTAGGTGTGATAGATGGATGCCATTTCTGTGACGTGGAAGTGGAATCAGCAGAACATGTTCTGAGCCAATGTATAGCCAATTACACCAATAATTACAGCACCTAGATGGGAGAACATTGATCCCAAACTAAGTGATGCAGCTTTCGCCCGGAGATGCTATCACGTTCATTAGAAGCCTGAATTTCAACTGGACGGTTAACTAAGTATAAGTAGGGCCACTCACAGTTTTAGTTAATCATGTTTTATTTCCAGTCGGGGCTAGCTAAACTGGTTTCGCTATATTATGCCGTAGTATTACAGTCGACAGTAGTGAATTTTCGAGTTCAGTCTTTGTACATTCCTACCCCAGTTTTAACTATAGTCGCCTTTTTTGCATGGAATACTTGAATAAGCTTAGCTAAATCGGTTTATTAAACCGCTGTATGACTTTTTTGAAATTTCTCAAACTAGATTCTGAGTCTGAGCCGTGGGTGTATAGGTATTTGAATTTCTAATATAATTTTGGGTATTCAAATTTCATTTACCTACTGCGTATTGGCCAAACTAGAGAATTCGAAATAAACTTGAAATTAATACAAAATTTCAAATTCCAAATTAAAGAATTTAGAATTTGGAGGAATTTAAAATTTGAAATTTAAAATTTAGAATTAAAAGTTGAAATTTGAAATTAGAATTTAGGATTTGGGATTTGGAATTTGGAATTTGAAATTTGTAATTTGGAGTTTGAAGTTTGGAATTTGAAGTTTGAAATTTGAAATTTGGAGTTTAGAGTTTGAATGTTATAATTTGGCGTTTAGAATTTGAAATTTGAAATTTGGGATTTAAAATTTTAAATTTGAATTAAGAAATTTGAATTTTGAAATTTGAAGTTTGAAATTTAAAATTTAGAATTAAAAGTTGAAATTAGAAATTAAAGATTTGAAATTTGGAATTTGGGATTAGGAATTTGGAATTTTAAATCTGTAATTTGAAGTTTGAAGTTTGGAATTTGGAATTTGAAGTTTGAAATTTATAATTTGGAGTTTGAAATTTGTAATTTCGAGTTTGGAATTAGATATTTGAAGTGTGAAGTTTGGAGTTTGGAATTTGAAATTTGAAATTTGGGATTTCAAATTTGAAATTTGAAGTATCAAATTTGGAATTAGAAGTTTCAAATTTGTAATTTGGAGTTTGGAATTTGAAATTTGAAGTTTGAAATTAAAAATTTAGAATTAAAAGTTGAAATTTGAAATTTAAGATTTAAGATTTGAAATTTGGAATTTGGGATTTGGAATTTGAAATTTGTAATTTGGAGTTGGAGTTTGGAATTTTAAGTTTGAAATTTATAATTTGGAGTTTGAAATTTGTAATTTGGATTTGAAATTTGACGTTTGAAGTTTGGAGTTTGGAATTTGAAATTTGTAATTTGGGATTTAAAATTTGAAATTTGAAGTTTGGAATTTGAATTTTGAAATTTCGAGTTTGGAGTTTGAAATTTGTAATTTGGAGTTTGAAATTTGAAATTTGGGATTTTAAATTTGAAGTTTGGAGTTTGGAATTTGAAGTTTGAAATTTGTAATTTGGAGTTTTTAGTTTGAAATTTGTAATTTGGAGTTTGAAATTTGAAATTTGAAGTGAAATTTGAAGTTTGAAATTTAAAATTTAGAATTAAAAGTTGAAATTTGAAATTTGGAATTAATGTTTTGAAATTTGGAATTTGGGATTTGGGATTTGGAATTTGAAATTTGTAATTTGGAGTTTGAAGTTTGGAATTTAGAATTTGAAGTTTGAAATTTGGAATTTGGAGTTTAGAGTTTGAATGTTATAATTTGGCGTTTAGAATTTGAAATTTGAAATTTGGGATTTAAAATTTTAAATTTGAAGTATGATATTTGAATTTTGAAATTTGAAGTTTGAATTTAAAATTTAGAATTAAAAGTTGAAATTAGAAATTAAAGATTTGAAATTTGGAATTTGGGATTAGGAATTTGGAATTTTAAATCTGTAATTTGAAGTTTGAAGTTTGGAATTTGGAATTTGAAGTTTGAAATTTATAATTTGGAGTTTGAAATTTGTAATTTCGAGTTTGGAATTAGATATTTGAAGTGTGAAGTTTTGAGTTTGGAATTTGAAATTTGAAATTTGGGATTTCAAATTTGAAATTTGAAGTATCAAATTTGGAATTAGAAGTTTCAAATTTGTAATTTGGAGTTTGGAATTTGAAATTTGAAGTTTGAAATTAAAAATTTAGAATTAAAAGTTGAAATTTGAAATTTAAGATTTAAGATTTGAAATTTGGAATTTCGAATTTGGGATTTGGGATTTGGGATTTGGGATTTGAAATTTGTAATTTGGAGTTGGAGTTTGGAATTTTAAGTTTGAAATTTATAATTTGGAGTTTGAAATTTGTAATTTGGATTTGAAATTTGACGTTTGAAGTTTGGAGTTTGGAATTTGAAATTTGTAATTTGGGATTTAAAATTTGAAATTTGAAGTTTGGAATTTGAATTTTGAAATTTCGAGTTTGGAGTTTGAAATTTGTAATTTGGAGTTTGGAATTTGAAATTTGGGATTTTAAATTTGAAGTTTGGAGTTTGGAATTTGAAGTTTGAAATTTGTAATTTGGAGTTTTTAGTTTGAAATTTGTAATTTGGAGTTTGAAATTTGAAATTTGAAGTGAAATTTGAAGTTTGAAATTTAAAATTTAGAATTAAAAGTTGAAATTTGAAATTTGGAATTAATGTTTTGAAATTTGGAATTTGGAATTTGGGATTAGGAATTTGGATTTTTAAATCTGTAATTTGAAGTTTGAAGTTTGGAATTAGGAGTTTTTTAGTTTGAAATTTATAATTTGGAGTTTGGAGTTAATAATTTGTAATTTGGAGTTTGGAATTTGAAATTTGAGGTTTGAAATTTAAAATTTAAACTTAAAAGTTGAAATTTGAAATTTAAGATTTTAGATTTGAAATTTGGAATTTGGGATTTGGCATTAGGAATTTGGAATTTGAAATTTGTAATCTGAAGTTTGAAGTTTGGAATTTGGAATTTGGAGTTTCAAATTTATAATTTGGAGTTTGAAATTTGTAATTTGGATTCTGGAATTAGAAATTTGAAGTGTGAAGTTTGGAGTTTGGAATTTGGGATTTAAAATTTGAAATTTGAAGTTTGGAATTTGAATTTTGAAATTTGTAATTTGGAGTTTGGAATTTGGGATTTGAAATTTGAAGTTTGAAATTTATAATTTGGAGTTTGGAGTTTGAAGTTTGAAATTTGTAATTTGGAGTTTGGAATTTAAAATTTGAAGTGTGAAGTTTGGAGTTTGGAATTTGAAATTTGAAATTTGCGATTTAAAATTTGAAGTTTGAAATTTGTAATTTGGAGTTTGGAGTTTGAAATTTCTAATTTGGAATTTGAAATTTGGAATTTAAAATTTTAAATTTGAAGTATGAATTTTGGAATTTGAAGTTTGAAATTTGTAATTTGGTGTTTGGAATTTGAAATTTAGAATTAAAAGTTGAAATTTGAAATTTTAAGTATGAAATTTGGAATTTGAAGTTTGAAATTTATAATTTGGAGTTTGAAATTTGTAATTTGGAGTTTGGAATTAGAAATTTGAAGTGTGAAGTTTGGAGTTTGGAATTTAAAATTTGAAATTTGGGATTTCAAATTTGAAATTTGAAGTATGAAATTTGGAATTTGAAGTTTGAAATTTGTAATTTGGAGTTGTAGTTTGGAATTTGGAATTTGAAGTTTGAAATTTATAATTTGGAGTTTGAAATTTGTAATTTGAATTTGAAATTTGAAGTGTGAAGATTTTATTTTGGAATTTGGGATTTAAAATTTGAAATTTGAAGTTTGGAATTTGAATTTTGAAATTTGTAATTTGGAGTTTGGAATTTGGGATTTGAAATTTGAAGTTTGAAATTTATAATTTGGAGTTTGGAGTTTGAAGTTTGAAATTTGTAATTTGTAGTTTGGAATTTGAAATTTGAGGTTTGAAATAAAAAATTTAGAATTGAAAGTTGAAATTTGAAATTTAAGATTTAAGATTTGAAATTTGGATGGGATTTGGAATTTGGGATTTGAAATTTGTAATTTGGAGTTGGAATTTGGAATTTGAAGTTTGAAATTTATAATTTGGAGTTTGGAGTTTTAAATTTGTAATTTGAAGTTTGGTTTGAAATTTGGAATTTGGGATTTAAAATTTGAAGTTTGGAATTTGGAATTTGAAGTTTGAAATTTGTAATTTGCAGTTTTGAGTTTGAAATTTCTAATTTGGAATTTGAAATTTGGGATTTAAAATTTTAAATTTGAAGTATTAATTTTGGAATTTTAAGTTTGAAATTTGTAATTTGGAGTTTGGAGTTTGGAATTTGGAATTTAGAATTAAAAGTTGAAATTTGAAATTTTAAGTATGAAATTTGGAATTTGAATTTTGAAATTTGTAATTTGGAGTTTGGAATTGGCAATTTAGAATTAAAAGTTGAAATTTGAAATTTAAGATTTAAGATTTCAAATTTTGAATTTGGGATTTGGGATTTGAAATTTGAAGTGAAATTTGGAGTTTGGAATTTCAGATTTGAAATTTGGGATTTGAAATTTGAATTATGAAATTTGGAATTTGAAGTTTGAAATTTGTAATTTGGAGTTTGGAATTTGAAATTTAGAATTAAAAGTTGAAATTTGAAATTTAAGATTGAAGATTTGAAATTTTGAATTTGGGATTTGAAATTTGAAATTTGTAATCTGGAATTTAAGGTTTGGAATTTGAAATTTGAAATTTGTAGTTTGAAGTTTGGAATTGGGAATTTGTAATTTGGAATTTTAAATTTGAAAATTGGGATTAATTTTTTATTCGTCAAAAGTGAAGAGTTTTTGAATTCAAATAGTTTGTTCATAACATTGTTGGCTGGGACAAGGTTAATAAAGTTTCAGATTTCTAAACCAAAATAATTTTGAATTTAAATTTACATATCTTCCTCTAGGGGGAATTTTGTTAAGCAGATTGTGCGTTTAAAATTATAATTATGTTTATGAGCCAAACCATATATTTGTGCTAATTGTTTGACATTAAGAATATACTACTGTGGATACTCAAATTATTTTATTTAATTTTGTAGTGAAATCTTTGGACCAGCGTTAGAATACGAAGTATTCCGAATTAGCAACGATTCCATTGAATTTCAGAAAATATACTTGGAAGATATTGGGCAGACAGAGGCAGTGAGAAAAAAGTGAAAATATCACCGATGAGGGTCATACCGCATTGTGATTAAATCTCTAAAAAAAAAATCATATCCGGAAAAGATAAAAGGATTGACCGCCAAAAAGGACAAATTGTTGAACATCGTATCGTTATAATGAACTCTGCCAAGCACCAAGATGGTTATTATTTACTGAACAATAAGAGCGTAATTTAAAAATTGGAGCATGATGGAATAACTAGGCAGCCAAACAGCTCGTTGAGTTCATCAGTGGTACTTGTTCAAAATAAGGATGCTACGATCAGATTCTGCGTTTATTACTAGGCAGATTATATGATTTCACTATAGAGTTAATAACTCAGTGCTGCACTGGTTGATGACATCTTGGGCCAAAATCTTCTGTTCTGAATGGACATGGTGGTTTCTACGAGATATTTATTGAAGAACATGATTGATATATTTGGATGACATTAGCGCATTAGGACGTAAATGTAATGAACAATCTACAGGAAAGTCTTACAAACCATTATGGCTACCAGATTAAACGTATATACTTGAAGTGAGAAGTTGTTTGGGGATCTGCTTGCATTGACTTACCGAAAAAAGTAAAAAGTTGATTCATTGAGCGGACAATTTGTCAACTATATTTCAGGTTTCAGAATACCCAACTCTTTATCATATTTTATGGGAATTTACGAAATTTTTGTTCAACAATTTTAAATTCTCTTGATTATTTCAATTTATTCAAAGTTCTAATTCCACTCTACGATTCCTCTACGATTTACCCCTTATTCACTGTGTTCTTAATAAGCAGATTACCCTTAATGGTTTGTAAGGCTTTCGTGAAGATTATTCATTAAATATACGTCCAAATACGATGATGTTTTTCAAATATATAATAAAACACAAAACACACAGATTATTATGATATCTATTTACATTTTATATTTTCCAGACTAAAATTTTTCAAATCACATTTTTTTTTTTTGGTTTCCGCTTAGAAATAGTAGGGTGATGTGTACGCAGCATACGGTGATGCGTATGCAACTGGTGCTGCAGCTACAGCAGCCGATGTATAAGCAACTGGAGCCGAATAAGCAGCTGCTGTATATGCAGCAATTGGTGCAGCGGCGGCAACAAGTGGAGCAGCGGCTAATCCATTGTAATTACGGGAAACAACTTGTGAACTATGTGCAGTTACAACAGCTGGTGCAGCGGCTACAAATGGTGCACTGTATGCAACTGGGGCTGCAATAATTCCTGGTTTGGCTGAGACGGTGGCAATGGCCAAAAGAACAAGAAGTGCCTATACATTAAAACAAAAGAAAATTAGTAAAAATATTTGGCATGGAAAATCTTTGTCTACTGTATATCCCATCCCGTCTATACGAGCACAATGAACTTACAATTTTGTACATTTTAATGGATTTTTATTGTTTTACTGTTAGTTACTTGGAAACTAATGTATTTCCAATCATCCCACAATGCACTATTTATACCAAACAATTGAGCGCCCCACCCCCAAAGCGTATAACATTTTCTTTGATACCTTTTACGAGTTACGTATACTCGAGTAAGTACAATCACACCATATCAATGTGTAATGAATGCCACTCAATGAAGTAAAAGAGATGGGACGAAAAATTATAAATTTTCATCACGAAAATTGGGTATTACACACATACAAAGACACACGTACAAAGAATAGCATAAATATAATTTAAATTTATGCAATTCACTTTTAATTATGACATATTTGTATAAATAAACAATTTGGCGCGGATTTTTTAGATGACATAAATTACGCAGACTTTTAAACATTTATATGTACATATTTTAAGACTTAGTACAATGCAGTTACAGTAAAGGTCAAAGGTAAAATTAATTAGGTAATTGAATGGTTCCAAGCCAAACTACATTATGTGTATGTCAATTAGTATTCAAGCTACTTTCAATATTCGAAAGCCGCCAGCAGACAGAAACACAAGCCTTAACTTTATGGGTTGAATTTCTTCTGATTGGACTGGCAACTTGAATTCTCTGTACACAGTGTGAACTGTCCGCAACATTAGTGCAACTCCAATTATTTCCTGTGCCTCTGATGGAATAAGGGAATACGTCCCATGGTCACCGTGTGATATCGATCCACGTTGACCGTGAGAATTCAGTCCACGTGGAGTTTAGTTTTTCTGACCATGTTGATTTGGGACGTGATTTAGACGTTGAGTTTGACTTGGAGGTTGAATTAAGGTGGTGTAGGCAGTTCATTTGGGGGTTTATCCGGGCTTGCGTTTTGGGTGTTGATTTCACGATTAAGTTAGGCGTCGAGTTTCTGGTTAGATGGAGGGTTGAGATGAGGGTCAAGCTGGAGTTTGAGTTTGGGTTGAGTCGGGTTCTTGTACGAAGGCGAGTTTTGGACCGGGTTACACTACCTTAAACATTTTGCTAAATTGACCACTGACACTCGATTTTCTAGAAAAATCAGGAAGAGCGCCAATCGCAATTTAAGAACTGACTTAAAAAACTTCTCGCAGGTTATGAATATCATGGTAAGCTGGCTTCTTAAGAATCAGTTTCTGACGAAGAAGGTTCACTTTGACTTTTTTGTAAATTTGAGTGATACACTTTCTGTTGAAAACTTCACATCAATCATCATAAATACAAATAATAGTTGAGCCTTACTTTTCTTCATCGGGTTTGATAGTTCAATGCGATTTCCAAAGCCAAAACCCTCAAAGTTACGGAGCGATGATCGACATTGTTCAGAGCCGGTTTAAATATTTTATGATTACTGCGGTTGATGTTCAGTAATGAATACTAAGCCACATCAGACTGTTAATATTATTTTAGATTGCAAGCAACTTCAAATATGGTCCCCCAATCCAAATACATAGTTCGCTGGCCATTCTAAATACATAGCAGTTTGACCCGCTTTATGCTCTTTGTCTGTATTCATAATAATTTGTTACATCAATGTTCTGATGATACAAGTGTTTTAACTTACAGTTCAATGACAGAGTTATGAGATTTGCCAGGTATTTTCAAATATTCGAGTTGCGATTGTAATCGAGCAGTAAAAACTTGAGGTATTTGTGGTGTATGTATTACTGTAATTAGGCGTATAGGTCGTAAATTCCGATTGCATTAGTCTCACTTGTTCATCTGTATGCCTTCGAAAGTTGATGTCCGGAAAAATGGGAAGCCAGCTTGTATCCACATGCTAGCCACGTCGTTTGGTAAATGGATCAATTTTCAGCAAATTTTTATAGGGCAATACGTAAATCTTTACTTCTTCGGGTTCAAATTAGGGCTTAAATGCTAATTAGTAGGGCTGTTATCGTTGGATTTTTATGAGCATTTTATTGCTAAGTCTCACAGAAAACTTACTTTATATTCAAGACCTCTTTCAGTAACACATTATAATGCTATGTAATCCATAATTTGGAAACATTGAAACTTTATCAATGGGCGCTTTCAATTTTCGATAAATCGGATTCAGAAAACACGAAGTTTATTTTATTCAACAACTTGCCAACTGTTGGTGGAAAGCACCAAATGCTGATGATGAATTTACTTAGCGAATCATCTTTGTTATTTCCGATTAGACTGCGGCAAATTGAATTGGTTTTGAATAGTGTGACCACCTATCAGCAACCTTGCTGCAACTTTAGTTGCTGGCTAATTGGGCAAGACCTTCTAAATATATGATGCTGGATAACGTGTTCGATGTCGCATGATGTAGCGTTTTGAAATGGCTATATTGCGTTTGACTGGCAGTTTGGAAGAAACAATTTTCCCTCGTTCCTATAACACAATCGAAAATATGGAGGCAGCTTACTTGAAAATAACTTACATTTAGCCAATAAATGTACGAAAGTTTTTGCTGCTACGTAATGGTTTTGTACATTGATCCATAAGAGAGGGAAAGTAAATTATTGCCCTGAAGTTGGCAGTTTGTCCCAGAATGTTGATGTTTTAAAATCGGCTGAAGTGGCATACAACGTCAGGCGTTCTATTTGACATATTGTACACCCAAAAATTGGCGATTCCACTAGTATCTGAGTATTTCTCGCTCCATCATTAAACTTATTTCGAAACTCAAAATGATTTGGGCATTAGGAATCTGATCATCATTCTGCGCTCTGCACTGGTATGGGGAAAAGTCAGATGCATTAGAATGGTAAAAGGGCATTTTCGAAAAATCAAAGTGGCACGAATCGTTTAGTATCTTCACCAAATGCAATAGATTACAAAAATCCAAATTCAAATTTGGACGCTGAAGCTAGCCTGGTGACAATCGACGTAATTAGGTTACTATCGAGAGAAATTGTCTATCAAGAAACCCCAGGTTAAAACCGCATGATAAACCTTCAGTTACATCAATTAATAAAACAAAATAAAATTTAATATTTCACTGCGTATAAAAATGTGTATTCATAATTTTAGTGTTTAATTAAAATTAATTAACAAATATTTACGTAAATTAATTATTCTAAATATGTACAGCCACGTCCAAACACGATTCACATTTCGTGTGCCCTCCTAATTATTTACCAATATTTAAAATACATACGGAGCAGCAACTCTAGCTACAGCTGGCCCAGTAGCATAACCAAAAGGTGCTGGAGCTGCAGCGTATGCAGCTAATGGTGCTGCTAATGGAGCGGCAGCAGCATATCGTGCTACAGGTGCGGCGGCATAACCGAATGGAGCTGCAGCCGCTAATGGAGCAGCAAATCGTGCAAATGAAGCGGCAGCTAATGGTGCAGCAATTGGTGCAGCTGCATAACGAGCAAATGGTGCAGCTGCTAGTGGAGCGGCAGCGTATGCAGCAGCAAATGGAGCAGCAGCGAAACGGGCACCAAATGGTGATGTTCCAATTGTTGCAGCGTATGGCGCATATCCTCCTTGAATTGTACGTGAGAATGTGCTTGCACTATTTCCAATAAATGCAGCCGGTGCAGCGTAAGCGGCTGGTGCAGCATAAGCAAGTGGAGCAGCAGCATAAGCAGCTGGTGCAGCAGCATACGCAACTGGTGATACAAGTCCGGCTGAAGCAACAGCTACGGTCATAAGTGTGACAAATACCTATAAGTATGTGTAAAAGAGCACAAACAAAAAACAAATTAATTTAATTTAATTTCGATTTAATTTCACTTTTCAACTTACGAATTTCATCATTTTGATAAACGTTTTTTTTTTTACTTTTATTTAACTAATGTAATGTAATGGATTGGTAAATGAATTCAAATTGAATGATACCATTTCCAAACGTTCACCCACTATTTATACAAAATGTAAAATTAAATTTGAAATGTGTTTTGTTTTTGCTTTTAATTAAATTTTATCACATAATTTCTTGTGCCGATTATAACATTCGATAATTTTGTAATTTTGCCAATGTAAAATGCGGATATTTTATCTTTCATATGACGTCTGAGTGGATAGTGAATGCGGAATATAAAACGATTGCTAAAAGAACCCGGATGTAACAGGATTTTAGACAAGAACATCTCATTTTAACATTTCAATATATATCCGTCGTCGTTTCTAAGTCCATTTTGTACCATCGCAATCGGAATTAGTTTTATACATTTTATTCATCCAGCTCATCCAAAAGGTTTGAAGGTAATCAATTAACAAAATTCTTTTTGCATCCCAAAAAACTGATGGTATAAAATTTTTTGCCGATTTTGACCACTTTGACTATATATACATGACATGTTGCGTGACCGTATAGTAATGCTTTGTTTAACAATAATGACTTGCCAGCCAAGTTATTGCGGTTGGATGGTCTATCGCTTGATAATGCAAAAGAGATATTCCGTATAGGCGAATTGACTAACGTTCAAACAAAGGATATTCAACAAGGTGCTAAGTTAGAAGGTGTAAGAAATGCAAACAATTTAAACACTTTGCTGTTGTATGTCGTTCGGTGATGCAAATTCAAGCCAAAATGGGTAATCTTGCAAATGAGGACAATAAGGGTCATTCATTGGATACATTCTTTGTGGATTCGGTTAGTGCGATGAGCTGCAAAGTATGTCATAAACAATTTACAAATTGGAAATATGATAATCAAATTCAAATTGGATAATGGTGCGAATGTCAACATTCTACCTGAAAGCTTATATATAAAGCAATAATTTATTCGAAATTCTTCACTGTCATTGGAAGCTTTTGATGGTTTCAAGTATAAAAAATATTTTGCAAAATTTGAAATTTTGTCTAATTCGGTGGCAAAACCAACTCTTGATTCAGCGGAATTAACAATGTTATTTCGCTGTAACTGCAAGGGTACTGTAAATTCTTTCATTCAAGTAAACAAAGATGTATTTGAAGGTATTTGCAATACCGATCTGCAAAGCTCCTCGTTGCATAGGATTAGGAATTCGTGATTGTTAAAAAAGCTCCAGCAGATGGAGCTATATACTATCAACAGTTCACGGTCCATCTGACTGGATATATAGTGTGGTATTAATTGAAAAACCGGAGAAAACCATTCCAATTTATCTAGATTCACGTGAATTAAATCTTTGGATGATCTGTTATGGTACTTGCAAGGTATAAAATATTTTACAGTTATAGATTTACGTGAAGTATTTGGCAAATAAGGTAAAACGTTCACTTCACCATTTGGTTGTTACCAGTTCAATATTGAAGTTCTAAGGACAATGAATTATCTTCGTAATTTTATTACAAATTATTCGGAATTAAATCTATCATTATGTCTCTTATTAAAATAGGATAATTTATGTTTGTGGGCCGATAAACAAACTGAAGCACTTAATAAAATTAAAGCAAGTTAGCTGAAAATACGCTTCTAAAAATTTTTAATCTACAGCTACCTAGTACCTTGCAAACTGGTGCACCGAAAGATGGCCTATCTTTTATGATTTAGATATTGTTCAGATTTGTTATCTAAAAATTCTAATTTTGATTCAACAGATATTGAAAGAGCACTGAAATATGGCGTACATACTATCAAACAAGAACTAATTCAAGACAACATTACGCATTCATTAATGAGGCACTATACACAAAAGGTTGACCAAAAATAAACGCCAAAGTTCCAGATGCATTAAAATTTTATTGGCCTATGAATGACACAAAGACGAGTTGCTATTTACAGGACGAAATGTTTAATATTTTGCACTAGTCACATTTTGAAATGTCCATAAAAAATTCTGTATGGGCCTCATAATACACCGAAATTGAAAAAATCTTATCGAAGTACCATATTTGTGAAAAGTATGAATGGTCTAATTATTATCAACTAATGATAAGCCACACAATCCCTAATTTGACTTTTCAAAAAGTAGCTTGTGACCTACTGAAATGTTTTGAAACCAACGATTTTGTTATGATCAATTATTATTCCAAGTTGTTAGAAATTCATAAACGGCTAACAGTAGGTACAATTAAAGCGATGAAAAAGATTTTTGGTAATAATGGTATTCCAAAATATATTGTTACAGAAAACAATCCTTTTAATTCATATAAGATGAATGATTTTGCAAAATCGCGGAATTTCAAGTTTATATTTTCAAGTCCCCGTTTTCTATGATCGAACGGTATAGCTGAGATGGTGGTTCATATTGCAAAAAGTATGATCAAAAAAATTACAGAAAGTCAATACAGGGTTATCACCCTCACAAATGTTGATGAATAGACGATTAAGAACTAAAATTACAGTTCATGATAATCGATTACAGCCTAAGTAAGCCCAGAAGGAAGGGAATTGTGCTAAATCTAAGTGATAATATCGTGTATAAATCAAATAATAAATATGGGAACCAGCTGCTATAATACAAAATACTACAATAAATATCCTCGATCATTTTGTATACGTAACGAAAATAATAATATTATTCGTCGAAATTCTATGCATCTGCGAAAATCATAGAATTCACCAAATATTCGCAACAGGATGATGACATAAATGTTTCAAATTCCGGTAATCATGAAAAATTGATACGTCAGCCAGATTCAAACAATGCATCAGCTGCAGGATCGAGTAGTTATGTCAATAAGTTTCGTCATGGTATCACTAAAGCACAAAATTTTTAGAAAGCATAAGCTTTTGAGTTAACAGGAGAGATGAGGCATATTCAAATTAGTTTATTTAGAGCATAGCTCCTTTATTTATTTGAAAGAATGTATATTATTTGATATGTATGTATGTATGATTGTCCTTTAAGTATTTGAAAGTATGTATATTAGATTTTTAAGGAGGAGCATCAGCTAACATATATATCATTTCATTACAAATTTTCATAGCCGTTGAACCTTTTTTCACAAAAAATTTAATTACAGCACGATGTTCAATTTTCTCTATATTAAAAAAATGCAAAAAAGCGTTTAGTTTGCAGCTGTCTGAAGGTGTGTACATGGCACATTTCTGGTGAAAAAATGTACACCAGAAAGTTAGCTACATGAGTTGAATACGTAACCAAATGGTTGCTAGGTTTGTGACCCTGCGGGTTAAATGGTTGCCCTGGGAACCATTTTGATTACGTTATATTTTTGTATGAGTTGAGAATAATTGAACTCATTTAGCTAACTTCGTGGTGTACATTTTTTTACCAGAATTGTACCATGTAAGTACCTTCGACTTTAGACCAAACAATAGATGGACCGCTAATGAAGTGACGTTTCCATATAAAATTGTAAAATAGCTTGTGTCCAACATCTGCAGCGCAAAGTAGCCTTATGACCGATAGGGTAACTATAGCAAGTATAATGAAAATTAGTACCCATGGATGTCACTACAAAATTCAGTAGATACATTTAGTACCGACAGATGTCACTGCAAATTTAAATTTACATATAAATAAAATAAAAAACAATAATTCAACAAAATTATTTTATTGACCCATAAAATGGATAACTTTGTTCTATTTAGATTTATAAGATTAACGATTACAGTGACATCTCTTGGTAATGAATAAATCTACTTAATTTGGTAGAGCCACCTTTGACTAATTTTGATTATACTTGCTATAGTTACCTTACAAGGCTACTGTGCGCTGTAGATGTTGGAGACAATTAAAAGTCATTGCTGGCCGTCCATTCTATTCTATGGTCTAAGCCTTGAACGAAACTATTTATTTGACAGAACGACTTGAAATTTCGTTCAATGTATTATTACGGTGTCACATAGGGCAAAATAGAATAAGTTAATTAATAGCGCAAAGTTTTACTGTAGTAAAATGAAAATTTTTCATGCTACAACTTTCTACATTTTACCAGACTATAGATCAATAATTTAACAGCTAAAATATGTCAGATTTTTTTGAGTGTTAAGGAAAACAAGCAGCATAGCTTATGGGAAACTATCTTAGACCATAGAATAGAATGGACGCCATGGCTTTTAATTGACGAATGGAAAAGTTTAAAAGCGCCTTAATTTAATTTTCTAATCAGTACAATTTTCATAAATAATAATGTAATTTAAGTAGACAATATTTCCATATAACTTCATGTAGCAAATTTTTGCTACAGCCTATCACATATGTACTTCACTATTGTCCGCTGGGGCACACCGTTCCATTCATCAATTGACCTTTTTCCTCATCTGTCAAATACAGTAATATTTGAAACGTCAAACGAGCGCGTAGGACAAGATAAAGTGAGAAGTGTATCAATTTGAAGTCACATTTGTTGGTAGACTTTGTTCATCAAACTTCATCAAGTAAGGGTCATTCTTGAATCCTGAAATTTTTTCCTCGTATCGTTGTCTCTCAGGCCCCGAAAGGCTCATGGTATATTTAGATAATACCGAGATCCTCTTGTTATCATCAATTTCTACAAATTCACAAAAAATTATTCAAAACATATAAATTTGTTATAAGAACATAACCTATCATTTTTAAAAAAACACTCTTTCTACTTAATGTTCAATAAATTTTTATAAACTTCTATTAATTTTTAATTCTAATAAAGTTAAGAAATAAATCACAGTTTAAAATAAAATAAAAACCACACTAATTAATTAAAAAACACAACAAATTACACAGCTCAAAATTATACTTTGACCTACACGTTCACAAAACACCCAATTTTATCTGTCAAAAATTTTGGAGGAAAAAGGTCAATTGTCTCCAACATCTATCTACAGCGCAAAGTAGCCTTGTGACCGATAGGGTAACTATAGCAAGTATAATCAAAATTATTACCCACAGATGTCGCTACCAAATTAAATAGATTTATTCATTACCAAGAGATGTCACTGCATCCATCGTTAATCTTATAAATCAATTAATAAATCTTATGTTAGAACAAAGTTCACTGAAATTATCCATTTTATGGCTCAATAAAATATTTTTTTTGAATTATCGTTTTTTATTTTATGTATATGTCAATTTAAATTTGCAGTGACATCTGTTGGTACTAAATGTATCTACTGAATTTTGTAGTGACATCTGTAAGTACTAATTTTTATTATATTTGCTATAGTTACCCTATCGGTTACGAGGCTACTTTGCGCTGCAGTACTTTACAATTTTATATGGAAACGTGACTTCGCTAACGGTCCATTCTATTGTATGGTCTAAGGAAATATTGTAAAATGATTTAAAATATTTAAATTTTAATAAAAATGAATGCATGCAAAAATTGAAACGTTTGTACCGTTTCAATTATTGCTGGGGAGAGAAATGAAGATCTACAGAAATGAAATTTGTCGATATTTCCACAAAAGTTTGGCCACAAATGAGATTTTTTAATGGTTTGGTTTCTAATTGACGAAATTACCTGTTACTTTTACAATTAATCCAAAACTATCAAATCAACTATCTCTAAAGCAACACCAGGTGCCACGGTTACTTCATCCCAAATAACACAGTCAATTGATTTTAAAAATTGTCGTTTCTATTGAGTTAAATTTGGAAAAGATTTAAGTGCAAGTTCCAGTCCAAACGACACAAGTTACCACTTTTTTATTATTTAAACTAAACGTATCAATTAGGGCTCGTATTATCCGGGTATCGTGTATCCAGGTACCCGGGTATTTTAAAAAAAATTTAATTACCCGAATACCCGGGTAATAGGTTCGGGTAATAGACAAAATTATTAAAAAATTTCTGCCTTTTTTATCGTTTATAAATCATTCTTAAATACAGTTTCTACATATTGTTGGTGAAATACCCGGGTACCGGGTACCCGATACTCGGGTAATACGAGCTCTAGTATTAATTAGTGAACGATAAAAAATGTTTCCCCACTACCAGCAGGACCAGGAGGAAACATTTTTTTTTAATTTCTTGTATCATTGAGTGATGATTATTATTATTATTATTACTTGAGGGCCATGTGGGGGCTCAAGTCACCCCGCACTGCGACCTAAAAGATCTTTTGTGCATTAAGCCCTACTTAATTATCCGTCTAGTCAATATTCAAGCTCTTAATGAACCTGATAATACTGCCTAACGGTACGTGATACATACTATCTGGGCTCATTGCTCTCCCTCCTAGATGTAATAATTGAGTGATGATAAAAATATATTTGTACAAGCTAATTGCGAACAAACTTTCATGAATCTAATCTTCAATCATACTTAGTTCAAAGGCATCAAAAAGTTCCAGAGGATTTGATGGAATGCAGTAACAGAGTATTGTTATAAATAATATGCGCAACGAGTTTGAAATGTTATACCTCTAATAAACAATTATGCCAATTAGAAAAAATGAATGATTTGAGATTTGAATCATGCTTGTATCGTTTATTAAAACTCTTATTTTGCAGCTTCTTTATAAGTGGCATAAGAACAATTATTTACGAACGATGTAGAGTAGCTGCTGACCTCTTAACTGACAGTAAATTATTTTTATTTATTTTATTATTTCAAGATCACTCTGCATTACTAAACACTGTTGAAGAGTATATACAGTTTTTGTAATCCTCAAATCGTCCTCATATAACTCACATTCGCAGTTCTGGAACAAAGAAATTATAACATTAATAATATATTAAACAACACAGGCCCTAAGCGGGAACCCTGAGGAACACCAGAATGAACTTCTATCGCCTTAGAGGTTACAACGGCAATTTGAACAACATGCTCACGATTTCGCAGTTTCGATTCAATCCACTTCAAAAATAATGTATTCACTCCAAATTTGTCCAATTTGGCAAGGATGAGCTCAAACTGCGGAGAGTCAAATGCCTTCGAAAAATCCGTGAAAACCACATCAAACTGACTTTTAACAGGTTTGTAGTGGTGGAACGGTGTCTATGGTAAATCCATGTTATTCGAGTGCTAATGATGATTTGACATTAAAATACAAGTAGTCAGATATAATGAGCTCAAATAATTTTGGAATCGAAGACAATATCGATGTGCCCCGATAATTTTTAATGTCACTACGTTTTCCAGAATTAAAAATAGGAATAATAATTGACCTCTTCCAAATCGAAGGAAATACACCACTCTTCAGTGATGCATTGAAAACTACAATGACCTATTAAGGTGCTTAAGAACATTTGCAGGTATACCATCAAATCTACATCCCAATTTCATTTTAGATATACCTTGGCTGACATCATTTTCCGAAATATAAGGTATTCCTATTAAATTATGCTGATACTCAATATGAGAAACCAACGAAACATTAACATCATCATTGTATTTTTGGTAGACTGACTGGAAAAATTCCGCAAATAATTCACTTATTTTCTCAGCATTACAAGCAGCTTAGGGTTTATGATTAAATTATTTTCTAGCCGTGAAATATAAGCCATTGCCGATTATCAAATTCCCGGCGCAATTGCCGGAAAGAATTAACATAAAACAAGTTGCCAATCGTAGCCTTGGCAAGTTTATGAGCCTTATTTTTCCTGTTCCTTAAATTGACCAAATTGTTGTCAAACCACGGAGGATAATTATTCTTACGTTTACAGCTCCTAATAGGCACATGTTTGTCAAAAGCTTCAAACATAACCGAATACAAAGAATCAACTAGAGCAATAACGTCATTAAATTTAGACTTAAAAATTCCATCCCAGTTCACATTTTCGAAGAAATCCTGAAGTCCAGTATTATAGCCTTATTGAAATTGAAGCTTAACCTCGGTAGTATAATATTGTTGAATTTATAAAATAGTTCCTGGCAATCAAAGTTAATATCTAACCCATTATGGTGAAGTCTATCAGGAACAAATGGCTCCAATGATTTTGTAACCGATCCACAGTTAAATACAAACGAAGGTGGTATAGTTCAGAATTTTTCAGAGATACACGCCTATGGAAGAAAAATGGTTGCGCATCTTTCAAATGAATTGCTAATTTTATGAAGCGACAGTTCAGATACTGGCTAAATTCATCGTTCTGCACAACATTTGTAGAATTTTTGTGTACATCAATTTCGACGTCAATCCGTGGACAATTAATACATTTGGCTATAAAAATATTTTTGAATATACTTTACACCTTTCAATGTTGAACAAACTTCAACATTTATATGAGCATCATATTTAAGACTCAAAAAGAGTTGTATAATACAACAAACCTATTATCAATAGAAATACGGGACTCATGAGTATGAAGCTGATCTAATAAATTTGGAGGTTTACGCTTGAATTTTGGATAACCACCCATTGATAAATCAGTTCCAATACAAAAACTTTATGGATATTGTTTGGAAATAATATTTGAATTCAAATTTGCTGGGAAATAAATTACAGTCTGGCTAATTCGTCCAAATTCTCTTACTGCTGCCATATATGTAATTTTGACATAAATCTTGGGCTCTCGATGAATGTAGATGATTGGATATAAACATTATACCAACACGTGCCTTATTGCCTCGGTCAATATTATTGACATGATCCATAAAATTCTTGTAGGATACAATGCATTGATTTAAGCGAACAAAATTCAGTCGGTTGGCCTCAATTCGAGCATAAGCATATAGTGACGATTTTGGCCATCATACAGCAAGTTCAGCGATAGCTCAGATGGTTGGGGCGTAGAGTAAACAAAAAGGTCACTGGTTCGATGCTCGTCGTAGCAAATGTGTTTGGTACGGTTATTTTTTGTGGACATCGAAACATGTTTATACACCGACGTACAAATTCGTAATGATCTATAGTAAAAATAAGAACGTCCGAGATATGTGAGTGACAAAGAAAGGCGTGCGGTTTCGTGATTGAAGAATAAAATAAACAACAGCACAAGATGCAACCTATGACAAGCCAGAAACGATATTTCCAGATGATTATAAGTCATAAACAGAATTCCTAAGAATAAAGATAATTTATGACACACAATAAAGGAAATTTCGAGAACATTTTTAAACTGGTATATAAACATGACTGATGGCAAGCAGAGATCAGTTTTAGGTTTACTTTAAACTGTTAAACAAGGAAATAAATCTATTGTCATACCCTCCACAAAAGAAGTTAAATAGTGAAGTTAAAGAAAATATCAAAATGTTTAAAAGTACAGTGAAATAAAGTTAAGTGACATAAAAAAATACACAGTGTTTTTATTTGCAAAATCGAGACGAACTCAGAATTCCAGTTCGTAACAATATATTAAATAATGCTGATAAAGTTTACCAACGCAATGCAAGACTTTGAAAATATTTTCACTAAAAAATAGTTATCATTATTTCACGTTGAATGATGCATTTGCAGGATTATTTATTCGAATATTTCCTGCAATATCTGTGTCGTACACAAACAACTCATCGTAAGAAAAATTGAGTCACTGATTTATATAATTAGCCGAATTCGAACCAAAAGCATTAGCATTATTATACTGTCTAATATTTCTAAGTGTGAACATTTTTACTTTGCACTGAATTACTTAACAAATAAATTTTAATCTCCATTGGAAAATTTGAGATGAAAAATAAGACAATTTACCATTTTGACAATAGCTTCATTTAAGCTCACTTTTAATTAATAACGCCCAACAACTCGGTCCAACACTAAAACACGGTAAACAAAACTGGAAGTACAGAAAACCGCTGCTTTAAAGCTTACGGAATTGGTCAGGCGGCAGGCTTGTACGCTTCAGTTTTTCACTATTTTTATCGTAATATGCGGGTTGATGTGGCCATCTATCAATTACAACTTCGATTCCATAGTACCGAAAAAGACACAAAAAGTAATTAAATCCCAAACTTCCACCGGTAAACAGCCACATATAGCGAAGTCTTTTTGAGACACTTTTATTAGATTTTTTTATAAAGTTGGTCTCTAGTCAAACCGAACTATTTGTTACTAAATTCAAATAAAATGCAACGCAGTAGATTTAATTTTTTATTTTGAAATATACTTTGAGTATGCATTTTGTGTGAATACATTTTTGTTGTTTTAAATATACTTAAACCTGTTTTTACACGGTTCTTTTTCACACGTTTTTTTTTTTAAATTTTAATGATCATAATGGGCACATTCAGGCCCCTTCCCATCTTGTTGTCATCGAAAATCTACCGATGGAAACAATAACATTTAAACTATCACATTGCCATGCAATGTATCTTGAGATTCGCGTTGATTTTACTCAAAAGTTGGAGGAGCTGCATGTGCCTATTGTTCACAGCGATCACAAAGTTCAAGTAATCCAAGTTATCAAAATATTTAATGTTGAAGTTGATCGTGTAGAGCATTGATCGATACCGAAAGTGATGTTACTATTGGGCGAGAAGATTTATTTTAGAAACGAATTGACTTGAAGCCAATACTTCAACCCATTATAACACGATCACATGTGTTAAGTTTTAAAATTTAAAGGCATTGGGATTTTTGTAGACAACTATTGAAATTAATGACACCTTCGGCTAAGTAGCTAATATAACGATGGAAGTGACCAGATACTCACATGCGGTGGGGTACTAGATGAGCAGTTACACAATCAATTTGCGGGTTTAATTCCACGAGATAAAGGAAAACGGCCTTACACTATCTTTAAACAAGGAATCATCAGAATATCATCAGTTAAACAACGCTTTACACGGCCTAACATTAGGAGACGTAAAACCATCCGATTTGCTAGAACAGCTGAAAATGAACGCAGGAATTACATTAAATGGCAGCAGATACAGTTGGTACTCACGATATTCGAGCACGATTTGGTTCGAACACAACATACAGCTAACAGCATCAGTAAACGTTAATAAAGTACTAGATAAGTTAAAAACAGAGATTTTGACGGCCTTATTGGCCGCTCATAATAGAACAAATAACCCAAACCGAAGCTATTCCAACTATAATAGATAGCGTTCTAAATAGAGAGAGGTAAAAAAGGCACCAAGGAATGTTATTATTATAGGCGTTTCAGAGAATGGGTTATAACAAATGCGTTTCAGGATTTAAGCACAACGATTCATCTACATCAAAAGCAAATTCTAACTACCATCAGTCAAAACGCTAGATTGCCATCAGCATTCCACAACGGATACTGATGGCACAAGCTCAAGTCGTCTGTTAATAAAAGATTTATATTCTAATAAAACATTTTTAGTAGACATAGGGCGGATGTATCGATGCAATTCATATCAGTTTCGGAAAAATTCCAAAAGGTGCAACAGAATATCATCTGAATGCAGCGAATGGAACAAAACTTAAAGCACTTGGAACACGTACGCTTAAATTAAATAAATTAAATATTTTTTTTCTAAGTTGGCAGCATTGTGATAGACATCTGAGACAAGTTTTATGTCAAAACAATTATTAGTTTTTGCTTTACGCTTGGTTTTGTACGACGCTAAAAGTGCATTTGGCGATTTTTTACAATGTCTAATTATATTGAGCAAAGAAGTTGCGTTAAATTTTATTTGCGGAATGAAATTTCGGGTACAGAAACGTTAAGAATGTTGCAGAAAGCCTTCGGGGACCATGCTTTGTCGGAAAGGAATGTTTACAAGTGGTATAAACAATTTTAAGAAGGTCATGAAAGTGTTGAAGACGAAGAGCATTCTGTACGACCATCAACCTCTACCGACGAACGACACGTCAATAAAATCGAAGAACTTATGCTTGCTAATCGTCGAATGACTGTTATTTTCGCCAAAAATTCGATAAATATCATTCCACAACTACCGTATTCCCCTGATTTAGCACCGTGTGACTTCTGGCTAATTCCGAAACTCAAAAGACCACTGCGGGGAAATCGTTTTGAGAAGATAGAAAAATTCCTTGTTAGCAGGTTAGTTTAACCGATTTGTTTACCTGTAAAACTGCTGTCTAAAAAGTAAAACTTCAAAAAATTCACTTGTTATTAAGTAAAATTGTTGAAACAATGAAATAAAATGTTTTACTTTTTTTATTTACTTCATCGATTGAGATGAGCAGATTCCATCTTTAGCACTAATTTCAAAAATATGTCAACGCGCCTAATCAATACTATGTACAACTTTATTACTTTACATATTTTGATGGTGTTTACAAGCAATACCTAGTGAGTCATTCCCATATAGCTGGAAGCTTCAACTACATGAGAATGACTCACTATAGGTATAGCTAAAATGCATAGTCTTTAAAACAGTAGATCAGAGATTTTCCATCCCGGTTGCCAATAGCAGTTGAATTTTTGTAAATTATCAACATTTTATAGCATATAGAAAATTTCTAAAATATAGAATCTGAAAATCAAAGAACTCTTTCTGCATGCCATTGTACTGTTTGGTTGCTTCCGCAGGCCAAGACAAAACGAAAAGAAAAAGATGATCGAAGTTATGAGGATGGAGAGAGAAAAGAAGATGGCAATAAGAATAGGGAAGCAACGCTTCCGTTGCTTCCATAAGTTCTTCTTAGGATGATAGAGAAGCAGGGAAGCAAGCCGTTCTTTTCTTCCAAAGAAGCGTCATAGTAAGTGTTTCAATATATTAGTAATGCATGTAGTAATATATTCACTTAAAAACGTTAAAGTAGATTCGGAGAGAGGTAATTGTGTTTCAAAATTGTTGTGAATTCAGATAGAAGTAGAGTATGCAATATATTTACTGATTATAGAAGATACAAAAGAATGAATTTTTATGAAGTTGTACAACTTCGATCCAAATTGTATCATCGTACAACTGAAGCAACTATTATAACAAATTGTTTGATGAAGGTGTTCTGCAACCTGTGATAAAAATGGCAACACAATACTGAACATCGCCATCTTTCGTCTTATGTTAAATGTGCTCACTCACTGTCTTGGACATTGATTTGAAATCACATAGCTTTAGAAAATTTTAGGTTGAATTAAAAATATTCAATGATGTTCCATGGTTTGAGGTGTATTTATAGTATATAAAATAATTTGGTTTAGCAGATTATCTAATCAAAACACTCAAACTATGATTGAAACTCGAAATTGAAGCAGTCATGTAACCTATTTGGTAGATAAGAACGGAGTACGGAAATGTTTTACTAGATCTGATAAAAGTGTTGATCTGTTTAAAATTTTAGATTTAGACCCCCAAAAAATTATGACCGTAGCATATTTGGCAGTATCCAGCATGTGTGGAGCTTTTCACGTCACTAAAAATTTCACAAATTTTTGAAAGAGCCTCCCTGAGCACTGAAATTGTATAGATCCTAAATACGTTTTAATTTAAATAATCGATAGCTTTCTAATTGAATCAAACTGTTGTTAAACTTTCGTTTTGCTATTTTGCCAGTGTGACGTTACACTTACTTGTCACGTTTCCTGTGATTAAATAACGTCTTAAAATACTTAGAATGTGCTGCATTCATGAATATATATTCTGATGAAGCCAAAAATGTGACACGTTTGTAATAAAGCAACATACATTTACCTTACTTGCATACGTAAAATAAAACATAATATCATGTGTTGGTTTTATGCTTTTATGTAACTGCGGATTTACCGAGAATTTTAAAACAATAAAATCGTACCCCATAAAAATATTGGATGTCAAGGGCAACTGAAAGAAAACTATTGATTTTGAATAGTGAAAGTGGCACGTACATTTATGGAATACATAATTTAGCTTATGCAAACAATAATATCGTGTCACATGCAGATGAGTTGAAATACAACATTTATGAGCTAAACACTAAACAAAATCACAATAAGTATCAAAACGCTTTTAGAACATTACCTAAAATTGCATACAAAAAAAAAATCGTGCGATCTCGACATAAGTAAGGCAAAACTGTCGTATGAATACAAATTAGCGATTATGCGAACGAAGTTAAATTTAGAATGTAAATGCACACAAAGAAATGTGACTACAATTTTTGAATTTCAGTAGGGGTATACAACACCGGTTAGATAATTCGTTCATAATTTTGTATAAAAGCATTCGTAACTCCTGTTAAAATTATCAAACATCCTCAAGCCTTTTAGCAAAGCTTAACAAAACAACAAAAATTTAATACATCAAGATGTTCAAATCTGTAAGGAATACTAACACATAATAGATATAAATGGTATTTGGGATTAATCGTATTCTTTTTTTGTATTTATAGGTAGCAATTATCTTCGCCATTGTTGCCTGTGTTGCTGCCAAACCTGGATTAATCTCAGCCCCTTTGGCATACTCAGCACCAATCGCCTATGCCGCTGGTCCAGCTGTTGTTACCGCACATAGTTCACAAGTTGTTGCACGTAATTATAATGGATTAGCGGCTGCCCCAATTGTTGCCGCCCCAGTTGCATATGCTGCCCCAGCTCCAGTCGCCTATGCTGCTGCAGCTCCAGTTGCTTATGCTGCCCCAGCATCGTTAGCGTATTCAGCAGCATCACCATATGCTTATGCAGCACCAGCAGCTTATGCTGCACCAGCTGCATATGGATATGCTGCTGCACCATTTGCACAATATGCTGCCGCTTGGTGATAATTTGTTTTTGTTAAAAGACTTATTTGTGTACGACGTCTCTGACTATAATTATGATTAAGTTGTAAATAAAGTTAAATTTAAAATTGTGAATTTAGTATTTTTGAGCTACCAAGCTTTCAAAAAAGGGCATTAAAATTAATTGGATTTGTTGCTTAGCTGTTGATATTTAACAGTTTTAACATTTCCTCGCTATACTATACATAAGCTTTCAGATTTTTGGTTTAATTTCAATCTATTTTGGAAAAACCATTGCAAGCTCATCTTTAGCGTTTTAAACATAATTCTTAGCTTAACATTGCTTAACATCAAAACAACTTTTTAAATTAAGAAATATACAAGACTCAATTCAATCTGTCCGCCAACTCACGCCCACAGCAATCTCCAACTGTATCCGTTAGCCCCCACTCTACTCCAACTCAATCTCCTTCTCGATTTCTAACGCAGTCACCAAATCAGCTTCAACTGCACCTTCAACTCAATAAACAGCATTTTTCACAAAGGATGTCAACAAGATGAACCTCGCTGAAATGAAAGAGGCTCTCGCTGAAATGGGGCTCTAGTTTCTGGAACGAGATCAGAATTACCATTGTGGCTCGAAACATTATTGCAGGTGGTATAAACACACAGGGAACAAAAGGTGCCATCTGCTGAAGATCAAAACCTGTACCATCCAGAGTTTACCGGAATCGCAAAGGAACTACGAGGAACTGATGAACGCATTGGAATTACGATACGGGGAATCCCATGGACTCCCAGGAGCTTCATGGTGAAAGTTTACAACAACTGGAAGCAGAAATTACATGGCTTGCAAGGCTAGCATACAGCACAGCTCTCGCGAATATTGTAAACAGTTTGGCTGTGAATGTATTCATCAGATGATACGCTGAATTTACATCTCCGGACAACCGCTAAGCCAAGTGAAGCTCTTATCCGGAGACAACATAGTATCCGGACCAAGGTGCTTCAGACGCAATAAACGAGGATACGGGCTCCCAAGAGTAAAACCACCAGATCAAAATACTCGTCAATCATATCAGTCGAGCAAAGGAGTTCCAATAAGGGTTATTAACTCTGAAGGAGACACTTCGATAGCAACGACATGGAGCTGTTTATCTTAGATCCACCAGCTTTGCGAGGCAAAGGTTGGCGGGAGAAATAGAAAGCCCCAGGACCATAGTTGCATAACTAATGTGAAACAATCACAATCTCGTGATAATACCGGACATAATTACGAAATAAGCCGTTAATTTAGATATTCCATATCGCAATTGCCATAAATATTGGAAACCTCAATTTTCGTCAAAAGTTTATTGGGGCGAACATTATAGACGAATGTATTTTGGGATTGGATTTCGTCACAGAACACGGAATATCGCTCGACATGAAGGAGTGCTTACTACGATGGTGGAATATTGAAACCCCTCTTGGCCTTACTGATGCAGGAAATGAAGTCAGAGTTAATCTAACTAATTCTCTGGATATTGGACCAATGTGCGAAGCCTTCAACGGATGAATAAAGCCGAACGGAGCTGGTTCTAAACATAATCAAAACGGGAGGCAGAAGACTGCCATTGACTAAATAGAGGATGCGGGCCTAATCATACAATAAATGTGCCGGGATAAAATCATTGAGCCATCCAACAGTCATTGGAGTTCACCGGTAGTTCTAGTGCAAAAGAAAGACGAGTCGCGAAGAGTACCGAAAACTCAACGATGTCCCGAACCCAGGATAGATGATACACAAGACACAT
Organism: Tipula helvola; assembly: GCA_963556165.1. Classification (NCBI taxonomy): domain Eukaryota; kingdom Metazoa; phylum Arthropoda; class Insecta; order Diptera; family Tipulidae; genus Tipula; species Tipula helvola. Next base: position 41,601,873 of record OY744483.1, on the reverse strand, counting down.
TGACAGAAGTGTATCATCACTTCAAGGCACACCTGGTAAGTTGCGATTCAAGAAGAAGACCGAGAGAAAACAGCATTTTCTACGAGCACCGGTCTATATGGCAATTCACCGTTATGCGATTTGGCATGTGCAATGCACCAGCTACGTTGGAAAGACTAATGAAGCAGATTTTTAGAGGGCTGCACTGGAAGAAATGTCTCGTTTTCCCAGACGATATCCGGGAAAAATTTCGACGAACACCTCAAAAATCTGTGCAATGTGTTATGATGTATCAAGGCTACTGGAATGAAACAAAGCTCGGACAACTGTACACTCTTCAAGAACGAAGTGAAGCACTTGGGATCCAGAGAAAAGAGAAGCAGTACGAAGTTGGACAGTGCCGACGGATGCACATGAGGTCAGAAGCTTCCTGGAGCTCTGCACCTACTACCGGAGATTTATCGCAAATTTCTCGTCTATAGCTGCCAATCTGCACAAACTCACCGAGATAACTTTTCAGTGTAGTGAAGCCTGCCAAACGTCATTCGAGCGCTAAAAACAGCATTATAACACACGGATGCCAGCAACTTCGGAATTGGAGGTATTTTGTCTCCACAACATGGAGAAGAAGAATGAGTGATTTGCTACTTCAGCAGAATCCTTTCCAGGACTTAAGCAGAATCCCTTCCAGGTCAAAAAGAAATTATTGTGTAACCCCATGAGAATTACTGGCTATGTGGAATGGGTTAAACATTTCCACAAACGGACAACAATTTCTAATTCGAAAGGTACACGCTGCTTTAAAATGGCTAAGACCTGCAGAAACTGCAGAACTACATCTTCAACATCAAATACAGGAACGGTAGAGTACACCGTAATGCATATAATCTATCAAGGAGGCCTTATGCACCAAGATATGGAAAATGCAGCAAAATTGAGGAAAAGGAAGGCATCAGTAGCCTTAACCGGATTGGCGGGGCGGTGCCGGAAGTGTGGCAATGAAGAGTGTCGACGAAGAGCAGAAGAAGGATCTATCGTGCGCTCCAGCAAGAGCTTGCACTAAGAAAGGTCACAAACCTGCATGGCACGAGGTATCCGAACCTTATCCAAAGCTTAATAGCTACCGGCCGCAGTGGGACTAATTTAAGATGGTGAACGGTGTGCTGAAACGAACTCGGGAAAGTGTGGATGGCAAAACTACGCAAATGCACACCGTGGTATCAAAATAAAAAATTTAGCAAGTGTTAAATGAAGTCCACAATGGATCAACCGGCGGACATCTAGGCATTATGGCCAAAGTGAGAGAACTTTTCTACTGGGTCAACTGCTGCAACGATGTTAAAGACTGGTGCAAAAAGTGTCAGACTTGCGCAGCTAGCAAAGGGCCAGCAAGCCGGACTCGAGGCAGAATGCAGCAGTACAACTTACATAGGAGCTTATTTGAATGACTGCCTATTGATATCGCTGGGCCGTTTCCGCGAACAGTTCGTGAGAATCGATACATCCTTGACTATTTCATTAAGTGGCCGAAAGCCTATCCAATACCAAACCATGAAGCAAAAACTGTGGCCGGAGAATTCGTAAATAAATGGATCAGCAGATATGTAGTACCGTTGGAGCTTCATTCGGATCAAGGCCGTAATTTTGAGTCAAATGTGTTCCCGGACATGTGCAAAGTGCTCCATATTAAGAAGAAAAGGACGACACTGCTATATCCACAATCCGATGGAATAGTCGAGCGATTCAACCGGACCTTAGAAGAATATCTGACGAAAGTATGTGGATCAAATCAGGAGAACTGGGATGGTCTTCCTGTTTATGATAATCGGTCTATATTATTACTGATGTCAAGTGGTCGTTTGAACTTAAGATTTTTCTCTGCTGGTCTCTGAAGTTGGAGGACCTTCTGGGAAATTATTTATTATATCTGCACGGTGAGCCTGGTTCTGAGTATGATTTTGCTGATTGAGTATCCATTTGTTGATTAATCGGATTGACCGGTTTTGTAATGAAGAGCACTTTCAAAAAGTTGAAGGCTCTCTAGAAAATCCAAAAATTGTAGACAAGGAGTCCCGATTATTTAGGCCTGCCTCCAAGTCTACAAACGAAAAACTGTACATAAGCTAAAGCGAGGACCTGATTCCTCTATTCGAGTCACCAAACCGAGCAAACAAACACAATGTGGAACCAAAGCATGAACGAAGCTGGTTCCTCAAGACGGACCTATAGTATTATACTAGGAGAAAGGCCTGGAGGGCTCCAGATAAGATAAATAACCAGAAGACAGGACGGAGAAAGATAGACCCACGCTTGCAAAAAAGGTCACCGGACCAAAGTCGTAAGGCTCTTCAGCTGAGTCACGGCTAAAAAGAACTAGATCACATGAATGAATTCCCAAGATCGCTAAGATGACGAAGCTCTAGTCTATGGTTCTAAGGCCTTTCAATTAGGTCTTCAAGGATCAGCTGATTGTGGCAGTTGTGGAGCAGTCCCAAGAGGATGGTAGTTACACGCCCGCCAATTGAAGTAAGGGGGAAGGGGCTAGACTAACTTCCTGTGCGGATCTAAGATCTCTGCTGCTAAACAAGAAGGTAATGTGTGACTTGGCGAGGTATGGATTGGAACAAGCATTGCTGTCAATGCTAGATAAAAAATCTCTTATAGGCCGACAGCAGGGTGTGAACCCTTTTAGAGCCGAGTGATCCAACGATAATACTCAAAATGTTGTAGATTCCGGATTTTCCAATGCACAAATGGAAGATTGCCAAGCTCGAGTGCACTAAAAATCCAATGGTACCATTAACTATGGTTTGATTAGAACCACCTCCAAAGTTTACAAAACGGATACAGAAAGGAGACATTACCACTGTGTTTGGAAGCTTTTCTAGGTGCCCTGCAAAAGTGGACAGCCAAACAGAAATTCTCTCTACTGAGACGGAGATCAAAATGTCCATGGACTCACTGGAGAGGTTCTTAGAGGACTTTACATCAGGTATAGAAATGTTAACATTTCTCCAAATCAACCTTCATTACTGTAAGGCAACATCAGCTAAAAATTGGGAAAGAAGAGACAGACGTTGTCTTGATCCAAGGACTTTGGTTGGATTGGGTCAATATAACCTCATATCTAAGGCGTTAACATGCTCACACTACAGTTCCAAAGACTTTAGACCAATTAGCTTATCATCCTTCCTCTTTGAAACACTGGAAAGACAAATAGAAGCTCATATTAGGGGCGCAATTGTATCGGAAAAACTGCTAAATCTCAACATGCTTATTACAAGGGAAGATCTATGGAGACTGGTCTTCATTCTTTCATTGAAAAATCTTTAGAGTATAGAAACTATGCGCAATAGTAATCTTTTTAGATATTGAAGGGGCCTTTAATAACGAGTTTCCGGCAGCTATAACTCGGACACTTCCGAATGTGGGAGTGAAAGAAACACTCTGAGCTAAGAGGTAGGATCATAAATTCAAGTTTCGAAAAGTCCTCCGCTAGACGATTTGTAAGTAGAGGTACACTGCAAGATAGAGTACTATTCCCTTATTTTGAAATTTCGTCCATTGTTGGCCTATTGCTAAAACAGGTTTTAAGGTGGTTGCCTACGCGGATGATGTTGCTATTGGTGTCCGTGATAAATATCCAGGTACCCTTCGTGAACTGAAGCAAAATGTTCTGTTTATTATTTTCACATGGTCAAATTGTTGTTGATTAAATGCAAATGTTTTGATACAAAGTTCCGGACTGTGATCCACTTCAGTGAGGACTGAGTGATGGACGCAGTTCTGGAACCATGAGTTATAACTTCCCCACTGAAGGTTCATAAAGGGATGGGGAAGTCGGGGTTGTGGTGTTGTTTCAGTAATATCGACTGGTGATATTCGCATTTATACGGACAGTCAGGCTGCCATTAAATCACTTCAATCATCCTTCCTCACGTTAAAAGTAGTCCAGAACTATCTCTCATCACTAAACGGGATGGCAGATCAGTTCAACATCCACCTAATATATAGGTGCGAGGCCATTTCAATAGTAAAGGGAATATAAAATCCGACAAGCTGGCTTTATTACAAAAAGCAGAAGCGATTTGGCAGGTATGGCCAAAGTTAGATTTGGCGAGATTGATCCACTTCAGCAGTTTCAGCTCAGTATGGTTGTTGGAGTAATTACAGGGTGCTGTCTCATAGCCATCGAATAGACTTTCATAGAACATGTGTTTTATCACATGCCTAACAATCAAAACATACAGTGAGCACACTTCTATTCAACAACGAGGTATTTATAGAAACAATGTGGTAAAAAACGTTTTGCTAGAGCAGACCGTGCAGTGTAGCAACCGCTTCAAATTCACGTCGGTCACCATCAACTTTAGCTGCTTTCATGCGAACAGTTAGGAAACTTGTCAAATTCCCTTGCCAAGTAAATATTTCTGTCTTTTTTTTTTCAATTACCGTTTGAATTCTAACTTTTGTTTAAAAAGAAAATGCTGTTCAAGAGGTTTTTCAAGAGGTTTGGATTTAGTGTACAAAAATTTCTTAGCAAGTTGTTGCATTCAAAACTAATCAACTGTTCAATCTCTCGCAACAATATTCACTGTTATAACGCTTAATTCGCCGTCAGTTTCGTATGTTGCAAAATTACCAAAAAACTTGGTTAGGTACTATTCATTTCATTTACTGTGCATAGCCACATAAAACAATTTCTGCCCAATCAAAGCATTCGTCATACAAACGCAAACAAAAACCAAAATAAAACGAAATAGTGCCAAATAATTTTTTTCAACATATTTCTAATTGTATATTTGAACCTAAAAACTTGTAGTTATGAAAAGAAGAACTGTGGGTCGCCCGTCAAAACAAACCGCATCTCCTAAACCGACCCAAATAAAAACAGAATCGTCCGCATCTATACCGCCAGTTGTTCTTCCACCATCACCGGTACCGCAAGATGTACAAAGTCCGGTACGTCTCAGTAGAAATCCTTTTCTAAATTTTTTACGTGATTACCGTTTGAGACATCCAAATCTGCCGGTGGCTGTAGCGGCCTCACGGAGTGGCGCCGAATGGAATCATATGAGTGTAGAGGAAAAACGACCATATATACAGGCGGCTAAAGAAGTAAAAATTAAACGGAAACGAAGTTTGTCGTACAGTTATTCGAGACGGCGATGAAATTGTATTAATTTATTTTAAAATTTTGTTAATAAATTTTACATAAAATTGTCTTGCTTATAAATATGACATTTTTGAGGACAATTCGTCAACCCGATTAATAATTATAATCCAGGCAAGATTTCAAATCAGAGATGATTTTCCAATTTACTTGCGTTTGACTTGAAAAAAAAAAAACAGATGGAGCTTCATGAAACGTCTCCATGTGATAAATTATTTTTTGATCACTCTAATTTAATTAACGAAATGCCAAATCATCAAAATGCCACATTAGCCATCAGCGTTGAAACCAACCAGAGTCACTTATGTAGCGTAAAATATCTCGCACTCCACAGTCCGCGAGTTCCGAAAGTATATCCATACCGTACACGCCTAAGTACTTATGCCTTCTATATGAAAGCGCCCGACATGAGCATAGCAAGTCATCGAAAGTCTCCTCATCCTCTTTGTCCATGCAACTTCTATAAAAGTCATTCGTCTGTATCCCCAGCCATATCGCATGTTCCCCAAAAAGGCAGTGACCTGTCATTATCCCTACGATCCATCCTATTTCTCGTCTTCCCAATGATACTAATACCTTGGAGCGCCGCAAGTCCAGTTTTGGCCAAACCTGTTTTGCTACCATGCACGTGAGAGTGTTGATCCAACTCTCATTTGTCAAGGCGATTGCCTTTTTACTGAGCGCCCATTTTAGCACTGCCATAGGCCTCCCCAGACCTACCATTTCCGGCTGCATCTAGAGAGTCGTACCGTACCTAGCTAGTTCGTCCGCCCTGCAGCTCCCCGTGACGTCCGAGTGACCCGGGACCCATATTATCTGGATGCTGAAATACTCGGCCATCTCGTTAAGAGATGATCGGCAATCCAGCGCCACTCGTGACTTCCGACAAACCGCCTCTAGTGACTTGACCGCCGCCTGACTGTCCATATAAATTGCGATGTCCACATTATCGTCTAGTTTCGAGCCGTCCGTGAAAAATTGCGATAAGAAACAGCCGAGATCCTCGTAGCCACGTTGGCTGCCATCTGTATACCATGAAGGTCGATTGGAATAAGGTGGAACATAACCTCTAAAGCGCGTGTAGGTGTTGTCCTAAGCACCCGCTTACAAGCATACAAGCCGTTCTTTGCACCCTCTCCATCATACCTCTATATGTTACCTTATCCAGAGCTGGCCACCAAACGCCCACCCCATACATTAGCACAGGTCTTACCACGGCTGTATAAAGCCAGTGTACCAGCTCCGGTTTCAAACCCCATCTCTTACCTATGGCATATGGGTCATACAAAAGTATAAGGCTACATTAGCCTTATTTACCCTGTTCAAAGTGTTAAGCTTCCAGCTGAGCTTACTATCAAAGATTATGCCCAGAAATCTCGCTCTGTCAGTAAAAACCAGTCCACTGCCATTTACGATAGGAAGGCTAACTACCGGAATTTTATATTTCCTAGTAAATAGTACCAGCTGTGTCTTGGAAGGGTTGATCCCCAATCCACACCTGTTGGCCCATTTTGTAATGATCAGGAGTGCATTCTGCATAACATCCCTAATCATATGAGCTCCAGGCTCCATCGAGTCATCAAAGCTTCCCGGTTTCAATGAGAAGCTCCAAAGATTCCGCACTTGAAGCTGTCCATGACCCGTCTGGTCTAATTATGTAACTATGACTAGTTGGGTTAGTAGATAGAATCTTCCTAATGCGAGAAGTCTCAGAAACTTCCTCCATTCTACAACAGAAGAGTCTCCAAGATCCCCTTTGTGCCTTCCTCAATTCTTTTTTGTACTTTGTTCGGTCTTCCTTATAGGAGTCCCAGTCCCGAACCTGCCCCGTGTTCTTTGCTTTATTAAAGGCTATACTATACGCCTTCCAATAGGTCTCCAGCTCCATGGACCACCATGTCAGTTTCTGCCTGCCCCTTTATCAGGGGGCAAGCAGCATTAAGGGAAAGATTGCAGGCTTTTGTGACAACGTCCACAATGCAATCCAATTCTTCCACTTTCTCCAGAAGTCCCGGGACCTCTGACGGCAATAATTCCTCCAACACCTCCCCATATTTCTCCCAGTTCGTCCTTCCAGGATTCCTGAAGGGCTTCTGGGTAACTGGGTGAATGTTGAGGTTATATGTTATATATTGGTGGCCAGAGAATGAGTGCTCTCTCGCCACTCTCCATCCCCTAATCAACTGAAGAATAGTATCCAAGGCGAAGGTCACATCTAGAATCTCCTGCCAATTACTAACGCTAAATGTTGGGTCTTCCCCATTTGATACGCGTTTGTATCACACCCGAGTACCACACCAATCCTGCTTTGCCTTGCTACTCGGATCAGGTCCCCCAGGTTATCCGGCGGGATCTCCTTCTCCCGATCCATATAGGCTGAGACCAGCCAGAACTTATCTCTGCCAACCTCCACACTGATCGCGGTAACGTCACCACTACTGTATTGAGAAAGTAGAAACATTTTTAAAGTATTTTTCACTAAGATGCAAGATCCGATCTTGTCAGAGTTACCTGAGTACAAAATTGTATACCCTTTCACCTTAAGGCGACAGATCCTGTTTTTATTAATCCAAGGTTCCTGGATTAACACTAGGTCCTCTCCTGATCTAGTCAGTCTGAGAACGAGAGCCGCCGAGGCAGCCTTCGTATGGTAAAGATTGATCTGCACAACGTTAATAATCGTGCTTTATCTCACTTACCTCTTTATGCATTCCCTGTTTCAGGCTAATGCTACCTCCCCCTGGGGGCCGCTGGTATCCGCCATTTCACCCCCCGTAGTTAATGCATCGCTGCCTTGAACGTCAGCTCCAGCCACCCTTCGTTCAGATTCCGACAAGGTGTCCCCATCGGATCCAAGCGAGAGAAGGCTGCCTTTCTCCAATAACAACTCTACGTCAGTATCATGAACCATCCGACGTCCTTCCCCGGCCCGTCCTCTGAGCGCGTGCCTACCTCATCCTTTTTAAAAACGTTCAGAGTGATCGACCCGAAACCGCAGCTGATCACTCCCTTTATATCTAAAAGGGGAGTAAGGGACTCCTTATTGATCAGCATGATTGCCATTCTGAAGCCCCCTTTAGTCTCCTCCTGTTTGACAATCTTCCAGTCTTCCGTTGGAAGATCTGGATTACTTGCCCGAATGATCTCAAGGATCTCTTCTGGCTTGGCCGGCTTGGTTGGTAACCGGACGCGTGCCCTTGGTTTACTCGGAATTTCTTCCTTGCAAACTGCCTTTTTATACAGATCCACCGGTTTCAGATTCGAGCACGCAGTTAACTTTATGCCCTCTTGGTGCCATCTCGCATCTCTACAGAACGGAGGGGGTCCTGGATTTTCTCTCAGAACCTTGATGAATATTGAGTTTAGTGCATTGTACACCTCCCTCCACTTCTCTGACGTGATGCTCCCATCTTCTTGATTTCTGTCAATGACGGCTAGCACCAGAACGTTCTCCTTTAGGATCTCACTGAATAATTTCGGTTTTTCCTTGGGATCTTCCGACCCCGCTCTTGTCTGTCTTGGCTCGTTTGTTGCCGCCCGCCTCGAGCTCATCCTGGGACCTCTGCCTTTTAGGCACAAGAACCCTATTCGAGCTGTCGCGGCCGACAATCTCCATCGCCCATACCACAGATTCCTTCTGTTCTACTGTAAGCTGCCTTTCAGGGGTTGCTGCCAAGGTAAGAGCCATTTCCTTCTCAACCTCAATTCGGCCCTCAACTCAACCAAAAACTCAACGCTCAACTCAACTCCAAAATCAACATGCCCTGAAAAGCCATATGCGTATAAAAACTCAAGTCAAACATCTTAACCAAATTCTAACCCAACTTTCAATTCAACCCTCAAATATATGACCAACTGAACTGTTTACTATACTCTAATTCAACTCAACCCGCAAATCGGCTTCCAACAAAATCCTCAACACAACCTCAAACTCAACGGCCAACTCAACCCTAAAACGAATCCTAAAAATTCGTCAACGTGGAGGGAAACCACGCGGTAATATCACGTGTTAAAACCACGTGGTTTTGAGTCAATCCCTATGGCAAATAACTGATCCCATTGGTGTTCATCTTATAAAAGCGTATCAATTGTCCGCCTTGACCATAGAAATAAATTAGCGAAAAAAAATTCAAGTTGGACAAGCCCTTCTCGAGACACCATAGGTACAGATATCCAGACGGACGGACGGACATTTTTTTTCCGTACTGTACAATAGCGGGAGGTTCAGACGTTTGAATGTGAAGTTGACGTTTCTTTCCCGGGTGTAATCCGATACGAGGGCCTTGGAGAGGTAACTTTGTGATTTTCCTCCCAAATTGAGTACAGTGCCGAATTCAGAAATGGGAAGACCAACAGTTTCAGATGAGTAATGTCGATAATGCTTCCTAGCTCTGACACAGATTCACGATGTAACACAAGCATATTCTTGAGCCGCCGAAAGTGGTTATGTTGTAATGAAGCTTCTACGGTCATGTCTTATTCTCAAAATGGCACATGCCTTGTTGTAGTCAACGCACGCTAAATGGCTTCCATTTTAGAAGTGAGGCTGCTCCACCGGTAAGGTTCGCATAATGGAGCGTTTTGCGATTTTCACAAGTTCCAACTATTGCAACTGGTGTGGCTTGGCGTCGCCTTCTTGCAACGGAAAAACAGATGGTTACATTGTTATCTGTAAGTATTTCTTGTCTATATGTTGTCAACATTTCTGGTATACTTATCAGTATCTTCATAGAAGCGCTACATGCTTCTCATTTCTTTCTTTTTGTTCTCAATAAACTTCTTGAAATAATCGCAAAGTCAAAGAAGAAATGTATTATGTCCAGTAGTTAATAGTTGCCACTAACAATAGGTCCACTTTCAGATGCGCCTGAGGTTACAAATGGCGAGTAACACTAATTAAGTGAATATAGAGTTGGACAAGTTTTCCACCTTGAATACGAAACCTTTATTACTCCACATATCCATAATTTACCCTTCGCTTAATGGGTTTACTTTCATTTTCAATCGTAAACCAAACTTACTAATTACCAAATCAATATACCTACGTAATGTACAAGTACGGTAGTAGGTAGAATTTCACTCAGTTATGTGTGAATTAGGTTAACATAATTATAAACAAAAAATTAGGGCGATTTCTGTAAATATAAAAGTAGTCGAATTTTACCACTTCAATATCAGTTCCCATTGTGTCTTCGTAAAGTCAAACCAACAATCCTCAAACCAAATCAAAATGTTCAAATTCGTAAGTCCGGTGAATTGTTTGTAAAAAATTGTTAATAATAATTTGTATTTTTATAGGTAGCAGTCCTTTTCGCCGTGATTGCCTGTGTAGCTGCCAAACCAAGTGTTTTATCAACACCATTAGCTTTTGCTCCCGGTCCAGCACCATTTGCCGGCGGACCTCTAGTGGCTGCCCATAGTTCACATTTAATTGCACGTAATTATGGATTTGCTGCTGCTCCAATTGCCGCACCTTTAGCGTATGCTGCACCAGCACGTTATGCAGCACCATTAGCATATCATGCTGCCGTCGCCCCACCATTAGCATTTGCTCCAGCAGCAACCTTATTGTAAACATAGAAATACCCATTTGTATACATGTCCCCGAGACAAATAAATTTTTAAAATAAATGTAAATTGAAGCATAAAAAAAATATTTTATCAATTTAATCCGCACTTCTTACTTTAAATATCGGTTTGGTCCGCTTTCCGATCAAATCGATTAACTTAAATATTTTGTAATCGATATTAGCATTTTTGTGTATTTGAATTCAATGTTTGTGTATATTGTGGAGAACGTGTTCGGAATGATATGACATTTGTACATCGAATTTAACTTTGAATCCGCTTTATTTTGGGTATAAGTTGTTATGTAAGGTAATTAGACTGTCGGGAACTGTCTGCAAGTGATAAAAGAAAGTGACAGACTAATAAAGTTGAATTTTTATTTAGCAGAAATTTAATTTAAGCAGCGAATTGGTTTTGTATATTTATCTGGTTGGAGACTGAACTCTATTTACCTATGTGGTTTAGGTATGCGGTGTATAATTAAAGCATATTTGCTCAAATGTTTTAGCTCGGGAAATTGTTTATTTCGTGTTCGATTATACACGAAGGGAATGATAGATTTCTATTGCTACTAGCTACATGGTAAATCTCAAATAAAAAAACCGGAAGATAGCTAGTTAGCGGACTATCATGAAATTACTGCAATGGTTACTACATTGGACAAACAAGTACATCCTTTTCACTTTGTTTTAAATACATACAGGAACTGCAAAAAAACGAAAGAAAGATTTAAGTTAAACAAAAGCGTCGATAAGAGCTGTGTAGCGTCAACTCAACCTGTCCTCCAAATCGCAAATCAACCAACCTCCAGACACATGTCCCAGATGCAAGTGCCAAAGTCAGAATTCACACAGAATCTACAGAGACTGATTTTAAATCGAACTTCAAATGCATTCAGTTCATCGGCAAGCACAAGCTATTTAATTGCTCTGCATTTCAAGCATTGGACGTTCACTTAAGACGAGGGGACACAGCGAAGAATTCATTGTGTTTTAATTGTTTAGTGGGAAACCATTCGTCCAACAACTGCTTTTCACCACAACGATGCCACAAATGTCTACAAAAGCACCACACTTTGCTTCACGTAAATGCACTCGCGATCTCACTGCAAACTAAAGATAATTAAGTGACATCTTGTAATGCAAGCTGTGGCCAACCAACTATATCATCCGTAACTCAACCACTTAGCAATCACCAAAGCCAACCAAAATGCTGCACCTCAAACCCGATTGATGTTTCGCTGTATTTTTGTGCACACAACGCTGCTCTACAGTCAATCAGTAAACCAATGCATGAACCAAGCAATCTGCTCCAAGAAAATTAGCTGCCATCTTCAAGCTCCATATTCACTCAGTAAATTAATACGTTCACGAGCTTAGGAAATCATTGTTCATCATTATTGCCAACGGCAATAATTTTAGTTAAAGACAAGCTTGAAGTTTCTCAACCATGGCGAGCTCTGCTAGATTCAGGCTCGCAAGTAACTTTAATCACCGAAAGCTTAGCACAGAAACTCCAATTACCCAGATAGCATGCAAAGCCAATCAACCAATCTACGTAATATCATACATAATATCTAATGTTGCAACCACCGACGTTGATGTTCTTCTCCGACAATTTTGGGAAGTTGAGGAGTTAAGTTCTATAACGTCAGTACTTTCCGAAGAAGAAGAAGAAGCAATTGAAACGCACTTCCTGAATACGATCCCGAGAACCAAAAACGGCAGATATATGGTAAGCTTGCCATTTAAAACTAATACACCCAATCTAGGCAATTTCAAACAAGCGGCAATATCACGATTGATGGCAATGAAGTGGAAATTCCATAATAACAGTAAACTACAGCAGGATTATTCCGATTTCATGGACGAATATGCCAACCTTGTCCACATGAAAATTATACCTGATGTGGACCTTGCACAAGCATCAGCAAACACTTACTATCTGCCGTATCATGCTGTGATGAAGGAATCGCATGGAAAAACTAAATTAAGGGTAGTGTTTGATGGATCATCAAAAACATCGTCCCGTGTATCGTTAAATCAAAAATTAATGGTAGGACCGACGATACAAAATACTTTGTTGTCCTTAGTAATGAAGTTTCGGAAGCATAAAATTGTATTTGCGCCTGACATCGAAAAGATGTACAGAGAATTCCAAAGGGTAGTATGGCGAAAATCCACATCAGAACCCATCGAACATTATCGGTTGCATACGGGTACTTACTAGCGGCTGAAATAGTACTGAACGACTTTTATGTAGATGGCGTAATGTCAGGGGCTAACGATTTGCTTCTAGCGAGTGAAAATCGAGAACAGTTAATCCAATTAATGATTCAAGGCGGATTCAATCTGCGAAAATGAAAAACAAACTCCAAGCAATTTTTAAAAGCCATACCACCGAACAACCAAGATGTTTCGCCGTTAGACTTCGATGAAACAAGAAGTATATACTGTTTTCCTACAATATCGAATACACTAATCAAGCGTCAATTATTATCAGAGGCCTCGAGATTTTCGATCCACTCGGTTTATTAGCACCATCAGTAATTATAATAAAAATCTTATTTCACAGTTAATGATTGTTGAAATTATTCTGGCACGATCTTTCACCATCTGACATTGCAGCAAAATGAATTAACCTGAGAAATTCGTTTCACCACTTCATAGCGATCAGAATACCTCGATTAACAATTCTACACAAAAGCGGTTTATATAAGATCCAGAGAGGCGACAAAGGAGTCTACATCACTCGTTTGATTGCTGCAAAAACTAAAGTTGTTTCCATAAAGCAACTCTCCATACCACGATTAGAAATATGTGGCGCGTTTCTTTTAACCAGGCTACTTCAAGCTGTAGTAAAGTCAATGTGTCTACCACATGCTGAGATTTTTGGCTTGGAAGTTCATCTAGGAGATGGAAGTCTTTCATCGGTAATAGAACTGCAGAGATACATACTAATCTACCACAATATCTACACGAGGAATCCAGACGATCTAATGGATCTCAAAATTTACTGGAATGGTCCTGAATTTCTAAAACAAGACGTGACTATTTGGCCCAACCAAAAACTGGCCTACCAAGCAAATCAAGAAGAAGCAAGGCGTAATAAACAAGCAAAGATTCCAGCCATCACCCCAAACAAACTTAAACTTGCAGAATCGGTTCGACAGTACTTACCTTCGAAGAGTATTACACTTTGTTGTGCCAGGTAGAAGCTGTATTGAATTCTAGACCGGTGTGCAGTCAATCAGCTGACATCGAAGAATGTAACTACTTATCACCGGGCTATTTCCTAATAGAAGAAGCTTTGCTCGCTATACCAGAACCCAGTTTGGAAACAATTAACACCAACAGACTAAGCAGATGGCAATTGGTCCAGCACATGTTACAAACATTCTAGCACACAATTGTTTATTTTGATATCCAGCGAATATAAAATTGTGCAAATTATATCAGATTTCATCCACAACCGAACAGCTCACATAATCGTAACCCAACTGCCAACTCGATGTCAACCTCAATGTTTAAACCAGCATATGTATATAGTATAACAAATTGGTCAATGGATCAAACACCACGTAGTTCGCCCCACATATTCCAAAACCTTTCCAATTATTCGCTTTGACTAAAGAAACATTTTTTTGATACGATGTTTTGGCGAAAAAGACTCAAATCTGACAAAACGTACTCCAGATGTCTTCGGTACAGACATCCAGTCACCAGACATCCAGACTTCCAAGACGTCTGTTCTTGCTTGTTGCTTCAACTTTGAAAGCATTTACAGCAATGTTGTTTACTCCTCATAAAGTCGCATGATTTGTTAGTATAAATCTGATGAAACGTCGTTAATTCCAGATATTTTACATTGAAAACTGGTCAGAAAACTTAATGCAGGCAACTTTTGCCGGAGAGAGATCATTTGGATGGTTGGTGCTTCGTAACCGCTAATATCTTTGAATTATTAATCCGTGGATATTGTTAGTGAAGTACTCCATCATATAGCTCATCTATCATGATTTTATTGTGAACCGAGTTCAGTATAACAGATTTTATAGCATGCAAATTTTGTCTGAATCGCTGTGCGATTCATTTACATATTCTCGAATTCCACCTATAACAGATCGGTTTACCCTTTCAGAAGCGTTGATTGTGGATGATATTTAGGGATAAGTTTATGCTGCACTCCATATTTAGAGTACATGTTCCTAAATGACTGTAAGGAAAACTGTTCCCGTTGTCCCTCAGAATAGTTTCAGCACGGAAAATACAGCAAATACCCGCTACTTCGGAAATTTACAGCATGCAGTTGCATAACGCATTGGTTCTAAGAAAACAAATTTTGAAAACTAGAACGGGGATACGGTCATAGGAATTCTATATACGTATATTTTTGAAACGACATCTCGACTTCATAATAATTTCCCAAATTAGGGCTTGAAATTGTCTTTGCGGCGTTGCATTGGTGCAAGTGTCACATTACATGATAAAAATAAGGACGTCATGCAGATTGGGACAGAAAGTTGAATTATTTGTCAGTGTTTGAATCAGAGCGAAATATTCTGGGTCCTCAAAGTTGGAGTCATCTAGATCGACGTGCAAGAGGAACAATTAAGCTCATCAAGGTTTGACTCGTCCCAATGAACACATGAAACAGAATCCGGTATACAATTCTTCTTACCTTTCTGTACTCGACAGAAAAATTGAGCCCTTGCAATTGGAGGCTCCAGCAAGCGAGACGACCAAACAGACACTTTGTTTTCCGCAGGAAGTTGATAATCGGTTCAACGATTTGCATACCGAGACATAAAGCGTCGGATAATCTTTAATTGCCGCTACTTTTGAGGGATCCATTTTCAACACGCCGTCGTCGACTATATGACTATATGAAGGTATTTAATTTACTTAAGGAAAAAGTCATGTTTGTCGACAGTTATTTATAAGAAAATTTGCGCGTGTGGTTCTAGCTTGTCATACGATGCAGTAGTCGGCACATTATTGGTTGTAGTGCATTGCAGAGGCCGAATGGTATGGCTGTGAATTAATATAGTGGTTATCCAGGCGCAAAGACTGCAGTTTTATCCATTTAACTGTCATCGAGCGGGATCTGCCAGACAGCGTCCTTCAAATCAAGACTAAAGATAATCTTGTCGAGACGCTCTAGCAACGGTGGGGCCTATCGATGATAGACGATCGGACCCAGCCGGTGAACACCATAAACTGACACTCACACTCTCTTCTATCACCCCTAAGCATAACATGCGGTTGGTCCAGATAACTCTCGGCCTCAACCACAGGTGATACAGATTAATGCGCTGTTTGACCGGCTTAGTGTTCCCAACGTCAATCGTCTGCTTTAGTATTATTGTCCTGCCCAGTCCAAGTATTGGAGATGATGGAAAGTTTTTACTGGTTTGTTTTAAGATATGTTTCTGTCCTTCATTCAAAGAACTTCATTTTCAACATATACTTCTTCAGCAGCTACTTTAATTCTTAGTTAGACTTTTCGTTTTGTTTTCGAAATTTAATTGATGATATGGGAGAAAACAAAATGTTGAGATTAAATGCTCGCCAAAAGTCGATACTTAAATATAATGGTTGTGTCAAATTAGGTGCTAAATGCAAAGTAACGATACTAGTTTTTCCTGCAGGTGACACATGGACCTTTACAAAGCCAAGGATGATTTCAATATGACCGTTTCTGGTTTTAACAGAGGATGGGAAAGAGTAAAATTTGATGTTTGGACCACTTTAAAGGTCCTCTTTAATTTCAGATCGTTATTTTGGCTCACTTTACTATTCACGTCACAGACGAGTACTTCAAAAGTCGATGGTTTGATAAATATCAAATTATCAATGGTTCGATCAAGTCGAAATGGATTAATAAACATGAAAGATGCAAGATAAATGGCATTGTCATAATAAAGGATGAACATTTTACTTATAAGCGTTATACAATCGGTTGGATTGTAGACTACGATGGTATCAACGTATACAGCTATGATCAAAGCAGTGCGCGGCACATTCACAAATTGTGCAGCACAAGCGACCTATTAACATTTTTGTTCCACCTGAATGGTTTTCTCTTAATTTTCTGAGAGCCGCCAAACGTGGTGTTTTCTGTTACAGGCTGTTACAATATGAATATTGTTGCGGTTTTGGTTTTAGCAAAATGCACAACCTGGTTTCAAAATTAAGTTCGGTACGGGTGGCTTTTATTTTGTATCCCTACTGCCTTGAAATATCAGGAGAATGGTTCGTTAAACGAAAAGAGCGAGTGACGGTTGTGGGAACTGGAAAGGAACAATCCTCAATTATTGATACCTGTAAGAGCTCTACTCCACGACCACCATCACTTCGATGGTAACCTCCCCGAAGCGAGCTTCCGGGAATAAAGGCTTTAAGATGGTAGACAGCAGGTAACAATATGGCGCCCAAACAGTTTAGGGATTCTTTTTTAAATTCAAAACAGTATATAAATTTATCATCGGTTTAATGTGGTTGTTAGACGAATTAGATGGCCTAAGAAAGAAACAACATTTATATTTAATAATTTGTTTACA
This sequence comes from Tipula helvola, assembly GCA_963556165.1. Lineage (NCBI taxonomy): Eukaryota > Metazoa > Arthropoda > Insecta > Diptera > Tipulidae > Tipula > Tipula helvola. The sequence goes on along the minus strand of OY744483.1, from coordinate 41,584,591 downwards.
ATAATTAACTTCAGTATTTTACTTATCTTGTTTACGAATATTTGAAAATTTGACATATGCTTTATTTTGACATATTACTCTAATTGTTAGCACTCTTCCATTATATACACTAGTTTATTAATCTGCGCCTAGATTCTGATCAAGTGACAAATGACAAATGATAATTTTTTGTGACTTTGTACTAAAATTTGAACTGCTATACCCGCCGTCTTCACTATGAAATTTTACTGAAATTTGCTTTCATGAAATCAATTTTATCAATGTATGTGTGGGTATACTATACAAAAATGCAAACTTTCGGAAAACTTTTAGGCTGAAATTTCTCAAAAAAATTTCATGAAATCTGTATGTTGATTTGTTGTTGTGTTTTATTTTTTGTTTACATTTTTTTTAATTTGGTGAATCCCATTATAGAAATTCACATCAGCTCAACACAACGACAATCATTTCGTTCTTTTTAAATTATTTTTATTTTGAGATTTGGTTTTAATTATTGTGTTGTGTTTTTATAAAAGAATAAATTATAAAAATAATATAGTTTTGTAGAACTATAAAAATGTGCGAAAAACATGTTTTTGACATTAGCAGAAATTTTTCATGAAAGCAAAATGCCCAGTGATGAAATTTCATCGACAGAAATTTATTAATACATTGAAAGAAACACATACAATCATAAAAACCATGAAATAAAATTTCAGTAAAATTTCATAGTGGAGACGGCGGGATAAAATGACAATATGGTTGTGAGTTCTAAAATGCGATTCTGATGATGTGATTTTTTCAAAATGTCACAAGAAAAAAAATGACAAATTGAACAAAATTGACATTGATTTGGTTTTCCCTGACTTTTCTCACTGTATTTTAAAATAAAATATTTGTGAGTATATTTTGTTAATTTTTAGAATTCTTATGTTATAAATTTTAATTATTTATATTTTAATTAAAATAAAACAATATCTAATCTATTTTTATATACATATGTACATATGTATATAATGTGTAGTTGTAACTGAGTGTACATCATCGAGCTCTTCGTACGCGAGAAATGCTCAGAAAGATTTTGTGGTCGGGTTTCTCGAGCACATCTAGAAACTGCCAAAAATCAGTAATTATTTTAGAATATTAAGAAAAACAACAATATATCAAATTTTACAACTAACCAATTTTTTTAATAATTTTTATTAATTAAATTTTATAATTTTGTAAATAACCAACACAAGCAATTGAGAAAAATGAGAAATGTCATTAAAATTGACCTTAAAATATAACTGCGATAAACTAGAAATGCAACTACTGTAAACTGCTGTTAATGTCATAACTCATTTCGTCAGAATCGCAAATTTTCTGTGACAATATTTTGTGCTAATAACAAAATGTCACGAAAAATTGTCATTTCATCAGAATCTAGGCCCTGACCTGAAATAACTTTGTCGAAAATTATAATATTAATTCGGCTAATCATTAAAAGATGTCACTACAATCGTCGATTTGGCATAGTAAACAAAAAACAATTTATGAATTTGGCGGTTTAAACCTTTGCAATTCGACGACTATATTCGACGGCTATCGTTTTACGAAATTTAACCAATTGTCTATATTGGCTATCGTTTTGTATTAGAAAGTCCAAGAAGAAAAAGGAACACAATAACTATTGTTTTCTTTTTTTTCCTGCACCTTCTTATACAAAACGATAGCCGTCGAATTGCATAGTAGGCCCCAGGGCCCGTATTCTTGAAATTCACCCAAAAAAAGTCGCCGGTGATTTGGTATAAAACAATTTAAATTTTCGACTGAAATGATGCATTTCACTAGAAAATTATCGGCGACTTATTCGGGTAAATTTCAAGAATAGGGGCCCTGCTGTTTTTATTAGGCGAACTAGCCAAGTAAATTTTCAAGAAATTTTTGTAACTTTAATTGAATAAAAACTACCAAGCGAAGTACAAGTGCTAGAAATTGTATACAATTGTATTTCATTTATTATCGTGTTTATTTTAACGGAGAATTTTTGGATAAGCGCAGAAAATAACATTATTCCAAAAACAGTGGTTTAAAAGAAAAATTCTAGAAAAGAGAAATTGGTTGCATGGGCGACTGATGCAGGGTTCTGGTGATTTCATTTCTGCTTTAAGGATTTGACATTGAAGGGTAGCCAGAGGCAAGGAATCAACATAACTCAGAACCTTTCAAGAAATACCAAATTTTTTGTTTTGCAATTAGAAAAATTGTATCACAACTATTCTAAATTACCTGCTTTGTTATATTCAGTTACACTTTTCAATTTGTTTCTTTCTCCAGCATTGGATCGATTGAGAGACATGACATTAATTATGGATGGTGTACGTACGGTTGATAGATTTCTGGTTAATAGCATAAATGTTTGAGGCGGGTCAAATTTCTTAGAGACGAACTTGACTTCGCAATTGCTAATTAAAGTTAAGAGTAATGGTTTCTTGGCTTGACCCAGAACGAGAGAAAAAAAAAACATTTTGTAAGGAGTTAGTGTTTAGGTATATCCTCCAAAGAGATGAATAACTTTGCAGACTCTGATGCACATTTCTATTTTTGATTTCGCTAGAACCATTTAATTCTATGTTTAGGTTCGAGTTATAAATTTTATTGAGGATTCGACTTGGCCAGCTTCTCGCAACCAACCACGCCCAGTATAAAAAAAAATTTAAAGGGAATTTTGAAGTTTAATATTTTAAGGGTAATTTGTTTTATTTATTATCTAAAACCCGAAATTTCACTTCATACCAATATTCATATTTTAGTGTTCATAAGTGGGTAGGACTGTACGTATCAGTCTTATCGTTAGTACGTTTAGACAGATCCTAAAGTGGCTACTAGATAAGCAAAAAAATTTATTCGGAGTGGCAGTAATCCCATTGAGCAAATAAATTCTTTCGGTTGAAGCTATAAATAAAATTAAGTTTAAATACAATATTTTAATAAATCGTTATTTGGTTTGTAACTTGTTTTGGAGAAAAAAAAAATGTTTTTCCGTTCCTGTAAATATGAAGTGAAGTTCACAAGATGGAGTTATTAGGTAGCCCGTTAGCTGAATTAGAATTTGGAAAGCAGCGTTAGAAATCGAGAGTAACAATCCAATTCTCAAACCGCAAAAGCCACACAAATAAGCGCCGAGAAACCCTGATCGTGAAATCAGGAAATGTGAGGAGAAATTAAATGAATTAATCGTTTGGTTTAAGGGTTTAATTGATAAGAACTATCAAGAGATTGATTTTTCTTCAGCGTTGGCACGGTTAAATCACAATATTGGAAGATTGACACGTTTAGGTATAATACTACCAAAAGATACAAATCAACATGTCTGAACATTCTTGAGAATGCTAACCGGTTCATGGCTGGTTTAAAGAAGAGTTTGGATGAGACATCCACCGTAAACGAAACCATTAAAAGTATAGAAGCTATCATCAAAATTGATTCCATTGAGGTGTCATCAGAAGAAGAAATGTCTGATAATGGATCAACTTTGTCAAGAAATTCAGTGACGCAAAAATCAAAAGGAGTGGTGTCAGATCAGCTAAAGTCACGGTTTCAAAATTGAAATATTGTGCAGACAATTCACAAACTCAAAATGAAAATCATCAAAATTTGACAGTGAACTGTGTGTCATACCCCGGAATACCCCGGAATATCCAGCCATCCAAATTTATATCCCCCTCAATTTAGCAACCAATATATTATAGAACAATCAAGTGTACAACAAGAAACTGCTACACGTATTTTGTTTTGGGTGTGATACAGAAGGGGTGACAAAACCAAGATGTCCCAAACACATGTCGGGAAACGGGCGAACGGGAAATCAACCAGCTTCCTTGACAATTCCTCGAATTCCTCGGCAGCTTCCGCAGCAACATCCACACCCTATAAATCTATCAAGAAACACCAATTACCTAAACCAAAATCCAAAGTAAATCTCACGTACGATGACGGTAGTCCCCCAATACAGCAACTTCAACGAATGTTGCATATGTCTCGAATAAAAATGTAATGGTAGAAACACAAGAAAAATTTGAAATACTTGCTACAATGTTGTCCGATGGAATAGATGTTAGATCATTGGCGAAGGTGAATATCAATGACATTTTGTATACCGGATTATCGGATAGTGGGGTATCGTAATGCTTTAGGGTATGGGTGTGACACATACTAGAAAACTCAAAATTTAAAGTTTACAATTATCGGATCTGACGTTAAAACGACCGGTGGTCATTCGGAGCGTATTTTTCGGAACATATGGCCAAAAGTTTTATTAAATGGTGTGGAAAATTCGATGAGAATTTGACTGGTTCCCGGATTGAAACAAGCTTTATATTTAGGAATTGATTTTTGGAAATTGTTCAAAATATTCCCTAACCCGATATCTGAAATAAGTAATAACGAACAGGATTCCACCAACTCTCATGAACTTCTACCGGAGCAACAACATCGTCTGAATTTGATTAAAGAAAAATTTCCATCATTTAAAAACCAGCGGTTAGGTAAAACATCATTAATTTCACACACCATCGATGTTCAAGGAGCTGCACCGTGATTAAACGGCGCTACTACCCTGTATCTCCAGTGAAACAACTAGCCATGGACACAGAGTTAAATCGAATGTTATCATTAGGAGTTATTGAAGTATCAAACAGCTCATGGAGTTCCCCTGTAACATTGGTCCAGAAACGAGATCAGAGATAACGAAGAAGGACGCTTATCCGCTGCCTATCATCGAGGGCCTTTTAGGCCCTCAGAGAAGGTAAGGCTATCAGTGAATATCCTGTTCCTACCAACCTAAAGGAGGGAGGAGAAGTTCATACCTTCCTTCGCATCGTTAGTGGCACCGCTTACCGATTTAACGATGAAACAAAACAAAATACTTTTGAACAACGAGAGTACAGGAACCGTTTGAAAAGGTTAAAGTGGCTCTAATAGATGCGCCTGTACTAGTGTATCCAAATTTCTCTAGACCTTTTGTTATCCATTGTGATGCCAGTCCTGCGGGAGTGGGAGGAGTACTGATTCAGACAGAAGATGATGGGGTGCAGCATCCTATCGCATATATGTCGCAGAAGATAAACGCAGTACAGCGCAACTATTCAATTAACGAATTGGAATGTTTTGCGGCTGTGCTTAGCGTAAATAAGTTCCAGGCATATATCGAAGGATCTCTTATCCAGGCATATATCGAAGAAAGAAATTTTTAATTAACAACAGTTGGTTTGACATTAATCTTGACTCTATTTCCTTATTAAATCAAACGAGTACATATAGGGTTGGCTTCAAAAATTTGCAATAACCCAGATGAATTTTGTAAAATGTGTGTTTCGGATGGTAGCATTTTGGTAAATACGTCAAATCAAGAACTTTCATTGTCTGTTATTTTTTAATGTTATTATTGTTGACGGACCATGTGGGCGTTCAGCCACCTTGTACTGTGACCTAAAAGATCTATTGTGCTTGACTCCTGCTTAATTATCCGTCCAGTCAATATCCAGGCTCTTAATGAACCTGATAATACAATCTGGGCTCATTACTCTCCCTCTTAGTTGTTTTCTATAGCATTTATTTCTGCTAGAAAGGCGGTAGCATTGGGGCACAAGGACATCGAGAGGGCAGTTCCACTGTCGTATATTCCTACCTTTTCCCCGTCTACTGTTTTGATTTTACTCTTACGAGTTGCTGGGAATGCAAAGTCGCCTGTAGGTCAGCTAGCTTTATTACAGGAAGGCTAAATAACACCGATAATTTCCTTAGAGAAATTACAGGGGGGCGAGTGATATTTCTAGTTTTTGTGGTAGAGGAATTGTGAGAATGAGTTGAGTTAAATTTCATCTTAGCGAATAGCGAAACATTCTCAGCGTCTCAATGAAAACACTCAACGACGGAAAGGAAATGTGTAGCAACAGTATTTTCCATGGTGAAGGTCCAGCTATCAGAGAAATTTGTATGGCGAAATTGTTTTTGAACAAACTTTCACGTTTGCTAAACAATAATTTATTTCAGGCGACTCGCCATAGCTGTGCTGATTTCAGATGACACTATAGTATATGTTTAGTTACTGCGTAGGACTGTTTGGCGAAAATCATGAATAACCAAAAAAAAAATCATCGAGATTTTATTGAACCATAATACTATGCCAACAGCGATGCAGCAATGCAATCTTTGATGCGGACTAAACATTTTTTATTCCTCATTCAAGAGTGGCGTGTTCTCTGCATAATACCTACATTATTTTCCAGAGTCAGACGACAACTCCCGTTGCCAACCTTCTACAAAAATTATATTACCTGTAAATGTAATCGTTCTGCCAGGTTTAAGTCTAATCAATGGTCAATAACTCTTTGTCGAAAGCAGAATATTGCGGTTTATCTGGCTAACCAAACTCTACAGAACGAGCAAATAAGAAATTTAAATGCCCGCGGTGTTTAACCTCGATTTTATTACTTGATCGCTCTGATCTTCAAATGTTTAGGCTGTATTTCTAAGGCAATTATGGTATTCTTCTAACCAAAGAGCACAAAAATTATGATAATATCTGTTGAAGAACATTGTTGAAATAATTTTATCGAAACCTTAGCTATTATACAGTTTAAGACAAATTCTTTGGCCGATTAAAATGAGTTCGATTTTATTAAAAGGTTTGAAGCGACACTGTATGGTACAAACATAGTTATTCAATCCTCTGCCACAATTGTTAAAGTTATATAAAACTACTTACATTAAATTTCCATACAAGCACTAACCCAATTATTTAATGTAATAAGTATTGACAACAACAACAATCACCCATTATACAATCCATAGTATACATTAAAACCAATTACTATTCAAATCGGCCGAGACGTTCAATAATATTTAGAGCACGCATACCATTTAGAGGGAGAAGCTATACATAATTTCGTCCGAGTTATGTACAATATGTACATAAATAACGAAAGTGTAAGTACACACACAATTTCCCAAGTACACGAGTTGAATTGCTAATCGCACTTAAATTTGTTTGATAGTGTTACGTTAAACAATTTAGCCCAATAAAGGTTTATGAATATTAAAAATTTGGTTGGTTTGGTCGCAATTGAAAGGTGAATCATTTTGATAGTATTTTTTGGGAGGTTGGAGGTGGAAGTGAAAAATGAAAAGTATTTTTTTGGTTTTTTGGGGTTTGTATATAAAATGGATGTACGACGGTGTTAAATTATCATTCAATTGAATACCGTTTCAAGTTTAACAAACAAACAAAACAAACAAATTTTATCAAAATGTTCAAGACAGTAAGTTTTTCTTGGAAAATATATTACGATTTTAAGTTTTAATATTAAAAATCATTTTTATTTGTAGGTAGCTGTATTCTTCGCAATTGTTGCCTATGCTGCCGCTAAACCAGGATTTTTATCAGCACCATTGGCATATTCAGCACCAATCGCTTATGCTGCCGGACCAGCCGTTGTAACCGCACACAGTTCACAAGTTGTTGCTCGTAATTACAATGGATTGGCTGCTGCTCCAATTGCTTATGCAGCTGCCGCTCCAATAGCTTATGCTGCGGCACCAGCCCCACTTGCATATGCTGCTGCATCACCATTAGCCTATGCCGCACCAGCACCATTTGCCTACGCTGCATCAGCCCCATTAGCTTATGCTGCTCCATTTGCTGCCCGATATGCTGCACCAGCACTATGGTAGAGAGTATAAGAATTTTAGTGGTATTTGCTGTTTGTAGTCAATAAATTTGTTATACTATTTAAATTTGAGTTTTTATTTTGTTTTGCTGATCAACATCTATCGTTTCATTCGTAGTACGCTTTCGGTAACCAAAAATGCCTAATACGACTCTGTTGACATTTCTAATGACATTTCTTTCGATGTAGAATGTTTCTCGGCTTTTTATAGACAAAATATATTAATAATAATGGCATTCACATTCACAACATTTTTCAACTTGTTAATCTGAATAAGAAGAGGCCAATCATTTATAATATACTACCAAAAAAGTAGAAATATCAAAATCCCCCCATACTTTAACCCAAGAGTCATACAAAGTGTATCAATCCTCAAAAAAAAAATTAGAAACCTCCTTGAGTTCTCTATGTGGTAGCTTGATTTCGTACTGAAAAGTTGGGACGTACAAATGTTCGATCTGCTCGTTAAGTAGCTAGTAGCTACGGCCAAACTACAAAAATACAATTCTCACTTCATACATTAAGTATGAGGCAAGAACGTACTGATCTAGCGAATTATATTTACTAATTCAAAAACTCAAGGAAACCCCTCATTTCTGTGTGTTATATGCCCACACAAATAATAGAAAGAAAAGTTTGTCTGGGTATTAAAATCAATAAGATTCTTTCAGTATTGTTACAGGTGACAAAAATCCAAATGGATCAAATATTTGCGATGATTGCTAAATAAAGGCAAGTTTGATTAAGGTACCATGCTCCTGGATAGATACATCAAATGAGAATGAATCATACTTCGGTCTCCAGATGACTCCTAAAATGTTCCTATGGGTAAGTTCATTCCCAAGCATAATATCTTTCTGATCATTTTCAGCACCCTCTATAATTTCTGGATAAGAAGATCCATCTTTCGTGAATTGAACCCCCGCATCTTGAACATATGTTGAATATCCCCTTTAAGTAAAATTTCCTTGTTAATGGTGTTAGCTTCAGTGATCAGGTCATCAACATATAGAAGTCCTGTAGTATTTCCCACGTAATTTCTGGATCTATTTCTGGTATTGATTTGCCCAACTTCTGCAATACTGCAACAGCCAGATACGGTGCACATGATGTTCCATAGGCAGGGCCGTTCTTATATATTTAGGCGCCCTGGGCTCAAAATATTTGGCGCCTTTGTAGAAGCTAAAAAAATTTTCCAGTGCAGAATCATCTTCTGTTTTACAACCAGTACATTCGACACCATATGAAATTCTAGAGAAAATATAAGACATGAAGTTCAAACAGCAATTAGAAAGAGAGGCAATTAATTCCAGAAACGAAAAAACGTAAGTGATTTGGACGATCGGAGACGATACAATGAATAAAATGAGAACACCGGATGATTGTAAAAATGCGTACTAGCATTGACACCTCTATCAATAGGCGTTGAGACCTGTAATTGTCATACAAATGGCCATTTGGATCGGTCGAATATCTCTACACGTTCCGTGAAAAATTCAATTTTTTTGAAAATCAACTGAACTGTAGCCCACAAATTCAGAGCCACAAAAATCGAAAATCTGCAAATGTGCTCCGATTTCGATAATTGATACCTCTATCAATAGGCGTTGAGACCTGTAATTGTCATACAAAGGGCCATTTGAATCGGTCGAATATCTCTACACGTTCCGTGGAAAATTCAATTTTTTTGAAAATCAACTGAACTATAGCCCACAAATTCAGAGCCACAAAAATCGAAAATCTTGAGACCTGTAATTGTCATACAAAGAGCCATTTGGATCGGTCGAATATCTCTACACATTCCGTAGAAAATTCAATTTTTTTGAAAATCAACTGAACTGTAGTCCACAAATTCAGAGCCACAAAAATCGAAAATCTGCAAATGTCCTCCGATTTCGATGATTGATACCGCTATCAATAGGCGTTGAGCCCTGTAATTGTCATACAAACGGCCATTTGGATAGGTCGAATATTTCTACACGTTCCGTGGAAAATTCAATTTTTTTGAAAATCAACTGAACTATAGCCCACAAATTCAGAGCCACAAAAATCGAAAATCTGCAAATGTGCTCCGATTTCGATGTTTGATACCTCTATCAATAGGCGTTGAGACCTGTAATTGTCATACAAACGGCCATTTGGATCGGTCGAATATTTCTACACGTTCCGTGGAAAATTCAATTTTTTTGAAAATCAACTGAACTATAGCCCATAAATTCAGAGCCACAAAAATCGAAAATCTGCAAATGTGCTCCGATTTCGATAATTGATACCTCTATCAATAGGCGTTGAGACCTGTAATTGTCATACAAAGGGCCATTTGAATCGGTCGAATATCTCTACACGTTCCGTGGAAAATTCAATTTTTTTGAAAATCAACTGAACTATAGCCCACAAATTCAGAGCCACAAAAATCGAAAATCTGCAAATGTGCTCCGATTTCGATAATTGATACCTCTATCAATAGGCGTTGAGACCTGTAATTGTCATACAAAGGGCCATTTGAATCGGTCGAATATCTCTACACGTTCCGTGGAAAATTCAATTTTTTTGAAAATCAACTGAACTATAGCCCACAAATTCAGAGCCACAAAAATCGAAAATCTTGAGACCTGTAATTGTCATACAAAGAGCCATTTGGATCGGTCGAATATCTCTACACATTCCGTAGAAAATTCAATTTTTTTGAAAATCAACTGAACTGTAGTCCACAAATTCAGAGCCACAAAAATCGAAAATCTGCAAATGTCCTCCGATTTCGATGATTGATACCGCTATCAATAGGCGTTGAGCCCTGTAATTGTCATACAAACGGCCATTTGGATAGGTCGAATATTTCTACACGTTCCGTGGAAAATTCAATTTTTTTGAAAATCAACTGAACTATAGCCCACAAATTCAGAGCCACAAAAATCGAAAATCTGCAAATGTGCTCCGATTTCGATGTTTGATACCTCTATCAATAGGCGTTGAGACCTGTAATTGTCATACAAACGGCCATTTGGATCGGTCGAATATTTCTACACGTTCCGTGGAAAATTCAATTTTTTTGAAAATCAACTGAACTATAGCCCATAAATTCAGAGCCACAAAAATCGAAAATCTGCAAATGTGCTCCGATTTCGATAATTGATACCTCTATCAATAGGCGTTGAGACCTGTAATTGTCATACAAAGGGCCATTTGAATCGGTCGAATATCTCTACACGTTCCGTGGAAAATTCAATTTTTTTGAAAATCAACTGAACTATAGCCCACAAATTCAGAGCCACAAAAATCGAAAATCTGCAAATGTGCTCCGATTTCGATAATTGATACCTCTATCAATAGGCGTTGAGACCTGTAATTGTCATACAAAGGGCCATTTGAATCGGTCGAATATCTCTACACGTTCCGTGGAAAATTCAATTTTTTTGAAAATCAACTGAACTATAGCCCACAAATTCAGAGCCACAAAAATCGAAAATCTTGAGACCTGTAATTGTCATACAAAGAGCCATTTGGATCGGTCGAATATCTCTACACATTCCGTAGAAAATTCAATTTTTTTGAAAATCAACTGAACTGTAGTCCACAAATTCAGAGCCACAAAAATCGAAAATCTGCAAATGTCCTCCGATTTCGATGATTGATACCGCTATCAATAGGCGTTGAGCCCTGTAATTGTCATACAAACGGCCATTTGGATAGGTCGAATATTTCTACACGTTCCGTGGAAAATTCAATTTTTTTGAAAATCAACTGAACTATAGCCCACAAATTCAGAGCCACAAAAATCGAAAATCTGCAAATGTGCTCCGATTTCGATGTTTGATACCTCTATCAATAGGCGTTGAGACCTGTAATTGTCATACAAACGGCCATTTGGATCGGTCGAATATTTCTACACGTTCCGTGGAAAATTCAATTTTTTTGAAAATCAACTGAACTATAGCCCACAAATTCAGAGCCACAAAAATCGAAAATCTGCAAATGTGCTCCGATTTCGATAATTGATACCTCTATCAATAGGCGTTGAGACCTGTAATTGTCATACAAACGGCCATTTGAATCGTTCGAATATTTCTACACGTTCCGTGGAAAATTCAATTTTTTTTTAAAATCAACTGAACTGTAGCCCACAAATTCAGAGCCACAAAATTCTAAAATCTGCAAATGTGATCCGATTTCGATAATTGATACCACTATCAATAGGCGTTGAGACCTGTAATTGTCATACAAACGGCCATTTGGATCGGTCAAATATTTCTACACGTTCCGTGTAAAATTCAATTTTTTTGAAAATCAACTGAACTGTAGCCCTGTAGCCCACAAATTCAGAGCCACAAAAATCGAAAATCTGCAAATGTCCTCCGATTTCGATAATTGATACCTCTATCAATAGGCGTTGAGACCTGTAATTGTCATACAAACGGCCATTTGGATCGGTCGAATATTTCTACACGTTCCGTGGAAAATTCATTTTTTTGAAAATCAACTGAACTGTAGCCCATAAATTCAGAGCCACAAAAATCGAAAATCTGCAAACGTGCTCCGATTTCGATAATTGATACCTCTATCAATAGGCGTTGAGACCTGTAATTGTCATACAAACGGCCATTTGGATCGGTCGAATATCTCTACATGTTCCGTGGAAAATTCAATTTTTTTGAAAATCAACTGAACTGTAGCCCACAAATTCAGAGCCACAAAAATCGAAAATCTGCAAATGTGATCCGATTTCAATAATTCATACCTCTATCAATAGGCGTTGAGACCTGAAATTGTCATACAAACGGCCATTTGGATCGGTCGAATATCTCTACATGTTCCGTGGAAAATTCAATTTTTTTTTAAAATCAACTGAACTGTAGCCCACAAATTCAGAGCCACAAAATTCTAAAATCTGCAAATGTGATCCGATTTCGATAATTGATACCACTATCAATAGGCGTTGAGACCTGTAATTGTCATACAAACGGCCATTTGGATCGGTCAAATATTTCTACACGTTCCGTGTAAAATTCAATTTTTTTGAAAATCAACTGAACTGTAGCCCTGTAGCCCAGAAATTCAGAGCCACAAAAATCGAAAATCTGCAAATGTCCTCCGATTTCGATAATTGATACCTCTATCAATAGGCGTTGAGACCTGTAATTGTCATACAAACGGCCATTTGGATCGGTCGAATATTTCTACACGTTCCGTGTAAAATTCATTTTTTTGAAAATCAACTGAACTGTAGCCCACAAATTCAGAGCCACAAAAATCGAAAATCTGCAAATGTGCTCCGATTTCGATGATTGATACCTCTATCAATAGACGTTGGGACCTGTAATTGTCTTACAAACTACCATTTTTCTTCTTCTTCCGCTGGCGCTACATCCCATGGAGGGATTTAGCCGCCTCAACGATGCTCCTCCAAATAATCCGATCCGCTACAAGGGAACGGCAGACACGGTGACCGAGTGTGTATAGGTCCCTCTCAACGTCGTCCATCCATCGGGTAGGTGGTCTCCCACGAGGTCCTACTTTCGCTGGTGCCGACTCCAAGGCCTGTTTATTGGTCCAATTTTGTGAACGTAGTACGTGGCCAAGCCATCTCAGCCTTGACGATTTTATGAATCCTATGATGTCGACTTTATCGAGATCATTTCTGATCTCGTGATTCATTCGCATTATGTACGTGGCTCCCTCTTTAATGGCACCGAAAATTCTTCTTATCATCTTACGCTCAGTTACAGCGATTTTCTGGATGTTTTTCGCTGTTAGTGTCCAAGACTCGCAACCGAAGGTGACAACTGGTCTTATCAGCGCCTTGTAGATGTCCAATTTTATTTTGCGCGATATATGAGGAGACTTGAAAATTTAGATATTGGCGTAAAATGCTCGGTAGCCTGCTGCGATCCTCGATGAAATGTCTACAGAAACGGAGTTTTGCTCAGTGATCAGTGATCCTAGGTATTTAAACTCATTCACCTTTTCATATTGAGTATCTCCTGAAATGAAGTCCCCACGAGTCTGCCTTCTCGCGGTCACCATGCATTTGGTCTTCGCTTCTTTGATCTGAAGGCCTATTTGTTGGGCTGTTAATTCCAACGGGAGGAGGACCTCTTTCAGAGAGATGATGTTGCGACCCAGAATGCAAATATCGTCAGCGTATGCTAATAGCTGGGTTGATTTATAATACAGGCAGCTACGCTGCGGTATATTAAGCTGACGAATGACATACTCTAATGATAGATTGAATAGAGTTTGAGCTATTGGGTCTCCTTGCCGCACTCCAGATGTTATCTCGAAGGCATCCGAAATTCTACCTTCTATTAGCACCTTACATATTGAGCCATTCCCTGTATGCCCAGATAGGACAATACGTTCCATAACGTATTCCTCTTAATGCTGTCGTACGCCTGTTGAAAGTCTATGAATAGACTGTGTACAGGGATGTCCTTTTCATAGCATTTCTCCAGCAAAATCCTCAGCGTAAAAGTTTGATCGGTCGTTGATCTATTTGGTCGAAAACCAAATTTATAATCACCCAAGATCCTCTCGCTATAAGTTGATAACTTTGCTGCGACTACGTTGGCCAAAACCTTGTAGCCTGTGTTCAGCAAAGCTATACCGCGGTAGTTGTTACAGTTCAATCGATCTCCCTTTTTATGAATTGGACATATAAGAGCCGTCTTCCACTCTACTGGGATTTCTTCTCTAGACCTAATTGTTGATATTAGCTCAAACATGCGGTAGAACAGATAATCGCCGCCATATTTGAGCATTTCGTTGCAGATACCATCCTCACCAGGTGTCTTGTAATTTTTCATTTGCGATATCACGTTCCGCACTTCATCATATGATGGAAGAGGTGGTGGTGTCATCTCGACGTTAATATCGTGTTGAAGCAAGAGAGGTTGTTGCTCGGAAGGTGGTGCCTGTTTATTTAAAAGCGAGGAGAAGTAATTTCGCCACACTTCGAGGACGGTTTTGGTGTCCATTTCCAACTCACCGGATTTGTTGCGAATAGCGCTGCTACGTGGATGAAAGTCCGTAGCTAATTCTCTTATGCAACGATATCTATCTCTCAGGCTAGAATTTTGGATGTTGCGTGCCTGTTGTTCATGCCATTCCCGTTTTTTCCGTCTACATAGCCGATTAGCGATTCTCCTCGCAGTCATGTAAACGTTATGGGATTGTCTTGTTCTTTGCGACAGATCTCGTTGTCGTGCGCGATCTTTTTCCCGAATAGCACCAATACAATCATCATCAATCCAGAGATTTTTGGGCCTTGAAGGATTTTGGCCTATGGTGGACTTTGAGGCATCGGTTACCGCCGTTTTGATAATGTCCCACTGTTCTTGAACGGAGTCAGGAAGTGGTTTATTTTCCAAGATTTCTGATACAGTCATCCCAAAGGTGGTTCTGGTAACTTGGTCGTTCAATGCCGCAGTGTTCCAACGAGTGATGCGCTGGAAGCGATGATTATATGTGGTTGATAGACGAAATTTTAATTCAGCAACTACCAGGAAATGGTCTGAATCAATGTTAGCTCCACGTTTAGTTTTGATGTTTTTAAGGCTAGAAAAATGTCTCTTGGACAAGAGGATGTGGTCGATTTGGTTGACCGTTGGCCCGTCGTTTGATTTCCATGTGGCTTTATGAATGCGCTTATGTGGGAAGTATGTGCTGGCAACCACCAAGTTGTACAGCTACATCAAACAACAACGGGATGCGCACCATCAAGCTAGCTTTACTGTACAAACGGCCATTTGGATCGTTCGAATATTTCTACACGTTTCTGTGGAAAATTTAATTTGTTTGAAAATCAAATGAACTATAGCCCACATTTGGTGGCGCCCTAATAATGCGGCGCCCTAGGGCTGCAGCCCTTATAGCCCTAAGGTAAAGATGGCCTTGTCCATAGGCCGCCGTTGACTGGCTCCGACGGACAAGATCGCGAAAGAATCTTTTGGAATTTTTGGTCTCCTAATTCCATGTCTTCGGAATCGAATTATTGTTAACCACAGAGATGGTTGCACCGTTGGGCCAACAAGCAGTGCATCATTAAGAGAAGTTCCTGACTGTGAGGCTTTAACAGACCCATCGAATACAGCCCTAATCTTCCTCTGAAGTCCATCATCCTTGAAAACCGCGTTATGTATTAAAAAATATTACCTTTCCCCTGTGCGAAACAACTCACAATCATCGTTTGCTAGCTTAATATATCCTAGGTTGGCATATCCTTCCAAAGTGTTTGTAAGCCACATCGTAACAATCGCTTGGGAGTATCACATCTCTAAATACCAGAAACACCACAAAATCCATCATCGCCAACTGCACTTGAGTACTTTAAACTGTTGGATATAGAAAATGAAAATTGGACAGATATATAAGCAATATTTAATTTAAATCCTCGAATTTATTTTGAGCAACTTTTCAAGTTGTTCTGCACTAAAAATGCTATAAAATGTTAAAAATCTTACATTTGGTGGTAATCTTGATTCTGTAGATCAAAATCTGCAAAAACGTTTGGAATTAATAATTTTTTTTTTTTTTTTCGCTGGCGCTACATCCCATAGAGGGACTTGGCCGCTTCATAGTGAAGTTTCTTAATCATTTTTTCAACAGATAATGAGTGATTAATTCATTGATCCTTAAATTAACCAGCCGTGATTTTTTCATCACCCGCCGGGAATCGAACCCGGGACCTCCGGAGCTTAAAGCAAGCATGCTAACAACTGTGCCACCGGGGCGGCAAATTAATAATTACTTCTGCGAAAATACCAAACATTGAGATTAAATGTTGTTGATGTACTGTACTCATTATTCCAATAAAATCATAATATTTTCAACTTCTACAAAACGGACATTTATTTACAATAAAAAATTAATTTCCTAATAATTACAAATAAATAACGATTTCGCCTAGAACAAGTATGGGGAAGCTACTTTAGCAATTGGAGCAGTATAAGCAGCCGCAAATGGAGCTGCAGCGAATGGTGCAGCAGCATAACGAGCAAAAGGTGCAGCGTAAGCAGCTGGAGCGGCAGCATAAGCAGCTGATGCAACGGAATATGCAGCTGGTGCAGCAGCATACGCAGCTGGAGCAGCATATGCTAATGGAGCAGCAGTCAATGGTGCAGCAGCATATCTTGCGACTGGAGCAGTATAAGCAATAGGAGCTGCGGCTAATGGAGCAGCAGCAAAACGAGCTGCAACAGCTGGTGCAGCATAAGCAACAGGAGCAACAGCATAATTAGCGGCTAATCCATTTGAATAAGGATGAATTCCGTTAATGTTACGTGAAAATGTGTTCGCACTTGATCCAATGAATGCAGCTGGTGCTGCAGCGTAAGCAACCGGTGCAGCAGCATATGCAGCTGGTGCAGCAACTAATCCTCCTGCTGAGACGGTAGCAAATACAGCCAATAGACCAACAATCTAAAAGTAATAAAAGAAATAATAAAAATTAGTAAATTCTAATCGTCTTCTTCTATTTCTACAACTTACAATTTTCATCATTTTGATAATTTTTGGTTTTTTTTAATGGGTTGTTGAATGTACAATGAATTCGAAATGAATGTGATGCTATCGTTACGATTACTTATCATTTATATATCAAAAAATAAATAGGAAGGTAAAGTGAATTGAATTTAGCGAGTTGAAAGTGTTATAATCGATTTTTGCAGTAAGTAGGGATAGATAAAATGTGAACGGACTGATTTCTACACTGAATTATGATGAAATTCAACTTGTTGATTGATTTGATGTTGTATTTAATTTCCTGGTGTACAAAGCTTCCAGACACGTGAGTACCCTTGACCTAGAAAGTTAAATGCTAATTTCTTCATTGCTTACCACAAATCAAACAATTTTAATTTCAAAATATTTTGCAAAGTTTAGTGTGACAATCGCAAGTGTCCTATTCAATCATACAACAACAACAACAAAAATTAAAGTAAATTGGAAATGTGTGAACGTACCTTTGTCGAATAAATTATATAATTTGAACACAAAATAAAATCCAAAAGTTGGGGCACACGCCAAGAATATTTAATCATCTGCTACCGCAATACTTTACATTTTTTATCGCAATTTAATTTACTTACGTTGGTAAAATAAAAAAATTAAAATCGACATAAAACGTTTATCGTAGCAACGTACTATAACTAACACTACCACCACGATCGATTGTAAAATGATTACACAAAAATCCAAATATATCGGGGGCCTTATGAATATATAAATGATGGGTGATCGATTCGAAATCGTTACATTCAATTCAAATTCATTGAACATTCAAAACAAACCGTCATCAAAACTATAAACTTTATCAAAATGATGAAAATTGTAAGTAGATTTTGTGTTATTAAATTCAAATTTTATTCGTGAATCTAACGCACTCTCATTTCAGGTCATTGTTGGTCTATTTGCTGTATTCGCCACTGTGTCAGCTGGAGGATTAGTTGCTGCACCAGCTGCTTATGCCGCTGCACCCGTTGCTTATGCAGCACCCGCTGCTTATGCCGCTGCTCCAGCTCCATATTCTGTTGCACCGGCTGCGTACTCTTTTGCTCCAGCTGCTTATCCAGCAGCGTATGCTGCTGCCCCAGCTGCCTATGCTGCTGCACCGGCTGCCTATGCTGCTGCCCCAGCTGCCTATGAAGCTCCAGCTGCTTATGCCGCTGCACCGGCTGCCTACGCTGCTGCCCCAGCTGCCTATGCTGCTGCCCCAGTTGCATATGCAGCTCCAGCTGCTTACGCCGCAGCACCGGCTGCATATGCCGCACCAGCAGCGTTCATCGGTTCAAGCGCAAACACATACTCACGTAACATAAACGCAGTACACCCTTACTCAAATGGATTTGCCGCTAATTACGCCGTTGCCCCAGTCGCCTACGCCGCCCCAGCTGTAGCTGCACCATTAGCGGTAGCTCCTATAGCTGCTCGCCTTGCCGCAGCTCCAGTTACTGCCCCAATAGCCGCTGCCCCAGTGGCTTTTGCTGGTCGTTTAGCTGCAGCACCTGGTGTTGCTCCAGTAGCAGCACGTTTAACTGCTGCACCCATAGCAGCCGCTCCAGTTGCCGCACCACTTGCTGCTGAACCTTTCGCCAGATTTGCTGCGGCTCCTGTTGCTTATGCCGCTTCACCATTTGCTCGTTTCGCTGCAGCACCAGTAGCTGCTCCACTAGCGGCTGCACCTGCTGTAGCTGCTCCATTAACTTATGCTGCATCTCCTTTTGCTCGTTTTGCTGCTGCTCCAGTAGCTGCTCCATTAGCCGCCGCACCAGCGGTAGCCGCGCCACTAGCTGCTGCCCCAGTAGCTGAGAAATTGACTGCTGCTCCATACGCACAATAGACCAAAGATTGATTTAACTTTTGTGATTTGATGTATTTTTTGTATATTTTTGTATAATTAATAAAATGTTTGTTTTTTGATATTTGGAAATTTTGGCATTTAATTTTGTACAAATATTTTAATGTCCAGTACAAAACCTAAATATTTTTAAAGGTGTCTAAATTGTATTCAAATCTCGTAATAGTTTAATTTAATTTGACAAAGTTTGGTTAAATTTCTTGGAGTTATAAAAATAGAACCGATGTAGCTCTTGCTTGAGATCCTTTCCACTTACGTTTAGACTTTGTTCATTCTAATTGGGTTTGGTTTGCCCAATGTGTGTGTCTCCTTTACTACCCTTCTCTCCCTCTCTATCTCTCTCTCTCTCTCTGCAGAGATTACGTGTCCGGGCCTTCCTCTGGAAAACGCTTAGCTTATGTTGATATTTTCGACATACTTATGCATTTTGGAAAAATAATCCGGTGGTATTATTTTCGATGTGTAATAGTTCTCGGGCAACCTCTGACAATCGCGTTTCAAGCAAGCAACTCCTCTTTCTTTCGATGGAAAGACTTATGGAACCTATACTTAGTAGCAGACTCCAAAATTCTTTAGTTAGATATAATGTCTTAGATATAGATTTTGTCACTGCAGTGTTACTATTATATAAGAAGTCTTTGGGGCTTGTATACGTTTTTTAGTACCTTGCGCTGCAAATCCTGATTCTGAATTTTTTTCCAAGAAATTGGCAAAGTTGATGAATTATATCACTATTCGCTGCCTAAATCAGACCACAGGTCCACATAGCATTCCAAAGGTCCAAATAATTAATATTTGAAGTATAAATCTACAAATTTCAGGTTTTCTCGATTTCAAGTTATTAGCATACATGCATTATCAGTGATAACAAGTGGTGGATGTAATAAATCAAAACGAACCAAACCAACAGCTTAACATTAGGAACAAGCAAGAATAGCTAATTGAATTCCAACCAAGTCGAAAAATGTATTGTGACAGCATGTACCTTCAAAGTTGACCAATGAGACTTCTCAATTGGACTAATAATTACCGAATCCTGTAATTAGGATTGTCATATGTTGAATAAAAAAATTCTTTAAATTCGAAATATACTTGAAGATCTCAAGCTAAGTAATTTTATTATTTATGTACAAATTTGTGTGCGGATGACTTAATTACTATTTTTGGCTATGATAATGAAGTGTTTTATGTAATGAATTATTGAAAATAATACTGTGCGTGCGGCCTATTTCATCCTAACGATCATTTACAGTAGTGCAGTATATTTCAATGGAGAAGCGGCTGCGTATGCCGAGTAAGCAACTGGTGCTTGATAGGCAAATGGTGCAGAATAGGCTGCTACTGGAGCTGCAACAAGTGGAGCAGCAGCTAATCCATTATAATTTCGGGCAATAACTTGTGAACTGTGTGCTGTTACAATGGCTGGGGCGGCAGCTACAAGTGGTGCACTATATGCAACTGGTGCAGCTAAATATCCTGGATTTGCTGACGCAGCAATAACGACGGCTAATAAAATTGCAACCTGTGTATAGAATAGAAGAAAAACATTAGCTTTATAGTAAATTTGATCCAAAGTGATAAATTTATGCAAAAACACTTACGAATTTGAACATTTTGAAAATTTTTGTTTTGATGAATGAATCGAACGATTAATAAAAATTAACTGATAGCTAACTACTTAAACCACAAAGCTTTATATATACACATAGTTCCAATTTGTGCTCAGGGTGATGTGGGGTCTGTTGCAATTTCCAAAAAAAAAAAATCATAAACCAAATCTAACCGCATCGTAAATATTAAATTACAATTTATTTTCAGTTAATTTAACCTTACATACAAATAGTAGTCACTTGACAATGTTTTGTAATTTCCATTCGTCTTACATTAATTGTTAATTTTGTTATTGGTTTATGCTATAAGAGGAAAACATTTTATTGAATTTTATTATTCAAATCATGTTTGTGAATTTGTGTGTCAGTATGATACATTGTTATAACCTTTGTAAGCTGTTTACTTACCACAAATGTTCAATTTAAAATGTACGCCATCGATCGCGTAATTAACCAAATAGTATATTGAATGGAAATATAATATCTAGAATTTTTGCCTTGTTACCAACAAGTCACAGGAGAGTGTAAAACAGAAATCAAAGCAATAAACTGGTAAAATATCACCATAAGGGATCAATTTTAACTTAACTCTAATCCTTCCCATACACAAATCGATTTTCATAATAATCGGTTGAGAAATGGGCAAGTTCCATCATACTTGGCCATATTCCAGAACTTAATCCAAAAATAATTTGAGAATCCAATTTCCATCGGAAATACTGAATTTAACTGATCACTAAACCGTAATCCAACCCCAACTCAGCCCTAATCCAACTCGCAAACGAAACTCAACTTAACCGCAAACACTATGCCAAACTCAATCCTCAAACCAGCATATATAAAAAATTGGTTAACTGCTCACTACATCCTAACCAACCCTAACTCAATTCCAACTCAACTCCAACTCAACTTCAACTCAACCCCCAAATTGGCCCATAACTTTAAATCAACTCCAAATTCAATGCCCAATTCAATAACAAACCAACATATAACATATAAAGGGCTGAAACCTCACGAAGTGATCAGAACTTCGGTCTTTGATACAATGGAGATAGCATTCACCTGTGTCATAAAGTTGGTGTGACAGTTTTGACAGTATTGATTTCTATTTTAACCAACATATATTTATTTATTCAAAAACAGCCAAACAGGTCAAAAGCTTCACAGTAACATGGGTACAGGCATCAAATTTAACAAGAAAAATCGTATTCTAGTATACAAAATTAAACTGATATTTCTAACCGTCTAACTGACCATAATCTAGAACTTTACCAAAAATCATTTTAGAATCCCATTACCAACACACATGTCAAATTTCATAATAATTGGTTGATAAAAAGGCATGTTCCATCATATAAAAAATTTGTTAACTACTTACTATATCCTAACCCCAACTCAACTCCAACTCAACTTCAACTCAACCGTCAAATTGACCCCTAGCTTAACCTTCAAATCAATTCCTAATTCAATGCCCAATTCAATAATCAAACCAGTATATATAAAATATCGTAAATATTTATAAAACCAGGTATTTTGGGTCAATTCGTATGGCAGGTACCCCACCCTCTTGACGTACAGATTTCAAAAGCTTTCCAAATCTCCGTTTTACCATAAAAAAAGATTGGCGAACAAAAATTCCAAATCTTACAAGCCTTCTCGAGATACCATGGATACAGACATCCAGACATTCAGACGTCCAAGCATCCAGACAGACGGACGAACATTTTGTTTTTTGTTTTTCAGACTCAGGGACTTTCAAAGCGTCGAGAAAAATGATTTTGGATCAACCAAATTGTTCGTCATTTTTGCCAGGATTTCAATATTTTGGTCTTTTTAGACTGAAGTAATTCAGTAAGGTTTTCTTAAACAACAAATCGATGTACATATTTAAAAACAATGAAAACCTCAAGCTCATCGCCCTTAATATTTCTAAGGCTTTTTACAGAGTTTGATCCTACAACAACTTATTTATTGAATTAATGGTTGTACTTAAACAATATTTCAAATTCATCATAATTGCTCAATATTCTAACTCATTTCAATTTTTGGTTATTTCCCGCCAATATCTTTAATCCTCAACTATTAAAAAAAAACTTAAACAAGTCTTGCGAAGGAATGAAAACTCATAATCTTATTCGAAAGATAAATTTACTGTATAAGCTGTACCTAAGAGAGCTTCATTATCTTCTGGAATAGAATAAGGAAAGGATTCATTTTAGGATACTGTTAAAGTTGGCCAAAAGTTGCCAGCCGAAATTAAAAAATGAAGTCGATATCGATCGGTAGTGTTTAGCCTAAAAACTACTAAGGAATGTAAGGATGCATGATTATCATTGAATACCTTTGTTAATATTCTTATATGGCAAGACCTTGCTGCAGTTCCTCGTGGAAAATTGTCGAAAACCCGAGAAACCCAAAAAAATATGTTAATTGGAATAAAAACAGCCTCTGGAGTGTTATGTCTGGAAATGGATTTTGTTGTTGTGACTTGTCAATAGCTATCACTATAGCTAGATATTGACTTAGCTAGCTATTGACAAGTCACAGGAATAAAATACATCTCCAGATATAACACTCTAAAGGCGGATTTTATATATATTTTCTAATGATTTTTGGAAAACTGAACTTTCCGAGATTTCCCACGGGAAACTTGAACTGATTTTATTTCCTGCGATGGCTATTGACCAATCCAAGCTCTAAGTTAATAAAAATACGTCGGTCTTTTATCCTAAAAGCTGGATAATCTTTAGGGTTTTGGGCTATTTTATCCCGCAATGAGCAATACTCGCTGTCTTCGAATTCCTCAGTACTAATCTCTATTTCGGCAGAGATGACCGGATGTATTTGGTTTATTTCCCAGAGTGAATCGCAATATGCCCGTGAAAGGGCATCCGGTACTATATTTTGCGAGCTCTTAACGTGTTCTATTTTGAAGTTCATCATTTGAAGTTTCAAACTCCAACGAGCCAATCGTCCACTCAAGTCCTTTTGAGTCATGAGCCATTTTAAGCTTGAGTGATCGGTAAGAATGGTAAACTCAAATCCCTCAATATAAGGGCGGTATTTTTTTCTACTAAGAACTGCGGCCAGGCACTCCAGCTCCGTGACACTATAATTCGCTTCGGCTTTGCTGAGTTTTCTCGACATGAAAGCAATGGGTCTTTCATTTCCGAGTTCGTCTAATTGGAACAAAACGCTTCCAACCGAATTTTATCCCGTCCAATGGAATTTTATCCCTTTTTTCAGCAGGTTTGTGATGGGAGCCGTAGTGTCTGCGTAGTTTGGAATAAAGCACTGAGAGGGAAATTCGCGGATAGCTGCCACTTTATCGGGATCAGTTTTGATTCCATCCTGTCCTACAATAAAACCCAAGTATTTAATTTCTTTAAGCAGAAATTGACTTTTGTCTAGGTTAATGGTGAGGCCTCCTTTCTTTAAGCATTCCGCTACCGTTCGTAGGAGGTGAAAGAGATCTTCTAAGGTACTGGATGTGATTAACAAATCGTCCAAATACACGAAGACTTGATCGTGATACCGATAAGGTATCACCTTGTCCATTAAACGGCTTAACGTTTGTGGAGAGTTACATAACCCAAACGGCATTACCTGAAATTGGTAAAGGGGTCTGCATGGAACCGTAAAAGCCGTTTTGTCGCGGGAACTTTTAGCTAAAGGTATCTGCCAAAAGGCATCGTTCATGTCAATGCTTGATATGTAGCGGGTATTATTAAGTCGACTTAATAGCCCATTTTTTAACCTTCGCATTTGGCTTACGTACCAGAACCACTGGAGAGCACCATGAGCTTTCACTTTCTTCTGTGACTCCTAAAGTGATCATGCGGTCTAATTCGGCATAAAGTAACTCTTGGATAGCTGGCGAAACGGAGTAATGTCGCTGTTTAATTGGTAATGCATTCCCTTCGTCGATGTGATGTTCTAGAAGTGAAGTTTTTCACAAACCATGGACGTTAAATGAGGGAAATAGATTTATAATATTTTCAAACTCTAACGTTTGAGAGGGAGATAGGGAATGCTTATTAGTGTCACCGGATTCCGGAGTAGTAGTCAGGGCCGTTATCATTAAGGGGAGAAATTTTGAAAATATTCCAGAAGTCGACTCCCAGATAAAGTTGCCCTTGTAGAGTAGGCACAATATAGAAACGTACTGTTTCAGACTTCCCGAGATACCGAACTGGAGCATCTACAAATCCTATGATTGAGTTACTACATAGCACCGTCCGCGGTTTTGACTTTCGACGACATTTTTTTGTATTTTAACTGCGCCCGTGAAAGGAAGTTTACTGCGATCCGCTCCCACGGATGCTAATAGAAGCGTCGCTGTCTAATGGGCCTTTGATTTCGGTGTCTCTTATCCTGATGGTAATATGTGGCCTAGGATCTAGAACCCATGTGACGATTGTTTCACTACAGGCTTTTACCAACGCAAGCCGATTTCTCCAATATATAGGAGTTCGCGATGGTTCTCAGCTCTGACCGTGATGGTTTATTGCTATTGATGTCGTTTTTAACGGATGAGCAGAATGTTCAGTTTGGGTGGATATACTACGTTGCTCGATCGGTAGTCTATTGGGGTAGTCAGTCTGGAGCAATGCAGTTGGATTATTGTTATTCTTGGCGGTTATATCAGGCTCCTGAGGGACACTGAGTAGTTTTCGATGGTCTTTTACTTCGTCCCATCCGGGACTTTTACCGTTTGCTGACTCTGGGACTTCGCTTGATCCGAACGTGACAGTCCCAAATTGTGAAGTTTCCCAATGGGGGTTGATCACAATCCTGATACCGATGTCCGGTTGCACGGCAATTCCAACATACCAGGTATTCACTGCGAGTTTTTTCGATGTTTCTTCGGTAAGGTATTGAGCCTGGTTGGTGAATATCACTGATCTATAAGGCGTCATTTAACTGCCCCGAGATCTGATTCATTTGAGACTCGTAATCCACGTCGCTGCGCGATTAGTAGGTATAGCGAGACCCCGGATCTACTTCATCAATAACCTGAGTTCAGCGTATTCCCCCCGCTGAGGAGGCAGGCCGATTTTGATTTAACCGTGACCATAATTTTTCGTAACGTTTTCCTATGTACCGTAAACTTTCTACCGTAAGAATCGGTGTGAGCAAGGTTACCTTTTGTAATTCGACATTCATATTCTCCCTGATTATCTCGATCAATTCCGATTCGGAAAACCCGTGATCTAATTGCCCATTTAGCCCCTCGATATAAAATCGCTGATAGTCTGAGTAGATCGTTGTTTCTTCGTCTCAATCACTTGTCGGGTTTCGCGAGCAGTTTCATAGCTGCTAAATCGCTGGACTAGCGCTTGTTTGACTTGCTGATAGGATGCGGTAGGGTATTTATGAATAAAAACCCAATACCAGTTTTCGGCTGTATCCTTGAGAAATTTCGGCAATAGGGCACCTAACTCTGAGTTAGAGTAGTACTCTCTCCTTGCTAGATGTTCAAACCGGAATAAAAAATCGTTAATGTATATTCCTCCACACCCAGAAAAGAAAATTTTCCAATTAGGGTCGTATCTTCGTATGTATGAGAAGGATGGCTCTTGTTGCGTATCGGCATTAACACTTTGATCCACTAGACGATTCGGACAAGGTGGAGCTTGACTGCAAAGGTCTCGCCCCTCATATATATTCCAATTCGGCGGAGTTAGCTCCCTTGGTGGTTCCGCCGTTGCAAATTTGTGCACTGGTTCGATAACTAGATTGGTCAGCGGCGGGACGAAATTCAGACTTGGCCCAAAGTAAGTCGCGTTTGTATTTTGAGGAACCTCTGCGCGGGTGTGTTCGGAATATTTAATGGTTTCAACTAGAGACGGTAAAGTTCCTGCTGGGCTAGCGGCGACCTTAGTACTAATGTTTTTCACTTTACTTGCCACCGTCGATTTTTTTGGTATTGTGCCTGTCAAGATGCTTGAAGCAAGGTTTTCTACATGCAGGTCCAAAATTTGGCGTAATCGTTTTCCAATGATTGATCAGTTGTCGACCTCATTATCCTGGTGAAAAACTCCTTTTAACCCTAAAGTACGATCTCTCCAGTGGCGCAACACTACGCCCAAAGCATGCAAAACTTCTTTATTTGATTGAGTCGTTTCCTCGTTCAGCTGCTTTTGCAGGGCAGTGACTTTTCCGGTGCATTCTTCTAGCTCCCTTTTCGTATTTAATGCGTGAGTTTCAATTGGACGTACAGCCGGATTGATCAGCTCTTTACCGAATCCATCCAAGTCGGATTTTGTTGGTCTATATTTCGGAGCAGACATTCCACGGACAGTTCGTCCTCGACTTGTTCAAAAACTCACCCGTTTACTGAATAGTCAATCCTTCCAAGAGCGCTCGTGGTTGGTAGTTTACTGTAATTTTATTTTTATATGTTTTGTTTTTCCGGCCGTAATTCCAATTTGACTTCCCTAAAAGACAAACTAAATTTTTTCCCTTTCTGGGAGATCTTCTCCACCACACACCCAGACACGCTGATTTCATAAACCACCGTAGCGGATGGTTTTGCCCCCGGTTGTTTTTTATTTTATATGCACAAACGCCGTTGTTGCTTAAGACTTCTCGTCTTCCAGTGCTGCTTAGCAGCAATTTTACACTCTTCAAAATTGGTAGTAAAATTTTCTTTGCTAACACACAAAGTAGTACACAGCTCAAACAATTGAAGAACGTGGTATCCCGTGATGGCGGCTCTAGTATTTTAATTTTTTATTTTTTTTATTTTTATTGTGTGTAAATAAACTGGTTTGTTTTTGGATGCACGTTCACCACTAGGTAAATCAATTGGAAATAATTTTTGCTGATCTGTGAAAGAAGAAGACTTTACTTTTTATATACATTTTTATAGTACATGCGCCGTAATTATGATCAGTGATTCCTGCCACATTGTATACCCAACCAAAGAACTTCATTTCGGATGAACGCAACTTCATTAAGGAACTACCTTTTCTAAAGTACCAACCGTTACAGTACATTAACTCAACCCAATCCTAATTCAACCTCAAACTCAACCCGCAACTTAACCCCAAGCTCAACACTCAAGTCAAGCTTTAAATTTTCACGAACACTATTAAATATTTAGAATGTGATAGTTGGTTGGTAGATTTATATCGGGGTCACCACTTTGGATCACATCGGGGTCACCACTTTTAGATATTGTATTTTTAGTTGTGTCACTGAATTACTTCTGTCATTTTTGCCAGTATTTTAATAACTTTGGTTCTTGTCGACCGAAGTTAAGTCGAAAAAATCTTAAAGTTAATCTCTATGTAATTACAACCACTGATATTCCCGTTTGATTCGATCATTGAAAACGAAATATTTTTTAATCCGTATAACCGCGCGCACCCACATTTATTACATCATACGAGCTTATTATTATGGTTTGCTGGAATCTGGTGAATGTTTGACATTCACGCAAATGAAACTTGTTTTATAGTAGCTAGTTGAACTCCGAGGAAGATTTACGTTTGAAAACTTTAATTTTATAACTTTTAGTCAGCTTTGAATAGTGATTGGCTAAATCGATCAAAAACAGAACAAAAAAGATCGATTTAGCCAATCACTAGCTTTCAAGATACGCCTAGGAATAAAATTTTGAAACTTAGAACTTATTTAGTTACATATTACTAACAACGAAGATAAGAGACGAAGAGAAAAAATAAAATCAGATTGTACCATAAATTCGATACTGATAGCCGTGAAACGGCAGGCTCTGTGGGTCTGTGCAAAAAACATGGCAAAGAGAAACTGAAAACGATCACTCCAGTTTTAACTACTCCAAAAAATTAAAGGAAAACTAATTTTTTTCAATTTTTTAGTGTTTTTTGAAGAGCTGTATCCTAGTAAAATACGGTCGTACAGAGATGAAAAGAAAAGCATTTTAAAGCTTCAAATCTCTAGTTTTGATATTTTTGAACGGAACATTTTTGTGAGATACCGTTATCACGCAATCATAAGAAAGAGCGCGAAGAAAAAAAATTCGATTTTTTTTTTTTTTTGTAAGGTGCCATGGGCGCGGGAAATTTTTTTTAAGTTAAACCAATGCATAGGTCGGTTAGCCTCTTAATTAGGCGTAAATTTAATTTCATTCTGGTCTCTCTATGTCAACTTTTTGCTGAGATATCTGACTTTGAATCAAAAAAGATCCTTTTGCCTTTGATCATCGATATCTCAGCAACCAATGATTGCACAGTAAACTTTAGGGCAGCCTTAAAAACTTCAGTAAATTTTCTATAAGACCCTTTAATGATTAGTTGAGAACAAATTTTTTTTCACCCTCAATACTGATTTGAAAAAAGTACAAAAAAACGACTTTTTAGGTTGTCTTAGTAAATCTACCGTTATTTTACAAATATTGATGAAAATACTAATGTTGCCAGGTCATTTTACAGTTTAATGTACTCCTAATAGCCCTGTATTATTTTCAAATTGATCCATCCAACCGTCTTTTCGGACAGATTGATCAAAGTTTTACAAAACAATTAAAGGAACAAGTATTCATCAAAATGAAAAAACGACTTTTTTCACATTTTGCGTTAGTTACTTGTTAACCCTTAACGATCGTACGATTTTTTTTGTAATACTCGCCGATAAGAGACGATAGAAAATTAAATAAAGTTCTGCAATATGACCAATTATTATGGAACTTGGCCATTTCTTATCCGATTTTAGTGAAATTTGGTATGCACGATGGAAATGGGATTCTAAACTGACTTTTGGATAAAGTTCTGGAATATGGCCAACTAGGATGGAACTTGGCCATTTCTTAACCGATTTTGATGAAATTTGGTATGGGCGATGGAAATGGGATTCTAAACTGATTTTTGGATAAAGTTCAGGAATATGGCCAACTGGGATGGAACTTTGCTATTTCTTAACCGATTTTGATGAAATTTGGTGTTCGCTATGGAAATGGGATTCTATAATGAATTTTAGCTAAAGTTCTGGAATATGCCCAATTAGGTAGGAACTAGGCCATTTCTTATAAGATTTTGCTGAAATTCAGCATTTGTAATGAAAATTGGGTTTTAAAATTATGTTTAGATGAAATTCTGGAATAAGCCGTATTAGGATGGAACTTGGCCATTTTGTATCCGATTTTAAACAAATTCAGCATGTACTATAGAAATAAAACTATAAAATTATTTTTGGTTAAAGTTATATGTTAAAGTTGGAAGGCGCTTGCCTATTCCTTAAACGAATAAAAGAAATTCGAAATGTGCTTTAAAAGTGAAAAACTAAAATCGTTATTCCATGTATTTAATGATTTATTTTATCAACAATTTAAGAATCTCATTTTCATCGTGAATACTGAAATTCATAAAAATAGGATACAAAAGTTCCAAGTTCCATGACAATTGGCCAAATTCTGTAACTTTATCCAAAAATCAGTTTAGAATCCCATTTCTAAGGCACGCGCTGAATTTCATCAAATCGGATAAGAAATGGCCAATTTCCTTCCTAGTTGACCATACACCAGAACTTCATCCACAAATCATTTTAGAATCCCATTTCCATCGTACATGCTAACTTTCATCAAAATCGGATAAGAAATGGCCAAGTTCCATCCTAGTTGGCCATATTCCAGAACCTTATCCAAAAGTCAGTTTAGAATCCCATTTCCATCGTGCATACCAAATTTCACTAAAATCGGATAAGAAATGGCCAAGTTCCATAATAATTGGTCATATTGCAGAACTTTATTTAATTTTCTATCGTCTCTTATCGGCGAGTATTACAAAAAAAATCGTACGATCGTTAAGGGTTAACAAGTAACTAACGCAAAATGTGAAAAAGTCGTTTTTTCATTTTGATGAATACTTGTTCCTTTAATTGTTTTGTAAAACTTTGATCAATCTGTCCGAAAAGACGGTTGGATGGATCAATTTGAAAATAATACAGGGCTATTAGGAGTACATTAAACTGTAAAATGACCTGGCAACATTAGTATTTTCATCAATATTTGTAAAATAACGGTAGATTTACTAAGACAACCTAAAAAGTCGTTTTTTTGTACTTTTTTCAAATCAGTATTGAGGGTGAAAAAAAATTTGTTCTCAACTAATCATTAAAGGGTCTTATAGAAAATTTACTGAAGTTTTTAAGGCTGCCCTAAAGTTTACTGTGCAATCATTGGTTGCTGAGATATCGATGATCAAAGGCAAAAGGATCTTTTTTGATTCAAAGTCAGATATCTCAGCAAAAAGTTGACATAGAGAGACCAGAATGAAATTAAATTTACGCCTAATTAAGAGGCTAACCGACCTATGCATTGGTTTAACTTAAAAAAAATTTCCCGCGCCCATGGCACCTTACAAAAAAAAAAAAAAATTGAATTTTTTTTCCTCGCTGAATTTTTCTTATGATTGCGTGATAACGGTATCTCACAAAAATTTTCCGTTCAAAAGTCTCAAAACTAGAGATTTGAAGCTTTAAAATGCTTTTCTTTTCATCTCTGTACGACCGTATTTTACTAGGATACAGCTCTTCAAAAAACACTAAAAAAATTGAAAAAAATTAGTGTTCCTTTAATTTTTTGGAGTAGTGTAGAACACAGGTATATACAATAGCTTATAGTTTTATACATGTGTTTTGCAGACGAATTCAAACATGGATATCTTTTCCGTGAAATATTCCTAAAACCTTATTTGCATCATCTTTAGTTTGTAATTTACGATTCCAACTTTTGTTACCACAAATTCCTTTAACGAACTGAAGTCCCATGTTGTATATTTTTTTACATGTAAAATGATCGGATGGCAGATAAAATTGACCTGTTTAGTTTCTCTGAGGAATTGGATTGTGGCAAATAGAGGGCAGTGGTCCTTCAGAAAAGTTCGTTTTTTTTAAATTCCACAATCTGCTGCGTGGTTCGCTATGTTAATAGTTGTTGCCTTTGTTGTTTTACATATTAAACATTTTGTGATGTAATTTTGTACCTGCTTACCATGGATGTCACCCGATTTAAGTTCATTTAATTCGTAGCAATATATTCTGTATAACATGTCGGATACAACTCACTCCACCTTGCCAATCATACACTCAAGTTACGTTGGCCCATCAACCATTTTAAGCTGGCACGGTCAGTTATTAGCGTAAAGTGATGTTCCTTAACGTACGCGTGGATCTTTTTTATAGCGAGATAGCCCCTAGGCATTCTAGCTCCGTGACGGAATAATTATTTTGTGCGTGATTCAATTTTCTAGATATAAATGATATGGGTCTCTCATTTTCCTCCGTGTAATCACTCCGTGCATCCATCACATCCTATAAAAAATCCTGATGAATAGTCAGGGTTATAACCCGAATCGGTACTGAAGTCTATTGAAATTTGCTCTTTTTTAAACAATCGATTATAGGTGATGTCACATTACGTACTGGTACAGAGGCCGTTTCGACACCGTAAAAGCAGTCTTGTGTCTGGCAGATTCCATGAGCTATCTGCCAGAACTCGCCCTTAAAGTCAAGTCCTAAAAGCCCGTCATTAGTGGAAATGGATAGGCGTCCTTCTCTGTCAGAGAGTTAAGTTTACGTGCATCGAAGAACAGCGAAGATTTTTAATAGCTTTAGGGACGATTATTACTGGTTAACTTAACCTAAACTCAACATCCGGTATATTTCCTTGTACAGTTTGGTTTGTATAGCAGGGGAACTGAGTAGTACCGCTGATGCAGTTAGTGGTAGTTACTAACCTATATTAGCTAGAGCCCCTCACCAAATTCGCACTCGGCGGCAAGTCTCGGCGGCAAGTTTCGC
This sequence comes from Tipula helvola, assembly GCA_963556165.1. Taxonomy (NCBI): domain Eukaryota; kingdom Metazoa; phylum Arthropoda; class Insecta; order Diptera; family Tipulidae; genus Tipula; species Tipula helvola. Next base: position 41,552,156 of record OY744483.1, on the reverse strand, counting down.
TGTTGGTGTTGTAATCCACTCTCATAACTGGCAATCCAAATAAACGCAATGGTTATCATTTCAAAATTCATCATCCTGTTTGCAGTTGTCCCTCCTTTGGAATGCTTCTAAATTTGGTTCGTCAGAATTCTCAGATTTGTGTGTATTGCAGTAGTTGCTAGGCGACTGATTAACACTTAGATTTTGAAATTCCATATTTAATTCATTCATGAGTGGTCGTTGTCTTACTTGTACATCACTAAAACGTCTTGGATCATCTCCCGATTGTTCCTGTAGTTTTACATAGTATGTGCATAAAAGACGTAGCTCTTCGACTGTACGAATTGAACTGTGATAAGGAAGCTTAACATTTTTTAGTGCAGCAAATACATAACGCGTGTTTGTATGATCCGCTTTAAACAACCATAACCATTCTCTGGCTTTCTTTGAGAGAAATAGGTGTAAAACTGTGGTTAAATTGTTTCGAGGAAAATCATCAATTAAAGCCATTTGCTCCAGCTAAAATAAAAAAACGTTTACATTAACCGAGTCCCCAACGTCAAATGGCAGATTCCATTTTTGCTTCAATATAACGATAGAAATCGTCTACTTGAAATGATGTCGCTGAACAGGAATTATCGGTTGCTGGAACGTGCATATGACGACCTGAAAAGATTGGTTATTACTAATAGGATTGTTTCTACTGGAGAGAAAAATTATTTCGAGAACATCATTCATCTAAGCCAATCCGGCATTTTAAACTAAACACCGTCAAACATGGCTTGGCACCTTCATCTTTTCTGGCCACCCATGCCATAAAGCACGTTGCCTAAGGTATTCAATCGTACTGAAGCGAGTCGCAATTTTGATCCTCTGGGTTGGTTAGCTCCTACAGTTGTATCGAAAACCTATGCGCCGCAGTTTTGTTAACTCAATTGATCACCATTATTACGCGAGTAACCGATTGTAGGGTAGGCTTGATGCGCATTCCACCAAGCAGCCAATATTCCTACATTACAAATCTGAAATTACGGCATTAATTTTACTCGATGTGCACCGATATAACAAGCATCTTGAACCATCACTACTTTTATCAATCGTCTGACAGGAGTTTTGGCAAATCTAAAGTCATCTATGTAGCAAATTCAAGGCACAATATCAGCAAAACCTAATTGGTGACCCCATCGCAATACACTTAACCAAAGGTCTAGATCAAAATACGCATAACCCTACATAGTTTATATTTTTAAGTATCAATGCTGAATACTTGAGTTGGTTACCGCCTTATCCAGTGACGCCTTTCTGAGAGCACTTAATTGATTAGGTGCACTCCGATGTGTCTGCCAACAGCTTCATATAGTGACAGCGGTACAAATTTTATTGATGCCGATGTTAAATTAAGGGAAGAATACGATAATCAAGCATTCCAATAGCATTTCCTATAAAATAAATAAATGTTATATCGCGCATCGTGGATTTGATCGGTTCGAAAACTACATGCGTGTATGAACTCATCTCGAACCAACTCAATCAAAACTCAACGGTCAATTCAATCCTCAAGCCAACGCGTTTCGATAGCTACATGCGCCCATGAACTCAACTCTCCCTTAAATTAAATTAACGCCTAATTCAATCCCTTAAATTAACGTCTAACTCAATTTCCAATTCCCTAATCAACATCGTTTGCAAAACTACTTACATTCATGAACTCAACCCACACTATCTCCAGTTCAACTCTTAACTCAACCCACGAATAAATCCCAAACCGAACAGCAGATTAAATCCTAACCCAACCCGTTCTAAACTCCAACTCAACCTAAAATTGAAATACAACCCAACTCTGAACTCAACCCCAACTCAACGCCAAACTAAATCCTCAAACCAGTATATATAAAAATTAGTCAACTGATCACTGTACCATAATCCATCTAAACTCAACTCCAACTCAATTCCAGCTCATTCCTCAAATGGTACGTAACTTAACGATCAACTTAACTGCAAACTCAACGCTCTACACAAGCACAAATAAAATTCGTCAACTGGTTACTAAACGCCAATCCAACTTCAACTCAGCTCGAAAATGGAACCCAACTCAAGCTTCAAGTTAACCAATCAACCCTACTCAATCCTCAAACCAGCTTATATATAAAGTAGGTCAACCATGGGTAAAGACATCCGGATACACATTGATGTTTCTGGTCTCGGCAGAGTTTTATTTGATAATTCATCGACTACCATGCTCAAAGAATATAGCAGCCTTATGACTAATTGAGCATCGTTTTCATTGTAGAGGATACTTAAAAGGCATTTTAACAAAAAACTAACAAATGAAAATGAAAATGAAACCAAGCCTGATTGTGCTGCATACTTTTCTAATTTGGACACCAAAGGAGCGAATAGCTCAGTAACTGATTTTTTCTCGCATGTTGGAGCTAGACTCAGTGTAGACCCTTTTCCACTACCAAGCGCTGCTCAAAGGTTTAATACTATAGAACCACCAGCACAACTTCCAAAAGGACCTGGTAGAGTATATCAAGATATTGTAGGATTCCCAGAACAAAATATACAATTCGAGAATTACCAACCACAACTATATCAACCACCAGTCCAACAATATAGACAAGACAATTTCTATAAATTACGTTAGAGATGAAACTGGACATTCGAAGGAGGTGAATCTACAAATGTTCACGATTTCATTTATCGGCTGGAGCATATGGCGCAAGACGACGGATTTCCAGAAGCTAACCTTACAAAAATTTTACACCTATTCCTCTCCAAAAAAGCGGAAGACTGGTATTGGAATGTTTAAATCAACCAACCCAAATGCTAGCTGAACTTCTATGAAACGATCACTTATTTCATTTTTCAGTTCTTACGATTTCGAGAAGGAAACGAAAGAGCAAATCTAGAGAAGATTTCAACATCCAAAAGAAAGTTTCTCGGATTTCTCCCTAGCTATTCAGAAGCTGAACACAAGACTTCAGCAGCGTTTGACCGAAAATCAACTCATCTATATAGATTAAGTCAGAACATGAATCCCGCGTTAAAAAATGTCACACTACCACACCAGAACTCCATTACAACAGTCGAAGAACTGCGAACATTATGCCAGCGATGTGAAAGGATGTGGGACCAGACAGGTTACGATCCCAGGCGATTCAATGACAACGTGATAAGGCGCCGACCGATGGTTAACGAGATACAGATGGGAAGTAGCAATACTCAATTAAATATAAATACAAGAGAAAGCAATCCGTTTGAAGTGGATTATTAAGCCAATTAAACATAGGTATTATCCTATATCACCTGCCGTACAGCAGTGTCTCTACAAGGAAATCGATCGAATGTTGGATTTAGGTGTGATTGAAGTTAGCAAAAGTGCGTGGAGTTCGCCGGTGACACTCGTACGGAAACCGAACGGAAAGTCAAGACTATGTTTGGACGCACGAAAACTGAGCTCGGTGACAGGGAAAGACGCGCACCAACTCCCCACAATTGACGGACTTCTTGGTAGACTATCTGAGACAAAGTACATTACGGGACTTGACTTAAAAGACGCCTTTTAGCAGATTCCACTTGCGGAACCATCACGTGACAAGACTGCTTTTACGGTATCAGGGCTACCACTACTCTATCAATTCAGAGTGATGCCATTTGGGCTGTGTAATGCAGCCAAATCAATGTTTCGGCTGATGCACCAAGTAATCCCTCACGAACTTCAAGATAGAGTTTTTGTGTATTTGGACGATTTGCTGATCATCCTTGCCACATTGAGGGAGCACTTTGAATTGTTAGAGTTGATCGCAGACTTATTACGGATGGCGGGACTGGCTATTAACGTCGAGAAAAGCAACTTCATTATGCGAGAAATTAGGTATTTAGGATATCTAGTAGGCGAAGAGGGCTTGCGACCTGACCCGAATAAAATAGACGCAATAATTAACCTGCACCTGACAATATACGACAGACAAGGAGACCGCTCGAAATGGTTAGCTTGTATCGAAGGTTTATCCTAAATTTCGCTTCAATCACTGCTCCTATCACAGCCTGCTTAAAAAAGGGAAAGTTTTGTTGGACTAAAGAGGCACAAGATGCTTTCAGTCAGCTAGAAAGATTTTTGATGACAGCTCCGGTATTGGTGAATGCTTCTTATGAAAAACCTTTTTTCATACAATGCGACCCAAGTACAGAAGGCGTGGGTGCAGTTTTGAATCAAAAAAACGAATCGACGGAATCTCAAAAGACTAAACAAAGCACAAAAAACTATTCCGTCACTGAACTAGAATGTTTGGCAGCAATCCTAGCAATTAAAAAATTTAAACCTTACGTGGAGGGACATGAGTTCACGTTGATTACCGACCATGCAAGTCTAAAGTGGCTCATGGAACAACGTGATTTAAGAGGTCGACTCGCACGTTGGAGCTTAAAATTGCAGAGGTATCGGTTTACTATAGACAGCATCAAAAAGGTAAAGAAAATGTTGTTCCAGGATATGCTGTCGCATATTTACTGTGATTCTAACGAAGAGCATTTGTCCAGGTATATTAAAAATGTATGCATTAACAGAAATAGAATCGCCCGAGTTCGATGACGAAGATTACAAATCAATACATTCAAAATTTTACTTAATCCTAACGGTTTTCCAGCATTTAGCGTAGATAACGACCGTATATTTATTCGGCTCGAACCAAAATTGAAAGACGAGTTATCGGACCTGTCTATCTGGAAATTGTCTTGGCCGCCAGAAAGATGGGTTGCAAGAGTTAAAGTTATTTGAAGCAACTTAGTCTATAGAAGAATGTACGAGGCCTTAACCCTTTCAAACGCCATTTAAAATTGACCTACTTCCCAAAAATAAAATACGTAGCACAACTATGCACTGCTATGATATGGCATTGCTCATAAAACTGTAGTATGAACATAAATACATAAGATAACGATCCCACAAGAGAAATGAGACACAAATCAAACATTACGGTTGGCAGAAGCGATGAAAGTTGATGTACAATATATTGTACAAGGCGTTTGAGAGGGTTAAGACAGTAGCTAAAATCGGAAAATAAAGCCACGATAAATCCAAACAAAAAACCATTCCATCAACTATGCTCTATCCCTTAGAACATGGCGTTCGAATTCTCCAAAACATTTTCTGATAGTTTCACACATAGCTGTAATGTTCGGCTGCAATCAAAATATGTCGATACTTTTATTTAATATCTGGAATGAGAGCAAATTTGTATTTACGAAAGCAGCTAAGACTTGTGGAAATATTTCCTTGAATCCTTAAGACTCGTGACATCCGCGATAAGCAGTGAGTAGCAGCCAATATCTTCTTTTAACGCTGCAATAACATTGACGTTTAATCTGAATTGGTTCCCGTATGATGAAAGAATACCCCCTCCCTTCAATTTGCCTTCAAATAATGAAATTTTCGTTCTGTCAGCCTAATCACTTTAGAAGGTAGGAAGCGATGAATATCTGTTTATTGTGGTAGATTTGGAGCATCATGACCCTAAAGTTGGATTTTAACGAATACTCTTCGGGCTAAGGCCATTAGAACCATAAACAGCTTCAATTTTGCCTTCTTATACTTCAAAGTATACTCTTGAAGCAAAATTTCGAAATTTGCAATGGTACAACAGCTTGCTTGTAATAATGTGATACAAATAATTCTGATACGTTGTGTACTGTGACTACTATAAAATGTCAGTATAAGGGCTTAGGACCTATAGTAAGGTGATTTTCAACATTCGAATTTTCTAGGAAATGTATGGAAACAAACAAGAAATCTAAATGCGCGTTGGCCCAACAAATACATGTCCCGAGACCTATCATTAGAGGCATCAAAAACCGCAATCGGAGGACAATTGCAGATTTTGGATTTTCATGGCTCTGAGTCGGCTGATCTAGGTGATTTTTAAAATTCGAATTTTCTAGGAAATGTATGGAAATAAACAAACAATCTAAATGTCCGTTGGCCCAACAATTACATGTCCCGAGACCTATCATTAGAGGCATCAAAATCCGCAATAGGAGCACAATTGCAGATTTTGGATTTTCATGGCTCTGAGTCGGCTGATCTAGGTGATTTTTAAAATTCGAATTTTCTAGGAAATGTATGGAAATAAACAAACAATCTAAATGTCCGTTGGCCCAACAATTACATGTCCCGAGACCTATCATTAGAGGCATCAAAAACCGCAATAGGAGCACAATTGCAGATTTTGGATTTTCATGGCTCTGAGTCGGCTAATCTAGGTGATTTTTAAAATTCGAATTTTCTAGGAAATGTATGGAAATAAACAAGCAATCTAAATGTCCGTTGGACCAACAATTACAGGTTCTAAGACCTATCATTAGAGGCATCAAGAACGGCAATCGGAGCACAATTGCAGATTTTGGATTTTTATGGCTGTGAGTCGGCTGATCTAGGTGATTTTTAAAATTCGAATTTTCTAGGAAATGTATGGAAATTATCAAGCAAATTAACAACCACATGTCCCGAGACCTATCATTAGAAGAATCAAAATCCGCAATCGGAGCACAATTGCAGATTTTGGATTTTTATGGCTCTGAGTCGGCTGATCTAGGTGATTTTCAAAATTCGAATTTTCTAGGAAATGTATGGAAATAAACAAGCATTTTAAATGTCCGTTGGTCCAACAATTATATGTCCCGAGACCTATCATTAGAGGCATCAAAAACCTCAATAGGAGCACAATTGCAGATTTTGGATTTTTATGGCTCTGAGTCGGCTGATCTAGGTGATTTTTAAAAATCGAATTTTCTAGGAAATGTATGGAATTATTAAGCAATTTAAATGTCCGTTGGACCAACAATTACATGTCCCGAGACCTATCATTAGAGGCATTAAAAACCGCAATCGGAGCACAATTGCAGATTTTGGATTTTTATGGCTCTGAGTCGGCTGATATAGGTGATTTTCAAAATTCGAATTTTCTAGGAAATGTATGGAAATAAACAAACAATCTAAATGTCCGTTGGATCAACAATTGCATGTCCCGAGACCTATCATTAGAGGCATCAAAAACCGCAATCGGAGCACAATTGCAGATTTTGGATTTTTATGGCTCTGAGTCGGCTGATCTAGGTGATTTTTAAAAATCGAATTTTCTAGGAAATGTATGGAAATTATCAAGCAAATTAACAACCACATGTCCCGAGACCTATCATTAGGGGCATCAAAACCCGCAATAGGAACACAATTGCAGATTTTGTATTTTTATGGCTCTGAGTCGGCTGATCCAGGTGATTTTCAAAATTCGAATTTTCTAGGAAATGTATGGAAATTATCAAGTAATCTAAATGATCATTGGCCCAACAATTACAGGTTCTAAGACCTATCATTAGAGGCGTCAAGAACGGCAATCGGAGCACAATTGCAGATTTTGGATTTTTATGGCTGTGAGTCGGCTGATCTAGGTGATTTTTAAAATTCGAATTTTCTAGGAAATGTATGGAAATTATCAAGCAATCTTAATGTCCGTTGGCCCAACAATTACATGTCCCGAGAACTATCATTAGAGGCATCAAAAACCGCAATCGGAGCACAATTGCAGATTTTGGATTTTTATGGCTCTGAGTCGGCTGATATAGGTGATTTTCAAAATTCGAATTTTCTAGGAAATGTATGGAAATTATTAAGCAATTTAAATGTCCGTTGGTCCAACAATTATATGTCCCGAGACCTATCATTAGAGGCATCAAAAACCGCAATCGTAGCACAATTGCAGATTTTGGATTTTTATGGCTCTGAGTCGGCTGATCTAGGTGATTTTTAAAAATCGAATTTTCTTGGAAATGTATGGAAATTATCAAGCAATCTTAATGTCCGTTGGCCCAACAATTACATGTCCCGAGAACTATCATTAGAGGCATTAAAAACCGCAATCGGAGCACAATTGCAGATTTTGGATTTTTATGGCTGTGAGTCGGCTGATCTAGGTGATTTTTAAAAATCGAATTTTCTTGGAAATGTATGGAAATTATCAAGCAATCTTAATGTCCGTTGGCCCAACAATTACATGTCCCGAGAACTATCATTAGAGGCATTAAAAACCGCAATCGGAGCACAATTGCAGATTTTGGATTTTTATGGCTCTGAGTCGGCTGATCTAGGTGATTTTCAAAATTCGAAATTTCTAGGAAATGTATGGAAATAAACAAACAATCTAAATGTCCGTTGGATCAACAATTGCATGTCCCGAGACCTATCATTAGAGGCATCAAAAACCGCAATCGGAGCACAATTGCAGATTTTGGATTTTTATGGCTCTGAGTCGGCTGATCTAGGTGATTTTTAAAAATCGAATTTTCTTGGAAATGTATGGAAATTATCAAGCAATCTTAATGTCCGTTGGCCCAACAATTACATGTCCCGAGAACTATCATTAGAGGCATTAAAAACCGCAATCGGAGCACAATTGCAGATTTTGGATTTTTATGGCTCTGAGTCGGCTGATATAGGTGATTTTCAAAATTCGAATTTTCTAGGAAATGTATGGAAATAAACAAACAATCTAAATGTCCGTTGGATCAACAATTGTATGTCCCGAGACCTATCATTAGAGGCATCAAAAACCGCAATCGGAGCACAATTGCAGATTTTGGATTTTTATGGCTCTGAGTCGGCTGATCTAGGTGATTTTTAAAAATCGAATTTTCTAGGAAATGTATGGAAATTATCAAGCAAATTAACAACCACATGTCCCGAGACCTATCATTAGGGGCATCAAAACCCGCAATAGGAACACAATTGCAGATTTTGTATTTTTATGGCTCTGAGTCGGCTGATCCAGGTGATTTTCAAAATTCGAATTTTCTAGGAAATGTATGGAAATTATCAAGTAATCTAAATGATCATTGGCCCAACAATTACAGGTTCTAAGACCTATCATTAGAGGCGTCAAGAACGGCAATCGGAGCACAATTGCAGATTTTGGATTTTTATGGCTGTGAGTCGGCTGATCTAGGTGATTTTTAAAATTCGAATTTTCTAGGAAATGTATGGAAATTATCAAGCAAATTAACAACCACATGTCCCGAGACCTATCATTAGAAGAATCAAAATCCGCAATCGGAGCACAATTGCAGATTTTGGATTTTTATGGCTCTGAGTCGGCTGATCTAGGTGATTTTTAAAAATCGAATTTTCTAGGAAATGTATGGAAATTATCAAGCAATCTTAATGTCCGTTGGCCCAACAATTACATGTCCCGAGAACTATCATTAGAGGCATCAAAAACCGCAATCGGAGCACAATTGCAGATTTTGGATTTTTATGGCTCTGAGTCGGCTGATCTAGGTGATTTTTAAAAATCGAATTTTCTAGGAAATGTATGGAAATTATTAAGCAATCTAAATGTCCGTTGGACCAACAATTACATGTCCCGAGACCTATCATTAGAGGCATCAAAAACCGCAATCGTAGCACAATTGCAGATTTTGGATTTTTATGGCTCTGAGTCGGCTGATCCAGGTGATTTTCAAAAAATCGAATTTTCTAGGAAATGTATGGAAATAAACAAACAATCTAAATGTCCGTTGGACCAACAATTGCATGTCCCGAGACCTATCATTAGAGGCATCAAAAACCGCAATCGGAGCACAATTGCAGATTTTGGATTTGTATGGCTGTGAGTCGGCTGATCCAGGTGATTTTCAAAATTCGAATTTTCTAGTAAATGTATGGAAATTATCAAGCAATCTAAATGATCGTTGGCATAACAATTATATGTCCCGAGAACTATCATTAGAGGCATCAAAAACCGCAATCGGAGCACAATTGCAGATTTTGGATTTGTATGGCTCTGAGTCGGCTGATCTAGGTGATTTTTAAAAATCGAATTATCTAGGAAATGTATGGAAATAAACAAACAATCTAAATGTCCGTTGGACCAACAATTACATGTCCCTAGACCTATCATTAGAGGCATCACAAACCGCAATAGGAGCACAATTGCAGATTTTGGATTTTTATGGCTCTGAGTCGGCTGATCTAGGTGATTTTCTATAGTAAGACGAGTACTGGAGCTCCTATTATCAAAAATATTAATTACTGGAAGTCACATCCTATGTTTTACTGCTACATATATTAGAACTTCATGTCAGGGTACCTCCAAATTGAAACAGGCCCGTTACAACATGTTTAGTTATCTGAAATTTCACCCATTTTGTTTCAAACTAAAGAGAGATCCAGTGCTTCCCTTACGATTTAACAAAACTTGTACATAAAAGGTAGTTTTTTAGACGTTGAAGCAGTACTCCAAGCAGTCGATGCTGAATAAAACCTAAAACGAAATGGAAGGCGAGCTTATTATAAGGTAACCTAAGATACTTATTAAAACCTTGACAGATCATTTGAAGGTCAAACAACTTTGTTTGAATATTTTTTGATTAGATGCTTAATTTACGAGGTATGGGTAAAGTTAAATGGTCCACGCGCTTGAAGCTGTCATCGATATCCCAACCGAGCTTGCGTTTCGATAGGGAGTTAGTTTTCAAGAGAGGTTTAGTCAATTGGTGTAATTCGAAGGTACATTATATGGCCCAAATTTTGTATTTAAAACTCCAAAGATGATCGGCGATCATCTGTACAACAGATTTCGATTTTTATTTATCAAACATCACTTCGAATTTCTTTGACTCAAATGCTACAAAAAATCTTCAAATCTCTACAATAAATCTCACAATAAATTAGCTTAATGTTAAAAATATTTTATTACAAAACAATCAATCAATAGATAAAAATAAAATTTCACAAAAAATCTGGAATTTAAAATTAACATCGCTTATCACATAAAATCATTTACGGAGCACATTATTCTTCAATAAATTTGCCAAAGTGTGTCGATTTTGAGGATTTACAGTTAACATCGATAACATAAAAAAAATTATCTCACTACCATAAGTATTGTCGAATGGTGCCAATTGTCCAGATCGTACTAATCGCATCAATTGTTCGATGTTTTCAGCCGTACCAAATGGATGCCGTAAATAACACAGCTCATACATTATGACACCAATAGCCCAAATTTCTGTCTTTTCATTCGGCCTAACATTATCAAATTGCTCGGGTGCCATATAGGTGGCGGTAACAGCAAACCTCGCATTAACATCAAAATCAAAATGTGCCGTACCAAAATCACCAATTTTTATACGGTTATCATTACCGAGCAAAATATTTTCCGGTTTTAAATCAGAATGCACTATATGCTGAAAAATTAAAAATTTTACACCTGTTAAGATGTCACGAATTGTGTTAAGCACGAAAACTTGATGTAACATTAAGTTTTTAGCACGATAATCGTTGATTAATTTACGCAGGGAACCACGTGCTGCATACTCCATTGTTATATAACATTTTTTAATAACTGGATTGATAAAACAATGGAAATACTTTAATATATTGGGATGATTGAAGTTAATCGCAAAGTCATATTCCGATGTAACATTATAAAAAATATTTCGACCCTCTGGGCTTATGTAGGAAAGTGTTTTTATTGCGACGCGTCTACGGGTTTTACAATTCCGATAAAGATGCACAGCACTGAAAATACATACACACACACACACACAAAAAAAAAACATCAAAAACCGTTATTTGTTTACTGTTTCGATATTATTATTTACCCATAACTACCGTTACCCAAAAACTTTAAAAACTGATAGCCGGGAATAATTTTTTTATAATCGCTCCCTCCACTAACACTCGTACATTTACAATTTTTCTCACAAATTAGCCACTGCGGCGGCCCAGGAACGAATTTGTAATAAAAATATAACAGATTCCCAGCATTAAGATTGTTGATTCGTTTAGCAACAATATTGGCCATGTTTCCAGAAATTTGAATGGTCGAACAAATTAAAAATTAAAAGCACAAATAAAAACTTAGATAATTTGTAAGACACATTAAAATTGATAAGCGCGCACAACGATACTACACTCGTCACGAAACAATATCAAATGAATTAATGGCAAATATGGAATGATGATCATGGTGTCAGGTTGTGAATTTTTTTTTTATTTTTTACTAACTAACGGAATAAATATTGGAGTGAATTGGTGATGGTGTGTACGCTATTTAATCAGGTGTTCACACAAATGCATATTCGGAACGTAGAGGTAGATAGGGATGATTTTGACTTTTCTCAAACGTAACCGTATACTAATTATTAAACACTGTCTTTTTTGTTGGACCATATATCGAAGCCCAAATATTCCGAACAAAGCATTACACAGTTAAATTTAAAATCATCAGTATGGATTTTGCCTTACTGAAATATGGAACAAGAACCGGTGCATCCAACGCAAGATTTATTGTACAAATTGGAGAATATTGTTTATCACGATTCACAATGAATGGTACAACTTGGCAAAACTCTATGTTATTAGCATTCGGTGGGCATCGAATACAAATTTGGCTGCAATCGACTCAAGATGAATTCTTTATTAAGGATATAAGTTTCGGAGTAAATTCGCCCGTTGAAACCTGATCTGTTCCTTTCAGTGCTAAGTAAACATTTTTCAAACTCCCCTTTATTAGTTTACTAATAAAACAGCGCCCGTAAATTTCAATCAATTTATACGGTTTTCGTTCTGTATCGAAATGCGTGAAAATTGGATTGTGTCTCAAAATGTCGACATGCTGCGTTTGATATCTTTGTCGATATCCCCGTTTGAAATCGAATTCTTCCAACTGTAGTGCCCACCAAGTAATCCTTGAAGCCAATTAATGTTCAGGAAATCTCACACGATCGCCAAAAATTCCAACTCATATTTAAAGTTTATTTACTCTAGTAGAATTCAGGATGTAATTTGGATCTCGAATCCATTCTACTTAATTTGCTTATGACTTAATTGGCACTTATTTCATTTTATTTGTAAGCAGGCATTATTTGTCTAACTTTCGTTCTCGATGGTAAAATATGAGTTCACTCAACCATTTGTCGACTTGTCGACGCACATTTATCGATTTCATAACGCGAGACCTTCTGGTCGTATTTGAGTGATTGAGTTTTCGTCCGTCAGGATGATTCTGATCTCAATTCCGTTGGCCACTCTTCTAAAATATCATGGTTCCATTTTTCAATTAGAAAATGGCCCTCGCCTTTGAACGTACACAGATAATTTTTTACTTCGAAAAATTATTATCTATACAATACTAGCTGACACGACAAACTTCGTTTTGTTCAATATTTGGCGAAAATAGAATAAATTGCATAAAATATTTAAATCGAATCCATGTAATTTAAACTACCGGTTATATAGCAATCTACGAACGGAATTTAATATGTTAGTTGCTTTCCAATCGACCAACCGCAAGCACCCGCTAGTGAACCGCTAGTAGAATGGTTTTTGTCTTCGCTAAATTATCTATAAAATTATCTATAGATAATTTATCGAAGACAAAAACCATTCTACTAGCGGTTCACTAGCGGGTGCTTGCGGTTGGTCGATTGGAAAGCAACTATTAAACAAGTTTTTATACAATTGCTAGGCGGCTCTGGAGTTGTATGGAGCACAAAAAGAAATCTAGTGTCTAGTTCAAATGCATCTAAATGGCATAGTTACAAATGATAACCAAGCGACATGCAATCTATTTGCCGACTTTTTTGAAGGAGTATATACTAGGAATTACACAAGTTGCTCCTCGGTTAGTTGTGATAATCCAAGCATTAGCTTGAACTTAACTTTAACATATCAGGAAGTTTTAATAGCTTTGAATCAGCTAGATTGTAAAAAGGGGGCCGGGCCTGACGGTATTCCTCCTTGTTTATCTTAGTCCTCCTTGTTAGTTTTCCCCAAAGTATGGAAAATATCATTGATTATTTCAATTTTAATCTGGTTCACGTAGTAATGTCCGAAATTATCATGGAATTTCTTTACCTTCAAGCATCCCGAAACTTTTTGAAAGTCTAGTTAATGCCCGATTATTTTTTATAAATAAAAATGTTATAACGACAAAACAACATGGCTTCTATAAAGGTCGATCTACCGTTACAAATCTCGCAATCTTTAATAATTACGTTTCAGAGCCGCTTGAGTTAGGTTTCCAAACGGAAGTATTGTATACAGATTTCAGTAAGGCCTTTAATAAGGTAGATCACGATATGTTAATTAATAAACTCTATCAATTAGATTCAAATCAAATACCGGTGCAATGGATACGATCATATTTGACTGGTGGAAAGCAGTATGTTAGAATCAACAACTCCATTTCCAGAACGTTTTTAGCATCCTCTGGAGTACCCCAAGGTATTCACCTGAGACCACTCCTTTTTAATATTTTTGTGAATGACGTGATTGGTTGCCTGTCTAACTCAGAAGTTCTTTTGTATGCAGACGATTTAAAAATCTATAAAACCATTAGGAGCATTTCTGATGCATTATCATTTCAAATTGATATCAATAATTTCGTTGAATGGTGTCGTACAAACTCTTTATGTCTTAACATTTCCAAATGTAAAACTATGACATTTAGAAGAGGTCGTAATGTTGTCTTAACCGATTATTTAATCGACGGAGTACTTATCGAACGAGTTTCTGTAATTCGAGATTTAGGTGTTCTTTACACACCTAATTTGTCTTTTAATTTTCATATTGACAGCGTCATTGCAAAGGCTAACAGTATGTTAGGCTTTCTGAAAAGACAATGCCGGGAATTTAGAGATCCATACACACTGCGCACTTTATATATGGCATTTGTTAGATCCCATATCGAGTACGCTGCTGTTATTTGACCGCCATTTTATCATAACTATTCAGATAGGATCGAAAGCATTCAAAAGCGTTTTCTTAAATATGCGCTTCGCTTCTTGCCTCGTGACGGCCGTGGCCCGCATTATATTTTGCCACCTTACAATGGGAGATACCAGTTATTAGCTCTGGAACCGCTTAATGCTCGTAGGGACGCGGCGATTGCTATGTTTGCGCGTGACATGATTCTGGGACACATTGACTCCTCTGAGCTTTTAGAGCTTTATTCGTTTTTCTGCAGTTACCTGTAATAGAAGTACAAATTACGGGAAGAATGAATTGATCTACAAATCGACACTTCTGTTAAACTCGGTTGAAAATTTGTTCGATTTTGAGATATCGAGGAACGTTTTTCAGAGAAACATTCTCCATAAATTTGAATTTTTGTTTTTTTTTTTTCTTTTTATAATGACTTTGATTGTGTTTTATGTTGACGTATGTCGATCAGAGGTATTTTGTAATGTTGATCTAAATAAATAAATAAATAAAAAATGGAACTATATACAACCATGAAATCAAGCAAAATGTCAACTACGACGACGACCTACATAAACTGGTGAACACACTAGATAATTACGCAATCGAACATAATAAATTGGTTGAACCATGGGAAAATATGCGCTCTCGCGAAGTATTGCAAAAAACAACCAAGTACACAGGTGATCAGTATCAGAGTAGACTACTCTGGAAGTTCGAACACATAAAACTTCCAAATAGCATATCGATATGGCGTTACGACGACTAGACTCATTCGAGCCTAAACTTATGAAAAACCCAGAACTAGGTTCAAAAGTCAAACACCTTAACCAGACTTATAAGGAAAAGGGGTACATTCGAAAACTAGAACCAGTCGAAACGGTCATGAAAAGTAGATCTTGGTATCTACCAATATTTGTAGTGCAAAACCTAAATAAACCGGATAAAGTGCGACTGGTGTGGGACGCTGCAGCCAAAGTCGATGGAGTTTCATTAAATTCCAAACTGATGAAAGGGCCCGACGAACTTGCGCCACTACCAAGTGTCTTATTCAAATTCCGAGAAGAAAGAATTGCTGTTACGAGTGACATCCAGGAAATGTTTCATCAAATCCTTGTGGCGGCAAAAGACACCGACTCCCAAAGGTTTTTCTGGAGAGATTTGGATACAACACGAAAACCGGATACCTACATCATGAAGGTCACGACTTTCGAAGCAACTTGCTCCCCATCAATCGCCCAGTATATTAAAGATCAAAATGCGGAAAAGTTTAAATCGCAATATCCAAGAGCAGTCGAAGCCATCCAGCATCGACACTACGTCGATGACTGGTTGGACAGTTTTTCGAAACATGGACGAGGCAATTCAAACGATTCTACATGTAAGAACTATTCATCAACATGTGGGATTCCACATAAGATGATGGATCAGCAACTCCCCTGATTTACTGCAAGCGATTGGAACAGACGTAAAAGAGCAGTCTAATGAAATACGGCATAAAGGTACTATTGGTGATAAAGTCCTCGGGATGTGGTGGGATGACAAAAATGATAACTTTCGGTTCATATTAAATACAAATCGAATTGATGCAGCATTATTAGATGGGAGTAAAACGCCCACTAAAAGGGAAATATTAAGAATTCTGATGAGTGGTTTTGACCCTTTGGGTCTAATATCAAATCTCCTCATCAATGCCAAGTTGATCTTGCAAGAAGTATGGCGTAGCGGAACTGATTGGGATGAACCGATTATAGACAAGTTGAATGAACGATGGAAAAATTGGGTGAGACACCTAGTAAATGTTGATCAGTACTCGATTCCTCGTTGCTATGATCTGGGATCAATACCGGCGACGTACCAACTGCACGTATTTGTTGATGCTAGTCAGAATGCATACGCAGCGGTGGCTTACATTCGAACAACAACATCTAATGGAGTCACTACTGCGGTGGTTGCATCAAAGACTCGCGTAGCCCCAAACAACAAGCTGATCTCCATACCACGTCTCGAACTAATGGAAGCAGTGTTAGGTGCTCGTTTGGGTTCATCAGTAATAAAATCACATTCCATTAGTATCGGGCAAAGCACTATTGGACAGATTCAAAAACAGTAATTGGCTAGTTGAAATCTGAGGCCCGAAACTATAAACAATTTATGGCATTCCGGATAACCGAATGCCTCGAAAAATCCAAGGAAAACGAGTGGCACTGTGGCTGGCAGGGAAAGAAAATGTCGCGGATGAGGCCACCAAATGGACGGGGAACTCACCAAACTATGAAATTGGCTCGAGATGGGTTCAAGGCCCAGCCTTTCTAAAAGAACCCCAGATAGAATGGCCTATAGCCCAAATTGAAGATGCTAACCGCACGGAGGAATTTCGAATAAACTATCATCGTGTCATATCCGTGGAACCGCTAATAGCTATCAATCCAGACCATTGTTCAACATGGGCAAAGTTACTTCGAGCCCAATTTAACGTAAATAGAGCACGTCAAACGTTCCAAACCGTTGGCAGGGCCAAAGACATACAAAGAGTTTCAACATGCCACCGTACAGCTCATCAAGTGAGCTCAATGGGACAAATACCAACAAGAGATAGCGATGCTAAATTTGAATAATAACTCCGGTGTGGGTCGTGCAAGCCAAATTTTTAAATGCTCCCCGCATCTAGACGAAAACGGAGTTCTTAGAGTTCGCGGACGAATTGATGCAGCAATTTGTATTCCCTACAACACGAAACGCAAGAAAATTTTGCCTGGTGACCATCGAATCACATATTTACGTGTTCACGAATACCATGTTGTGTATCAAAACCAGAACAACGAAACCATTGTTAATGAATTGAGGCTGGTCTATGAGATTCCACGATTACGCAATCTGCTACGAAGAATCCAGTTCGACTGCCCAGTGTATAAGCAGCAAGACTTGTGGCATAGATCTTTTTGGGCCAATCACTGTCGTCGTAGGACGAGGATCGGAGAAAAGATGGGGTGCCGTATTTACCTGTTTAACCATAAGAGCTATACACCTAGAAGTATCATCACGCCTCTCCATCGATAGCTTCATTCAGTGCTTCCTTCGATTCCAGGCGAGAAGAGGTCACCCACTCGAAATATATTCTTCATATCGCAACTTAGACTGATTGAATCGAATGTAATTGAGTCATTCTGTCTCAACCTTTTAACGTACATATTAACTGCATATTGTTGAAACAATCGGCGATATCTCAGTAACTGGTTGTCAATGTTTTGGCGAATCATCATTCTATATGCGCAAAAGTTCATTGCACTGACCTTTTTATTTGTCTCGACCCCTAAAAATTTATAATTTATGAAGTGACAATTAAAAGTGTTTGTACTAACCAGGGGCCGGATTTATCATGTTGTATCTCAACTCAAGTGATATCCGCCTTCACCACGGCAGAACATAAGCGAATATTGCAGTGCGTCGTACGATCGATGTGTCTCACTTATTCGATGTAGTGCGTTTCCAGTTCGTCGTTTGATGATTATATCACGCGATTCTAAATGTTCACCAACAACAATAATTGATATTTCACTAACTGTATGTGCATTGCATTGTCGTTCATGAGTTCCTGCTGGTCGTTTGTCCGCTTTTATGACAATGCTGTGATCATCGGATGTATTCGTGTAACATTTGCTGCAATTGCTGGACCATTTCTCTTTTCGTTGTATTAAAGATGGCCCAACGCCGAATTACTTCATCATGTGAATATCCAAGAAAGTATATTTGCAGATATTTGTGTTCTAGATCTGGATGCGGCAACAGCGATCCAGCAAGATGAAAAATTTGCCCATGAATCTGTATAGTTGGAGGCAAATTCTGTAATTTTTGTCTTTTGTTGGCAAGATAAGTGTTAATTTGTGTTATATCGTGATGTATCGTGTATTGTGTGTGGTGTTAGTGTTGGTGTATTAGCATTCATTAGTTAGATTGTAATTTCGTTCATTTACAACTTCACTACCAGACGACGTCACTTGAACACAATCGTTGTACGTCTTGATGTCTTACAAGAAATGGTTCGAATTAGGAGATTCACCGTAAAACAGCGTGCACAATAGCTCTGGTGGTGGAAGCAACTCTGGCAATTTCACCTTGCCGCTCGCACAACACAATCCAGACGGTTCTTTCTCAAATTTAACTGCATTGCAATGCTGACAAACGATAGATATCTGACCGAATTGAACTGATATGTGCGCACTGCATTGAATGTTTGGCTCATATCTAAAGGCTGCACGTTCAAAGTTCACCGGAATTTGTTGTTGTCGACGTTGTCGTTCAATAGTCGCACGTTGTGATCTTGCTTCATCACTTTGCAGAGCACGAACATCTCTTCTCCTCAATCGTTGTTGCTCATTGTAAACTTCGTTGATATCTTCTTACTGTCTCGATTACCGATCTAGTCCAATGGAAATTGGGTTAGGTTTTTCCAAATGGCCAATTGTATGACAGTTACAGGTCTCAACGCCTATTGATAGAGGTATCAATCATCGAAATCGGATCACATTTGCAGATTTTCGATTTTTGTGGCTCTGAATTTGTGGGCTATAGTTCAGTTGATTTTCAAAAAAATTGAATTTTCCACGGAACGTGTAGAGATATTTGAGCGATCCAAGTGGCCGTTTGTATGACAATTACAGGTCTCAACGCCTATTGATAGAGGTATCAATTATCGAAATCGGATCACATTTGAATATTTTAGAATTTTGCGGCTCTGAATTTGTGGGCTACAGTTCAGTTGATTTTCAAAAAATTTCCACGGAACGTGTAGAAATATTCGGCCGATCCAAATGGCCGGTTGTATAACAATTACAGGTCTCAACGCCTATTGATAGAGGTATCAATCATCGAAATCGGATCACATTTGAAAATTTTAGAATTTTGTGGCTCTGAATTTGTGGGCTAAAGTTCAGTTGATTTTCATAAAATTTCCACGGAATGTGTAGAAATATTCGGCCGATCCAAATGGCTGTTTGTATGACAATTACAGGTCTCAACGCCTATTGATAGAGGTATCAATTATCGAAATCGGAGCACATTTGCAGATTTTTGTGGCTCTGAATTTGTGGGCTATAGTTCAGTTGATTTTTAAAAAAATTGAATTTTCCACGGAACGTGTAGAAATATTCGACCGATCCAAATGGCCGTTTGTATGACAATTACAGGTCTCAACGCCTATTGATAGAGGTATCAATCATCGAAATCGGAGGACATTTGCAGATTTTCGATTTTTGCGACTCTAAATTTGTGGGCTATAGTTCAGTTGAATTTCAAACAAATTGAATTTTCCACGGAACGTGTAGAAATATTTGACCGATCCAAATGGCCGTTTATATGACAATTACAGGTCTCAATGCCTATTGATAGACGTATCAATTATCGAAATCGGATCACATTTGCAGATTTTCGATTTTTGTGGCTCTGTATTTGTGGGCTATAGTTCAGTTGATTTTCAAAAAAATTGAATTTTCCACGGAACGTGTAGAAATACTTTAACGATCCAAATGGCCGCTTATATGACAATTACATGTCTCAACGCCTATTGATATCAATCATCGAAATCGGAGCACATTTCCAGATTTTTGTGGCTCTGAATTTGTGGGCTACAGTTCAGTTGATTTTCAAAACAAATTGAATTTTCCACGGAACGTGTAGAAATACTTTACCGATCCAAATGGCCGTTTATATGACAATTACAAGTCTCAACGCCTATTGATAGAGGTATCAATCATCGAAATCGGATCACATTTGAAAATTTTAGAATTTTGTGGCTCTGAATTTGTGGGCTACAGTTCAGTTGATTTTCAAAAATTTTCCACGGACCGTGTAGAAATATTCGGCTGATCCAAATGGCTGTTTGTATGACAATTACAGGTCTCAACGCCTATTGATAGAGGTATCAATCATCGAAATCGGAGGACATTTGCAGATTTTAGAATTTTGTGGCTCTGAATTTGTGGGCTACAGTTCAGTTGATTTTCAAATATTTTCCACGGAAAGTGTAGAAATATTCGGCCGATCCAAATGGCCGTTTGTATGACAATTACAGGTCTCAACGCCTATTGATAGAGGTATCAATTATCGAAATCGGAGCACATTTGCAGATTTTTGTGGCTCTGAATTTGTGGGCTATAGTTCAGTTGATTTTCAAAAAAATTGAATTTTCCACGGAACGTGTAGAAATACTTTACCGATCCAAATGGCCGCTTATATGACAATTACAAGTCTCAACGCCTATTGATAGAGGTATCAATCATCGAAACCGGATCACATTTGCAAATTTTAGAATTTTGTGGCTCTGAATTTGTGTGCTACAGTTCAGTTGATTTTGAAAAAAATTGAATTTTCCACGGAACGTGTAGAAATATTCGGCCGATCCAAATGGCCATTTGTATGACAATTACAGGTCTCAACGCCTATTGATAGAGGTATCAATCATCGAAATCGGAGGACATTTGCAGATTTTCGATTTTTGCGGCTCTGAATTTGTGGGCTATAGTTCAGTTGATTTTCAAACAAATTGAATTTTCCACGAAACGTGTAGAAATATTCGGCCGATCCAAATGGCCATTTGTATGACAGTTACAGGTCTCAACGCCTATTGATAGAGGTATCAATCATCGAAATCGGAGGACATTTGCAGATTTTCGATTTTTGCGGCTCTGAATTTGTGGGCTATAGTTCAGTTGACTTTCAAAAAAATTGAATTTTCCACGGAACGTGTAGAAATACTTTACCGATCCAAATGGCCGCTTATATGACAATTACAAGTCTCAACGCCTATTGATAGAGGTATCAATCATCGAAATCGGAGCACATTTCCAGATTTTTATGGCTCTGAATTTGTGGGCTATAGTTCAGTTGATTTTCAAAAAAATTGAATTTTCCACGGAACGTGTAGAAATATTCGGCCGATCCAAATGGCCATTTGTATGACAATTACAGGTCTCAACGCCTATTGATAGAGGTATCAATCATCGAAATCGGAGGACATTTGCAGATTTTCGATTTTTGCGGCTCTGAATTTGTGGGCTATAGTTCAGTTGATTTTCAAACAAATTGAATTTTCCACGAAACGTGTAGAAATATTCGGCCGATCCAAATGGCCGTTTGTATGACAGTTACAGGTCTCAACGCCTATTGATAGAGGTATCAATCATCGAAATCGGAGGACATTTGCAGATTTTTGTGGCTCTGAATTTGTGGGCTATAGTTCAGTTGATTTTCAAACAAATTAAATTTTCCACGGAACGTGTAGAAATATTTGACCGATCTAAGTGGCCGTTTGTATGACAATTACAGGTCTCAACGCCTATTGATAGAGGTATCAAATTATCAATTATCGAAATCGGATCACATTTGAACATTTTAGAATTTTGCGGCTCTGAATTTGTGGGCTACAGTTCAGTTGATTTTCAAAAATTTTCCACGGATTGTGTAGAAACATTCGACCGATCCAAATGGCCGTTTGTATGACAATTACAGGTCTCAACGCCTATTGATAGACGTATCAATCATCGAAATCGGAGCACATTTGAAGATTTTAGAATTTTGCGGCTCTGAATTTGAGGGCTACAGTTCAGTTGATTTTCAAAAAATTTCCACGGAACGTGTAGAAATATTCGGCCGATCCCAATGGCCATTTGTATGACAATTACAGGTCTCAATGCCTATTAATAGAGGTATCAATCATCGAAATCGGATCACATTTTCAGATTTTTGTGGCTCTGAATTTGTGGGCTACAGTTCAGTTGATTTTCAAAAAAATTGAATTTTCCACGGAACGTGTAGAAATATTCGACCGATCTAAATGGCCGTTTATATGACAATTACAGGTCTCAACGCCTATTGATAGAGGTATCAATCATCGAAATCGGATCTTATTTGCAGATTTTCGATTTTCATGGCTCTGAATTTGTGGGCTATAGTTCAGTTGATTTTCAAAAAAATTGAATTTTCCACGGAACGTGTAGATATATTTGACCGATCCAAATTGCCGTTTGTATGACAATTACAGGTCTCAACGCCTATTGATAGAGGTATCAATTATCGAAATCGGATCACATTTGCAGATTTTCGATTTTTGTGGCTCTGAATTTGTGGCCTGTACCTAGTTCAGTTGATTTTGAAAAAATTGAATTTTCCACGAAACGTGTAGAAATATACGACCGATCCAAATGGCCGTTTGTATGACAATTACAGGTCTCAACGCCTATTGATAGAGGTATCAATCATCGAAACCGGAGCACATTTCCAGATTTTTATGGCTCTGAATTTGTGGGCTATAGTTCAGTTGATTTTCAAAAAAATTGAATTTTCCACGGAACGTGTAGAAATATTTGACCGATCCAAATGGCCGTTTGTATGACAATTACAAATCTCAACGCCTATTGATAGAGGTATCAATAATCGAAATCGGACACATTTGAAAATTTTTGAATTTTATGGCTCTGAATTTGTGGGCTACAGTTCAGTTGATTTTGAAAAGGTTTAATTTTCCACGATACGTGTAGAAATTTTCGACCGATCCAAATGGCCGTTTGTATAACAATTACAGGTCTCAACGCCTATTGATGGAGGTATCAATCATCGAAATCGGATCACATTTGCAGATTTTCGATATTTATGGCTCTGAATTTGTGGGCTATAGTTCAGTTGATTTTCAAAAAAATTGAATTTTCCACGGAACGTGTAGAAATATTCGGCCGATCCAAATTGCCGTTTGTATGACAATTACAGGTCTCAACGCCTATTGATAGAGGTATCAATTATCGAAATCGGATCACATTTGCAGATTTTCGATTTTTGTGGCTCTGAATTTGTGGCCTATACCTAGTTCAGTTGATTTTGAAAAAATTGAATTTTCCACGAAACGTGTAGAAATATACGACCGATCCAAATGGCCGTTTGTATGACAATTACAGGTCTCAACGCCTATTGATAGAGGTATCAATCATCGAAATCGGAGCACATTTCCAGATTTTTATGGCTCTGAATTTGTGGGCTATAGTTCAGTTGATTTTCAAAAAAATTGAATTTTCCACGGAACGTGTAGAAATATTCGGCCGATCCAAATGGCCGTTTGTATGACAATTACAGGTCTCAACGCCTATTGATAGAAGTATCAATTATCGAAATCGGAGGACATTTGCAGATTTTAGAATTTTGCGACTCTGAATTTGTGGGCTACAGTTCAGTTGATTTTGGAAAAAATTGAATTTTCCACGGAACGTGTAGAAATATTTGGCCGATCCAAATGGCCGTTTGTATGACAATTACAAGTCTCAACGCCTATTGATAGACGTATCAATCATCGAAATCGGAGCACATTTGCAGATTTTCGATTTTTGTGGCTCTGAATTTGTGGGCTATAGTTCAGTTGATTTTCAAACAAATTGAATTTTCCACGGAACGTGTAGAAATATTCGACCGATCCAAATGGCCGTTTGTATGACAATTACAGGTCTCAACGCCTATTGATAGAGGTATCAATTATCGAAATCGGATCACATTTGAAGATTTTCGATTTTTGTGGCTCTGAATTTGTGGGCTGTTGATTTTAAAACAAATTGAATTTTCCACGGAACGTGTAGAAGTACTTTACGATCCAAATGGCCGTTTATATGACAATTACATGTCTCAACGCCTATTGATAGAGGTATAAAATTTTCGAAATCGGAGCACATTTGCAGATTTTAGATTTTTGCGGCTCTGAATTTGTGGGCTATAGTTCAGTTGATTTTAAAACAAATTGAATTTTCCAGGGAACGTGTAGAAATATTCGACCGATCTAAATGGCCGTTTGTATGACAATTACAGGTCTCAACGCCTATTGATAGAAGTATCAATTATCGAAATCAGAGGACATTTGCAGATTTTAGAATTTTGCGGCTCTGAATTTGTGGGCTACAGTTCAGTTGATTTTCAAAAATTTTCCACGGAACGTGTAGAAATATTCGACCGATCCAAATGGCCGTTTGTATGACAATTACAGGTCTCAACGCCTATTGATAGACGTATCAATCATCGAAATCGGAGCACATTTGCAGATTTTCGATTTTTGTGGCTCTGAATTTGTGGGCTATAGTTCAGTTGATTTTCAAAAAAATTGAATTTTCCACGGAACGTGTAAACTATGAACTGTATGAACTGCACAAATATTTCCAAATCTACTTTATGAGACAGCAATCAGACTATGCACAACAAGCAAATCAACGCATTTCATTCAGTAACGGTGCGAGACCTGACATTGTTGCATCCCTACAGACATTCTTCCATAATACAAACGAATTGATTTGATTGTTTAAAGTAGCCAAAGACATAATTATATGGGATGATCACTCCATGTGGTAATTAAAGCCGACAGAACACCAGTTGGACAACATCAAAGACGATTGTGATTGATGGTGAGGACTTTAATTCACGTGACATCATCCTCCATCGCCGCAACGATCAATGGGATGGACAAGATGCATATCACATTAATATTAAAACAAAGAAATCAAACAACAGGTACTTCAACAACCACAAATAACAATTACAATAAAATAATAATCGAGAATATTGTTTCCATTTTTGAAATGAGCCAACAAATAAAAAACTGATTGCGATTGATTTTTATGCATATCGCTTAATGATAATGCCAAAATTCCTAAAACTACATTTTGATGTGTCGGCAGTTAAATCATAAATTTGTCGTAGATATATATGCCAAAATTGAATCGGAACGACTTTTCAGCGATCAGATGTCTATATTCATCTTCGTGATAGCATACAGAATGACAGCAATGTCAATGATTTGGTAACGATGATCATACTATCAGCCACATTCAAAGGTGGCCCCCCGCGATACATATACGAGTTTGCGCAATACGCCATAACATATGTACGTACATATGGTCGCCCTGATCTGTTCATAACGTTCACATGTGATAAGATTAAAAAACATTAATTCGCCAATCATCTTCGGATCGACACGATCTCATCGCACGTGTATTCAAACAAAAGTTAAAATCACTGATGGAATGCATAGTAAAATACCGCGAATTTGGAGAGATACGTTGCTGGTATTACAGAGCCATTCGGATGTGCACTCATTTTGCTGGCTGGTGATTTTCTTCAAACTCTACCAGTTTTCCACGCTAGCCGATGAACTAAACTCATGTCTCAAATCATCTGTTCTTTAGCATAATGTTGAGAAAATTATATTGACCACCAACATGCGTGTCCAACTGCAACAAGATGAACCCGCTGCTCGATTCGCCAAGCAACTTTTAGATCTTGGAAACAGAAAAATGCTAATGGATGACACCACAAATTGCATTACCACTGAACCAGATTTTTGTAACTGTACACAGACAATTGACGAATTGATCAACTGCGTATATCCAAACAATATTTGCAATTAAAAAATCATCAATGGCTAAGCGAACGTGCATTTTTGGCGGCCAAATGATGTTAATGCTATTAACACAGTCATTCAAAATCAAATATCTAGTAATTCTACAACATATAAGTCAGTTGATTGCGTCATTAATCAAGACTTGATATTGAAAATTGATGCGCCCATCATTATGCTTCGAAATATCGATCCGCCACGACTGTGCAACGGTACAAGGCTTGCAGTGAAAAAATTGTTTAATACAGGGTTTCGAACCCGCACAATTTTGGGTTCGGGTTCGGGTTAAAAAAAAAATAAAACTTCACAAGTATTTCATTAAAAAAATTTCGTTTAATTCGACGAATAGGATATATCTCTTAATGATTCTTCTCTAAGCTGTACCCTTTGTGGCACTAAACTAAACTTTAAAGCCTAAAATGCCCATTCCACACAGGTTTACGTTGCAGGAACCGATAGCATAACTTGCGCAGCTTCTTATAAAAGTTTATACAATAGTTTTCCCACCATTCCACAATATTTTTCTCCTTGTGGACCCGTGAGAAGGATTCATAAACAGCAAATTCCTGTTTCACGCTTAGTTCAAAGTCAACTCGGAACCCGGTTGAATCGAACCCGCGAAATGTTAGGTTCGGGTTCAGGCTCAGGTTCGAAAAAATTACTAAAAATATTTAAACCGGAGCGGGTTCGAGGTTTGTGTTCGGGTTCGGTTCGAAACCCTGGTTTAGCAACATTATCGAATGTGGTTGATCGGCGAAAAACTTGGCCAAGTGATTTTCACAGACATTTTTTGAAGCCAACTACAGAACATCAAGGGGTTCTATCAATTTTTGGCGGGTCGTCAAAGATGTGTGTGCCTTGATCGAACATAACACCCTTGGGAGGGAAGCGAGCAAACCATCTACATGGTGTTGCATTCAATAAAACACACAAATTTTTTCTCGAGCTTGGGCAACGATTTTGCACTAATAGAACTTTCGACACGATTGCAGAAATACAAAACTATGTTAATGAAATTTGGAGACTGAAATTCCACCTTTCAACACACAATGTGTCGTAGCAACATCGCGGCTTCTCTACACAGTAATCCGTTCAAATATTGCAATTTTGCTACTGCATTAAGAGCAGGAGCTTCGTGAATAGTGACAGTGTAGAGATGATTGCCATTCTGAGTACTCTCCAGAGAAAGAAGAATTGTGAAGTTCTGGAAGCTTATTTTTCGCACAGAATTGAGTTGCATTCTGCGACGTGTGAAAATTGTTTTCACGAATTAAAGCGTCCATATCTGTGGTTGCATTTTTGTTATTCTGTTCAAATAAAATATCAACAGGCCCATTTTCGTCAGTCTTGAGTATCGAATTCTCCAAATCCGAGAATTCCAGGATGAACTGCTCTATGCGATGTAGGCGCCCATTCAGTTGCTCCAATACTTCAGTGTTATCATATATTGGCTTCATTTACAAATTTAATAATGCTTGTTAGTTTGCCTTTATTGTTGGCTCTTTGTTTCTTGTGTTTATATTGAAAAATGCATGATTTGTAAAAGGCAAACGTGAAACAAAACTTAAAAGTTTTTACTCAGAGATTATCATGCACAATTGTAATGGGCAAATCATAGAATAACCGTTACTCACGGTAATTTCCATCGAAAGGTGTGATGGTTATTGAACGAGCTATGTGGATACTGTTTCGCATCAAGCCTTGGTAATTTTCGTCCACCGTATCAATATCAAACTCCAAGGCGAGAAGGAGACCTCAATATCTATTTTCGAACCACATTTTCAGAATATTGACCAACCAAATTTTGGGTTTTAAAATTTGTTAAGCAATTTAAAATTAGCCGAAGTCGACCATTACAAACGGAACACAATTGGAAATGTAAAGTTTTTGGCTTATAGTTTGTGGGCCTTGGTAAATTTCGGAAATATTTAACAAAATTTTATTTTCTACGAAACAATTGAGCCATGCAGCCTAATTCCAGTGGGCAATCCACTCAGCACTAGGTGACATCACTGTCAATTCATTAAAACTCTTCCATTGCTGTTTACCAGAGCTTGATATTTAGCTGGATTTTTAAGCATTTCCCCGAGATATATTGCTAGGATTTCTCATCGATAATAATTTGAGTCTCACATAAAAGTCCGTAAGAGTTCAAAAAATCGAAAATCCGAAAAAAATTGTTGACATTTTTCCAATCATATATGCTACTGATGTGTATTGTTTGAAAATTATTGTTTCTGCATCATGTGACCACACGACCATAAATTGATTTCACCCAAAAAATATTAATTTACGAATGACCTTTACCAACAGAAGCAAGCGCGGGTTTTAGGTGCATTTTAGCATATTAAACAATAACCAAAAATAAGCCTTGATTAATAAATTCGGATTTATGGTATAAAAAGAAGTAGGATTAGGTAATTTGGTATCAGTCAAGCAACAGCTTCATTTCACACAAAACACCAACGCAGCTACCAAAAAACTACCAAAATGTATAAAATCGTAAGTGAAAAGTGTTAAAAACGTCCATCAGCAAATATTTCTAACAAAACCAAATTTTTTTTTATTAAAGATTGTTATCGTCCTTTTGGCCATCGCAGTAACATCAGCTAAACCTGGTATCATATCACCAATTGCGTATACCTCACCATTAGTTGAAACATTCGAAACGGTGCCCGTACATACATCAACAAGTTCACAATACTTTGTACGAAATTATTATGGGATTGATGCAGCTTCTTACTTTGCCAGCCCCGCAGTGACGTATGCCGCAGAACCGGTTGTAACCTACAATACAGCACCACTCAAATACACCGCCGCATACATATAAATATTTTTTTTAGTTTATTTATAAACAAAAGCTTCAATAAAATTATAAAAAATGAAAGCTTTTTGCATACTTTATTGTTCGCCTAAATGTTGTGTGTAAAAGCTGCGCACATAATGAAAATGCATTTCATTGATATGGCGCTAGTGCACATAAAATAACAAAACTAATTTTACGACATCGTGCACGAATTAATCATTAATTTATTAATATGAATTAAAACTTTCTTTTTCGTACACATTTGTCCGAAAGTGAGGCGTGTGTTTGTTTTACACACTTGCGATCATGAAATTTTTATAATTAAAATGTTTTTGAATGAATCTACATACAGTTCAATAAAACTGCAATTAGATCATCAGCAAAAAATTTGGCAAATCGAAATTGAAAGTCGAACACGCATTTCTTGTTGTATAAATTATATTTGTATATTTATGATAATAATCATCACGTATCACGTGTTTTGGGCGCTTGTCTTGATCGCGACAATCAAAATTTTATTTTGTTTTGTTTTTAAG
This sequence comes from Tipula helvola, assembly GCA_963556165.1. NCBI lineage: Eukaryota > Metazoa > Arthropoda > Insecta > Diptera > Tipulidae > Tipula > Tipula helvola. The sequence goes on along the minus strand of OY744483.1, from coordinate 41,522,658 downwards.
TGAAATCGGAAGTTATTAATTTCGCGAGTTTATAAAAATTGTGGTTTATTACAAAAATAATTGCATTTGGTGCATACTGATAAAATTCGGACAGCAATATCTCATTTGAATACAATGGATGCATTGTTTTAAAATTGATTTTTAATGGATTCGTAATAATATCTTAATTTGTGTTCAATCATTGATTGAATTGCAGATATAGAAAGTAGATTATCGACTATTATTATGCATCGTTGAGTGATTTTGATCACGCCGAATACATAACTTGTTGATAGCTTAAACTAGACAAGTGAAGCATTCATTAAAATGGTATGATGCAAGTAAGCATTTTAGATTTCTACCTGACAATTAAAAATTGTGTTCAAAATCTAAATTTTTGCGACGGACATTGTCATCATGACTTTATTAGGTAAGTTATAGGAGTTACTTAAGGCCAGAAGAGTCTCCGAAGATTTATTTCTGAGAGTGTTTTTATTGGGCCAAAAATATACTCAATATGTTAAGGGGACAAATGCAATAAACAAGATCCCAAATCCTTCGCATGGAAAAAACTTCTGGACAATAAGCTGCATAGCCAAATCCGACTTTCACCGCAGAATCTTTTCCAAATCTCGCAGAGTTCTTGTTACTGAACCATAAATATATTATATTTAGTGAACCCACAAGCTGAAGTGAAACAGCTCAAAAAATCAATGTTAGGAGAGCGAAAAAAAAATTTGTTAATAGGCGTCCAAAAGAGGAAAACCGACTCATTAAGCCCTTTCGTGTTATGTCTAATAAATACGAAAACGTCACTTTTCCAGGTTATGAAAACGATTGTAGTGTATCTTTCTAACGTAGTAACGCAAAAATGCAATTTTATGCAATAACAGTACTCGTTGGCTGGTAATGTGAAGTTTCTAAATATTTTGGAAAGAAACTTTACGCGAACCTGATTCATTGAAACTGGCAGAGATTTCTTTTGTGTACGCTGGTTTCAAACTATCGATTTGAATCAATGCTGTGTTTTTACATCTGATGTCAACCACAAAATATTTTCGAAATCGCTTCATATTTTTAAGGGCCTATCATAACGTATTCTTCAGACTGAAGACTGACTTGGTTAGATTATCATGGTTTAGAAAACTAAAGATTTCTCATTGATAGTTCAAATGCTTTTGAAAAAATTGTCCTGTAATTTTTAATGTTTTGCCGTAAACCAGCTCAATGCAGTATAATCCAAGTATCTATTGGGAAGAGGGCTACGTTCCGTTTTGGACATAAGTGCATTCGTCAATGGTTTATGATCCGTAAAAATTGTGAGTGCTCGCCAAATATTCATTTTGACCCGCCATCGTCTAAAAAGCTGTTTATGGTGGCTATTCCCCTTAATTTCTACTAAACACTCAGATGTCATCAATATAAGTGGAAACAAATTCCAGATCATTTATCACAGTTTTCATAAATCATTGAATGCTTGACTAGCATTCCTTAGGCCAAATGGCATTCGATTATACTCAAACAAACCAAATGGAGTTGTTATGGCCGTCTTGTCGATATCCTCCCGAGCTACTGGAATATGGCAGTATACCCTGACTAAATCAATTTTAGAGAACACTGGACAACCATATAAATATTTAGTAAAATTATGACGGTGAGATATTGGATACCTATATCCGGAATGGTAATAGCATTTAAACGGTGATAATTGCCGCATTGACCCAAGACCCTCTACTTTCCTTCTTTGATACTATAGATCAAGTGGTGAAGAAACACAGGATGATAATGGGTTACAACATCCCAATTGAACCATGTGATGTGCTCGAATTCAAATTTTGCAGCTTTAAATTTTATTAAATCCAATCTTCTGCACGCTTTAATGAGAAATCATAATTAAAACTTGTAACGAGAGAAAATCTTAATTGTTTAAATGTTGATCAAACGTCTACCCTTTAAGTCAACTAACAATCCAAATTTGGTCAAAAATCGGCATTAGTCTATTGACGGATGCTAACAGAAATGGATGGATAAAAATATGTACAGCATAATCCTAAATCAACGTGCAACAATTTTGTACCATGGGTGATAAGAAAAAATCAGACTCTTTACGGCAATAAAAATATAAAGTGTGAAGAATGACCGAAATATTAGCCCCTGTATCCACTAAAAACATCAACTTATTTCGCGTATCAATAATAAAAAGACAGCGTTGGTTGTTTGTTCCACTAATAGCCGCAATTGTAGTGGACCATTCTAGTTTGTTGGATTTTTTTTACTTCTGAATTATCACTCGACTGAAAATTACATGGCTTGTTGCATTTTTTAGCTTTATTTCCGAATTTGAAATGATACCAGAAACAGGTTTTCTTTTAGAAATTAGGTATACATCTGCTCCGCGATTGGCTAGAATTACGGTTGTGACGATAATGATTAGTTGAGTAGGCACATACTATATATTTCTATTTATGAACCTCTTTTTCAAGACGATCTACTTTTCCTACTTGCGGTTCTATTGTAGCAGTATAGATGACGCAGAATCAAAAAAGAAACACCATAGAGGTTTTGTTACAAGCTTGATAAATTTTATCTGCTAGTTCTGTTAGATCAGATATATTTTTCTTACTTTAACTAATGGGATTAACGATTTATGGCCGAAGGTAGTCGTCTGAACCACAATCTAATTATTAAACTATCACCGAATGTATCGAATCGAACTGTTTCAAGTGCCTATTAAATTCGGATGGTTGTTCATCCCATAACTCGCTGTTAGAGAAGAGTTCTTCGATCCGGCGCTCTTCACACAAAGAATGACGATCAATTTATTTTTCTTTTACCCCTGAATATGCATTGGTATGCGAAGGATTTTTTGAATTAAATCTAGAACTCTGCTAGAACGCTTATCGTTTTCGTCGTCTAGACCAATGATAAGGAAGTCGCACAGAAATTTTACAACGCCCAAATATATACAAAATTGGATTTTTAAACTCGAATATTCTCAACAATTAAACTCAAAAATTATTCCCAAACCATAATAATCGTTATTATTTCAATAATTAAAGTACAGCTTCTTTACCACACCAAATCAATTTACAAAACCAATTTTCATTGAATTGAAAAATTTCGTAATTTCGCTGATATCTACTCAGCGGGAGACAGTCAACCTTGTGGTGGATTTTATAATATTACACCAAAATGGTCTGGTGTTTTCCTAAACGTGCACCAAAATGATCAGATGAGATCCGGCTGGAAATCCGTAATTCATTTAATCCAAAGCAACTATGTCCGCTGATATGTTTTGGTTTCTCGAAAATGTATGATTTTCAAAATATGTTCCCGGTTATATAAAATACTGAAAAATTTTCTATGATTTTCAGTTTAAACTCCATATCAAAAAACGTGTGATTTGCTGAGTATTTATTGGAAGCATAAATTTGTGATTTGCTTGATTTGCGAGCCAAACAACTGATGTCAAAATACCATGCATTCGGTTATTCCACTGTGCAATAAAAATGTGCTGTTTTATAACTGCGATGTACGTAAATTATTTCAAATATATTTATTAATTTTGTACGAATCAAAACGTCTTCAGTCACTTCTTTATTGCTACGTCATTATGATCACGTCGGTATCACTAATACTGTTGGCTGTAGCTATAGAGCAATAACAGTAGGTGTTGGGTGGCACCGACGCGACGGTCGATACAGACCGTTTTTCGTAAACGTATACATTTTCGGGTTGTATCATAAACTTCCTAGTTACATACACTCATTTTACTTCAAAACGTCAAGAGATATTGAGGCAAAATACCTTATGCTGCCAGAAAGCGATTCTCTTTAAATTTATAGGCAAAAGTTAACTAAGGGCTAGCTCATCTCAAGACGGCATAGCCTCAACTGATCAAGTTAGATCTTTTGATATTCCAGATGAAAAATCTCACTTCAAAAAGCGAATAAAGGATTAATTTGTCTTGAACGGTATCTGATAAATATTTTTTATGAAATGGTTGACTAAACAGCTTTAATTAATTTAATCTAGGTTTAGCTATTTTTTAAAAATTTTGTTTTTAATTAATGAGCCGAAATTACGCACATACATACGTGAGTTTATCTCAAGTCAACTCAATCAACTTAACCCTCAACTGATCCTCTTAATCCCTTAATCAACCCCAACTCAATCCCCAACTGAACGTGCAAATGTGTCACAACGCAATCTGCGCACACCAATCCTCAACCAAACCTTCAACACAATCACAAATCCAACATCAACTTCACTTCAACTCAACCCGAACTCGACCACCAAGTCAACCCTTATCCAATTACCCTCAGTCCTACATCCAATCCTTAACTCGACCCCAATTCAACCTCCTTGAATGAGCCTTCCTCCCTCCAAACAACCCCCAACTGAACCATAAAGTCAACACTCAATTCAATCCCTAAGTTAACACGCTTCAGAAACTGAAACTGAACTGATCAATTCAAATTAATGGGAGAACTAAAATGATTTTTTGAAAGTTCTGGAATGTGTTCAATTTGGATATAATTTGACTGTTTCTAAACTATTTTAATCTGTGTGACGGAAATGAGATTCTGAAATGATTTCCAGAAGATGTTTTGTAATATAGCCAATTAGGATGGAATTTCACTATTTCTGAATCGGTTATGGTGAACCTCTGAAAGTGGGGTTCTAAAATGATTTTTTGATTTTTGGGTAAAGCTCTGGAACATGGCTAAATAAATGATATTCTAAAATAATTATTTGATGGATCTGTACCTGTACTGGAGAACCACAATTTTTTTTCTAAATCAATCAAATAAATACATTATACAATAAAACAATTTCAAGAATTTTCCTGGGAAGTATCGGATATCCTTTTGATTTGTTTTCCCCCTTTTTTCTTTATGAATTTCATTTTATTTCAGCTTAAATTTCCAAATTAAATCTTCGTTTCCCGAAACATTTCAAAATTCACCATTTTCCAGAACTTATGATATTTCATGTTTTTTCCCATTATTTGTAAATAAGCAAGTTTTGCTAAGCTAAAGTTGCTCGATTTAACGATACGCACTCTGTAAAAAGAATTAATATTAACTTGTTTACAGATTAGGCGTACAAACTAGAGCAGAAAAAGTATGTATTCAAAAATAGACTGGATTCATACTGCATATGAAGTATTACGGTAACTTTGTTCGTCATAGTAATTTGTTGTGTTAATGCTTTCAGAAATGATCGATGACAACCGATCACCTCGACAATAGAGTAAGAGCTTTGTTATTGGCCTATAAAATCGGAAATATACTGAGCGACAGATCAGGTGCGTTCGAGTGTCATTCTTTATGAAAATAGCTTCCCACTGCAGTACTGAAGCATCACTATGACGAAAACAGAAAGAAAAATTGTTCGACCAGAAAAGGATTTGCCCCTGTTCTAAAATGAAGAGCGAGCAACAGGCACCACAACGAACTAATGGAACTGTTACAGTAACCAAGACAATCAAGAATATTGAATAAACGTTTTTTGTTAGTTGAATGCAAAAGTCTCTAGACACGTGTGTTTAGGAGTTCTATTGCATTTTCGACCAACAGAGTTGACGACTGAATTTTATTAAACTAGGTGCAATGAATTGACGCCCATAGTCCTAATTTCCTTTTTCTAGAAATTAAGGTGCACAAGGAGCTATATCTTTTCTGAAAGGCATTAAAGTTCATAGTATAAAGAAAACAACGACCACGGTTGTTATATTTTCGTATAGGCATTAAAGCCCTTAGTGGATAATTCTAGAAAGGAAGACTTAATTTTAAAATATTATGGAAAATGGATATTTCCATTCTAGTTTTAAATATAAATTTAGAGTCGAAGAGAAATAATTTCGCCACACTGCGAAGACGGTTTAATGTCCATGTTTCATTCATCGGATTCGATTCAAGTAGCGCTGCAATATATGGATGAAAATCTGTAGATATTTCTCTTATGCCACGATATTATCCCTCAGGCTAGAATTTTGGATGCTGAGTGCCTGTTGTCAGTGCCATTCTAGTTTCTTTCATCTTAAAAAGATAATTGGAGATTTCCCATGTGCGATTTTTCTCGGAATAGCACCACGACAATTACCGATCAACCAAAGATTTCTAGGTTTAGATGAATTTTGAAATATAGTGAAAATTGAATGGTGTCAGCAAGTGGATTATTCTCCAAAATTCCAGATACAGCAGTCGATTATTGTATGTGGTATAGATGGACGATATTTTAATTCAGCAACTACAAGTAGCAGTCTGAATTGACGTTACCTCCATGTATGGTTCTGTTGGATAAGATCTCTTGTATTTTTATTCTGCTCAACAGGTTATAGGCCCAGAATCGGTAGTTAGTATTCAGTAAAACAAAAATATTATATATAAAGGTTACCGTTGAATTACTCAATTTGATTAGAAATCAATGGATGGTTCGGAAATTTCAAGTAAAAATTTTACTGATGGATATTGAATTGTTTCATGTGGTGTCGGGTAACCTCAAACGGCAGCCGATAAAGATAATTCAAGCAAATGGATTAAATTGGATAGAAAATCACAACAAATTATTGCTACAACTAAAGAGCAGGTGGACAAAGTTGCATGAAATATTTGAGCTAAAATCAAATACTAGCATACATTTTATTACAACAAGAATTCTGTTCTTTTTCAAAACAATCCGGAGACAATATGGCAAACCATACATATTGCAAATTATCGATTCTGGAGCCAGTGATCATATGACGTTTAACAAATAGTCGTTTGGTGGTTAAGAGGAGTATAGCGATAAACGAAACATGTTATAGAATCGGTTAAAGTATTAAGGCGTATATGGAAGAGGAAAAAACGACATTTTATAGTGTTCAACAATCGTACTTAGAAACAAAAATTCTTATCACAAGTCTTTTAAGTTCCAGGCATAAAGATGAATCTGTTCTACCAAATTCAAACTTTGGATAAAGGTTACGGATTACAATCAAATAAAGAGCGATGTGAATTGATCAAGGATGGACGTAGCAGTGGGAGTTCGAACAGGTAAGCTTTTCAAAATACCTTTCAAAGTGGATGGAATCCATGAATAGCGAACAACAGACGCCACAACGAGGGCAACTGGCTTTTACGAATATCGAATAAACGATTTGCGTTAGTAACGTTAAATCAATAGTTTGGATAAAATGCAATAGCCCCAGACACGGCTTTATTTCTCTTCTAAAATTGAATTACAGTCAACTATAGGAAGGAAATAAGGCTCACGGTCATTGGTACCTTATCGAATTGGCTTTATATGGTAATCCTGGAAAAGGAAAGTTTAATTTTAAAATTATATTGGAATTCATCATTTTCCAGTGTATTTTAAAAATCAATCTTCCTCTTCCAAAAATTCTGTTTATTTATAACGGAGGAGAAATAATGCTGCCTTTCATTCGTGGGATTCGTTGCGAATATTGCTGCTACGTGGATGAAAATCTGTAGCTATTTTTACTGCTAATATCATAAGACCAATCATCGTCCAACCAAAGATTTTTAGGTCTATGTATATGGTTTTTGGCCCATGGTGCACATTGAGGCTTCGGTTATCGCCATTTTGATGATGACTGTTCTTGAACGGTGCCACTGTGTGGGAAACTTGCTTGATCAATTCCGCGGTATTCCAACGAGTGGTACGCTGGAAGCTTCCCGTTTAGTGCTGATGTCTTTGAGCCTAGCGAAAATGTTTCCCTGTGAACATGCTTATGTGGTAAATATGTACTGGCAACGACCGAGTTGGGGCTCGTTGGAGCGTATCCCGCTGTTATCAGAGGTACTAGAGTGAAAGGAGTTTGTACAGTTGCTACGATATATAATGCCTAAACATCCGTTTTTAACATTGTAGTCGCCTAAAGCGCTTTTAATGACTTTGTGCTTAGGACGGTTTCCTGCTGATCGTAGAAATCGTCTTTAATTTGATCAGGCTACTCTTCAGTGGGGACTTGAATGTTCTGAAATGTGACGTTAAAGTAACTTCCATGAATCCTTATTGTACAAATTCGATCGTTGATAGGAATGAAGTCAGTCACAAATTGACCAAATCGGTCAATGAATAATATTTGGCTATGGAGGAAAAATTTTAAGGCAACATTAAAGTCGTCAAGTCTCCTCATATATTGCGCGAACATCTACAAAAATTTGGAGGAGCCATGGAGGAATCGTTGAGGTGAACAAATGCCTTCATGGGATGTAGAGCCAGCGGAAGGAAGGAAGTGCTATATTATCTTTCCCAGTTGGCTTTGTATCGTGTATCGTGGATGTTCCTTCTAACGGTGTTTCTTGATCTTTCAAAAAATCAACAATATCGAAATATCATAATGTTGGTACATAAATTTCGTCAACTCCAACCCCTGACTTTTCACTGGCATTGATTTTTTTTCTTTCTCGACGGTAACAACTTCTTATATTTGTAATTCTTCTTTTTAATCCGTCCACTGTTATATCTTTCTCAATTTTTTTATATTCTACTAATAATTCATTCCACGCTTTCGCCCGAAGGTATCTATTTTTGTAATTCTCATTTGTAATCTGACATAATACAGATTTTTCTCTAAATTTATCAAAACAATCACGCCATTCAACAATATTTTGGGATTGTCATTTTGGTAAATTTCAAAATTTTATGTACATATGAGAATAAAAAACCAGTTTTAATTGACAATTTTGACAATGCTTCCTTGGTTGTTGATACAACATTGCCATACACAGTTCAACATGTTTATCAACCATTAGCTCCGCCTCCATAAAATCAAAACGTTTTGATTTTACTTCAACCGATTAGACAACTGTCAAATTGGTTGATAAACTACACTATACACGATCAAACTTTTCCGTAGACTCAACCAAGTTGTTCAAAATGTTCAATTAAGTATGGGCTGCTTTAGTTAGAATTTGCACCATAAAAATAAATAACCAGTGAATTCTCACCGGGCAATGCAGACGGCATACAGAGTTAAAATCGGGTAATCGAGTTAGCCGGGTATTTTGTTTATGTACAGTAATCCCCCCTATAACACGGTAGATTCGTTCCGCGTTATAAGAAAACGCGCTCGTATGACCCCGTATAACGCGTTATGTACAAATGATTCACGTTTAACTTTTCTCGTTAAAGGTGGTTTAAATCGAATATTAAGGAAAAACTATGTTATGAACGAAATATGTGCGTTTTATTAAAATCAATGTGGGAAATCCCCGCGTTGTATGGGGGAAAACACGTGTTATACGAGGGACATGAAATCGCGTAATATGAAAACGCGTTATAAGAGTACCGTGTTATAGGGGGGATTACTGTATATTAGTGCACTAATTATCTGTCAATTCTCTGTGTTACAATATGCAAACGTGACAATTTTGAAACAGCTGCCAATCTTACACCTTATCATTTAACATAACATGTTGATACATGAAATTATTGAGATGCCAGCAATACGATTACATCCTGACTACGGAAGTTTAAAAAAAAATTATTCGGAAGGGGAAATTTGTTTAGAAAATAAATAGACTACGCGTCGATAGGTTGCCTGCTGAAAATTGTTCAGCAGAATATTTACGTAAACTCACAGTAAAATCAGTTTTATTACTTTTATTTGCATATACTAAATAGTTTGTGATGGAACATGACTTAATACCGAATTGTTTCGTTTATTTATTTCAAAATTATTAATCACTGGAGGTTATAATCTCCAGTTAGAACACAAAACACGAACAAATAGTTTATTCGAACCGGCAAAATTGTTGATATGTTGAATAGGTTGGTTCAAAAGTTGGCCACCTGTCCAATCATATTCTGCACAATTAAGAAACACAAAAAAAAACTGGAAATTGTAACGCATATTACTTCGGTCTAAAAAGACCAAAGTATTGAAATCCTGTCAAAAATGACGAAAAATTTGGTTGGTCCAAAACCACTTTTCTCGACGTTTTAAAAGTCCCTGAGTCTGAAAAAGCAAAAAAAAAAAAATGTCCGTCCGTCTGCCTGGATGTCTGGATGTCTGGATGTCTGGACCCATGGTATCTCGAGAACGGCTTGTCCGATTTGGATTTTATTTTCGCCAATCTGTTTCTATGGTCAAGGCGGAGATTTGAAAAGCTTTTGGAGACTGTACGTCAAGGGGGTGGGGTACCTGCCATACGAATTGACCCAAAATAACTGCTTTTATAAATATTTACGATTTTTTTATATGTGCTTATTTGATTATTGAATTGGACATTAAATTTGGCATTGAATTGGGAATTGATTTGAAGATTAAATTAGGGGTCAATTAGCGCGTTGAGTTGAAATTGAGTTGGAGTTGAGTTGGGGTTGGATTTGGATGTGGTGAATAGTTAACAAATTTTTTATATGATGGAACTTGCCTATTTATCAACCGATTACGATGAAATTCGACATTTTTATTGGAAATGGGATTCTAAAATGATTTATGGATGAAGTTCTGGGATTTTAAAACGATTCCTGGATGAAGTTCTGGAATATGGCCAAGTATGATGGAACTTGTCTATTTATCAACCGATTATTATGAAATTTAATATGTGTGTTAGAAATGGGATTCTAAAATGAGTTTTGGATGAAGTTCTGGAATATGGCCAAGTAGGATGGAACTTGCCCATTTCTCAACCGATTGCGATGAAATTCGACATTTGTATTGGAAATGGGATTCTAAAACGATTTATGGATGAAGTTCTGGGATTTTAAAACGATTTCTGAATGAAGTTCTGGAATATGGCCAAGTATGATGGAACTTGTCTATTTATCAACCGATTATTATGAAATTTAATATGTGTGTTAGAAATGGGATTCTAAAATGAATTTTGGATGAAGTTCTGGAATATGGCCAAGTAGGATGGAACTTGCCCATTTCTCAACCGATTACGATGAAATTCGACATTTCTATTGGAAATGGGATTCTAAAATGATTTATGGATGAAGTTCTGGGATTTTAAAACGATTTCTGGATGAAGTTCTGGAATATGGCCAAGTATGATGGAACTTGTTTATTTATCAACCGATTATTATGAAATTTAATATGTGTGTTAGAAATGGGATTCTAAAATGAGTTTTGGATGAAGTTCTGGAATATGGCCAAGTAGGATGGAACTTGCCCATTTCTCAACCGATTACGATGAAATTCGACATTTTTATTGGAAATGGGATTCTAAAATGATTTATGGATGAAGTTCTCGGATTTTAAAACGATTTCTGGATGATGTTCTGGAATATGACTAAGTATGATGGAATTTGTCTATTTATCAACCGATTATTATGAAATTTGATTTGTGTGTTAGAGATGGGATTCTAAAATGAGTTTTGGATGAGGTTCTGAAATATGGCAAAGTATGATGGAACTTGCCCATTTCTCAACCGATTACGATGAAATTCGACATTTTTATTGGAAATGGGATTCTAAAATGATTTATGGATGAAGTTCTCGGATTTTAAAACGATTTCTGGATGATGTTCTGGAATATGACTAAGTATGATGGAATTTGTCTATTTATCAACCGATTATTATGAAATTTGATTTGTGTGTTAGAGATGGGATTCTAAAATGAGTTTTGGATGAGGTTCTGGAATATGGCAAAGTATGATGGAACTTGCCCATTTCTCAACCGATTACGATGAAATTCGACATTTGTATTAGAAATGGGATTCTAAAATGATTTATGGATGAAGTTCTGGGATTTTAAAACGATTTCTGGATGAAGTTCTGGAATATGGCCAAGTATGATGGAACTTGCTTATTTATCAACCGATTATTATGAAATTTAATATGTGTGTTAGAAATGGGATTCTAAAATGAGTTTTGGATGAAGTTCTGGAATATGGCCAAGTAGGATGGAACTTGCCCATTTCTCAACCGATTACGATGAAATTCGACATTTTTATTGGAAATGGGATTCTAAAATGATTTATGGATGAAGTTCTCGGATTTTAAAACGATTTCTGGATGATGTTCTGGAATATGACTAAGTATGATGGAACTTGTCTATTTATCAACCGATTATTATGAAATTTGATTTGTGTGTTAGAGATGGGATTCTAAAATGAGTTTTGGATGAGGTTCTGAAATATGGCAAAGTATGATGGAACTTGCCCATTTCTCAACCGATTACGATGAAATTCGACATTTTTATTGGAAATGGGATTCTAAAATGATTTATGGATGAAGTTCTCGGATTTTAAAACGATTTCTGGATGATGTTCTGGAATATGACTAAGTATGATGGAATTTGTCTATTTATCAACCGATTATTATGAAATTTGATTTGTGTGTTAGAGATGGGATTCTAAAATGAGTTTTGGATGAGGTTCTGGAATATGGCAAAGTATGATGGAACTTGCCCATTTCTCAACCGATTACGATGAAATTCGACATTTGTATTAGAAATGGGATTCTAAAATGAGTTTTGGATGAAGTTCTGGGATTTTAAAACGATTTCTGGATGAAGTTCTGGAATATAGCCAAGTATGATATAACTTGTCTATTTCTCAACCGATAATCATGAAATTTGATTTGTGTGTTAGAAATGGGATTCTAAAATGAATTTTGGATAAGGTTCTGGAATATGGCTAAGTATGATGGAACTTGCTCATTTCTCAACCGATTATAATGAAATTCGACATGTGTATTGGAAATGGGAGTCTGAAATGAGGTTTGGGCGAAGTTCAGGAATATGGCCAAGTATGATGGAACTTGGCTATTTCTTAACCGATTATAATGAAATTTGATATGTGCGTTGGAAATGGCAATATTTGATATGTGTGGAATATGGCCAAGTAGGATGGAACTTGACTATGCCTTAACCGCGGGTATCATTGTGTTAGACATGTGCGTTGTAAATGGGATTCTAAAATGAGTTTTCGGAAAAATTTCTGTAATATGGTCAGTTAAACGGTTAGAAGTATCAGTATAATTTGTTATACTACTTTCGGTATAAAGTTCTAGAATACGATTTTTCGTTTTAAATTGGATGCATGTACCCATGTTGAAGCTTTTGACCTGTTTGGCTGTTGTTGTATAAGTAAATATATATTGATTAAAATAGAAATCAATAATGTCAAAACAGTCACACCAACTTTATGATATTATTGAAGATACTAAAGACCGAAGTTCTGATCACCTCGTGAGGTTTCAGCCCTTTATATTTTTCCAATTAAATTTACAAAAATGAAATATTTTGTTTTTGTAAACATATTAGAAATACAAATTAATTAATTTTATTCGATCAATTACAAAACTATTCAATAACTAATGAAAATACGCAAAAAAAACGCACAACGAAGTCATTCGAACTTTTTTTTTTTTGCACCTGTTGGCATTTTCTTTAATATTCTTAGAAATATGTACATATGTAACACGTTTGACATAAATCTTTAAAATATTTTTTTGTGTTTTTTTTACAAAAATATGTTTCAATAGTAATTAATAACAAAACATTTTTTTTTGTGCTTCTTTGTGTACAATGAGGAAAATTTAGTGACGTGGGAAAAATGTTTGTTTATTGTTTTGCGTTTTATAAATGATTCTAAATATTACAGAAGCAGTACGAAATCTGTCATTGCTGATTGTTGGTACTGGATTATTTCTTGCTGTTTATTTTTAAGATGTTGTTCTTTTTCGGGGACAATTAGATAATTTTGTTAACTACATACAATGGATTAGTTTTCAATTGACGTCATTTTGGTGTAGGTAATGCTTCAAATTCATGCATGTAATAAGTTACGTTTTATAGCAGCTGATCTTTTATGTTACTGCACTGATTGTGTCATTTAAATTAAGTTTTATCGTTCATTAATATGTTTGATATGCACATACTCTATATAGCATGTCTATGCCCTGTCGTTTATGCTATTTTCGATATACTTACTTAAGATTGTAAACAAAAAGTTTTGATTTACTTGTGCTACGGGCTGTAAGTTAAGAAAGGCCCCCAAGAAGTGTATGGGGTGCAAACTTATTAATTACCTTCTTTATTAAATATCGATGAGAATGATTGTTAATCCACTGAATCATAATTACTATAGCTTATTGTAACTACATTGCTTAAATTCCTAAAGATAAACGCGGCTCTTTATTTTGCCAACCTCTTCGTTTTATAATTACATTCAACCTGTAGTAGAGGTTTCAGATTAGTTTAAAATACTTTCTACTAATACTACAAGCCTGTTCACAAGTATTATTGAATTAAAGATTGTATTATCCAAATTAGAGAAGATGCTTTTATACCTGGCGTGCACAATTCGTTCCGAATGTTAACCTTTAGCGCAGCTAAACGCCAAAGTAATACATATTACTGAAGTGATTGGATAGTTTATCACATTCCAGGGTCTAATTTCTTGGCCCTCGAATAAAACTAGAATGTGCCAAAACTTGTTTGTGAGCGAAATACATAAATTTTACACTTTTTTTTCAAAGATCTGTTGGGTGATGGAAGAATTGTTTACTATCCTAAAGAATTTATATTCAGTGTTTGTCAGTTTTGCAAATCACTTCATTTACTAAACAACGCCACAAATGGAAAGTTAAGCTATAATTTCATCTTTTCTAGATCTCTCGAGATTCTTCTTTCTCTGTCTGCTACATTTGTGTAATTTATTTTACGCTCACTATCGATATAATTAAATACGATAATTCTGTTAATTTTACTTCAATGGGAAAAGGAAAAAAAGGGTTTGGGAACAACAATTTAAAGAGAATAAATCTACGTCTTCCTACATTGCAATGTACATAGGATGTCTGTTAAGACCCAAGAATTTTTGTACTGCTGTCGATAAAAATGATTGATACTATATCCGTAAAGAACCGACACATTTTTGTTTTTCTGATGTTAAAAACCATGAGCGCAATTTTATACAGCAACATTGAAATATACCTTGACCAATTGACCCAATTGGACTCCTTAAAACCTTTTTTTATATTGATTTGAACCACTTGGTTCATTAAATCAAGCTTTATGAGTAGATACTTTTAAGGCTGTTAGTATGTGAAAATCTCCATTACGTCCAACACTTATTGTCATCTGCCACATGAAGGTATGTATCAATAATTTTGAGATATAAGGGAAACGCATCAACCTCGTACAACACTGAACCCACAAAACTCGGCATTTTCAGAAAAAAATACGTTGACGTGCTCGTGTGGTAACAAAACGTTGAGGCCAATTCTAGATAAACTGCTTACATCTGTATACGTAGTAATACGTAGTTTGTAATGAATGTTTTCCATTTAGATGGGCACGATTTTATGTAATGGAGCTTAATCATCGAACCACATCAACGAATCGTTGCATCAAAATGTATTAATGGATTATTTAAAGTGGATATGACAGACGATCGTAAATTTGTTAATCGAACTGGGTCTGTATCGAAGCGTCTGTTACAATTAGATTCTAGTCCAAATTTAGCTGCGCCAAAATTGCTTTAGCTGGTTTCTCAGGATAACCGCCGCTGAAAGCAGATCCAAAAACCCCTAGTGTTTGGACCCTAAATTGTTTTCAACAATTTTTGAATAATTGAGTTGGGTTGTTTCTTAGTTCAAATATAAAAGCAGCCAATCGAGCGCACCAGCAACTGAATTTATTGAGGACGACAACAGGTACATCATCTTCTTGAATTCTAATTTGACAAGCAAAGTAACATTGAATAAAGGTCAAAACAACTCGTAAGGACTGTTGATAATTATCTTCAATGGATGACAAATTTTGTGAATTTCTCTTCAAATTCTGATTCTTCCTGATAAAGTGGCCTAAAATAAAGGAAATATAAATCTCTTCCCCAAACAGCAAATCATTAGAAGAAGTATGACATATATTGTATTATTACAAGGCATGAAGGCAAAGACATTGGTTTTAATTCAAATGAGAACCTAACCTCTATAGCACACACAAAATGAATCATCATAAAATTTAATTGTGAACCAGAGTTTTACAGTGACCATAACAACATGCCTATTTTGGATATGACGGAACGGAAGCTTTATTAGTTGACTGGCCTGAATTGGTTCAGAATTTTGGTCCGATAATGCGACTGCCAATATGGCACAAGCAAGTATTAAAAGTAGTCATTGAAAATGTTACAAGTAACGAAATAACGTAACGATTTTTAAAAATAGTGTTACAAACAACAACGAACGTGCCAATAAATCCACTTTTTATGAAAATTGGTGGAAAATCCAGTTGCCTACAACTAAATGAGAAATATCGGATGCCCTTATAACTTTTCCAACTAATCATATGGGAGGAAACACAAATAGTTGATGAATTAATGAAAAAGCAGAAATACACCAATAATCATAATCCAATGCAATAGAGTATTCAGCAAATATTAGCGGAAATGATCGGAGCTTCACAAAGCGCTAACTCTTCGGGAATAAAGTAATTTGATATCAGTTTAGGTACTTTGAATGTCAAAATATATTATTTCTCAGGATGACCGTGAAATAAATTTCCAGAAAATCAAATTCATGCTTTAAAGTGCAATTATTGAAACAAACAAAATATAATATATGAATACCTGGACAGCAGCATGTTTCTTAAGTTGAAGCACATACTTGGCCCACAGATTTTCAAATTTTCCGACCCATAAAAATACTTTTTGACAAACTTAAAATGTTGGGAAAGGTTCGTCTGCAGTCACGAAATGACGAAAAAGTTCTTTGGATTGCGAGGAGTGCTAAATTGAAATATTCTTGAGCTGGTTTGGTGAAAGAATATTGTCCCCTCACTTGAGAATTCACAGCGATTTAATGATTTAATGGAAGAGCAGCGTTAGGTGATTCTTCAGTTTAATCTGACCGTTCTTTAAGTTTCTCTTCCAGCATGTGGGATAATCTTTCTGCATTAATTTATAAGTACTAAGAAATTTTTCACCTTTGTTTTTCTCGACTCTAGATGGCAATGGTCTACCGTTTGAGGTGGGTTTGCGAAAAGCAACAACTTGTTAAAACTTCTGTAGATCCCGCTCGCTTTCTTACAAGAAATCAAACTCATATTTTACAATAAACCCTCCGGGGTCACCACGGGGTCACCAAAACGAAATAATGAATTTGCATCGCTACTGATATTCTTGAACTCTTCTAACAGACCAACGATTACTAATGTGGTCGAGATTGGTTTGGGAATTCGATTCTTTCATAATATTGGTTACTTCTGTCTCTAATTGAATAGCTTCTTCTAAAGTATTCACTTCCATCAGTGAATCATCTATGTCGCGTTCAATAATACTAGGAAATGGCTCTCTGGTATCCATTGCAATCTGTTTAAGAACTCTAGTTACGAGATAATCTGTGCTGATGATATTCCGTAAGTTAGCGTTTGTAATTCGAAAATTTGGACTGGTTCGGTGGAGTTAGTTCCCTAATCGTCTGAATTAACCTGATTTGGAACAGGCAATATCTGATTAAAATATCAGCTAGAGGATTTTGTATGGTTGCGGTCCGACTAATAGATGAACATTCAAGGAAAATCCGGTTGCATACTTAACCAATGCGTCAAAATCACTCGCAATTTCGTAGTTATGCTAGACTCCTTCAAAATACAGTGATGCGGTAGATATGTAAAGCCTTGCAGTAGACATCCTACCGTTTTGTTTTAGAGGCCTAATTTTTGTGCGCATGTTTCAGAAATGATCGAAGTCTGAGAGCCTGAATCTAATAAGGTTTGACAATTGTAGTATTGGCCAATAATATCTGCTATTTTTACTAACGCTGTCAGAAGATAAGCTAATTGTAATTCATTATTAATATATACACAGAAATAATTAAAAGGTCCCAAATTATTACAAGTGCATTGAATACTGGAGGATGGAGTTACTTCTTGTTGAACACTAACAAGTAATGGATTGTGCCCGGCTTTCTCTCTTCTAAATCGGTAATATGTGCTTGGGAATGATGATGTTTTCCACAATAGTGGCATTTAGTTTTTGTTGTCCATTTATATACCGTAATAGCCCAACTGAAACAATTAAAACAGCGGTTAGTATAGCGGTTGAATTTACACTAATAAAGTAAATGACTATTTCCTTCACATAAGGGGAAAAACCAAGAGTACTAATTAAAGTTGTAGCATTCGGCTTCACTAAATTTGGCATTCGTTTTGTGTAGCTATACGTACTGAATCAAAGGCATCAGCGCGTTTCATTAGAAATTCAAGCAAAATATCGCAACTAGGAATATCTGTATCAACGTTTCCATTAGCCCATTTTTTCTTAGTTTCGTCACCCAACTTTTGTAATAAAATATATATCAACCAAGGGTTGCGGTTTTGTGTTTCAGAACCAATGGCTTTCAGACCTCGAATCACTTCCTCGACACTGTCCATAATTCTTTTTATATTTTGGGCTCAAAGTCTAGATACGTTTTTTTAGGATCATAGCGCTTTTTCAATTTCGACATGGCTTCAATATAGTTGGCATCAGAATCAATTAAATGTTTAAGAAGTACTACTTCTCTACGTAAAAGACCTTTCAAACATTGAAACTTTTGCGCAGGGTTGAGACTTAGATTTTCGTGGATGGTCAAAGAGAATAAGTCATAAAATGACTGCCACTCGGTGTCGTCTCCACTAAATGTTGGTATTTGGATTTTGGAAAGCGTAAAGTCCACATTACCCATCTTGAAGGTATTGACACGGTGATTATCCGGTGTTTTGCGTAACCATTTAATAAGGGTCGCGATCATAATACATAATAATTATCTTCAAAATCATCTCGCTGACTGGCTTCCGCGCATTTTACTTGAAATATTGCGTCTTCTAATTCACCAAATTCAGTTCACTTCTAATCGTTAGCGTACTTACCGAAAATATTACATTTCCACATTGTCTCGACTAAACGCTTGTTCCGAGATAACAGTGTTGCACCCGTTCGGATTGGCATCATTAATCCATTACTGAGTGTGTTAAATCTATGTGTGCAATATTACTTTAAATTATTGTCTATAATTAGTGGCGTTTATCCGCTGATGTCATGAAGTTACATGCCACACCCATATATACCGAAACACTAATTATAGACGGCCCAAGACCACAATTCCTAAATTAAACTGTAAAACAATAGAATTTCCTTTTCACTTTTAAGAAATTCCATCATCACTTTCCATTTCTACATGCTAAACGTATTAAATACTTAGCCATAAAATCTAAACAATTTTAATTCAATTTCATTTTTAACTACCCAAATTTAATTAAAAACAATTTAATTTAATTTAGGCAGCAAAGAAAATTATTTTATTAAACAATAATCATGCGTATAGTCTATATACATAGAAAGATAGTGAAAGGGGTGCTTTTCGATTTTATTGATAAAATTTATAATTTATTGGTGACCCCCCCACCCATCCACCCACTTGCTCGATATATTGATTTGACGGAGAAATTGACGATTTAATTTATAATTACAAATAATTTTATTATTATTGGGCCAAGTATATATACCGACACAGAATTTCACTTGGTTATCAATTTCACTTTCGCGGTCATCGAGTAACATTAAAATCGCATATATACAGTTTACAGTAGTTCAAGTTTATAATAATAAAAACTAAATTTTAGTTGCTAGTGAATACAAATTTTATTTACGATATAAAAAAATGAATTACTTCAAATTGGTTAGTATTTGGTTAATAATAAAAAAATGATTTAATCGAATATTCTAAGTATAAGTGTGTGTGCGCAATATGTTTATAGTTATACGAGATTCACTTTCTTTGCACATTGGATGTAATGAAAGTGCAAGCAAAAGTGTATTTTATTGTTTTCAATGCTGAATCAGCAGACATATTATTGGATACCCCGAAATCGTACCTACCGTATCAGCTTTGGCCGAAACATTGAATCATGATTCATCATGCAATCTGATTCTCGGCGTACGACGTTCTAGCTTTCTAATACCTTTAAATAATTTAAACGTTACAATTTAGCTAATTTGACATAACCCTGTACTAATCATAATTTATTTATTACAGTTACTTTGCTTAGCCGCACTCGTTTCAACAACCTTTGCACATGGTCATGGTTTTTTTAAATCGGCCCCTTCGCATGCATACGCTTATCATCCACAACATTATTCAGTCGGAACTGCATATTTAGGAAAAGCATTATTTGTATCACCACCGCAACCCGTGTTTAAAGCTGTGCCCGTCATTAAAACTATAGCAGTTGCACCACCACCACCACCGCCGCCAACAATAATTAGAACACCAGTTTATATACATCTACCACCACCACCACCACCTCCACCAACAATTATTAGAACACCAATATTTGTACATGCCGCACCATTACCACTACCTCCACCACCGCCACCACCCCCATCAGCAATAATTCATTCGTATTCTGGTCCAGTTGCACCAATTTTACCACCACCCACATACATCAAGACATTTGTTCCACACGTGCCACCACCGCCACCACCACCACCACCACCACCACAATTTATCAGCTATCATCAACATACACCCGTCGTTAAGACTGTTTCACCAGGATGGCATCATGAAGCAGAACACGCATCATTTGCTCCAGCATTACAACCACATCCCGTTTCAGTAGAAGCTAATTCAGTTAAATTTCATTCATTTGGACAACCATCCACAGCGTATGGACCACCATCAGCACCAGCATGGTAATTTACTTTAGAGTAACTAAAATCACACCTCCGTCTAGCAACTAAGAAAATATTTAGTCAAAATCGCGATAATTTTGTTTTATAAAATTACTAATATTTAATGGGGATTTGAATAATCGAATTATATTATAATTTATAGATAATAATAATTCTGTGTGCACCGTTATGTTAATCTATTTATTGTAAATATTTTTATTATATTTTATTACGCCTATACGCGTACTACATATGCATGAGTTATAGTCGTATGTACTCGTAGAATAGAAAATTAAAAATTAATTGATTTTGTGTTGAAATCAAAATCAATTTAATCGAATTAAATAATTGGAAATACATTTTTTTTTATACATTTATAAAAATTTATGATTTTTTTCGTGTTGAATGAGAAACTCCTTTATTATGATTATTATAAAACCTTCCTTTTGGCAACTGCATATAAGAGGTAGGACGTTAAAAGCGAATTGTGAAAGAGTTGGGAGTGCATTGAGCCCCAGAAAAGATTGCAGAGAACACACAAACAAATCCTCCCTTCTTACTACACATTATTAAAAATATATCAAACTATAGTACTAACAAAGAAATCACGAAAAAACGCGATTTTTTTAATTATAATTGAAAATATCATTTCGGCGGCTAATTTGAAAAGGAAGAAATTAAAAGTGGTACAACTTTTATACTTTTTTTTAAATCTGTATTCCTTTATCTACAAAATGAACCCTATATCAATAAATATATTTTTTCAAATTTTCACAATACATAGTTGCAAAACCTTCTCGAAACTACAACAAAATTATAATTGGAAAAGAATAAAAACAAGATTTTAATTTTTAGCAACTATAAATTTGTTTTATTTTAAAAATAAACGTTTTCAATCACTAAGTGATCATCTTCAGATGATTTTTGCAACTAAAAAATTATCGAAAATCAATTTCTATAATATTTCATTTGCGCGTTGTATAAAATCGTTGAGTCCTTTATAAGTACATAATAAACAGAAAATACAAAGTTTTTCTTTACAACAAAGTAAACTGACAGCATCAAACACAAAAGTCATTTGTTAGAACTTCAACAAATTCAAATCAAATTCATAAAACCATTTTGTCCATCATACATACTGCCACATTAATTGGGTCGATATCTAATGGCGAATTCGTTTGAAGAAAATTTTGCACTCGAAGGGTAAAAAGTGTACTCGATTGGCTGTCAAACTGTCTCATTGAAGAAAAAAAATGCGCTAAGGGTAAAAATTGTTTGTATTAGTTTTGCACTAGTGCAATTTTTGCTACTCTATCTTTTTTGGTCGAGTAACCCCCTCTTTTTACACACACCAACAAATATGACTGACATTTTGTGTGGTGACATTTTGATTTATAACGATTTGTGACATTTTGTGATATGCCTTGGTGACATTTTGATTTTAGGCGGTATTTTGTTTTATGACATTTTGTGATTTGTCGTGTAGCCTTTTTGATTCTAGGCGGCATTTTGAATTTGGTTCATAATTGGTTCATTATACTCCTAAAAGAATAAAAAATTGGTGTATAATAATTAATTTGTCAAAATATTCATTTTTATTAAATTTGTATTATTATTATTATTGTTATGTTTATTTTGACACAACACACGAACACATGCAAACAATAGTGCAAATAATATTTTCATTCGTTTGACGTTAAAAAAAATAGGGTGCTCTGTTGAGTGTACTCGAATGAGGGGAAAACATCAATCGAATTCGACATAAAAGCGTTTACAGCAGTGAATAAATTGGAAATGATTGGACTGGCATCTGTGTTCATCAATTCATCCTTATATTTGTCCATCAACAACGACTCATAGGCATCCAATTTCCAATTGTCGTTAATTGTTTTTATTATTCCTGAAGTGGCATAGTCAATCTGGTGTCCGGGATTATTATTCATGTATTCTGCAACGCTAGATTTGTGTACATCCCTATTTCTTACCGCGAGAGAATGCTCGTGAAGACTCTTATCAAATGATCTTGATGTTTGACCAACATAATGTTTTTCAATTCATTGCATCTGATGGTGTAAATACCTGACTTGGATGATTTTGGTGGAACATCTTTGTACTTACCAATCATCGATCCTAAATTGGTACTTTTCGTCACTAGATCAACGTCATGTTTTTTGAGCAAATTCCCCAATTTGTTTGTGATTGCTGAATAGAACGGTAGACATAAGCGTTTTTTAACTGTAGAATCAGGTAATGTCGACAAATTAGTAAGTGACTGAATTTGGTGCTTGCGGTTGTGTTTACTCAAAATTAAGTTGATGAATGTTCTTTATCAAACTCAGACGTAGACATAGGGATGTTGTAAAGCCTATAGGTTAAAGAGTGAAAAGCTACCTTCTTATGCGATCCATTATAGTGGGAGTCGGCAGGGATGAATCTCATGGTGTATGTCGGTTTTCGATAAATTCCGAACTCTAATTTGTCCTGTATTCTTATCGCCTTTACATCCAAAAATGGGAGCACACCGTCTACTTCTAACTCAAAGGTGAACTTGATGGTAGGGTATTGTGAGTTCAACAAATATCATCCACATATCTGATCGATACACCAGGAAACAGTGGTGAGTTTTTAATTGATTCTCCAAACTTACACATAAATATGTTGCTAAGATATGGCGCTAATTTACTACCAATATGCAAGTTCCAAATGTCTGCTTATAGAACTTTCCTCTAAACTCAAAGAAACTTTGTCCCATACAGGTTTCAGCTACCTGCTGATACATATTTGCTATGTTGTCCGCAACATTCTGTTGTTTAACATGATCGACCATACACTGAATTGCAATGTCTACTGGCACATTTGGGTACAAAGCGGTTACATCAAAAGACACTGTAGCGGTTCACCCAATTTACGCTACACATTTCAAACACAATATGTTGGATAGCGTGCACATTCCAACACGAATGCGCAATGGGTGTCTCACGTCGTTTATCTCTGAACGCACCCCACACCACACGAGGAACCAAAATACACGACGTGATGACGAAACACAAACAAAATAAAATTAAATAAAATCAATAAATCTTAAATGCCTCGGATTTCATGCAGAGCGCACGCGCGGTCACATTATCAATACAAAAATTAAAAGATTGAAATGGTTGTGCAAAATAATTAATTAAATTATATATAATAAAATAAAATTGTGAACAACAAAAATAAATAAATAAATATAAACATAACAATTATTATACAAGACTCAATTAAAAATAAAAAGTATTAACTTTTATAACACTATTGCTTCATCATCATTTAGGGTCTTTAATTAATTTTTTTTGACAAACTCTATGGTGTTTTTCACATACATGCCGGTTGGTTGAGTTAATCTTTGCAGTTCTTTTACTAACCATGTCGATAGTTTCTCTGTTGGTGTCGCTATATTCGAAACAATTGGTCTCATCTTGTTACCTTGTTTATGGATTTTGGGTAATGCATAAAAGAAAGAAACTCTTGGATTTGGCATACTGGTTCTGAAATGAAAATATGGTATTTCAAGGACTTTTTCCATATTTAAAGCAACTTCTTTAGCCGATTTTATCATCTGCGGCAAGGGGTTTCTACTGTTTCCTTTATTATGCACAAACTCCTCATATGGACCTTCGTTAATTATTCTCATTACTCTGTCATCAAAATTTATTTTATCCAGGATAACCAAAAAATTGCCTTTATCTGCCTTGATGTAAGTGACATTTTTTGAATTCAATAGTTGAATCTGCTTTCTTTTCACATTGTCCTTTACACCCTTCTTTGTTTCCAAATGATTCAGTAATAAAATCTTCTGAGCGAGAAAACGTATGGATTGTTTCTCTCGGATGCCTATTCTCGATATACCACTATCTAATACGGCTACAATCTCTTCTCTCGGAGTGTATACTGGTGTAGGTGTAAATTTTAAGCCCCTGTTTAACAAATTTAAATCACACTCTGAGAAATCCACTGATGACAAATTAACCACAAAATTTGGAACAATTTGCGAAACTAGTTTTTGTTTTACAACGATACAATGTTTCACTAAGATACAATGCCGAAAATCAAAATACTCCGCCTACTTTGATTGAAACAATACTAGCTCAAGGTCACTGTGTACGGAAAGGTGAAAGAAATTTGCCCAAAAATGTTTGAGTTGGTAACGTGGAGGAGAACTACCTTCAATTCAAACCACGTAGTTATATTAGTGCAAACAGCGAGTGAATTATTCTCAATTGATTTGAAAAAATTCGTAAAATGACGATGACGATTTATTCCTACATATATCAGAACATTTGGAGCCAAAATGTTCACTTGTTTTAAATGCTTTGACAGAAGAATGGATTGCCGCTGCAATAGTTTCAGGCGTCGTACCATAATATTCAAACGATTTTTCGAGATTTCAATGTGATTGCATAGCGCAACGGTAATTGAGCATATATCGTTGCAATGTATGTCAAAGTAGCAATTTTTTCTCTGATTGTACCGAGAATATAATTCATGCGTCCATAACATTGAATTGGATCATGTAGGTACTTGTGGATCTATATATATCATCGGGACACCAAATGACATTGCCGCTTCAGTGTTTTGCCATTTATGCAGATGGAAAATGCTTGCCGTACAAACAATATACGGCGTCCAATTTACACTACTATAGTAACATTCTGTGAAAAGTATAGTCTATGTATATAAATCTGTGGTCTAATCACTTATTTTGCGGCGATTGGTCTAATTTTAAATTTTCCACACACATAACAAAAGCAATTGAGTTTAAAACGTCTTTCCATATTTCACCAGATTTCATAAGCCGATTTTCACTTTATTTTTTGTGTTCTTTTGTCACTTTATATATTTAAATGGAAAGCTTTTTATTTTTAATTTTAAGTGTTATAAAAATAAATACAAATTACTGTAACTTATAGATTTCATTTATTTGGAGCCCTTCTCAGTCTCTTCTGACGGCTAATTTTAGGTGTAGAAAACAATTCTGATAAACCCAAAAATTCCTCGTTTGAACTTTCTAAAATTTCAGGCTTGTTATTCTTTGAAACCATTTTATCGTTACTGTTACTCATCGATCTCTTTAATTTAATTTTACCATAACTGTTCGCATTCTTAACATCATATTTTTCTTGAGCAATTATAGCTTAATCTTCCTTCCTGACTCGAGTTCATACAAATATCTTCTTTTCCCTAAAACTTTTGTTATTTTAGCTGGTATCCAACACTTCTTATTTGTTTCCCTATAGTCCCTAACTATGTATGACTGTGTCGTTGTCTTCAAAACTAACCCTGCGTTTCCCCCTATAATGTTATTACTGTATCAACATTTTTTTGTCGATAGCCTTACTAACTTCTTTGGTAATTGCGTTGTTGTTAGTCTTGTTGTTGTCTGGTTTTATTAGGTCGAACCTTGTTTTTATCGTTCTACCGAAAATAACTTTAGCAGGTAACTCATAAGGTTTCTTTGGATTACCACGTCTAAATCTAAACTCTTCCATTTTTCAGTTTGGGCTTGATCTAATGTTGCACAAAGTGTTTTTTTTTTTAAGTCTTTACTGCTTTTTCTGCGGCCCCATTTGTAGCTGGATATCCTGGTGGACTAGAGATACTCTATACCATTTGATTTCACAAATTTTGCAAAACTCCCCGACTGAAATTGTGTACCGCAGTCTGACACTATCGTATCGTGTAATCCGAAACGAGCAATTGTTACTCTGAGTTTTTTATTGTAAATTCAGATGTTGTATTTCGCGTTCGAAATACTTCAAACCACTTTCAGAATGCGTCGGTCATTATAAAAAAATATTCTCCTTTAACGGGACCTACATAATCAATGTGGATTCAAGACAAATTTTACCTGGATTTGTCCAAGAAATTAGTTCCATTTTTATGGTATCTGATCGGGTCTTAAGACAATACCTACATCCCTTAATCAAATCCTTCAGATCTTTATCGATTCCTGGCCACCACAGGTATGATCGTACTATTTACTTACTTTTTACGATTCCTAAATGTGAAGCGTGGACACCATTAAGCATAGTCTTACGTAATGATGTGGGAATAATAATTCTATGCCCCCATGAGAATATTTGATTCTATTGTCAGTACCATTTTACGATTTCGTAATGGTTTCAAGACATCATCTTACAATTTTGAAAAATTACTGATTTTAATAGCTTCGAGCACAACCAATAAATCTTTATCTTTTGATGTTTCTAAACTAACTAGTTCTACATCCACTACAATGCCCTTATCCAATAAAATGTATATACGACTTTTCACTCGAAAAATTACTAGTAGGTAATGGTAACCGTGATAATACATCAGCTATGTTATCCTTTCCTTTTACGTATTCTAATTTATAGTCGAAAGCTGACAAATTGACTGCCCAGCGCTGAATTCGGCTTGCGGCCATCTGCGGAAAACCTTTTGTTTCACCAAACAATTCTAATAATGGTTTGTGGTCAGTTCTAATCACGAACTGCCTAGTCTTATTAATCCTATAAATCTTATTAATTTTATGAATCTCATGAAACTTAAAAATTTTACGAATCTTATGACCCTTACGAATTTTATGAATCTTACGAATCTTTTGAATCTCATGAATGATGAATCTTATTAATCTTACGAATCCTATGAGCCTTGTTGTTCAAGTAAATCTTATCAATTTTATGATTCTCATGAATTTTATGGATCTCATCTTATGAATCTAACAAGACTCTCTACAAACTTATATTGTGCGTCTTATGAATCTTATGAATCTTAAGAATCCTTTGAAGTAAATCTGATGAACCTTTGGAATCTCAAGAATATTTTGAATGTTATGAAGTTTTTAAATCTTATGAAACGTAGGAATTTTAAGAATTGTATTTATTTTATGAATCTTATGAATTTTATGAGTCATATGAATCTAATGAATCTTTTGAATCTTATGAAGTTACTTTACCAGTTAACTATCATTTGCGACAAAAGTCGTCCCCCTCTCAAAGATTGAACTGTACGGAGGTGGAAATTCGACAACCTAAGCTCAAAATTAGCACAAAATATTTGTCAGACTTTTAGAAGGATTCTTAACCTGGTTAATCTAGGGTTACAAGGCGCTCAGGCACCAAAGATTACCCTCGAAACACAATAGGCAAGGAGCGACTAAATGGATTGGGAATAATAAATATTCACAGAGATGTGGATAAATCATTAGACGGTGTCCTCGGTTTAGTGTCATGACGAATCAATATAAAATTTTAAAACATTAATAAATAATTGAATTTAAATAAATACTCGTAAGTGTAACCATTATTTCCTTATAGAAATATTTTTTTATTTAAGAACCCTTCCTTAACCAATTTCTGGCTACGCCACTGACCATGATTACAGACAGATATCCAGACATCCAGGCAGACGGACGGATAATTTTGTTTGGTTTTTCGGACTCAGGGACTTTCGAAACTTTACTAAAGTGGTTTTGGCCAACAACATTTTTGGTAATTTCAACAGGATTACAATCACTTTCGTCCTTTTGAACCGAAGTTATATACAAGACTGAACGTTTTTTGGGGTTTGCCGCGTTTATCTTCAAAGTAATATACCTATTAGGGTGGCAGCAAAAACCGAAAAATGAGCTACCTCGGGAGCCTTTTGTTTTTTTGTTTCATTATTATGTTGAAATAACCCCTTTAAAAAATTAGCCAAATCCGATGAAGTTTAGAGGTGCCGCCCGGCGGATTTCTGATTTTTCGTCCTATTTTGGACATTGTGCTGGTTTATACTTCATAACTGGAAAACTAAGAGAGATAGAACAATAATCTATATGGCGCGGGAAATCTTATGAAATTTCCAATAATATAATGTATATTACTATTATTTTTATTTTTAATAATATGTATTTAAACAAACATTACAGTGTGAATTTTCAAATTTGCTGAACAAAATTACACCAAAAATCGTAGCAGATCATCTGGAAAATGGTCGAAACGTATAAAGGGCAACCTAGTCTTAAGCCAAATTGAATTACAAAACTTTTTTGTTTTAATATTTTTTTTGGTTTTCTAACAAATTTTTGAGAAAACCGCAAAATCATAATTTCAAAACTAAGTGTAAAAATCGAATATTCGCTTATCTAGTTTTTCATGCAATCAATTTCTTTGTTTAGATTTTTTTCAATGACATGGAATGGCAATGCGTTATTTTTTACTTTGTTTGAAATCGACATGGTTTCCATCATTAAAATTAATCTAATTAAAAGTGGATACATTTAGTTTTTATTTTAATCGCTTCCTTATTAAACATTGTAAAGTCACCTCTATATCAATTTGCACGGCCCAGCGTTAGAATATTTGTATAACACCCAGTGATGGAAAAGGTTACGTTTAACACACTACATAACGTTATGTGTAACGTTACCATAACGTTATGTGTAACGTTATAAATTTTTAATATTTTTGTGTAGCCGACGAATTATGTAACGTTTTGACACAAATATTTTTGGGAGAAAAATTTGATAACTGGAGATTCAACATACCCGGAGCGTTCCATCGTGCGAGATGGATGGCAAAATTAATATGTATATGGCTTCAAAATTTGTATGTTCAAATCGCAATTAAATCTTTCTAAGAAAGAAACGGATGGTGTTCGAACTTTTCTTATTTTTGCTTGCCAACTGTACGTAAAATATTGGTATACTACCTCGAATACCGCATCGGCCCCACGATCTGATTGAAACTTCCTTAAAAATTTAAATCAATACAAAAACAAAAAATTAGCATACGAAAATACTAAAAAGTTTAAAAGGCATCTATGGTATTTGAATGAATGTCTGGTTGGTTTGGCTTTTTTTGATCCTCAAGTGGAATATGAAGAAAGGAAAAAAATGGTTGAAGCGTTGAATCAAAATTCATACTCAACGATTAACGTACAAAGCATTGGCACTTTCCTATTAACAATCTTCAACTATCAGATTTTATTTCTTGTAAAACCAAAGATTTTTTTATAAAATTAGGTTTAAATTGTGAATTTTTAAAGGAAGATCCTGACGACTGGAGTACAAACAAAATATATATAGAGAATTGCACTAAAATTAAAAATATGAAAATTGTTAATGACGTGGCCGAACGAGGCGTGGCTCTTGCAACATCATACAACCAAATATTAACCACCGAGGAGGAAAAACAACAAATTATATACCAAATTATAGAGAAGCACCGAATCAATTACCCAAATTCTAATAAATCAATAGTGTTTAAAAAATGAACATACCATAACTACTTTGTGATTTTCTTAAAAATTTGTTAGAAAAAAAAAAAAAAATATTCATACGAAAAAGTTTTGTAATTAAATTTACCTTAAGTTTATGGTATTCTTTTTATTTTTCAACCATTTTCCGATGATCGGCTACGATTTTTGGCGCAATTTCCCTCAATGATTTTGAAAATTCACGTTTTAATGTTGGTTTAAATTCATGTTAATAAAAATAAATATAATAATAATATACGTTAAATTATCACAAATTTCAAAAACTTTCCAGCGCCGAATAGATTATTTTTCTGTCTCTTTTAGTTTCCCAAATATGGAGTATATAGGAACGTCATGTTCAAAATTGGACAAAAAATGAGAAAACGGGCGGGCGGCACCTCTAAACATCATCCGATTGAGGTAATTTTCTGTATGGATTATTTTAACATAATAATGAACCAAAAAAAGAAAAGGCTCCCGATCTAGCTCAATGTTGAGTTTTTCCATGCAAAATATTGTCACCCTAATACCTAAATACAATTAACTTCTGTCTACAAGGACAAAAATTATTGAAATTTTGTTAAAAATGACCAAACGTTTTGTTACTTTTCTCGATGTTTTGAAAGTTCACGAGTCCTGGATGTCTGTGCTCAGGCTATTTCGAGAAAGGCTTGTCCGATTTTGAATATTTTTTCGCTAATCTGTTTTTAAAGCCAAGACAGAGAATTGGAAAGCTTTTGCAACCTGTACATCAAGAAGTTCGGGTACTTGCCATACGAGATGATCCAAAACCTTAGCAAGATGACGAATTTTTTATATATATGCTGGCTAGATGATTGAGTTGAGCGTTGAGATTGCAGTTGAGTTGGGCTCCATTTTCGGGTGGGGTTATGGTTAATTTGCGGTTGGGTTACGGTTTAGTGGACAGTTCAGCAAGGGATTTATTTGGAGGTTGAATTGTGGATTGAATTAAAGTTACCTTGAGGTGATATGAGTTGAGTTCATGTGCACATATAGTTTTTCAGACCATGTTGATTTGGTAGGAGCTTGGGGCTGATTTAAGGACTGCGTTCTGGGTCTCGCGTTGTCTTCGGCTTGAGTTCGGCTTGAATTTGGAAGTTAGTATGAGTTATTTTCAGTTTCTGTGTTGATTTGAGGATCGAGTTAAGAGTAGAATTTAGATTGAGTTGGGATTGTGTGGAAGGTTAATTTGGGAATTTATTTGAAATGAGTTGAGGGTTGAATTGTAAGTTAACCTAAGCTGAGTTCATATAAGCGTGTACTTTGGACTATGTTGGTGAGTTGGGGTTGAGCAAGGGTTGAGTTGACGTTGGGTTTAGGCTGATTTTTGATTTACGAGTTGAGCTTAAATAAGGGAACAATGAGTTCAGTTAGAGATTTGGGGGTTGAGCTGGAGGTTCGACTGAGTTGACTTGTATAATTTCACGTATGTATATTACATAATTTTCCAGACAGAAATTTTTATCAGTCACAGGGTTTCGACTCTATCCATTTGAGCGTTAAGTTTGTAATTTAATACTAGAGGTTAAATTGGGATTGATTTGGGGTTAAGTGAGAGGTTCAGATGGGGATTTATTTGGGTTTGGTTGAGGGTTTAGTTTGAAGTTAGCTATAGTTGAGTTCACGTACGCATTTAATTTTTCGGAGCATGTTGATTGAATTGAGGTCGAGTTGGAGTTTATTAAGGAATGTTCAATGGACGAAGCCTGTTAGGTAATAAAATATATGGTTTGATCAAAAAATCGAAGAATTTTTGAACTTCGCGGGCTTGACGTTCAGTTGTTACAAGTTTTTTGTTGTATTGATTCACTTGTCCCTAACGTATCATGAAATTTGTAGCTATATATTGGATGCTTAGTTATTTGTTGGATATCGAAAAGGTTCTCGGCAATTTATTTTTTGGAACAGAAAGAAGTCTGAGACATCATAACGTTGTCATTTTAGGCCAAAAATTTACGAAGAAGCAGCGAAGTGTTACTTCCAGGTAGTACTCCTTATTATTACTGCTTGGTTGGAAGAACTCTTAGCATACTATGCCATTGAAATCGAAGCTCACTGTTGAGTATAACCTTCATATTCTTTCGAATATGACGAGCTTTTATTGGTATTGCTTCTTCAGGACGCTCCTATTAGGGCCATTAAGCTTTAGTTTCGACGTCATATTCGTAATTATCACCAGTCAAGACCCGTCCGAGCACTTCTGGATCGCCCTTCACTTCATTCCACGACTTCCGAGCAATATCCTTTCGCCACTGCTTTTGGTCGAAATTCAACAAACAGTTGTACACGTTTTCAGATTCTTTATTCCAGTTTTTTCACAAGTAAAAAATCGTTGAGCACACCAAACCACATAAAACCTATCGACAGCGAATATCAAACATTCAAACCTCTTGAAAACCATCGCAAATTTTACGAGTTTAGCGATATTTTATTCATTGGCTTAAATAGTTTTAGTTCTGGGTTTATTTCGTACAATCAATTAAAAAGCACATTACGTTTAGATTGATAACAAGAAACCGATAGCCAATGAGAGTTGTCACTACTGTCACTAGGGAGATCAGGTCAAAAACAACTTAACGTAAACGAAGTCTGAAAAATTTTGAAAAAGTATAGAACATTTCGACCCTAAAACCCAAGACGTTTTTAAGTCTCGAAATTTGTTGTGTTTATAAAAAAAAAATCTTTATAAAATTGGTTTGGTGTAGACGACCATACATTGGTTAAAAACAGATTTGTAGTGAAATTTCTTCTAGGAAAGTTTCGAAACCCGCCACCTCGATTCATTATTTGAGTATGCCGCAACTAATTCATTTATCATCAAATATGTTGGTTAAGTCAGATAATAAATTTCAATGGAATTGGTGCTTAATCGCAGAAGTTCCGTTTGCAGCAGGGATTGAGTCTCTTAAATAAAACATGGCCAGAATTCAACAAATATTCCAAGACGCTGCTAATTATATTTTAATTCATACATTTTAACCTATTTAAATTTAAATAAAAAAAAAATGGCCAAACAGAAATTTGTTTTTTAAGTACATAACCAATACAGGCCTTTTCTACAGTTCCTAGCAGTTCTAGCAGTTTAATACGTCGCTACAGTTCAAGCAGTTTAATACGTCTCAAGCTGAAAATGTGAGTAGGAGGCACTGTTGTGGATAGATTTTAATAAAAATTTACTTCTGAGATTTGAGATGTAAAATCGATTCTTTAAGCTCCCCCCCCCCCCCCTTCCCCAATCAAGATTCAAATCCTGTACCGTTTGATCGGCCACTAAGACTACGGCCTGCAAATTTGTGTTAATTACAAATAATAATTTGAAATTTGGGAAAATTTAATCAGCTTACTCGTATACTATAATTTTCAGAATTACCGAAAATAGGTTTTGATAGAATTTAACCATCATTGATGGTAACTCAGCAGACGGTAATTAAAAAGGAGTATTGGGAATTTCCAAAGTGAGGTAGTATACATTATCGGTCCCCGGAATAGAATAGGAATAATAGCTAACACCTTACCACCCATGCCAATAACAAGTAGTCACAATAGTCTGTGCAGTCATCATCTCTACACGGAATTTTGCTCAAATTATTTTTTTACTTCCGCATTTCCGTATGATGACAAGTTGCAATCCACGTATATGAATATTGCATAAAATTGCCTTGTCGCTTTACAGGTATTACAAATTCCAACATTTGTTTTGATAAGCACAACAATATGGTTTTTAGATCATATTTTGTTAAATTATTTCCATTCGATTCAGGCAAAACTCAAACGCCTCTTTACACAGAAATTTTACCTTCGAATACTCGTGCTGCACTATTTGCATATTAAGGACATTAAAAATGGGCATCATTATATCGCCCGCTATATTGATTATCGATTTTAAATCTATCCTGTGCACACAGTTTGATAAAAGAAAAAAAAAATTCCGCACATAAAACAATTTTATGAAATAATTTATTGTAAATTATGTAAACACAAGTTTATGCGAAATTCGACGCGCGGTTGACACACTTTTGCTGTGTGTCTCAATACAAAAATTAATATTCAAATGGCATCTCCGCTCTAATTACTAAATGCATATTGCAAACGTATTTTCCATTCTCGCCATTTTTCCAATAAAATACAAACATTTTTTTTTTAATTTTTGATTTTTGTTAATGTTCTGTTAAGGTAATTTCATAATTTATTCATTTGTATGTTTCAAACTTTGGCAATTATTTAGCAACTATTTATATTATAAGCTATTAGAAGATGAGCGGAGATGAGTACGCAACTGGATGTGCAGCATAGGCAGCTGGATGTGCGGCGTATGCAGCTGGATGTGCTGAATAGGCTGAGTATGCGGCTGGAACAGCTGAGTATGCAGCAACGACTGGTGCCGCGGCTACATATGGTGCGGCAATAGCATGATTAACGGAATGTGCATTGTATGATGTTGCGTATGGTGCAACTACTGCGGCTGAAGCAAGGGGTGCCAAAATTCCAGCGTCGACTGATGTGGCCATGATGGCGGCAATTGTAAAAATCTGTAAGTTTATATACAGGATAAAAATGAGATTCAGCTAAATTAATAAAATTTTGTGTATGGACTTACAACAAATTTGGCAAACATTTTGATTATTGATTCTGTGGTGAAGAACAAGCGACTGATAATAATTTGATAATTGGTTAAATTATTTATATGATTTGGAATTAACCAAATATCTATAAATTGTATAATATTTAGTTTTACACCCGAAAATACATCGGCACACACACACACATATACGCATCGATCAAATCATTTCAACTATAGACTCGTAAAATGTTTAATCGTCGAACGTGAATAGAACATTAATTTGTTGATGATCAACAATAAATTTCCAATTGATTACCAATTCATGAACCTCATGCTCAAACTTACTTTCCAAAACAAAACAAAACAAAAAAAAAATTTGTTAACGATTTTTAGCGCAATTATTCGTGCTTCTGTTTACTACTACTGGTTACTGTGTATTGTTGATGGGGTTAATGTTGTTGTTTTGTATATACATAAAATTGTTTATAGTTTTGATGTAGATTACCGTCGATGGTGGTATTGTACTTAGTTGCTTACCACAAAAGAAAAATATAAAAAGCGTACATTATGAATGAATTTTGATGAAGAGTTACATAACGCTTGACGCAAACGTCGTCTTTGAAGGAAAGGATGGTCATTAAAATTATTTTAGTGTGTGTGTTTAAGCCAATTATGAATAGGCATAAGGTTAATGGTAACAAAATAATTTAACATTTTTTTTGTGGCTTGACACTGACCCAATATTACACTTGCTATATAAAAGTATGATTTGTTGTGGTCTAATTAGACATGCGATTAGTTTTAAACTGTTTGACGTCTACCGACATGGCGGAAGGCAAAATTATGTACGATTTCTCATGGTGATTGATATAATTTGGATTGAACAAATTATCTTAAGACTGTTTGCTAAACTAAGAGATCTCATTCGAACGCGAAACTGATACGCTTTCATTCAACAATGGTATACCCATGAATTCTCTTCATTCGGTCTGGGCAAAAATTCCTTGGAGTTTAAGTGGAGTTGATTTCAACGACATGGAATAATGCATACAAAATAAATTGTGGTATGGCAAACACTCGACTTTCTGCTACAAACGGAAGAGATATTTTTGAAATATTTTTTTTTGTTTTCTTTTATTTTACAATCTATCTCATTATGAGTCATTCAGTAAATGTTTTGGCTTTTTACATTGTCATGATCGGAGCATTTTTATCCATTGATAAAATCTCACTTACATTACGATTAGTATGGGATTGAGTGAAATTCCGAGAATTATGTGTGACGGAACGCCGAGATTTTATTTCCAAAGCCAACCGATGCTTTTACTGCCTCAGCCAAGGGCATATTGTTATGAATTGCCGCACTACCAAACATTGCCAGAAGTGCCCAAAACGACATAATACGTTGCTTAATTTTGTACCGGAAACACCTATTCCAGTGGCTAACCATGTATATTCATCTCCAGTCGAAGGCGCAGGCACTATAGGAAATGTTTCATTCGCAGCCAATCCAACGATACCTATTCTGCCAACAGCTTGTGTTGAGGTAGAAGACAAATATGACAATTGGGTTATGGGTCGAGCATTGTGGGACTCGGGCTCGACACATTCCTTTATCACCGAAAGGTTTCTCAATTTGTTGAAGATACCACGCCTTAAATCGAACATGAGAATCCGCACACTGAATAGTACTGAAGCTGGATGTTCAAGCGAAAGGTGTGATTTAAAACTTAGATCACATATTGACCATAATTACCAGATACCGATAGGAGCATTAATTCTACCATCCATTACATCGTATTTACTAGTTCAACCCGCAAATATTCGACCAGAGGAAGTCGATAAGAATAGACCGTTAGCTGACCCAGCTTTCAATACACCAGATAAAATTGACTTGTTATTGGGATGTGAACCATTTTTCCATTCACTTGAGGACGGGACAAAACACCGTGAGCAAAAGGGTACCTTTGCTATGAATTCTAGATTTGGCTGGATAATCGCAGACAATAATATAGCAGCAAATTCCAGAAGTACCAAACCTATCGTCAATGCAATGCATCCAATAAGCAGTAATCGAGCAATTCTGGAGAATCGAGGAGATTGTAGCTGTAAACCCGCTAACTTCCGAAAAAAAAGAATGCATTGAATTATTCAACAACACAACGGAAATTGACGCTAATAAAATAACCGTTTGTCTGCCGTTCAAGCATATTCCACCAACCATTGGAGCAGCCAAAAGGTGTAGACGCACTAGAACATCGTCTACAGACGGACAGTCAATTAAGAGCAGTTTACCATGAATTTTTGGAAGATTATTTGATGTTAAATCATATGGAGATAGTGCCGGAAAATGATTTGGATAAAGCACACAGTTCAATTCATATTTTATTTACCTCATCACCCTGTGCTGAAAGAGTCAAGCAGCCAAATCAAGCAGCAGACACTCTCTCAATTATAACCTATTAGTTGTGCCGACTATACAAGACAATTTAATAAACATACTGATCCGATTCCGTAAGCACGAGTATGTAATTTCGGCCGATATTGAGAAAATGTTCCGGCAAATTTCAATTTCGAAGACGGATAGTGACTATCATCGCATTGTGTGGAGAGCTGATTCCAAGTCGATAAGTTAATTATTTAGCATTACATTATTTAGCTTAATGTTCCAATCTCTTTGGCTGCATGGCATTATTTTAGATGATGAGTTACCATCACATATATTGGACAAATACCTACTAATACGTAACCATTTAAATCAACTCGCCGAAGTAAGATTTCCCAGATGGTTGTGTATCACCGAACAACAAGTGGAGTTGCCGATGCATCCTTGGATGCATATGCCGCAGTCATATATTCCCGTTCAATTCAAAACGGACAACCTAAGGTCAACCTACTTAATGAAAAAACTCGAGTTACTCCAATTAAAGCAATAAGTATTCCAAAACTCGAACTAAACGCTGCAGCATTATTAGTTCGACTATTAAAGATTGTACTAACATCTCTAAATTTGACGAGAGATCCTAATATTTATCTATATTCAGATTCTAAAATCACGCTGCAGTGGCTGGCCAAATCGCCAAAATTGCTGAAAACATTCGAGGCCAACCATGTCTCCGAAATAATGATGACAACCAAGCTTAGCCAGTGGTATTTTATTCCAACCGAAGACAACCCAGCCGATTATACTACGCGTGGAGTGAAGCCGCAAGAATTTGTAAATATTTCAACGTGGGTTAATGGGCCAAGATTCTTGCATGAACTCCAACTTCAACTTAAACAATTACCAATTACCGAGGTGTTAACCAATTTTGGGAAAGTTCAAGCAAGTTTTGGCATTATCAATAACTTAACCGCCAAATACTCTAATTTTTGTACAATGTCTCATGTTTTAGCCTATATTCTATTGTACAAAGATAGGTTAACCATCTAATCAAGACAAATACCGCAGAAGAATTTAACATTAGAGGAGATTTCCAATGCCGAATCCATGATATATCGTTTCGTTCAGCAAGAAACATATAATGCAGATATCAACTTATTGTCCAAGGGATAACCATTACCAAATAATTCGGAGGAAGAGTAGCTAATACGACGCATTATCCATACGTGCTTCAAACGTCGACGGTATAAAGCTCAACAGCAGCAGCAGCAGCTAATCGGCAGCTTCCCTTTTGCCCAAACCCAAACAGATGATTCGGAATCAGCTTCTTCTCCAACAAAATATATAGGCTTTAGACGCTTAAGTAGTAATTTTTCAAATAATTTCGACATAATTGGTTGCTAATATTAAAAACCTTTAATCCGCATAAGATTTCGTCGGATATATTTAGCACTTGCCTTATGTTTGCAGCATTTGCAGCAATTACTGATGGTTGATTTATGAATTTTTTTTTTGGAAATGTGTATATAGTTTGCCTTTTACTGTCGTATCTTCCTCGAAATTTTTGCACGGCCTCTATATAATTTGCATCAGTAATGCTAAAATGCTTCAAAAGTCCTGCAGCTTCTCCCTTTAGTGCCACCTTCAGATACTGCCAATTCTGCTATGGTGTTAGCCTAGAGTTGTCGTAAATTGAAGCGCAAAATAGGTCGTAAAACGATTGCCATTCTGTATAATTGCCTGTGAATGACGGAATTGATAGTTTGTGGAGTTTCACATCCACATGAATACCGTCCTGTCCCTGAGGTTTCCAGAATTGTGTCGTTCAATGATATGGCTGGCTTGGCTCGATTTTCCTCCTTAATGCTAGATTTAGTCCGGCAACTATCTTATAACAATTATCTTCGAATTCTATATCCAATTCCTCTTCGTTGTTAAGCGCGACTATTTTGTCCTCAGTAGTATTGAATTCGGTGCGGTATCGCTCAATGTTTGTTAGTCTGACTAAATTGTTATATCTTCAGCATTGGTAGAGCTGCTAATTGAGTTGAGAAAATTAATTAGCTTCGTCATGTTCCCTTTGATTGAAGCTCGTCTTTTCTTTAGTGAGGTTATGTCCGCCATTTTGTAGAATTTGAATGGTAAATTTTCGAATCGACAATAGATATAAATAAGTGTATCAAAGACCAAATGGTAAATTTAAATCTGATTAAATAAATATGTTTGATACTTGCGGTTTATCGGCGTGTTTCCATAACTAGGATTTGATGTAATTCCTGGATTGAATTTCCCATCCGGCTCGAAGGACCAACTTTTCACAAGTTACAGATAAGTTTACATAAATTTGAGTTATTATGAATTATTTTCTAATTTGTTTCGTAACTTCTTTCTCTTAGGTATCTTTTTATTTAATATTGGATTGTGCTTACGACATACCGGCCGCCTTGAATCGGTTGATTCAATTTACAGGAAGTAAACACAGCTTGTGGATAGGACGTTTTATTATTCCATTTTTTGTTTTTACTGTGACGACTCTAACATTGCCGTCTGCACCAGGATGAAGATGTGATGTGTTGCCCATCAACCATTTACAAGGAGGTAAATTATCGTCTTTGAAGAGCGCTATGTCGCTGATATTGATATTTCTTTCTTTTTGTACCATTTAGTTGCTCGTCACAAACTGGTTAGATATTCCAGCTGCCATATATGCTGATTCATCTGCCGTATTAATTACCATCTGGACAAATTGACCATTTTGACATCCGTTAGATTGTGGTCAGGAAGCTGTGTTGATGGTCGCAAATTAAAAAATGTGACGGTATTAAGTAGGTAATCAATATTGTGTACTCAAATTTATGTAAACTTATCTGTAACTTGTTGACTTTTTCCATATACTAATCTAACCTAAAAATATAGTAATTCATTAAATTTATAATTCTCAAATTATATAATATTGTAGCGTAATAATACTTATATTTAATGTAATAATTAATTGTTATCCTATTTTCACTAAATCATAATTCTAATCTAACCTAAAAATATAGTAATTCATTAAATTTATAATTCTCAAATTATATAATATTGTAGCGTAATAATACTTATATTTAATGTAATAATTAATTGTTATCCTATTTTCACTAAATCATAATTTATTTATATTTAAATTAATTGTAAAGGTTAACAGAAATATTTCATTGTTTACCTCAAACTTTGACGTTTTAAAAATAGAACGTTACAAATTCAATTTTGTTCATGAGTTCGGTAAGAACATTGGAAAGTATAGTCACCTAGCGTAAAATATAAATAATATTTTTGACCAATATCGTAGCCACCTAGATTTAGGTATACAAACTAATTAAATAATTTTCCTGTCATTTTGAAGAATAAAAATTATAATTTTCTCTTACCCATTAACCATCGAATCGAACGGATATCAAATAAAATAAAATCATTTGCACCGCGACCAAATATTTTGTGTAAAAAAAATTTAAAGCATTCGAGTTATAACTTACTTAAATAAAGTGTTTTTCTTGTGGTCGTTTCCATTGCTTTACTTATTAAAAATCGAGCGAAGACACCATTTTGTTGCATACCAAATCAAGCGCACATCATCCTTCTGTTATTGAAATACCAATTTACCACCCAGGGGGGCTAATTGTGAATTCGATTCGAACGTGATCGACTCTTCGATTTATAAGATTCCTATTTCATTTAAATAAGAAACGAACGAACCTGATTCAATTCAAATAAGAATCCAATAATCGAAGACTCGAGTGCGTTCGAATCGAATTCACAAATAGCCCCACAGAAAGTTATTGCGCCTTCAATGGATCAGGCCTACCTATATCTTGAGCCGAAGTCTGGTACACTAAACAATAAACATCCATGTTTGCTATGTGAATCAGACAGCCAAGCTTGTGGCAAACGTTATTTAAAAAAGGATTGGCCAACTAGAAACAATTTAACTCCATGATCTAAAAATATCATAAAACAGAATCTAATGCCAACAGATAAAATAATCCTTCCACCATTACGTATAAAGTGGAGACTTATAAAATAATTCGTCAAAGCAATGAAAGCTACGGAGAGCAAAGATTTTATGTACATATTTGAAAAGTTTCCTAAACTGTCTGATACGAAAATAAGACATGGTGTTTTTGATGGACCACAAATTAGAGAACTTTTGAAAGACAATGAGTTCCAAAAAAGAATGACTATGTGGAGTGTTGGAAATGTACCAAGAGGAACAGCTGCAAAGAAGACGTTAATTAGAATACATTTATTAATAACATTAAGCATAAGCACTTATCTTTAAATTTTGAATTGTATCCATTAGCATAACCTGAAATCAAATAAGAATAATGTAAAATTGTCTTCCAATTAGAATCACAATTTAATATCTACTTATGCGCTTACCTTAAAGCCTTGTTCAGACTACGTTAGTAATTTAGTCGAGTAGCGAGTATTTTAATAACTAAAATCGATGAAGTGACCAAAAAACGGTCGCACTACAGAACAGTCGAGTACAAGTTACAAGTGAGTGAGCAGTATTTCAAAATGAAGAGAATACGCAACAAAGTAAATAGACACCCCATGTTCTATACATTTCGTTGTTTCTTCGCTCAACTAATGAACTCGACTAAATCAACATGTTCGCACTTGTTTTGTTTTGTATTGTTTTTATTTTGTTTTGTTTTGAAGAGTGGTGGGGGCCTTACTCGACTAAAAAAATAGAATAAAATGGATCGACTCGACTAAATCATTTACTAATCTACTCGACTAAAATTTTGCTGTTCAGACACATTTAGTTACTAAAATACTCGCTACTCGACTAAATTACTAACGTAGTCTGAAGAACAAGGCTTAACATTCGTTATAAACTTATAAAATATTTTGTCCTGATTCCTGAAACAATTAATAATAATTTAGAATTAGTTTATATTTATATTTAAATGGAATAATATTGAATTGCTTACTTTTTGATTTGTTTACCAAAAATGAAATCCAATTTGACAATCAAATTAAAAACCTTACATTAAAATTAAATTTCACCCAATTAAGGTTTCACCTTATAAATGTTAAAAATTACTTTATAAATCGGGGATGTGTTCAATACGATTATAGCTTAATTGTTGATAGCGAATGCGTTCAGCACCATTATAGCTTAACCATAACTATTGGCCACCTGTCGTAAATAATGCATAACGACTAAACCAAAAAATGTGATGAACTAGGTGTGATGAATCGGAATGTTATTTGGTCTGTCAATAGAAATTCGGAAAAGGCATGAGAATTTTGTCTTAAAAATTTGAAAACTCGTATAAATGGTTTGGGGCACCAATAAAATTCGCGCCATTGTCACTGTGAACTCCCTACACAGCCCTCTTCCTACAACAAATCTTCGAAGGGCGGCAATGTA
Source organism: Tipula helvola (assembly GCA_963556165.1). NCBI lineage: Eukaryota > Metazoa > Arthropoda > Insecta > Diptera > Tipulidae > Tipula > Tipula helvola. Next base: position 41,480,415 of record OY744483.1, on the reverse strand, counting down.
CGCGTTTGTGGTAAGTTCGGACACTAACTCAATATGTGTTGCTTTCGTAGCCAGACATACAAAGGTGCATACAAAACTTTTGTGTGTTTTTTGCCCTCTGCCTAATCTCAAATGTGTCTAAAAAGGGCCAGCGTAATCCACTCCAACTTTATGAAAGGGTCTTACGAGTTCCACTTTCTCCTGTGGAAGATCAGCCATTACTTGATTTAATTCCTTTGCCTGGTATTTTGTACATTTGACGCAACCATGAACAGTTCGACGAATCAAATTTCTGCATCCTATGTTCCAGTAGTTGTGACACAGTGTAGCCATCATTAGTGTTGGCCCAGCATGCAAATACTTTTTGTGGTGCTCCCTTACAGATAGCTTTAATAAACCTGAGTCATCAAGGTATGGCTTTAAGGTCTTTATTTTACTTGACTTTGATATCCCTTTGTTCGCTGCGATTAACTTGATTTCTAATTCAAAGTGCCTATGGTGTACATGCTTGAAAACAAATCTCCGAGATTTATGTAATTCTGAACTTTGCAGACATGGTGGTATGGAGGTTTTCGGAATTTTCTTGCGTCTCACATCGATAAAACGTAGAATGTATGCCAAGATCCGGACTAATTTGCTAAAGCTGGAGTATTTTTCGATGAGATGATCTATTACATTGGCGTCTGCTGGAGTTTGAATGTGCATTAATTGACTACGCATTTCTTCTCTGGTGTTCGATTCCGTTTTTATGTCTACTGGCGTTTGCTAGCTACTTTGGGCCGCTCCACCATAAAGTTAGATCTTGCAGTGTCTCTGGATTTACTCCCCTCGATGCACAGTCAGCTGGGTTGTTGTGCGAATCTACATGCCTTCACTGTGATCGGGTCATATTTGTTAGTATTTCTCCAATTCTATTTTCAACAAAGGTGTTCCAATTAGTGTGATGTGTAGACAGCCAATCGAGAACTATGGTGGAGTCTGTCCAAGCAGCGACTTCGGTAATTTCCATTTTCAGCGATTCCTTAACTGTTATAAGCAATCTATTTAACAGTAATGCACCACACAATTCTAAGCGTGGAGTGGATAATTGCTTTAAGGGCGCTACCTTTGTTTTCGATGATAATAATTTTATAGTAGAAGCCCCGTTTGGCCTTGTTATCTTTGCATACACTACTGCCGAATCTGCCTTTCTTGAAGCGACTGAAAATCCATACAGTGCTAACTTACTGCTTAGACTGGTTCCTATATGCCGATCAATCTCAACTCGCTCTATTTTGGGTAGGTTCTCACGTAATTTTAGCCATTCGGTTGCTAAATCACACGGAAGTTGATCGTCCCACTCTAAATTCTTCGTTCACAAAGTTTGAAAGAATATTTTTATTTTTATTGTTAAAAGCAGCTTGGCAAAGTTTTAGAGACGTTACAAAAAAATTTCTAGGAAATAGGAAACATCCTAATTACGTGACAATTGTTGAAAATATGGTAAAAAAATTTAAAAATATGAGATACCTAATGAATCTAAAGCTGCACCATTTTCATATTGAGTACTTTCCTGAAAATTTTGGGCGATTTTAGTGACGAGCGGGGTGAAAGATTTCACTAGGATTTAAAAGATTTTAAAAAGAGATATCAAGGTGTTTGGGATAACCATATGTTGGCAGACTGTTGTTGATCTTTGAAGAGAGACACGTCAAACTAACACAAAATAAAACCACTACGAAGGTCATATATCGGGTTTTCCATTTGGGACTTGGCAACTTTGAACTTTCACTGTGAGTGTGAACGCATCCTTAAACCAATAACCAAACTGTCAGTGTCGAAACATTCAGCAAAGGCAACATTTTACACGAAGTACACGAACGGACAACGTTTACAAATAATTTAACTGGAAATGTTGGAAAAAAAAATGACCAATTTCATCGCGAAATCATCTTCAGTGATATGAAGCGCATTTTAGGCTAAATTACTTAGTCAACAAACAGAATATGGGTTATTGGTCAGGTGAAAACTATCATGTGCTTCAAGAAACACCACAAAAAATAAATGTATGTGGTTCTCATGCTGGTGGTGTTATTGGACCGTTTCTTTCGTTGATGAAAATGACTGGCACGTTACAGTCAATGGAGATTGCTACAGAGACATGTTGCAACGTTATTTCTTTGGTCAATATTGCATGAGCCAGACATTAGTGATATATGGTTTCAACAAGATGGTTCGATATGCCACACAGCGGGTCTAACAATCGACTTATTGAAATCTAAATTCGATGAACGTGTTATATCCAGAAATGGTCTTGTCGATTAGACGCCTAGATCGTGTGATTTAACACCTCTAGACTTTTTTTTATGGGGCTACGTTAAATCATTGGTCTATGCCAACAAGCCGGCGTCGTTAGAGGAGCTCAGAGCCAATATTGAACGAGAGATAGCGACTGTTTCTGTCGAAATGTATGGCCGAGTCGTCGAAAATTGGGTTCAACGAAACGACACTTGTGACAAACGTTCCCGTGGTGGACATAGAAACGATGTCGAATTCCATACATAAATGTTTTGATTGCACTTTGAGACAATAATAAAATTTTCGAGATATCTCAAATGGTTTGAATTTTATTAAAAAAAAAAGTTGTCAAGTCCTTATTTAAAAACCTTTTACAAATAAACGAACGGTTATGGGGCTATAAGGTTATGGAATCTCTGGGTTATAGGGCTACGGGGTTATGGGGTTGTAGGATTATGGACTTTTGGGGTTATGGAGTTTTGAGGTATTAGGCTGTATGGAGTTATGGGGATGTTGAATGAAATTTAATTCTACATATGATTCGGAGTTATATTTTGACATGAAATTTTCCAATGTTACACTTCAAGATTGTGGGGTTTATGGTTTTGAGGGTATGAAGTGATGGACGTATGGAATTAGAAAGCTAAAACTATTCGAGAATGAAGTTTAGTTTTGCGTGTAAGTTTTTTTGTTTTTTTGCTGCATTTTTGGTTTGTAATTTATCGGGATGTGAGATTTATGAGTTGTGAGGTTATAGATTTTGAGATTATGAGTTTTAGGGTTATAAATTATCGATCTGAAGGTTATTGAGCTATGAAGGTATAGGGTTATAAAGTTTAAGGGTTGATATTGTTAGGTTTTATAGTTTCAAGCGTTTTTTTGAGGTTAGAAAAAATGCTGACGTAATGTGGGGCAAAACGGGTTTCGAATTCGGTTTCAGCGATCCAAAAAACATATAATCCACTTGGTCTGATTTAAGGAACCATCCACTCATTTTTTTTTTTATGGTCCTATGTTATGTATCACTTATAGTAATACAGCAAACGAATTGTTGGACTACATAAATATAAGGTGGCCGTGGCATGCTGCAGAGTAATTTAAAAATAATTAAATTGAATGACAAACAGTCATGTTCCGTATAACCATTTAAATGTAGAAAAGGAAATTCGCAAACGAGTAAAGGTTTTGAAATATACGGTAAATTTTCATCGTATAATAAATTAATCAAATTCATTGCAGCTTGGGCTCGAATTATCGTTCTTGACATTGTGGCATCCATTATCAGATGCAAATATTGGATTATTCGTTATCAGAATATAGCAAATCTGATTGTTAACCGATGTCTAATTTGTTTTAAATATAAACAAAAAACGGCGCAGCAACTAATGGGTAATGTCTCAAAACCTCGGGTAGAAACACAAATTCGACTTTTCATTTACACTGGGTTATATTATACAGGTCAAGTAAATTTGATGTGCAGAGCAAGAAGATCGGCCATCAAGTTTAATCAGAATAAAATTAGATTAGTGCTAATCATAACAATAGATTTCATTTTAACACACATATTTAATGTAAAAGACTCGTTGACATTAAAACAAATTAATTAAAAATAAATCGAAATAGTTAAATTTCCCATCACGTTCCGAATGTCAATTATATAGTTTTGTAATTTTTTGGTATTTTATCAAGGAAAATGTGTGTACGTTTTATAAACAATTATTTAACTTTTTTTTTTTTTGTGTAATTTTTACCATCCCTCAACAAGAAACTTTTAATATTATATAGGTTGATAATTTGTATAAATAATTCGAACCGCAACCAAATTAATATCACTTCATAAAGTCGAATCAAAACCAAAACACAAAATCAAAATGTTTGCCAAATTTGTTGTAAGTACTCGAAGCTCTAACAAAAAAATTTATTTTTACATTAACTATGGAATTATTTGGATAATTTGCAGATTTTCACAATTGCCGCCATTATGGCCACATCAGTCAACGCAGGAGTTTTAGCTCCATTGGCATCGGCCGCTGTTGTTGCACCATATGCATCATCATATAATGCACATTCAGTTAACCATGCTATTGCTGCACCATATGTTGCTGCCGCCCCATACATAGCTGCTGCACCAGCTGTTGCTGCTTACTCAGCTGCCATACCAGCCGCTTACTCAGCACTTCCAGCTGCATACTCAGCATATCCAGCCGCATATTCAGCTTACCCAGCCGCATATTCCGCATACTCAGCACCACTTTTATTGAAATAGAGTTAAACTAACACAATAAATAGTGATGAACATCTGTAAATAGTAAAATTATTGCCAAAAAGAAAAAAAAATTTGATCTACGCCAGTAAATAAAAATCTTTAAAAAAAAAAAACGTAAAAGTGTTTTATTTAATACTGACCTAATTTCCAACCTAATACGTTATGCAGATTAGCTGTCTGCGATAACATAATTATTTAATTTAAAATAATTATTTTGATTAAATTTTGATTACATAACAGTACTGATATGTAGATATAAAAATTTTATAAATTAAATTAAATTAAATCAAGTTTAAAAAAATATAATTTTTAATTACTTATATATGTACGTACATTTACTATAACAAATAGTGCGTGACAAATTGTTGTTGTTATTACTATAACTATACAATAAATTAAAAATATTCGATCTAACTATTATGATAACACATAAATGGCTATATACATGTCATTTAATAATATTTTAAATTGATCGACATAAAACTTGATAAAATAGAAAGTACAGTAGTGAGCATGTGGATTGAATCTTATACGCGCGGGTGATAGACCATTGTTAGAGTATATTGCATTTACTAAAGTAATACTGATTGATAAGATAGATCCCACATTCAACAAAAATTAATATTAAGAAGGTTTCCAAAACTTTGTAAGAAATTAACTAACCGCCGACTCTCCTTCCTACGTGTTGTAGAAATTTGAACTATCATCCACCTGGTAAAACATAAACCACAAAGAACTACCGAAAGCTGTTTACTTTTCTAAAATCATCAAATGACTCATCAACCTTTTCTACAATATTAAAATTAATTATTTTCAAAACCCAAACCAATTTTCAAACGCAAACTTTGGGGTCACCAGTAATATCGATTAAAATCATCGGGGTCACCAAAAAATTTTCAATATTGTAAACAAAATCAATGAAACTATAGCCAGAGATTTTCGGTTTTGATTATGTTGTGGTTTTATTATTAATGTTTCAAAATCTCCACCGTTAACGACTTTCTTACTAACCAATAGGAAGTCTGCATATTTTTAATGTTGAGCGTTGTAATGCAATACTTCTGTAATTTGCATAAGAAACTTGAAAACTGTTTCGCTTATTTTCGCTTAAATCCTCTACTATCATGAAAATAATAAATCTGCTGTTATCATTTGAGTTTCTATAGATTAAATTCCGTTTAACGGCATTCAAATGATTTTTTTTTTTCGATTTAACGTAAAAGAGTAGGGATCTCTTCGAACGTCAAATTTAGGTTGTTCGTAACTGTCAGAAAACTCGTTTCCAAACATTTATCTCAAAATTCGTCGAATTGAGGCAGGAAAAACAAAAAAGTTGTTTGAATATACTGCTAAGGTTAGCCGAAAGTGAAAGATCGATAATGCAGATTGCATTACTTCAGCCGAAAGTAAAACAAGGCAATGCAGATTGTGGTTTCTCATCCGAAAGTACAAAACATCGGTAATGCAGATTGTGTTATTCCAGCCGAAGAATGAAGTCGATATCCATTTCCAGACATAACACTCTAGAGGCTGATTTTATACAAATTTTCTAATGATTTTTGGAAAATCGAATTTTCCGAGATTTCGCACGGGAAATTTGAACTGAATTTTTTTCCTGCGATAGCTATTGACAAACCCAATAAAAACGATTCAACTTCAGATACACACTATAGAGGTGGTTTCTATTCCAATTTTGTGAATTCTTCTGATTTTCCGATATTTTCCGCGATTAGGTTAAACAAAGTTTTCCACCTAAGACTATTTACAAACATTTTTATTGCAATCCATGTATCCTATTTACTTTCGGCTGATAACCAGTAAAATGTTAATTTTCGGATGGAATATGTTAATAGCATAATCTGCATTGTCGACTTTTTATTTTCGGCTGAAAACTTTCGGCTAACTTTAACAGGGTTGTTTGAATTAGGTTTATTTTACTGTAAAATTGAAATATGAAGGAAGTCCGACTACTAACGGTTATTTTTTTAATTAAAACGCTTAGAGACGAGTCTCATAAGTCTCCTAGTTGTGTCAATTTTTTTTTAAAAAAATTGCAAATTTTCAAAATACAAGCAACAACCTACAAGATCCTGGCATGTCTCTTGTTCCATCCAAATGATCTTAGTCTGCTGAAACAAATATTCTCTCTCTCAAAAGTGTCGGACCCAATTAACATCTAAAGCGACACCGATGCTTCTCGACCAAAACTATTTGCTGGATGCACAGTATTTTTTCTTAAGCATATTGCCAGATATTAAAAGTCCAGTTTCAGATTCTATTTAGATTGCTTCATTGCCTTCCTTCATTTAGGGTCACTCACTTTAGGTTTTGCAGTGGATGTTTATCAATAAAAGTATCTAAATGTCCGCAGAGCAACAGCAGCTACGTATCAAAAACTAAGCCTGAAGTATATAGAGCGGCACCAAAAGCTGGCATAAATAATAGCCGGAAGTACTGAGGGCGGCATCAAATAAATATTACAAGTTAATTGGTAATGTTTAGGACGCGGTAACAAGGTATAAGCAAAATGTTTCTGGTAATAAGAGTTTTGCAAACGACAACATGTAGCCCTCGATGCTGTTTGCTTTAAATCTAAGTACTTAAGGTATTTTAAGTGAAAGGAGATTCTAGCATGAATTAAAAGCAAAATTCAGCTGCCATCTTTAAAGCGTTTACACAGACTCGCCTAATTCAACGGAGTACACATAACGGTGGTTCTCATATTTATGACGCATCTCGTTTGATGCAAAACATCTTGTAAATTTGTTTCGTTAGAGAAGACGAAAGCAACTTACCAAGGTGCCCTAAAACTGTGCATTTGAAGTCGTTATTCATTGATTTAATGCACCGACAGCGAATTAAGTAGCTTTGGTGATGGCAGAGGGCAGCAGTTTAACCGGCGGGATATTATTTTGTAGCTTAATTCACCATTGTTTGTCCTCATCATCCAAAATGTCATACAAAAAACTGTCTCTGCAATTTTCTTTTAGTTGTATCACTTCTTTGTCAGACACGATGAGTTAAACTTCATAAAAAATAACCAGGCACAACTCAGGGCAGAAGAGAACCATGTTCATCTTAGGGATGCTGTGGGAATAAAGGACTGATGCTAATCAGATGGTGGTATTACCATCTACATTTTCCAAGGACATATGTCCCTATACTTCAGGCGTCTTATCGTTTTTGTAAAACTTACCAAAAACCCTCGATGGAAACAAATCATAGATGAGCTGCTACCTGATTAAAACTCCCAAGATCTTCACTTTATATAAGAAAAAATTGTTTGACTAGGATCGATGCTTCATGTTCTTTGTGGAGTGATTAAAAACTTCTGGCTTTCTCTGATTTATGCTAAACTGACAGGTTTGCCAAGCCTATTCTTTATCCTGAACTCCATTTTAGCTTATATGGAGGACCAAAACAGGTTTGAGAGAAGAATGCAGGGAAATAATGTCGAAGGGTGGCCCAGCGTAAAGAAGGAGTATGCATTGGGAACGGTTTACAGTATATACGATAATAACACAGAATGTTATCACCTTCGTCTGAAAAAGTCTTGAGGCGGAAAAACGAAAAAATAAATAAAGTTCTTTTCCGCCAATTTCGGATCATAGTCAAGGTGGAGAGTTTAACAGTTTTTGGAACCTATATGTACATCAAGAGGATCGAATATGTGCCATACGAATTGTTCCAGAACCACGTGATAATATTACCACGTTCACCGATTTTTTATATGTGCTGATTTGAACGATTGAGTTGGGCGTTGAATTTATAAAATTCACCACCACAATATATTCACTCACAATATATTTTCCACAATATACTGAACTATAGTGTACTTCACTGGTGTATTGGGTTTTATCTCGGTTCGTTTTTTACCGGTTTATTGATTTTCAGCAAGATCTGACGTGCTTTCGACGGAAATCCTCATTCACCTCTACCTACCTTCGACACAAGCATCAACTTGCAACACAATCAATGATCACAATATCACATTCTCCCCCCCTTTCTCATACGATTTCTTCGCCCAACGATTGGAAATAATATGAGATAATTAAACATTTCAATCAATTGATCACCAACACCGTTCAACGATCAAATAGCACATACAACCAATGCGTTCAGAAAACATAGGGGGGAATCACTTGCGGAGGAGTCCTGTAGCGTTTTCACAATTCACCACTTCTGAAAATTTAAATGTGCTTATAATATTCCATTTCATTGGAGGAATATTATCCTTTTGTTGCAACACAAGCGAACCAATTTTGATCTCATTCGCTGGATTCAACCACTTTCGACTGTTTTGTAATTCCGAAAGATACCCTTTCGACCAACGAGACCACAATTGCTGCAACAAATATTGAATATGCTTGAAACGCGGTAAATTATTAAGGCTCAAATGAACAAATGAAGAATCTGGTATTGCCTTGAGGGGTTGGCCAATTAGAAAATGTCCCGGAGTTAAAGGAATTAAATCATTCATAATAAATATAAGCATAATTCAATATACCGCGAACACGAAGTATTTCATATCCAACTATGGACGGACCTAGAGAGTTTAGTTTGCTCCTTGTCGATCAAGACATCGATTCAGTTTCCGAATTTAGCATATTACGTGCGATCTTTAGGACTGCTCTGACAATTGTTTAATAAAACTGAGGCAAATTGCGTTTATGCGAAGTATTTTTTTATAATTTGAGAATTTTTCAAATACATTCTAGTCAGATTTTGTGCAAACCAACAATTCTTTAAATTTTCAAAGTTCCAAATTTGCCGAAGATATGTGAGAGTTTGGATAAACTGTCCAATTTTTTTTTGGGATTATATAAAGAATCTAGACCAGTCCATCCGCTTAATTGATTTGGCATAACACCTCTAGAGACAAAGCCTGCATGATTCATAGTAGATGGAACATAGCGCTATATATAGGAATCAATGTTAATTCCTGAATTTATGATACGCGGTTTAATTATACAGTAGTGTGCAATTTCATCGTGTATTAAGCGTAATTTCAGAATCCGAATATAAATGAATACTATTAAATGAATCAATAATCGCTAACACCTTATCTGTCAATTGAGCAACCAATAATGCTGCGTAGAGCTCAAGACAAGGAATGGTTTGGCATTTCAATGGAGCTTTTAACTACATATTTAGCATATTGTTTCTAATTTTGAAAGCTGTTCCTTGAAAGTATTCCAAAATGCTGACATCATGCTTAAGCACAGTTTTAACCAATATTTTTAATGAGTGTGCTGAACCATCACTTGGTTTCTTTATATCATATGTAAATGCTCTTCATATGTAATTTCTGAATTGACACTTAATTATTGTAATGGTCAAGTACAGTTTTCCATGCAATGTCTTAACTGTGACTAAGTAGTTTACAGAAAGTGCCTCAACCAAATGAAAAAATTTACCATCTCGAAGACAAGGTACTTAATAATGAAATTTGGCAGCCTGATCCTGTTTAGTATTGGTGTGAATTAAATCAGCCAATCAAATTTAGGTAACAATATTTCTGGAAGTTTGAGTCATTTTCTTCAGCCACAACATTAACAGAGAAGTCGCTTTTATTTCCAAACTTGTTTTCCATTTTCCGTCCTAATTTATTAATTTGATTTAAAATTCGAAACTCAAGTTTGAGTGTGTATCCTCGAATTTTTCTCGTTGATTCAAAACACTGCTTAGCATCAGAATCAAGACTTTCAATGCGAGAGTATGATAAATACTTGCTGAATAATTTTAAATGTGGGCTTTAAGTGAAAACGGAAATGAAGTTAATTTCTACAAATAATGTTTCAGTTAATGCGGTAAAAAGAAGTATAATTTTTACTTATTTTTTTCTAGTATTGCTCCATCTATTATTAATTGAAGTTATTAAAATGTATTTAAAATTATTCGGGAAGTATTTAACAATGGCACATAAGCTTGCTATGTTGTATATACTTTCCAAAAAGTCAATATTTAATGAGCTTGAACGCTTTAATTCTCATAGTGCCCATTTTGTTCCTTTTCAGTCAATAATTCCATTTATGTACCTCAAAAACTCTGAGTTAACAAGGGATTTTGAATTTAGCACACTTATCCATACAAATCTGCCGTAAATAAAACTTTGTGGGTTTATAACTGTTGAGTTTTCATTGAAAGTAACAAAAGATAAGAACATTAGTTCCCAAAATTGAAACTTTTAAAAATTTACATTTATCAATTTGAGAATTTGGTTGTTTATATTCACATGATGGTCACTAGTGTATAGTTCGGCTTATTCACAGTCTCAAATTTCTAATAAACAATTCGATTAATTTGACCTCTACTGTAAATCAATTAAACATTTTATTATGCCCATACTCCAATAATTCACTTTTCTAAACGGTAAATAAGAAACTTGTTAAAAAGATCTATTTCGTGTCGCGAGTGTAAATCAACCTACAATACATAATGTATTATTAATTATATTACATAAATCGTGATATATTAAATATTAATTAAAAATTGTTAATTATACCATTAATTATCAACCAGATGAACGAACTCTATAATTTTTGTAGTAGCTACCTGCTACACACATGATTAAGGTGTTAACAAATTTCGATCAAAATGATCTATTAAATTGATCGATAATTACTGTCATACACTAGTATTCATGAGAATCGATATATTGTGTTCAGAATCAATAATTAATTTTGAATTTAATTTGCATTCACTTTGATTTCTAAATTGATTGAAAAGTTTTGTGTGCGCGGTGTGACATAAGAGTTTTTGGTGAAAAGTAAAAACAACAATTGTATACAATTTTAAATTAATTATGATTTATTGTGTTTAGATGTGTTGAGATATGTGCTTGTAAATATAGTTCAGTCTCTACTTTAAATATAATGGTGACGAATAAGCGGCTGGAACGGCTGAATATGCAGAGTAAGCGGCTGGTAGTCCTGAATATGCGACTGGTGCTGCACCATAAGTTGAGTAAGCGGCTGGTGCTGCGCCATAAGCTGAATAAGCGGCTGGTGCTGTTGCATAAGCTGAATAAGCGGCTGGTGCTGCGGCATAAGCTGAGTATGCAGCTGGAAGTGCTGAATAAGCTGAGTAAGCGGCTGGTACGGCCGAATATGCAGCATATGCTGGTGCAGCGATAGCATGATTAATTTGGTGTGCATTGTATGACGAAGCGTAAGGTGCAACTACGGCAGCCGAATAAGCAACTGGAGCTACCACTCCTGCTTTCACTGATGTTACGGCCATGATGGCGGCAATTGTGAAGATCTATAAAGAAAAATCCATTACTTTAATAACAAAATTCAATTATTTCATAACAATGTGCGAGATATACTTACAACAAATTTAGCGAACATATTTTTTGGGTGTTTGGTTTGGTGGTTTTGAGTTAACTTGATGAACTGATACCTATTTGGCAAATTGTTCAAATATTTATACAAATTTAAATTTTTTGAAAAATGTGTTGAATATCCATTGGATTTAATGGACTTAGTCAAAACGTATTTCCCTTGAATAAAATACCAAAGCTAATATATACCGCACCAATATGCCGAGCAATTTTGTAATAAAAAAGAAGACAGACAAAACGTGACCAAATAACTAATTTTGTGGTTGGATTTTTTATATAATTAACAGTAGTTAAATGGCCACATATGTATTTATTTAAGTTTAACTGTATCTGTAAAGTGTTTTAGGTTTACACCTAGAATTTGCTACATCCATTATATATCAAGGCATTAGGCATACAATTTTGCAAGGGTAGCTACACACTTTGACTTTGATGATGATTACAGACCAAATAATCTATTTACCACCAAAAATCGACCTTATCGTAAGAATTGTTTTACACAAGTGAAAAGAAGACAAAACAGAGCAACAAAACAGAGATTCAATTGCGCAAAAAATATGCCAGATTAAACAATTTTCGGTGCATCAGATACAGTAGTAGGAGCGGTACTTCACCAACAAGATGGAGCACGAATTCTGAAACGGATCGACCGATCGGCTTCTAGGCATTCTTAAAATTGAATCGAAAAAAAACATCTGTGGATTTGTAGTAAAATACGTAAATCGAAAATTTAAATTGTTGTATACTAAAGCACTAGTGAATCTCAGTTTGCTCTGGTTTTCACAATCTGAAGATTAAGATTTTTTTTTTTTGTTTTTTCTGATTAAGCCAGTAGTGTTAATATATTATTAAACGGCTAAAGAATCTTATTGATTTTAATACACAGGCAAACTTCTCTTTTTATTATTTGTGTGGGCATAAATCATACAGAAATAAGGGTTTTCCTTGAGTTTTTGATTTAGTTAATATAATTCGCTAAGTCAGTACGTGCTTGCCTCATACTTAATATATGAAGTTAAAATTTTATTTTGTAGTTTGGTCGTAGCTATCTGAAGAGTAGACCGAACTTTTCAGTACGAAACCAAACTACCACATAGAAAACTCAAGGAGGGTTTTCATTTTTTAGTGTCGATACACTCTAGGGTTAAAGTACAGTGGGGATTTTGATATTTCTCCTTTTTTTGGTAGATATATTATAAATGATTGGTCTCTTCATTTTTTCTGATTAACAAGCCGAAAAATGTTGTGAATGCCATTATTGTTCAGCGATTCCATACGAAAACGATCACGAGTTGTCTTGACCCCTTTAGATTTTTATGGAACTTCTCAAAAATGATCTATATATCAAATAACTCGACACGTATTTTTTTATTTCCTTCTGCGGCACTGTTCTTTGAAACAGGGGCGTACGGCGTTTTACGTTTTTTCTGATTTTCCTGGAAAATTTTAATTTTGTCGCGAGAACCACTTAACCGATTTTAACCATTTATATCTCAAATTAAAGGGAATGAATGGATCTTATAAATAGCGGTACAATTTTAATTTTAAAAAAAATCGATCTTAAAAAAAAACGTGTTTTTTTGGAATATGTGTTATAGCGTTATGTTGGACTTAAACGAGTTATCGATTTTTTATTTTTTTTAAAGCTTATTCATTTTGTAAGTCGGATATGTGCTAGGAAGCGAGATTTCAAGACCATATGATCAGATGAGGTTATTGAAACAAAGCAGCGTAGGCTGGTTCTTTTTAATTTGAAGGAGGTTTATTAAATATTTAAAAACTTTTTGTTTTGAGATTATCAGTACGAAACCAAACTATCCACCGAAAACGCAAGGAAAGGTTTTCTTTTTTAGAGTAAAAATACATTTTGTATTAACTCTCGGGTTAAAGTACGGGGGGGATTTTGATATTATTTCTACTTTTTTGGTAGATATATTATAAATGACTGGCCTCTTCATTTTTCTGATTGACAAGTCGAAAATGTTGTGAATGCCATTATTATTAATATATTGTGTCTATAAAAAGCCGAAAGAATCTTATTGATTTAAAAACACCTATCCAAATTCAAAAATTGGATTTTCTAGTTTTGCCCACTTCGTCCAGGGCACTGCGTATTAACGAACTCTAGCGGTACACATAGTATTTGCGTCTACATATATCATCAAAATATTGTACATGTACAATATTGTCTACATATATCATCAAATTGTTGTAGAATCGAACTCGGGACCTTCTGTACTAGAAATTTTAATGCAATAATAATATTTAAAAAAATAAAGTAAAATTGTAGTTCAGATATTTTCCATAAAAGTACTCGTTCGTCTTCGTGAAACTCATTATTCAACAGTGTTGTAATTTCTCAAACATTTACGGCTTAAAAAGGAAATCGGATTTGAGCTAGATTCGAACCGTGGACCTTCTATACTCACAAAATTCAAATTACGCTAATCACCAAAAATAACCAAAAAATACCAAAAAATACCACAAAAATACCAAAAAATACCACAAAATAACCAACAATTACCAAAAAATACCACAAAAATACCAAAAAATTACCAAAAAATAACCAAAAATGACCAAACAATTACAAAAATTATACCAATTATTATTGTTAGTATAACCAAATCCACGTTCCATTTGCTTTTCATGGCGTCGCACACGGGCCCCTCTGAACTTCCAAAAAATACCACAAAAATACCAAAAAATTCCACAAAAATACCACAAAATGCCAAAAGATACCACAAAATACTAAAAAATTACCAAAAATTACCCAAAAATTCCCAAAAAATTCACAATAACTCCCAAAAAAAATTCCCAAAAAATTCCAAAAATTCCCAAAAATTCCCAGAAAATACCCAAGAAATTTTCAGAAAATTCCCAAAAAATTCCCAGAAAATGCCCAAGAAATTTCAATAATTCCCAGAAAATTCCCAAAATGTCTCTAAAAATTCCCAGAAAATGCCCAAGAAATTTCAAAACTCCCCAGAAAATTCCCAAAAATTCCCAGAAAACACCCAAGAAATTCCAAAAATTCCCAAAAAATTCCAAAAATTTCCAAAAACTCCCAGAAAATGCTCAAGAAATTCCAAAAATTCCCAAAAAATTCCCAGAAAATGCCCATGAAATTCCAAAAATTCTGGTTTGGGCATTTTTGGAATTTTCTGGGGATTATTGGCATTTTTTGGGCATTTTCTGGGAATTTTTAGAATTTTTTGGAATTTTTGGAATTTTTTGTGCATATTCTGGGAAGTTTTGGAATTTCTTGGGCATTTTCTGGGATGTTTTGGTTTTTTTAGTTAATTTTTGGAATTTCTTGGGCATTTTCCGTGAACTTTTGGAATTTTTTGGGAGTTTTCTGGGAAGTTTTTTGAATTTTTGGGAATTTGCTGGGAATTTTTGGAATTTTTTAGCAATTTTTGGAATTTTTTGGTATTTTTGTGGTATTTTGTTGTATTTTTGGGAATTTTTGGCATTTTTTGGGTATTTTTTGGTAATTTTTCGAATTTTTTGGGAATTTTGGAATTTTTTGGGAATTTTTGGGAATTATTGAGAATTTCTTGAGAATTTTTAGTACTTTTTGGGAATTTTTGGTTATCTTTTGGTATTTTTTTTGGTATTTTGTGGTATTTTTTAGTATTTTTGAGAAATGTTTTGGTATTTTGTGGTATTTTTTGGACGTTCAGAGGGGATCGAGTTCGATGCCACGAAAAGCAAATGGAACAATGAAAAATATATACTATAAGTATATTACTTTTTACATTTTCTGCCGTAGGCATATTTTATTTGTCTCATTACAAACTTGCTTTTTCCAATATTTAATGTCGGTGCAGCCGTTCGCTGTCAGTCTGCAGTAATCTGAAACAATACTCTTGCAATGTGCCGCTGATGACCAGCATATCGCCTAAGTTTAAGTTTGTACATCAGCAGGTCAAACAGTAGCATTTTGAACCAATACAGCGGCCGTCCCGGTACTGTAAAAACCGTTTTGTCCTAGCTCATTCCCCAAGCGGAATCTGCAAAAATGCGTCCTTCTGGTCAAGTGCCGTTATGTTCTTAGTCTCGTTCAATCGTTAATTAGTGGTAGCGGGTAGGCGTCCTTTATCGTTACAGCGTTAATTTTTCTGGCGTCTACAGACATAGCCTCGATTTCCCCTTTGCTTTTTGAACAAGGGAGACTGGGGAACTTCACGAATTATTGCTAAATTTTATTACCCCTAGTTCTAACATACGGCCTGATTCCACATTCAGGTTCTTTTGATCTGTGAGGGAGCAAGCATATTAACATTGTTTTATGGGCTTGCCCTCCATAATTTCAATATCATGCCCATAAAGATTGAGTTTTTCCACCAAACGACGAATAGTGTTGTCTGACGATGCCTGTTGGCCACGATATTTTCGACGCACGTTGAGTTAACACAACTGAACAACTATTTTCAATGTACAGCGTCACTATTTCGGCGCATTGTTTCGGTGTGAAGCGATTCATGTTAAAATGGTACTGAATTGACGTTTCAAAAACATGTTTAATCAAGTCAATCGGTTGACAAATGGCAAAGTTATTGAATGTTTACATACCCATATAAAAGATGGCGCACCCTGTACACTTTCCCTGTTGGGTGAAAGCATATTTATTGAAACTTTCAGGTTGGAGCGGCCCGGAACATTTGATTGTACATAATCGGGTATATATTGAAGTTTTCCAAAAATCAATTCCCAAATAGAGTGGTGATTCCAATGTGACTTCGTCGAAAAATGACTTGGGAAAATAATTAAGCCACTGACTCCTTTAAATCCTTCGCTTTAGCAGATAAATTCTCGGGAGGGAATAAATTGGACTAAATCGGCTAATTTTTTTTTTGTGGAATAGTTGTGTTTGATTTCTGTAATTATTTTCATTACTTCTGTTTGCTATGGCACTACCTGCGATTGAAGTACCGCAGTCACATAATAATTTTGCTTGCCAATTGTAAATTCTGTGAATGCTACTGAACATATTGGTAATATTTCCAATATTGCTAAAAGAATTACGTATTCTTCCTACTTGATGTTTATAGTTACTAGGGGGAAAAGCCCGTAATACGGGCATAAACAGTAACAGAAAGAGAACATAATGATATTGCAAAATGACATTTATTTTGAAAAAATTTCGTTAAACATAACATGTTTGGTAAAAACTGCATTTGATTCCGCTAATAAGTTCCCCTAATAGGGGCCATCTAAAATTTTAACTTTTGCATCCGTAGATTTTCCGACTCGTGATAATGCTACGAATAAATAACCATGGCCAAACACAGGTTCCGGTAAGACTACACCCACTTTCTCTAATGTCTGTCCCTGAAACTTATTTTGTCATTGCAAATGCTAATTTGATTGGAAATTGTCTTCGTTGTAAAATAAACGGTAAGTCTGAGTTGATCAGGGCTTGTCAATTCTGGGAATGTATAAATTTTCCTTTTCTGCACTACCCGTTAAAACGACGCCAATTATCAGATTTGGTTTCAGCTGCCGAGCTATTAATCGAGTTCCACTATAAAGACCACGCTTTGTATTAAGATTTCTTAATAGAATTAAGATACTTACAACAATTAAGTTCAATTTATGAAGCTGCATATCAGATGACGTTAAATCATTTAAGAGTTCTTCCGGGTAGTTCTGAATGTCTTCAACAGTTGCATTATCAATCGATTTAATGCCATAATACGTGAAAGGGCTTTCTGCAAAACGTGGCCTTATTTCCACGATGGCATTATTAGATTAGATGTATCAGCCTTTGATAAAATCGAAAAAAAATTATAATGCGAAAGAGGGAAAACAATAGAAATGTTTAGCTCTTTCGGTCCTATTTTAATGCTTCATGCTAGCATTTTATTGTATTAGATTATTTTACAAAACTTTTAACTATAAATTATAATGGTGGAGCGGCACCCTGTTCTTGGATTGACTACGAGTTTTCTCTACAATTTAGTTGACAAATTTCAAGTTCCTCCTCTGGATTTGTTTTTATTGGCCAATACGTTTTCCCCCAAACACACACGGCATCCATTCCGCTTATTTTTAGCCGACATGCCCACACAATCCAAAAATGACCCATCCCCTCAACACACTTACCTCTACGACCACCATACGCACGTTAAAATCAAGACTCTGTTAGACTTTCTCGGCCATAGTTAAAACTCTTTTCTCGACTGGCCCAAAAGCTCAAATGACCTCATATTACAGAATTATATTCTGGTCTCGAAAGTCCGCTGGAGCCTGGCACAACAATCTCTCACCAATTCCTTCTACGACATGGAATTAAACGCTCATTTAAAAATCAATCAATGGATTCACCATTCCGCAGCCCAACACTACTCATTTGTATCGAACTTTCACTCACCTTCACGTATTTCTTAAAAAAGATCTGTCTACAAATACAACACAAGACTACTTGGAAATACGATACCGGTCTATTGTAAAAACTCCCAATTTAGCTGGTGAATTCTCCGCACAATACCTTTCATTCCAATGTACGATTGACACAAAATGGACAGATAACAAAAGCAAACATTCTCTTCCTACGACATACGCTCTCGGAACAAATGAATTCGTCGATCCAATTAATGATTTTTACGAGATAAAACATTTCAATCAAATAGGTCTTAAACCGTCTTTCGGAACTCACTGTTCGACTGTTCACATAGCAGGCCCCCTCAATCCACGTACGGAAATCAATGTTCGTCTGAACACATCAAAATCACAGGCAGGGGGTGCGGAAATGGTTTAACAAATTCATAATATATTTCTCTCAACGTTCTTGGTGGGCTCTGTAAAATACGTTCACCATAACTATAAATATAAATTGTTTTCGGCTTTTTATAGACAACATACTATTTGTAATGACATACTCATTATTTTCGATTTGGCAAATCAGAAAAATAATGGAGTCATACTCCTAATATATCTACCAGCAAAAGTAGAAAATATTCATCCCCTCCCCCCCTTTTTCTTTCCCGCAGAGTCAATACAAATTGTATCAACTCTCAAAAATGAGAAATCTCTTTGAGATTTTGTGTTGGTAATTCGGTTTCACATAACTATAAAGAAATTTTTTTTTTGGAATATGCTAATCATTAGCCAATCGCAAGAGAAACTGTGCTAATGAATGTTTCTGTTATATTTATGGATGAATGTGTTTTGGGTTAGATAGCGCTAGGATTGTTATAGTTGTGAAATGATTAAACGAAATCTGTGAATGTCAACCTCAATAGTCGATCTGATTCTTGGTATGCCCAACGCCTTCCATAAAATCTTTAATCATTTCAGATCAAAATTCACAGACTGTCACTTTTCCTATAGAAAAGCTTACAGGGTGCGCAAAAAGATGAATTGGAAAGCCTTTCTTAACAGTCTTAAAATAGATATTCATGGCATACAATTACAAAGAAAATCTAGGATGTAGTATTTAAACAGGCTATAAAAGAGTTACCCGATCCCGAGATCAAAGACTACTAAAAAAAATGCCTTTGTGTACCAAAAAACTTGAATAGGTTAGAAGAACACGAAGAAAGGAATTGATTAAAACAAAAGTAACTGGTGATTAGGAGTGATATAATGAAACGACCTAATAAATCAATTTGCCATAAAGCTGCATAACACAAAACATATCTCTTGGAATAAGTTTTGTGAACGCCTTTTGTGAGGGCCCCAAAGAAAAGATAAGAACTCTGCTAATTCCACTGAAGACCCCTGGGTACACAAATGTAGTAAACAAATAGGCCGAATAAAGGCGCAGCTAAGAAGGGCAGAACTCACAAGGGGAAGTAGTGTTTGCAGTGAATGTCCTTTAAGCCCCATAAATTTCAAGAAGTTGCCCAAAATAATTACAAAGCTGTAGTTGTATTACCGGCCCACCGCTCAATATTAGAAGCAATACAATTTCAGTAAAGGAAGATCAAATATCATGGAACTACTCCAAGTTTTAAAAATGAAAGATCAGATCACACATTATCGAATGAAAGACATTGTATCATCAACTAAATTAAGCACATGTTGCTGAGGGAAAAAATCTGAAAACCAGGCTTGTCATCTAATTGTGATGAACAGTTTCAGTAACCAAAAGCAATCTAAGAAAAACTTCAGTCACTAGGGAGGAGTGGAATAGCAACCTCATGGCTTAGCCATAAAATAAAAATCGTTTAGGCACATTCCCACAAACATTTTCCAGCAGTAAAAATCATAAAAGAAAAGAAGAACATCAACCAGAGGATATCCGTACTATCGGATAGACGGGTACCACTCAAAATACGATCACAACTTTCATTGGAGAGTCTCGTTCTTGTGGTTTTGTGGCGCCTAAGGATTTTGTTAGACAAAAAATGTCCTACATTTTTGGTACGATAAGGGCAAAGTAAACCCTGAAACAGGATACAGGGCTTGCAATTACCATGTTTATAACCTTCACAAGGCAAGGGGAGAAAGACACTTCCAGCGGGAGACCAGGTTGTTCGAATGAATTTTTTGTTCGCTTCTGTTTCTATGGTCCATGCGCGAATTAATAAGCTTTTGGTATTTGTACATCAAGGGGTTCGGGTACCTGTAATACGAATTAACTTAAAAAAAACTGGTTTTCTTACCACGTTGAGCAATTTTTTATATGTATGCTGGTTTGAGAAGTAAGTTTAGAGTTGAGTTGAGAATCGAATTGCAGGTTGAGGTTAGGTTATTGTTGAGTGAGCACTTATGATGGGGATTTATTTGTTGGTTAAATTGAGGGTTGAGTTAGGGTTAGCTTTAGTTGGTTTGAGTTGAGTTAATATGTTCACATGTAGTTTTTCAGACGATGTTGATTTGGGAATTGATTTAATCGCTGAGTGGAGGGTTCAGTTGGGGTTGAGTTGTAATTGGGCCAGGGGTGAGTTGGGGTTGACTTGATGTTTAGTTTATTAACACATGCAATTTGTGAGCGTGTTGATTTATTGATTGGGTTGGCGGTTGAGTTAGGGTTGAAGTGAGGTTGAGTGCCGGCTTAGTTAAGGTTTTATTTAGGGTGCGTTGAGACCTGAGTAAGTAGTTAGCTTGAGTTGTATTCATGTTCGCATGTATTTATCTGACCTTGTTATTTGGAAAATTTGTTTCGGCGTTGAGTGTGTGGTTGACTTGGGGGCTGAGGGCTGACTTAAGGGACAAGTTACGAGTAGAGTTGGTATTGAGTTGGGTTGGAGTTTATGGGGTTGAAATTTTGGTTGGGCTTGAGTTGGGGCTGAGCGAGAGGTTAGGTTGCGGATTAAGGGTGGGTTGTGTTGATGGTTTGGTCGAATGAATTGTTAAACATATGGCCGTTGAGTTTGAGTTCAGTAGAGAGTTGAGGTATCGAGGTGAAGTTGAGTTAAAGTTGAGTTGTGGCTGAGCTAACTTGAGTTGGAATTGAGTAGGGGGTTCAGTTGGAAAATTATTTGATGGCACAAATGGAGGTAAGATCCAGTTCAGTTTATGTTCCCATGTGGTTTCGGACCTGGGTGATTTGACAAATGCCTTGCACATTGAGTTCAAGATTGAGTTCAAGGTTAATATTTGGGTCGAATTAAGGTTGAGTTAAGTTGAGGGTTGATTTGGATGGCGATTTATTTAGGGTTTGAATTGAAGGTTAAATTGACTTGATTTCAGTTGAGTTCACGTATTAGAGTTGAGTTGAAAGTTGATTTAGGGTTGAATTAGTGAGTGGCGAGTCGAGAGTTATGCTGGGGGTTGAGTTGTTTATTGCTCAGAGGATTGCTTTAGAATAGAATTGGAGGTATAGTTGTAGTTTGAGATGGAGGTTGAATAAGGGATTAAAGGTACAGTTAGTGATTGATTTGATAGTTGAGTTGGAGGTTAGCTTGATTTGATTTGAGATAAGTTAACTTTGTGAGGTTTCACCCCTTAGTATTTTGCAATTTACATTTCTATAGCTCAATTTCTAACAAAACAGCATCACTTTTGATAAGTTGATGCGATTTGTTAGTCCATATCTAGCAAAGCTATGGCGGGGATTCCCCATTACCTCTCACTAAGATCAGCGCTTGCCTCAAATTTATGGGGTTACTAAGATGCGACATTTTACATTTTTCGTAAGTAAAACGGCAACCTTTCCGAATCGGTTTAAATTTTAGATGCTGACAGTGCCAACTCGATTAATTGAAAGCCCAATTTCATCCCATCCCCTTAACCCAATACTTGATTTATAAAAAGGTAAGGGAGAACGGGCCCGATATACAGCGAAAGTTGACTTCATTTTCTGTTAGGTCTTGGAAGTTGACCGGTTGCAAATAGTTTCTAACATCGTGGGTTCAACACAGGGTGACCAGACGTCCTCGTTTGTCCGGACATGAGTTAGTTTTTCAAACTTGTGCGGGTAACCAGGAAAATGCCTTACATTGTTCTGGTTTTTAGATAATATTCATGCTAAATTTAAATATTTCATTTAAGAAATCGAACTCCAGCCCAAATGACGGACCCAAAAAAATTTTCAAGACGCAATTTAATTTATTTAAAATTAGAGCTGTGTATGTAATGTATTATCGGCTTAACATCTCCGAAATAAAATATCAGTAAAATACATGGACAAGTGTACGTTCTGTGTATGGTAAACCACAATTGACAAATCTAATTCTTTATTAAGGTATCAACCAATATGGACCCATAGGATGGCAGTACTCCGCAGTATTCCTGCAATTTGAGCCATAGTTTAATTACGAAATCCAACCCTAGAATTGATCAATTTTATATTAGAAACTACTTAAAAATTCGACGGGCTTGTTACCGTGCCACCTACCTAGTTCTATTTGGAGCTGGGCCGTAATACACTGGCTGGAATGTTTATAATTGTAAAAAGAAATTGGTGAAACAATTATTTTGATTAATGGTACCAACCATAATATCATTAATGGTGTTCCGCAATATTTTTAGAATTTGGCTCTTATTTTATTAAGAAATCCGACCTCGAATGATAATACCCAAGGAATTCTTCAGAGCGTGAATATAATCCTGTTTTATGTAAGGAACTACTGATAGAATCGGCTTAATAACTCAGATATAAAATTTTACTTAAATCCATTGACAAACGTATTCCCATTTGGTGCTGGAACCTGCAAATGTAATTAAAACCTGAATTGGCTATAAAAGCAAAACTCAAATTTTCTTTGGCAAATATAATTTGTCAAATTTTTTTTCTCTAATCACCAAACTATAATTAGTAGTGTTCCACAGAATTTGTTGAATCTGGCCATGTTTTATTTAAGAAATTCCATCCCTGCTCCAAATGGAACTTCTGACTTAACCCAAATATTTGATGATCTATGAATTAGTTGCAGCACCTCCAACTTATGAATCAAGTAAGCGAGTTTGAATTTTGAAACTCCACCAAACCTTATTTAATGACTGTTACCGTTTTTTTAAGTCGAAATGTTCTGGTTTTTCAAACTTTTCGTCCAGGTTTAGACGTTTTTAAATAAAAAAAATGCATATGTAGAATTCGATCATATACACAACAATTTATCACTATGTCTCTTTCGATATTACAATTTTACATTTTGTGCAAAATCTGTGCGTTTAATTAGACATTTGTCGGTTTCATAATAAATTACAATTACTTCTATTTCGTTTTTCTATATAAATTGTAATCGCAATACAATTTATATGTAGGTAAGTATTTTGTTGTTTCTGTTTGAAAATTAAAAAATTAAAAAGTAAAATTTAGAGAAAAAAAAATATTTTCCAACCCGTATATACAAAATATCGGCGTGTGTGTTTCTGTTTGTGCAATATTTTCGATTGTGTCAATCGAAAAATAAAAGAAAATGTTGCAGCTGAAAATTACAATTTATGTGCCTGTATGTAGATTTTGTGCCCATATATTTTACTAAACAAAAACAACATTTTCAGGTGGAATTTACGTGTGGTCCAGTACGTCACATGCGGACATAAATAAAACGCGTACAGTACATAGATTTCAGTTAACAAAAAAAATTTATTATTATTGCGTTGTTACACATTAAATTTGTTCTAATAACATTTTGCAGCATTCATACGGTATATACCTTATATAAAGTCTAAAGATCACATTATTTTGTTTAATTAACTAATCCAAGTCTTGGATATACTTTAATTATTTTAATAGGTTTGTGATTAATTTAGTTAGATGAGTAGTGGTGCATTGTATCCACCATAACCGGCATATGGAAGTGCTGAGTATGCGGCTGGTAAACCTGCTCTGTATGCTACGGGTGCGGCATGATATCCAGCGAAAGCGGGTGCAGCATAACCAGCAAATGCTGGTACAGCGGCTTTAACAACTGGAGCAGCAAAAGCGGCGGTATATGCAGCTGGTACTACAGCGGGTGCTAATGGTGCAGCAATCGCATGATTAATCGAATGTGCATTGTACGATGATGCATATGGAGCAATAACTGCGGCTGATGCTAATGGAGCCAAAACTCCTGCGTTTACCGATGAAATGGCCACGATGGCGACAATTGTTAGAATCTAAAATATATAAATAATCCGTAAGCAGCGTATCCAAAGTTGCGAAATATAAAATAAAGTTTCACTTACAACAAATTTAGCGAACATTTTGATTATATTGGTTTGGTTTAGTTGAAGTTGGTTGATCGAAAAACAACAATGAACTGATAATGATTCCCACCTTCGCTTCTGGTTTATATACGAAAATCGTCGACGACAATATAGAAAACATAATTCGATTACAAATGAAGACGCCGCTTGAATATTAATTAGGGTTTTGGCCTAAGAGAAAGAAATGTTGCTGCAATTTTTGTAATTCGATTATGGTCTAATGTCGCTTACTCACAATACTAAATTATACTATTTAATTGTTAAGTAATTCAAATACTTGAAACTGTATAAGCATAATATTTGAGTTTCTTGATTTAATACGATATACATTGTTTGTGACTTAATTTATGGATAACGTGTTATATGTAGAAATATACAGTTAGAGCGTGGTATATAAACTGAGGTCCGAATAGTCGAGGACAAGGTAAAACAAATTGCACTTTTGGCAACATTTCATTCAAATATAAGCAAGTTCACAGTACAAGGATTAATTGATCTTAGACAGAACTAATCAGCATAACGATGCTGCAACCCGCTATTAGCGGTACACGTTTTAATTATTATTTCACAAGTTCGTTACTAATACGCATAAAAGTGAAAATCTGTTATGGAAAATTAATTGATTACAGCAACAACAACAACAACAAATCAGGTAAATAAATATAAATTGTACACATTTTCACAAAACTACAAAATCTCTTAATTGCGATCAAATTACATCGTATTACTGTACATATAAATTTAAATTCTATATCTCTAATTGCAAATAATTTATTACACAGTTGGAATATTGTGTATAGTGTCGCTTAAATGTCGCATTTATGTTGCGTGTACACTAATCAAAAAAATGTGTATCGAGATTATCAAATCTGTTATCGCGCGTTATAAAATGGCCGCAAGGTGTAAAATAAATTCTTGTACAATGGTATGTATGTAGTTTAAATTAACTACTAAACAAAACACAAACATTTGATGGATTTGCGTCATATATAGAGCAAAGTGATGTCTATCTCGAGTTCATGAGAATGCGGAATTTTGATTTATTAATTTAAAATTGAATATATCGAGCTAAAAAACAAGAAATTTAATTTTTTATTTTTATAAAGGCCGCTGAAACAAGTTTAAACAATTGTTAGTAGAAGAAAGCTTAATTTCGAAGTACAATGCTTCAAACTCAAAAAGTATTTTAATTATTTAACTTAATTCGATGTTGCGTTTCCCGTATTCGTGAAAATTTTGCAATTTCGTTTTCAATTCAATATTAAATAATCATCATAATTATAAAACGGTTGATTGTTTATGGGTTGACATTTTAGAGAGGATGGCAAATTGGGTTAAAACCATGAATCATTTCAAATGGGATGAATGTGGTAGTGGAATATTCAATTATATGAGAATATCGCGAATGAAAATCATGAATCCCAATTTTGAGAAACACTATCTACGTAACTTCTAAGATATTCTGTCAATCCAT
Source organism: Tipula helvola (assembly GCA_963556165.1). Taxonomy (NCBI): domain Eukaryota; kingdom Metazoa; phylum Arthropoda; class Insecta; order Diptera; family Tipulidae; genus Tipula; species Tipula helvola. The sequence continues at coordinate 41,454,486 of OY744483.1, read as the reverse complement.
GATGCGATCGCTTAAAAGCCCCATTGGTTTGAGGGTGATATACAGAAGCTTTATGGACCAACCAGATCTAAAAATATCCTAAAGAACAGATAAGTGAAAGTGGAGATCAATATACAGTCGAACTTGGTTTTAACGAACCTCAAGGGACTACAAATTTTGTTCGTTTTAAGGAAGAAACGTTATATCAAGAGATCAATTTACCTACATTTGTATATAAGCTTGGATATAAAAAATCGTGATAATAGCGAAAGTCTTGTTATAAGGAACTTATGTAATCCCAAACTTCGAGAAATACATACAAATGTAGGTAAATTGATCTCTTGATACAACGTTTCTTCCTTATAACGAACAAAATTTTTAGTGTCTTGAGGTTCGTTATAGCCAAGTTCGACGTATTTCTCGAAGTTTGGGATTTTATATAAATTCCTTATAACAAGGCTTTCGTTATATCCCGATTTTTTATATCCAAGTTTGACTGTACCATTGGTAACTCTGTAGGTGAAGCAATTTTTTTTTGTTGACATTCTGGACAATCAATTTATATAATAAATGTAAGCGTGAAATGCCCATCCCCCATCCATGAAGAAGGTTTTGGCTTGGAACTGCAGGTATTGGGCTCGGAGATATGGGTGTCAAAAGAGTGCATCGCACCAATGTACTTCTAATGGGAAGTTGTTGAAGCAGCTGGGAATCAAGTGAGGAAGTATCTGAAACTGGCCAGAATGTTCCTGAATGTTCTAGAAGGTTCCAAAATATCCCATAAAGTTCTAGAATGTTCCGGACAGAATGTCCTTAAATGACCCAGAATGTTCGAGAATGTTGAAGAATGCTGTAGAATGTCCCAGAATGTTATATAATCTTCCAGAAACTCCCAGAATGTTCTAGAATTTTCCAGAATATTTGAGAGTGTTCCAGAATGTTATCGAATCTTCCAGAAAGTTCCAGAATGTTATATACCAAAGTTCGACCGATGAGAGCGATGATCAATCTCAAGGTCTCGGTATCAGAGAGATCGCACGGCAGTACGTATTGAATACAATGACAGCGATTGTGAACAACCAATTCGGCCCATTATAACGTCGCGCACGAGAAGTGCGCATGAAACTTGTCTACGGACGGACAATTGCTCAATATTCAGTAACAGACAACGGCCTATTTATGACGGTAGCACATACTTTAGAGCGTTTGCCTCCGAGGGAGCTGCCTTAAGTCAAACATCAGAAATCGCTTCTGAATTGATTCTACATGGCTAGACTAGTTGTTATGGTATAGATTCCAGACCTCTGTTCATTACAAAATATCATCTGTTCAACCTCTCTCTGAATTTTTGCACCTGCGTTGGTTCATCGTTAGGGCAACGATGTATCCCTAAGAATCAATTAACGTTGGTGCAGGAATTCGGCTGCAGTTTTTAACGACGAACCATTTGGTATCAGAGATGAGATTTTAAAAAAATGTCAGATCGTTAATTCACAGTTAGGACGACGATAAGCTATTATCATTTCATCTTCTAGAAAATTTCATAACTTTACATTGAGAAACGTTGAGACAAAGTTTATTCAAACTACACCATTCACAGAAAATATTTAATTCCGATTGTAGATTTAACAGATCGCTCTCACTTCTAATCTTGCAAGAGACTTTTACATCATCAGCATAAATCAAAAACTCACAATGTTTGAAGCACCGCTTCACATCGTCTCTGAATGTAATAAATAAAATAGGTTCTAGATGGCTGCACCACCTTCTGATGGTAAAGTCAAATAATTTGTGAACAAAACAAGATTTGTCACAGTTGATCGTCGAGGGTAAACGTAAAACCCATGCTGGTTTCAGAGATGTTCCGATCTCCGTCCACTCTTGAAAATTGGCTTAATGAAACTGGATTTCCAAATTAAAAGTAATACTTCATTCGCCAATCTAAAATTGAAGAGGTACGTCAGCGGTTGAACCAAAACAAAAGCACATTCTTTTACCATAATAGGGTGAATTTTATCCGAGCCACCACTCATCTTTACATTTGCATTCAATATTGCATGCAGAATGTCATCGGTAGTAAACTGAATTTGAATGTTTGAATTTTCACTAAAGTCAAAATAGATAACCTCTCTCGAAGAAGGAACATACACATTTTCAAAAAATTCTGCAAACATGTCAGTGATTCTATGCGGATCACTAACAGTCTCAGAATTGAGACACATTTGCAAGGGTATACCTCTACAGTTCCGCTTCGAATCAACATAGGTCCAGAAACATTTACAGGATTGTTTCTAATATTCGACTAAATCTCAACAATATATATCGATCCCAACTAATATTGCCCAGAAACTCATTTAAAACATGATAGTCTCCCTTTTTAAAGTTGTAAGACTCGCTAGAATTAAAATTTACTTTAACATTAACACAATTTTCCCAACAAAAAAAACCCAATCATTGCTTTACAAACAATGATTGTGCCTTGTAATTCCACTGCTATAGTGCAAGAGTGTATCTGAATCATCTGGACCATTGGTGGTTCGGCGTCTATTGGAGGGGGGGGGGGACTAAAGTTTGCAGTTTGTCTACCAGCTCCGTAACCTTCCAGTAGGCGCAAGCATACGTACTGCCTCCTCGCGGCAACGCGCCAACATTTTGTGACAGGCTAAAGTACGGCGCCAAAGGAGGAAACCTTGACAAAAAATCCCTAATCTATGGCGGAACAGCATATGCCGAAGGATGAATGGCTGATAGGTTAATCAGTCCATATACGCGGACTCTGGATACCAGGCACCCTCCAATTTTATTTAGCCTTCCTGTAGTAAAGCTGGGTGACCTACAGGCGACTTTTTATTCCCAGCAACTCGCAAGAGTAAAATCAAAACGGTAGACGAGACACGGGTAGGAATATACGGAAGTGGGTCTGCCCTCTCGAAGTCCTTGAGTCCCAATGCTACCGCTTTTCTAGCAGAAGTAAATCTTATTACATCTAGGAGGGAGAGCAATGAGCCCAGATAGTATGTATCACGTACCGGTCGGCAGTATCATCTGGTTCATTAAGAGCCTGAATATTGACTGGACGGATAATTAAGTAGCGCTTGATGCACAAAAGATCTTTAAGGCCGCAGTGCGAGGTGGCTTGAACACCCATATGGCCCTCAAGTAATAATAATAATAACAATCTGGACCATCACGAGGTCTGCAAACATGCAACAACTCTCCCTAGATATAAGCTGAGGATCCACATGGAATATAAACACTAACTATCAACACCGGCTTACACTTGAAAGCAAGTTTAACAACCAAAATTTCCAACTAGTTACTCTCCACGTCAATAATACAACTAGCCGAAGTCCGTCCCGTCCCGCCGTCGATTTCCACTCCGAATAACGATCGCTTCTGAAGACTTGGTGGTCTGTGGGAAAATAGGGGTATATAATTTCCGAAAATTTCTAGGTCTCTGTGCGAACTCACGAACTAGAACTTTTCGGCCAAATTGCTGGATCTAATGCTTCAGAAAATAGTTTCTCCGTTATATTGATTTTGAAGCTAATGAATCTTAGGCTTAGCTCTTTTGAACGAGGCTTTTTTAACAAAGATCGGCAATCAAGATCCCCTGGATTGCAACGTTTCACCTTTTTGCAGATAAATCGAACTGCTTCCTCAGCTATTGTTGGTGGATCCAAATGACTGACGTAGAGTTGCCTCATCTTAGGAATGTACCTCAATAGCAACAAGATCATTATCAGCACAAGTTCCAAAAGCTGCAACTGGTGTTGGCATAGATGAGATCGGCGAAGCAGTAGTTTGTTTTTCATTATTTGTCACAGACAGTTGTACAGCCATGATTTGTTTTTCCTCCCAGCTTTGTGTTTGTATATGGTTAAAAATATGGGTATTCTCCACTTGTTTAGTTTCCGGAATTTGATTTTTTTTAGCCTTTATCGGCCCATTATTTGCTTGGTTTTCGATAGATATAGGCACCTTTACATGATTGGCGTCGATACAATTTTTCGTATTGCTTAGATTTTAGTGTCAAGTACTGAGTTACTCTTGGTTATCAGGCTGCCTAAATCCTCGACTATCTGCTTTAGTTTTTCTATTTGTGAATAAATTGTCGCGTGATCCTCTTTTCATGCTATCTGGTAATCGTAGCAATTGAATTTAGCGTACTGCCAGTCCTTGAATAATTTGGTCCATTTGTCAAAATCCAGTTTTACACATGATAAATAGAGAGAAAGCTTAATAGTTGAACATCGAGAAGAAATTAGTGAAGAGGATCGAGTGAGACACCAAACAACCAGACACAGACAAACTGTTGAACAAACAAGTTTAGAAAATCAATGTGTGTGAAGTGGAGTAACAGTGAGTGAAGTTCATGAAAGACAACGAGAAGTAGAGGTTACAGTTTGGCAGGTGAGACATTCCATTATGATCTAACTGAAGAGTAACACCAACAAAAACACGTTGTCATTGGCCATTGTGAACCATTTGCAGTTGTGATCCATTTGCAAGAACGTTGCTATATGAAGATGTACCATCATATTGTAAATGGAATGCATGTCAACGAAGAAAGCAAGAAACTCCAGTCGAAGGAACGAAGGAATCTTCAAAAGTGATGCATTAGGATGAGTGTACACGGTGCATCCAAAAAATGCTGAATGCTTCTATCTCCGAATGCTACTATATGAAATTCGTGGAACAACATGTTTCACAGATTTAAAACAAAGTCTATGGATGTGTATGAGAAACGTAAAGCTACAGTGACAGCAAACGCAGAACAAGTGAGGGATCGATTTGCGAGAACGATTTTTAGCAAATTTCAGTCTGTAATATGTATACAGAGAATATTGCATCTAAGCTATTTTGCAGGGTGATAAACAAAATGTGGGTGGTCAATAAAACCTGCAGTATGTGTGACCTCGATAAATAAAAAATAACCATAACAAAAGTTTATTGGCCATTAATGTCAAAATATCACATAATTTTCCAAAAAGGTGATGCAAATAACAAATTCATGTAATTCTATTTATTTTCAGATATACACGGTCAAACTACCGTGCAATGTATACACTATTGTTACACAAATTATTTAAGCCAAAGTTAATTTACTTACAGGGGACTTAACAATAAAAACAAACTAAAAGATCAATATCGCGATTAAATTAGCTCGAAATATAGTAAAATGATAAATTACCAACAAAAACTATTGCGTGAGTTAACATTAAAAAGTACAAGTGTCTTTTTTTGTATTAATGTTTACGATTTTTTCGTCGTCTTCTTGTTCTTCGTCTATGTCTATAAAAAAAAAAAATAAAGTTTTGGGTGTGCCGCGCCGCAGCAAATTGTTGTTCGTTAAAATTTAGAACATATCGAACATATTCAAAACTAAACCTAAACATTTTTTTTTTAAATCGATTTATGAACATAACATCCTTCATCCTCATTTGTTACAGTTTTGTGAATATTTTATAGACTATCGAGATACGGTGGACTATGTATCAATGACTCAAAGTCAACTTGTTGATTTATTATTTTAAGATCAATAATCGAGGAATTGTATTTATAAGCAGAACCAAAGACCATAGTTAATTGAACATGTACGACGATTGATCTTTGGTTTATTGTATAGTTTAACGATTTTAGCAATTGTTGTTGGTGATAAATATTTTTTTCCCGCGCGGTTTCTATATCAAGCATCTGAAGGTCGTTTGCAGAGTTGTTTTTTTTTTGTTTTGCTTTGTATGGTCTCAAGATTCCGGATTTTTAATCATACGATAATAAGTATATTTGTTGTTCTAATTGTATCAAAATAATTATTATAATTTATTTCTATGAACAATTTAATTGTTTAAATGGGCTTGCGTCACGATTTTGTGTTTGCGCGAATGGTATTGAGATCATTCGAAAAACATTATTTAAAAAGTCTAATGAATGGAATGAACAAATATTTTACGTAGCCTAAACGAGAAGAATCATAATGGGCTACAAGCGAGATGAGAGGATAAAAGAGGGCATAAAAGAGGATTTGGCTCAAGTCGTTCTATTTGTTTTGCAAATTATGCAAATAACTGAATAGTTTATAGTCAATTGAATCTCATTGTTTTGGGGCGCTTATACTATCCAGTACAATAACAAATATAAAAAATAAAACATACAATACATGTACTTACATATCTTCATGCTGAGAGCTGCTCACACAATTTAAGCATTCGATGGCGAAGTCGAATGAAAATGCAAACAGCAGCTCAACTTTTTTAACTTAACTACTTGATAAATTGCCGTTATGAATTGTGTTTTAGGTGAACTATACATTGCGTAAGATCTTCGTCTTCCATACATTTGTTACAAAATTTCTCGGATGAGTTCTTGCATATTTTATAAAATCGTTAGTAGTTCTTTGTGCATTATGGCTTTAAAGTAACCCAAATAAAAAAAAAATCGAGTGATGTTAGATCCAGTGATTCGTGTTGCAAATTTATTGAACCAGCTCTGCCTACTCAGTGATCTGTATAACCATAACTCAATTTCCATAATGTTAAAGATGTGCTGGACAATTATCATGCTGCAACTACCCGTACATACATACATAGCCGCATTCTTGACGCATTAGTGATCCGGATCAGATCAAAGTTTACATTGAAAACAACAACAAAAGTTTAATTTTTGTTGTTGTTTTCAATGTAAACTATGATCTGATCCGGATCACTAATGCGTCAAGAAATGCGGTTCATGTTGGACCTTTCTTTTATAAACTTACATACATGATACAGACGAATTCAAATTTAATTATTTCTTCTTGAGAACGTTTAGGCAAAATAACTAAATCGATTGGTAAGGATCTACGTAGCTACAATGGTACAACTCCGAGAATGTACGGTCTTCCAAAAATACATAAAGACGGTAATCCGTTGAGACCAATTGTGAGCTACGTGGGTTCACCTTTGTATAATTTATCTAAATTTTTGTCTGATATTTCGAATTGTTATGTTGGTCGTAATTTTTCGGCAATAAGGAATGCGGAGGATTTCAAACTAAAAATTCAAAATTTCATTCTCCCACCAAATTATATTTTAGTTTCGCTTGACGTGGTTTCGTTGTTCACTAACGTGGATTCAAAATTTGTTCTAAATTTAGTTAAAAAATTATGGAATGACATAAAATTAAACAGTTTAACAAATTTGGACGTGAACGATTTTGTGGAGGAATTAAAATTCGTCCTGGATCATACTGAGTTTAGTTTTAATGGAAGATTTTTTAAACAAGTATTTACTTCACCAATGGGTTCACCAGTCAGTCCTGAAATAGCAAATTTACTGATGGAACATATTGAAACCGAAGTTATTATAAAGATGGAGATATTCCATTTTTAATAAAATTCTTTGAACTGTGGCTTATATCACTGATTTTAATAATGTATATGAAAAACACAAAAATTTGTTGACATATAATTTAATATTAAAACTTTATTTTAAAAAGATATTTACAAAAAATAAAATAAATAACTGAATTAAAATAAGTTGTAACTTTCTTAAAGTGATATATGATTTAATTTTAAGACCGGTTTCGGACCTTCGTCCTTCTTCAGTTCTTTTCGTAATGATGATATTTTTATTTAATAGTGATTATTGTGTTTAATTTTCACTTTTTTACATACGCGACACCTTGTTGCGGATGATTAAATCAAAAATTTTATTCGTTCTCGAATTAATTTTGTCGTTTAGCATGAGTGGATCATTTCGACGTCTGTATATTTCGTACTCCTCCATCCTGTCCAATTTGTCACCTTTTCGAAGTCTGTGGAGAATTTGTAGATTTGTTTCAAAATCCGTGTATGTGTGCTTATCGGTCAATAAATGTTGCGCAAAATTTGAATTACATTTTGTGGTTTTGTGGGTGTTGTTGGCTTCATGTATATGTTCGCTGAAACGTTGTTTGAATGTGCGCCCTGTTTGCCCAATATAATACTTTGGACAATCATTACATATTAATTTGTATATGCCGCTGTCAATTATGTTTTGTTGTTTCGCTCTCAATTTGTGTTGCATTTTATTATTTGTTTTGTACGCGATATTGTAACCATGATTTTTTAATATTTTGTGAAATATATTGCTGGTGTGTTCGTTGTAATCTATTGTAATGTATCGTTTGTTTTCTGGTGCATCAATACGCAATGTGGATAAATTTTGTTGTTCCATCTTGTTTTTAATTTTATTGTTTAATCGGTGAATTATGTTTGGATTGAACCCGTTCGTTTCTGCAATGTTGATGATCACATTTGAAACCGAAGTGTTGAAATTATATTCTGTTAAACCAATACTCTTTTCAGATATGTAGATGATATTATTGTGGCTATTCTAAATTCTGAAGTTACCACATTCCTCAGTGATTTCAACAATTTTACGCCGCGTATAAAATTTACGGTAGAAATGGAAAATGAAAATCGGTTGGCTTTTTTGGATGTGTTGGTTATACGGAATGAAAATGGAAGTTTGAGTACAAATTGGTATCAAAAAATGTCTTGGTCAGGCCGCTACCAAAATTATAATTCATGGCCTCAATTAGCATATAAGAATAATGCAGTATTCTTGTTAGCTGAAAAGATTTTAAAATTATCAGATGAATGTTTTCATTCGGATAATTTTTCAAAATTAATAAATGTGTTATTAAAAAATGGTTATCCAAGAAATACGCCGAAACATAAGGAAAGCTATTGACAAAAATAATCGCTTGGAAACTCCATCCAATTCACAGGATTTGGAGGTAGAAAATACTAGGAAAATCTTTATATCGATTCCATACATAAAACTTCTTTTAAAAAAATTAAATCAACTAGTCAAAAATTTGAGATGAAAGTAGTGGGTAGACCAGTAAAAAGTTTAGATAAATTTTTGTTTACTAAGTTAAAAGATGAAATTCCTTTAGGACTACAATCAAATTTGGTATATAAACTAAATTGTTCATGTGAAAAGGAATATGTTGGACAGACAAAACAGTACTTAAAGAAGCGTGTTTGCCAACATATTCATGACTCAATTTTCAACTTCCAAAATTCACATAGTGCAATAACAAACAATTTATGGGACAGTGGCCACGCTTTATCTTTAGAGGATGCTACAATTTTGGAGAAAGAAAGTAATTTGGAAAAGCGTTTATTTTTGGAAAATATTTACATTAAGAAAATGCGGGGTCCAAATTTGTTAAATGTCCAGGAAATTTCTAAATTCTTGTTAAATTATTTCGACAATGTTATTCTAAATTAATTTACACTTTTGACCAACCGGTTTTTTCAAATCAAGTAGTATGTACATTTATAAGGGCTGGTTGTTTTGTTTGAAATTTGTTTTTATTTGTAATTTTTAAAAAAATTGTCCTGAGGATGACGGAATACAGCCGTTGAAATGTCGACAATAAATTTATAAAAAAATAAGCTATATACCAAAGAAATTTGTTTTAATATTAAAAAAAGCTTAATAAAATATGATAGGAACTAATTGTTACGGGTTATTTCCATAATTTAACATGTTCATATTAGGTTGCGTGTTGGCAGACTTCGTTATCTATTCTAAAAAAAGCGATGAAGTTTTAATAATTAACGTGCCATTTAATCAACAGTTCGAATTGGAATGGGTTAGGGCCTTGAAACAAGTGTATTTTGAAAGGATGTTGCCATTTTGCTTTGAAAATAATATGTTTAATTCTCAGGCATAATATAAATTTTATTTTTATTGAAATATGTTATGAAAGATTTGAAATGAATTGTGATACTGATATAATTATTTTATTTTTTTTTTTTAATTTATTATTCATATTTATAATATTTTCCTTACTAGGTAGTCTTAAAACCTATCTAATAATAACTTTAATTTTTCATATGCTCAATGAATTTACACAAATTATTATTTTTTCTAATTTGAATGAAATAAAAGATCTTTGTTACAATATAATTAAAATTTATTTTCATTTAATATTGGTTTACTCAAATTCACTAAGCTGCAAATTATATAAAATATGTCATCAAGTGTCGTAAATAGACATTGATTGATTCTGTTTTGCAAAATTTTGTAAATTTTAATTCTTTGAATAGCCCTTTCAACGTGTACTCTTGCAGAGGCTATGGAGATATTATAAACAGTTTCTCCTTTATCAAATTGATGTTTGGAGTCCATAAATATTGGTCGATATAACTTAATCCCTTTTAATTGTAATTTCTTTTCAATTGCAAAGCCTTTGTCGATCATTATTGCATCGTTATTTCCAAATAAATCTATTAAATTTTCCTCTGCTGATGTATGTTATTAGCCCAGCTGGACTTACTGCAACCAGAAATTTTACAGTATTCCTCCCCTTATAATGTGAATACGTAGTTACCTTACATTTGAGGCATTTGGACTGACTGATCTCGATTTCTGTACAATCGAGTACAGCCCGAACATCCAAAAAATTCTTAACACACATGGGAAGTGTAATGTTAAAAAACATGAAGTAACTGAGTTACCTCAGCTCAACATTACTAAGAAATTGTCTCTCGACCGCTGTTGTCACCCCTGCGGCATTTACCTGTGCTCAAGGCCGGTAGAGGTAAAATTAGTCGTGGGGTTGAGGTGACACAGTTGAGAAACCTAGTTATACCGCGGTTGGACGAAAATATTGGGTGATCATTGAGATCACAAAAGGATTGGGGATTAGAAACGTTGGACCTGTCTACAGCGACCAACAGAAAACTAAGTTATTTGTCCAGCATGAATGGACAGTTTTTTGGGCCTTAGCCACACATTATTTGAAATACACAAACAAAAAAATCAATTAACAAGTCCCTGGATGAGGGTTCAATTAGTAAGTAAACTTGGTCAGTAAGTAGGTAGTCAAAAGAAAGGGTAAATGACGCGGTTGAAGCTGTACATTCACCTGCCTCTAATGAGGCTATTGACTCCCTACTATACTGACTGGACCTCTTTTAGTTAGTTATATTGTTTTTTTTTTTTTTTTCTTATATTTACCCTTTGTTTTCCTTGATTTAGACCGCAAAAAACGAAGGTTCATTTCTATTTCTTCTTTAGATGGCCAATATATTAAAGATTTTAATCCGGCTCTGATTACTGGCAGCATTTGCCTGAAATACTTGACACAAGTTCGAATAGACCATTAAAACAATACTGATAAAACTGAGAAATCCAGGTTTTGTTTGAATTTTATCAGCACCAGTAGAATCTTTAACTTAATGGAAAATTGACTTTGAAATGTGTTATTATACTGCTCAGGTCCATATCTAAATTTTCAATGCTTTTCTCGATCAACTGAATAATGCGCGCGTCATTTAACGATGTCATAATATTCAGTTGAGAATTTGTCGTAATCAGATCATCAATCGTTATTTGTAAATTCCTAGTTATATCCCTATCAACAACTGAATCAATAACAACATTTACTTGCACTCCTACATCAACATTTCGTTTCGAGTTGTCTCTATCTTCTATATTAGCAGACGGTTCTTCTATATATTTGTTATAAATGTGTTCTAAATCACAGGTCACTACTGGATTAGTTATTAAATGGCCGTTTCAACAATATTATCTTCTAGTGCTGTGCCTGTGATCTTACCAGTATCAACATTTCGTTGAGATTCATCATCAACATTTTCTTTAAAATTGTCCCCATATTCGATGTTTCCAGACGCTTCTTGAATATCCTGATCGCTGTAGAGTTCTAAGCCGCACGTCACTGTGTTGCTACTTGACAAGCCAAATTTTTTGACGGAACAGCTGTTTCTTTTAAATAATGCTTATTTGTTTCATCTGAACCCGAATAAAAATGATACAATGTAATAATAATTAATTTGAGAAAATTGCAAAAGTTTTGTTCATGAATACTTACTTTTATAATCAGTATCCTCAAAATGTTTTGAACACACATAATAACATTGTTTGATGGATTTGGCTACCCGTGTAGCGTCGTGCCATTGTTTTCTTAAATCAACATTTTTCGGAAAACGATGTAAGGCAATCCTATTTATTTTGTCACAATACGTACAGCAATTTGGTACACAATTTTTTTACTTTTGCGGTTGCTCATACTAATTAAAATTAACTTTTATGGTGGATTCAGCGAGAAAAATTTGCTAGCTCGTGATCAAGAATTGTTGAAATTTCGTCATCTTTTTTACCCCCTCCAATTTTTTGTCTACTTTTTCTTATGGTTGCTCTTTTAAAAAAGTAAACAAAAAATTGGACGGGTTAAAAAATTTGACGAAATTTTAATAATTCGTGATCACGGGCTAGCAAATTTTTCTCGCTGAATCCACCATTAGTATTAAAAGATTATTTTAAAACACACAGAAACAAAATCACTGAGCTAAATGAGAAATTATTATTATTATTACTTTTTTTTTTTTTTGAGGTTTGGCCACCTTTGTCTCTAGTTTTTCAATGGTCCGCCAGATGTCAGCCACTCCGCGTCGGAGGAAAAAATCGAATGGCCTATTGCAACGTAAAAAACTATTATTCATTAATTCTACATTTGCGGAGTCTGGTGAAGAAAGGCGGTGCAGCCTAAAATTTCATAAAGCCTGAAATTTCGCAGTTGGAAAACCTTTCTCAACTTTCATATTGGTTATGTTGTCTGATTGATTATCTCGGGAGGTGGAAACATTCAAACGCGCCGCTTTTATTTTATTTCCTCAAATATCTACAATTTTGCCATGGAGTTCTGCCATCTGGGCAGAGAACAATATAATCTGTTACTATTGATGATTTACTGCTAGTTCCAGGTTCTAATAATCTTAAAAGTTGTAACTGCTCATGGCAGTTCGAAGAAGAGGGATCTTGTTTGGAGGATAAAGGAATTTTTTTCCCGAAATTATAAAACCTTGATAGAGCCAAAACGTGTTTAATGGTTGATTGTTTCTTAAGGTAGATTACTAATCGTTTTACGCAATACGTTGCATTAGAACTGAGTGGTAAATTATAATGAAACGTATAATCGTGTTTTGATCTGAGTTTTGACCTTTATGCTGAATTGATGATAATAATACTTGTAAATGGGTTCCTGGAAACTAAAGAAACTACATAAGTTTTGGATAAGAAAATATTTCAAGTTAGAGGTAAAAATTCGTAGTAAGTCGCCTAATTTTTTTTTTTTTTTTTGTAAAGTTTAAGTAAAAGCATTTACTTATTTTTATTAACTTTACTCCATTGAATTTACGATAATAAAATAAAGTTTAGTAATGATGCAAATGTTTAACCTTGAGATTTTTGGGGATTAGAGGACCACGGTCAAGTGAGGAAAGCGAGTCACCACAACCAAGCCTTTTCATACTTAGTGTAACCTGTCACCCATTCGGTAGAACTAAATAAGTTGTGTTTTGTTTAGTGTGTGAATATCAACGGTGATTACAAGTAAATTGTGATAAATAAAAAAAATAAAAAAGAAAGGAAAGGGATAAGAAGATAAGAGGTAAAAGTGACTCGTCAAGGTCATTCTGCGAGTCGATTCTACGATCGAGTTAGCAAAGATCGAACCAACTCAAAGAATCTACATGCAGAGCCGGCTGCTCCCTGAGTTAATTTAGGTCCTCGAGTGTGCAGGGAGATTCCTAACGGAAGTGGCGCCTAAAACTTGTGAAATAGGAGTGATATAATCTGCTGTCGACGCCTGGTTGCTCAAACAGGTGACTTATATGACTTTGTTTTTTTACCTTTCTTTCTCTCTTCCCATATTGGCCAATATATGAGTTGTTCGGATCTGCAGCCGCAACAACCGTAAACGAAGCATCTGAAGTCCTTTCAGCCGTTAAAACGTAGCCTGATAGTTTTAGATTTTTTTGCATTTCTTGTTAACTTAACTTACATTTTTCTGTTCATTCCGTTTTGTTAATTTCAAGTGGCGCCCAACGTGGTCCTTATTTGAAAAATTTGCTTCGTCGGTATGCGTGAGGCACTCCAAAGAATGATTTGATATTTTGAATTTTTTTTTTCTTGTTCGTAACATTTTCTTTAATTTTTGGGTCATTTTCAACCGCGAGATTGGAAAACAAAGAAGAGGAAAGCCTACATAATTTTCATTTAGTGTTATCGTAAGTAATCCGTGGAAATTTACTTAGTAAGTTCAACACTTGAATTTTTTTTATTTAAGATTGTTGGCTGGATTCGGTCTCCAATGGTTCTCTTAACTTATTGTGCTATCTGCAAATCTCATATATGCTTGTTAGCCGTTTTAGCCATATCATCTGATGGCTGATTCACTATATATCACTACATAAATATTGCTTTCTAGTCATCTTTCTCATATGTGCAACATTATTTTGTGATGTGTTGCCTCCATGTCCATTTAATTGCAGGTTACTATGCGGATTTCTATGCAAAAATGTTCTACTCTCTGAATGCAAGATACGAAAAAAAAAAAAATTTAAAATTTAGTTAAACGAATTTCAAAATAATGGATTTAATGTGCGCTTGAAAAATTTGACCTCTTTTTGGAATTCCTTCTGTGTTAATCTTGAACACCGGTAACTGGGCTAATGTAAAGTAATTCGCTGATTGAAATAAATTGGAATTTTGATATATGCGAAGATTACGCCAAAATAATAAAAAATACCGTACCCCCACTCACGGTCGGCGGAATGTTGCTAAAATTAAACCTTTCAAGTCATCTTATAAATTGTGATAACACTATTTAAAAACAAAAAGAAAGAAAAAATATTTAATCCCAAAATCTTCACTATTTATTCAGTAAATAATCCAGATTCAAACAAACACCGGCAATAAATCAACTAAATGTTAATTATGAGTCACCGTGTCTCATGCAGAACATGGGATCAAATTAAAAAATTGTCAAACCTAATATTGTATTGAACGTTGTAAGTAATAGTAAAGTAGTTGACATTGTATCTTCAAGTTATATATGTAGATGATTAAACTTAAGATAAATACTTATTAGCATATATGACATTTCACGAACCAAATACGACAACATAAGTACAATTGAATTAAGTCATTGTTGTTGTTGTTGGTTTAGCCTATTAATCCGGAATTGCAAATAGTAATACCGAAACAAAATAAAAACGCAACAATTGCAGAATAGGTAATAAATGCGATTTTGCAATGTAATGTCAAGTTGAGCTTACGAAAATCCACAAACAAAAATCTGTAATAAATATCAAAAAGTTATGCGACCACTTGAAATTTCAAAATCGCATTGCACTTATCTTTGTAATCCCGATTTTTTTTTTTTTGAAAGTATTTTATTTTATTATTTAAGAGGCGCGAATAAATCTAAAAATTGTTATAATTTAAATCACGTCAATAAATTATTCATTTTATTAGTTTTTTTTTGTGGTCTTGGAATGAATTTTAATTTGTCGTATATACGTATATAATACAAAAAATGTAGACGAAACCAGAAATCATTGAAAAAAATTTGGAACAATTGCATTCGAATATTATAAGTCGGAGTGAGCTAAATATTTGATTGATCACCGACTGTGATTTGTTAATTTATCTACCAAAGCATTATAATCTGTACATGTAAATGTAACTCATTGGCTTAGCTCAAATTTGTACAGTGGCCTTATAACGGTGGCTTACTACATACACTTATGTCGAAATACTAAGGCAACGACGCCCTAAAGTTCTTAAAGTTCAAAAGAGCTTAACTTCAAATAAATTATCACTGATTTAGTGTTAAACTTTAATTTGTTGTTTAATTTAATTCGGGTCACCAAAAAACCTTGGATCCTACCTACATAATAAACCATTTTTATTTATAATCAATATTTAATTCTCGAACAAATTGTAAACCAATACACAATCAATTGCATTCCACGAAAAAAAATTGCAACCTTTCAACCACTCGATAAACTCTGTTATGTAATTGTTAAATACAAATAATAAACAACAACACCACAAATATACGTATCTTGTATTATGCAATGTGCCTTTAACTGCAAATGCACAAAATAATTGTTTATTTCTTATGGATCGGATTTTTTTTCGATATCACACAACTTTGTCAATGGAATGAAATTGCAACAATAAGCAAATAAAAATGGTAAACTTACCTGCAATATATGTACATAGTTTCTCACTACATACATCTAAAAGATATCTAAAGTAAAGTATGTACCTTCGAGGTAAATTTATTGTTATAATGTTGTATTCATTACCTACATACATAATCGTAGAAAATACCCAGTCATATGTATCGATTGCCAGATAAGTTTTCATAATTTTTTTTTATTTACTATTATTGTTGTGGTTAAAAATTTATTTTCATTTTCAATTAAATGAACTTGTTTTTGTTTCTTGATTTGTATTATATTTCAAATGTTGGGTACTGCTTGTCATAATATTTTGATTGGAACATGCGTTACATATACGTTTGATTAGTTTTATAGAGTTACATAAAAGTTATTTTCTATATGGCAACTTTTTTAAATTGCATCAAACTGAAAATGACGTATACATAAAGATGATCGAATAAGTAATTTTGTAGATTTCGCTAATTTACTGAAGTAAGATTACTGGTATACATGTATTGGACATAGATACGAAAGTATCGATTTTACTTTTTTATTAAGTAATTCAACAGACTCTACTAATAGTATTGCCTCATTGAAACGGAAACATATATCATACGTAACTGTCAAAGTATTCAAATTAACCCTTTTTCTACCAAGCAAGCTATGTAATTTCAAATAACTATAATTACTTTAAAATGATTTATACTATTTAAACACCAATATTACCAATTACCATGTTTCCATGTACCGTTAACCCGAACCGTTTCCATGAACAGAGTTAAGATGATAGATCAGAATAAAATGAAACAAAGAAAAACAAATTTTTTTATTTCGTTTTGACATTTCGCTATTTTGTTGACAGCGAGAGCTTTGTTTATGATTTGGGGTTTTTGTGAAAAAAAATAATTAATTTAATTTAAAGTGTAGATTATCGTAAGTTTTTATTTAAGTACTAGGGGGTACTTGCCGTCCTAGGACGGATACAATTTATAAGTAATGGTGATGTCCGCAGTGGTCGCAATCACCAGTTGACCATTTGATATTTGTTTAGCCTAGTAGGAATAGATCGAGATTTAAGGCTGTTAAAGATTATTGTACCCTAAATAGACCTTAAACCAAAGAGTAAGGATAATTTTACATGTGCTGGGGCATCCCACAAAAAAACTTTACAGACCGACAAACAGCGGAAAGAAAATCTATGTGGAGATTAATTATTTTAATTTACAATAAACTATCTGCCATGGATTTTTTACGTGACACCATAATTGTTCCGATCAGATAAGGCGTTCTCTCGCAGCAGTGCTCTCAATCATTGCAAATAGCTATTTTGTAGTTTGTAATTTTAATTAAGATTTATGTGGAGATTAATTATTTTAATTTAAAATAAATTATCTGCCACCGTTTTTTTGTGCACAAATTAGCACCAGAATTACTCCGATCAGAAGAGGCATACTCTCGCTATAGTGCCCTGTAAATCTCTATTTTGTAAATTTAATTCAATTTAAAATTAGTGTGGAAATTAGGTAATTATTTTAATTAAAATAAATTAACTGTTGCTTTACACAAAAATTGACTTCAGAATTGCTCGGATCGGATGGGCCATTCTCTGGTTCAAGCATTTAAATCGCGCGAAATCCGAGGTTCGCGGCCCGGCTTGCCTCACGGCCTGTTGACGTCGTTGCGATAATATTATGCGTGAGGCATGAAGCCTAAGGACCAACCTAAGAAATCATACATTTAAATGAAAAGTAATGCTTACAGTAATTGCCCACGACCAAAGGCAAAATTTCGTTTCAATTTTCTGAACATGCGATGAAAGACGTGATCACGCCAAAAAAATATAAATTGGAAAAACTAAACTAAAATGCCTTTGGGCACAATCGAACCCCAGACCTTAGCCGCTCTAGTCCAATACGTTACTACTAAATCACTTTCAACCTAACAAAATTTATTTAACTTTCATATATTAAGTGTATTGCTTTGGTAAATTTACAAAAATATACAACAACAATTGCATTAATTAAATCCAAAAAAGATTCAGCTAAATCCAATTATTTTTTGAATTTACTTAAATCAAATCCGATTTTTAGTTTCAATACCTACCACTAGAATTTGCTTCATATTAAACACATCGAACAAAAATTAAATTCAAAAGTAAATCTTTGCGGACTGCTTTCTGAAATTTTAAATCCAAACCTAAATCTAATCCTTTTTTTACCAAAGCAATACACTTTTTGTTTCAAACATAGGATGCGACAATTTTACTGATATAGATGTCGCGTAGGTTTAGTGCTATACTGCTATAGATAAATCAAATGGCTGGTAGGTACAATTTTGTTTATTAAAATTAAATTATTATTAATTTGAATTCGTGTGTATATCATTTAAATGTTTATTTCACATTCTAAATCAAACATCAAATTAATTGTATAGCACTAATGTTAGTTCATCATAGATGGCAACCCTTTCGCGGAAAATCGTCAATGAAGTTTATGATTGGAAAAAAATGTTTACCAAAAAATTCTCATGGCTTACTACAACTCAATATAAAAGTTTTTAAATAACTTATAGTAGAGTTTGCATACATTTAGGCGCAAAAATAAACTTGTAATTGTAACACGTGTTTTTCTTGTATAATTACTGTAATAATTATTAAGCGGAATATTTAATTTATAGTAAAATATTTGGTCATTAAATGAATACTAAAAAATAAAAATAAAAATGTAACTTGGGTGAAAAAACATCGAACTCGAGATATTTTCCGTTCGAAATTTGTTGTTAATAGGTCAACACCTCTATCACTTAGGCTACTCAGTTATTATATTTTGATATGAAAATTAGAAATATAAGAAAAGCGTTCCGGAGTTAGTGAATGAATTGGGTAATATATTAGATTATTGAGCGGCAACTTAAACTTAAAAACATCAACAAAAGAATAAAACTGTTATGTTTAGCCCATGCTCAAAATAATGAAAACATATTGTGTAAAATTTTAATGAAAAATTATGTGTCGAATATGAAAAAGAGAAGGAAAGTGTTTTTAAAACGACTGTGTTGCGAGAAAATTATTTAGGCAAATATCGATTGTGTAAAATTTTAATGAAAAATTATGTGTCGAATATGAAAAAGAGAAGGAAAGTGTTTTTAAAACGACTTAGTGTTGCGAGAAAATTATTTAGGCAAATATCGACGAACAATATTTCCACTGCTTCAGCAATACATTATCCTAAAAAACGTAAGACGCCAAAAATTAGGATGAAAAAACCGAGTAGCGACTGGTGGGATAATATTGTTAACAGTGAAAATTTTGATGAATGGGTAGAAAATTTTCGAATCGATCTTGCTACGTTTCGTTATCTGAGCAACAAATTGGAGCCAGAGCCCAGAGTTGCGTCCAGATCCTTTTTGTGTGCGAGATTTATTAGCGGTAGATAAAAAAGTTGCTATCGCATTATATAAACTGGCCTCCTGCGCAGAATACAGAGTTGTCGGTAACCAGTTTGGAGTACACAAAACTTCGGTGCATCGATGTATTAAACAATTCTGTACTGCGGTTAAAAAAGTATTGCTACCAGAAGAAATTAAAATGCCGACTATAGAACAGGCTAAAATATTAGCAGTAAAATTTAAAGAAAAGAGCGGCATTAGCCCAATTTTTGGGGCAATTGATGGAACACAATACCTGTAACACCGCCAGAAGAAGGGTATAGGGACTTTATTAATCGGAAAAGTTAGCCATCAGTCATTCTTCAAGGTGTAGGGGATGCAAGTTACAGTATGATATCAAAGGGCCGAATGTCGAAGGGCCGAATGTCGAAGGGCCGAATGTCGAAGGGCCGAATGTCGAAGGGATGAATGGGTCGAAGGACCGAATGGGTCGAAGGGCCGAATGGGTCGAAGGGGGTTTTAAGGAATATTTTGTAAATTTTTGTATCAAATATGTATAAATAAATTTCTTATGAATTTATGTATTTTATTATGTTTAATCTTTGGATATTCTACCGTCAAAAAAGTACTGCGCTTGTATATAATAACAAAAGGAATAATAAGATTAAGATATCTAAGAAAAACAAAATGAATGTACCATGCACCTATCTATATACATACGCCTATTATCAAAAGGCTGCTATAGAGCCGAATGTCTCAGGTAGCGTATGATAAAATTTTCTTTCACCAAAATGCACCACTGCTGGATACGTGAATCACAAATTATAAACAACAAAATTAATGCAATAGTTTTGTCGATAGAATATCCAAAGATTAAACATAATAAAATAAATAAATTCATAAGAAATTTATTTATACATATTTGATACAAAAATTTACAAAATATTCCTTCAAACAACAAATTTAAAAAATTATATTTCTAAAAACAAAAAAAAAATAAACAAAAAAATTCGGCCCTTCGACCCATTCGGCCCTTCGACCCATTCGGCCCTTCGACCCATTCGGCCCTTTGACCCAATCGGCCCTTCGACCCATTCGGCCCTTTGAAATTCGGCCCTTCGTCCCCATTCCCAAATTACAGGTTAGTTAATATCTTTTATTGAACTTTGATAACTTTTATTTAAAATTAAAAAATTCTTTTAGTTTTATTGACATCACCGTGAAGCATCGCGGATGTACTCATGATGCCGTAGTTCTAAAAGATTCCTTCTTATATCAAAATATTAACAACTATCCAATGATATATTACCTGCAATAAATTTTTATAAAAAGTTTACATTTTTTTTTATTTTATTAAATAGCCATCCGAAATAATTAATGGAAAGGAAATAAAAGCTTTTTTAATTGGAGATCCAGCATATCCTTTACAAGATTGGCTTATGAAAGGGTATGTATCAGCAAGTATTCAGGAGGGGGAATCGTTTGGCGTGTATTTGAATAAAGCGCGCATTGTTTTTGAAAATGCATTTGGCCGCCTGAAAAGTTGATGGAAGATTCTTCAGAAAAAGATAGATGCTGACATATCACTAGTTCCTAAAATTTTAGCAACTTGTTGTGTATTGCATAATATTGCAGAAACAGCAAAACTTCCCATACAAGAAAATTGGAATGTTGAGCTTGCAGAAACCAATTATATGGCACAAAATTATCCACTTCTACGAAGTAAACATTTTTGAATAAAATTTTTGACAAATAAATCATTCTCATAGTTTAATAATAAAAATTTTATTTCATTAATTTTTTATAAAAATAAATAAATGCTTCTATGTCACTGGACCTATTATAAACATATTCAAATTTCATTTTATTTCACAACCTAAATAATTCATATTTCCACAGACAAAATTAACGTAAAGTTAATTAATTAAACATTTAACCTACACTTCAAAATTCAAATAACATTATTACTTCTCAAAATTAATAAATTCTTTAATTAGTCTTCAATCAAATATTTGATTTGAAATTCGTCACTGGACGTGTTGAATTTATCCGTACTGTAGGTATTGGATTCGACCATGCTGGATGGATGAAATTCGTCCTTGCTAGCCATATTGCCATTACCATTTAGTTCACAAATATCAACGTTTTGAGATAACAATTCATTCAAGAATGACTTATTACTTTCTTCAAACATTTTTTTACTTTCAGAAAGAAATTTCTCTTGAAGCCCTTCTTCATTTTCGAATATAAATTAAATTCATATTCAATCTACTTTTTCTGTTCCTCCACGAACCCTTCTTGTAATTTTTTATTCTCATTTGAAATTTCAATAGTGATGTCTTGTAAAGAATTTTTTTTTCGGCGTTTGTTTGAAGAAGTTCTTGATTCACTTATTTCTTCCAACGTATCTTCGTACTACCGGTTAATATTAACATTTGTTATTTCTTAAAATACGCAATAAATCAATTTGAAGGAATTTAGGTTTTGAAGGATTTTAGGTTTAGGTTGAATTAATCGAATTTTCTAAATTGAATGAACTAGGCCTTCTTCCTAAAATTCGGTCTATTTCATCGAAATATTCACAAGTGTTTCTTGGTTCCCGCTAATATTATTTTTTTCTCTGTTATTGTACACTTTTTAAATTTTTCTATTTATTTTCGATTTGATCAAAATTTGTATCCAGTACTCCACGCTTTTTAAATTCTTCTTCCACAATTTTATATAATTCTTTTTTCCTGTATTTTTTACCGTCCAACAGGTGGTTTGGCGTCTATTGGAGGGGGCTCCGTAACCTTCCAGTAGGCGCAAGTGTACGTACTGCCTCCTCGCGGCACCACTGGTAACTGTAACCATTAGGCAGAATGTGGCCTTTTGTGACAGGCTAAAGTACGGCGCTAAAGGAGAAATCCTTGACAAAAAATCCCTAATCTAAGGTGGAACAGCATATGCCGATGGATGAATGGCTGATAAGTTAATCAGTCTATATATGCGGACTCTGGATACCAGGCACCCTCCAGTTTTATTTAGCCTTCCTGTAGTAAACCTGAGTGACCTACAGGCGACTTATTTTTTATTCCCAGCAACTCGCAAGAGTTAAATCAAAACGGTAGACGAGGCACGGGAAGGAATAAACGGGAGTGGGTCTGCCCTCTCGAAGTCCTTGAGTCCCAATGCTACCGCTTTTCTAGCAGAAGTAAATGTTATTACATCTAGGAGGGAGAGCAATGAGCCCAGATAGCATGTAACGCGTGTAGAAGTACTTCCTACAGTAAACATCTCGGAGGGAGAGCTCATGTCATCTTCAGCTCATGTGTATAATCATAAGATTAGCTAATTTTAATATTTAAATATAAACTTGATTAGATTACATTTACAATATGGTCTTTTTGCCATCCTACACCTTCTCGAATTAGAGGACCTAAGCTATTCAGCTTGGCAGCAAAACTGTTCCACTTTGGAACTGGCGAATGTATAGTATAAAATCCCTTGGCAATTTCTACATTTTTTTCCATTAGTTGAACTAAAGATTCAAATTGTTTACAATTTGTAATTTTAACGCTTGAAACAAAAAAAAAAAAAATTGCGATTATGAATATGAAAATTATTAATTCTAAAAAATCAAAAACTTACATTTTGCCTGTCTCCATTTTGATCTACCACTTCAAAATAGGTGTTTAATTCACAAACAATCATGCCCCCTTCTAGGTGGTTCATAATTATGGTGGATTGTTTTTTGTTATCAATAAGGGATTAAAGGAATTAGGTGAAGTAAAAACTCAGTGCAGATCAAACATTTGATTTGAAGTGTAATTTTGTAGTTAGGTAATTTTTTGTATGTACTCTTCCAAGTACTACGACTCGTAGGGAACAAACTGTCAATTTTTATTACGGATCACAAAATTACTCAACTTTCTAAAGATCAGGCCAAATAACCTACTAATTTCAAATTTATAAACTTCTGATTATAACTGATACCTAATACGCTTATAACTTAATTAAATTGTTAAAAATGGAATAAATTTATGTTAAGTCGTTAATAAATTAAATTAACAAAGTTCAGGCATTTTGTATTTTAAATTAATTAACTAATTTTCCAGATTTAGTGTAATAACAGACGATAAGTGGTTTGTAACAGATTGTTTTATAATTTCTAACATACAAAATTCTATTAAATATAATTTAATAATAATAATTATGAAACAAATATGCGGGGTTATTTTATTATGATTATGCTGCGGCTACATAATGTCTGTAATAAAAAATAAAAAAACAAAAAAAACTCGTATTTTTACTGTGCAAGGCAAAATTAAATCGCTTGCACCTCAATTAAATTTTAATATCAAATCAACAACATTTTTCTTTTATTGGTGCACCACAAGTAATAGAAGTAAGTAACTTATGTCTATTGCGTTTTCAAAAAAAAAATTATTCGCCAATTTTTTAATTTATTAAAATCAGATAACAAAATATTTTAT
Source organism: Tipula helvola (assembly GCA_963556165.1). NCBI lineage: Eukaryota > Metazoa > Arthropoda > Insecta > Diptera > Tipulidae > Tipula > Tipula helvola. The sequence goes on along the minus strand of OY744483.1, from coordinate 41,430,633 downwards.
TTATTATTATTAAATTTTATTTTAAGCAAATCCTACAAACTTAATGTTACATATTGTTGCTAAATAAAAAAATTATTTATCGAAACCTGCACAATATTCTCCCGAGAGAGACGTGATTAATTAAAACAAAAAACTAAATTTTAAATTAAAATTGCTTTCACTTGTTCTAAATTTATTTTGTTAATCAACTAAAAGGATTTAAAAGCGCCTACGGAATAATTTTGGTACTTCATGATAAGTGCCACTATTACAAATATCTAGCGGAATATACGGTTCAATATACGAATGCAAACAAGATTTATGGATTTGACTTTATACCACACGCGCGGTCATGTTGTTCTTATTGGATACCAATATTGAGAAATTAATGTAAGATATAAATGTTATTACATTTTTTTATTTTTTTTGTAAAATATGTTTTCAATAAATTTATATTGAGTCCGGTTTTAATTGTTGCTATAGAATTGTTGTGCGCATACACTTATTGATTTCAATCAATGGATTTTATGTAACAGTACCAAATGTATGCCTATTGGTGAAAAAAAGAAATACTATCTTCCCACCACTATAACGTAAGCACACCTTAAGGAACTATCACAACCTCCAATTTTGTCAATCAGCTAACCGGCTAGATGTGCAAAATCAATTGTCAACACACATCATTTCGTATAGTCGGACGAAATTGGAAAATGAAACAGAAAGATCCAACTACCCAACATCTAACGCCACAGAATTTGGACCTACCGACACATTTCCTTAATGAGTTTCTTATTTTATCACCTGAAAAAATTTTCGGTTTGTTGTTTTTGTCTTCTATACAGAAATTTAAATTTCTTGCTCCTTTAGCAGTGGATTGGTATTACTTGTTTGTTGTTACGTTATAGTTCCAAATTCCAGCAAAGGAAACTGCAAGCAAGAGCAACTGAGTAGGGTAAATTCCGCAGTAGGTACTCTGATTTTAAACTTATAAAGTTTACGGAAGCAGTCTGATGTTAAAATAGTGCTGGATGTGGTGCCACCCATCTTGTTCAAGAGCTGGACAGAGAATTTGGCTTTTGCAGTTACATTTTTATTTAATGATAACCTTCGGATGAAATTATCATTTGTTTGAGTTCGCTAATGTAGATACTCTGTGTTACTACAACTGCGGTTAACTACCAACAAATAAGATATTTTTGAAAATCAGTAAGCCTCGATAGCTATTGAAATTTTAACCATAATGAACTTCAACCGCATTTCTCAAAGTTCTTTTTCAAAACTTTAAAAATTTTGCGGCAGTACATTACTTAATTCTGGAGAAATGTTTATTTTGCCAAATCTTCTCAATGTAAACTCAATGGCATACGCAAATGATGTTGGCCGACATTCCAAATCATCAAATTTAATTTTTCACCCAATTATTTCACTTGCAATATCAAAATTATTAAAAACTAGTGGGAATCTATAGACAAAATTCATAAAATTAGAGATTTTGAATGAAAATATTATATCAAATTTAACCCTTTGTCTGCGCATTGGGGTCTTTTCTGTTTCCTATTAATTGTTTGCAAAATAGTTTGGAGTCTTTTTCGCCTCAAACGGACAATGTTATAAAATGAATATGAACCGATATTTTTATCTTTCCGGTTTTGGATTTAGTTCTCAAATAATTTTTGTTCGGATTTTGGAAAATATTTTTCATTCCGATGTTCTGGGACGAAAGCGATTATAACTGGTTAGGAAATAGAAAATTACTCAACGTCGTTTAACTATTATATTATTTTCTGGTCAATTTTAAGGTTGAAAAATTGCATTCATTTTTTTCAAGATCAATAATTGTGGCTTGAACATTCATTTTATCCCAATAATTCAAAATATCGGTAGAATTTTCACTCTTCGTGTAACCTTTGTACCATTCATCCTTTTCCATCAGACACATTTTTAAATCAGGCAAGTTGGGCGTGTACCAGATGTGGTTCCGGTTATGATTTCGGTTTTATTTATTATTTGTTGAGTATACAAATATATTCTTTGGGTTTCCCACGCTAGAGTAAGCTATAATGTACCCCCAATTAATTCTAATTACCTCGGAGATCTTATAGTGTTCTATTTACTGCTTTGAATGACATTTTATTCGCCACTGTACATTCGCCACTTGTTTATTTTGGCGCCAAAAAAAATGCGTGTATATAGTTATAAAAAAATTGACCTTGAAATAACCTTCAAATCAGCGATCAAATAAAAAAGAACCGGTTTTGTCCTCTTTCTTTTCGAAACAAATGAAATAGTTTTCGAGATATTTCAAGTGGGTATCAAGCTAGAAAACGGCACCTTTTTTAGAGTGAAGCCCAAAAGAAGGAAATGTCATTTTGTGTAACTTGTGTGATTTTGTCAAATACCTCACTCGTCACACAAAGTGAGGCATTTCCTAACCTGCCACCAGAGCTTAATTAAATTTGTACTTTCAGAATGTGATAAATTTTACCGTGTCTCAAACATACAATCTCCTCTTAAGAGGTTTTGTGGCTCCGGGATTCCAGTCAAAAACAAAAAGGACTTTCGGTCAAAAGGAGGTTTAATCAAAAAACTAAAAAGCCAATCAATTCAAAACTTTTTTGACTGAAATTTTTTTTGAAATTGTAGCTGAAATACCTTTTGAGAAGGAGATTCAGTCAAATAACTGAAAAGGAATTCCAGGCAAAAACATTTCAGTCAAGAAAAAAACGAAAGGTGTTTCAGTTATAAAAATTTCCATACAAAATATTATGACTAACACTCCGTTTAAATATCTTTAAAGTTTTTTAATTGCACTGCCTTCTGAAAAGGTATTTCAGTCTAAAACTATTTTGAAACTGCTTTCTGTTTTTGACTGAACTGTTTTAAACTAGGGCCCGGAGCCAGATCAATAAAGGCATTTCTATTAAAAAAAACAACCAAACAAAAGGTGTGTAACTCCAAAAAGTTGTGACTGAAATACCTTTCAAGAAGGTTGCTCAGTCCAAATATCCAAATGGCATTTCAGTCAAACTATTTCCTGACCGAAACGCCATTTTTTGGACTGAAGTTCCTTTTTAAAAGGAGTTTTAATCATCGTATGGGAAATTTTATGTATGGAATTCCTTTTTAGTTGTTTGACTGAATCACCGTTTCAAAAGTTATTTCAGTCCTAAGAATTCCAGTCAAAAACATTTTGAATTGATTGCCTTTCTAGTTTTTTGATTAAACCTCCTTTTGATAGAAACTCCTTTCTGTTTTTGACTAGAATCCCGGAGCCACGAAAATTTCTAAGAGAAACTTTAAGAGATTGTACATTATTATCACATTAGGTAAAATTTATCACATTCTGTAAGTAAAAATTAATTTAGGCTCTGGTTGCAGGTTTTGTGTAACGAGTGGGGTATTTTATAAAATCATACAAGTTACACAAAATGACATTTCCTAACGTGTTGCATATTAGATTTTCTTCTAATTTTTATACAACAGAATTAAATTAAAAATGACTTCCGATACCATACTAGTAACCGGTTTTTATTGTTTTGGAGTACGGCTCTAAGGTTAAATAAAGTTCTCGCTAGAGGTTAATCGAGATCCCTCGTGCGATTATTCAATATTAATGTAGCGTTGATTTGTTAGCATTACATAGATTACCCCGTGGTGTTACCCGTGGTGGTTATAGACAAATTATTTTAGATTGTTCATGTTTATTTGGAATATTAGGTTTTTTCTAAAACTTCTCGAAAATTTGAAATTTCTCACCATCGTAATTCTGATTATTCGGGCCTACATTTGATATTTTCTCGATAATATTCCAGTTTTAATAAATTCGAGTTATTCAAGGTTTTTCGAGATTATTCTGCAATTTCAAGATTTTTTGAGTGTTTTCAAATTTGGCGATCTAATTCGAATGTTACAAGACTCGGCGGCCTAATTAATCAGAGCATGCAGTTGTTTGGTGGATGCTGAATACCGAGATGTTGCAGAGAAATAATTTTTCGACAGTATTTGACACACTTCGTAAAATTTGTGGTTTTTAGGATTATTCGAGATTTTCGAGATTTTGCGAGATTTTCGACATTATTATTCGATTAGTGATGATTGGACTCTAGAGACTTTTAAGATTGTTCGAGATTATTGAGGTGTATTAAACGGTTTTGTACGGAATGTATTTACGCAAATAAATAACAACTCGAGTTTTCCTTGGTAGCTTGAAGTTAAATTTTAATTAAAAATTAAAAATTTGGCCCGATTAAATATTAGGACTAGACGTTAGGCAAATGAGCTACTGTTATTAACAATTAGTTTGGTAACAATTGAGCGTAGGGTAGACGAATGACGTCTAGTTTATTATTTAATATACGACCTGATTAAAGATATTTCAACTATATGTATATCAAATCTATAACAAATACTCCCAAACACAATTAGAAAAAAAAATCACTTTCGATTAAGAATTTAAATATTCATCTGCATTCTTAAAACATAATACAAACAGCCTACACCAGCGGAGTACGACATATAGTATCTATAAATATATTCAAATCCCGCAGGTATTCTCATTCATGTTTTTCCAATTTATTGCTGTTGTTTCAATCAAATCATAATTGACATTGAATAACACAATTATCTATAAATTATATATCGAATCGAAATGGGTGTGTTCTTTATATACGTTTAACAATAATTTGAATAATTTTGAAAAACAACAAGTATCTAACTATAAATATAAGACGGTTATCGATATATTCATGCACTTAAAGTACAACAACAAATAAAACAGTTAATAAACTATTGTCTTATATTCGTATTATTTTGCTGTCTTATTATTGCAACATGCATAAATTTATTCTACTTGATTTGATTTCATTGGAAAAACTTAACAACTACCGTATAATCGATATAAATTCGTTGAAATACGCTATACTATAAGACACGGAAAAGAAGTCTCGTTCTCAAGTTTTGGACAAATTTAAAAAACGCGATCGCGTGCTACCGGTCTATGTATATAGTGAAATACATACTCGTAATTTTAAATTTGATTTATTTACAAAATGTAATTCATAAATTTTAATAATGTTTTTTCAATAATTTTCTCTGTAAACTGAAACCATAATTGAGATTACTGTCGTGATAGCTGGCGGGCATAATTTTAAGGTCTGTAATTCTGTACCATAAATTGTCGAGGTATATTTATCTAGAATTGTGCTTGCGCTTTGAAATACGATATAAAATTTATAAAGTAATTTATGATTTATTGACAAATCAATGATCTGATTTACATGACGCAAATCTTTCGTAATTTGCACTAATAAACAAAATATTTTTATTTTCTGTGTAAGCCACTTTAACTCTTGAGGTTTATTCACACTATGCCGATCGGCAATATACAATATGTGTGGACATTGCTGTCGGTAAGGCAAACTAAAACCGACTAGGCCTAGTAGTTTCAAATTATTTTATTAAAACATAGAGGAAGCGAATATCGCCTACCTATGAAAACTTTTAACCACTAATTGTTTAAATATTCTTACTGAATGAACTCAACCCAAAACAACTCAATCTAACTTCCAACTCAACCTTTAACGCAATCTCAATCCCGGGCTAAAATCTAACCCTGAAAAATTTCTGGCGTACATTAACTCAACACCCAAAATAAATGCCTAGATCCCCGAATTGAGTATAATTTAGCTAGTGAGATCTTTTTTTTTCTAAGTCACCGATTACTATATGCCCCGGGTCATTTTCCTGTACTTCTGAATTGGATCTTCTGTGCTTTCGATGTGTAAATCCCCACAAAAGAATTGCATATGCAAAGATCGATTTATGTAGTTTGCTTAAATTTGAATTAGTTCCTATTTACCATGTTGAATGTTACATCCGACAAAGAGAAGTTTCTTTATGTCCTTACCAATTTATCGTCAGAAATAATAAAAAACTCGCCTAATACGGAGATGTATGACACTATTAAGCGTGTGCTCATAAGCAGACTGACGCCCTCCGATGAGAATCAGTTGCCAAAGGGAGACATTGTTGAATGGTCTTGATCTCGGGGATAAGCGTTCATCATACATACAAGACATAGCCATACAAAAATTCTAAAAAGTTCACAACAAATACAATTAACCATCCTCTAACTCATACTCTATTCATCTGGGCCGGCCAACAAATATTTTCTGATTTCAAGGGACTATATCACAGCTCACCGACATACAAAAATTCTAAATAGTTCTCAACAAATCGTGCTATTATCTTATATCTCATACCGTTTATATTGCATTTTACAGAACAGGGTAGCAAAAATTTATTTTGCTTTTGGCTAAACATCATATAGTAGAGTATTTTTTCCAGAAAGATTTTTGAAATTTCTGTTTGAATTCACAAATATGCCACGATAGCAATATTTTTCGGGGCTGAGAGCAAAAGTGTATAAGCCTTAAGTAACTGTCATGATATAAGTACATATAGTGTCATGACATCTTATAGTGATAAAATTTTGGGCTAACCACAAAAAATAATTAAAAAGTTTCGTGATAGCAGGATTTTCGGGGCTGAGAGTAAATAGTGTCACGAATTCACGATAGTACTATTTAGTGTTACCACCGCATTTTTCGGGGATGAAAATTGGGTTAACTTCACATACATCGTCGGAACTGTAGCTCTTAAAACAGCCAATGGATCAACCATTCGTACTTATGGTACTAGATTGTTAAAATTTGATATCGGTTTAAAACTCACGATTTTATTATTGCATCAGTGGATCGTCCGATCATTGGTGCTGATTTTTAGGTAAAGTTTAGTCTATGGGTCGATCTTAAGCATAAGCGTTTCCGAGACATAACTACTTCATTGTCAGTGGATGTATTGCTTGGGAGTATTGAACCTACACTAGTTTCTAGGGAATTCAATCCCGGTATTATATATAAGGCAATCCCGGGATCCTCGATTTCGGTATTAACAAAAAACAGGAATTTGGTGATTTTGGGATTGACAAAAACACCGGGATCTCGGGATTTCGGGATTGACAAAAAGACTGGAATCAAGTGATTTGACAAAAATCGGGGATCCCGGAATTGCACTCTCTTCTAATTTCCTAGCCTTTTAGCGTTGCCCAATTTTCATTTACCGGTCCGCCATTCAGTTATACATTATATTTTTACAACCGATCATTTGCCCGTGGCGAGACCTCTTAGACTAGATCCAGAGCTTTTTTGGAGTTCCATCATATGGTGGAATTGGTGATTTGCCAATCATCAGCGTCCCTGTATCATATCCTGTACATCTAGTGCGAAAAAAAAAACGATTGGAGACTTTGTGGAGATTATCGAAAATTGAACACGGTTACAACACAATCATAATTTTTCGATGAATTTAATTGGTTGCACTATTTTTCTAAAATTGATCTAGTAAGAGCTTAACATTTAATTCCTATCGCTGCAGAAGACATTTTTAAAACGGTAATTCCGTCATTTATACTTGAATTTACTCGTATTTGCCCTATGACTTGCGCAATGTAACGCAAACATTCCAGCGTTTTATAAACGAAGTTGTCAAAGGACTTCATTTCATTTTTATGTATTTTGACGATATTCTGGTTGTTTCAGAATCTGAGTAACAACTTTTACTGCATCTCGAACAATTATTTCGAAGATTAGTTGAAGTCGGTGTTCATATTAAAAGACTGAAATGTTAGTTTGGTTACTTGATTTTTTGAGCCACAAGATCACATCTGATGAGAAAGACATTCAAGAATTTTCCTTGGACTGTGAAATTCCAGTTGGCATTCAATAATTTAAATAATGAATTGGCAAATATAACTGTTCTAGCACACCCGTTGGGTGATGCAGTTATTAGTATTATTATGGTTGCATCCAGCACTGCCGTTGGCACTGCGCTGCGGTAGTTTAATAAGAAGAAGTGGGAGCCTTTGGGATTTTTTTAAAGAAATTAACAGATCCTGAGTTAAAATACTCAGCATTTGATCGGCAATTTCTCGCAACGTTGAAGTTAAGCATTTTAGATATTTCGTCGAAGGTTATGATTTTAACATTTTTACCGGTCATAAACCTTTAATTAGAACCCTTCAGTATAAAACTATACGAAATCCAAGGCAATTTTGCCATTTCGATTATATTGCATGTGCAAGGTTCCTACTATGTTATCGCAGATACTTTATCTTGAACCACTAATATCGACTCGGCCTTAGTTGAGATTACTCACAATTATGATAATATTATTTTGGCACAACGATCTGATGAAGAGCTGACTGACTTTACTTTCTGGTTCCGGTCGTCGTTTAACTTCCAATGTGAAACTTGAACTTATTATTTTGCCTGGCCTTGAAGTCTATTGCGAAACATCGACGCAAATATCACATCCTGGTATCCGAGCTTCTCGTAAATTGATTAACAGGGACGTAACCTACTGGGCTAGTTCTTGTGTATTATGCCAACGTGCCAAAGTGCAACGGCACACTATTTCACCACATAGATAATTTAATATTTCCCAAGGTCGATTCGAACATATTCATTAGAATAAAGCTATAATGGGTGTTCATAAATTCTTACTTTGTGTCGACCGCTTTACTCGATGGCCCGAAGCTTAGTGCATTACCAACATGACAGCTGTCACCATCGCCGCTACATTTGTTAATAATTACATACCCTCTCAGATTACAACTGATCAAGGATCACAATTTGAATTCAAACTCTTTTATGAATTAACTATACTTCTCGGATCTCATTGGAACGTATTATGGCTTATGATCCAAAAGAAAATGGCATGGTTAGTTATGGCCCGAGGTAATGTAGTTAATTGGAGTACTGAAATCCAAATTATTTTGTTAAAAATTTCGTGAAATAAGATCTGAATTGGTCACCCGCTGAGATGGTTTATGGTCAAAATATTTAACACCCGGGGAATTTTTTGTCGGTAATACTTAGCGAAATAAGAGTACATGGTACATTATTCAATTAAGATTTTCAAATCAGTTTCCATTTGTAACTCTAAGTTATATTTGTCATTAGCACAATAAATAATTACCGCAACACCTGCGAATAATTGAATTTTGCCAGAGAGGTTCAGAGCAAAAATATCAATTATATAGATTGTGAACAGTATGGCACTAAAATGGAACTTTGTGATGATCCATACGCTTTAATAGAAGATCTCTAGATTTATCGTTTCCTATTTAAACGTAGTGTTTCCGATTATACAAGTAATCTTGTAATAGTAGTAGAAAGTTTTCACTAATTCCAATACTACTTAATTTATTTATTAAAAGGTGTTAGCCTGATTAATAAAAATGCATAAAGTACACATTTTAGCTTCTAGATTATTGTATGTAATTTCCTTTAATTTCGAAATAGCAGAAAAAGTACTGAAATTTCTCTGAAAACCAAACTGATTATAGTGGACTAATTGGTTTTTATTCGAATAGTTCTCCGAACAGTTTTCAAAAGTTTTGAAAACGTAGGAAGGGCAGCGATCGATACATATAATTGTTAATATCCAACTTAGATCCACATTAAAATATTGGAGTTATACGTGATAATTTTAGTTCATCAGGCAATTTGCTGGATAAAAAATGTTGTTTATAAAACTGCATAAAAGAGGAGTTATTGTAGAATCAACCCTCTTAATTTAAAAAAAAAACCCGGTCTTGTGGTAGGAAAGTAGAATATTGTAGCCAAACGAAATATCAATATTATTGAAATATTCATCGAATCGGTTTTCAACTTCAATCTGACCCTATCGAGTACTAATGAAAAACACAAATTACGCAGAAGAACAAAATACAATTATCCAAATCGCAATAGAAAATGGATACTCGTAGAAATACTAAAAAATATATAACAGTGAAATATGACGAAAGCACCAGCAATATAATGACCTAAATATTGAAAAATTACGGATATTCAATAGCACACATAAAACCAACAACAAATTACAACTCCCCCCCCCCCCCCTCCTTCTTCTTGATATTTCAATTAAATTAAGAGCAGAGCACAACAATAAATTGGGCAATGCTATTTATAAATTAACACGTAGCGATTGTACGAAATATTATATCGGACAAACGGGCAGGTCATTCGAGAAACGTTTTACAGAGCATATATCTACACTAAAGAATGGAAAATTAAATAATATGAAATCGAATTATGCGCAACACTTGAGTGATGAAAAGCATTCGTATAACGACATACAAACAAATATGCACATTATACACAGAATAGTCAAGCGCAACATGATGAATCGGATGAAATTTACAAACAACGAAAAGATTCTCTGTTGCTCAACGACAAATTGAACGCTAAGACTAATAAAATATATGCACCACAACCACAACAACAGGTAGAAGGACGTTTTAGCAAGATCAATAAAGTACATAAGCAAATCAAATCAGCAGAAGTTCAAACCTGAAGGAGGATGTAATATCGGAAATCGGTTGTTTAAACTTAAATAATTATAAATTATAATTATTTTATAATTACATGTATCAAGCCTTCTTTAAATTTTATATTGTTTTAACGTGCCTATTTATTTTATATTAAATAAATGTTTATAAATGTTAAAATAAAAGTGATATCAATCAGCCGCAGAAAAAGATAAAAGAGGTACTATACAATTTGTTTAGCACACAACACTTTGCTTGTGCTGCTCCAATAGAGAAACAAAATAGTTTAAAAACAAATTAAAATCATTATATGGCGGTTTATATACGGTTATTAAATTAAATTTTAACTTACGAGAGTTGAGAATTAGGAACTCATTCTCCATATTATACAGTTCGCTGCGTAAAAGAGAAGAAATATTGAGATTGAGTTAGGATTGAGTTGAGTTCATGTATACGGGCAGTTATCGAACCGTAAGTTCAGGGTTGAGTTGGAAGTTAGTTTGAGTAGGAAACTCTTCTGATTTGTGGAATGAGCTGCTAGTTGACTTTGGTCTTGAATTGAGGGACTTGGTGTCGAGTTAGAGGTGCAGTTTCCATGGAGTGGATTCAGTAGTTTAGACGGAGATCTATTTAAGTTGAAAGTGGGTTTTGCAATACCGGGTCAAAATATAAAACCGGTATTTCGGTATTACAAAAATGAAAATACCGAATATCCGGATTAATAGCGCTATTGGGAAAAATTAAATTTAAACAATTATTTCAGCAAATCAACAATCATTTGGCTTTGAATCGATTTAGTAATTTGATGGATATTGCTCGAATTATATTCGGCGATTTTGGTACATCGGGGAAATTTTTGGCTGTCTGGTGAATGATTGACGTGCGAAGGGGATAGACGTGTTTTTATTGTCCTCTTCGAAGATTTAATTAATTTATTTATTTATTTAATTATTTAAAAAGTTTCTTGTGTTAAAAAATTGTGTAAAGTGTTTTTTATATTTAATTTAATTTTAGTTTTATTTAGTTAATTAATGTTGTAAAGTGAAAATTAAATATGGAAAAATGTAATCCACCGGGATGCATTTATCAGGCAATATTTTATATTTATAGCGAAAGAAATCAAATTTTTTGATTCTTCGATTAAGTGCATGATTTTAATTTTTGTGTGGTTGTACTTAAAATGTAAATCCAAAATCTCATATTTAGTTCGAATTAAAATTGAAATTGACTCTGCTACACACATCGAAGATTATAGGAAAACATCTATTTTCTATACTTATGTGTGTTGGTGGCTTTAGTATTATGTATATTACGTTTTTTTTTTGTTTTTCTTTCATTGTTATTTGGCGTTGTTTTCACTTGTGTTCTGTGTATGTATGTGATAACTATAGTGCTCTTTATATACCATGAGCTAAACAACGCAAAAGTTTCATATATTCGAATCAAATAGGATTCTTATACTACGTATAATCGAGTAGATTTGAATCGAATCGGAAATTTAATTAGAACTAAAAGTTTCATGTATTCGACATAAATGGGATTCTTCTAATTTGTATAATCGAGTTAATTTGAGTCGAATCAGAAACTATCATATGTAATACAGTGAGGTCTCGTTATAGAGAATACCGATTTAAGGAAATTGAAATTTCGCAATTTTTATTCGTCAAACTGTAAATTGTTTTATGTGAAAATGTACTATGGTTATCAAGGAAGTAAAATAATAAAAATTTACATAAATGCATGAGCATGACCAAATAAAATAAATACATTTCTCTGGTCCCTTTGGCTTCGCTGTAGGGAGATTTAACTGTACCTACAGATAAAATTGTTAAAAGGGGTAAATAGCATTGTTTAAATTCAAATTTCGTTCCTTTATTTATTCTCTTTTTGCGAAAGAAGAGAAAAAATATTTTGTTTTGTTTGTTTCCTCCGGAACGAAATCCAACAAAATAAAATGTCTCTCCTCTCCTACCTTTTGTGTTTTATATGAGGAGAGATATTTTACTTTTTTCGATTTCGTTTTCGGAACTCTCTATATTGGGTAAAACCAGAAAAGCTGTGCCCTAGGTATAATGATGAAATTTGTAAGAATATAATTGTTCAATTTTCTTTTAGTTACGAGTAGTTTCTATTTATTGACTGTATAGCGAGTGAATGAAATTGGGTTCTTGATTTCTCGATTAATTGTATAAATTTGATTTTTGATGGTTGTGTGATTGTACGTGGAATTTAAATGCAAGGGTTTCATGTTTGGATCAAATTAAAATTGGGATTGACTCAATTTGTTGTGCTCAGTTGGTTTCATGTCTTATTTTATTTTTTTGCGAATACTTGAAAATATTTTTGCAAATGTATTCCTGAATTTTGGTGCATGGATCAGGAGTATTTGTTGAATTTTTAATGCCTACAATATTAATATATTTATTTCCGATGTTGCGTGGTGTTTCCGCTATGATGAGATGAGATGTTTTGCAGCTTGCGGTTGATGAAAATTGCAAAAATGTGCACATGAGAAGTTTTGGTAGTCGAGATATCTAATTATTTTAGGATTTCTGGAACTCCTTGGATCGCGTTGGGTTCATCAATTATAATTATGTTTTTATAATAAGTATCAAATTACAATAATTCTTTATAGAATTATATTTATGTTCACGAGCTCCAACTATATGAATTATTATTTTATTTGAATTTTCAGAGATATTAGTCCATGGTGAGGAATTTAATTGGTGTACTATGGCAGGTTAAACAACTAAATAATGAGGGTTAAGCTCTGATTTAATAATGTTAATTTAAATTTTATAAATGGTATTTAGTGATAATTAATTAATTGGTTTCGATCTTGATTTTCAGAGGTGTTCGTAGGGACCCAACGCAGATTTCCAAAAATTTGAAGCGAACAGCGGTAAGGTAGTTTTAAAAATTCTGTTTTGATTTTTATCCTCCCAAATTACAGAACTTCAGTTCTGAATTCATACTTTAGAAACTAATTGGTGCCTTATAATTTTAATTTTGGGTACTGGTGATATTTATTCTAATTCATTACAGAACAGTCATCACAGATCAAACTTCTATACTTTAAGTGGTAGATTCACGAAAATGCTTTATATAGTCGTTTTGAGTTAAACTGTGGTTTTAGGAGCAGATTGGATACATTTGGACTCCAGGATGAAGAAACCAGGCGCGGCACCTTATTTATTTTGTTCATCAGTTATTATTTATTAATATAAGTGTGAAGAGTATCTAAAGGGTTACTTTCTTAGTTTACTGATTAATAAGTTAATTTTCAGAATAAAACTTAGTTCCAGAATTAATAATTTTATAAGGATTAAATTTAATCCCGATTTTCAGAATATACATACTAACCTTATTCAACTCTCCGCAGGATCAACAAATAGTGAATAAGTTGTAGTTAGAAATTGTGTTGTCCTGTGCGAACTATTTTACTATATATTTACTAACTATTTTACTGACTATCGATCGCTTAGGTATCTGTAACCGGGCCGAGTCTATCCTATCTAACAATCCTATCATATCCTTCGGTTTTGTTATAAGTAAACAGGAGCACAGTGGGCCCGGCGTATTCCGGGATCCTTGCTATAGCGCTTGGCTGTTCATTCTTATCAATCTTATGAATCGGGGGAAACCTTTGGTTGTCTATCGGTGCCATACAGGACAAAATTAAAGCTAGGATGATCTTACGATTATGGCCGACAAATAATTTTGTTTTTTTTTTTTTTTTTGATGACGGTTGTATAGTGTTTATTTGATAATTTGTCTTAAATTTGATCGGCAAACTACTTGTTGAGTCTCCGCTGCCTTAAAAGTAGCCATTTCTTTACTTCTTTGGAGCCAACAGCAAGCATGTTTTTGCATTTTGCAGTTTTAATCATTTATTAAATTCATGGATTAAAATTGAATGCCTTAATAACGGTTTTAATTTCGTTATTACGATATTGAATGATGAGCCGAGTATCCGATTTCGATAATAGTTGGAAGTTAGTTTGATTTGTTCTGAGTTTAGTTTATGTAAGCGTGCGTGTTAATTTAGGATTTGAGTTGAACTTGGAGTTTATGGTTGGGTTGCAGAGAGAGTTGTTTTCGAGTTAAGTTGAGTGTTGAGTTGCGGGTTGGGTTTGCTTGAGGGTTCAGTTGTTAATGTATTTAATGTTTGAGTTGGAGGTTAGATTGAGTTGACTATGAGCTCAGATAATCAGATAATTTTCCGGACCGAACGTCGGATTACCTTGTGAAGTTTTAGCCCTTTATATTATTTTTTTACATTTTATTTTTGGTTCAGCAGTTTACCCGGATAAAATATAGATCATGGTTCATTCATATCATTCAAATTTTGTAGATATTTTTTGAAGCTAAACCAAGATATAATTAAAACCACCCCCAAGTGATTAATGTTAAATATTTAAATTTACTAAACCGCCTTTAAATGAATTATGAATGAAATAAAGTAAATGCTTTTACTTAAAAATGTACCATAAATTTCTTGTTAGCAGATAAATTAAATGAAATTTCTTACTTGTTGTAATACTACCTTTAACTAGACCTTCAATTATTTGCTTATCGAACAAATAAATATTTAAAGTCAAAATTTGCTAAAAAGCCAAATACTTTAAAAATATTGAAGTAAAAGCATTTACTTTATTTTATTAACTTCATCCACTATCTTCATAATTTATTTTCCTTGTTTCACCGAAGTTTTTATTTGAATTTGGGGTGACATTTTCACATGAAATTGTAGATTTAGCGAGATACTTGAGGCAGCATTACAGAACTGTTGAAGGTATCTAATCGGCGGATAAATTTGATTATGGAATGTAGAAATAAGCGGCAAATTTTTCCTGGGTATACTAGTGAAAATGTATAAAACGTCATATCTTTCAGGGGGTGGTGTAGTAGATTTCCCATACTTCAACTTCAGAGATGTTATGAAGATGATCGGTATTCCTTATAACGAAGAACCGACTAAGGCGACCACTGTGGTATGCTATTTTAAGATGAAGTACAAATTTATTAGTTTAATTCAAAATGAAGTGAACTTTGGCCCGCCCCACCAGCTGACAGAACGGGCCTCAAATAAAGACGGTGTGATTCAAGACTCGAACTTTCACCATAGATATTAAACTGTTGGGATGGAATATTTTCGTCGATATACATGACAAATCGTGAAGAATATAAGAATAACAATTCTGTTATTGATTGTCTAGTGTACTCAAAATATGCGAAATTCTTTAATATTCCAGAGTTTTTCGCCAAAACACAATATACATATTTTGAGAGAAAAACCTTTTCGAACTAAATGCACTAATATATAAACAAAAAAGATGTTAAACCAGTCAAAAATGTTCTTTTATCGAAGCTATCTGAAGCTAATGCAGGCAAATGTCATTATCAAATTTTTTTGGAATCAAAACTCTTGCTGAAGCAGTTCTAAATAATACTATAGTATATTATAAACTTCAACTGAAGATTGAGATATAATTTTAATTCATTTGCCGCAAAATAGGGCTGACATTATGACAACATATAAAATTATACAAATTGTATTTAAACATAGACGCATAAACTTGGGCTTTTGGTTCATTCACAACACTGTGCTTCAATTTGGCAAATTTAGAAATTCTAACAAGTTAACCGCACAAATTTGTTAATAAAATCATTATGAATTACATTTTAAACTTAAGTTACTTTCAGCATAAAGCCTTTTTGACAAAATTCTCACAAAATATTTTCCAAATATCCACACGAATATTGTGAAGTTATTCCGGTAAAGTGTAACTGGAAACTAACCAACGCGCTAACTAAAATAAATCTCTGAAGGCTTAATTTTTTTTTATTTATCTCATATACATACATCGCTAAGCGCAACATAATTATGTTTATATACGTAATAATTATAAAGTTGCTATAAATCGTTCGTATATGTTATTTGCAAACAAAAAAAAAAAACAAAACAAACTGAAATGACTAAGAAGAAAAATAAATAATCAGCAAAGACAAAATATAGGCGAGGTCGTTCGTTATGGTGTATTATACTAGAAATGAACTAAATTTTTAACATTTCAAACGACACAGAGCAGAAAACGAAAAGAAAAACTTTAAACTTAAAATGAAAACGAAATTATAAGAAATGTATATAGCGGTGGTGTGTGGGGAAGGGTATCCCCTTCTATATTTGTACCGCACAGCTCGCGAATCACGTACAGTATAAATAGTAAAACTAGGATCATAGCAAATCATTCAATCACAACATCTCAAACAATTAAGAATTATTTCTTTGTATAAAACAAAATCTTAAATACTCAAAATGTTCAAATTCGTAAGTTCGGACACAGTGGATTATTTATTTATATTTTAGTGGATTATAAAAAATGATTTTAATTTTTTTTTTTTTTGTTTGGTGGTTAACAGTTAGTACTCACAGTTTGCGTCGCCGCTGCCTCAGCCGGTTATCTTGGTGCTCCATTAGCCGCCCCATTATCCTATGGACATTCATATGGAACATATGGCGCTATTAGTCATGCCGCCCCACTTGCCTACAGTGCAGGTTATGGAGGTTATGCCGGCTACCACGGAGGTTATGGAGGTTATGCCGCCCCAGCCGTAGTAAAGACTGTTGCCCCAGTTGCATATGCCGCCCCAGTTATTAAACACGCTGTTCCAGTCGCTACATCATATGCCAACACATACAAAGTAAGTTATCATAATATAAACTATAAAATTCGAGTTCGTCGCCTATATTTCAACAAATCTTTCGTTTTATTAAAACTTTACAAACAGGTATCAGTCAAATCTCCAGTAGCTTATGCCGCCCCAGTTGCAGCCTATCATGCCGCACCAGCATACGCACATGTTGCTGCACCAGCATACGCTCATGTTGCTGCCCCAGCATACGCAGCTGCCCCATACGCATACGCCGCGCATGCTGCCCCATTATCCCTTGCTCACTCATACTACCATTAAGTCCTCGCTAACACCTAACATAAAAAAAAATCACTTTTCTAACCTTAAAAAAAAAACTTTAATTTTTTTTTATTATTTAATTTAATTTATTTTCTTTAAAAAAAAACAACAAAACAAAAACCTACTTGTAAATAATATAATTATCTATGTAATATCATCATCACGAGACCATCAACGAGGGAGCAACAACATGCGCGCGCTTCTCTCATAAAGCAGACGACGAAGAATTTTGTATAGAGGAAAACGAAGAAAAATTATCGAATCAAGACACACACACGTCCAATGCAAAAAATTGCTAAAATTTTTGTGATTTTTATATTTTTTTTGTAAAAAAAAAAAAATGTTTGTAAAAAACTTTTGTAAAAAAAAAAAATAATAAAAATGCAATAAATTAAATTTTTTGTAATAAAAAAAAAAATTCTATTATCTTATTATTTATTTACCACTCCTAACCTAGGCCCCAATTCGCCCGCTCTATTGTTATAACACTTCGATTGCATAATTTCACAATTCCACATAAAGTAGTTTATATTTATGCTGCACGATATAATTTCTCATGACATAAACTAAATTTTTTGTTTTTCCACATTTATGTAAATGTTAATTTTAATTTCAATTTCAATTGTTTGGTTTTACATTTTTTAATTTTTTACAAAATACTGGTATAAATTGCAAGCGCACACAGTATAAAGGTTATGTCACACAAATAATAAGTTGAATGCAATTAAAATGTAACGCCGCAATAAAATAAGTATATGTTTACAAATTCATTGTTAAACTAACCGTGACATCTTAAAGACTTGTTTTGTTTTGTTTTTTTAAGAATTCAACATGAATAAATAAATAATCAAATCATGATTATCGCATTTTGTGGGTTTGGTAATATTTTGTTCGGTATAATGATGACGATGGTATTGAAATTTCCGTTATATCAAGTTATTGTCTTGTTGTGTAAAGTTTAACAATTTGGCGAGATATAAACATAAATTTAAGTGATTTGTTTTTATGTGACGCGGCGGTGTTTTAGACAATATGATTAAGCAATTTTCCACCAATACAACCAACTTGTCGGACACACAATCTAATTTTATAAATTAAATTCAATCAAATCAAATCAATCGTCTGACCAAATCGGATCGTTTGTATTTCTCTTCTTTTTCTGAATGAATTCGATTTATCGAAAATTTCATGGTAACACCGTGGATAGTTCAATGCCAGTATTTTTATCAATAAATTTTCAAAGCCAATATGTTGCGAGACGTAAAAGTATCCATTGATACAATTTAAATGTCAAAATTTATGGTTATCTTAAAATTCGAAAAGTTGATGATTTTTGGAAATTGCCCAAGTTTTTAGAAATTTGATTTTTTTTTTTACCCAAAAGCTTTCAACAAAGTCAGGGTTTTTGAATAGAGAATTGGGATCATTTAATTGGAGGTTACAATTTAGGTTTCAAATAAAACACATTGGTTTTTTGTTAAACTGTTGATATTTCTTTTTCGATATAAAATTGAGACATTACAATTAAACATTAATTAAAATTCTCCATTAATTCCATGGTCATAAGTTCCTTCTGGCCAATTATGGTCGTAAAAAAGAGATGACGCAGCCGAAACTCATGCAAATATTTTATATGTACAGACATTTTTTTGTCCTTCTACGCCAATATTCTTCGGATCAGGGCAGTTCACCGTACCCTGCTTTTTTTACAAACTTTGATCTAAATTACTTTGTTGTGTGTTTGTGGCAGTCAACTTTTTTAATCTATATTTGATCAACCGATAGCTTAGATATCCGAAATTTTGTACACTTACCCATTTTTTTCATATATGTATGATAACTGTCAAAAATTGAAAGTATGTATTGTGAAAGATTTATATGACAACTTTGGTATCTTTTTAAATGGCCTTATATTTCAGACATATGACTGTTGAGATTTTTGAAGCCTGCCAAAAGATTTGTGTATAGAGCGGGGTATCATTTTAAAGGGCATGATGAGCTTATTTGTAAATGTTTAATGTTTGAAAATTTTGAAGAGTGTCAAAAATTGAAAGTATAATTTATAAAAATTGTATATGGCCAAAATCTGACTTTCGACAGTTTTGTTACAAATTATGGTCAAAAATTATCAAAAAGTGTCAAAAACTGTTGAAAAGTGTTCAAAATTGTCCTCGTGTTATTACAAAAAACAATAGTTTCATGATTTTTTGAAATATACCGATAAATTTTGAAACTGTTCTAAACATAAATGAAACTAAAGTTGTAGATTTGTCAATTTATTTCGCCTTTACTTAGATTCTGCACAGTAGTTTTATTCATTTGTCTGGTTGCTTTGGACTAACTTTTTGAACTTTGTTAAATTTTCTGCTAGTTTACCGTTATTTTTCAAGTAACGCTTCGCAATTAATTGCCCAATATCTTTCAATTGGGCAAAGTTCTGGTGAATTTGGCGGAGTTTATTGTTTTTCCACAAAAGTGATGCAGTGGATTTTTAACAGCTCCGAATTTATTAATGGGCAGTTGCACGGTTTTAACATGCAATTTTTTGTTTTCACTTCGTTTCGGAACTTTATGTTTCTTATATGTCTTCAAGTCACGCCTTATTTTACCTGCTGGATCATTCCTATGCTAGTACCACCCTCATAAATCTCTGACAGACATTGGTTTGTTTTTGCGAATTTCACTCACAATATTGCCTCTAATTTGGGATTGCTGGGACCATGTTTTCGACCGTTTTTTCGGAAATCCTTTACCGTACCATGTTCCCCAGACTAATTAATTATTTTTCTCACTGCATTTTTACTTATATTTTCGTGCTTAGCTAAATTTCTAAACGAAACACCGTTTTAAATGCAAAATTTGTGCAAAATAAATTTAAGCACTTCTTCTTTAATTCGTGACAATATTACAACTGGGTATAACAAATTGTAAAAATCACACGCAATATTTACCTACAAAAAGCTATTCTATCTAACGGCACTTTTCCGTTACAATAGAATTAGAGCAAGGCGAAGAAAACTAAATTTTTTTGTGGATACTTTCTTTTCGACACAGTCCTTAGCTTACGAACCAATTACAATATAGTAGCAAATATTAAAACCCACAAGCACTACAAAACAAAACGTCGGTCAACCCTTGTATTTTTGAATTTCTGTTGCATACATAATGATGTATTAGAAAAGACTTGCATTCTAATCTAAAAAGATGATTTTTCCCATTTTTAATGCACATTTAAATAAAAGCTTGTCTTTAAATTTTTTTAATCCATTTTTTTCAATACTCAAATTTTCACAATGGTCGTTTTCAAAACCTACTTAACCGATTTTAATGGTTGATGGTTGAAATGAAAATTAAAGTAAATTAGATAAAATCTAAATGTCTAGCCAGAAAAAGTTTCGTTTTCCTATTATACGAAGACAGCTATTTTTGCTATATTAATTCACTTGAACACGAGCAGTACCGGGCGTAAGTTTTTTGATTTTATAGAAAAACCTCACATTCCTACTTTAGACCCACCACTTCACAGTAGTAAAGCCTTGGTATTATACGATAAAGTGACAGTTGTGTTCACCTCAATATGATTTTACACGGTCGTTACGTTCCCATTGTGTAAAAAAAATCGTGTAAAAAGAATCGTGTAAAACAGGTTTAAGTGTATTTAGTGCTTTTTTATGAGAAAAGTGTACCATCATGAGTTGAAGCACTTTAATTCATATTTTACCTCAATAAATATCTGCACGTCTTTCGCATGCCAAACTTCCGACAAACAGTTTGTAAAACAATTTCAATAAACCGATTTCACTGGGCGATTTCTTATTCACTCCACAAACATACCAAATTATGTATAAATTTGGTAAAATATTCAATATCTACAAAAATTAGAAACACACAGCGTGTAGTAACGAATTATATAGGACAAACTGATCTCGCTCATTTAATTTTGTACCAATGAACAAGACAGTGAAACATGTTGGATATTCCAATAATTTTCTAAATTTTTAGTTTTCTTAATTTCTTGTTAGAAAAAATTTGTTTCGGCACAAGCCGCGCCGGTAGACGCGGTCTCTCCTATCACTATCATGGAAATATATTCTGCACTCGTCAGTAAATAGAACGGACCTCCATTGCTCGATCGAGCAAATTCGAGTCGCCCTTTGCGATGGCTTTGCTGTCAATTTTGGGCGTCTAGCGGGCCTTCTTGGAGTGAGGTTGGCTTCCTTCAAATGTCTTCTTACTGTCCATTGACTAACAGCTACATCTCGAACTTATTTTAGCTCCTACTGCACATCGACGCCCGTGTGAGATGGCGATTTCGCAGTGAAGTGTGGAAGATAAGTCGATCGTCCCTCTCAGATGTACACCGATACCGGCTGGTATGTGGCCTCCGATTGAAGGTACCAGTTTCCTGAAACCTTCTGGATACTCTTGAGACAGCAGATTGGCTCTTGTTCAGCTGAAGAGCGACTTCTCGTTGATTTCGTCCTTCTTGCAATAATTCAACAACTTGTGCGGCTTTTTCTGGAGTAGTATCCATAATTTTGAGGAAACAACGAAAGAAACTGGTAGAGATTTGTTCAGGTCAACGTCTGATAAGTAAGTGATGGCAAATATCGGTCAATGGGCCAGATACTCGATACTCTAGCAATTCGCAAATCGGTAAATAAAGCGGATTCGAAAATCGAAAATTTACTTGCGTAACCTACTCGATTATTTTAGCAAAGTAAAATACATATGTTTTTGTATTCAGCACAAACGTTAAAGTGCGTTAATGTATCTCATTTTTTGAAATTTAAAAACAAATTGGGTTGCTAAATTATCGTGTATAACATTTCTAGCAAATTCGCAAAAAATAACTGCTTATCTGCTTATCTGAGTATCGAGTATCTAGCCCAATGTGATATTATACCGGGTGTTTCTTTTAAACTGAGACGATCAAATATCTCGAAAAATAGCCACTCTACGGAAAAAATGTCCATAATCAAAATTTAATCATTCCGCGGGGGAAATACATTAGTGCAAAAAAATAGCCCCCCACCCCCGCTTTGTAGGTGGGGCGCGGGGTAACTTTGAAACTAAGATAGGAAGCCATATTTTTTATTGCAGATTCGGATTCTACGGCTAAAAATACGTAGGATTTGACTGAAACATTTTTTTCGATTCATGTTAGATGGCGCTGTAATTAACGATATTCAATTTTTATCTCGGATTAAATATCTCGGAAAATAAGCACTCTACGAAAAAAATGATAGAGATCAAAATTGAATTATTCCGCGGGGGAAATACATTAGTGTTAAAATTAGTACCCTCACCCCCTCCTTGTAGGTGGGGGTACTAATTTTAGCACTAATGTATTTCCAGCGCCATCTATCATGAATCGATAAAAATGTTTCAGTCAAATCCTACGTATTTTTAGCCGTAGAATCCGAATCTGCAATAAAAAATAGGGGTTCCTATCTTAGTTTCAAAGTTACCCCCCGCCCCACCTACATGGAGGGGTGAGGGCTACTAATTTTAACACTAATGTATTTCCCCCGCGGAATAATTCAATTTTGATCTCTACCTTTTTTTTCGTAGAGTGCTTATTTTCCGAGATATTTAATCCGAGATAAAAATTGAATATCGTCAATTACAGCGCCATCTAACATGAATCGAAAAAAATGTTTCAGTCAAATCCTACGTATTTTTAGCCGTAGAATCCGAATCTGCAATAAAAAATATGGCTTCCTATCTTAGTTTCAAAGTTACCCCGCGCCCCACCTACAAAGCGGGGGTGGGGGGCTATTTTTTTGCACTAATGTATTTCCCCCGCGGAATGATTAAATTTTGATTATGGACATTTTTTCCGTAGAGTAGCTATTTTTCGAGATATTTGATCGTCTCAGTTTAAAAGAAACACCCGGTATATACAGTTGCGGCAAAAATAATAGTAGTGCTACATCATAATTGCAACATATTCGAATTTTTCATACTTTTAAACAAAATTATGATATTATTTTCTTATTATGTAATAAATAATGGAAATTTGGAAAAGAACATTTTTAAAAACTATACTTTGTTTTCAAGGCAGTTTGTATTGAATAATCTTGATTCATTCACTACTATTATTTTTGCCGCAGCTGTACATCGCATTTTGCTAAGATTGCTTTAATGTGAAAAGTACTGTATGAATTTTAATGATAAAGGTGTCCTTGTAAAGATAAAATATTTAGCTGTCAAAAAAAGTTATTTTTCGAAAATCGGTTAACCATTTTGAAAAAATATGCCTTTTGAGGTTTGAGTCAATTTAGTTGCTCGGAGGTGTATAATAAATTTTGAGGCCCGAAAATCCGAGGCCTTACTCACTTTCCTTTAAAAAAAAATAAAAAAATAAAAAAAACTATGGGTTTATACCACTGGCCTACCATCTTTAAGAATTTATTTTTGTTTTATAGAAAATGACTTGTAAAACCATAAAAACGAAACATTTTGTAAAATCTCGAAACCGTTTAACGTGTCGAGATTTTCTTTGAAATTCCGTCTTTCGAGGTTTATTGATTTTCGAGATATTGCCCCATTCGAGTTTTTTTTGTTTCCAAGATTATAAAACCGTTTTTCGAGATTTAGTTCAAATCTAGATTTGGTTCTTTCTGGAGAACCGCAGTTAAATCATGTAATATTGGACGCCAATCGTCATCTCCGTTTATAGAAATGTTGTGGCTATCGAACTTTCATTTCACAGCTTACGAGATGTTTTCTTGAGGAAATCACAATATGTTGAAATTATTCTTCAGTAAATTATCAAGGCCAACATGTTGGGATCTAGTAAAACTAGATTTCGAATTTGTTATGTTAAGGATAACGAAGTCCAAAAGAATTCCCAAATATTTTCAGTGTTATATAAAAAATATTTTTGTACCCGAAAATTACGAGTTAGCAAAAAATAATCATCCATCCCAAATCCTCTATTTTCAGAAAATATTTAATGCTCACGCCTCTTCTTTTCCCTTTTTCTGTTCCTCTTGATCTTGCACATAAAGTTGAATACAAAATAAAAGTCAAAAAACGAGCAAATAGGAGACAGTATACAAATTTCTAAGAAGGTTAAATTATTTAATATGCTTTAGCCAATTAAGAAAGGCCATGATCTATATTTCGAGCCACGATAAAAATGTCATAAAACATTTTTATGTTCCAGAACTCACCAAACTAGAGTTTTATTTGTTTCTTGTTTGTTTTTTCTTTAATTAGCAGGAAGTTAAGTTTTGTAACAAAGAATTGGTTTACCTCGAAACGTGTTTAATGTTAAACTAATTTACTAACAATTAAATCGGTAATAAATGATCTCATTACATTTTAATTTTTACGATACTAAAATATTAAAAAAAAAATTCTAACAATGACATTGCTAAAACTTATATCTTGTTAAAACTCGTGAGAACATATCGCGCGGCACCACCTTGCTTAATTTTACAATATAATGTCGTCTAAATATGGTTTACTACCACAAATAAATATTGATGAAGTATTTATCGAGAGTATTACGTGATAATAAGCCGTTGAATTGTCGGTTAACTATGTGGACGTGATGCGAATGAGAGCCCCCGCGCAAATTGGATCAATGTAAAAGTAATTTAATCCTCTCACTTCAATTGTTTTATTTATTGCATTCAACTATCAATATTGTGTAATAATGACTTCCGTCCCCTGAACTAGGCATTTGTGTGAAATATTTTTTTTTTTTTTTAATAATTATACGTTTGATTGGATTGTCACTATTTGCCATTGCATAAATATGCACATTCTCGTATAATGTATGTAGCTACATATGTCGCAAATATTTACGATGACGATGGTTTAAATTCCATCAGGTTTCGTTATGCAGACAAATTATTATTCTATTTGTGTTTTATACAAAGAAATTTGGATTAAGCGCGTTGAAATTCTTAAAAATATTTTTGGTAACATAATGTGCACAAATTATGACGGTTAAACGTCCTTAACTATTGTGTAAACATTTCTGCTTGTCGAATTGTTAAACAATAATAAATGATTGATATTGATTCATTTGGTAATAAAAATTCTTAGTTTTTTTTTATGATAAAAGTAATTATCGTGTGTTGTACAATTATCATGTTATTCATAGCTTTAGGTGTATAATTGTTACTTGATTGAAAGTTATGGGAACGTTTCGGTATTTTAT
Source organism: Tipula helvola (assembly GCA_963556165.1). NCBI lineage: Eukaryota > Metazoa > Arthropoda > Insecta > Diptera > Tipulidae > Tipula > Tipula helvola. The sequence continues at coordinate 41,405,110 of OY744483.1, read as the reverse complement.
AAGATATTGCGTATATGTGAAAAATTATAGAATTTAACATTTTTTTATATTGACATTTTTTTCGAGCACTTAACGTGAAACTTTTGACAAACGAGTATATTTGAAGTACATTGTAGCTAACATTTAGAAAAAAGGAGGTATACCAACAAATGACTTGACTTTATTTATCAGCATTTTACATAAAACGTTTTTTAAAGGAGTATCTCACGGAGATTTTTAGGACAAGATAAAACTGGAATATAGCCTTAAATCCAGTATATCAACAGATAAACAAGATCACTATTGCGAATTAAATTGTGATCGCGATCTGCAAATTATGATGACGCACTTAAACCAGATTATAAATATTATTTTAATTTTATCAGTTTTTATTCGGTTTATAAAAATAGCATTTTGCATCTTATGTATTAAACCAAAGCTCAAGTTTGATTTAATATCAATATTGCTAAATTGTACTATCCAATTTTCACTTCACTACATAAGTTATCAATCGTGATAATCCTGTTTTGCCAGGAACGTGTAGTGGCAGAAAGTAGAAATGATTTTCACACGAGCTATCTAGGTTTAGAAATTGTTTATTTATTACACTAAAAGTGTAAAAAGTGTGTCGCTGCTAAAATTGTTATTGGTGCTTCTCAAACATTTCCAGACTGCTGCCCCCGAAATCTAAAAAAAATGTATTGAATAATAGTGCATTACTATGCAATTTGATCATTCATTCTTATTTTCTCCAGACTACAGAAATCCTCGTTAACATGTAATTCATATAGCTAGAAGAATTATTTTTGTTTCTAATTTGTAGCAGAAATTTACTATGTACAGGCTTTAAAATAATATAAAAAATTTCAGAAGTATAGGAATTTAAGCCAGAATGAGTCTGAAAAAATTATTTGAAATTAATGCATAACTTTCTGACGTATATCAACATTTCCTGGTGTAATTTCCGAAACAGATAGAACAGATGGGTAAAAGAAACAGCAAGTCAAAACTGCCCAGCAGCGGCTGCCGGCTAAAATAAATGTATACACCAAGGGCATCTTGTTTTAATAGGTACAAACTAAAAAGTATTCTGGCTTCTTTTCCTATCGAGTAGTGAGTGATAGTCAAAATGCTAAGTTAGTATTATGGTGTTCAATTTTCATGAAGATAGTTTTGTGTTTCGTGTCAAAACGAACGGTCCCAACTGAAACGGTCAAATCAAAAGCAGTCCGAACGCGCCTATTCTTTAAAACCGTATTATGCTGGGTCAAATCAATCATTACCACTTTCATCGGCTCGCTTCATGTCGAACCTGATTTCCGAGGGAAATCGAGATATTATAAATAGATCGAAGCTTACCCAAGTTCTGGGAATTAGATTCAGTCAATCCGCGAGGCAAAATTCTTTCTCTAGAAAATGGTTTCTGCGAGTACCACCTCATCAATAAAATTGAAACGGATCGCTCAAGGACGATTAACCGTAAAGCTTCCATTTAAAGAGTCACTAACATATTTGGGCAAATCACTACCACTAGAAATCCTATGACTGAGAGCAATGGAGTTTTATTCGCGGTTCATGCTTTGCAAATTTGTATCACGAGTTCATGGATAAATCTTAATGGCTAAATCATATGGCGGAAATCTCTCCGAATAATGGATCAAGGAACGGTACAAATTGCCTCACTTTACCAAATAAGGTAAATGGTGAAATTCCGGTCGCTACATGTAAACTCCTGCTTCAGGAAGAAGTAGCGAACTGTATTATCGTGTATTATAACTAAGCAGATTTGGCCAAAACTAGATCAGGCGAGGAACTAGACAGCTGTAAACACTTCAGCGTCGCCATATTAGTATGGCCATGGGGGTTGTTACAGGACACTATCTTATAGGTGAGCATCGCGGAGACTAGGAATTTCCTCGAATGATTACTGTAGCAGTTGCGAAGATGTAGAGGAGGAAGGAATTGTACTCCACCTACTCTACACTTGTCCCTGTCTAGCGGTAGCAGAGGAGAGCTCCTCTCCGCAGCGACCTGGCGGATCTCAATGTGATGTGCGTCAGGCGTATCCAACGCTTCGTTGTAAGCTCTGTGCGGTTCAATGAGTAGAGTTGAGAAAATTTTTATGTGGTATGGTACAGCCACTCTAACCTAACCTAACCTAACCTAACCTTGCCCACGATACAATCAACCTTGTATGCTGTTATTCTATGTTTCCGAGAGCGTAAGATTATCTTTTCCATCGGTGTACCGCCATAAATCGACGTTTCACTAGAAGACTAAACTATTAAAAAATTGTCTGCCGATCTAATCCATCAGATCCTATTCGTCATTCCCGTCTGTCAACCGTAACATACGGGTTAACTTCAGGGCTCTTCAGGAAATAGCAAAGGAAAACGAAAAATTTTCACCTGCAGCCGCTTATGTCATAATCAAAGACATATGTGGATGATATCATAACCGGGACTAACAATGAAAATGTAGCGATGCAGTTGAAAACTGCGGCTACGGCTTTTGCTTAAAAAAAAATGAAAATCCAACAGCAAGCTACATACTATCCAGCATTCCACATGAGTATCAAGATATCAACATCAAAGAAATTAATGACCAAACGCAGTCGCATGACGACTCTGTGAAAGTTTTGGGTATTAAATTGAATCCAGATTCCGATCGCTTTATGTTTACATCCCAGCATCTAGACGCTAAGCTATTTGATCCGTTGGGTTGGCTATCTCCTGTAACCATAACCTTTAAGATTTTCATACAAATGCTCTGGGTAGATAATCTGGGCTGGGACGATCCGCTTCCACATGATAAAGGAGCTATTTGACCGAAGATAAGATCTAGTTTCTAATCTAAAAACAACAAATTTTATTTCTATTCACAGATTCGAGCAGTCTTATATCAAGGCTCGTCAATAACATCCATGTATTCTGTGATGCTATTCAAACAGTTTATGTCGCCATAATATTCCTGCGAACGATGAATTCAGATGGAAAATCTCATATTCACCTCATTTCTACCAAAACAAGAGTAGCACCCATCAAGCAGCAGTCGCTTTCCCATTTGGAGCTATGTGCCGAACTACTATTAACCAATCTCATGTAAACCATTAAAGAAGAATCCAGCTTCAAAATAAATCAAACGTATTTATGGACTGATTCATAAATTGGGCTAGACTGGCTCATCGGTCATCCACGACATTGGAGCACCTTCGTAGGCAATCGCATGGCAGAAATACTTTCCTCCTCATCTCGAGATAATTGGAGGCACGTTCCATATTCTGACAATCCAGCCGATCGCGCATTCAGAGGCCTTTCTCAAATCGAGCTCAAATCGCATTACCGTTGGTGGAACGGCCCAAATTAGCTATTTAAATCGACCGATTATTGGTCAACGCAGTCCAAACGCTAAGGGAATAACGAGGTGGTTTTAAGCAAACCCATAATACTCACCTTCAGGTGCGTCGAGCAAAGAGTGGCTCTGTGGCATCACTACATCAATATTCATCCATCCTGCACATAATTTGTCAGCACGAACAACGACGATTTTATCAAGACGACATATTGGCGCTTCAATCTAAGGGAACCATCAACAAAAACAGCAGTCTAAAATCGGTAACCGGCTGATTCATCTCGCACATTTCATCCCAAATCAATTCATCCCGCACAATTTATCCCTGAGAGCAATTCATCCCGCACAATTTATCCCTTATGGTTATTCATCCCAAATTGAAAATGTGCCCGTGAGAGTTACCGAATCCGTTAGTCTCTACAATTCTAAGTTAAATTAGATTATTCTATATAGTCCGCTCCTATGTGCAGTACGCAGTGCGACTTGTTTACTAATCCCGGCTCCTACGTCCCCCGAAATTCAAATCTAAAGCCCCTCGGAGGGCTAAGCGGAGGGGAGCATAGCGCCTGTGGGAGGCGACCATAAAATCTGCCAAATTTTATATCAAGAGGGTAGTTGGAAAAGCCATCTTAACACTAAAAGAGATGAAATCCTGCTTGCAGAAATAGAAGGTATCTTGAACTCCCGACCACTGTGCAGCTTCAATAATGACGACCTCCCCTAACGCCAGCGCACTTGATGGACGTCACTCATCTCAAACCATCATACCTCACCCGTTAGCAGGTGGTGGAACAATTGGGTTAGCATTACTGCGGAAGAGGTGGTATATAGAACATCTTATATCTCTACAACCACATTCAAAGTGAAGAAACCGAAAACCGCTGATCCAAATCAATGATATTGTTTTAGTTAATGGCTTCTTGGTATAGAGTCACGCAATTACACAAATACATAAAAACAGAAACACGACCCCAACAATAGTTCAAAACGATTACAATCAAGTTAAACGCCGAGTATATAAATTGGGCCTACCGAGAATTTACAAGTATCAATTATTTAATGCGTCGTAACATCATTAGATTGGTTCACCAGCACTGAACTTTATATTGAAAAAATCATTGAGCTTACCAGTTCAAGGACAGGTGTATGTCCAGTAGCTGAAAAACAAAATAAATTTAATTAATTATATAAGCAGTAAAACATGTAAACTTGTACTTATCTTAAAATTCAGGAATCCATCGGCCGGTCGGAATGCCAAAAATATTTGTTTTAATCCGTAATGAAATCCATAGTTTTGTTTGGCACTATTATCTGTCTATAATCGCAACTATTGTAACACTTTTAATTATAATTCAATTTAAAATTAATTAACTCTACAATTTCACAACACATATCTTTACAACTAAGCGAATTATTTTTGTTGTGAAATGTCAATTAAATTTTGTTATTGTTCTGTGGTGTAGGTGGATTCGAATCAATATTTATAAAATTAATACATTCTACCTTTATGTGAACTGTACTATAACAAATAGTTTCGTGTTTCCTAAAGACGAAATACCGATTTACGTCAGAACGAATTTTCGAAGCATTTTACTGCACATCCTTGGGAAGTACCACCTCCTCTTAAGTCAACAAAATTTTATATTTGGTTATTTTGTAATTTCGAGTCAGCTTTATGGAGCCTAGGTTGAGAATTGATTAAAGAAATATCGACCGTTTTCATTGAGACACTATATTTAAAATTGAATAAGATTTAAATATGTTTACGCGGTATAATTATTTAAATGTGTATGATTAATTGTAGAGCAGATGTAATCTTACAATAAATTACACAGTCAACTTTGCAAATCACTTTCCATATCAATTTTCGTCTTAATTATGTTTATGACATTACTAATATGTCGGTACAATACACGCGATAAGTATCAATCAGCTTAATTTAAAATTCGCCATATTTTATGGCCATACATCGCCGCAAATATATGTATACTCGTAATATAGTAGTAACCAATTTTTCACACCAAATCAAATTTTAATTTTACCATTTACAGAATTACATAAAAATAAATTTAAAATTAATCTGTACGTAATTTGCGCATAAATTTCATACAGCGCGACAAAATATCTCATTTAAGTAATTCAACTTAATAATTATGATAAATGCATAGCGCATATATAATTAGAAGGTGTCTCGTCTCAAGAAACATAATAAGAGACATTACGATTATTACGTCATGTCAGTTAATCATACGACAAATACATATAGATTAAATACGTTGTGTACAGCCGTCTAAATAAATACTCAGTGGCGCAATTGTTGCATATATATAGTACACAGTAATGTTATTTTTAGGAGATCAAGATTCTCATTGAGTGTAGGTGCGTTCTTTGCAAATTACTCATGCGTAAATCAACTTACAAGAAACTATACGAGACACTTACATAAGTTGTTTGAGACGTAATCATGTTATCTCAATATATGTATTGTATATGATCGATTATGTTCTTGTGACAATCTGATGATGATTAATTAGGATTTTAAAAGACTTACATATTTCAAATGTTGTAACAACTAATCTGATAAACATTTTAAGATCATTATCGTTTGATTTATAGAACAGAAGTAGGATTAAATTTTTGAGATAAACAACATTTCTACCATCCCGCATTTTTAAACGTCGTTTTTGAGCGCAGTTCATTTATGTAGTCAAAACAATAATTTCTGTTGTCATGTTGATTCCATAGCGTGCTCTTATGTAATTCTATAACAACAAAATATGTAACAGAGGCCGGTTTATTTGAAACATTTATTATCTTTGCTGAAATTATATTACAGTTTAAGTCAGTTTTCTTTAAGACAAGACAATCTAACTATTTCTTGTATCTTTGTGTGTAAAGTAAAATAGAAAATGTTGTTAAAAAATTAAGTTTCTATGTGGGATGTGTTGTTTTGTATTGTGATTTTGGTCGATTTTCTTGGAGGGTGTCTGTATAGGCATAGCCAATCGTTTAAACAAAATTTAGTTCATGCTATCAACCTTTAAGATCATTTAAATATTTTGTTTTTGTTAATTTTAAATGGATCGATAAAAAATTGCATTCAGAAAGTAAAATGTTGAAGGTGGACGAATTGTTGATGTCGAAACGGTTTGACAGATTACAAGTTCTCATTGTTTTGTGTTATTTAGTTATAATGTTTTTGCTATGTTGACTTAAGAATTATAAAATTTCGAGGGCAGAGAATTACAATACAATAAATATGGATATATCGTAGTTTGACGGTGACAACAATAACAACAAGCAAAAGTGCTATGCATTGCAACAGAACCTGGAACGAAACGATGTGTTGTAAATTGCCCTTTGTGGACATTGAGGGGGCTTTTGATAACACCTCCTATGGATCGATAGAGAGGGCAGCAATGAAGAAGGGTATTCCGCCTCCTACAATTAGGCTTATACGCTCCATTCTGGAACATCGCGAAATTACAGCCAGATTAGGTGGCGAGTCAGTAACCACCAGGGCCGTAAAGGGCTGTCTCCAAGGAGGCCTAATGTCTCCTCTTTTATGGTCATTCGTTATTGACAAACTTTTTTTCATTCTGTGTAGCCATGGGTTTGATGTCCAGGGCTATGCGGATGATGTAGCTATCATAATTAGAGGCAAGTTTGATGCGGTCATCTCTGATCTCATGCAAAATGCACTCGATTTAACATGGCAGTGGTGTAACCAGGAAGGACTTAGTGTCAATCCAAACAAAACTGTCATTGTCCCTTTTACGAGGAGGAAAATGCTCTCGCTTATAGCTCCCTCATTAAACGGTACTATTGTTCGTTTTTCCAAAGAGGTTAAATATCTAGGGGTCATCCTAGACCAAAGGCTGAACTGGAAACAACATTTACAAGTTCAAAATAGATCCACTAAGGCTTTTTGGTCTGTCAGAGACTCTATGGACGTACTTGGGGACTAGAATCAAAAATGATCTACTCGTCATTTCTAACAATCATTAGGCCTATGGTAACCTACGCATCGGTTAGTGTGGTGGCCTAAAACTGAACAAAAAGGTTCAGCGTATAGCCTGCATTGGGGTTACGGGCTCAATGAAAGCATGTCCAACCGCAGCGAAATAGGCTAATATCGAATTGCCAGTTGCCTTAATTAGCTTTTCCCTGGAACTGATTTTTTCTCCCTAGTTCTTCCGGCAATAACCTACGCTAGAACCTTCTGTAACTTAATGAAACTGGAAAATTGATTGGTAGTGCCGTAGACTTCAATCGGCAATACACTCTCCTCTCATATATGACTTATATTGGTTTGATATGGCCATATAGTTGTTTGGTCTCCTTTAGCCATGGTAGACCAGTCCACCTCAAATCATTATGAATAATCTCTCGCGCTGATATTCGTCGAGAAGTAAAGTCGGCCGGATTTTGCTTATAAGGGGCATGTCGCCATTACCCTCATTTGTGTTTGCAGATAATCTTTGAAGTGTGGTTGGCCACGAATATTGTGCAGCATCTTGGTTGTCGAGAGAGCCAATCCAATACTATTTTCGAACATGCCCTTAACTTAACAGAAGATACTGAAATAGTAAAAATGGCTTTGACTTGTTTGGCAAGTCGACTTAGAAGAACAGCACCCATAAACACTAACCTTGATAAGCTAACCTGCTTTAGTGGAATCACCTTTGGATTTGAGCAGATTACTGGCTACAGTGACTACCGATTGATGGACGGTGATGCAGGTAGAAACAGTGGCGGAAGGTAGAATTTTTGTATAAGGCGCTCTGCCTAAATCCATGCTGATTTTGTTTGCGCCTGCAGTTCTTTGTCCCACTCCAACAGCGATATGAGTTCGAGAGGATCAACAATTTTACTCGCCTATGAAAGAAAATTTCTTTTAGTGTATTCTGGAGTTTCTGCTAGATTGAGTTAAAAAATGAAGTCGTCTGTTATCGCAACGTCGCTCATTAGTAGAATTAATTAATTTTTTTAAGTTTTGAATTAAACTTTGATCCACCCGTCATCAAATTATCTACGTATATATGTATCAAAACTGATGGCATGTGAAGCTCTTGGTTTTATAGCCTATTTTATTTGGTCAACTCCTTCATGAATATTGTAGGCATGATTCTCATCTCATGAGCACCCGATAATAATTCTACGACTTATCTCGCCATAGGATTATCGGGTGCTTGCTATCCACTTCGTTTACCCAAACTTGGCGATACATTTTCTTTATATCGCCAACTAATAAATATTAATGTTGTCAAAAACGAACAATTATGTCGAATTAGATTGCATGTTGAGTGACTTCCCTGTCGTGGACTTGATGCAACGAAAACCACACGGAACTTTGTAGTGATACACCAGTAATTTCAATACAAAAAGATACGGTAAGATGGAAGACCGCTACAACACAATGCTGTTTTGAGGGATTTTATTCATTTGTCCTAGCTTTTGATACATTTGTAGAAATTCGGTGTTCATAGCCAATAGGTTTGAAAGTGCCAAGTGGTACGTTGACTCCATATTCTTTACATCTTCCTTAAATGAAAGCCTTGTTACGAAATGTCTTTGTTGTGCTCGTAGGGTGGTGGTTTTATGTAAACCATTCTTCACATGGAGCTTCGTCTTTAGATAATTCGATGGTGTTGGTTTTTGGAACTTGCTCAATTTCCCAAAAGTGTCGTAATGTTGCGGTGAATATTGTGGTGAATGTTTGTGCAGCATTTGACGCAATATCCTCAAGCCTTCCACTGAGCATTGAGGAATTTCTAGGTTATCTAATTTAATTTCGGAGGCTGGATTAAAAGAGCTCGTGTTCAATGTTGTGTCTTCAACTGCGTTTGCGTTGTTCGATATATCAGTGATGCATCTATTTATCCGCTCATTTACACTCCCGAGCAACTGAATCGACTAGACCATCAAAGCGCATATTTTTTTAAAATGGCTGGATCGATTTTCGAAAAACAACCTTCTTTTGACAGCCTAGTATTTTATCTTTTCAAGGATACCTCTATCATTAAAATTCATACAGTACTTTTCAAATTAAAGCAGTCTTAGCAAAATGCGATGTTTCGGTGAAAACAATTGGCGTGATGCAATCTCCTGTATAATGCCACGTTGACCGATATTTGTCGTCACTTATGAGTCAGACGTTGACCTGAACAAATCTCTACCAGTTTAATTCATTGTTTCCTTAAAATCATGGATACCATTCCAGAAAAATCCGCACAAGTTGTTGCTTTATTGCAAGAAGGACGCAATCAACAAGAAGTCGCTCGTCAGCTTAACATGAGCCAATCTGCTGTCTCAAGAGTATTCAGAAGGTTTCAGGAAACTGGTACCTTCAATCGAAGACCACAAACCAGCCGGTTCCGGTGTACATCAGAGAGGGACGATCGATTTATCGTCCTAACTTCACTGCGAAATCGCCATCTCACGGGCGTCGATGTGCAGCAGGAGATAAGACAAGTTCGAGATGTAGCTGTTAGTCAATGGACAGTAAGAAGACGCTTAAAGGAAGCCAACCTCACTCCAAGACGGCCCGCTAGAGGCCCAAAATTGACAACACGCCACCGCAAACAGCGACTCGAGTTTGCTCGTGAACACATCAATTGGAACATCGAGCAATGGACGTCCGTTCTATTTACTGACGAGTGCAGAATATATCTCCATAGTAGTGATATGAGAGTCCGGGTCTACCGGCGTCCAGGAGAGCAATTTTCGCAGTGCTGTTTTGCTGAAACAGTCTCATACGGCGGCGGTTCATGTATGGTGTGGGCTGGCATATCGTTTGAGGGAAAAACAGATCTTGTTTTCGTACCTGGTGGAGGCCGTGAAGGAGGTCTGGCCGCTGAACGATATATCGAGGGCATTCTCTTGGATCATGTAGTGCCCCATGCAGGATATATAGGGGAAGATTACATATTGATGCATGACAATGCCCGGTGTCACACAGCTCGAACCACTCGACAGTTCTTGGATGAGGTCGGACTCGAGACGATGAGGTGGCCAGCACTCAGTCCAGACATGAATCCAATTGAGCATTTATGGGACGAACTAAAACGGAGGGTCCGAGCTAGAAATCCGGTACCATCCTCCAGAGGAGGAGTGGGGTGCGATCCCCCAAGTATTTGTCAAAGGTCAATGGGGAACCGCATGCGAACCGTTGTAGACGCAAGGGGGGCCATACTTATTATTAACCAATAAAATTATTTTTGTTTTGCTTGAGTTTTTTGTTGTAATTTAATTTTAAACACCCCCAATATTTTTTGCTTAATCATCAATTTTGGTTGCGTTTTCATTCAAAATTCATTACAAAAAAAAGTACTAAACCAATTTTCATAAAAATAGTGTCATTTTAAAGCAAAAATATCAGGCTTTCAAAAAAATTATGTCTTATGATAATCGGTTTGACCGTTCTAACAAAAATCGCACTTATGTGAGCGCTTAAGGTTTTAGTCGATTCAGTTGCTCGGGAGTGTAGTTGCAAAGTACATATCTCTTCGGCGCCAATTAATTTTGACTCCTCCTGACTAACGAGAGCAAACATAGCGGCGCGGCGTGCAGGAGTGATTTTCGCAGTGCTGTTTTTCTGAAACAGTCTCGTACGGCGGCGGTTCGTGCATAGTGTGGACTGACATATCACTTGAGGGAAAAACAGATCTTTTTTTCGTACCTGGTGGAGGGCGTAGAGGAGGTCTTACCGCTGAACGATATATCAAGAACATTATCTTGGATCATGTAGTGCCCTACGCAGGATAGGTATATTAGGGAAGTGTCACACAGCTCGAACCACTAGGCTGTTCATGGATGAGGTTGGACTCGAGACGATGAGGTGACCAACTCTCAGTCCAGACATGAATCCAATTGAGCATTTATGGGACGAACTAAAACGGAGGGTCCGAGCCAGAAATCCGGTACCATCTAACATCAGTGACCTCAAGATTGCATTGGATGAGGAGTGGGATGTGATCCCCCAACTCTTTGTCAAAACCTTAATAAGGTCAATGGGGAACCGCATGCGAACCGTTGTAGATGCAAGGGGGGTAACACTAAGTATTAACCAATAAAATTGTTTTTGTTTTGGTTGAATTTTTTGTTGTAATTTAAATTTTATCCCCAATGGTTGCGTTTTCATTCAAAATTCATTTTAAAAAAAGTTCTAAACCGTGAAAATAGTGTCATTTTAAAGTAAAAATATCAGGCTTTCAAAAAAATAATGTCTTATGAAAATCGGTTTAGCCGTTTTAAAAAAATTCGCCTTTCTGTGAGCACTGAAGGTTTGAGTCGATTTAGTTGCTTGGGAGTGTGGTATTGAAATATAAATAGAACAGTGGTTAGTGAACCGAATATTAAATCAAAGATGACTCTTAAGAATAGATCATGTTTAAATGTCAAATATTTCTTTAACCGCCGACAATGCCATCTTCACACAAAAAAAAAGAACATTTCATCTTACATGGATTATCAATAGATGTCAGTGTAACAAATACAGACGTTTTCCTTAAAACTGATTTTCCATTTAGATTAAATTTTGGGGTATTTTTGATTTAAATTAATATAAAATAATTTATTAATTAAAATAATAAAATTGGAATAAATTGGCAATTTTTATTGAATAATGACAATTTTAATTCTGCCGTTTCTGGGAACGGTAGAACTGAAAAATACGCATTTTTCAATTATAATTTATGCAACCATGGCATTGCACGCAAAGGAATTAAATATCGATCACAAAACAATATTAAACCATTCGCGTAAGGCTGAATACAAAAAGAAGCTCCATGTTTAGGTGTCGCATGAATTGTCGATGAAAAATTTGATTGGCCGAATTTTCATCAGCGAATCGCTACTGAAATGCAACGAAATCGATCCATTTTTGAAACAAATCATTACTGCGATGAAAAATAGGTAAAATACGAGAGATGTTGTTCGAAAAATAGCATGATAAAAGAAAGGTGAACGACTACAAACGACTTCAAAGCCCGGATTGATCCCCCTTAAGGTTATGCTGTGTGTGAGCAGCGATTAACCAAATTGCAGCAAGCAATTTTAAAAAACCGCCCAGTATTGATCAATAGAGAGGGTGTTATCTTTAATCATGACAAGGACAACGCCAGACCACACACATCTTTGATGATCCGGCAAAAACTGAGAGAGTTTGACTGGGAAGTTTTGATGCATCCACCGTATAGCATAAGGGTATAGCAAAACGTGCTAGATAACAATGGTCAATATGTATTTAAATAAAATTCATTTTGATAAAAGAAAAATTTATCAAAAAATGACAAAAAATCTCAATATTTTTCCTATATCTAATATTTAGGAAAACCGTACTAAATACCATGGAGATCAAAATTAAAAATTCGAAGGTTTTTCAAAGGGAAAGGAAAGCATCATTAGATGGTCAGTGATAAAGGTTGGACAGTTGATCCGATTTGTATACTTAATCTGGCTTACCAACAATATACATTTAACTCGTAGATTCTGGGGTTTGAATTATTTTTCTGGAGTCAAGGGTTTGGTCGTGATTTTCTGGGGTTAAATGAAAACCCCATAAAAAATTTTTTTTTTGTGTAAAAAACATTTTTAGCCTTCACAATAAGATACTTACAACAGATACAACGTGCATCAAGGGTTTTCTCAATGGGAAACATTGGTAAATAAAATTTACTCCAAATTTGCGTCCGGTACAACCAATGTAAGGGAATTAAAAAATGTTTCAATTTCTTTATTCTATGGAATGTTCAGTTATATTAAAAAATGTACCTACTAGTTGGATAAGCTTGTCCAAGGCAGTTGCTTATCCAAGGCAGTCTTAGCTAGAGTTTGTTTGTTGGCCTGCAATTAAATAATATTTTTTACAGCAGGCGAGGAGAACTATGGCAAAGTCATTTGGAAATTTACACAATCTCAACAAGAAAACATGGAAGACGATACGACCTGAATAACAATTCCGGAGATGTATTTATATTGTATTTCACATTTTTTAATTTTCATATGTGTATGTCGCTCTGTTGTAATACTGTAAGGGGAATCTGCTACCGCCACAGAGTTACACGGTATATTAACTTCTTAAGAGGGGAACCTCCTCCAGACAACAGGTTTTCAAATAATTTTACAAAAAATTGAGAGCATTTATTGCAATGAATCAAAGGTGACGCTAGAGGTGCTCGAACTGGGGGCCTATTATGAAAATTTTCGATTCCGAATTTTTCCGATATCGAAAAAATTCGACTCGACGCGGAATTGTCCTATTATGAAACTTGTTTTTCGAATTTTTTCGATATCGAATCCTCATAAAATTTTGACGTAATTTTTTTATTACTATCTTTAAAGCGTCTGTGCGTAGTGTGTTGAAAATTATTTTATAAAAAATATAATAATTTAAAATTAAAAAAAAGTTATTTAATTTGTTTAAATTTATTTTCATTGTGAATTTGAGCATTTCATCAAAATACCTATAATGGACAGTATTGGTTTTTTTGTCCATTCGAGTGATGAAAGTGAAGTTAAAGTAACACCGATCTCCTTACAAGGAAAAATTTCATAATAGGCCCCCTGGGCACCTCGAGTTTGCCCCGTGGAACGCCCAGGTCCTTGTAGTTAACTAAAATCAGCGAAACAAATTGTTTTCATTAAAATAAGACATTTCCGCTTTGCTGGGGTTCTACGGGTCTGATTAATTTAAGAGTTGGCAACCCTGTTCTTACTTTATACTTTATAAGTCTCGATTTTTTTTTTTTTTTTCAAAATATCCAGGAGTACAGGTTATAAGTGTCCTTCCTACATTAGAGAATTAGATATGAGCCATTTATTTTGAAAGTGGCTTAAGTCCATATTTTGTTGAAACGAGATACTGAAAGAATAGAAAAACAATAAATGAAAAAACATATGGAATTTTGAATTTTCTTTTATTTTGCACAGGTGTTAGAGATTTTTTTTTTTTTGTTTTGGCAATAAATTATTTACCGTTAGAAAGATTATACTGTTATTTATCTATTGTTATCATTAACTAGACTTTTTTGAAAAATGGACTTAGGCCACAATTTCTATATCCTCAGTTTTAAGTTTAGAGTCCAATAAAAAAATAAAAAATAATCCAATAGAAAATCATTATTACACAAATGATATTCAACGTTCTATAATGACTACTAAGGTGAATCTTGCATCCCTATTAAGGTTTCCACCTCACCGACAAAAGCGACGAACTTACCAAATTTGAAAATTTGTTATTATACTAGTTCTTGCAATGAGACGATTATAAATAATTTTCTATTAAATTTACTTCAATATAGGATTTACTTTCAATATTTAATTCAATATAGGCTAACTAAATGTTAAAAACAAAAAATCATAATTTTACAAAACCAATGTATTTGTTAGTATAATATTGTTGGCAGCAAATATCGCCGCTTAGAAATACTCATCTATACCAAAATAAGAGTCACGACACACAATTGGTGAGATGGGTCATACGATAATGTGAGAACGATAATGTTAGGAGTACTAATTAACTTAAGTATGAAGTTCCCAATATTAATTTTTAAAAATGAGCAGGAATATTGCTACCGGTATCACCGATTGAAAAAACGTTTTGAAAATATGCAGTATTGCAGTATTACCTACGTAAGAAGGCCCCGACGAGATTATCCCAGGTTATTTTTGCACGTTCGATGATGAAACTACCTAATAGAGTTGCGTTGGAGTCCACTACCTCCTAAAATTATTTAATCATGCAATAAATTTAGCAAATATTTGTATTTGACTTACCGGGAGCCATAAATATTTTTTGGTTCGATTCAAACGTTTTCCTCATTTTTCAGTTCATATGTCTTAGCAGTTGCTAAACATGTCTTCTATTATTACTATGACTTTAAATTTTCCGATTATCTTTTAAATATGTATGTTTAAAATATTTCCCAGGTTTATTGAACTATGAACACCGATACAATAATTTCAGTCATACACGCTTGAAACATTATAATTTATAAACACATATAATTATATATAAAATTCGTAAGACCATCATGCTCTGTTACTATTACTATACATGTTATAACAAATCCACATTTATGTACATAACATACATAAAAAATTTACTTATAAAATATGATCTTCAACTTCAATTTATCTTCTCAATTCATCTTAAAATGTATATTTAATTCGTGATTTTAGTTTTTTTATGCATTTCTTGTTTGTATGTTGTTATATCATCGGCTGTAATAAAAATAAATAATAAAAATTAATTTCAAGATCAAATTACACTCTCTGTGTACATAATGTAGCCGTATATTTTCTTTATTTCGTTTGCTTCCTCCGTATCCAATGCGAATTTCAAGAAGAAAATGAAACTCAATATTGGTGCAAAAATTGTATAGAAATACTTTTACTTTCAATCTTGTATAGATGCAATGTTCATATTTGGGTGAAAAATGTATTCGAAATAATTATATATAGGTAGTATACTAAATATCATAAATTATTTGCGTCTATCGACGAATGAGTTTCACAATTTTTACATAACAAATTATCTAAAATACTTGTATTATTCTTAGATATCTAATAATTATCTTATATCGTATTGGATGTCATTTACATAAACCTATAAGTACAATGGCTTTATCTGACCAAATAAGAAATAGAATTGATTGTCGGTATAAATAGGTATTAATGGTATTAATAGAATAAGAAAATCTAAAATAATTTTTATTTTGATAAAATCAATTCGTTCGAGATAATCACTATTGTTAACGGAACTATTTTTATGAAATAATATTCTTAATGTAAGTAACAATGTAGATAGATAGATTTTAATAGATTTTATTTTATAGTCTTTTTAAAGTCTTTCATTACTAATTATATCTTATTATTATAATAACTGACAAAGAAAATGCCGAAGTTTTTATTTAAACGTACTCTGAACATGTTGTAAACTTAAGCCTAAATGACGAATGGAAATACAGCATACAGCCTAAATGTTTAAAAGTTAATAATTATGTTGTTATACGACAACAATTTTTAACTTTTGAACTGGTGGTATCATGCTTATCATTAACATGAACGAGGGTTTGAGCTAAAGATTTAAAAGTGTAAAATAAATTGCAAATCACTGTATGTACTTTAATTACATATTAGGGTGGCAATATTTTATATGAAGGGACCCTTCTAAACTTTTATAATTTCCTAATTAATTACCATATCTTTATAAAAGATATCTTCTGAGCTACACCTTTGTTATCCTTACCGCTTAAAATCTTACTTTTATTGATTTCTCGTCAAGCCTTCTGAAATCTTTAAAATAAAATGATATTTGAGGCCTCCATCGTTTCTTCCATTGTTTTTTTTTACTTTATTCAAAACACAACCACCATTCTCAATACATCCCCAAAAGTTGACATAACTTAAATAAGGATCTTTTTTCGGTGGTTTGGCATCTATTGGAGGAGGGGGGGGGGGGCAAATTTGAGTACATTAATCTACCAGCTCCGTAATCTTCCAGTAGGGTGCGCATCAAGTGAAGTGAGAAGTTCTGGTCATGTATTAGGCAGCTGAGTTTTGTGTAAGGGGTAACCTGGTCACAATTCGCAAGTGTGCATGCTGCCACCTCATGGCAACCACTGGTAACTGGGGCGATTTGGTACAGGCTAAAGAGAGAAATCCTTGACAATAAACCCTAATCTAAGGTGGAACAGCATATGCCGATGGATGAATGGCTGTGATAGGTTAATCAGTCCAAAGTATGCGGACTCTGGATACCAGGCATCATCCAGTTTTATTTAGCTTTGCTTTAGTGAAGCTGGGTAATCTACAGGCGACGTCCCTTTCCCAGCAACTCGTAAGAGTAAAATCAACACGAAAGATGGGTCAGGGCAAGGAATATACGAGAGTGGGACTACCCTCTCAAATCCCTTGGGAACCAACCTTACCGTCTTTTGAGTAGAAGTACTTGCTATGGTAAAATATAAATGGCTGGAACTTCATTAGGTGATCAGAACTTCGGTCTTCAAAATTAAGTCTACTCCCAAATCAATCCCAAACTGAATCTCTTAAGTCAGTCTTCAGCTTAACCTCCAAAAACAATATTTGTGTAAAGTTTGGTTCAAATTGGTCAAGGCGTGTGGATTTGTTTAAATATCTTGCACATATACAGGTTTTACAATGGTTTTACAATAGGATAAAACTTATTTATTTCAAAACGGATTTTAGTAAGATTTGACATCCACAATAGAAATGGGATCCTAAAATGATTTTTGGATAAACTTAATATGGCTAAGTGGGATGGAACTTGCCCATTTCTCATCCGATTATGATGAAATTTGACATGTGTATTGAAAATAGG
This sequence comes from Tipula helvola, assembly GCA_963556165.1. Classification (NCBI taxonomy): domain Eukaryota; kingdom Metazoa; phylum Arthropoda; class Insecta; order Diptera; family Tipulidae; genus Tipula; species Tipula helvola. The sequence continues at coordinate 41,387,433 of OY744483.1, read as the reverse complement.
CTTCTAAAATGATTTTTAGATGGAATTCTGGAATATGGCTAATTAGGATAGCACTTGGCTATTCCTTAATTGATTATGATGAAATTCAATATTTGCGATGGAAATGTGATTCTAAAATGATACTGCTAATTCCGAGACTCAACACTACTGTTAGTAGTTACAGTTCTTCAGCGCGTGTCCGCCACACACTTCATTTTTTTAAGCATGGCCAAACTTATAGGCTCTGACACTAAATACTCAGGAAACATACCCCAACGTTAAAAGCGAAGGATTGGCGAGAAAAGTTTCTAGGCAAACTTGAATATTATTTCGAAGATAATCTCGATCGTTAAGCAATTGAAATAAAGACCTCAAGGAAACTTCAATAGCTGCATGATTTACAGAAACCGCATCAGACAACAATAAAAGCAATATTGACATATTCCTCACAACCTCATTCAAAAATAACTTTTGTTTCACATTTCCTTCTGTTAGTTGGAAACGTCAAAATTCATCAAAATCGGTTAAAAATAGCTAAGGTATATCCTAATTGCCCATATTCCAGAATTTAATCTTAAAATCATTTAAGAATGCAGTTTCCAACCCATTTGTCAAATTTCTTCCAAATCGGTTAAGAAATAGGAAAGTACCATCACACTTGGCCATATTCCAGAATTGTATATAAAAATCATTTAAAAATCCCATTTCCAAGGCATATATATCAAATTTCATAATAATCGGTTAAGGAATAGCCAAGTTCCATCATACCTGGCCATATTCCAGAACTTTATCCGAAAATTATTTTAAAATCCCATTTTCCTCGCGGATGTCATATTTCACTAAAACCGGTCAAGAAGTTGCCAAATTCCACCTATATTAGCTAAATTTCAGAACTTCATCCAAAAAACATTTTATGTTAGAATCCCATTTCCAACGAACATGTCAAATTTCATAATAATCTGTTAAGAAATAGGCAAGTTTTATCATACTTGGCCTTATTCCAGATCATCATCCAAAAAACAGTTTAGAACTATTTTCAACACACAATACATGTCGAATTTCATCATAATCGGTTGAGAAATAGGCAACTTCCATCATAATTGGTCATATTCCAGAACTTCATCCAAAAAACATTTTAGAATCTCGTTTCCAATACGCGCATGACACATTTCATAATAATCGGTTGAAAAATAGGCAAGCTCCATCATACTTCGCCATATTCCAGAACTTTATCCAAAAAACATTTTAGAATCCCATTTCCAATACAAATGTCGAATTTCATCATAATCGGTTGAGAAATGGGCAAGTTCCATCATACTTGGCCATACTCCAGAAATTCATCCAAAAATCATTCTAGAATCTCCTTTCCAACACACATATCAAATTTCATCACAATCGGTTGTGAAATAGGCAAGTTCCATCATACTTGGCCATATTCCAGAACTTTATCCAAAAATCTTTTTAGATTCCCATTTCCAACACACATGTCGAATTTCATCATAATCGGTTGAGAAATAGACAAATTCCATCATACTTGGCCATATTCCAGAACTTTATCCAAAAATCATTTTAGATTCCCATTTCCAACGCACATGCCGAATTTCATCATAATCGGTTGAGAAATGGGCAAATTCCATCATACTTGGCCATATTCCAGAACTTCATTCAAAAGACATTTTAGAACCCCATTTCCATCGCACATGTCAAATTTCACAATAATCGGTAAATAAATTGCAACTTCCATCATACTTGGCCATATTGCAGAACCACAGGGCAATTGTCTTTGTTCGGACAACTTAAACTAGACCACATTCCACAAGTGCCTTAAGGACAGGTATAATTCTGTACTTAAAAGCAAAAGTCGCCTATGTGACTTTAAGCGATTTTTATGAATTTTACATAAACAATTAAATTTGCCCACTATTTAGATTATATCAAATTTTGTTGAAAATCGCTTAAAAAATAAAAAGTTATGAGGTAAATAATATAATAATCTCAATTCCCATATGATTTTAAAACTTTATCCTCCATTTTCTCAAAATTACTAAAATGCAGATAAGCGATTTTTGCTCTTTAGTACAAAATTATAGCCACTTACAAAAAATATAAAACTAAAACACCATTAACTATTGATTAAATTCTACAGAAAAAGTTTAGAAGCTTTAAGTACATATACGATATACCTAACATTTCTAGGGCGTATTTTAAAACATGGCGGAACTTTATATGTACATAGGTACATTTTGTATTAATTTTTAGTTTCTTTTTAAAATTTTAATTTACATTATTTTAATAACACTTACCTAATTGAACTTATTATTAGCCGAGTTTTCTATTAAATTATCACGAAAACTATTTTTAAACCATTACATCATATTTTTAACCACCAAATAATATGCGCTAATAAAAATCGCGTACCTACGTTTCAACTAAACAAACGAAACACGATCAATTCAAATTACAAATTCTAGTGTTCGTCTCTAGGTGACAGATAAGTCTATGCACGAATAAAACAAATTTTGCTGCCATCTATAGGAATCTAGCAAAATCTACATACATCCCACAAATTCCTCAAAACAGCTGTTGCTTATTTATTTATTGTTTATTTTTTTTTTATCTGTCAACACTGTCAAATTCGCAATCATTTCATTCGTGCAAACGCAATCAAAATAAACAAAAAATTTAGTTCATCGAATTCGTAGTAAACTCATTTTTAGTTTTTCGTTCTTTTTTTGTATTATTATTTGATTTTCTAATCATCAAAATCACACAGAATAAATAGAATTACCGTAAAATGTCATTATATAAGCAAAGGTATGTGAAATCTATGAATAATTAAAGTTTGGTTAAAAATTTAATTTGTGCATTATTCTAGGGTCAAAGAATTCGAAGATTGTCTGGAGGCGGATACGATTGATATGAAACATTTGAAGCGATTATGCTTTATAGGTGGGTGGATATCATTGAACCGTATGATTCATAATACATATGTGTATAATTTTCTAAACATGATATTTTATAGGAATTCCGGATGTAAAAAATATACGCTCAATTTGCTGGAAATTGCTGTTGGGCTATCTCGAACCAGCTAAGAACACGTGGGAAGTTACACTCATGAAAAAACGAGAACTTTATAAACATTTTATCGATGAGATGGTTATTCCACCTGGTATGGTGAAATCAAACAGTGAATCTGATTTACCAGCAGATCATCCATTGAGCGATGGCCCAGAAAGTGCATGGAGTACTTACTTTAAAGACAACGAAGTTTTGTTACAAATCGATAAAGATGTACGTCGATTGTGCCCAGATATATCGTTCTTCCAGCAGCCCACTCAATTTCCATGCGACGATGTCGTTTACAGCCACGGTGATCGGCGATTGCATGTACGAGTAGCCCCATCAATTCTTTCATCAGCTAATGTCGAGCGTAAAGGTTTAGGCGTAACCAAGGTATGATAGTAGAACTATTTAGGATTATAGATATTTGATACTATACAAAACTAACCAAAAAAAAACTTTTTTAATTATAAATTGTGGATTGTCCATTTCCTAATATCAAAACTAATAAAATTCAGCAAGTAAGTTTTACTTTTACCGGGTTCGATTAGATTTTGAGATGCAATGAATGTTTCAAACCGTAACAATTCACGGTAGCTTCTAATATGCTGCATATTTCGATTCTAGATAAATTTGATCACCAAACGAGCGCATGAAAACTATGAAGCGATGGATGAGGGTAAAGAGGCCCATTGGGAGGTGGTAGAACGTATACTATTCATATATGCCAAATTAAATCCAGGCCAAGGATATGTCCAGGGAATGAATGAAATTGTTGGGCCTATATATCATACCATGGCTTCGGACTCGGACATAGAATTTCGAAGAAATGCCGAAGCAGACTGTTTTTTCTGCTTCACAGCCCTTATGGCCGAGATACGAGATTTTTTTATTAAAACCCTAGACGAATCTGAGGGTGGCATTAAAGCAATGATGTCAAAGCTGTCGAAGCTATTGGCTGAAAAAGATAAAGAGATTTGGTTAAGACTGAAGGAGCAAGAGTTATATCCCCAGTACTATAGTTTTAGATGGCTAACCCTTTTGCTGTCACAGGAATTTCCGTTGCCCGATGTGGTTCGAATTTGGGACTCAATATTTGCCGACGACAATCGTTTCGAATTTTTAATTTACACCTGCTGTGCTATGATCATGTAAGTATTATACGCAATTAATAGCGCATTTCACCCATTTAATGAATTTGCATTTAAACAGCTTGCTCCGTGACCAGTTGCTAGAAGGTGATTTTGCTACAAATGTAAAATTGCTGCAAAATTTTCCTCCAATGGACATCAGCATAGTATTATCGAAAGCTATAACTCTCAAGCAGTCAATTTGATATAGGAACACATCCGTCTAACCCTAAGCAAGTCTCATGATCAATTCGAATTCTCATCACAATTACAATAAGCGCTCAAAATTTCCGAATACTAGAAAATAGAAATCCTTACGTAATATATTGATAACCGTTTTTAGTAGAACTACTACAGTAAGCAATATACAGGAATAAATTACATATGATATTTGGTTTATTATTATTAGTTTTTGTTAATTTTGATCTTTTTTATATAAACATATTATTAATAAATACATAAAATTACGTTTTTCATAATGTACATAAAACGATTTTTTTTATGAATTTTTAAAGTGTTGCGTAGAAAGTGGTGCCATCGCATCATGGAATCCGAAAAGTTATAAGTTGTACGTAGGGTAATACTTTTATTTGAATTTGAAAAGTTCGATTTGTTTTCCGTTTCTTTTTCATTTCATGTTTCGACGTGATGAAAGCTGGTGGAGTGGTGATAAGTGCAACCAAATTTGTTTCTAAATTGAATAAGTTTTGTTGTTTATTTTAATTTTACAACTTCAATTTAATTAAAGTTTCATGTTTGATCGTAATAAAGTGGAAATTATTAGACTGAAACTACCGAAAGTTAGTAAGTATGGATATTATTTACATTTATAATTACCTATAAATTCCAGTGACTTGTCCAACCAAGAATACTCAAGTCTATCTCATTTTTCGACGATTATGCGATCAATTTAATGTATAGGGCCACGCGTTTGTAATCATTTTAACGGTAATATGCAGCCATACAAAAGTTTTATTGTTATTTTAATTTTCAAAAATCTTTCTTATAATAAGTACATAATTGTTAGGGCTATAGACCTTATTTACAGTAACTAAATTAATTAAAACTTTATTTTAATTTAATTTTATAATATGTTTCTCCAAATTTTCGGTGTTGCTGATGAATGCTGAAAATTACTGATGAATTCCGAATACGAACTGCTTTTATCGTCTTCGAAAAATTTTTCAGGCAGACGTAGGGTTTGCCCGTTATGTATGTGCCCGCTTCTCTGCAAGTTTAGATTTAATGTCCGGCTTGTATGTCGATCTCAATCCAAGTAATATTACTGGCAAAAATTGTTGACCAACTGGATGGCTGGTGGCACATAATTGCTGACTTTAAGGTTCTGTGCCATCTTTCAACTAACCCATTTGATTGTATGGATGGGCTCGTAGTTTTAAGGTTATGGATATGTAAAAGCTTCGACAATTCGAAAACCATCCCGAAATCAAATTTTTAGCAATTGTTTTCTGACTGTCTTCACCGTCATATTTGGAACTGAGAATGCTTCCGGCCATCTGGAATATCGATCGACTATTTTTATGCGATAACAAATGCCAATGCGACAACAATTCTCTCCTGACTGAGGTAGTGGACTGATCAAGTCGATATTTATGTGGTCGAATCGCTGATTTGGCGGCACGGTTGTTACTTCTGATTTATTATGTCTGTTCACGAATGCCTGATAGCTGTTCTGCATCCCTTTCCAAACGTATCTATCCTGGACTATAAGTTGAGTTCCTCTCACACCAGTGGGCGAAAAATTGTGGAGACTTTCGATTACTTCACTTCTGAACTTCTTTGTAATGTAAGGGCGCATAAAATTATTATGTAGGTATGTTACAAAACAGCGATGAACTGGAACCTGGGATAGAAATTACTTTTAGGCTTAATGTATAATTACCATTATTTAATAGTGACTCCAGTTCGCTGCACAATTGTTGATCCATCGCCAAGACGGTAAAAACAATGACTGCATAGTCATACAGTGGAATGTGCAACTAGATATACATAGCCTGTTGCATAATTACACAAACATTGACATATTACCAATGCGCCATGGTATATGCGAAATATTAATAGGTACAATTAAAGAATTCAGTTCGAAATATTACTCAAAGAGAATCAAATCACATTGCATTGGCTAAAGATATTATAAAACTGCTTCGATTTAGACAAGTGACCACTTTGTCTGTCTATTTTGTTAGGGGCACAGTACAACAACCAGTGGACGATACAACATCAATCAATATGAGGAATCATTTTTCAAAAGGTTTTAATTCCACGTTTGGCCAATCGTGATTTTATCAGGGGTTCCACTCAACAAATTTCTAAAGCTTAGAGTACAATTCCAATTTTAAAGTCTACTTCAACCTCCTGCATTAATTCTTCCTCTCGTCCCATCCCAATCCATTTCAGGCTTGCTTCTTCTCTAATTTTCAAATTTATTACAAAACCACAAATTTTATAATATTTTTTAAAAATTATTTGATTTTATTTTAAAATTTTAAACTTTTTCACAATCTTTGTTTATTTATTTCCATCAATTGTTTCAAATACATTATTAGCTATTTCTAAATGGTCCATAAAAATTTACTGGTCGGCCATTTTCAAATTTTATTATATGAACAATATTTAATATTGAGCTATGCGCGCCGGTACTAACGACGTTTTTTTTATTAAATCAATGATACGATGAATATTAATTTAATAAAAAAATTTATTAATTTAATAGATTTATACACTATAAAGAAATAATATTTTTCTATTTATCTTTCTTCTTAAGTTTGACTAGTTTTTTTTTTTTTGACAATAATAATAATATAGTAATGATATAGTTATGTGTATGTAATAATTTATAGTAAAAATATTATTTATATTATCTATTTGTCAAATAGATAAATAAAATAAAAATGAAAAACTGAATAAAAATGCACGATTTTTTGTATTGTGTTAAAATAAATTTAAAACAATTAAAAAAAATTAAAAAAGATTCAACAACAAAAAAAAAAAAAAACTAAATAAATTAATGTTATTGGGTCTGCTCATTTCCACTGCCCGGTGGATTAAAATAGTCCCAATGATGTAAATGTACGGTTTTATTTCCTTGGCCCATGCCAAATAGTATTAGGCCAGCGACTATAATTATAACAATAATGATGGCAACATGGAATTCATTATTACTCTCAATTTCTTTTGTTGTGCCATCACGTAATGCTGTTAGTATTTGACGGCAGGATCGTTGCACGGCTGTAGTACATGCACGTATCAGCTGGCCGCCTAATTCAGGAATCGTAGGTTCAGGTGAACGTGTACCATGACGGCCACTACGTGCGCTTCTATTTTGTTCACGTTGTTGATATTCTTCTTCTGACGTTGAATCGTGTTTTCGTTGATGGCGACGAGCCCGATGTTTTGAAATGTGTGTGGGTGAATGTGGAGGCTGTTGTTGATGATGGGAGGGCTCCTCGTCGGATGGGTTACCTAATTGATAGAATGATGGTGGTGGGATGGAGTATGGAAAAAACTCTTGATAGAAGTGCGATTGATCGGGTGGAGGTGGCCGTGCAGGAGGTGGTGGTGTTTCTTGATGCGTGTCTTGTGTTTCAGTTTTTTCTATTAGTTCTTCGGTAATTTTTAGTAATTCCTCTACATCTTCTTCAATTTTTTTAATTTGGGACGGTGGCGGGGGTACTGGGGGTGGTAATTCATCACCTGCTGGTGATTCTTCTCTTTCTGGTGCTTCTGTAGCCATTTTTACACGAGTATTTTCTTCGGTTTCCGAGAGCTTTTCTTGGTGTTCTTGATGTTGAAGCTGCGGTTCCAGATGTTGTAATTGCTGATCCTGATGTTGTATTTGGTGTTCCTGATGTTGTAGTTGCTGTTCCTGATGTTGTAGCTGCTGTTGTTCGAGTAATTGTTGCTGATGTTGCTGTAACTGACTACTTAATCGATCCACGATTTCATCTATAAATCCGGGTGGCAATTCTACACTTCGCATTGCTAAATTACCCGATTTACATTCAATCTCTTGTGTATTTACAGCCATACTTTGAAGCTCTGAAACAATGATTTGGTTTGCATGCAATGCATTTACATTTAGCCTATCTACATCTAATTCGGAAACCTGAAGTCGTTGAACGGGTCCACTGCTTGGTTGTATTGTACCGATTTCTTGACTTACCACCGACTGTTCATCTACTGTTGTTAGAGTTTGTTGTGGTGAAACTTCTCGTTCTGGTTCATCCTTTGCGTTGCTATTTTCAACTACAGTCGACTTTTTCCGCCGTGGGACAACTGGCGGTTGTGGTGGGGGTGACTCTTCTGTATCTTTATTTCGATTTACTGCATCGTCATCGTCACCCGATTGGATTAAAATTTCGTCACTTCCCCTGAATTTTTCCATTTCCTGTTTTTCGATTGTCACTTCTAAATTAATTACTTTTTCATCGTCATCAATTGGAATTTCCTCATCATTCTCAACATTATCTAATATCGCTTCATTATCCTCAATATCATCATCTAGGTCTATAGGTTGCACGGTCAGTTTGACTTCTGTGATCGGAATTCCATGATCGAATGATGGGGTCGGCGTACGCTTTTCTATTAGAATGGCAGCCGGAGTCATTGGTCGACTACCATGAAGGCTACCAGGACGACTACCAGAACGACTAAGATGTATACTGCCACTTGAAGGTTTCTTCTGATCAGCAATCGATGAAGCTCGAGATCTTTCTGAGTAATTACGCTGGCTTGATTCGCGGAAACGTTGAATACCACGATCCAAAGTTTTTGCCTCGGCTAATTGGCGAGCGCGTTCTAATTCCGCCTCTTGTTCTTTCTCCAAAATTTCTTGTAGGGTTCGCGGCCCATTTGGAGGTTTGATATCGGGTAACATTTCGTCCAGTTCCTCTTCGAAATCATCTATAAAATCGACATCTTCTTCACCTTCGATCGCATCTGTCTGGGTCGACATATCAATCTCTTCCGTTTTTGGTGGTGGTTGGGGCAATATATCAAATTCAACCTGAGCCAATATATTTTCACCTCCATCATCATGATCGAATTTATCATCGTTAGTTGAGGTGTCTGGTTGTGGTGGCTTCTTTTTAGATTTTTTCAAGGTCCGTGGTGGTCGAGGTGGTGGTGGCAATGGGCGATGTTTCATTTTATTGATAACATCGCCTGAATGCAAATCACGGTGCAATGAATCGTCCATGTCGTCATCAAGTTCTTCGTATTGTGTTAAATCGGGTGAACTTCTCGAGGCGTTTATTTCTCTTGATAAATGAAAAACAGAGATAAAAAAGAGAGACGGAATATTTTTGGATTTCCATAGAGCCAATTACACTTAATGTAGAGTGCTACCTTACCTGTGACTATCGTTTAAACTGTTAACGGATTTGCGACGTGGCGGTTTTGATGGGATTATGGTGCTATAATTTCGATTGGGGCGTGATGGCGGGGGAGTGCTGGGTTGATATTGTTGGTTGGACAAGGGCATTGTTGAGAATTTTGATTCGACGGTCAATGATTGTGTGGATTTTTTACGTCGCAATGGTGCCGGAGGACGTGGTGGTGCCGGATCTTTCCTAATTATGGCATATCTGTACCAAAATTAGAATGAAACATAATTTTTTATTACAAATGACCACATTAGAATTCAGAAAATTAACTCACCCGTGAGCATCTCGTGGATCGGACGAAATTTTACATGGCGGCTCCTCAACCGGAAGCATATTATCCGAAGTTAACGATTCGGCACCGTGTGATGTTCGATCGTCATCAGTTAAATGAGATCGTGACAGCGACCTTGGAGTTGGGTATGGTGACGATTTAAATGATTCCACCTCGGCCTTGGGTACATGATATTCGTGTTGTGTCTGGTGGATAATAATCTAGAAAAGAATAGTTTGTTAACATAAACTAAAAATTTAAAATTAATTGCCAACCTCATCGAATACAGGAGAAGGTCCATCAGTCCAGCGCGGTGGTGGTACATATTGCTTTGTAAAAACTTCATGCACCGAAACACGATCAATGTACTCTTCAATATAACCTTCATCGTTTGGTTTTGCTTCATTCATTTTTTGAAAATCGTTTCCAGCAGTTTTGCCTTTCTTGCGCCGCTTGGGAGCAACAGGTGGTACATTTATGTTAAACTGTTGGTTCTCAACCCTACCAACAGTTTTTTGTTGTAACTGTGGTGGTAGTTCATCATCATGATCTTGTTCATAAAATCCACGTGTCTCTTCCGTTGGATAATATTGGCGTGGAACTTGTTGATCCTCTATCTCTTGGCTATCGATTGAATAAGACTTTTTCTGCCGCCGAATTGGTTTACTCGGTTTCGGAATTGTGCCGAAATAATTATCGATTGTTTGCTGATTTACTTGTGGTTCAATTTCATCTGATTCCATGCTGCGACTGAACTTATCGCTGGGCGTATTTATATTTGGATAATACGCATTATAATCACCGACTTGTGCTAGACTATTAATTGTATCTGAAAGCCCTTCCCGAAGTGCAGAACTAATGTATTCACTAATTGGGATATTTTCTTGACTGATTCCCTTTTTCCGCAAGAAAAATTCATCGTCATCGATCTCCTCAATAACACCTTTGCCGCGTAACACACCGGAACTGCCACCTGACGATTGTGTCTCTTGATTAGTGTATGGAGTTACCTCTCGTTGTTTGGTCTGTTCTTCGCGTGAATATTTCAAGAACTGATCTAACTCATCGCTGTGTATATCGGAGTCCTCCTGATCGAATTCTTTATTTTCTGCTGTTTTCTGTTTGACCCATTGTAATACTTTCTCATCCTCGGAGTTCCAGTCAGATTCTTGGCGCTCCAGCTTCTGGTGGGTGTGTGATATTTCTTGTGCTACCGGTAATGGTTGATCATAACGCGACTTGGCGATTTCGTGGATTGCCCGATTTTCGCGATCATATTCATCTAATTGTTTTTGTTCATCAGAAAATTCTTGTTCGTAACGTTCTTGTGCCGCAATTTCATCTAAACGCATTCGTTTCTCGACCGATCCTTCTCGATATCCACGATCAATGGCCTCATTCTCGTTAGATGGCCGATACGAACCACTTTCATTATCCTTATCGATTGACATACGACGCACAGCAGTTCGTGTCATCGTAGGAAAGTCAACTCTAATTTTACTGTCGATTGTGGCAGCATCAGATTTCTTTTGTTTCTTGAGCTTGCTCAAGAAACGTGGATAT